>OX638385.1:32493174-33819865 GCA_951813785.1 Criorhina ranunculi | reverse complement strand
CTCTGGCCTCGAGAATCTCCCAGAGAGATAACGCAGTAAAGGAAGATATCACCTAAAGTGGCGCACATAAATAAGAGGGAACTTCAACCAACTTATAGTGCGTAACTAGAGGCGGTTAGCGAAGCACTCAGTTAACTAGAGAGGCTTATTGGTAAAGGCCCAGGCTCACCTTGAACTGTAGCGCCACCTAAGTAAGTAACTATGTTCCTCCTATACACGTTTGTCGTAAAAAAATGACATTTTGTAAAGTTGTAAGTGATTTTAAAGATTGGGGAAATTTTCCCCTTGAAATATATTCTGTCTACGCTGACAATGGTTGAAGGCGACTACATGAACATATGTACGCCAAATTGATAAATAACTTAAATGCTTTCCACGCTTTCAGTTTACATGATTACCGTTCTTCCCTCGCATACATATCAATCAAATGACAAACAAGAGCATTTTTAATGTCTGTCAACAGTTATACCCCAGAGGAGTACTACCACTCAAACATCACTTTCATTTTTGCAAGGTGTCAAGTTTTTTTTTTTTACTCTACCTCCGCTCCGATGGCAGCCAACTGGGTCACTACCATAAATTAGAGACGAAAAAAAAATAAAAAATAAGAATCGAAACTTTACGAAATGTCATAAAGCACACATACACACAAAAAAAAAAGTGAGCAAAGCAGGCGGTCTTTTGATTTAAGTGGAAAGGAATAGGCCCATGCAGGACACATTAAAATGCTCACTTCCTGTCAACGGTTGGGGGAATTTTTTCTATTTTATTTTTCCTTAGTTTGGTTCCATTGTTAAAAACTTAATTCACAATAAGTAAATGAATTTTTAACCGAATCTACTCCATAGAGAGGCAAAAGGAAGATGAATTGTTTTGATATCCTCTTTGGAGGATACAGAAAAGGATGTGAGATAGAAACTAGGGAGAAAAAATTATATAAAACAGCAGGACGTGCATAAATAGACGATATATATATCTTTATGTTTATGGTTAACTGCATTTTCATCCCCAAGGACAATGTATCATTTGGTAGTTGGACAATTGCCAACAAAGTTTCCAATTCACGCCTGGTGGGGCGTATGTGAGTGTTCTGCAAAAAAAAAAGGTAAAACCCAACAAAATGAAATTACAGATTGAAAATCGCTTACATGCCAAAAGTCAATGAAATAGATTTTCACCTATGGACCGGAAAAAGGACACCAGCTGAATCCTCTTTTGGTAGATTTTAGTCTACGTTCACGTTAATGGATTTCAATGAAGTATAAGTGCTAGGGTGTGTCCATTTATTTGGTGGTTGTCTTTGTTTTTCTTTTTCTTTTTTGTGCCCTAAGCGACAGTAATTGTTTTAAATTCGAGGCCTTTGGTGTTTAAGCGTGAAATAACTTCACGGGTACGTGAAAAAAAAATTATTTTTTGCAGACATAATCAAGCTGTCAAGGTTAATTCAATAGCGATTAATTGAATTGACTCACAAATTGGTTGGGAATTTGGGATGTAATTGCCAGATGAAACGCCTATAATGTGACAATCAATATTTACTTAATGCATCAAAGGTTTTGGGGAGTTTTTTTTTATAGGTTATCGAGCAGACTTATCCCTAAGATATCCAAATTTGACAGAGGTGTTTCAAAAACTATGTTTTAAAGGGCCACAATGTCCTGTTTTTAGTCTTATCGCACGGTTTCAGAGTAAAGATTCCAGTGATAGCATAGGTGTTGTTGACAAGGACATTGAAACAGACAATTAAATCTTTCTCGACATCAGAGTATCCAAAACTTATTCGCCAATCTTTTATGATTCTTAATAATGTTCACTCAACCTTGATACAAAAGCTTAGTTTCATCAAAATAAGTCTCAAGTACAAAAATACATCCAAGGGCAAAGAGCTACTCTGCTCGTTTTCGTATTTCTTCAAAAAAAAATCAAGGATTCACCAGAATCCACATCTTCTGTACACAGATACATACAGCATACCTATACAAAAGATTACAAAGAATCAACAGGAGGTCGATCAATTCCTTTCCATTCATCGCCCACTTACACTTTGTTTATTCCGAATTGATAAATCCTTTAAACTGTTTAATTGAAATCGCATAACAATCTGTTACACCCACACAATCTTCTTATCATCATGGAAATGAAATTCTTAAGAAATCACAAGAAAATCTATGTAAATATATCCTCATGGCACTATTGTTCTGAATTATAGAAATTTCTTGAGTCAAGGACTTTGATTTTTTTTTTTTTCATTTTATTTCAAGGAGCAAGACTGGATTACTAAATAATGTTTTTTTTTTTTAGAATCTTTGTCAATAGATCATTACATTTGGAAAACATTAAGTTCTATGGCTTCGATATGGATTACACCTTGGCGGGTAAGTTCACATTAATAGATAAAAATAACCTAAAAGGGAATTGTTACTCATCCTTTGGGGTGGTTGAATAAGAAGTCTTTTAGAAATACATACGTATGATGTTTGGAACTCCTTTGTTCTGAAGTTTGAAATTAATTAAAAGAGCAATTACTTTGTGTTTAACAAGTGGCCTTTGGCTGGCAAATACACTTGAGTCCTTTTATGGAAGCTTCAGTGATTCTGAATGATGCTATGGGTTATATTCTCTATTTGCTGGACGGTATATACGTCAGACATCTAAATGATAGTTAACAGATGAGGTAATTAATGCATTACAGAAAAAAAAATGGTCCTTGATCGGAGGACTTCCTCTTTTGCATTGGTGAATGTTTACAATCTTTGTTAAAGCTCATTTGCGTAGTTCACTAGAAAATTAGGTCTTAAGGTAAATTTCCCCTTTTTAACGTGAATGCTTGTCACATCAATCGCAACAAGATGACGCACATCGCTGAAAAATTACTTTTTTCCACTCTTACCATGTTGAGTTACTCTAAAGTTCCTCGGGGATAACCGCAGACATGTCCCCATAGATTTTCGACTTAGAGTGCATTGAACTTTTTTTAACCACGAAGAAGAGCAATTCAGTTATCAAAATACGCTCAGTTATTAGTTTCCGTGGAACGCATGATGCATCTTGATTTCAGTCATGTGCATCTTTTGGTTATATTCCTTTTTCACTGGCTGGTTTAACCTTGGTTTTTTAGACTTTCCCTTTAAGCTTGTACCGCATTCGTTTAGCGTATATTAGCCAACCCGCTTTTATTCTCACCTCAAGAACTTTTTCAATGCTTCTATTGTTTGATAAAATCGACCCCAGGCAAGTATACTGTATTTTTGGGCAACAATGCAGTTGACAAATTTAGGTCCAATCCGGCCATTGTATCAAGTCAATTTAAAGTAGTCTAAATTTTGTTAACTGCGCGTTATCTATCGAATGAAATAGGCACCTTCATGTCAGATAAACCACTAGATAAAACTATCACACCGAACTTGGAATTTTCTTTATTAGTTCCCGAAACGTTTGTCCATTCAGAACTCCAACTAGAGTAAGACACTATGCACAACGTGGGGCCGCCTTTAGGTCAAAGAGTCTCCGATTTGCTTTAGCTTACTGCCAAGCAACATACCTTAACACCTAGATCAAGTGAAATTAAGTTTAAAAACTGCGCACCCTTTTATCTAGTTAGGTTGCAAACAATATTACCAGTCCTATCTACCGTTACTTTAATATTTTTCATGTGTGTAAATTAATTTTTAAAAAGTCGCTTTGGATACTCTTTTGAAGATTTTCTTCAATGATTTGTAATAAAAAAGATTTGGTTCATCTTCCTTCTCCTACTCCCATGTATGTACACACTTATCTCTTTCAACTTTGACAATTTCGCAGAAAGTTGTCAAAAGAATCAAAATTGGTAAGAAGTTTGCCTTTTAGTTTTTATCATAGTGTGAACTACGTACATTATCCTTGTTACGCTCCCACCACGCTTCTAAAGGGTCTTCCAATAGGGACTTCCGAACTTTGACAGTTGAAAGCGGTCATATTGTCGAAGCTACATCTGTCAAATTGCCTGTCATTTATTCAGTCTGTTTTGCCAAATCACCATGGACAGATATAGCGGGCCTGCACCCGTACAAAATTCAACTTATCCAGAAGCTGAAGGTAAACGACCAAAGACAACGACGTGTGTTCGCTGAATGGGTTCTGGAGCAGTTGGAAACTGACCCTTATTTTCATCGAAAAATCATCTTCAGCGATGAAGCCCATTTCTTGATGAATGGGTACCCCAACAAACAAAATTGTCGAATTTGGGAAAATACCAATTTACATGAGATCCAAGAGCGTCCAATGCATCCCGAAAAAGTCACTGTTTGGTATGGATTTTGGGCTTGGGCGGTGTCATCGGTCCATATTTCTTTGAGAACGACGTTGGCCAGGCCTATAGGTTGATGATTACCAACTTCTCTTGGCCTGAATTGGATGATATGGTCACCAACGACATGTAATTTCAACAGGACGGCGCTACGTGCCACACAGCTCACGCCACATTGGAAATTCTGCACGAGCGATTCGAGGGCATTGTCATCTCACGTGGAGGTGATGTGAACTGGCCACCGAGATCGTGCAATTTGACCCTGTTGGACTTTTTCTTGTGGGGTTTTTTGAAGCTGCAGGTCTATGCGAATAATCCACAAACCACAGCGGCCCTCAAAGCCAACACAACCCATGCCATCGGTCAAATTCAGCCTGATTTATGCGCTAGAGACATGGAAAATTGGACATTTCAGATGCGCGCCACCCAGAGAAGCCACGGCGGACATTTGAACTATGTTATATTTCATACATAATGGCATCGATAGGCCTTTCAAACGAATAAAAAATGTCGATGATGTCTCACACACTCTTTGTTTTATTTAAATTTAAAGATAGGAAGTCCTTAACGAAAACCCCTTTATTATCATCCTTACTTCTTCTTGTCTGAGCTTTAGGAATTCTTCATTGTTATCACAGGAAAAGGGACAATCCTTACGTTTTAGTTTGTTGATTGATTTCCTCATTTAGCTAATTTGTCTTTTTTTGTTTTTTTAGAGTACAAATCTCCACAATATGAAACACTCGGCTTTGACTTAATCAAGGAGCATCTTGTCTCCATGGGATATCCAAAGGAAATTCTTCAATTCGAATATGATGCTTCATTTCCGATACGTGGCTTATGGTTTGACACACTCTATGGTAATTTACTGAAAATGGACGCTTACGGTAACATTCTTGTGTGTTGTCATGGATTTGTATTCTTGAAACAGTAAGTCTTAAAATTCATATTATACTTTAATTTTAATTTTTTTTTTTTTTATTTCAGTTCCCAGGTGTACGAATTATATCCAAATAAATTCCTTAAATTAGATGAATCGCGTGTTTATGTCCTGAATACGCTTTTCAATTTGCCAGAGACTTATTTATTGGCCTGTTTGATTGACTTCTTTACCAATAGTGCGGATTACGTTAAGTAAGAGAAAAATCAGAGTCATCATCAACTATGATCATTTGCTTATTTATTTATTTTATTTTTTTTTTTTGTTGCAAATATTTGTTGTACACTCTGACATTGATAAATTTGTTTTTAGTTCTGGGTTCCATATTTCAGTGTAGAATTCCAAGTTGAAATGGTTCGGAAAAGTTAAAGTCAGGTATACGATGGTTGTGTTGTGGGAAAAGGGATATTAATGGGGTATGTCCGTAAGTTATTTCTTATGAAATATGTTAGAGGGAAGTTTTTTATTCACGTGGTGAAATATTTCAATTTTTTGGGCTGCTTACTGCCTAGACCATTGCTAAACGGTGACAAATTGTTTTAGGGAGTTCCCATCGGTGTGGTTTGGATTCTTTACGTGGCATTTGTAGAAAACGTTGAACGATACTATCGTATACATATGGGATACAAAATAATGATTATAAATTGTAACAGATTTAATGTCGGCAGAAGGTTTTAAAAAATGATTCCAGAACTTGAATGCTATTTATCATTGTAATGTGTTAAACTTTTTAGTGTTATACAAGGCATTCACCACGTAAAAACAATCTACTACAAATGACAAGGATATTTGAACTGAAAAATGTTTTAATGAACTCCTTTTTATTTAAGAAACGTACAAATGAATATAATTCTTTTGTATCAACGTGTATCCGAAGTAAATCTGTCACACACTTCTTTGGGCTACGTTGATGTTCAGGTTATGCAGATGCAGACCTTTGCGTGTGTTCTGTTCCCAATGGCCAGTGCAAGGTTGACATTGTAAAATTTAGCTCCTTTCTAGTTCTCTACTAGCCTTTAATACTTCTTGGTCTTCTATTGCTTGCCACTTTGAATCTTTGCCCCGGCTTTATGTGTAGATAATTTCATTAAGGATCTGCCCTCTTGAGTGTCAACTTTTTGCATCGCCCAGCGCTCAGATACACACAGCAGAACTGTTCTTGCTCGTTTGTATACGTTTCCCTTGACCCTGATAGACAATTCCGGATCAAAGAGTAGTTCAGGCAAAGATCTCTACTTCAATCAGCCTCCGTACTCAAATTTGAGATAGCTATGGATTTAGAGGTTAACCTTCAATGGATGAAAATTGGGTTTCGTCAGTTCCAGAGAGCTAAGCCGCCCATTGATTACCAGTTTATTAAAGTTGTGATGAAAATCGTTTAGGCTGGAGCAACAGTCCGTAGAGAGCGGAGGCCTTACTTCTCTAAACCATCCATATTACGCATGTTATAGGTTTCGCACGAATTAAAGGTACCATACAACTTGATTAACTCTCATGATGCTGTCCAGAATTCCAAGATTACTCCCACATTCTGAAATTATTGAGTTTTCAAACTGTACAATCTTTCTTTGAATTACTCGTAGATTCATAAAAATGTCAATTCCAAATCCTTCTGACTACACTCCAGCTATATATTTTTGTAGGTTTTGTCTACCCTGTCGCCGACATTTTTTTCCTTCAATCTATTCACGTTCCAATGGCTTGCCTCACTGCTAATCAAAAAATTTCTTTCACTATATCTCTACCAAAATTCCATTCGTTCTTAACCGTTCTTCAATTTCGTTTGCATCATCTACGACGTACTTCACCATTACGTCAACGAGAATAAAATTCTTATGGAACTAAAGTAACCTTCTAAACATCTAAACCAATGTCATGGTCGCAGGCCATGACCACTGTTCCAATGCGAAACGTCACTCACTTGCATTGCCTCCACACATAATTCTCATGTTCTGCGCAAAATTCAATGAATGATATTTAGAGCATGACCATCAACGTCACCGGCATATGTCACCTTCAGAATTCAAAAGGAAAAATATATTGTTACGTACCACCTCTGGAGCGTATTCACTTTTTCCATTTATCATGTCTTTTTCCAGAGATAAGACCACCGGAGTGAAAGCTGGAGAGCTATGCATGTCATTTAAATCGATCTCCCAAGATGTTCGACGAGCTGTTGACTACGTGCATGTTCAGGGTGATATGAAAAAGAAGACGATTGAGGTGAGTTCGGACATGAATTCAATTTAAAAAAGTTTTCACTTCAATTTAATTTCAGAATATGGACATGTACGTTAAAAAAGATTCACGGCTACCCATGGTTTTGTCCCGTATACGTGAATCAGGAGCCAAAGTCTTCCTATTGACAAACAGTGGTTATAATTTCACCGATAAGATTATGACTTATCTATTTGACTACCCACATGGTGCTAAGCCCAATGAGCCACATCGTGGTTGGAAAACATACTTTGATGTGATTGTGGTGGATGCCCAAAAACCATTGTTCTTTGACGAGGGTACCATTCTAAGGCAGGTGGATACTACAACGGGTGTACTTAAAATTGGCACACATACTGGACCACTTCAACCGGGACAGGTACATGGCTTTGATGATGACAATCACTATTTTTAAATTTTTCTGTTTTCCTAGGTCTATTCAGGTGGCTCGTGTGAGGTCTTTACTTCTTTTATCAACGCCAAGGGCAAGGATGTCCTCTACGTTGGTGATCATATTTTCGGTGACATCTTGAAGAGTAAGAAAATCCGAGGCTGGAGGACATTCTTAATTGTCCCTGAGTTGGTTCAGGAACTCCATGTTTGGACTGATAAATGTCAATTCTTTGCCGAACTACAGCAGTTGGACATTATGCTTGGTGATATGTACAAGTAAGTTCTGATATCTCCATCACTTTTTAAAAACTTCCTCAACTAATGCCACCTACTTTTAGAAATCTCGATTCAAGTACCAAAGAGAAACCTGATATATCCAATATACGAACATGCATACGCGATGTGACGCACAAAATGGACTTGGCCTATGGCATGATGGGCTCTCTATTCCGTTCGGGCTCTAGGCAAACATTCTTTTCAAGTCAAGTCGTTCGATATGCAGACTTGTATGCGACAACTTTCCTCAACATGATTTATTATCCATTCTCGTATATGTTCCGTGCGCCAGCAATGTTATTGCCCCACGAATCAACAGTGACGCATGAGCAACGATTCAATATGGAAGCACCGACGAATCAACGATCAAGACCCAAGGGTCCTGATAATGATGATGAACCAAAACAATTGTCTACGGTTAAAAGTACTATAGGGACTGCACAAAATAGAACGGTTTGAATCAACAACAAAATTAATATCCCCAATATTCGTCTAATATTTTTTTGTTTTGACAGCTTCGAGGAACTCCAACGGCGTCAACTGTGCTGCATACTCGCCCGGAAATACCCAGGACCCTAACCCATACACACGATGAAGATTATTCCGATGAAGAAAGTGATCACTATACCAAAATAGACTCTCGTAAAATTGGTTCTTAAGATCAATCACCACAGCACACCACTTGAGCTTTTTCGAAAGATCAACCAGTGTCTTCTCTGTTGAATAGACTCTCAAGTTTTGCAATTCTTAACATTATATTCTTACACCAATATACTCTGCTCGTTAACTGTTATAACAAAAAAACATTTACAGGGTTTTTAGCAATAAATAAATAAATGTAATTGCAAAATGTTAAAAACGCTGTATTTTCAATGATAAATTTATAAGTTATTAGTTATTTATGGTAGCATTTTTATGAAACAAAAAAAGGAAACAAAACAAGACACAAAACCCCACTTGTTATGGTTCGGCATTTTCAAATTAACTATTCTATGTTTTTATTTAAGGTCTTCTTAAAGTGGAGAAACTTTAAATTTAATAACAACATGCAATGTTTTCTTTGATTTTTTATATAACAATCTCTCTCAGCGGATGTATACCACAAAAATTAAAAATAAAACAAAAATAACCATAAGTTTTCTTTTTTATTAAAAGAAATACCGAATTTACCTTTATTTGATCTTAACAAATTGAAAAATATTTTTAATTGATTTTTCTAATTAGTTATGTTAAGTATTTTACTGATAAAGAAATTAAATTAAATTAAAAAAGGAAGAAATAAACAATAATTAATTCCTAAATTTAGCTTTAGCACTATGTTACTGTTTTTGCTGTGTACTTTAGCAATATAACAAAAAAAAACGAAATTGTTTAATTAAAAGTGAATACAAGTATATTTGAATAAAAGTTGCAATATAATTATTACTTTCATTATGACCGACCGACTATGGCACATATATGTATGTATGAGTACCTCTTGTGGATGTTGAAGGATCTATTGTGCAACATCACAGCAGGCACGGGGAAAAATAAAATTACAGCTGGAGCAGCGATCTCCAAAACATTAACGATGGCTTCCTTCGTATGGAGATGTCTAAAGAAGATAAGGTCACAGCGGTGATTTCCGCAAGAGACCAATATCGCTTGAAGAAAACTTAATCAGGTCATGAGACGGGTACCTCTCCTCTCATTTTATATGGGTAAATTGAAACGCAATTCATAAAATCCATACAAAATGTTTGTTTTCGAAAGATTTTGCTTTAAAATCAGAGTACACAGTACTCACCTAGATGAAAGAACATTGTCTAGGTCTTGCCACAGGAAAGATGGAGTTAGTTCCTTTAACTAGGAAGAAGATTCCGATTATCATCGATTTTCAAGTTGGTTTAAACCAGCAATGAAGCGGTAAAATATCTGGGACAAGCTCTTACTTCGATGCTCATTTTCTGGCAACAGATAAGGTCTACATCTGAACGTCTTAAGATGGGAAATTGAAGAATTGAACTAGAATCACTGAATGGCACAATCACCCTGGATAACATAGCCATTTGTCAACGAGCATCCAGAACTGGAATCAAATATGAGCCTTTATAGAAAAAGTACTCAAAATAAAAAGCAAAGAGGAAGACCGAATGTACCGTCGTGAAATTATATAAGTAATATGAAAGACTCACCGGTAAAGAAGAGTAAATCGGCAACAAGAGAGAAATATGGAAAAGCTGGTTTCCAGTGGGGACAAAAACGACAACACTATGAAGTAATGCGAAAGCGGACCGAAATTGCCTAGAAATAAGGTAGAATGGACAAGCAGACGTTACATATTTCAGATAAGGCGATTGGCCACTTCATCATAAACTATGCAAGCGATATTATAAGGGAAGACACCGGATGTCACCTCATGATGTACAATGACTATTAACAAAAAATCCCCCAATTAATGAGCACAGTAGTACCTCTTTAAACAATACTTTCTACCTTGCCACAATTACTGGTTAACAATCCAGAAGCTTCCATCCCACAGCATTCGCAAAGGCCTATCCACGGATTTAAAAGTGGCATCGATCCATATATGCATACGTCAAGAGGTCTTTGAGCAACATGGATACAAGAAGGCTATCAAGACCATTCGGGCATGATTGCTGAGCTCAGCTCGATTAAGCCTTGTTTGCATATGAAAAGACTGTTTGCATCATTTGTTGCAAAATAGTTTAGTTACAATGCTCGTATATAGTCTTCAACCAATGAGTCAACTTCACAAATAATGAATAACCAAAGGTAAAGAGTAAAACTGGTTTTTCATAGAAATGAATAAAACAAACATTTAAACAAAGTCTTATTAACTCAAACCGCAGCTACTTGTTAAAACTCACCAAGCAAAAGCTTCCACATTTACAGAAATTCTTTTTAATTGCCCTATTTACATATTTTAAGTATTATTTGCAAGTCTAACTAATCGGTCACCCTTAAATCATTGAAATATTCATTACGCTTTAATTTATTCGTACAACAATTTCTAGGTAATGTAATAAGAATTGCTTTTCAATAAATATTTGTCTATATGCACACAATAATAACTAATAATTAGCGTTAGAAGTTAGTCATAATGGATAGTGGAATAATAATTAATAAAAATGTTGATTTTAGTTAAAACTTCATCTCAGAAAACTTTACAAGTGATGCAATCCAATTAATTTTTCTATCAAAATAAAAAAAATAAATCTGATTTAAGTGAAACATTGTTTTCAAAACAATTGCTCTAGTACTTCGTCTGAGAAGTTGGAAAATCAGATGGAAACATTTTCATTAACGTCATCTTTCCTTAGTTTCATGGTTCTAAAGAATTATAATCTTTTTTAAACTTAACTTTGTCCGTAAAGAAATAATTGTACGTGTTATATTTTTCGCACGAATGGAAGATTTTATTGCCGACTCCGCATACACCTTTAAATTTGACGTTTAATTCCCAACTGTCATAATTGTGGGCCATTTTTTGTCACATTTGGCGGTAAATAGACCTTTTAATTTCCTTGTCAAAATTTCACTTTAAATTCCGAACTGTCATATCTGTGGGCCAGTTTTCATTTCATTGGCTGTCAGTTGCATATAAATTGCACACGTTGTTTTTGGAAACTTGCGATTAAAAAGTTAATAACTTGCGTTAAAATGATTATTTCGGAAAGTTTTATTGCCGACTCCGACACCCCTATTGCGAGTGTCAATTATCAATTGATAATTGATATTTATCAATTAATTTCTTAAAACAGTATTGCGACTGTCAATTATCAATTACAGATTGACTATCGTCAATTTGAAGTTAATTGCCATTGTGAATAGACCTTAAGTGGTATTGTGATTGTCAATTGAAATCAATTTTTTTGATAAATATCAATTGTTTGGTCAATTGCATTGTTGTGGACGACGAAAGCAGACGCTACCAAGGAAAATGTAAGAATTGTAATATTTTAACGTTTTTATAACAAAAACATGTGGTTTAGGGCAAAAATAGTAAGCAATAAAAAACAATTGGAGCGATTGGTCCAGTTAATGACCGAAAATCAACAATTCGCAAAAGGAATTTGCTCGAACACCGTTTTGCAACAGAAGTGGGAACTGTTTTCAATAGAGCTGAATAGCTTAGGTCCTCCAACACGCGACTGGCAAAAATGGCAAAGGGTATGAAATATGAAATATATATTTTTCTTGTTACTAATCGCAATTATCTTAGGGTATGGGCCGACATGAAATGTAAAGTCAAGAAAAAGAAAATTGAAAACAAAACAGAAATTGTTTGCATCATTTTAGTGACATGGAGGAAGCTGTTATAGCTTATAGCTGGTTTTAACTTTCCCTCTATTTCATGCAATAAATAGGAAAACGCTGCCTTCGATAAACGAAAATTCTTCACAAATCTGAAAAGGATTACCCATAAGAATGAATTTTGATTACGGAACTATATACCTACATACTATCCTCTAATTCTAGAGGATTAGAAGAATCCCTTAACTGCCTTCGTCTCCTGAAAGTCTCCAAAAAAGCTGAAGACTGTTCATCTTCATCATCGTCAAAAGCTAATTCAACTGAACTCATTATTTTATTTAAATAATTTGCACTAAACTGAAATTTTCAGCTGCACACAACACAAAAATTAACAAATAGAATTTTTTGCTGTTTACAACTGTCAAATATAATGTCTCATTCACAATAGTCATACATTTTATCAAACGAGTTACACAATACCGAAAATTGTTTCGATTGATAAATTTGTCAATCGTCAATTGATTGATAATTGACACTCGCAATAGGGGTGCGAATGGCAGATTAAGAAAGTCGAAGACTATTGCCAAAGTTTAAAATACTCGCAAACATTGACTTATTATATATGGACTGTTAGTGAAATGGCACTTTCATACAATTTGTGCAGAAAAATGTGTTCAAACATCATTAGCCCTCTAGTTTCGAACAGGAAAAAAAGTTATAAATCTATGAAGTGGTGCATACTTTGAATTCTTTATGTTCGCATCACTTCCTGCCTCCTGAAAGATGTACTAACCATAAGTGTTAAGGATTTATGACCCACCTTGTCACCTGACTTATCTTCTCTCGTATATAGAATTTCAAATCTTTTTGAAGAAACCATTTCTTTGGGACCACACTCAAAGATAAAACTAAGCCCTGTGCGACTTCCAAAACATCAGCCCCAAATGGAAATTGACTATAGAACTATCCAAGCCATAAAAGATAAAAAAATTGAAATTTTAGTTTATCTCTTCTCTTATATTATTCAAAAAATAGGAGCCATCACAGCATTATACACAACTTTACGAATTTACGATTTCGAAATGGCATTTCCACAACGAAGTTCCAATGCTGTCTTTTCGTCAACATTTGTATTTCTCCATTCAGTCCCTATGAACTTGCCGTCATCGCTGAAAATGACATCCTTCTGGCCATCCTCGTACTCTCCAAACATCTCGAAAACATCACTCAATTTGCCCTCACCGCCAAAACTGGCCGACAGCGCAGCACACACATGAATCACATTGTCTTTCTCGATTTTGTCCATATTTTCACGAACCATCACAGATCTTGGGAGAGCAGCTTCAAAGTTACAGCTACTGGCCTCAGTCACGGCCTTCTTTTCCAAAGAGGGGCACAAAAGTTGCATGTTCTTGTAGTTGTTCAGTTGATCAGCCTTGACAATCATCAATTTGTCGTTATTGCCCGACTGGATATCACATGTGCTTAGACCACGACGCTTATTCAAAAAGCCTGCCGCAGCACGGGCACGATCGCTGGTAACATCGAATTTCCTATAAAAGAAACAAAACGAGGCTTTCAATTGGTGACCTATCCATATCGATATCAAAAGTTTCACTTACACAGGGCTCTTGAGTATAATATCCTTGCTAACGCTGGGATCCACAACCACAACGTAAACCTTTAGTTCATTTATTGTTTCGTAGACAAGTGGCATCAAGTGTTGGTCACGAGCATCCTTGTAAGCTTCACTTTTAACCACTGTCACATCAGCTTTTCCCTCCTTCACAGCCTTCAAGCAGTTATCCTTCAATATACACTCAATTTCTGGACGAATATCCCGAGAATAAGCGGCATTGTGCATTGTTTCACATTTCTTCATCTCAATTTGTTGGCTCACACAAATTCTGAAAATAATGAAGGGGACACCTTAGACTCATAAAAACTCTAGAGACCGCTATTTATGACAAACCTAATCTTGTTGATAGCACTGGCATCACGTTCAATCACATCTTTGTAACCGGCACGTACCAAGTATTCCTCGGGTTCTACAATCTTTTCTTTGTTGTGGTAGACGAGTTCGGGTGTGATCAAGAGGTTTTCGGCGGCCTTCTCATTGTCAGCGTCTAGGCCATTTGTGAAGAATTTTTCTAGGCGGGTTTGAAGAGACTTCAAGCTGGTCTTATCCTTAACTGTATCACTGTTACTAATGTATCCCTTCCATGGGCGTTGAGCCCATGAACAGACTGGTCCGGTGATTTTACGACGGCTGCCATCTTCACAGAGATATTCGAAATTATCCGGGTTGGTGTTTTCGGCGGTGACTCCAGGCAGGAGCTACAAGAACAGCAATTTGTTAGAAAATGAGATGAGCTATGGAATCTTGAGACTTACTCCGAAGTATTTCTTGATGAAGGATGTCTTGGTGAAGGCTACATCACCATTGCCCTTATCCAAACAACGAATAGCACCATCGTAGCCAGCATACTTATCGGGGTAGTTACACTTGACGGGATCTTCACACAAAGCGCAGAGGTTAGGGTATTTCTTTTCTAAAAGGGAGATTGAAAAAATACGTTAAATTTGAAAATAACATGATTAGATCATGTGATCTACTTAAAACGACTTAATCACTCACTTAAAGCTTGATTGATCTCCGGTTGAGCTGAATAGTTACCAACAAGACACATTTGCGAGAAGAATTCAGAAAGTGCCTTGAGTTCACGTTCGGTCGACGTCATCGTATTGTTCGTGGAGACTTTCAAAACCCCGGCGTTCTTCAATTTAGTGATTGGAATCTAGAAAAAACATCCAAGCTTAGAACATACAATTTAGGCTTAAAAGTGTTTTCTTACTTTGTAACCAACATTCCTTCCGAAACCGGTGTGGCACGACTTGACTCCTTGCAGATCCTTTAAACTATGGATATTGGAGTTTTTCTTCACTAGAATCACACCTTCGTAACGGAATTCAGCTGTGAAGGACAGCAATTTTAGCCTGATTGTACAACTTTCAAATCTTCCTATAACTTACCATCCTTTTCCACTTTTGTCCTAAATTCGGACACGACTTTGAAGTCTTCATTCTTCTTGTGATAGGCGACATACATATCCTCTGGATCGGCGGCAAGAACATCGGCCTTACGTTCATTGATCAGATCCAAGCATTCCAAGCGATCACGTCCTTTTACACATTCCATGTGAATTCCAGCTTCAGAAGGATCCTTCAGCAGATCCAGACAATCCTGATAGAACTTCTCTGGAACGCACATTTTATCTGGAAAATTTTAATCTTTAGATTCAATTCCTGGCCATAAGCAGTCCTACTCACAAATTTGCTCATTTTGAACAGCACCCCCGGAGCAGGTGGAGAATACAGCCGCTAGGGCCAGTAGAAGGACACTTCCACTTAACGTTAGAGTAGACATCTTGTCGTGCAGTTGAACACCAATCGACTGATGACTGATCTTGGATTCAAGTTCCTTTATATAGGTGTGGTATTCAGGGGAATTTTGTTATTTTCATCGCGTTTTTTTTTTTTTTTTTTTTTCTTTTTTTTTTCATTGCCTGTTGTTGTGCTGCCGTCCCCGTTCCTCCATCTTGGTTTCAGTGTCTTTATCATAACAAGTGTTGGTATAGCTTCCCTTTTTTTTATTTTCAAAATTTAATTGTCTACTAGGGGGCAGCTGTAGACGGTCTGGGGCTATCAATTGAAGCTACTTTGACGAGGGAGGGTATTTTTTTTTTCTCTTTTTTCTCAGAACTAGTGAGTTGTTGTTGTGTTTTTATAGATAACTTGTGGTCTTATGCAAATTTAATCAGTTTATGATCTTTTATTTTTTTTTTTTTTCATGTTTTGCTTTTGCTTTTAAATTTATTTTCGTTTTAATATTTTGTGCGCTGTTTACAGCTGATTGGCACTTTATTTACCGGCCGGCGTTTTGCTAAGGCTTGCAGTTTTGTTGCTAATCAAGTTTAGTGCGTCCGATTATAAAGAAATAAAACCTGTTTATGGAGTTTCTGTTATTGTGGAAAATTCTAGTTCTTAGTTTCAGGTTGATGTTTGAACCTACGACATTTGATTCTAGGTTATGCATTGAAAAGTGTTACCTGTGGTTGGTGAAATAGTATGAGTAAGTGTTCGAAATGTAGGCAATTGAAGAGTTCAAAGTTCGAAAATTTGAACAGTTCTAATGAAATCAGTAAAGTAATGACTGTTGGTTTTGTTAAGAAGGGATCTCACAGGGACGTGCACATCTTCTTCTTTGTGCTGAATACTGGACGCGCTGTTGAAAACAAGTTCGATTTTATTTTCCACTTTCAATGAAGGTTCTTTACAAACATTAAATCGTACGAATTTGTTTCATTAAAGTTATGTAAATAAATAATTCAACTTCCGTATTCAATTTAATTAAATCGTGCTGTACAGCGTTTTATGGTTCTTTAATTTTGAATCGCCTCGCCTTCTCATTCTTTCTCAAATTTACATAAGTCTTCTCAAAGGTGTTTCATATGCATCTTAAGCTTTGACGTTGATAATAAAAGAGTTGTATCCACCCTGAGTACACTGATATACTCTCGGACTCAAGTAGCTCTTAAAGCATTAAGTCCCAACTTGAATTCAAAATCAGTAGAGTGCTGTTTCAATGCCCTTTAGGACTTGGCTAGCTACAACAAAGTCTGGGTGCCAAAATTGCTGATCATCTAGCCAAAAGTTGCTCTTCTTCTACGAAATTTCAGATTCCGCATTCAAACCAATTTTAAACAGGGATGGGAGAGCAATAGAAAGGTGTTACAGGAAATTTCTTGAAAAGAAGCAATGGACTAGTTCGTTTGAGCATTTTTTTTCGTGGAAAACCTTAAAGCATCTATCGATTTTTACAGCCCAAATCCTTAGTTTTTAAAGGCATCCTTATTCTTCATGTGATTACCAAACACGCTCCAAAATAAATCGCTTATTTGGCTATCAAACAGACATTGGGAAAGTATAGCAGAAACCAAGGAGATTACCATTCAATGCTTGGAGCATAGAAACGGGGGGTTGATCGCGGATTGGACGAGGCGTTACCTACGGGAAGTGAATTTCTACATCATACAATTTCTTACCAGACATTCGACGAATATCTACAAAGAAGGAAAAAATAGCGAGAAGAACATACGTTCTTCGAATGCACCAGATGGCTTACAGAGACGCAGATTTAAAACGGTGGTAGGCGGAATCACACCCGACAATATCGTGAGGAAAAAACTGGAACCGAGTATGCTCCAACTTCGAGGAAGTGTTGAAGAGAAAACAGCAAATAAATCCATCATCGTTATAAAAGACTTGACGCTAGAAAAAAAAGTGGCAGGCAAGAGGTTGGCCTAAAGATGGAAGGGATTTAATCGGTCAGGTACCGACATACCAGGAAAACAGAGCCATCCTTGAAAAATAAAAACAGTGCAGTCTTGGCCGATCATACAACTTAAAAATTGACCACAGTCTTCAATTTTAGTCGCGCTATGTGTAGATTCGTAACTATAGTTCGTTTTACCATCTCAGTTGAAACAATTTATAACCATCTGATTATCAATTCATTAAATGTCCCAAATAGACGTTCGCAATGAGATCGCATTGTGACTCGTAACTATCAACTAAGTTGATTAAAAATAAAAACATAAGTCCAGATAGAATCTTAGTTTTTTCCGTGAATTTTTTTGGGATTTCCCACGAACAAGACATAAATCTTAAGCGATAAGCATAAAAAGTAATGTATATTATCAGTCATATGTACATATGTAATATTGGGTCAAAACTTCTTTGGAAATCTCAAGTTTCATACGAAATGAAATATGTCTAAAGGCTATTCCATTTAACAAAATTTTCATACAACAACGCATTGTATGACTTTTTGACATTCAATTTGTTAATCATTAGAACAAATGTTTATGTTTAAATTTTATCCAATCAATATGAAACTTGTATAGGTGATAGTTATGACACTTAAGTTAATTTATTACGTCTTAGAAGATTTCAAAGTCGAAAATACATAATTCGGGAGTCACCAAACACATTATTTTAACCTTCAAAAATTTATTTATTTTTTTTTTAAGAGATGCAATTTGTGGTTAGCAAAATATCAACAAGCACTGACCGAATTACAAATTTAATTTATTTTGATTGTATAACAAGTGAAGTAGAACGATGGTAAATTGAAAGAAATCCCCCTTGGTTATCAGTCCTTTTGGACTGAGAACTGTATAAAGAATCAAATTAAATATTTAACAACAGTGCGATCACGACAAAGTGTAGATACTGGGATTCACCTCAAGACGAAGAAAACATACAAAGTTTTTTCAATATTTACTTATGAATAGAATAGAACCCCTTTTCATATGTCGAGTGGCATAATTATGTGGTCATGGGATATTCTCCTTCGAAACTACACAAGTTCTTCATAGAAATCGCTGCTGTCAAAATACTACGTTCGCATAAGTATTTCATAGCCAATTAAATCTGCCACAGTGGTCACGATAGAATAAAGTTTCGAAGGGATGATCAGTTTCCCATCCGATTTCAGAAATGTACCACTTCCTATTCAAGCACCTCTTTTGTTTTTGGAAGTTTGAGTTTAACTACCGATGACCATAGAACATGCCTTAACTTCTTTTACTTTAGGTTAGAGGCGTGGCGGCTTTATGTTCGCCACCACCCCCCTTTGTGGGACCCTACAAGCGAATACCTATTAGCAATAGTTTTATCTTTTGGTCGCTTCCCTAAACCACCCTGAATCCAGTATGAATTTTGGCATGGTTGGCAGTTCGTCCGCGTCGTTAAAGAAGTAACCGCCTAAGGTTGTTTTTCTGGTTCTGCTGAGGCTTGGGTAGTCGCAGAAGAACTGTGTCGTCTATGTCACGACTGTGTCTGCAGAAGCCAGCTGTATTTATTCATATTCCTTTTAGATGGGCTAGTTCATTATGATCTTTTGACTTCATTTGCTGTTGTTCCTCTGGGCACGACCAGTATTACTTGACAGAAATCGCCCGCTAACAACACTTTATATGATAGTTGTCCCGATGTCTTGAATGATCCTCTTTTGAGGTTCAGTACTTATATGTCATAGTGATCTCATTCCAAACAATAACCCCTGTATGTCGTTACACTTCCGCCATGTTACTTTGCTTAGAAATTTTGCATAAAAGGTATTTTTACGTGCATCTGATCGATGGAAATGTTCCAATCAGAGTGTGCAATTTTGTCACCTTTCTGCAGTGTAGTGACGATCCCGAAAGATTCCTAACTACTCCTCATGTTTGGCATCAACAAATAAATAAGAAAGGTCTTACCAGTGCCACCTCTACTCTTCTCATAATGAGGCAGTTAAAAGCCATTTGATTACGTATAAGGGACCATACATTACTCAATACTGCCCTCTCTAAGGCAACTGAAACTTGTTTTTCTCAGATAATCCCTCTTCGCCAGACTTTCAAATCTATCTGACTGAGACAAGTCCACCTAAAGCAAGCACTGCTTCTTCAATCACCATGACAAACTAAACAACATAATCTAGTACATATCTCTCAGAAAATGGTAAAATACTTGTTGACTTATTTCTACATCTGTAGCATCTTCGTTTTTCAGTTTCTGATATTCATGTAGGTATCCCCATAAGAAAATTCACCCCCTTAGGGATAGAATTCTCAGAAATCCTTCCCTAGTTGATGCCTACGTGATAAAAACAATATACATATGTATGTATACGTTGTAAAAATCACGTTCCTCATAGAAGCTGTTTGAGCTGCGCATTGATATATTAGTCAGCCAATCAGTCACACGAATGGATGGTTTGCATTTTTGCTAACCAACAAAAATTTGAAAAACAACACGTTTAACATTTGGCATTTCATAGCTGAACAAACTATTTCTGAAGTGTGGACTTCAAGTCTTGATTATGTTTATGTATGAGCAAGCAGATGTAAGCAATTTGTTGCTTCGGAAGAAACTATGACATTTCCATATCTTTCTTGTTCCGAACCCATTCAAAAGCTTTGTATTCTATACATATATGTGTATATTATATGGCTTGTAGAGTTGATCGTACTGAGTAATAATATTGACATCAGAAAGTTATAAAGAAATAACAATGATACCAATAAATTCTCACCAGTTATTCTGGAGACCACCCTCGAAGATTGAAACCTAAATTGTCATCTTCTAAAGTAGATGATGCGGTTTCAAATTCATTTGTTTTTGTTTTTAAGAAAGTTTGACTTATAGATCATTTTCTGAACCAAAATCTACACTGGTATGCGTTTTAAATAATTCTGCAGGCATTCAATCGGAATACGCGACTTAGGTTAGGTTAGGTACAAAGAAGTACTGTGGAATTGAAAAAGTTCATTATGTCGTTCACCGGTGTATTTATATATCCTGAAAGGAATTTCATCCGAAGAATTTGTTTGTTACTAGCAGTCCACCCGCGGCTTCGCACACGTTAAATACATACTAAGGTTTACACTGCGTTGCTAGAAATCGTCTGTCCCTATGGAACTTTCATGACTCGGCAAAACAAAAACAACACATCATCACGAACCGATGTTCCGATGACTACGGTTGCGCATACTATAAATCTGCAAACATTAACACTCTGTACCTTGGCCCGTAGTTACAATTTTGAAGAACTTACCTACCAAATTCTTAATTCGAGTTTTCTAATAATGCCAATTAGGTGGATTGCTGCAAAAATGTCTATAGCGCGTTCTAATAATGAATAGCGCCACCTGCTGATTTGTGTATATACTATATTGTATACGTTCTATAATTCTAACCAAAGTTTTCTGTTTATTTTTCTTTAAAACAATCGTTCGTAACGTCTATAGGTCTTCAACCCTTAACTTCTAACTTTTCTAACATACAAAAGTACATTCCAAAAATCTTTAAATGACGGTAACTATTTTTTCCGACATCCGATTTTAGTAAAACAAAACCTATATACTGCTCCAAATTATGGTATGTCCACCTGTGAAAACTACATGAATATCCGTTTAGTAGTTTCGAAGATGTGCGCGAACAAACAAACGGACGGACAGAAAAGAATTCTAAAAATCGCTAATTTGTGTTCTATTACTCTTCTTCAGTCACCCCCTTTCTTTTTTATTACTTTTTCTTCAATGTACAGACACACCTAATTCTACTATTATTATATTGTATTGATCATATTGATATATTGATGTATTGATGAAGATATTGATGATGATGTGATAGAGGTTTCGGCATTGGCAGAGAAAGTGAGTTATATTCTCATGAACTTTCTCGTCACCACAACTCCTACAAATGTCGTCTTCCGTACTATAAAACTTTTCGGTACGGTATAGCAGAGTATTATGCCTCGTAGCAATTCCTATAAGGGTAGATAGAGATTTTCTTAAAGCCCTGCGTAACACATCTGCTCTAAAAATTTTAAAGGCTCCGTAGTTGGTTTTTTGAAGGTCATTAGAAGCTTTTTTATTTAAGCAAATCACTCTTTCCTATAAGTAGCATATTTCATTTTCATTTCACTACCTCTGTCCTCACATTGAAGCTTACTTCTCTGTTTATGAAAATGTTTAAGAATACTATAACCAAATGGAACTGTATATTTTCGAACAAAACAAAATGCGAAAAGGACTTTGTACTGAACATTAAACAGCAGTCAATTGACTACTTAGAAGGGTGTACTATGCTCGTAAAGTGTCTTCTTATGTCATGTTTAACCGTAGCCTTCCTTTCTAACCAATTTTTTCTAGTAATGGGGATGACCTGTGTATATAATCATGTTTCTAATTGTTTTTCCTTTCTCTTAAAATGCTGAGCTTTCTTAAAATAACAAACAAACAAAAAGTAGTATCTGACTTTATAGGTGATAAAGAAGTATTATAGTTGCTAGCATTCATGAGAGCCGCACGAGTTATACAAATAGATGATGTACAGGTTTTTATTATCAATTTTAATAGGTTTTTCCAAAACCACATCTGTCGATAAGAAAGATCAGAAAGACTAACTTATAGTTGATAATAAATTGTTGAAAATTACCATGAGGTAATGTTTAAGTGATACGCCTTCCCTGTGTGTGCAATAATCGTAGATGCTATCGCTTAAAGCGTAATTGCTCCAATTGCACTTGCAGTGGAATTCGTGGAAAAATATTTGCCTTTTTTCACATAATAAATTAAATAAATTGCTTTGTGGTTTAAATCTATATCAATCAGTATCGTTTGGGAATTCCCTAGAGAATATACAGGAAGCATTTGTTTAGCAACATGAGACGCGATCAAAAGCAAGATAATAGAACATTGTTCTACAAAGCGTGTAAAGCGTGTAAAAAAAAAGATGTCTAAACTTATCAGGGTGTTGTCAGTACATGTCTCCTTTTTTTTTGAACAAGGTCTTACTGCATCTATCTGCTTAATCGAAATGGAAAGGGAGGTTTGCAATAGTTATTTCTCAATAGATTTTGCGCAATAGATCATTGATTTTTTCTTTACCTATGTCGAGGCAGGCTGTAGCCTAATACCTCCAGTTTCTAACCACATTTTAGTAGTGATTCCTTTTCCAAAAACCCCCCTTTACACAACCTCCTACCTTCACACGGTTGATGGTTGCTAACCCATACGATATCACTTAAAATTGACATTGAAATTTTCGAGTTCATAAACCTTTTTTTTTCAAAGAAGTGTTCTTTAACAATTCTTCAAGTTGTTTACTTCAGCTTAGTTCACGATCTTAAGCTTACCATTAATCATTACGATCAGAGCTGTCACTACAAATATGAGTCAGATCCATCTGAGGTAATACCTTTCTACAATTTACATGTTTTATTTATTTTATAACTTTTTTTTTCTCCAATTTTGTAAACATACTTTAGTCTAACAACTACGCCGCTAATAATTAGCAAAATAACGTGTCGCTAAACGTAAGCTGAGTTAAACAACAACGCCAACGCTTTCAAAAGGGATACCACTTCATTGCAAATTCTCAGAGCAAATAATGAAATTATTCAAGGTCATTGGAAAAAAAAGGAGGCAGATCTATTGTAATTGACTTTATTGTAATCCACTTTGATTCATATGTCGTAACGAGGGAGGATTATACAAAAAAAAAGTATGTGCGCCTCACTTCTGTGGTTTTCGTCAATAATGCTAATTCCAATGGGAACTGTACATCTTCATCTGCACTTACCAACAAGTCTTCTGATTTTTATTCCATTTTAGCTTTTTAGAAAAACTTTAGCGCAATACTCCGTAGCTTGGTCGTTTATAAGGATTAAAATAACACGCTCGCATAAGCATTCTACAGCCTTATTATTAATGAAGACAATATTAGTCTTAGATTCATTATTACAGCTAGTCTTTGCAGCTCTATTTTTTAAACTAAAACGTAGTAATCCGTGTCCCCAAAATCCCTCCGATTCCGACTTTGTGTCAATTCGGACCATCAATGCGAAAATCGTTCGCCATCTTAAAGCCACCATTTTAAAATTGCAAAACATAGTGTCAAGAGAACGCTGTAGTGTCAAGAGAGGTAGGCAGAGGTGGTGATTCAAAGTGGAACCCAGTTAGCGCTAGGATGCGCCGTTTTTAAAACCACAACCTTGTTGCTTGTGGGTGTTGATAGGTTGATAGATGAAGTTGATCCTGTGGAGAATAAGTTCTCAGATCCTTTTCTTGGGTATCTCTTGGAGGTCGTCGAAGAAAAGCTTGGATAGAATGCGTTTCCTGACCCTCTCCAAAGCTGGACATTTTGAGAGTGAAACAGAGTTTTCTTTTCGCTGTTATCCTTGCAGCTACTGAAGAAGGTGTTGTGAAGGGGGCCTAGTTTGGCTACCTTTCGGCCAGCAGCCTGTACCAGAGGCTACCATCTTATCTTGATATGCTTAGTAGTTCGTTTGTTTTTATTTTATTGTAATCAGACCAAGCCTATTCACCCTTGGTTAGCCAAATCTAGAGAACCATGTACGTGTACGCATGCCAAGCCAATTATCAAGTAGATTGGATATGTGGAAGTAAATGAAAACTGAGTAACAAGCTGGAGAACTGAAAACAATGTGTTCGGGATCAAAGAAGAAAAAAGGCTGCAGCGTCTCAGGCACAGGAACTCCATTTGTAGGGACCCCGTTAAGTAAGTTTTATCTTTGAGGTGTGGCATTTCGTGAATGCACTCCATCCCTCATTCGCAATTTCTTCGTCAGGACTAAGTCATCGGCTATTATTTCGTTTATTTTATATCCCAATATAGAAAGCTCACGCTAATCCCAATTTAAATAATTTAAACCTGATTGCTACTGACGCATCGCTGACGTATTATACTATTTTGTTTACAAAAAACTGATAAATAAATGAATGCTGCCTTAACCACACCCCGAAATAGAAAAAAAAAACCAAATAAAACTCTACGTCTTGAAATAAAATCTAAAATGCAAGCCGCATAACTATGAAGCAGTCTCTGATTTATTTATTCATTGCCAGTGTGCCCATGACACCTGCTTTCGTCTGAGCTGAGGTAGTTCCCCTAAACTCTCCAACTAGGTTAGACTACTTCACTTTCAATTAATAATACATCACGAACGACCCACGGACGAGAGTACAAGCGTAGTCCAATTGAAGCATGAAATCGATCAATAATATGAAACGTTTTAGTACGTTCCAAACATGTTTTGAATTTATTCCAGCGAACTTTTATGGCTTTTCAAACACGTAGAGCGTTAAAGTGGTTTGTAATGAGGTTCAGAGAAATAGGAAGTGGTTAGTAAGAACATTTTTATTTTTTTATATTTTACTTGAGATTAATGCAGTTTAACGGTCATAAAGTGGTTTCAAGATCAAGGGTTCTTTATTTACCACTAAAATATAGGATACATCCCAGTTACGTACTGAGTAAATATAGAATTGTTGGCTATAAAGTTGAACAGTAGAACTGGTTTTTTTGGTTCCACTGCTCTGTAAGTGTCGCATTTCGATTTCCTTTGTGTTCCACCTTCCCTGTGAATCATAAATTGTAAAACTTTACAACATACCTAGATGCGCATTTTTACAGACGACTATAGGATGTCGTGAATCGAAGAGACATCAGCATTATCCAGTCATTTCACCGAAGGACACAGCATGGTGGGGTATTAAAGTCAAATGATCCCAAAATAAAACGCTGTAACCCGCCAGCGTCAGTTTTAGCCTTTATAACACGATATAAAACAAAACCAGAATAAAGAGGGATTAAAATAAAAATAAAAGAATACCCAACCGGCAAGGCATTGTGATCAAAGGAAGACATGTGTTTGCTATAGGTAAGCGAAGAATATGAAAGAGAACACCAACCAACAAAATTAACTAAAAGCAAAAGTGATTAGTAAGAGTGTTATCAAAGCATTATCCAAGAAAAAATAATACTATGGAGGAAACTTATGTGAATTCTTTGTCAATTCAAAAAAACCACTTATCTGTACGCTATACTAACTCGAAAACAACTTAACCAATGTTGATACGGTTTCCAGTGGTACCACAAAATGCTCTTAAGAACAGCGGTTTGACAACTCCAAGAACTCTGTTGAAAGATATATTTTACCATACACCATCCAGTCTTATTCGAAAATGCTCCATCTTATGTACAAAGCAAAGCAGATCTTCTAGAAGACTGAAAGAATAAGATCGTGAGGACCACATCCTTTTTTATACACTAGGGCAACATACACCATCTGAACTTCAATTTATGGTTGATAGGTACTATGCCAGTTATTCCCCAAAACGGAAGAATTTACATATCATTTCAATCCATTATAAGGTTTGAACGAAAGATTAACAAAAGACGATCTTGAATGAGCATCTGCCAAACAACCTGTTTAGACTATGCCAAAATGCTTCAGAAACAATGAACTACATCTAAGGAGGACGCCCCAGCTTACAAAAAATTTTTGTTTTACCATTGAAGAAAGAAGGTCTTGTCAAAGAACTAGCAAAAAATCCAAAAGAACGTCATTTTCTACAAATATTGCTTCAGCTGGACAGTCTTGGAACACTGACTCTTACTCTTGAAACGTATGTATGCATTTTCTTAATAGGTTACATCTGTGAAAAAATAAAATACGCCCGTTGCAAAATGTTCAATAATTTGTTACAATTCAAAACTCAATCAAATTCACCACATTCACTCCAAAAGTTCACTTAAATATGCACACATTCAAAAGCTTAGAAAAGTAAAGCTTTCTAAACTAGAATAAATATCCCGATTCAAAATTTAATCCCCAGCTATCTAATTCAAGCACCATTCAACCATTGACAACAACCCTTGGTATTACAAATTCTGATGCGCAAAATGTCAGCCCCACCCCACAATTGGTATACTGAAAGTGAAAGCTTCAGCTGCGTACCCACCAAAATACCAGTTCTGTGTGTTTGCATGTGTGGAAGATATGAGATTACGTGGCACGTAGTCAAACACATAAAAATCTCAGAAATCCTACATGTGTAAGTAAACCGAATTCTACACACAGAACAAAGTTGAAAGTCCAAAAATAAAAACAAAAAACATCTGACACAAATACTAACCTACTTCAACTGTTATTTAACGTCATTATATAAAATTGGGCAACCGTTCACAAACACACTCTCCCACATTGCTTTATATACGTTTGTAAAAAACCAAAACAATTCGCATACACCTGCGTGAAACCCATTAAATAATTTTATCTTTATTTGTATGCGAAACTCAAAAAATAAAGCAAAAAAAATAGTCAACGTTTTGCCAAATGGCGTTCAAAAGTTGTTGTTGATTTAGAAAGGGGTACAGGGAGGTTAAATGGGGAATAAACAGCCGGCATTTGATGGATAAAAACAAACTACGCATTTAGCAGGTTGGATTTTTTTTTCCTTTTTTGCATTTTCTATGGGGCTGCAGTTGTTTTTTTTTTTCTTTTTCATTCCGTTGAACAAAATAACATGTATGTATGTACATCTTTCGCGCCGGTGGGTAGGTAGAAACAAGCTGCGACTTGCCCAAATCAAGGGTGGCGACAACCAAACACTAGCACGGGGGTTCAACAATCACATGTTTGGTGATTCAAATAGAAATGTTATGCAATAATTTTGTTTTTTTCTTATGAAATAAATATAAACAATTGCAAGAGATACCGAATTGTTTATGTATCCAATATAGTTGTTGAAAATAACATTGTGAGGGCAATAGCCTCGGGGTGTTCGATAATTATGACGATGAGTCATGGCTGCGTTTGTTAGTTAATAATAATTAATCGTAATTAATAAGGCAATTATGGATAAGTATAGAAGCAGAGGTTCTGGGGATGTCTACTGAACTTGAACTGCGGTTCAATTTACGTGACTTTATAACATTTGCAATTAAGTAGGTACCTATTGTTCTTCCGTAGAAACTGTTTCCAATTTAGAAATAAATTTTTCTATTAGGTAGGTAAATGCAATTAGTGCTGCAAGGTTATTTAAACAATTTTGTGTGTATAAATCTTCATACTAAGGGCAAACAATAGGTATGACCTTCAGCATTTCAGAAATACAAAATTCCACCTGTTCACTGATGCATATACCTATAAACCAGTAGTTGAATACCGGATATTATACCTACTTACATCGTGGACTCAAATCCCTGTCTCAAGACTCTCCTTTTGTCATATGGTTCATTCAAGGCTATTTTAAAATTTACAAAGGGCTAGTTATCTACATAGATACTTACTGAAGAATCCTATTGAAATCGTGAGTTTTTTAGGAGCAGGGTGACCGCCAACCAATTGATGAGCTTAACAATACTTATGGTTTGGATGTACCTAAATGCTTCTGCAGTAAGTATGAAACGCAAATTTAAGTAACCTGTTGAATTTTTGAACTATGAGCATTTAAGCTGGAATCAAGTTTGAATATCCAAAATCTTAGTTGCCACCTTACGCATACAAGGAACAGAAAATGAGCTGTAAATACAGGATGGATTTGAAGCAAACAATAAAATCCAATGAAGTTTCCACTCATGGTTCTAGTCCAAATAAAATTGTAGTACTGCCATCAAATCAACTGTCATTTTGCGCCCTCTATTTGACATAATCAGTTCACCCTTCAGTCTACTTTCGAACGTACTTTTAAATATAGAGATTCTTTCGTTAGCCGTACAGCACAAATATGGAATGATCTACATATATACATATCTCTATTTCCGCATTACTGCTCTACAATCAAGAACCATTTACAACCAACGTACATCGGTATGTATCTCCCTTCCTTCGTCTCTACTCTAATTTCCCTAATACCTGCGCCAAGGTCTGCGTTCGTGTTCGTATTATAGACCTCTGACTTCAAAGAATCCCAAAACAAAGCAGTCTGGAACTGTCAAATTGCTACACCAAACAGTGACATAAGGAAGTTAAATGGCTCTTCGAGCATAACATGACGATCTTCAGTGCTATGATTTTACTTATTCACGTATTCGCATAGGTGAAAATACGCCTAGCCGCTTATGATCATCATGACAATCGAGGTTTAGGAGGGCTTAGCTGTAATTTACACGCGATTGGCGGTCTACAGGCAATTGCTGATGCACTGTTTTCATTTGGTACGGGCACAATTTCAAGTCGTTCACCAAAATTTACTACCACCAGCCACAGCAGCGATATTCTTGACCGAACTGCTGTTCGGGGGCAGGCTAGGTAATAAATTATAGGGTTGACGGGAAAGGAGGTCCCTTCTCCGTCACACTTAGGTCAGCTGGCTAAGTCTGCTAGTGTCCCGTGTTTAGTCAAGGCGAGCGTCTAAAAACCGCAGTGTTTGTCGAATTGCTGACACACGACCAGGGAATCGGCTTCGATATTCACGTTGACCCAAAAACCACCGACTAAATTCATTTTTCAAAAACTTTCACATAGTGAGTTCACGTCTTTGAAGCATATGGCAATTCATGGTTTGTCTACATGTATTCTGTCTCTGTTTACTTCACAAATTTCATTTGCAAAAATGAGATTATCTTCTAGGCTGCATCCCTATCTGCCTAAATAATCGTTTTAGGCTTAGAACATTACTCTTATTTGTTTTTGTTTTTTTTTTTCAATTTATTTAATGCTATTTCATAATATTTTGATAAAATTTATTTACTCGCTGCAAAACACGCATGACACACATATTTCGAAAAACACAACATCATGTGCTCTTGTACATTAACAACATCTGATGAGTGCACGACGTGAGTCACGTAGGCTGTTTCCAATCAGCCCACACCTTTTCTCGTGTCTAGTTTCTGTCTATTTCAACAACACCAATCAGAATTAAATTTACTGATATAATCCCAACACAGATTGTTCCACATATTTAGATTTACAACTGAAAATTATTATTTTTTAGCTTAAAAGGGACATCCATGTCCCAATTGACCCCTTAAAATCGACGTCGCTGTGCAAAATCCTCATTTTTTCTCCCCAAATTCCCCTTGTAAAAAAAAATAAAAAAAAATCCTATATCCAAACACTTCATACAACTACACCTCTAAAAGCCGGTTTTGTCACAGACGATATATAAACAACACACATAAACATTCCCAGTCAGCCAGCAAACTTCATGTTGACGCACGCACACACAACCACCTAATACCTATTCGATTGTCGAACAAAATAGAAAATAACAGAAAACCGCGAGGCGAGGCGACTTCAGGTTCAGAGTCAGACAGATCAGAAGAAATTCTCTTTTGAATGGGAAAAGACTTGCGTTCATTATAAAAACGGAAAATTTCAAGAAACAAACGTCGTTTTTTTCGTGTAAAGAGATTTTCATCTCCAAGAGTTTTTATTAAATTCTAACAAGAAAATAAAATTGGTTAAATCGAAAAGTTAAACAATATTAGAAGAAAAAAAAATAAGAATTCGGTGGAGAGGAGAACAAATTGTCTGATTTCTCTCTTTCTCTTACTGTTTCTCTGTGTGTGGTGAAAAAAAAAAATAAATAAAAAATTAAAATCAAAGTGAAATAAAACTGCAAATCACTTGCAAATTGGTTTTATATCTATGAAAAGTGTTAATTCTCAATTTATTCTTATAAATAACGAACAATTCTAAAAGAAAAAAAACTGGACCTGCAAAAAAAAAGGATTAGTGGTGGAATTTTAATTCTTTTGGTGGTTAGAGTGAGAAAGGATATCATAATTTTGGTAGAATTTCTCTCTCTAGACTAGAAACATAAAATTTGATCCCTCTCTCTTTCTCTCTGTGTATATTGCACACTGTTGTTGTTTTGTCTGCTTGAAAAAAACGTAAATAAGGACGAAGGACATATCCTGACAGTAACTACGTCATAAGACAAACGGTAAGTCAAACATTTTGGTACTTTAAATGATTTTTTCTATTTATTTTCCTTTTCCAATTGAAAATTGCATCATAATTTTTATTTTTGATTTTCATTCCATAATAAGAATATGTACACATATAAATACATATGGTTGTGTGTAGTTTTAAGATGGATGGGGGGGGGGTTTGGTAAATTTAAACGCATCCACTTCCACACAGTGTTTACTGGCGATGGTGTGAGTGCGGTTAGCGATGCGATGAAAAAAATCCAGTTGAACGTACATAACATCTTCCTTCTCCATATGCCGCCTGTGCCAATGCAATTTGGTTGGGTTTTCGTGATAAAAAAAAAAAAAAAGAAGAAGTAAAGAACTTTCCAGAATTTTGTTTTTTTTTTTTTTTTCCTTAAGTGTATAATTTTCTTACAACTTTTTGGTATAATAAGCCGAAAGTTGTTTTTCTACAGACGGGCTGCGAAAATTTTAGTTATGTATCCATTTGCCAGGGATTAATGTAAGACGCAATTTGGTTTTTGCCGCCTTTTGGTTGGGTGGGTACGTGTATACATTTTTTTTTATTTTATTTCTTTTGGGCGGAACATTTTGTTAGTCGAGCGGCTGCCCTTGCCATTTTGCCAAGCAAGGAGAAGAGGCAACAACAACGAGAATCTGCGTTGCGAAATTTTTGTTGTTCAGATTTGTTCTCAGTTGGATTCTCTTTTGTGCTGAATGTTTATATGCTAGTCGTAAATCAAGAATTTTGTTGTTGAGAAAATTCAAATTGTCATTCAGTTTCAAGTGCAGCAAATCTATTTTTCTTACAAACTACAACGCATATTAGAGGTAATAATACCGTCCTAATGCCCATCATGACTGAGGTATAATGTGACATCTACACCGGTTATCACCATATTTATCGATGGTCAAGCCGCGATCAAATCCCTGAAATCTGTCACCTTAAGCTTAAAAGTAGCTGATGGCTGAACTTAGTTTTAAGTTTAGCTTAGAGTGCCCGTGTAGGTCCAGTAAGTTAGAATAGCATAGTTAAGTTAATTAAGCTAGTTTTAAGCGTTTTTTGTCTGGCATGTAATATTTAATGAATTTAAATAATAAAAGTGCGTTAAAAATTAAAAAAAATGAGATGGCTGAACATAGGAACATTCCAGATGACTGTATGGCAGATAAACTCGACAGGCCTATCGCAACTTGCAGGCTATTTATTACTTACAACGAACTTGATGGACATCATCAACCGCAGGTGGACAGATGGAGCCACATACCTCATTACCAAACAGATCTAAGGTAGCTGAACTACCCTAAATGTCTAATCAGACAGAAAAGGCTGCTTATTAGCACCATAGTGGGTGTTATGGTCAGACACTGCATTATAGGCAGGCACACCAACAGGCTGGACCTCTATAATGATTTCTGCAGAAACTGCATGGATGAAGAAACGATTCTCTACCTTCTACCAGCCTACTTTCAAGCCATTTTGTTCCACAATTTCAACGAATTGACTGACAACAGCATAGGCAGCCTCTAGCGCTTCATAGCAAGCTCTGACTGATTCTACGGATAGTTTTTTAAAGGAATTACAAAGGACTTTATCCAGTCAAATTTCGAAAATTGTAAGAGATAGGTACATACATATATGACAGACTAGCAGTCCACCCGCGGCTTCGCACGCGTTAAATTCCTACTTAGGTTTATACTAAGTCGCTAGAAATCGTCTGTTCCTATGGAACTTTCAAAGATAAAAGGTAGCAAAAAGTGTCACCATTCCGATATTGAATTTTTGAAATCAGTTCAGTAGTCTCATCGATGCTTAAAGTTCCATCCAACTAAATCATCGTACACATCCGTTCCCCGTCGAATAACTACGAACTGCGAATGCATTGTAAATAAACTACGTAGTGTATCCATAGAAGCAAGAATGCAACCAAAGAAAAATAAATGAAAAAACTACCCTTGCGCAACTCAACAAAACAAAATCAACACACGATCACGAACCGATGCATCGCGATGTGCCCATGGCTACGGTTCCTATACTATAAATCTGCAAAATTTAACAGTCCGTATCTTGGCCCGTAGTTACAATTTTGAAAAACGGTGAAACACGTGTTTCTTTATTTTTGTTGTATAATTTACCTACCAAATTTCAATTCTTAATTCCAATTTAAATTTTGTTTTCCATACAAACTTGAACACCTTGTGTCTCCTCTATTGGAGCAAAAATTCAGAAAATTCTTCCATAGTGGTTGTTTACGTCACGAAAGAAACTACTGTCCAAATTTCATCTTCCTAGCGTTAGCCGTGTAGGCTCGGTGATGATGAGTCAGTCAGGACTTAATGCTTTATATAATAGACTAGCTTTTACTCGCGGCTTCGCCCACCTATAATTTGCGAAGTTACACTTTAATAACCAAAAGTCTTTACTGTGACCCGAGGTACAGCCACTCTGTGTGTAAAATTTGAAGTTGATTGGTTTGCGTTACAGAGGAACAAACAAATAAACGGACAACGTTTCACTTTTATAATATTAGTAGGAAGTAGAATAGTAGGATTTGGAGCAATCGCATCTATAATTGTGTTTCAATCTTTTGCGGTAAAACTCCACGGTCAAGTTGGAATCAAATGAACCGAAAGTAAAAAGAGCTGCAGACTGTTGATTACAACAACAAATTCTGTGCAAGAATTTACGATTTTGTGTACCCTAATTGGAGAGCAATTATCTATCTACTATCGAATATCGTTGTCGGTCCCTGCTCTTTTTGTAAACATACCCAGCGAACTGTTGGTATGTATGTGTATTATAGAGCAATTCACAAGATCCAGAAGGACCTACATGTTGACCTGTCTTGAATTAATTTTGGTTAGCTTTTGCACCCTATCGGCTAACAGGCACTGTCGCTATTGGCTTCCGCTCACATAAGTACTTGGATCTGATCTAACAGATAGAGACTACAAAATACAAACTGCCTGATGGTCACCTTGAAATTCCCAAACACTTGACAATTAGAATTCACTGCCTACACTTTAAGAACTCGATTCTTCTTGAAACTGAATTCTCAATCAATCGCAAAGCAAATAAGGTCAAACATGTAACAAAGACTAGGAAACCTCGATTAACAATACTCAAATCGATAGGTATGTACTTAAAACTATTTACCATCGATAATTCATTTCCCGCGTCTTTTTATGATTTTGTTTACAACATCCACTTTTAACACCCAGCTTATTATTTCAAGGAAAACAAAAAAAAAAAAAACCAAGCAACAACGGTTCTTTTACGTCTTTTATTGCGTGTTACTCGTTATGACCGCATGGTAATATTTGTTTTGATAATTATACCAAGTGTACTTAGAAAATGAAAGCACTTAAAAAAAAAAAATCCAGTAGTAGCCGGTAAAAAAAAAAAACTAAAAGCAAAAGTTGGAACGCTTAAATTAATAATAGTCTGACTGAATGTGACCTTGAATGTCAGCAGAATGTAAATAAAAGGAAAAAAAAAACGTCACGAAGTCTGTCACTTAAGCTCTTACCCCCCAATATTTCGGACTAGTGTGACTATGCCGGCAATTTGAGTTGATAAACAAAATTACGAGTATGAGGGGGGGGCTAGCTACATTTTTCTGTTTCGTTGGATTTAAGACCGATAAAGGTCTATTGAATGACATTGATTTTTTTTTTTCGGTAAAGATCTAGAAACTTTGCATTGTTCTGCTTTTGCTATTGGTGTGGACAGAACACAAGTGTTTTTTTATTTTCGATTTCCATGGGCATAATGATTGTTAATTCTATTGTAGGAAGTGTCAAGCCCTTTTTTGGGGTTATTAAAGATTTGTAGATATGAGTAAGTTTTGTGTCTGGATTTTATTTACGTAAAGCTGCCTAATATAGACGACAGAGCTGTCAAAGTTTGTTGTCAGTTGGTAATTTACGACTTAATATTTGATACATGAAATAACTTAAAGGGTGTTAATTATTCATTATTCATAGATTTATTACCTTAGTCGTGAAGGTATCACTTATAACTTGTACTGACAGCTTAAGCTTACTACAATGTCGATAGACTTTATAGAATAAATGAGGATCATTACTTAAATGTAACTTGACAAGTTTGATTGTATTAGATCTGTTGTTTAAGGAAATTATGTTTGTCAATGTGATTCAGTCTATCTACCGGCAGGAACGATTGTGATTCACACAATTCAGCGTTGATTTTTGAGATCCGTGATCAGCCCGAACTGCATTTGAATTTTTGTGACTGACATGAAAGACATTTTAAAGCCTTTACTCGCCTGTTTGAAAGAGTTGGCACTAAGCAGGGGTCGAATTACGGCATCCGTGATCGAGTAACTCGTCACGAAAAAACGTGCATTATTACGTCGGAATGATCGTTTATACGTAATAATGCCTTTTTTACGTGACGAGTTACTCGATCACGGATGCAGAACTCGACCCCAGATTAAGCGCACATGTCTATTTCAAATTCGAATAGGTAGTGTTGTTTTAAGCTCGAGGAAGAGATTTTCACGTTTGATATTCACATATGCTCCTTTTGCTCGATATTCTGAAGCCGAGCTACTAGTGAGTATCACCTCTTCTTCGGAGTTCAAAAAAGAACAAGATGTCGTTTTCTCGTTTTGCTTTCTTTTAAAGTAATAAAGGAATAAGTTCACCTAATCTCCACTTTTAATTCTGAAATCAAACTTCCAAACCAGGTATCATAGAAGAATTGACTTCGCCAAGTTATCTTTCTTATGTAATGGAGTAGTAAAGCTCCTTTCACCAACAACTAAGCGTACTTGGTGTAAGGCAACAATAATAATCACAGTGCAGCTCTGCGGGCGCAGGTACACGCAAGCTATCAAATGCGGATAACAACCCTTGATTATGTCGAAGGAAAAGTTCCGAAAACGTCTTCAAAATTTCTCCTCCACACTCAGTGGGAGCAAAAACGTCTTCAGAATTTCTCCGTCACACTTAGTGGAATCAAACAACTTTTCCTTTAACATAAATGAGCTGACAGTGTCACCGAAATAGCCAAGAATTCAAAATTCGTTGCTTGAGATTAGCTTGGAGCTAGCTGGAAGAGTCTTTGGATCTTAAACGAGTCGACTGTGTAAGAAATGAAAACTTGGCATTAAATGGATTGCGATAAACGTTGGTTCCATCTATGTGAGCCATATTATCGCGAAGCAACTGAATTAAAAAAGTGTTCCCCAATGTGCGAGATTGACTGCCTATTTTTAACCTGTGTTTCTCTTGTCGCCAGGAAAACACCACCTAGAGGAAGTTCTACGTGAATATATGAAATTATGAAGCATAGTATGCTCATGTGGCTTTTCTTTTAGTGATTAACCTAAAAACGTTCTATCGAATTGAGTTACCGAGAAAGGGTTTTTATCGCGCCTAGATGTTTCAAAGTCCTAGGATTTTAAGATTTCATGCATTTTAAACCTTGAAGTATGACTTGAATCTGCCAAAATTGTGAAATGCTTTTCAAATGCCAGGCGAAGTCAACGCAAATAGAAACCCGAGTCACACCTCTAACTTACCCGTTTCTCTATCTCATTATTACAATCTCAAATTGAGTTTTTTTTTAAACAATTACAATTCGCTTATCTGAGCAGAAGAGAAAAATAAAAAAGTAAAACGAATCAGAAACCACGTTTTTTTTGTTTTCGCAACGGCAAGCAAGTGTTTTCTTCGACTACGAAGTCTATACATACGAGAGAGTGCTTATATTTACCACGATGGCGTATCGCAGCATGTTTGCTTATAGTATCGAATAGCTACAAAAATAAAACTCACGACAAGGCAAATTTAAACAAATAAATATGTAAGCTAATGACAAATGGCGTGAGTTTTGAAGTGTGTTTATAAAATTTTTTTTTTTCTAATCTAGCGCAGATGTTACAATATGTTCGATTAATTTGTATGATGTGATAGACTTCACCTTGGCTCTGACGGATGAATTTGCGAGAGAATTATATAGGACGGTATCTTAGCGTTTCACTGGACTAAATAGAATGTTTACATTAGCCGTATTTTATTATCGCCGATGATCCATATAGATCATTGGTTTTGTGTGCATTACAAAAACAACAGGATCTCGTGTTGTTGTTTTAATGCGTACAAAACCAATGATCTATATGGATCATCGGCGATAATAAAATACGGCTATTAGTTCTTCTTGTTTGGAAATTGTTTCAGAACTGAGTGAAGGTTGTTCAAGAAAATGTTCTCAAGTAGAAATTGAATAGATTTTCTTGTGGCACAAGAGTGTTATGTATCTACATATGTACATACATACAATATTGCCCTTAAGCAGGAATAGTTCTGTTTGCCGATGTAAACATCTGAGTTGAGTTTGACTGGCAAACAACAGAATGGTTGCTAACAAATAGACTGGATAGTCGGGTCGTGGTAAGGATCAGGCCCTGAGGTGTACCTATTATAATCCAGCCAACTTATAGGTACAACTTTTATTTATCGATTGCTTAAAAAGCTCGTGATTCATTTTGAAAAGTCGTTACCAAAACCTTATGCTTAAACGTTGTTAATGAGGCCATTATGCCACACTTGAATGAAAGCTTTGGAGGTACCCACCTATATATCTAAGGGCGGCTACATAGCATTTATCATGTTGATTCATTTGTTCTATTTTTTCAGGCAATAGGTAGTCGGGCCATTAAGTCTTTTGTTGAATGTTATTCCTTGATACCGTACCGATAGTCATTTAAGAGATGATGGAAGATAATTCATTAGGTGGTAATTACCAACCCCTGGTATTCACTGACGTTAAAGTTTTAGCTTGGTACTTAGAAGGGGAGGTTTTTTTTCTTAGAAATTTACTGGGCTTGTTAGAGTTTCTTTAAAGTTTATAAAAACCAAGAGGTAGGTTACTTTCGTGTTGAATAGTTGAAACTCCTCTGGACAGGCTTTTACTGCGATTTGAATAAACGGATAGGCGGAACACAACCTTATTTACTCTGCAGAAGGAGGTCTTCCAAATCGAAACCCACCAACTCTATCGATTTGAAGCATTTATAGAGACGAGTTATACAGAGCAATGTCTAGTTTTGGCATCTATGCCACTCGCCCGACTGTGCGCGATGAGGATGGAGAATTCACGCTGCTTCATCAAGGTCGGCAAAAGTTTCACTGTGACGTTCTTTGCCAAAAAAGGATTTAGACAAGGCGATACGCTGTCACGCGATTTCTTAAACATCGTTGAAAGAATTGTGCAAAACTTACGTGTCATCACCAGAGGCACAATCTTTCAAAAGTTTTTTCAGTCGTGTACTCGCAAACCCTGACAATATTGAAATAATCTGAAGAACCCAGCGTGATGTCATTGGTGCTTTTGTGAGCGGCGAAGATGGAAATGAGAGCAGTATCAGTGTATGCTATCAACAAGAAAGAACAACCAACATCGGAGATTAGGACAGAACATCACCATTCATATACAACTTTGAGGAGGTTAGGATTTAAGAACTTTATTTACCTAGGCTCCTCTATTAATTCAGACAACGACATCAGCCCTGAGTTGAGATCAAACGGAGAGTAAAATTACGATTACACAGTCAGCGTAATGTGTCATTGCGATGACTGACCGTCTGTCGTAAAATGTTTACACGGCACAATTTTTTACGTTATTTCGACGTAAAAGATTCATCGCGATGACTCGACCGTGTAATCGTAGCTTAACTCGGGTTTTCACGAAGTTATATCTAGTCGACAAAAACTTGACAGTAAAATTCTAGATGTGGTGATTGTCTTTTTAATATTTCATAATGCTATCATTGCGAACTTTCTTTTATCTTTGAATTCAATAGACATTAAATTTAAAATCAATTAGATGTGCACACGTTGCTTTTTTATAAATAGAATATAAAAAAAAAATCCGTTTAAGTTGTTTTCGTCGAAATGTAAATCCGATTGTCGGAGAGTTGTCTCATTGAAAATTCAACATAAAATTTATTTTCTATTCTTAAACAACGAAGCAGCAGCACATAGAGTAAATCCTCCCAAAAGACCGCTTTTTTTTTTTGTTTTAGTATACAACCTTCGACTTAATGGAATGGAATCGTGTGTGGTGCAAAATACAATTCACGCGCCTAGCTGCGCACTATTTCCGACAACGTATCTGTTCTAATATTATTATTATTTTTAAATGCCATCGCTAATTAACCTACTTTTTTTGGTTTGTTTATCATCAGTGTGCCTAAAGTTTATCTCGAATTTTGTTTTGTTTTTCGAAATTCGGTAGATAAAAACATAAATAAACCGTTTTATTACCCCCCGACGTGTAAAGAGCATAGGGTGCAGAAGGAGAATGAGAAATTGCGTCGCAAAATTTTCCACAGAATAAAAGCCCATTGCAGACGAAATAGGGAGGGATAGTAGGTGATTTTGCCGGGCCAAGAGTGACTGAGAGACAGAGACTGATTTTATCTGAGCAGAGTACAGAAGAGAACGAAAGAGTTCCATCTTTTGGATTTGAAGGTTGCGTTCTGTTTTGCTTTTTTACTTCAAGTCAAGTTGATTTTTCTTTACTTTAAAAAGCACATGTTCGTGTTATTAATTTAACGTTTCCACAATATTTTTAGAATTAAACGTCATCTTAGTTCGTCTTTTCATTGGATGGTTGTTGCTTAAACAGCTACTTGTCTTCTTTTTTTTTTTGATTTCTCTTGGCTCTTTGCGACTCACATTGAAGACAATGGTTAAAAATCAAAATTGGATTTAAGGACAGAGTATTGCCTCACTCAAAACACGAACTGAATAGCTTGTATCCATGAACTAATAATTCACAGCTTGCTAAATAGCATGACATTCATTTATGGAGACCGCCTTGGCTAGCCATCAATTGATAGTCTGCTGTCAAACGCCGGATTTTTAGTTTGCTTTCTACGGCTGGCCATGAATCTAGGGCGAGCTAATACTTTTGAAGTTTAATATGTGTGGTACGGATTTCGACATTTGTTGTGCTGTCCAAGAGTGATGAGTTTGATAGTTCGTGGAAAGCAGGTGTAAAAGGGCCCGACCATATGCCGTGGTTAGTGTGCTGGACTGCTAAGCGAGATGGTACAGGTTCGAGCCTCAAAACTACCAAACGTTATTGCATGACACCACCTCTTTTCAGGCATGACAAACCTGCAAGAGTGCATTCTGTCATAAAAAAGCTTCTCAGTCCGCTTCTGTGGGAAGCTAGACCCTGGGTCTCCATGAGCTGTCGCGCCAAATATTTGTGTTTGTAATCTATGTATGTATGATAGAATCAAAACGGAAACTCTCATTTCAAGACACTTACAGAAGAATGCATCACATGGATGGCAAATCTTCAAAACGTCTAGTTGTACGAATTTATTGTCACTTTAATTCAAGTATTTTCAAAATTGGTTGTAAAATTAAACTCGAAAAATGTTTCTTTTTATATGCAAATGAAAGTCTTCATCAATCTTATGATCGCTACCATAGATATCCCTCTCCCAAAATTTGATTTTATTTTCTTATTCTTTCGTATTTTATGATTTTATTTCGCAACCAGAAGGAGCCAAAAATTTCTTATCGCAAGTAAAGTCACGTACACACCACCACTTGACATAGAAATGTAGTCAGTTTTATGTATCTGCCAAAAGGAAAGCATGCAAAAAAAAATGAAGTAAACATACATTCTCAAGGCACGTCAAAACAACACCAATACGTTGAAACATGGGCACACCTACAAGCTTTTTATTTATTTTTTTTTTTTTGTATGGCTATTTATTTTGTAATTTTTCAGCGACGCAGTTTTTTTTGTTTTTTTTTTTGTTTGCACGTCAAAATATACAACGCGCATACACCGGTAGAGTGAAAAAAAAAATTGAGTTGGACTTGTTTTGAATCAAAAACACAAAAAAAAAAAAATGGTAAAGACGAGAAAATATAAAAAAAAGAAATAAAATTTTTAACCGGCTGATTGGCATGTTAAATGTCAGTTTCTCTTATAAGGGGGGAATGATAGCCGGGGGATCAATTCATTACATTTCTTGTACATACATAGATGCAAACATACATTTAGAGTGTACAAAAGTCTGTAAATGCTTCACAGCGTTATCAAATTCTGTTAAATTTCTATGAAAATGAAGAGATTTTTACGAGAGAAGTTTCTTTAACTAAATATTGCATATATGTACATATATGTATATACATATGTAGGTATTTACTTACATATATGCATATATAAATGATTATGCTGGTTGGATTCTCCTTGTGAAATTTAAATTTGAAAGTAACCTTGAACTTGAATTTTTCGCTGTACATGTCTGGAGGAATCTGGATTTTCAGACTTTAAAGCGGGTAAATGGGTGGCATAAATAAACTCATAAATACCTACATATATATGAATGTACATTGTGTAAGTGTATATAGTCTGTTCAGCAAAAAAAAAGAAGAAACTTAAGACAATTACTAGCGCATACGCACGTAAAAAAGCCCGATAGGCATCTAATATGCAAATGTAAATGAATTCTTGAATGATATTCTTCATTTCAGTTCAGTTCACGCTGTGAGTTAAGCATAATAATAGCTATGACTGAAAAGTAGAAGATCACCATCCGAAGGGATCGAAATGTAGTACAACAAAGTACAAACATAATATTATTATGAAGTAGCAATGTACTTAGGTTCAGTCCCTGCGAAGAAACTGGAAACTTCGGTAAAGAACCAGGTAGATGATTAAAACTAACAACCACAAAATTGCAAGGCAAGATGATTTCTAAAATATTCAAGCAGAATCCCACTCTGAAGCGAAGGCAATAAGGCATTGATAACTCTTGATGCGAGTTATCAATGTATCCCTGCTGTACTCGATTAAGCAATCACTAGAAGAAAGTTCCTAGTGTCTCTTTTAAGAGTAGTGTAAAGAAGGGTTTTCTTGGGGACAAACATATTCAAAGACGACTTCAGTGGATTCAGGAGAATGTGATCGTGATTGGAATAAAATTATCTTCACAAACGAATCTTCTTTCTGGTTCAATTAAATGTGTTTGGTCAAGAAAGGTTGTACCTACAATTTCATAGAAATCGTCGGAAAGAAATTAATAACGATGATAAAACTTTACGTGAACTAAAGAAGAAATATTGGAGATCATTTACCTCACCTCTCCAAACTCCCATTCCTGTCTGAAAAGTACGCATAGGTACGTAAATATTTTGGTAAAATATAATCGGAAGGTAAAATACTTTGTTTAACCAACCCCCATGCTAACATTTACCCATTAAACAAAAGTACGGGCATCTGTTCATTTTCCTATCAATGGGAATTTGCCCAGCATGACCGCGACGAAAGAACAACAGACAGCAAGGTTCGCTTTTGACTGAAGCAAACAAATTTGCGATTGTAAGTGTCGAAATTCAATTTAATGCTGATAGCACAACAATCTTATCATGCGGTGTAACATGTACTGCAATTTATTAATTTTTTGAAGCAGTCGGTTCTGGTAAGATCTACTTATTTCCGATTTTTTATTTTTTTTTTTTACACAAGAGAAGAAATCAGGTTTTACGAAGTACTGTCAGACTAACAGTGTCCTTAGTAATTCGAAATAATGACTTCTCGAGAACCAAGAAATACCTCAAACTAACTTACCTCTTACTGTAGAAGCTTCTGATCCCTCTTGTATTTATGTATTTCAAAACAAATAACACATAATTTTAATGTTAAAGAATTCAACATTGCATGTTCTCATTACCGTATTTACAAATGTAGGTATGTTTGTACAACTTTGTTAAGTCACGGTATATAACCACATATTCAGCCAAAATTAAATTAAAAATTCCTTGTCCTTTGGATGGCTAACCATTTGCTTTCTTTGTTTTCTTAAAAAATAATTGTCATTGTGGTGCCCCCTGTCGTATTGAACATTTTTTCGTATATTGTTGATCCCGTCCGAAAAGTAAACCTCTAAAAAAAAATTAAACAAAGAAAACCTGTTTTTCTGGCAACTAACCACACCACTAACCGTGTAAATCCTCTCAATTACAAATTCCATCAACGATTTCAGAAAATTACTCCGCTTGTCCCTCTCCACATGACCGACAACAGGCACTCCTTGTCAAGCCGAATGCAAAAATTTGCAACAAACGTCGACGACCGGCGACAAAGTCTCCATTAATTATAATTTCCACACGTATTAACATATCCCAAGTCCTCTTGACCACAATGCGGGGGAAACAAAACAAAAAGAAAATTATTTGCTGCCTGTAGTGGACAATGCACCTTCTCAGGGTGACCAGCCGGCCGAGCACACACAAATGGCGTTGCTTTCAAATGATGCCAGAGAACGCGTTCGAGGTTGTTGTTGCGACATTTTTCTAGCAATAAACAAATGGTGATGATGATGTGATCAATGCAATGTATAGCGTTGTTTCTTGTGGTTTTTCCGTGGATAAACAAAACGCCCTACGCGAAACTACACAATGTCACCGTCAAAGTTTCACTGTGAATGCCACAAGTAAAGATGCCGCTTTTCTTTGACGTAGTTATTGCTATGCAATTTGATCTGTCTTGGGATAAGATTACTCTTGTTCAGTTGAACGATCTTTTATACAGTTAGGACGTTATGCCAGCACTGACACAATTGTAATAAAGGTTTTTTTTCATTTTTGTTTTTCCAGTATCGACTTCATATACCTCTCATTTACAAAGTGACTTAAGGTACGGAGAAGGAGAACCCAGAAGGCAGTGGCACTTAAACGAAACCAACGCACGCTCCGTACATCTAGAATCTTCTCAATCTCCTCCGCCTTAACGAATTTAAAATCAACGAAAATCGCACAAAGTCGAAAGAACTCAAAAAATACTCATTACCATGGAATGCGAAGCTATTGTACCCCAGAACGAGGTGGAATCTCGTGAGAGCTCTGCCGAACGAGAACTCAACGGAAGCACTGGTGTTGAGTCTCCTAAAGTCGTCACATTGAATGGAATCAAAAAGCCTTTGCCCGTTGATAGCCACGAAAACCGCATCAAGAGAAAGGCTAAACGACTAATCAAACAGAACAGCCGAGAAGCTCTGGCAAATCCAAATGGAGTCTCTGGGTATGTGGTTCCTCAACGACGCTGGAAAAATAGTCGAAGATCTCGTAATGGTCATGGTCGGGGCCTTCCAAAGAAGGGTGGTGCCGGTGGCAAGGGTGTTTGGGGACTTCCCGGTTCTGAGCTGCTCGAGGAAGTCTATGAAGATCAAAATGATCCTAACTACGATAGTGAATGTAATGACAAGAATATTGAGCTACGAGAAGTGATACCTGATATTTCGCCGGAGGAGTTCTTCACACTGGCGGAACCCATTGTCTTGGAGTACTACGAGCATGGTGACACCCATGAAGTGGCTCTGAGCTTTGATGAGATTCTGACCGGACCACTAAGGCCATACGTTACAAGCGTAGTGGTACAGATCTCAATGGACCACAAGGACTCACAGCGTGAGATGACTTCGGTGTTGATTTCGGATTTGTACAGCCGAGTCATTACGGGAAAGGATATCGAGAAGGGGTTCGATATCCTGCTAGAGAACTTGCCTGATTTGATTCTGGATACACCGGAAGCGCCACATATTTTAGGTGTGTTGTAAGCGATGAGATTTGAAGTGTTTGCTTTAATGTTTGTTTCCGTTTATAGCCAACTATATGGCACGTGCTGTTGCCGATGACTGCATCCCACCAAAGTATATTACTAAACCTGAGAGCAATGATTTAATGAATGAGCATGCAGTGGCGGCTATAAAGCGGGCCGATACTCTTCTTAATATGAAGCAGGGTTTGGCCCATTTGGATAATGTGTGGGGTATGGGTGGACCGTTGCGACCGGTTAAATTCATAACCAGAGAGATGACTTTGTTGTTGAAGGAGTACTTGTCGTCTCGTGATATTCAGGAGGCGCATCGTTGTCTTCGAGCGCTGGAAGTTCCTCATTTCCATCATGAGTTGGTCTATGAGGTAAGTCATAAAATGGAAAAGAAGTTATATTTTTGCTATAAATATTTTTTGTATTTTTTATTCTCAGGCCATTGTCATGGCATTGGAGTCGTTGAGCACAAGTACTGAGGAGGCAGTTTGTGAACTATTAAAGTCGTTGGATCAGGCCTGTTTGGTCTTGCCAGCAACTATGGAACAGGTGAGCGAATTATTTTAAACTATGATTAGAGATTTCGAACGTATACAGAAAACGAGTAATCCCTGTCGCCAATATTTTTGGGTGAATTATAAAGATAAGTCTGAGGCTTCCGAAACGTGTTTCATGTTTTTCAAAAGTAAAGATGTAAGAGCTTCGTCTTACATTGGATTTTCATTCAGACACTTTTTCATAAGCAATAGCCGCTGTTGGTTCCCGCCCAGGTAAATAGCAGCTCACCGACAAATCAAGTCATTCCGTTTTACCTTTCACTTTACTAAAAGATGTGGTATCAACCAATCACCTTATAGGTAATGATTTGAAATTAATTTGTTGATCAAACGCTGAAATGTGAACACCAAGTACCAAGTTCCAAGAAACCATTTCGTTTAAGCGTGACCTTTTTAACCAATTTCCATCGTTAGCTAAACTTATGGTATAGATTTGTCCTCCATCAAACCAGCTTTTTAGTATTTGAACTGGTTGCAACAGTAATGTATAAGAACAATACCGGTCTCAGGTGCGCAAAATATACGGACCTCGTATTGTAATTAGTACCGCGCCTTAGCAAGGCAAACGTATGTATGGGTTTGTTTGATTTATTTACTCAAGCATGCACATGCACCATTTAAGAGGGTGGTATAAAAAACAAAAACGAGTTCCACATAATGTTACGCGATGCTGTGCTAAATAAATCCACAAAATAAAATTAATAATAATAACGATACATAAATTTGCATTCAACTAATTTTGTTCTTGGATCTGTTTTCTCTTCTGTTTAATAGGGCTTCCAGCGCGTCTATGATGACATGGCTGACATTGTATTGGACGTTCCGTTGGCGTACATTATATTGGATCGTTTTGTGGAACGTTGCAGCAATACTGGCTTTCTTACTGATAAAGTTATTATTAATATGCCCTCTCGGTGAGTATTTGTTTTAAATTTATTTATTTTCTAATGTATCTTATCATTTTCTATTGTTTACAATACGGAGTAAATATAATATAATTAAAATGATTTGGGTAGGGTAAAATGCGATTAAGCTAGAAGATAGAAATAGAAAGTTAAGTGTTGTGACAAAACCACTGTTCAACTATGGTTATCTTGCGCGCTATTTATAGGCGATTATGAGAGTTTTTTTTTTGTGCGAATTAACTCACGTGTAGAAGATGATTTTTAATTGATTGTGAATTATTAATTACACAATGTGTTGTACAATGTTGTGAACGAGTGATTAGAAATGTTAATCCTTTTCAAACGACTGTGCTGATTGGCTTTCGCTAACGTTTGTTAAATACGAAGTATGTATCATTATCATAGTTAGCTTGCATTGGATATTTAAGCAATGCTTACTTACTTGAGGGGTTGAGTTACTGTCTGGACCTTTTTCGTTTTTTTGAAGCGTATGGGATCTTGAAGCTTGCGGTATGATTTACTGTAGGCGTGTTTCTAATCTAATGATCAGACTTTAAGCAACAGTTACTCTTTTTCAGTGCAACAGCCGTTCCTAATTTGCTCTTGGATTTCTAAACGTATTTAAAACGTTGAAATATGATGCCCTTCACAGCAAATATGAAAAAATCGTAATACATTTGCTTTGACTCTATCGAAAAACACATTGCGCTAAAGCGCATAGGCTTTTCAGTGTCTTCGATTATCTCAGAAACACTTCGCGTGCTTCGAATACAAGTGTCAAGAAAATTAATCAGTTAAACAAACTATTGCAAATGCGCGTGTACAAATACCTATCGCCTACATACATCCTCCTTGAACTTAACTACTTACTCGCATCAATGTACATTCGTTTAATCGAAAATATTATACCTACATATGTACGTTCATAAGTTTTACTAAACACTAAACAACAACTGCAATACCAAGAGCAACGCTTTATTACCATGTGCAATATAAGCATGCATGCAATATGAAAAAGAAATAAATAAAACGATCTTGAACTGAATTCAGGTTGTTGCTCTCTCCCGGCATTATAGTTTCTCCTTCAGATGGGTTGCCGGTAGCGGCGACAATAGCGAAAACCAATGGTGTGGTGATGAGCGTAGAAATGAATTCAAAAACTCACATGTGCGCATTGAAGAGCAGCTAGTATACAGTCATGGATTTCAGGTGCTCCAACAAAAACTAGCACGAGAAAGAAACTTATCTAAAAATACAAATTTAGGGGTTGAGAAATAATGTCATATGATAAAGAGGGACTGTTTATTGTGGTGGGCTGACATTCTTAAAATCACGTAACCAATCTCATGCAATCAGAAACTGGAAAATTCCATAATAAATTGTGAAATCTAAATTAAAATTCGGCAGCGGGAATTGTAACACTCCTGCGTAAGTTCTGCAAATGTAGTCTTCTAAACAAACTGATACAACTGTTGAAACACCGTAATGCCACTTTTCGATGGTTGTGTGGTTTTTTTTAATTTTTTTATGCGTTCCCCCCTGCCTTGTTTTGATTTCAACTTGATTGTACCTCCTTGACGCATGGAGTTAGCTTTTATCGTGAAAATATACATATGTTGTTTACCTCTTTATGGGTGGTGGGCCGGTGTCGGCTTTTACTTATCGAAATGCGTCTCATTATGAAAATAATATTTTTGGCGCCAATTGGCTTCCCAACATATTTTAATAACCTTGTACTACGCATTCAGTTAGTCGAAGATAAGTGATGTTATTAATTTGTTGACACTTGTTTCAAGTGACATTTTGGTTTGTATTCATTTCAGTTGTAATTTTTTTTTTTTTTTTATTTTTCACGTAGTGGAATGTAAACAATTAACCATGCACTTGTAGAATATCTGTCAAGGGGATGAATTTTAAACAAGCTGCGCTTCTTCATAAAGGATTGGGTGATAAAATTACGTTCTCGTAAAACGAAGTGGTGTCCTTTTGAATTAATTAAATTTGATAAGTCTGTTGAATGAAAGGTTAATCTAGACTGAAATTTAGAAATTATTGGTGGTTAAAGATACATATATGAAAGCGTCAATGTAGAAATCCTCTGAATTAGGATTTGAAAGAATCGAGCAAAACTGAAAATAAAAAGACTTTCGTTTAAGTCCATTGGCTTTCTGATATAAGATTGTTGTGCTGTTAAATGCTTATAAGAGTTTGAGAACTATCATTAGAAAAATGTTGCCGGTTACTTTATTGAGTTTTCTCGATCGAGGCTAGCTTAAGAGTTGATCTGTTTATTCACAGAATATATACGGCGTCTGTAAAACTCCTAAAATTTGCTTCCAGGCGCATGATGTAAATTAAACTCACTGTGACCTAACTCACATGACCTCTTTTTTCTTTCTTTTTCTACATATTACTATAACTATAAAGTGATAGGTAAGTGAGATTTTGATAGGTGTCCTGTAACATTCGTGTTCCTCTCGCGTATCGAACAATTGAGTGCATTGTGTCTAAATTTGTATACCTACCTGACGGAATCTTGTAATAAAATAGAAAAAATATGTCTATCTCGAACGATTCTGATATGAATCTTAGGAAACGCGTCAAATCAATATTACTTAAGTCCCCTAGCTCGTCTTCAAAGGAACAACTTTCAAGAGTCTGTTTTTTGTTAGCTAAAGTAGGACATGTGCAAAACAGGTGGCGTGTGGATTGAACCTTCGTCATTGCAAACAAGACTGAGTCGTCTCTCCACATGGCATATAGTTCCATTGGGATGTTAAAGATAGCTCATTCTTCATTTCGAGTAAGTGTGGAAAAGTAATCGGTTTTTGTCGCTTTTGGAAACCTGTTTCAGATGTAAAATGATTTAAGACTCCGTCTTAATGTGAAGCATTGGCATGTGAAAGGAATTGTAAACTAAGGGGGCACCCTCAGAGCCTTGAAATGATTGTATGCAGAATAAATGCAAAATTCTCTATAGAAATTAAATAGTAAAATCGTGCAAAAAGCTACACAACGCAATTAATTGGACGTGTCGACAGACAAATAGCATTCGATTCAGCAAACACAACGCAAAAGAAAAAAGTAATATCGCAGATAGTAAATATTTACTAATGTGTGCAGCCAATTTAGATCAAATACTCGACACAACAGTTATCACTGCCACCACCCCACTTTAAGACAATTTTGTTATTTGTAGTATTTCTTTTCCTATACGCTTTCCTGTGTTGATTTGTAGTTATATCATTTTATCGTTTGTTATTCTACTTTATTCTTGTTTTTCTTTCCAATCAGGAAAAAAAAAAGAGGGGGAAAAATAATATAATCAAAACAAGTGCAATTGTGTTTATAAAAAGTGAAAGCTTCTTAGTAGTATTATTATATGGAACCGGCTTTGGGAATAGTACGTCTAGCAAGGAAATCCAATGAATTTAATATGTATCCGTATCGGCAAAAGACAGTGGAAACAAGTTTCAATCTTTCATTCGTCTTTACTTTTCAAAAAAATTCTTGAAGAAATTTGCGTAATAAATCATGCAGATGCATTATCTCACATGGCCCGGGTGATTTGTAGTATTCCATATCGAACCAGTTGGGAGTTAATGTTTGGTAGTCAATGATCATTGGTTTTTTTTTTTTTCGTTGGGTTATAAAGTCTAGCTTTACCTTGAGCATTAGACATGCTTAATTATTTGCTCTGCTGACCTACTTCTTGAATCTTGAATCGTGTCAAACCAAAGTATGCAGCAACTTTCGTTAGGCTGCGTATGCTTAATTTCTTATCAATAGTATATTTTCGGGTTTACCCTCTTTTACCTTAAGACTAACTCTTTTCTGGTGGGTCTCGGAACACAATGATAACTATGGGAACGAAATGCCAGATAAGCTAGCTACGATAGGATCCGAAGGGGACATATCATTGGTCGATCAGTACTGCCCCTGCTAGTACTTGTTAAATCCAAAATACGTAGCACTAGGCTTCCAAAGACGAGCGGATGACAAGAAGTGTGGTCTGCACTCTAGAGTAGCTGCTGTATTCTCGATTTAAATCAAGAATCCAAGTTTGGTTAGAAAGCTGAATTGTAGATTAAATAGCCAATCATAGTTTCATATACTGCAACGGATGACATAGAGAAATCCTGAAGATCACCAAACTGTGCCAGGCAAAGTTCTCTTACAACTGGAAAAAGTCGTTATTTCAAACAAGATCGAGATCATGGAGTAGAGTAATGGTTGATTATGGCTGGGGAAGTGAACCCTTGGCCGAATTGTTTTTATCTACATCGAGCAGAATATTCGCAGGAAAAAAATGCATAGCATTCTTTTAGTCTTCCAAACAAAGTCGGCACATATTCGAGCAACTTATGGCTAGCTTAATAAGAAGGTAGGTGAGTGGGCATAGCAGCATCCAGTGAGGAAGTTCATGAGAAGCGTTCCTTCGGAGTTATTTATTTATTTTTTTTTTAATTGTCCAAGTTCTTGTTGCTCTCAAGAGTATAAATGTAGATTGAGAACCTTGTCTGGCGAGAACTCATCGGCGTTTTGGTTGCCCTTCATGCTCTTGTGTCTGGGAACCCAATAGATCGTAATTTTATTGTGAGCAGCTAGCTGCAGATAAGCCTTAAACTAAAACGCTATAAACACCGTCAAAAAATATGATAATGGCTTCCTGGTTCAAGGAGAAAGATGCATTACTTCTCCACTCACATGTAAATATAATTCCGAACGTCTTATAGACTTCCTTGTATGAATAAATCATTTTATTTTGTCACTTGGAAGTTCCACACAAAGCATTGAAAGGTTACCTCTCTGCCGTGCATATCCAAATTAGAATTGTTATTATAACGTGAAGTAATATTTCTAAAAAGTTTTAAGGAAATGTTTTAACACAATAACCTACTTTGCAGATTCGTTATTTTTTTCTTTTAATTTATAACTTAAACGTAAATATGGTGTGTTTGTGCCAAAACCAATAGCTTCCTATATACAACACGACAGAGTTGGCCACAAACAGATTATGGGTTTATAAATACACATTTCCAATTTGTTGTTGTTTGTTATAAATAAACAACAAGCATGATTGACATACAATCGTCGAGCTCTGATACATATCAGCTATCCTACGCAACTTTTTAATGTTGCAACATACGTACACATTTTCATCGCTAAATTAAAAGAGAAACTAAATTGACGATTATAAAGTGAAGTGTTGCGATGCAGTGCACTAGATAAGAAAAATGTGTGCACTATCGTACTGCACTGCAACTGCTTGGTGGTAGTGTGCAAACTATAAAAAGCTTGAAGCGGTTTTTCTCTTGCTCGCTTGTATTCTTCGGTTCAATGGAAGTTCATTAACCTTTGTTGGCATTTAATTTTTTTTTTTTATAAAAAGAAAATTGTAATTTTAAAATGTTGCCGCTAGTGGAGTGGAAGATTAATGTGTTTGGATTCCAACAGAAAAACATAGTGCAGTAGTAGTTAGGCACCAAGCACACCTTCTGGCGATGGAAAAAATGTATATTGTCGTGACTAAAGTGTTCCTGTACCACTGTTCAGCCAATGCAAGATTACGTCAGAGATTACTGGTGTCTATGTGGAGACCATATTGAACGCACCTAGGCAGCAAATCGGTGATCGATGATATCCTGGAGGTTGCCAAAAACACTGGAAGATTTTCCCGATCTCACAAAGAAGCAACAGACCACACCATAGTTTCTTTTGACCTCCCCCTAACGGGCCCAACCGAGGCCTAAGTAAAGAGCTATCTTACGAATTTCAAGTTGGTGTCAAGTGCAGGCAGCTAGCTTATTGGCTGCCGAAAAGTCATGCCGCAAAAAATGTTTGGTTATTTTGCTGACTCCAACCTGTGTGGATTGACTGAGCACTTAGTCACTATGACCACGTTGTTTGCTTGCGAGAAGCTTGGTCACACATGACTCCCTGACACTGAACGCGCTGGAGCAAACCCGTGTTTACCCTGTCATCGAAGTCATCGTCTGTTTTTCCATCGTGGGATATATCATTGAGTTAAGATACTTGAATCTTGTAGTCACTGCGATAGATGTACATACCTGGCAGGAGTTAGATCAATAATGTTTTGATGGGTAAAGTTGCAGTGGAGGTTGTTATATAATGTGGAGTTCTCCACCTATTTAGGTTTATCTCTAGGTCCACCTTGTTTTCTCTTATCACCACTATATCGTTCGCGTATAAGGTGTTTCGTATTACATTGAATGAAAACGGACTGAGAGCAGACACTTAATGTAAGCCTACTTTGACAGGAATGGTGTAAGTAAGCCCGTATGCAGTCTTTACAGCTGTTGTACGTCGGCAGTACATATGTATCTTTGATGAAATTGATGTAACACCTCAGGGGTGCATTGGGCTATTAGGGATCTCCAGATCAACTCTCGAGGAACTTTGTCAAAGGTCCTTTCCAAGTCAACATATACCATATGTAAATCTTGCTTTTTGTGCTGATAGTTTTCTAATACAACTCTTATGCACTTCAAGATCAAATTGAATATGTGAAGCTTTATGTCTCTTGCAGCGACTGTTATTCTACATACTGTTGTGGGTATTTTGTTTCAAAAACTTTGCGATAAAAGGTTGCATAAACAACATAAAGTTAAAATAAATCACTCACAATCACAATCCAGTTTATATAGGAAAGTTTATTTATTCAATTATTTAACCATGACACAAGATTAGATAAAGTCTAAATTGGGTTTTTTGGTTATAGATAGATAGATAGATAAATTATTTTTCATAACGCACATAATAAATTTATCAAGCTAATCTAATGTATTTTTTTTTTTTTTCTATTGCAGAGGACGTAAACGTTTTGTCTCCGAAGGAGACGGTGGCCATATCAAACCACAAACAATTCCAATTCGTGACTAAAATTGTATGAGAATGGAAGATTGATCTCGTTTTCTTTGATTTTTGTTTGTTTTATTGAGAAGAGAATTAAAAAAAAAAAATATAACCCTTACTACAACCAACTACTACTATCAATAATATTCCTACACACACACACCGAAGGAAGAGAACAATATACAATAATATGTATGATGAGGAAAGGAATCCATTTTTGACCACAAGCATTAAGACGGAATACGAAATTTACTAACTATTGATATAAATTTTAACAGAAAAAAAAACAATTGTGTAAAATCTTACATAAGTAAACGAAAAAAAAAAAAAAACGACTTTGAAAAAAAAAAGAAAAAAGAATATTAACATGATTGTAAGCGTATTCTGAAAAGAAAACTTTCATAAATATTTTACAGCTAGTTTTCTGTCCTTTAACCATGTTTCTCCCTTAAAAAAAAAACCTTAAATACTTAGTTTTAATTTTTTTTTTTCACTTTTTAATGAATAACGTGAAGTTTAAGGATAAAAACTTGTTTTTTTTTTTTAACAACGACTTTTATAATTTCCACTCTTTATATGAATTTCTTTTAATTTTTTTTCTATTTGTAAATGTTTGGCACGAAGCAATTGTATAAGTTTTTTTTTTATGTATCAAATGAGTTAAAAATGAGATGAGAAATAAATTTTCAAAGACACAAATTTAAACAACGTTGCAAATTTTAAAACAAACAAAAATTACTAAAAAAAAAAAAAGTAAATAAGAAAAATTATTATTAAAAGAAAATAACAATAAACTGCTATTATTAATATAACATTTACTTACTTTATATACAAAACAAGAAAAAATATTACTATAATTATAATTATTACATGTTAAGGATTAAAGAAAAAGAAAAAAATAATAAAAAAGAAAATAAAAAATAGAATTTAATGACGTTTTCTTCGACCTGGTGCACCGCATCCGTTTATTGTCTTTGATCCCGGACAGGTTGCTGCCAGTTTCAAAACCATCAATATCAGCAGTTGACAGTCAGCTTACTACTTACTACTCAACTACGTCTTCTTATCCTACTACCTCTTTGGCTTTATAAAGTTTAAGGCACGTTCTCCAAATCAACTCCAGAAACCCATGACAATCTTTTCATTGATCTTTCATAACCTGGTTTTTGTTTGCACTTAAAGATGTGAACATGCAACTTATCAAAAATGTAACCTATTATGATAAATAAAGATACCCATATGTATGTATGGATATCGTTGTTAAATTTCTCATAAACTAGGCGCTTCGTCCTTTCATTTCTTGGTCTATACATGTTCTAGAAGTCAAGATATCGAGCCTTGAAAAAGCTCCCTAATGACGAGTTATCCAATCACAATTTGGCAAATTTTCAATTTTTCATAGAAAAATGTTTCTTAAGTACTAGTCGCCCAGAAATTTTAGAAGGTATCCCGCCCCGTTTTTTTGGGCCATATTTTGTTGTTTTCTCTATAAAAGTGATAGGATTGACGGGAAGAACAAACTTTTAATGCAGTTTTCTGCTTTCAAGGTTGCTCTATAAGATGGCATCCTGTCAAATTATGTAACATGTTCCGTCATGCGCTGACATATCAAAACATGAAAATTGACTCCCAGATTTTTGGCGCTATTCTTGTTTGTACTCTCTCTAGAGGGAGTAAGTATTGACCGGGGAAGAACATTTCTTGATGAAGTGTTGTGCTTCCAAAGTTGCTCTACAAGATGGCGCCCTCCAAAATTCCGTAACATGTACAGTTATGCGCTGACATGTTAAAACATGAAAAAATTCTGGCAACAAAAAATCGATGTCCGAACTCCGAAGTGACGTAGGTATAAGTTTCGGGCGCTTTTCATATAAAAAACTTTCTGAATTACTAGTCGCCCAGAAATTTTAGTAGGTATCCCGCCCAGATTTTTGGCGTCATATTTTTTTCTACTCTCCATAAAGGGAATAAAGGTTGAATGGGGATGAACATTTTGAATGCAGTTTTATGCTTCCAAGGTTGTTCTTAAAGATGGTGTCCTCCAAAATTACCTAACATGTTCTGTCATGTGCTGACAAGTCAAAACATGAAAAAAAATCACGACAAATGCCAAATTTTCAGAAATTAAAGGAAAGTGGTTTAGAATGTATATGAATATTTTATTTCTCATCTCTTTGGATACAGTTTTTGTGACTTTTTTTGTAAATCTAGCGCTCTAGGAGCAATGAGAGATCGGGAAGTAGAAGTCTCCAAGTGTCAACAGGTGAGTAAAGGTATCTTTAGTCAAAGAATCGGGTACAGTTCGTAGTCTGTGATGAATGATGAACACAGTTATCCTGAAGTCATTGGGACTCTATTGAATTACTGGATATGTTTGGGAGCTCCAAGTGGTCTTAATAGTTTAAATAATTGAATTATCTGCGGCTTGGTTGACTTCAGGAAGTTGCTGTTTTTTGGTCGACCTTTACTGTGGTCATCAAATTTATTTTGTTAAATTGAAGATGATGAATGAAGTTCCGAGTGATGATGGTGTGATCGTCGATCATCGAGCAGTACTTTCAGACCTGTACATACATTTAGAGTAATTTGCCTCAGAATTCTATGTAAATCTGCACTACAATCTTGAGAAGCTTGACTTGCATACATCTGATCTGCGGCGCCAGAGCGGCGCCATCGCGGTCGCATTCGGAACACAGCCAAACGGGGATTTTATTCACCTTTTGAGGTATTGACAACTGTGGCCCTAGGGAATAGAGAAAATAAAAGTTAGTAAATGTAAAGCTAAGCAGTTGGCAAACAAAACTAATTTACTCACATGCTTCTTAGATCTTAATAGATTAGAATAGCCGCTGCAAAATAATGTATGAGAAATAATTTGTGGAAAATGGTTGATTTCATCACTTGAAATTGCATCTTAGTCAGGCATATGTACCTCTTGTGATTTAAACGATGCCACCGTCATCAGCACAGCTAACCTCAGTCCAAACCCTCACTACCAAAAGTGGTTGTTGCAGAAGTCTCTTTACGGAGCACTGCTGGTTTATGTATGTGGCAAACTTATAGCTGTGCTAAAGAAAAATAGGAATTTTAAGAACAAAATTATGAAGTAAACGTAGAAAGCAACAACTGAGATCCTTTACAAAACCACTGTGTTCGACAAGGTCATTCATTGGGTTTGAAATTCTTGGTTAGCACTTGAGCTACCAACTCAGAACAATCGAAAACTGAAAGTGTGACACACAAATCATTCAATACTTTCTTTTTTAATACTCACCGTTCACTTTTTGATTTTCTGTTTGGAATTCCCTTCTGATTTGAGCTCAACGAAAGTGTGTTGCCTATGAATGTCCTCTAAGAAATGAAGAACTGCCTAACTGAAGGATTTATAAAACTCCCCTAAATATAATTTAATTTTAAATTAGAAAAAAAAAAATATTCTTTAGTCTTAGAACTATTTTTATTTTTGTATTATTTCACGCCCTCATCCCCGCAGTCATTTGCATATTTGATTGCTTCCTGTATTGTGTAAAATGTTCCAGATACTGATTAATTGTATCTATCGGCTCATAGATTTCATTTTGTTTACTTGTGTGACCCATATTGCTGATGGTTGGAAGAAGAAAGTAGGCAGGATAAACTATAGGCACACCAATTCCAAGAAATCCTTGCAGCACTTCCCGTATCATTTCCCAACAATTTGATAGCATTACACACGGTTGATATTCCAGTTCAATAAGTATTCCTTTAAAGTTTTCCATCATAGCTACACTGCCTAGTTTAATTACAAAATCGCCATACTCAAAACGTGCACCCTTTGATTCGATTTTTGTTTGTTTCTTGGACGAGTAAACGGATGTCATCTTTAACATTAATAAATCAAAAAGGTTATCCGCTACCAGAGGAATGTGTCGACTGCCATTGTCCAGAATTGAAAAAGTCGAAGCGGGATATTCAGAATTATGAAGAACATGAACCGTTTTCGATGGACCATGGGGCGGTGTTGAAATGTAAGTTTCACAATCCACCAAAAATTGACCAGTCTGTGTTGCTCCCAATGCGATGAGACGTTTTGTTAGATATTCTATAGCTTGAGGACCACTTTTTCCTTCAGGCGTTTGATATGGCAAAAGCACTGTTACTCCCATTTCTGTGAGAAAAAAAAAAAAATTAAACTACAATCTACAAAATAATGGCTAAACCCAGCAAGTAAACTTTTATAAAAAACAAAACAAAAAAAAAACCCGGCAATAAAAGATGCTGCTGAAATGTCAAAGTGACATTACTTTGACAGTTGGAATTGGTATCTTTGTGGTGAAGTGGCTGCCATCTACAGGTGCATAGATAACGTAACAGCAGATGGTTATTCACCCTTACGGAAAAATAAAATCCGACGGTACTAAAATTAACCTGGATTTGTATGAGCGAGCCGTGAGTGTCGAGAAATGACGGGGCGACCGACATTACCAAAATCATTTTGCAGCAAGTAATCTGTAAGGAACGCATGTACAACTCGGTGCATTCATCTGAGATGCCGCTTTTAGGTAACACTAAAAGTCGGCGCCTCCATCATGCTCCTGAGGAATTTGAGTTCTCCGACTTTATGCAACGGCACGCGGTTGCAAGTGGTAGCATTAAAGCCTCGGTCATCTTTATTTATATCTCGCATACCAATGATACCTTCCGCTTACCCATTGCTAATCATAATTTGCTCTGCCCAAAAAGTAACCGGTGAAGCCACACCAACTTATGTATTTCTCCACGCACCCGAAGGTAGAACTCCTAACATCGTTTAAATCGATGTCCTTCACTAATTATATTCCGCTGTCTCATTCTCGCTTTGTCCTCCTCCGATTTAGCATAAAAACACCAAGGGTACTGCAGGTAGATTAAGATAAAAGCCTTACCTCTGGGTCTTTTACTGCGGTCGAAACAATCTATGCATGGTGCTTTAGCAATTATCAACCAATTCGCTAACATTGACAACCTTATGCCTGATGTATACTACGTGTGCAAATGATACAACCAACTGCATTAAATTCCAAATTTCAGAGCCCCGCACACTGATGCACAAACTCACGTTGTTCGCTTTTACCAACACAGTTCGACTACAAATTTAACGTGTTTGAGCTTCGTATACCTAGTTGATTACCTTATTCAATCAATTTTATTCAACTCATTCAATTGTCGAGTGTCCTTGTATACCTAATTAATCAACTTGTGTGGTTTTGGCAAACAAATCGTTTGCTCGTGTTGATGAACTGCGTATTCGGTGTGGTTGGTAAACGAGTTGATACCCTCGTAGAGTAGACGAAGCATACGACGTTGATCAATGTGTTGACTATTCTCAGCAGACTGTGTACCTGATTTTCCTACTTGTCTCTTGTCATCTCGGTTGTCCATTTTTGGCTTCGTCAAATCCGTCAAATATAATGCGATGACACTATTTCTAACCTGGGTTGGGTTGAACTGGAAATTGATGAATTACGCACGTAATGTACAACGGACATTATGCAACTAAGCATGCCTAGACCAGAAAAGAAAGTCGACACAAATAGACTTTATTGCTGCTTACTATGCAAATATTAAGTGTGTACCCTTTATAGATAGATCATTTTGCAGGATACCTACACAAGCGCAAAATTCCTCAAAACCTCAAAACCGCCAGCGTTGAGAAAAAATAAAGAAAAAATAAATTGATCCACAAGCATAAAATCCCCAAACGCGCACAATGTTGGTTAAAGACGATTTACACATGTCCTAGGATGGTATAGCCGTTTTTGAATAACAAAAACCTGTTGCTCCTCACTGATTTTGAAGATAAAAGGCCCAGGGTGGCGAAGCTATGCAACACAGATTTCCAATATTTCGAATGTATCTAAGAATTTATCTATATTTAAGGATTTAGCGTTTGATGATTTTCGAATAGACACATCGAGTCTGATGAGGTGCTCACAATACTTGCCCGCCCCTTCGGAGTGACTCGAAGTGATTAATTCCACCGGAATTTCATATAACAATACTGCTAAGTTCTGTACCTTCACCTGTTTATAAACCCAACATTTTACTGCCTGTTACCGCTCGATTCGTTATTACGCGAAAGAAAAGAAATGGCCACATTCATGTGGTTAAGCTTATTCCTTTTAGTCGATCACAAATCTCCGTAGTTTTAATCCTTGGGTTATTTTCTACTTTGATACACACATTGTCATCAATGACAGAAGGCTGTTCTAAGTCGGATTGATCTTTCGAGTTAAAGTCACCGGTCCAACCAAGTTAATCATTTCTATGAAGCAAATAATAATTGCCTACGCTATTGTCAATAACAATCAGTGAACATTTTAAGCTTGGGGATTTTGTGCTTGGGAATTTTCTGTTTGTACATTTTTCAAAAGATGGGGTTTGTTAATTTAGGCATTTTAATTTTTTAGACATTAAGTCGGTCTTCTCAAAGACCCAGAGAGGATCTTTGAATACCCAAGTCATACAATCGACATACATAAATCAATAAAAAACCTTTTTTTTTTTGTTTGAAAAGCCTCCAACAATTATTTTTTTAAGAATGTTTGTTCTTGTGATTTTGTTACGAAAGGCCTCCTAAGATCAATTATACCTTCTTTGATGGAATTCAAAGATTCCCAAAGATTTGCGTTAAAAGCACCTACTTTACTCCTCCTACACCCTTTGCCTTTACTTGTTGGGTTTTTGCAGCAGTCTGACGATGCTGGTACTACCATACAATTAGGATTATCAGACTCACAGTTTTTAAGATATTTCTTATTAAAGTGCATTTGAGGTGCTCCCCAATTTCTTTCGATAGAACAGTCCGATTCTTGATTTTCAGCTTTCGGTAGGTTATCACTCTTTCTGGGATCCAATCCGTCTTTTTTGGCAACCTTACTTTGTTCCATTTTATTGCCCTGTTTGGGTTCATTAGTTTTTGTGAAGTCGACTGAACGTCTTTGGCTTTGGTTCGCCGATCCTTGACTTTGTCTTGGCGATTTAACTTCACAGATGGCGACACGAAAACTAAGAATCTAGAAGAAAAAAAAACTTATTAGCATGTAGGAAATAAGTAAACATTTTTACAAAATAACAATACCTTATCGGGGCATATAAATCGTGCCAAGTCTATCAGAGGTATACAAACACATGTTCCCTCCAACAGGATATCGCTATCTTGCTCGCTGTGCACAGGAAAGCGTTGTGTTATCGACAATGCCGGGTTAGTCTTGCTAAACATTTCCACCTCATAGGCAAAGTTATATTTTCGATCACATACTGGTGATGTTATCGTCATTGTAAAGAGAATTCGATCTTTATACTGGACTTGAAAAAAGTTAAACATTTCGTCGTAAACCTCGAAGACATAGTAACCAGATATGGGCTGTATTTTGTATTTTAAATCCCATTCAAGAATGGCCTCACAGGAATGAAAGACCTTTTCGCTATGTGCTGATTCTAAGTGATCTTTCCAATCAGCTTCTTGACCTTCCCAAGTACAGAAACCCCAGATACGTCCCATGAAACATTTCATTGTTCTCCATGTGCATCGTTGTTCATGCCAGGGTAGTAAATCCAGTTGTAGGCGAACTTGACAACCAGCAGCTGCATAACAGCAACGGAAAAGAGCCTTCGCGCATAGTGCCTCGACTGTCGGTGAGCGTAAATCGGTGAAGGGTTGCTACCAAGGATTAGATAAAGTATAATTGCATTCTTTAGTTGAGACTGAGATATGGTAATCAAAATTAAATACATAATAAAAGATATTTATGTGGGACAAATCCCCATTGCTTGCAACACTTAAACATTAAAAAAACGAAGAAGCCTTGAAGACGAGAGAAAACGAAGACAATTAGCGTAAAACATTTGAATGCGAGGAGAAGAGGATTTGACGCAAAGCAAAGGACGAATTGAAGGCGGACGAAAGAAAAGACAGGAAGGAGGAGACGAATAGCCGCATGAACCTGCTGAATTCTTTATTTTAATTATTATATGTCCACGTACAACATTTTGCGATGTAATGTGTTTTTAGTCGTTTTATTTCATGCCAGATGACAATCCTTGACTTCGGAGGGAAGAGGAAGGTATTCACAATTATTGGCCACCAAACTTTGAAGACTTTTATATACATAGTTTGGCCTTTTACTGCAGACCGTGTCTGCTCAAGTCTGCCCAATCGAAGGATATATGACAAGCTTTAGTAAATTTTAGCAGTACACTAAGAGGGCTCATACAGTCAAGCTCGTGCAGTTTACGGAGGAGTCTAAGATAGGTTAATTTCGAAGTAAAAGATTCCAGTGTCACCAGCATTAACAGCAGCTCTCCCAAGTTATGTTTGCATTCTTGGTTCAAGAAACGATGGCAGCAAAGTATTAGTGAATCCTTTGGTATTCCTGCTGTGGACAGTAGCATTCCCCTCGCTGTTCTTAATTTCCAAGAAAAGGGTGATACCAACATTTGACCTTAGGATACTAAATGGAATACAGTTTCAAAATGGTCAAAACCTGGACCCGCCATAATCTATTGGATGTATACGACCAATTTCAACCTATGGGTGTTTAATCTGGTGGCCAGCTGCGGGAAATGCCACAAGATCTTATCAGACTCACAAAAATCCAGCGATTCCAGCATGCATCAACACAACCAGCGGAATAAGAACAACCTCGACAGCAGCCCTTGATACGATACATTCAATCTTACAACTCGATCTATACACTAAAGAACTGGAAACAAAGAGTGCAACTTTTGGAAAAAGAGCCAAAAAGGTCACAATAGTATGGCTAAATGGGCGAAGGTGGAAACAAAAACTGATTACATAACGCCATACTCTGACTACGACCTCAACTTCTAAACCCCCTTTCCATCAACAAAAAGTTGGGACAAAAGAAGGGTCATTATTGTTCGGCTCAAGAATGGATAAAGGGGTAGACTACGGAATTTATTGAAAAGAATTCGCTACTGCCCGGTCAGCGAAAACCGAACATCAATCTTTAGTAAAAACTGAGAGATACAGATACCAACATAAATCGATAGCCATTAAAGCCATCTCATCAAGGCTGACGAACTCGTCAGATATGGAGCAACCGTACCCGTGCTCACAGATAGAGACACCCCGGGTATACCGATCGCTACACTTAAACTTAAACTTAAATTGGATGCTATTGAGAAAACAAATTCTAGGTGGACAAATGGTATAACCTGTCTAGCGACAAAGTGGATTTGGCCACGGCTGGATCTGAAACACTCTAAGAATCTAATTTCTCTCAAAAGATTGCATATCAGATCCGTAAAAGGTGTCATCACGGGACAAGCATGCAACAAGGCTTGGCGTCCATTCAAACGATTTCTGTAGAAGCTGCATGGACGAAGAGGAGGAAGAAACGATTCCTCACCTTCTTTGTAACTGCCCCGCTCTTTCCCGTAAAAGAAGACTCCATTTAGGGGAATTCTACTTTAACGACTTAGGCGATCTGATAAACATAAATATCAAAAACCTCCTTCGCTTCATAAAAAGCTCCAATTAGTTTAACGAGTAGGTATGGAGATCTCTTCACTGGTATATCACTGGTCTAAGTGTGCTGGCAATAGCTGGCAGCCACTTCAACCTTACCTAACCTAACCTAAAGCCATTTCATCCACAATAATAAAATTCAAAACTAGTAAAGAGATGTCAGAATGAGTTTAAAATCCTAAACTCAAAGCATAAAGTCGCATTTTGTTGGCCAGGGGCATAGAGGCACCGATGGCAATGAAACGGCCGATGAACTGGCAAGAATGGGATCAAAACTAAAAATTCTAAAATTCATACTGGATTCGATGTGATTCAGGAAGGCGACCTTAGAAAAGCAGAATTTACTTTAAGATACAGATAAGATAAAACCTATAAATAATAGATAACTTGTCACCTTATATACAGGAAGCTTCGAACTGACGTCTTTTCAGGTAGATAACATTCGTACGTAGGTAGTAAAAAATAATTTAATAGAATCATCACGATTAAAATCAATTATCAGATCCATGCACATGAAATAAATTGGAACTACGAGTATTTAAAATGCTTCCCACATGTTATCAAAGTTCTCAAAGACGGTCAGGTTAGGTAGGAGGGTTGACGGGGAAGGAAGTCATTTCCCCGTCACACTTAGGTCAATGTAGACCCATTGTGATGCCCTAGGGGTTGCAGCCCCCTTACTAGGAACCATAAGCCTAAGTTCTATCAAGCCAGCCCGCAGCGTTGATAAATCTGTGTATATCAAGCACCGACTTGCTGGACAGTTCTTCTAGATCCTGGAAAAGATGTCTTCCTAGGATTTCAAATCTAGTATGGTAGAGTGCCGGGCAATGACAGAGGAAGTGTGGAGTATCCTCATCTACTTCCTCGTCACCGCATCCGCTGCAAGGGTCGTCTGTGTTCAATCCCAGTCTTCTTGCATGGAAGTTTAGCATGTTATGCCCGGTGATTATACCTATTAAGGAAGATAGGGACTTTTTATTCATTTGCAGGATTATATCGGTTTTCTGTTTATCGTAGGATGGCCATAGCTTCCTGGTTATGACACAGGAGCTGAGCGCATGCCATCTATCGTTGGCAGTTCTTTTAATTTTGCTCCCAATTTCTTGTTTTAGGATACAAGGTGGGATTTTGACGGTGGTATCTGCCTGATCGGGGTCAAATGAGGATCCTTTCCTTGCCAGCTCATCAGCTGTCTCGTTCCCAGGCACCCCTTTGTGGCCGGGGACCCAACAGAGTCTTACTTTGTGCTGCCCGCCAAGAACCCGTAGCTGTCGATGAAAAAGGTAATATCATCTCGTGGTAGTGCCTTCATTGCAACCTGTTGGGCAGCCATTGTCACTGCCAGGACCTCCGATTGGAAGACACTTCTGTGGTCTGGGAGTTTGATCGAACCAGACAGTCCGAGAGTCTCGGAAAAGCATCCAGCGCCGACGCCTATGTCCATTTGTTGTGTCGTTGTTCAATAATTGATTACCCTGCCATTCATTTCTGCTGGGGAGGCAGACTCAAAGACGTCAGTAGTACTCAATGTATAACATTAAAATAATAAAATAATAAAATAAAAAAAAAAACAATGAAAGAACTCACCTCACAAACTGGACACATCTTGAACACTGTAGTACACTGTTCACAGATACTGTGACCACCGGCACAAAGTCTGATTGGTGGCCTCATCGGACAAGCGCATCCCGGACAATTCAATTCCTCAATTAACCGTTCATAGTGATTCGTTGTTATACAAGCTGACGAGCTTGTCTGTTCGGATTTGTCATCAATGTCATTAAAGTCTTTGGAAGTTCTACATGCCGTTCTAGTTGTCTTGTCCGAAGCCATTTGATTCGATGGTCTCCGTTTTGATATTGCTGATGGTTGATTGTATTTTTGTTCACCAGTTGCATCAAATATCGAAAATGGCTCTCGTCCCGATTTCGCTGCTGGTGATGGTGATCGATTGTTACAACAGAATCCTTGTCCCGATGTTTTTTGTGGTGATTGTGTACATGGACAATCTAAATCCGATGCACTGTCAATAATCTCATCGACAGCCAGAATCTTTGTTTTATAAGGGCTTCTCCCCACACTTGTGCTAGGTTGGTCACAATCTAGTTGTCTTTGCATTGCATTCAAACAACAATCAACCATCCCGTCTAGTGAGTACGTCGAGTCAGCGGAAGAGTTTGAATCATCAATGTTTCGTATCGATTTTCCTTTCTTATCCTGTGGTGGAAAATGAAAAAAAAAAAAATTTAGTAAGAACCTCAACATATTTTTTTTTATTTTATTTTATATATATAAAGGGTTTATGAGAGAAAGTGGAATAGGGTTCCCTTTTCATGTGAGTTGTCGCAACTACGGCAATGGGGGTTGAACAGAATGCCCAACTTGGCAGCGTGTGGACCAATTGGTCAGTGGCTTGTACTAATTGCAGTCTCTGTACGGGCTCTATGGATTAAGTCATTCGTCCTGTTTTTTTATTGTAGACGGGCGGGCCATATCTGTCTGGATATGGCACTTTTCCACCTAGAGTTGGCAATAGAGAGAAATTGTTGGAAAATGTTGCCCTTGATGAGTCTCACCGGGGAGCAGACTGCCTCTGCAAGGGAGACAGACATCCAGGGTAGAACCGTATCTGGCCAGCGTGTCGGCTCTCTCATTCCCCTCCATGTTACCATGGTTATATTGTTCAACTTATTTGGAAGACGAAGTGAGGGAGGCTTTGATGGCAGCAACAAATACGAATGAACATTTGAAAAGATGGGAAAATTGTGGCAAAATGTCCTATTCTTTAAAGAAACTTAGGTGGTACATACATGTATACATATAAGTTGAAAACGATGTGAAAATGTAAACCATTTAAGTTCACATTGATTTTAACAAGGTACAGCTTTCAGCCCAGTCAACAATAAACATATCTTATTTTACTACTAGGTTGTACAAAAGTACCTACTTAAGCGCAACGGTGTTAGTTGTTAGTTGGTATACCTTAAACTTATTGAACCTTCGGAGAATTGAAATTGAATGTGTATGTGTGTATGCCATTTGCTATTTATATACTAAGTTATATCTGCATGCACTTTAATTTATATTCTGGAAATTGAATTTTTAAAGTGACTCAAATCTTTACAGCTCTGCTCGCTTATTTTTTCTACAGAAGATAGACAAAAACTTTTAACATTGCATATGTCGAATTCTAGGTCGGGCTTCGTCGCGACCTGAAGATTAGCGAGATCTGTCTATGTTCAAAATTTCATGCACATTGGTGAACCCATCACCGAGAAAAACGGAATGGAAGATTTGTTATTTGCGTCAGTGTGAAGAAAGCTTCGCTTGTTACGCTCGCTGCGCTCTAATAATTAAGACGGATTCGTTGTAAAAAAAAAAAATGCAAGTCGTAGATATTAAATTTACTGACTTCAAGTCGTAATATAAGCGCGATTTACGTTATGTAGTAAAAGTCTTTATTCGAAGATGGTCTTAAGACTGATTTTATTTCATTCACCAATTCTTAATAATACTTACCAAACAGCAACCGGAAGTTCATTGCGCTTCGGCTTTTATATTTGGTTTATATTGTATTTTCACTTATGAACTCATAAACCTTTTGTGCTGATGTAGGGAGAAATGTGTTTGGTCAATGCCTTTGTTGGGTATTGACCTAACATGTGCGTTAAAGGACTTATTATAACTACAGTAATACCCGCTTAGCTGCATAACCCGCATTGCTTATCAAATATTTAAGGCTTCAAAAATGTTCAGCAATGCAAATGGGTACGGATAGGTAACTTCCCTCGTAAGTGCCCAAATAAATTAAGAAAAACTCTCAAGGCAGTTATACGGGGAGCACTGTATTACTACATTAGAGCACAGGCATTTGGGAAATTAGAGGATATATCGATGCATGCTGGCTTTAAATGCTTTCGGGGATGCAGTGATGAGGAAACCCAGAGCTATGTTTTTAGATTATTTCAGAACGACTGAAGAGGTATGAAATCGAAATCCTTATATTTGATAGTACTTCCAAAGGTAAGGATAAACTGATGAGCAATGGAAACACAACGCGTATTGCAGATGAAATGCGGAATAGAATTGGGTATTTCGCAAGAGCAATTGTATTCGCAATGTTCCTGTCATCAATAAGTTTTATGCAAATCGGTTTGAATTCTATCAAGAATGTGCGGGACGGTTTTTGGGGCACCAGACCAGATGTGATCGTTGTATTCAAACTTTGGGCGAATGAACGCCTTGTAGATTGAACTCAGATTAGAAGGGTTAAAGTGTTTCTTGTATCATTTAAGGTCGCCTTAAAATCTTGCACCATTTTTGGTGACTTTGAATATGTTGTAGCGCAACTCAATTTTGAAAGGTGGACAATGGAAAGTATTATCAAATTATATATTAAACGACTAAACTACGAAGATAGTTACCAAAAATGCATATAAATTATAATATATGTTCATGTTCGTTGTTATTATGGTCTTAGTAGATAATTTTTTAACAAGGCCCCATCGAAAACGAACCTCATCAACCCCTTTCTGTTGTATGGTGCAGAAACACGGACGTGGTCAAAGTCGGATGAAAGCGTACGTATAATTTTAAAGAGAAAAGTTCTGTGTTGACTGTTCATAAAGACGAAAATTTAATCACGAACTATGCATAACGATTTAGATGTCTAGGTTATGTAGAGTGAATAAATACCAATGCTCTAGGTCGAAAAATCTTCGACTTCACCCCTTAAGGCATACGCATCAGAAGAAAACGACTTCATCTCTGATGCCGTGCGCAAGTGGCAAGTGGGGGGTAACCTGACCTGGACCTAAATCAACTTGTCGTACGCAACTAGAGGCAGCTGGTTAAGGATCCAGCTGGCTGAGTAGGGTTGTTGATTAAGGTTTTGGTTCCCCCCTCAACTGTAGCAAGACCTACAAACCGTGGACGTTTATATTTGAAATCAGTGTTCTATACGCTAAACTTATAGAGTAAAATTTAAACTCGTGATACACTCAAATATAAAAAATAAAACATCCTTTCTAAACCAGGAGAAACGCTTGACTTGGCGAACCAGACTGGAAGAACGATGATGATCAAGATCTGGGGTGTTCAAGGCGGTCAATTCTTTTCGCAAGACAATTTAAAGATAAATGTCAAAGGATTAAGAACGGCATTAGAACCTTAAACATTTTTTAAAAATATACATTCTATTAGTTGTTAGAATGTTAGATAAGATTAGATTAAAATTGATTATCATGTCTATGGACATAAGTGAAATGCGATCGATTAAAAGCATTAAAAAATATAATTTATGTTTCCATACGTCTTTCGAATTCTTTGACGTCAGAGAACTCAAGTAAATATTCAATTTTGGATAGGAAAACTGTAATTTTTCGATGAAAATTTGACAGACCATCTCTCGAGCAATGACAGAACTCACATTACAAAATGAACAAACCTGAGGTAATGATTTATTTGTTTGATGCTTTTTCTTTTTTGGCTCTGGTTTTGTATCTAATTTTTTCTCATTCGACATTACTAAGAATTGTTGTGAGAATAATGGTCGTGGCATCGGTTCCCCTCGGTTAGAACAACACTTTGATTCGCATTTTGATTGAGATGCTTTTTCAAAGTCTGAACCTGGGGTCTGTGTCGTTGTAGACCTATATGTTGGATCTTTTGATGGTTCTGATTCTGTTTTTGGTGATCGTGTTTTTATTGAATTCGCATCTAATGATGGAACAAGAACAGATTCCGATGATTTTGAATTTGCTGGGCGTTGGTCAGCCATTCCAAATAGTTTCATTGATGGTTTTGACTTTGATTTCTGTTTTGGAGCTGCTTTTGGATCTAATGATAATTCGATTCTGGCATTGGCGTTGATTCTCGAAATAAGGTTGTGTTACACCAGCACGATGATTCCGATTCCGATTGGGATACTTCTTTTCGCTTTGATTCTTGTCTTCTTTTTGATGATGATTTTCGATGTGATTTAGCTTTATTTAAAGGCATTTACTATGATTCCATTGGCTCTGATTTTTGTATCGGCGTCGGCTAGTTTGTTCGATTCAATTCTGTGTCACATAAAAAAAGTTGAATCCAATTTATGTATTAATAAATAGTTCATTTACTTTTGGTAGAAGCTCTCCGAATATACAAATCATCAATTGATCATTTACCGAACTATTCGTTGAAGTCTCGTTAGATAGAGTCCCAACTCGTAGTGCCCTTATGAATTTTGTTCTTTCTTCTCACTTCCAAATTTTGAAGAATGTTCCGCCCTCAAGCTTTGAAACCACCATTAGCGTTGCGACATTAAGTTTGTTCAAATATTAATTTTGCCGAAATGTTTCAATAAATGTTGCGAGGTTTTCATTTTATTTTTTCTTAATCTTATCGCAATCGCTCATTTCGATAATTTTGATGAGAGTTTGTGAAAGTGTAATATTAGTTGATTTATTTTGCAAAGATGACAAGGCACTAAGTTCAGTAAGATTCAGTACAATGACTAGAGAGTCAATAATTTAATAATGTATGGGCACACACACTTGTATTTATGGGCGATTAAAGCGGTTTCGCGTCTTTCAAGTCAATTACGAGAATCTTTGGTGGCAGGGGTGATTGGGAAGGATGACAACGACATTTATGCACGATGTTGGCATCGATTTTATAATGGAATTGATGCTAAAGTAAGTTGTTAGACAAATTGTCTGGGTTTTAATTCAAAGTAATTGTGGGTGACAGTAACAAGAGATGTGTGATAGTTTTTTCTGGGATTTCTAACATCTTACTTGCGTAATAAACTTTAACAGTATGATTTTTAGACTTTTGAGTTTCGTATTGAAATTCAAAACTTATTGTTTATATTGAAAATCAAAATATAATACGTTATAGTTAAAGAAAACCACACGCGACGGAGTGGGGCTCGTCGCCATTTGGGGTTTGTCACGTTTCGCCGCGTCTGGACACTTCCGCAAAGTATACCTTTCGACCTAGAGATCTAAACAAAACTCAACACAATGTTGGCCTTTACTCATCCAAAAGTGGTCGATATACCGAAATCTTAAACGGTTGACAAGAGCATCTCGTCAGCAAGCGGAAGGGGTATTTGCTATGAGGACATTTTGTAAAATCGCAATTATCACAACTATGGGTAAGCATGTATTGTGTAAGCATAAGCAGAATTATTTTTGCTAAGAGAGAATAATGAAATAAATAAAAAAACAAAAAAAAAATATTTAAGCATTTTTATCTTTTTTCAGGCTCTAAACTCAAATTGTTTTACAATTCTTACAATGTATATCGCTCATTTACTTGAAGACTGTCATAACTCAAAAAGCGCTAGCTACCAGGGCTTTCGGCTAAACCTTTTGTATTATGTTCTTTAGATAAGAAGCAAACCAATCTGGAATAAAACCGCGAAACCCTGCAGAATCCAATCTTTCCAAGAGAATAGTGTGATCAACCATGTCGAAGACTATTGTAATATCTATAGAGTTTTTAAAAATAGGAATTATAACATCAACCACATTAAGGGCAATTTGTTTCATGACAATGTTACCACAAGAATTGAAATTTTTGAGATTATATATTGTTTTTGACAGCTCAAACCCTGTAATGGGTTCAAAGCAGAGGTGTGGTCTCCAAGGCGAGATGCAGAGCAACATTACTAATCAATTTTCAAAGAATTCCTATTTTCAACTGGGGCTATACTTAACTTTATAACTTTAGAGAGCGACATGTATGTACATTTCACGAGTACTTAGGTCATCAATAAACTCTTTTCACTTCAAAGATTATTTGTGCTATGCATCAGATTCAGATAAGCAATAACTTTTGCAGTAATCTGTGTCACACAATTCAATTACTATACAAGAATGATAAAATCAAATTATATTTACCTCGTATAAAAGATTAGTAGATAAGAAGGCTGTGTATGAATGTTTTAAATAGGAAAACCGGCATTTTCCTATGAAAATTTGACAGAAGAGCCCTCGAGCGTTGACAAAACTCACCTTAGAACATTCACATTGTCGAGGTGGTACTGAATTGGACCTGACACAACAACTGTTGTCAAAGGGTGGTTTGGGATTTTTAGGGGCTTTAATGCCATTTGACAAGGGAAGCGCTGCTCTTGTTACTTTTATTTTTTTTGTTTTCGGTGCTGATTTTGAACGTAATGCTGGCACTGACGTTGAGGTCGGTTTCGATCTTTGATTCTGTTCCAAAGCTGGTATTGGTGCTCGTCTTGAATGCAATACTTGGTCACATTTTGGGTCACATCTTGATTCACATCTTGATTCACATTGAGGTGCTTCAACTGGGTCTGATATTGGTTTCGATGCTGACATTGGAGATGGTGTCCTCGTTGGTGCTGGTTTTGCATGTAATTTGGGGTCGCACGTTGATATTACATCAGGCGGGGATACTGCATCTTCTTCTGGAACTGGTATCGATGCCGTGTCAGACTGTGCTGGCGTTGGTGATCGAGACCTTTGTGGAGCTGCTTTTAAATGCAATGCTGGATCACATGTTGATATTGATTCTAGTTGTCCTCCTCTAACTGGGTTTGGTATTGGTTTCGATACTGACTTTTGAGATGGTGTCCTCGTTGGTGCTGGTTTTGAATGTAATTTTTGGTCACACGTTGATATTAATTCAGACGGGCATACTGCAACTTCTTCTGGAACTGGTATCGGTGCCGTGGCAGACTGTGCTGGCGTTGGTGATCGGGACCTTTGTGGAGCTGCTTTTAAATGCAATGCTGGATCACATGTTGATATTGATTCTAGTTGTCCTCCTCTAACTGGGTTTGGTATTGGTTTCGATACTGACTTTTGAGATGGTGTCCTCGTTGGTGCTTGTTTTGAATGTAATTTTTGGTCACACGTTGATATTAATTCAGACGGGCATACTGCAACTTCTTCTGGAACTGGTGTCGGTGCCGTGACAGACTGTGCTGGCGTTGGTGATCGGGACCTTTGTGGAGCTGCTTTTAAATGCAATGCTGGATCACATGTTGATATTGATTCTAGTTGTCCTCCTCTAACTGGGTTTGGTATTGGTTTCGATACTGACTTTTGAGATGGTGTCCTCGTTGGTGCTGGTTTTGAATGTAATTTTTGGTCACACGTTGATATTAATTCAGACGGGCATACTGCAACTTCTTCTGGAACTGGTATCGGTGCCGTTGCAGACTTTGCTGGTGTTGGTGATCGGGATCTTTGTGGAGCTGCTTTCAAATGCAATGCTGGATCACATGTTGATACTGATTCAGGTTGCCGTGCATTAACTGGGTTTGGTTTCGGTTTCGATACTGACTTTGGAGATGGTTTCCTCGTTGTTGCTGGTTCTGAATATAATTTGCGGTTACGCGTTGATTTTGATTCAGGCGGTACCACTTCCGTTGCAGACTTTGCTGGTGTTGGTGATCGGGATCTTTGTGGAGCTGGTTTTAAATGCAATGCTGGATCACATGTTGATACTGATTCAGGTTGCCGTGCTTTAACAGGGTTTGGTGTCGGTTTCGATGCTGACATTGGAGATGGTGTCCTCGTTGGTGCTGGCTTTGCATGTAATTTGGGGTCGCACGTTGATATTACTTCAGGCGGGGATGCTTCTGGTTCTGATATCGGTGCCGTTGCAGATTTTCCTGGTGTTGGTGATCGTGACCTTTGTGGCGCTGCTTTCAAATGTAATGCTGGATCACATGTTGATACTGATTCAGGTTGCCGTGCATTTACTGGGTTTGGTTTCGGTTTCGATACTGACTTTGGAGATGGTTTCCTCGTTGTTGCTGGTTCTACATATAATTTGGGGTTACGCGTTGATTTTGATTCAGGCGGTACCACTTCCGTTGCAGACTTTGCTGGTGTTGGAGATTGGGATCTTTGTGGAGCTGGTTTTAAATGCAATACTGGATCACATGTTGATACTGATTCAGGTTGCGGTGCTTTAACAGGGTTTGGTGTCGGTTTCGATGCTGACATTGGAGATGGTGTCCTCGTTGGTGCTGGTTTTGCATGTAATTTGGGGTCGCACGTTGATATTACTTCAGGCGGGGATGTTTCTGGTTCTGATATCGGTGCCGTTGCAGATTTTCCTGGTGTTGGTGATCGTGACCTTTGTGGCGATGCTTTTAAATGCAATCCTGGGTCACATGTCGATTTTGATTCAGGTTGGGGTGCTCTAACTGGGTTTGGTGTCGGTTTCGATGCTGACATTGGAGATGGTGTCCTCGTTGGTGCTGGTTTTGCATGTAATTTGAGGTCGCACGTTGATATTACTTCAGGCGGGGATGCTTCTGGTTCTGGTATCGGTGCCGTTGCACACTTTGCTATAATTGGTGATCGTGACCTTTCCGGTGGTAGTTTTGAATGCAATCCTGGGTCACACGTTGATATTGATTCGGGTTGGAGTGCTACAACTGGGTCTGGTGTCGGTTTCGACCATGGAGATGGTTTTGCATGTAATTTGGTATCACACGTACCCGTACATATTACTTTAAGTGGGGACACTAGAACTTCTTCTGGTATATTTGCTACCTTTGCTGGTAGTGTTTTTTTTGCTGCTGTTTTTGGTGATGGTGTCTTTTTTGATTTTGAATCTAATGATGGTTTTGATGATTTTGGTGATTTTTGCTTCGCTGGAGCTACTTTTTGACCTGCTGATGGTTTCGCTGTTGGTTTTGACTTTGATTTCCCTTTTGCGGCAGATTTTGATCGTAATGATGAATTCGACTTTGGCGCTGGCATTGATTCTGGAAATAAGTTTGCGTTACACCAACATGGTAATTCCGAATCCATTTGGGATGTTTCTTTTGGCTCTGAATTGGCTTTCGAATCTAATAATGGTTTTGATGATTTCGGTGGTTGTGTACTCGCTGGGGCTGCTCTTGGACTTGCTGATGGTTTCGCTGTTGGTTTTGACTTTGATTTTTGTTTTGAGGCTGATTTTGGTTGTAATGATGGATCTGACTTTGGCGCTGGCATTGATTCTGGAAATAAGTTTGCGTTACACCAACACGGTAATTCCGAATCCATTTGGGATACTTTTGGCTCTGACTCTTTTTTATTTTTTGATGTTGATTTTGGATGTGATTTTGCTTTATTTGAAGGCATTATGTATGAATCTATTGGTTCTGTCTCTTGTATTGATATGGATGGTTTATTTACTTTCAGTAGAAGCTCTCTGAATAAACAAATCACCAATTGATCATTTACCGAACTATTCGCTGAAATCTTGTGAGGTAGTGCACTTATGAAGCTAATTTTGTTCTTTCTTTGGTGATGGGAAATTCTTCTTTTAAAACTTAAAATTAACTTTCTATGTTCATAAACTGTTTTTTATTTGCAGTCATTTCGCACTTTTTCAATTAATTTTGACTTCTAAATTTCGTAGAATATTTCGCTCACCAGCTTTTGAATCACCATTTGCGTTGCGACATTTAGTTTGTTCAAATATTAATTTTGCCGAAATGTTTCAATAAATGTTGCGAGGTTTTCATTTTATTTTTTCTTAATCTTATCGCAATCGCTCATTTCGATAATTTTGATGAGAGTTTGTGAAAGTGTAATATTAGTTGATTTATTTTGCAAAGATGACAAGGCACTAAGTTCAGTACGATTCAGTACAATGACTAGAGAGTCAATATTTTAATAATGTATGGGAACATACACTTGTATTTATGGGCGTTTAAAGCGGTTTTGCGTCCTTCAAGTCAATTACGAGTATCTTTTGTGGCAGGGGTCTTTTATGCACGATGTTGGCATCGATTTTATAGTGGAATTTATGCTAAAATAAGTTGTTAGACAAGTTGTCAGGGTTTTGATTCAAAGTAATTGTGGGTGACAGTAACAAGAGATGTATGATAGTTTTTCTGGGATTACTAACGTCTTACTTACGTTATAAACATTAACAGTATGATTTTTGACTTTTGAGTTTCGTATTGCAATTTAAAAACTATTGTTTACATTGAAGATCAAAATATAATACGTTATAGTTAAAGAAAACCACACGGAATGGAGTGGGGCTCGTCGCCATTTGGGGTTTGTCACGTTTCGCCGCGTCTGGACACTTCCGCAAAGTATACCTTTCGACCTAGTGAACTCAATCAACAGCTCTCATAGAGATCTAAACAAAACTCAACACAATGTTGGCCTTTACTCATTGTTACTCAGTGGTCGATATACCGAAATCTTAAACGGTTGACAAGAGCATCTCGTCAGCAAGCGGAAGGGGTATTTGCTATGAGGACATTTTGTAAAATCGCAATTATCACAACTATGGGTAAGCATGTATTGTGTAAGCATAAGCAGATTTATTTTTGCTAAGAGAGAATAATGATATAAATAAAAAAAAAAAATAAGTATTTAAGCATTTTTATCTTTTTTCAGGCTCTAAACACAAATTATTTTACAATTCTTACTATGTATATCGCTCATTTAATTGAAAACAGTCATAACTAAAAAAAAAACGCGATTTTTGAGTTAATGATGCAGAATTATTCGTTTTATCATGCTTCATATTGGGTAAAAGTTTCATATTAATATCTTGTATACTCTTCGCGTAAGAAGAGAATATGCCGTTCTTACATATGTATCTTAATTTAGAGAATAGGTACAGTCGAACCCGCTTATTTGAAACTCGTTTAATTGAAAACCCCGCTTATATGAAAAATTTCATCTGTCCGTTTTAATTTTTTTCAATTATCCGAGGTCCGCTTAAATGAAAAACCCGGTTAATTGAAATTTAAACTAGGATTTTTCCTCATTTCATTTAAGCGGGTTCGACTTTAGTGACATTTGTATTCAATGAAAAAATAGAGAGAAATGTCAAAATTTACAAGGTGGGGTGGACAAGCATATGTACATTAGGTCCTTTAAAAAATTCAAAAGTTTAGAAAGACAATAAGAATAGTTGAAAAGAATTATAAATATAAATAGGAGCATAGCTACATAAATTCAAAAATTAAGAGTTTAAAGTTAAATCAAGTAATGAAGCATAACAAAATTTCGATTTCATTGTGATTATAAGCAAAAGACAACGATTTTCCTTTTTTTAAGAATACAGACGCAGTTCTAATGATTCGTATATTTTCGGGGCGTCTATTAAATAAGTAGCCTGCAAAAAGCAATTGAATAAAAGTTGCCCACGCTTGAAGTGTAAAAAGGCGGAATATAAACGACAGTACCAGTGTTACTCCGTAGATTATGGGTGTCAGATGTAGGGCTTTGCATATTGTCACCTCTTATAAAGAATATGTTGAGGACTTTAAAAAAGTATATATGTCTTACAGGCAGAATTTTCATTCTTCTAAATAATTTTATGGAGTGAGTTAGGCGAGCCGATTTACATAGTTTTCTTATTGCGAATTTTTGTAGGACAGTCAGGTGTTGGAGTTTTTTTTAAGGTATGTACCTCCCCATGCGCTTATTCCATACTGAAGCCTGGAGTAAAAAATTCCAAAGTAAATCGTTTTTAGGGTTTGTGTAGAGCAGTATTTCCTAAGACGGTCAAAGATGCGTAGAGCAGATTACAGATATTTTTTCAAAAATGAAATGTGTTCGCTCCAACTCAAATTTCGGTCAATAATAAACACATAGATATTAATAGTACTCAATAAATTATATTTTGAAACAATTCGAGTTGCAGCTAAAATGTTCGTCATATACGACATTGGGGCTTTGCACATCACAAACACAATTTAGCAAGCTATGTGTGTCTACAACAAGTAGATGCATGAAATGTAATGTCAAAGTCCGGGGAGTCTTTCACAATTAAACTGAAATACATCAATTTAGTCTTTTTGCTTACTACTAACTTGTGTTTGGTGAACCAAAGTCGTAGCAAGTAGACGTTGTGATTTATGTCAGCAACTTGAATAAGGGGGTGGATTGAACCATATGCAAATGCAAAATCGTCTGCAAAAGCCTTTGCATTACCAATAAATGGGATTGCATATATTATAGAGTTGACATAGATTTGGAACAAAATGGGACCAAACACGGATCCTTGGGGTACACCTAGATTGATTATCTTCGAATTACTTAAATTATCCCCGATTTTTACCTTTTGTATTATGTTCTTTAGATAAGAGGCAAACCAATCTGAAATAAAACTGCGAAACCCTGCAGAATCCAATCTGTCCAAGAGTGTGATCAACCATGTCGAAGGCTTTTGTAATATCTACAAAGAGTCCGGCGCAACATTTTTTAACATCAAGTCCTTTGTAAACAACTGCACAAAAGTCTAGGAGAGCGTATTCCATAGAAAGGCTTTCTCTAAACCCAAACTGCCTTTCGCTGAAGAAGTTTATACCCTTGAGATATTTCAGACAGTTTTCTCAAATATTTTCGATATTGTAGGAAGTAAGGAAATGGGTCTATAGTTCCCTTTTTCTTTTCTGTTGCCCTTTTTAAAAATAGGAATTATAATATCAACAACATAAAGGACAATTTGTTTCATGACAATGTTACCACAAGAATTGGAGTTTTTGAGATTATTTATTGTTTTTGACAGCTCAAACCCTGTAATGGGTTCAAAGCAGGAGTGTGGTCTCCAAGGCCGGATGCAGAGCAACATTACTAATCAATTCCCAAAGAATTCCTATTTGCAACTGGGGCTATACTTAACTTTATAACTTTAGAGAGCGACATGTATGTACAAGAATCATAAAATCAAATTATATTTACCTCGTATAAAAGATTAGTAGATAAGAAGGCTGTGTATGAATGTTTTAAATAGGAAAACCGGCATTTTCCTATAAAAATTTGACAGAAGAGCTCTCGAGCATTGACAAAACTCACCTTAGAACATTGACATTGTCGAGGTGGTACTGAATTGGACCTGACACAACAACTGTTGTCAAAGGGTGGTCTGGGATTTTTAGGGGCTTTAACGCCATTTGACAAGGAAAGCGCTGCTCTTGCTGCTTTTATTTTTTTGGATTTCGGTCCTGATTTTGAAAGTAATGCTGGCACTGACGTTGAGGTCGGTTTCGATCGTTGATTCTGTTCCAAAGTTGGTATTGGTGCTCGTCTTGAATGCAATACTGGGTCACATTTTGGGTCACACCTTGAGTCACATCTTGATTCACGTTGGGATGCTCCAACTGGGTCTGATATTGATTTCGATGCTGACATTGGAGATGGTGTCCTCGTTGGTGCTGGTTTTGAATGTAATTTGGGGTCACACGTTAATTCAGGCGGGGAAACTACATCTACTTCTGCTTCTAACATTGGAGATGGTGTTACCGTTGGTGCTGGTTTTGAATGTAATTTCGGGTCACACGTTGATATTACTTCAGACGGGGATACTGCAACTACTTCTGGAACTGGTATCGGTGCCGTGTCAGACTGTGCTGGCGTTGGTGATCGGGACCTTTGTGACACTGCTTTCAAATGCAATGCTGGGTCACATGTTGATATTGATTCAGGTGGAGATGGTCCAACTGGGTCTGGTAATGGTTTCGATGCTGACATTGGAGATGGTGTCCTCGTTGGGGTTGGTTTTGAATGTATTTTGGGGTCACACGTTGATATTGATTCAGACGGAGATTCTACAACTACTTCTGGAACTGGCATCGGTGCAATTGTAGACTGTGTTGGCGCTGGTAATCGGGAGCTTTGTGGCGTTACTTTCGAATGTAATGCAGGGTCACATTTTGGGTCACATCTTGAGTCACATCTTGAGTCACATCTTGATTCACGTTGGGGTGCTCCAACTAGGTCTGTTATCGGTTTCGATTCCGACATTGGAGATGGTGTCCTCGTTGGTGCTGGTTTTGAATGTAATTTGGAGTCACACGTTAATTCAGGCGGGGAAACTACATCTACTTCTGCTTCTAACATTGGAGATGGTGTTACCGTTGGTGCTGGTTTTGAATGTAATTTCGGGTCACACGTTGTTATTAATTCAGGTGGGGATTCTACAACCCCTTCTGCTTCTGGGTCTGGTATCAGATTCGATTCTGACATTGAAGATGGTATCTTCGTTGGTGCTGGTTTTGAATGTAATTTGGGGTCACACGTTAATTCACGCGGGCAAGCTACATCTACTTCTGCTTCTTGTTTTGGTTTCGTCTCCGATGCTAATATACAACATGATGTCTTCATTGGTGGTGGCTTTAAATGTAATTTGGGGTCAGTCGTTGATATTAATTCTGCTTCCTGTTCTGGTTTTGGCTCCGATGCTGTCCTCATCAATGCTGGTTTTAAATGCAATGCTGCGTCACACGTTGATTTTGATTCGGGTTGGGTTGCTACAGTTGGGACTGGTATCGCTTTTGAGTCTGACATTGCAGATGGTTTTAAATGTAATTTGGGGTCACACGTACTCGTAAATATTACTTCAAGCGGGGACAGTGTAACTGTTCCTGCTAATGGTTCTGGTACTTGTTCTGGTGTCGGTGCTGGTGGTGGTGCCAACTTTGATAGTCGCTTTTTTTTTGTCGCTGGCTTTGGTTTTTGCGTTGGTGATAGTATCCCTGTTGATTCTGGTTCTGTATCACTCTGCATTATTAAGAATTTTAATGATTCAGGTCTTGGATCTGAATTTGAATTGAATTCTTCTCGATTAGAACAACACATTGATTCACAACACATTGGTGATACCTTTACAGGCTCTGATTCTTGTATTGGTGATAGTATCGTTATAGACTTTTGTTTTGGATCTTTTGATGGTTTTGCTGCTGTTTTTGGTGATCGTGTCTTTAATGATTTCGCATCTAATGATGGTCTTGATGATTTCGATGATTGTGTACTTGCTGGAGCTGGTTTTGGAGCTGCTGATGGTTTCACTGTTGATTTTGACTTTGGTTTCTTTTTTTTGGCTGATTTTGGACCTAATGATAAATCCGACTTTGGCGCTGTCATTGATTGTGGAAATAAGTTTGCGTTACACCAACACAGTGAATCCGAATCCATTTGGGATACTTCTTTTGACTCTGAATCTTTTTTCTTTTTTGATGTTGATTTTGGATGTGATTTTGCTTTATTTAAAGGCATTATTTATGATTCTATTGGCTCTGTTTGTTGGATTTAATTCCGCGTCACACAAAATCTAACTTATGTTTTGATAGTTTATCTACTTTCGATAGAAGCTCTTTGAATATACAAATCACCAATTGATCATTTACCAAACTATTCGTTGAAGTCTCGTTAAATAGAGTCCCAACTCGAAGTGCCCTTATGAATTTTGTTCTTTCTTCTCACTTCCAAATTTTGAAGAATGTTCCGCCCTCAAGCTTTTAAACCACCATTAGCGTTGCGACATTTAGTTTGTTCAAATATTTATTTTGCCGAAATGTTTCAATAAATGTTGCGAGGTTTTCATTTTATTTTTTCTTAATCTTATCGCAATCGCTCATTTCGATAATTTTGATGAGAGTTTGTGAAAGTGTAATATTAGTTGATTTATTTTGCAAAGATGACAAGGCACTAAGTTCAGTAAGATTCAGTACAATGACTAGAGAGTCAATAATTTAATAATGTATGGGTACACACACTTGTATTTATGGGCGATTAAAGCGGTTTTGCGTCTTTCAAGTCAATTGGGAAGGATGACAACGACATTTATGCACGATGTTGGCATCGATTTTATAATGGAATTGATGCTCAAGTAAGTTGTTAGACAAATTGTCTGGGTTTTAATTCAAAGTAATTGTGGGTGACAGTAACAAGAGATGTGTGATAGTTTTTTCTGGGATTTCTAACATCTTACTTGCGTAATAAACTTTAACAGTATGATTTTTAGACTTTTGAGTTTCGTATTGAAATACAAAACTTATTGTTTATATTGAAAATCAAAATATAATACGTTATAGTTAAAGAAAACCACACGCGACGGAGTGGGGCTCGACGCCATTTTGGGTTTGTCACGTTTCGCCGCGTGAGTATAACTTCCGACCTAGACATCACAATCAACAGCTCCCATAGAGATCTTAACAAAACTCAACACAATGTTGGCCTATACTCACCCAAAAGTCGTCGAAAAACAGAAGTCTTATGCGGTTGGGAAGAGCATCTCATCAGCAAGCGGAAGGAGTATTTACTATGTGGACATTTTGTAGAATCGTAGTTGTCACAATGATTTTAATAAAGAAACAAAAATGTGATCTTCAAGTAATAGTGAGGTGAGCTCCTTTATTCGGGATCAGATACATAGATAGAGGTGATGGTCCGAATATGGAGTATGCTTGTATATATCCATTTCTTATTGCATAGCTGAGTGTTCCCCTTATTGTTGTTAGTAGTGATCTAATGAATTGTTGTTCACCCCATCATGAATAATTTTGTTATGGAGTGGCATTTATAACTATTTTTTATTGTTAAATATAAAATATCACTTACCGTTCTATAAAATATATGTAGGTTATTGTAAGCATAAGCAGAATTAGTTTGATTTCTTCTTCTGTATATTGCACAATTAATTTACATAAATCGTTAAGCATGGCTTTGCCGTCTGCCCATATTAAATAAAAAAATAAAAACCGATAGCATAACAACAAAAATAAAGTGATGAGATTGATGTGATCGTCTTTAAGGCGGTCCTATATCTCACTTTAAAGGGTTGACCACGCTTTCCTTAATCGTGGGTTATACAAGTAAAAATGCGCTTTTCAGAAAGATTTAAATCAAAAGTTACAGTGTGACAAAAAAAATAAAAACCGATAACATAAGCAGAATTATTTTTGTTAAGAGAGAATAATGAAATAAATAAAAAAGGCCCAAGGCTTTGATCTCATAACAGAAGATATTCTTAAGCAGCTTCCTGAAAATGCAATTTTGAAGCTAACGAACCTTATTAATGCTGCATTTAGAAAAAAGTACGTGCCACAATTATGGAAAGTAGCTGATATTATTATGATAGCGAAACCTGGGAAACCACCTCATGAGGCATCATCTTATAGACCAATATCCTTACTGCTACTTAAAAGACTAACAACTTTTATAGAGCGAATTCAAATTATTCCCAACCACCAATTTGGATTGCGAAAAAAAAACATTCTTCAATCGATTAGGTCCACCGGATCACTAACATTATTGAAAAAGCATTGGAAGAGAAAAAAGTTGGTTCTACAGTCTTCCTTGATGTAGCGCAAGCATTCGATAAAGTTTGGCACGAACAACAGATCTATAAACTGAAAAAGGCTCTCCCCAAACAACATACAAACATCAAGGAATCCTATTTTACAGACAGATACTTTCGTATAAAAGAACAGAGTGCGTTCTCTGAACTTAAGGAAATTAAAGCAGGTGTGCCCCAAGGTAGCGTACTTGGACCAGTACTCTACCCTTTTATTTACTTGCGATATCTCATCTTTGGATATCGCGATCGACACAACCATAATGTCAGTTGTTGAAAGCAATATTCACTCTACAGAAAAACTGCATGATGCGATTCAGGAAATCGAAAACTGGACAAGAAAATGGCGCATAAAATTAAACAAGTCGAAATCGGTTCATGTAGATTTTACAAACAAAAAGCTTGAGCACATACCAATATACATATATGAGCAAATAATTTCATACGCGGACACAGCTAAATATTTTGGTATGAAATTGGACGCAAAAGTTCGATGGAAGGCCCATGTCAAGAAAAACGAGAGGATCTTGATATTTACTGGCTCATAGGAAGACATTCCTGCCTAACAATTTCTAACAAACTCGTACTTTATAGACAAGTTATTAAACCCATACGGACATATGGGATTCAACTCTGGGGTTGTATTAAACAGGCCAACAGATTCCAAAACAGAGTAGTGAGAAATATCGTCAATGCACCCTGGTACGTGCGGAATGAGGACCTCCGCAGAAACTTGGGTATGGAACTAGCAAAACAAGAAGTCAAAAGACATGCTAAGAAACATGGAGAGCGGCTCCGACTTCACACGAATCCTAAGTCCCTCCAGCTTCTGGACCAAATAAATCTAGTAAGGAGATTGCGAAATACGAAATTCCTTCGAATTAGCGCAGCACTGAAAACGTAGAAATTAGAAAGTGCACATTCATACGAGCGTTATGGAACGACAACAAGAATTTTGAATTTAAAAAAAAAACGTCTATACGCAAAGCACGGGAATAAACTTGTGCCTCAAAACAAAAGTTTACTACTAATTAATTTGCAAGGAATTCCTGTTTGCAACTGGAACTATACTTAACTTTATAACTTTAGAGAGATATGTATACACATTTTACGAGGTCATCAATAAACTCATTTGACTTTGACAAAGCAGGAAACGGATGAGTGCAAACCGGATGAGTGCAAAAACCATTTTAGTTTAATGCCTTCAAAAACCCCTAGCTAAAACTCAGATAAGTGCAACTTGTATATTTGAAATGTTTTTCTCTTTTAAGAAAAAATCCACCACCTTAAAATTACAACGACTTGAAATATAAGCATGTCTCGGCATCACCGGCCCTATGCGAACCTGAACTACAGCAGCCCTAGAGGTACTTGTTCGCTCTTTGTCGAAAAAGTGGCAATACGCAGTGCAGTTAGCCTCCAACGCTCTACAGGAATCCAGTCAAGCAGACTTCCGGGTCACATGGCTATCCTTTCTGACTTTCCTGAGCTTGAAATGATCTGTACGGTATCCGACTTTATGCCCAAAATACTCTGTTTTGGCAGAAAGTTCGAGATTGAGATCCCGAACCGTAATTCTTGGGAAACTGGCGATTCGCTGCTGAAGGACTAGTGGGGTATACTGACGGATTATGGCTCTAATCACAAAGTATCGTAGGCACTTGGAATGAGCTCTAAGGCAGGACTACATGCTATTTGATACCTGCGAGATGAATTCACGAAAACTGAATTGTTTAAAAATTGATACAAGAATGATAAAATCAAAATATATTTACCTCGTATAAGAGATTAGAAGATAAGAAGGCTGTGTATGAATGTATTAAATAGGAAAACCGGCATTTTCCAATGAAAATTTGACAGAAGAGCTCTCGAGCAATGACAAAACTCACCTTAGATAATTGACATGCCCGAGGTAATAATTTATATGCACAGTTATCTTTTGATGTCGGTGGTACTGAATTGGACCTGACATTATTCTTGTTTGGTTTGGAACTCTTAAGGGCTTTATCGCAATTTAACGAGGATGGCGGAACTTTCGGTTGTTTGGTTTTCAGTCCTGGGATCGGTTTCGATTCTGACTTTGGTGATGATTTCAAATTTAATTTGGAGTTACTCCTTGATTTTAATTCAGGTTGCTTCATTGTCGTTGCAGACTTTGCTGGTGTTGGAGATCGGGACCTTTGAGGTGGTGGTTGTAAATCCAATGCTGAGCAACAACAACAACATACTGATTCAGGTTGCGGTCCTCTAACTGGGTTTGGTATCGGTTTCGATGCTGACTTTGGAGATGGTGTCCTCGTTGGTGCTGGTCTTAAATTGGTATTACGCGTTGATTTTGATTCTGGCAGCATCATTGTCGTTGCAGACTTTGCTGGTGTTGGTGATCGGGACCTTTGTGGTGGTGGTTGTAAATCCATTGCCGAGCAACAACATTTTGATATTGATTCAGGTTCTCGTCCTCTAATTTGGTTTGGTATCGGTTTCGATGCTGACTTTGGAGATGGTGTCCTCGTTGGTGCTGGTCTTAAATTGGTATTACGCGTTGATTTTGATTCTGGCTGTATCATTGTCGTTGCAGACTTTGCTGGTGTTGGTGATCGGGACCTTTGTGGTGGTGGTTGTAAATCCATTGCTGAGCAACAACATCTTGATATTGATTCAGGTTGTCGTCCTCTAACTTGGTTTGGTATCGGTTTCGATGCTGACATTGGAGATGGTGTCCTCGTTGGTGCTGGTCTTAAATTGGTATTACGCGTTGATTTTGATTCTGGCAGCATCATTGTCGTTGCAGACTTTGCTGGTGTTGGTGATCGGGACCTTTGTGGTGGTGGTTGTAAATCCATTGCCGAGCAACAACATTTTGATATTGATTCAGGTTCTCGTCCTCTAATTTGGTTTGGTATCGGTTTCGATGCTGACTTTGGAGATGGTGTCCTCGTTGGTGCTGGTCTTAAATTGGTATTACGCGTTGATTTTGATTCTGGCTGCATCATTGTCGTTGCAGACTTTGCTGGTGTTGGCGATCGTGACCTTTGTGGCTGTGGTTTTGAATGCAATGATGGGTCACATCTTGATATTGATTCTAGTTGTTGTCCTTTAACTGGGTTTGGTATTGGTTTCGATGCTGACTTTGGAGATGGTGTCCTCGTTGGAGTTGGTTTTAAATTGGGATTACGCGTTGATTTTGATTCAGGCCCTTTCAGTACCGTTGCAGACTTTGTTGGTGTTGGCGATCGAGACCTTTGTGGCGGTGCATTTGAATCATATGCTGGGCAACAACAACAACATATTGATTCAGGTTGCGGTCCTCTAACTGGGTTTGGTATCGGTTTCGATGCTGACTTTGGAGATGGTGTCCTCGTTGGTGCTGGTTTTAAATTGGTGTTACGTGCTGATTTTGAATCAGGCTGCATCATTGTCGTTGCAGACTTTGCTGGTGTAGGCGATCGGGACTTTTGTGGCGGTGCTTTTGAATCCAATGTTGGGCAACCACATTTTAATGGTGATTCAGGTTGTCGTCCTCTAACTTGGTTTGGTATCGGTTTCGATGCTAACTTTGGAGATGGTGTCCTCGTTGGTGCTAGTTTTAAATTGGTGTTACGTGCTGATTTTGAATCAGGCTGCATCATTGTCGTTGCAGACTTTGCTGGTGTAGGCGATCGGGACTTTTGTGGCGGTGCTTTTGAATCCAATGTTGGGCAACCACATTTTAATGGTGATTCTGGTTGTCGTCCTCTAACTTGGTTTGGTATCGGTTTCGATGCTGACTTTGGAGATGGTGTCCTCGTTGGTGCTGGTTTTAAATTGGTGTTACGTGCTGATTTTGAATCAGGCTGCATCATTGTCGTTGCAGACTTTGCTGGTGTAGGCGATCGGGACCTTTGTGGCGGTGCTTTTGAATCCAATGTTGGGCAACCACATTTTAATGGTGATTCTGGTTGTCGTCCTCTAACTTGGTTTGGTATCGGTTTCGATGCTGACTTTGGAGATGGTGTCCTCGTTGGTGCTGGTTTTAAATTGGTGTTACGTGCTGATTTTGAATCAGGCTGCATCATTGTCGTTGCAGACTTTGCTGGTGTAGGCGATCGGGACCTTTGTGGCGGTGCTTTTGAATCCAATGTTGGGCAACCACATTTTAATGGTGATTCTGGTTGTCGTCCTCTAACTTGGTTTGGTATCGGTTTCGATGCTGACTTTGGAGATGGTGTCCTCGTTGGTGCTGGTTTTAAATTGGTGTTACGTGCTGATTTTGAATCAGGCTGCATCATTGTCGTTGCAGACTTTGCTGGTGTAGGCGATCGGGACCTTTGTGGCGGTGCTTTTGAATCCAATGTTGGGCAACCACATTTTGATGGTGATTCTGGTTGTCGTCCTCTAACTGGGTTTGGTATCGGTTTCGATGCTGACTTTGGAGATGGTGTCTTCGTTGGTGCTGGTTTTAAATTTGATTTGGGGTTACGTGTCGATTTCGATTCAAACGGTTTCAGTGCCGTTGCAGAATTTGCTGGTGTTGGCGATCGGGGCCTTAGTGGCGGTGCCCTTAAATGCAATGCTGGGTCAGATCTAGAAACTGGTTTAGGTTGCGGTCCTCTAACTTGGTTTGGTATCGGTTTCGATGCTGACATTGGAGACCGTGCCCTCGTTGGTGCTGGTTCTAAATGACATTTGGTTAAAATTAATTCAGGCGGCATCAGTGCCGTTGCAGACTTTGTTGGTGTTGGCGATCGGGACCTCAGTGGCGGTACTTTTAAATGCAATGCTGGGTCACATCTTGATACTGATGCAGATTGGGGTGCTGTAACTGGGTTTGATATCGGTTTCGATGCTGACTTTGGAGATGGTGTCCTCGTTGGCGCTGGTTTTAAATTGGTGTTACGCGTTGATTTTGAATCAGGCTGCATCATTGTCGTTGCAGACTTTGCTGGTGTAGGCGATCGGGACTTTTGTGGCAGTGCTTTTGAATCCAATGTTGGGCAACCACAATTTGATGGTGATTCTGGTTGTCGTTCTCTAACTGAGTTTGGTAGTGATTTCGATGCTGACTTTGGAGATGGTGTCCTCGTTGGCGCTGGTTTTAAATTGGTGTTACGCGTTGATTTTGATTCAGGCTGCATCATTGTCGTTGCAGACTTTGTTGGTGTTGGCGATCGGGACCTTAGTGGCGGTAATTTTAAATGCAATGCTGGCTCACATCTTAATAATGACTCAGGTTGCGATGCTTTTATTGGGTTTGATATCGGTTTCGATGCTGACATTGGAGATGGTTTCCTCGTTGTTGTTGGTTCTACATATAATTTGGGGTTACGCTTTGATTTTGATTCAGGCGGTACCACTTCCGTTGCAGACTTTGCTGGTGTTGGTGATCGGGATCTTTGTGGCGCTGCTTTCAAATGCAATGCTGGATCACATGTTGATACTGATTCAGGTTGCGGTGCTTTAACAGGGTTTGGTGTCGGTTTCGATGCTGACATTGGAGATGGTGTCCTCATTAGTGCTGGTTTTGCATGTAATTTGGGGTCGCACGTTGATATTACTTCAGACGGGGATACTGCATCTAGTTCTGCTTCTGGTTCTGATATCGGCGCCGTTGCACAGCTTGCTATATTTGGTGATTGTGACCTTTCTGGTGGTAGTTTTGAATGCAATCCTGGGTCACACGTTGATATTGATTCGGGTTGGAGTGCTTCAACTGGGTCTGGTGTCGGTTTCGACCCTGGAGATGGTTTTGCATGTAATTTGCGGTCACAAAAGCACGTACATATGACATCAAGCGGGGACACTAGAACTTCTTCTGGTATATTTGCTTCCTTTGCTGGTAGGTTTTTGTTTGCTTCTGGTGGTTTCGATTTTGGTTTTGATGACCGTGTCCCTGTTTGCGCTTGTTTTGTGTCATTCTTCATTGCTGAGAGTTTTGATTGTTCAAGTTTTGGCTTCGGTGTCGGTTCTGCTATTGCCTCTGAATTTGTATTTAAGTTTTCCCAATTAACGCAACACGTTGATTCGCATTTCGGTTGGGACGTGTTTACAATCTCTGATCCTGGTATTGGTGATTGTGTCGTTGTGGACTTAAGTTTTGGATCTAATAATAGTTTTGATGCTGTTTTTGGTGATGCTGTCTTTTTTGATTTTGAATCTAATGATGGTTTTGGTGATTGTGTACTTGCTGGAACTGCTTTTGGATCTGCTGGTGGTTTCGCTGTTGGTTTTGACTTTGATTTCTGCTGTGGGGCTGATTTTGGTTCTAATGATGAATCCAACTTTGGCGCTGGCATTGATTCTGGAAATAAGTTTTCGTTGTTACACCAACACGGTAATTCCGAATTCATTTGGGATGCTTCTTTTGGCTCTGAATTGCCTTTCGATGGTTTTGGTGATTTCGGTGATTGTGTACTTGCTTGGGCTGGTTTTGAACCTACTGATGATTTCATTGGTGGTTTTGACTTTGGTTTCGGTTTTGGGGCTGATTTTGGATCTAATGGTGCGTCCAACTTTGGCACTGGCGTTGATTCTGGAATTAAGTTTGTGCTACACGAACACGGTAATTCCGAATCCATTTGGGATACTTCTTTTGGCTCTGAATTGGCTTTCGAATCTAATGATGGTTTCGATGATTTCAGTGGTTGTGTACTTGCTGGGGCTGCTTTTGGACTTGCTGATGGTTTCGCTGCTGGTTTTGATTTTGATTTCACTTTTATGGCTGATTTTGGTTGTAATGATAAAAGCGACTTTGGCACTGTCATTAATTGTGCAAATAAGTTTCCGGTACACCAACACAGTGAATCCGAATCATTTTCGAATACTTCTTTTGGCTCTGAATTGGCTTTCGAAGCTAATGGTGATTTTAATGATTTCGGTGATTGTGTACTTGCTTGGGCTGGTCTTGAACCTACTGATGATTTCATTGGTGGTTTTGGCTTTGGTTTCGGTTTTGGATCTAATGATGCATCCGACTTTGGCACTGGCGTTGATTCTGGAATTAAGTTTGTGCTACACGAACACGGTAATTCCGAATCCATTTGGGATACTTCTTTTGGCTCTGAATTGGCTTTCGAATCTAATGATGGTTTTGATGATTTCGGTGGTTGTGTACTTGCTGGGGCTGCTTTTGGACTTGCTGATGGTTTCGCAGTTGGTTTTGACTTTGATTTCTGTTTTGAGGCTGATTTTGGTTGTAATGATGAATTCAACTTTGGCTTTGGCATTGATTCTGGAAATAAGTTTGCCGTACACCAACACAGTGAATCCGAATCCACTTCTTTTGGCTTTGAATCTTTTTTATTTTTTGATGTTGATTTTGCTTTATTTAAAGACATTATGTATGATTCTATTGGCTCTGATTTTTGTATTGGTGTCGGCTTGTTTGTTGAATTTAATTCTACGTCACACAAAAAAGCTTAATCCAATTTATGTTTTGATAGTTTATCTACTTTCAATAGAAGCTCTCCGAATATACAAATCACCAATTGATCATTTACCAAACTATTCGCTGAAGTCTTGTGCGGTAGTAGTGGTGCACTTATGAAGCTAATTTTGTTCTTTCTTTGGTGATGGGAAATTTTTACTTCTTTCAAAACTTAAAATTAACTTTCTTTGTTCATAAACTGTTTTTTATTTGCAGTCATTTCGCACTTTTTTTCAATTAATTTTGACTTCTAAATTTCGTAGAATATTTCGCTCACCAGCTTTTAAATCACCATTTGCGTTGCGACATTTAGTTTGTTCAAATATTAATTTTGCCGAAATGTTTCAATAAATGTTGCGAGGTTTTCATTTTATTTTTTCTTAATCTTATCGCAATCGCTCATTTCGATAATTTTGATGAGAGTTTGTGAAAGTGTAATATTAGTTGATTTATTTTGCAAAGATGACAAGGCACTAAGTTCAGTACGATTCAGTACAATGACTAGAGAGTCAATAATTTAATAATGTATGGGTACGCACATACACTTGTATTCTTGGGCGATTAAAGCCGTTTTGTGTCTTTCAAGTCAATAACGAGTATCTTTTGTGGCAGGGGTTTTTTATGCACGATGTTGGCATCGATTTTACAATGGAATTTATGCTAAAATAAGTTGTTAGACAAGTTGTCAGGGTTTTAATTCAAAGTAATTGTGGGTGACAGTAACAAGAGATGTGTGACAGTTTTTCTGGGATTACTAACATCTTACTTGCGTAATAAACTTTAACAGTATGATTTTTAGACTTCTGAGTTTCGTATTGCAATTCAAAAACTATTGTTTATATTGAAAATCAAAATATAATACGTCATAGTTAAAGAAAACCACACGCGATGGAGTGGGGCTCGTCGCCATTTTGGGTTTGTCACGTTTCGCCGCGTGAGTATAACTTCCGACCTAGACAAACAGCTCCCATAGAGATCTAAACAAAACTCAACACAATGTTGGCCTATACTCACCCAAAAGTCGTTGAAAAACAGATATCTTATACGGTTGGGAAGAGCGTCTAATCAGAAGCAAGCGGAAGGGGTATTTACTATGAGGACATTTTGTAGAATCGTAGTTGTCACAATGATTTTAATAAAGAAACGAAAATGTGATCTTCAAGTAATAGTGAGGTGAGCTTCTTTATTCGGGATCAGATACATAGATAGAGGTGATGGTCCGAATATGGAGTATGCTTGTATCTATCCATTTCTCATTGCATAACTGAGTGTTCCCCTTATTGTTATTAGTTGTGATCTAATGAATTGTTGTTCACCCCATCATGAATAATTTTGCTATAAAGTGGCATTTATAACTATTTTTATTGTTAAATATAAAATGTCACTAACCGTTCTATAAAATATATGTAGGTATGTATTGTGTAAGGTAATTGGGAGCATAAGCAGAACAATGAAATATATAAAAAAATAAAAAAAAAGTATTTAAGCATTTTGACATTTTTTCCAGACTTTACATTCATTTGCTTAAAGAATTTTGATTTTAAATAATGTCTATCTGCAAAGCATGGGAAAAACTAAAAAAAAAAGTTTACTACTAATTAATTTCCAAAGAATTCTTATTTGCAACTGGGGCCATACTTAACTTTATAACTTTAGACAATGAGACTCATTTATAGATAGGGTTTACACATTTTACGAGTACTTAAGTCATCAATAAACTCATTTCACTTCAAAACTTATGTGTGCTTTTTATCAGATACAGATAAGCAATAGCTTTTGCCATAATCTGCGTCACACAATTTAATTACAATACAAGAATGATAAAATCAAATTATATTCACCTCGTATCAAAGATTAATTGATAAGAAGACTGTGTATGAATGTACATTTATATGTACATATGCCTGGTTTAAAAAAAAGTTGCAATCATAACTTGATCCAATTGTTTATTTGTTTGTCAATCAAATTAAAGATAAAAATGATATGTTCATATGTATTTATATTTATTTATCAGTGATAACTAGTTATTTTCTGAATATTCCAGCAAAAAGAACAAGGTTTTATGCCATTTTCATACATGTGGCTTATTGTTATGCGCCATAAATGTATGTCATAAAACAGCTGCGTGATAAAAAGTTGGGTGGTTTTAGGCCAGGAAAGTCGACCATCGACCAAATTTACACAATACTGTAGATTTTGGAACAAATCCAGGAATTCCACCTTTTAATCGATTTCAAGGAAAATTTTCTGTACCTTGTCCTCCACAATACAGCTCCTACATAAATCATTATAGGGGAGGCTTAGCCTACTGGTCAATCGCACCGATTATCTTAGCTTGAAAGACGCTGCATTGGTCAAGAAAACGGAAGGAAGTTAACATCCTTGGAGAATACCACAATCCACTACTAATTCTCTTTTGGAGCTATCTGTGTAGAAGCATATGGACTTCCTTCGCTGTAGCTCAAAATCATCCTTCCACCCAAGTCTGGAGGGGATAGTTGGGGTATAGGAGGTGTCCATAGTTGAGTGCCAATCATAAAAATTGTCAACCCAGAAGAAGGTATTTATACAAGTTATCATCTTCATCGGAACTATAAAATGCTTCAACCCTGCTCTTTGTTTGCATTTTAATTAAAACCTGACACTTTTGAAATTAATTTTAATCAAAAACAAACAGGAGTTGCCATTTTTTTTTTGTACTCATCATAAGAGTCACGTCATACGTTTAAGGAAATGCCTACTTTCATATCACATAGTGTGATGAGGGTCACCTCGAAATAAGTGACTCCGTGCAATTGCTCGCATATTTTTCCGATGACATTGACATTATCGAAAGGGAGTTGTGACTTTGTCAAAAAAAAATGAAGTCGCCTTGGTTGTTTCGAGAGCCCGGACTTCAACTGATTTTATGTGAATTTATTGCTGACTTCAACACACTAATGTTATTCAAAAGAACGAAATCATTTGACTTTAATTCAATGATTGCTAATCTAAAAGTCTATACCGAACCCGATACCTGTTGAAAAACACTCATGTCACATAGAAATTTTGCATCCATTTTCTGTTTTGATGAGGATAGTTGATTATATTTCATGAGCAGCTCTCCGAGTGTACAGATCACCAATTGATTATTTATCGAACTATTGGTTGAATTCACGTTAGATAGTTGATTTGAAGGAGTGTTTAAGGTCGTAGAAGGACAAGTGCAATTAGAATTCCATCTCTTTACATTCTGTAATGAAAATATTGTAATTTTTTCAAAAATTAAAAATAATTTATCTCGTTCCCAACCAGTTTGTTATTTTTATCCATTTTGCACTATTTCTTTTAACAAATTTTAACTTCTAAATTTCGAAGAATTTTTCGCACAATTAAGTAATTAATTCAAAATATAAAATTTTTGCCGAATTGTTTCAATAAATGTTGGAGGTTTTCATTTTATTTTTCCCCAATCTTATAGCAACCACTCAATTCAAAAAATTTGGTAAAATCAGTTGATTACTTTTGCAAAGATGACAAGATAAATGTCAATAAATAAATAATTTATCGCGATTGAAGTGGTTTTGCGTCTTTCAAGTTAATTATTTTGTTTGTGATAAGGGTAATTGGGGTGCCACTAAGACTTCTGGTGTATGCGTCAGCGGAACACGTACTATATGAGTACGTGGCTGTCTGCAGAGTTTCGATTTCTCCACAAAGAATTCCTAACACCGGAGGACATTCGTAATGCCTCGACTGGGGATATCTTCAACTTCATTGGGAAGATAGAGGACCTCCTTGTCTTATTGGCTCCAGGCACAATAGATCTTTTAGGTCGCAGTGCCATATGCATCCTGTCGCAGAGCCTTACTTATAATAATAAGACTTGTGTTTATGACGGCAAAGTACAACATCATTATGCACGACGTCATGCTTGAATGAGTCTGATTCAAGTCTGCTGTAAGTTGGAAAAGCTGCGCCAGTGAGCAAGTGAGTAAAAAAATATTCCAGGCTCTCTCTGTGTAACTTTCCCAACAGACTAGTGATTTGAAATGGACTCTAGATAGGTTGTCTGAGTTTTGATCGGACATCTTAAGGCCCCGTCAAACCGAGCGCGTGAAACTCTTAATTCTAACCAAATTTATATAAGATTTAAACCCAATTACCCTGCATTGTGAGTTTGTTATTTTTAAACGAATTTTAATAGTAGCTTAGCTATGCTTTTTTCCGTTTCAACAATATAATTGCGTTTGAACTGCATTTAAGGCTAAAATATTAAAAACAATTACGAAAATAAGATTACAACAGAGGGAGTTTTTTAAGAGTGTCAGCAGCTTTTATAGTTGTTGCTCTTAAGTCATTCAAACAACCTCCATCGTTATATTAATGTTCTACTTGCTAAAGTTATAGACAATTTTGATAATTTTTAGGATCCACGTAAACGGCTATTAAAGCGTTCTTTTTAAAGAATGCTAGAAACATTATGTACATCCTAACAAGATCTTACTGGTCTAAGAACTGAAGCTACAAGATCATAAATTGCATCGGGGATTGAGCTAAGGAGCACTGATATTTAATTTGGGCATGGTATCACGGTTTTAATACTAAAGTTCTTGGAGAAAAATACTTCTATTAAAATTACTGTGGAAATTTAACACTGAACAACAACTTTCCATCCTGAACTGTCCTTGAATATCGTCCCTCATGGTTGAGCAACCCCCAATCAAACTGACAAAAGTAAGATTTTTAATTTGCAAGTCAATTAATAAATCATTTTCTTCTAAAATCAGTCAAATTTAGCACACTAAAATCCATAAGTTTTTGAATGCTAAACTAAACTCAACAGATATCATTTCTTATTTTATTCACTTTAACTTTGAACTTTCAATTTCATATTTCATCTGTATTATTATATTGTATATTTCCCCACTTGATATTATATATTGTACAAATGTATGTATTTACTTACAACAAAGTAAAATGAATAGCCACAAGTATTGTATCTATTCACTTTGCAAAAAGTTTTTTTTTTTTTGGCTGCGAATTTAAGTTTAAATATGACAAGTATCGCACACAACGAGTAGTCGTATGATGTGAAAATCAATGCGATACACCCTCATATGTGATAAAAACTTCGCTTAAAAGAAATAAATTTTAAACTTGTTAAAATCAACGACAAAAATTTTTATTTATTTTTATTAAGAACTACCGCATCGTTCACCGAACTCTCAGCTCGACCAAAACAAACTGATGCCGCAAGTTAACATATCACATAGTCTACCCTACCCACACTCTGTGCAGTACTAATAGGAGTGAACACTCCAGAATGATACGTCATTGTTGTGGCCGTCATGAACGCCGAGGAAGGTTGTTTGTGTCGTCGAGTGCGTCAAGAATAAGTTCCATAGATTCGTGGGCAGACCACCCTTCAATGGAGCCCACATTTACTGTGTACATATGTTTTACAGTTGATTTGCAAACATTTCTATTATATCTTTGAGTCGTGACGACTTTGGTGGAAAAGTTTTCATAAGTGTGTATCTAGATTGTTCTCTGCTCAATTGCATCTGTGTGTAATGGTGAAATATCCCGGTTGTTATTTCTATTGATTTAAAAGGTTTTTTGTTTTTCTGAAAATGTTGTTGTTTTTGGAATTCCACAAGGTCATTCGCGGGGAAATCGTCCAGAGAGTGGTACAAAAGAACATGGTGTTGTTGGTTTTCCTTCGAAAATGAACGTGTTACTCTTGCAACCCTTTGGAGTGGACAGGGATATTTTCAACACAATAATTATATGTTGCCTGCAAGTCTTGTTTAATGGAAATTTATGAGCGGATGTGGTGCAATAATAAATTTTATAATTCCCCACACAATTCACCAATTTAAATATTTAAATATGTTCCATTTGGATTGTAGTAAAAAAAAGTTACGTATACGCCCCCAGTAAGAGTGTGAATATTTCTTCAAGCTTGGCTCTATTTAATGCGGTGCAAAGCTAACCCAGTAAACTTCACAAAATATTTCACTGCAATTTGGAGTAACTTATGACAGTGTTTTATCACTTAAATAGTGGTTACGTAAAGCCCTTTCGAGAATGAAAAGCTTTACCTACGTACATAATAATTGGATTTTTTTTTTTGAGACAATTTGATCAAACAAAGTTGCATTGGGGAATACTTTTAAGAGTTCAAACCTCTTCTAGGGGTTACTTGTGACGATGAGAATGAGGATAAGGAAGACGATGTGGATTTAGATGAGTCTTTAAGTCATTTGAGCTATTAAGACAAACATAGAGCTAATGGTTATTTTGAATGGCAATGAGGATCATTTGGTTGCAGAATTTAATATAAAAACGATAGCGGTAATAGACGCTGATAGTGCAGGTGGTATAGGACAGCGGGCCTTCACAAACATCCGCTTGTTTTACTGAGTTGCACTTCGTTATCTCTTCACTTTAAATGCTCAAAGATAAATTCTTCGATCGGGCTTTTGGACAACACAGCTTTAAACAGTAATATTACCTACACTCATGGTGTTTTCCGGCCGGGCAAATCGACAACAGATCAGAACACTACACTGTGGCAAATCATGGAAAAGACGAACGGATTAGCAATACATCATTTGAAAAATTACACAACTGGTCAGAACTCAACTCATACTTCGCTTTCGTAAAAGACTTAAGCTGTGATTAGATTCTTATTCGCTTACAATAAGAGTGTTACAATGGGAGTGTTATAGTCAGATGAAGTTCTAATTTTCTGTTCGTTATAGGGGTATAGAGCTTATACCAAGTCCAGCAGCATTAGGTTACCTTAGAGCAAATTCAATAAACATAAACAACACCCCATCACTAACGTACACAAATGAATCACTTACCATTTCGGAACCACTTTATAGAATCCGTTTTATTCAAGCTAAAAAGTAATTATTTCTTCGCATAACAGTCCGTAATGGGATTATGTTCAATGACTTCATATATCGACAACTCAAGTGTTGTTGACTTTTTCGCCGTTCTTGTCTTACAGCTGTACTAATAATCCATCAATTGTCACCTATTTCTCCCATGCAACACTCATGCTTAGAAAATATCTGGGCTACTAGTTTTGTAAAGAAAACCTTCAACATCTGTGGGTGCAAAACAAACGTAAACTGTGTTCAACAATCCTAGAATGTTTCGTGTTTAAATTCTAAATACAACTGGAATGGAAAAACAAGCGTCTGCCGGTGGCAGCTTCAAGTGACATTCTTCTCTAATTGAATTATGTGAATCAAGAAAGCGCGACACATTTGTGAAAGAATTGCGCGCCACGAAGAAAAACACCAAATGAATGAGAAATAAAACCCAAACAATACATTTTAACACATCAGTGCATCAAAACATTTCCGCTTTATTTTCAGTTCCTTTTTCAAATTAAATTTCATAATCCTCCGGGTGGTATAATTCTGTCAACAATCGATAGACATAGGACGGAGCATGGCCACCCCTGCAAGTGGAAGCACAGTTAAATCAAATCAAGGTTTTACAGAAGTTTTAACTTACATGTTTGAAATGAAGAGTGTCACCAGCTCTGGTGGGACATAGTCAAAGATGGGACTATAGACTTTTGCAAATTTAGCTGCCAGGGAGTCGTAGGGTATCACGCCTTCAGCACAGCCGACCAGATTAAAGGCATCAGCTTCGTAGCTGCAGCGATGGACTGGTGAGAGTTTATACATTGGAGCGAGCACGATAACCGGCACCGAGTAGTGTTTGGCAGCGAGGGCTACTGTATAGGCACCGCAAGCTGCACGCAATCCGCCATTGGCCAAAACACTGTGCGTGCCAATGATCACCTTATTCACACGGGACATCATCGCGAAAATAGCTGAATCTGGAATAACAACGATTTCGACATTGCCGGCAGCTAAATTCGATGCAAGGTTGTGACCCTAAGAAAAATTCTTGTTTACGCAACAAAATTTGAATGAATGCCTTTCACCTTACCCTACAAGACGGAGCACACTCAGCCACAATCACAGTTAAATATTGTCGCTTCTTAGCAGCGCGTTTAAGGAAATTCTCCACACATCTTGAATGGCCAAGCGTAAGAATCACTTCGGACGAATGAATATGCTCTTCAGCTTGAGTCGAAATGTTCTCTGTGCTTGTTTCGAGTTCGATTTCAATTTCTTGCAAATGATCGAGCAGTGCCTCACGCAGACCTTCCTGCGGTTGTGAATAGTCTCTGTTCACGTCATTTTCACTAGTTTGTGTGACGAGTTTGTGTAAAGACAGCGAAGCTTGGGAGTCGTCACAGAATTGAACCTAAAAGAAATCAATTAGTCTGAATCCAAATCACTAACTCAGCTGCTCCTTACTTTAGCTTTTAATGAAACAAATTCCTCACGAATAAGTTTAAGCATTCGTCTCGCAATATTGGCTGTAACAGCTTCCTGTGGCAGTGCAGAAACCAGAATTTTTCCTTGAGTTCGAATGATTTTCATGAGTCCCCTACAAAACAAAACAAATTTCACCATTTTTAACGTAACCAAATCATACTTTTACTTACTCAGCATGTTTCCAATCTTGCCCGTTGATGATTTGCTTGAAAATCTTCAGAGTTTTAGTTGTGATATTATAGGAACCCTCGACTTTGCTATGAAACGAAAATAATCAAGTTAATGTTGGCAATTTTCTTTTATTTGATTGTGAACAACCTAACTTTGACATCGTGAATTAATTTGGCAACTTCCTGAGTTGGAAGTTCTTGCGTTTTCATCTTGAATATTTTTGTAATTCGTAAAAGTTTTACGAAATGATGAAGTAGCCACGCAGAACAGAAATTTTATTGAAATTTGAAATGTCAAACATGTCAGTAGAAAGTGACAGTTGAATGACAATTCGGAACAATCGAATAATTGGAACGGTCTGTGAACAGGTATGGCATTAACTGGTTCTTTTTTTAATATGTTTTATTTTTCTTATATACAATCCAATAATTGATTACATAATTTGTTGGAGTGTTGCTATGTATACACATACACGTTCGAGATTCTATAACCAAAGAGTAGTCATTTTGAAGCCGGCTTGGAACGTAAAATCACAAACGGATAGGAGCGTTGATAAAGGTCGTGTAGAATTTACTGAACTGACACGAACAGCGTTGAATTAATTTCAACTTCAACTCCGACACAGTCATGGTGAACAAACATAATAAAGTTACACCGCCCTCATACAAGTTCAGCAATGTTTCAAAATTATCGCCCGTCAAAATAATACATTTGAAGTAATCATCGAGTTGACATGGTGACTACTGATTTGTAAACTTCGTGCTTAATATTTTGTTTCTGCACATTACGGCAACATTCCAAAGGAAATGGACTATTTGCCGGATTCTATAAAAGAGTTGAATAAAACCAATCCAATAAGAATTTTAAAGTTGACAGAATTTCGTCCAATTAACCGCTGTAAACACCAAAAACGAGCCGCTTCGCAGTCAGAGGGAGAATTTGTTGACGGCTGACATGCAAAACAAGAGAAAAAGTAGAAATACCTGTGCGCACGTGAATACACAAGACACAACTAATCCATTTCTCTTTCTCACACCAATACCGTTTCGTATCGCTGTTAGTTTCCATAACATTCCGATTTGTGTGACAGTCGCATTTGACTCGATTCTGCTTCCGTAGACCGCACTACCGCAGTTCTCAGCTGCCTTTGCGAAAATTCTCCAACTAATTTCTTTGAAGTATTGGCTGCCGTAGCTTCACGCGCCGCTTGTCGTATCTTGTCTTGTCAGCGATCCTTCGTCTTCGTCTCTAAGCTTACCAACAATTCAGTTTATTAAATTTCAATCAATGGAAATAGATTCGCCCACAATTATCATATAGATATCCGTTGACGAACAGAGAAGTTGAACCGCAATCCGTGTGTGTTTTGTTTGTTCTCTACAAAGTGGTTGCAGAAAAGTGAAAAATCAAAAACAAAAATCCGCACTTAATCCCCAGTGAATTGAATTTTAACTAAAGCAAAATTAAAAGTTCAAAGAGTTCTTACCTACATGCCAAGGTAGGAAAAGTGATAAACCAAACAAATAGCGATTTTTTTCACCCCCTCCCCCTAAACAATTTGTTTGAGTTCAAAAAGTTTTCATTTTTATACACTTTTCTGTTCTAGTTGGAGACGAGATTCATAGTTTTTTTTATTTTTGTATTGTTTTCCCTTCGAGTTTCCTCAAAATTAACTAGTTTTTCCATTAAATAGTTGCCCCATTCAAAATTCTAAAAAGAACCGAGAAAAAAAAAAGTACAATTTTTGACGAGGACCAATCAAGAAAAGTTTTTGTGTCGTCTGCGTTTTATTGATTTTTTTTTTGTTTTTGTGTTTCTCTTCTGGTTCTGCTGGAAAATTGCGAAACGATATTTAGTTTTTATTAAAAAAAAAAAAAACAACTGACACAAACTGATTTCGAAAAGCTTAAATTTAAACTTTTGTTTGTAAGTTTTTATCGTTTTGTTAGAGCGCCTATCAAAAAGACACTACGCGTGGACACACAGCCAATCACAGTATCTCTAGAGATATCCAAAAGCAAATTTACAAGTTTTTGTTAAATAAATATAGCAAGCAAAATTCAGATCATGCTAAACAACGATTCAAATTTTTCGCCGCATGTAAGTAAAAAAAAGAAAAGAAAAAAAAAAAAAAAACAAAACAAAATTTTTAGAGAAACACAACGCAACGCAATGTTGTATATTTCTCTCTCGCTGCTGTTTGCTTTTTATTGCTTCTTTTATTTTGTTTTCAGTTGTATGCTGATTATTTGTTTATGTTTGCATCTGTTTTTTTTTGTTTGTAGATTATCTTGGCTACGCGTACAGTGGCAGCGAAAAATATTCGACAAAAACGAGGGCAGTGACTGATTGTTGTCATGGTTGGCAAGTGTACACATTTTTGTAGAATGTTGGGTGTAAATCGAATTGTTTGTTTGGACTGGAAAGCAAAATAGAAAGCATACCACTGGCGGTATTTCAAGAAATGTTATTGAAACAACTTGTCTTTCCATCGTGTACTGAAACGAGTATAGAACTGAATAAATAAAATGAAAAAAAAAATGTATACAATATTTGTAATTAAAACAACAGCAAGTCGAACAAACAATGTTGTATTCCTGCGTACTGTTGTCGAAGCATAAAATGGGTACAATGGAAAGCCATTTAAGCTCACATTCAAGATTAGGTTTGTGATGCCATATATATCTGTAATTTCTTCCAGAAAACCTACCCACAGAAACAGCCGGAGTTTCATATGAAGCACTGAAGGCTGTCTATGCCGGTGTTAGCCAGTGCGTATAGTCTGTGGAAGAAACTGACTCCTAAGTAGGCTCTTTTTCGATCAGAGAGAGTTGGACACGTACAGAAAAAGTGGAGAATTGTGTCTTCCTCCTCGTCCATAGAATTTTTACAAAAATCATTATAGAAGAGATCCAGCCTAAAGGCGTGCCTGCCACTGATGCAGTGTCCTGTTATCACACCCACTATGGAACTAATAGCAGCCTTTTCTGTCTGATTAGACAGTGGGAGCGTTTGACAGCTTGGGCCAACTCTGCTTGGTGTTGAGGCACCATCGATAAGGGAAGAGCGATCATTTAGGGCTGATTTGACAACGGCTTGACAAAACGGGGATATGTATATATCACATTATACCTCAGCCACGAAAGGGTCTTTTTCATTGCCATTATTTTGGCTAAGAAAACGCTACAGTGGTCAGGTAAATGGAAAGAATTGCTTTCGTTCAAGAGAATTCAAAGTCATTGAGAATGGTGTAGTGTCTAGCATGCAGGCTAGACCATTGGTGAACTTCTTTGATGCGATAGCTCTACCAAGATGGTTTCGATGGATGTTTTTTTTTTTTCAGGACGCTCCACCAGCGCTGCGGTGGCTTCCTTTGCCCGTTCGAAGATGTTGGGTTTCTAATTAAGCTGCCTATCAAGAATGGGCCCTAAATATTTGGCTTTGTTTAAAATTACAAGGATGGTACGATACAATTTAGGCTGCTATTTGTTCAAACTTCGGAGGCATATTTTAATCGATAAGGCGATCAAAGCAGTTCTATTATTTAACTAACTAAACGTGAATATTTTTCGCAACTACTGTACAGGCTAAGTACATATTTTATTTTTTTGCGTGTGCATTGAACAACAGAAAATAAATGAAGGCAGGCAATACCCCACTAAAATTGGACAAGCTTATAATGCTTCTGAACTTGTAACGCTTTTAATTTTAACTCGCACGCTTACCAAATACTTAGATCGTCGAATTAGATGTTTTACTTGCTACTCAATCATTTTATTGGATTCTCATTTAGTTTTTTTTTTTGTTCTTTTGTTTTTTGTGTATTTTATGCACTAGTAAATCTATAAGTGTAAAATGTTTGTTTGACTTATTTGCAAATAATCGTTGAGGTAGACTCTGATGAAAGTAAATGTTTATATGATTCTCATTTCGATCGAATTAGCTGCTGTGATTTTTTTTATGGGAATGAGGGTCATTAGACTTGACATTTTGTTTAGTCGGAGAATTTATAAATTGTTTTGTGGCTTTAGATTGTCTGAGAGTTCATGGTTCAATAGCTTTTAATTCAGTCTTATCAAACTTTGTCTTATCAAATAATAAACTTTCGTCATAAAACAGTGGAGAAAAATGTTGCTCTTATTGAAAATCTTATAATTTGTAAATAATATTGTGTAATGTTCACCCGTTTAGGATGTACATATACTTCCATTAAAGTATCATTGAACAATTTAACACTGGATGCAGTGTTAAACTGCATTTGTACGTGGTTCGAAAAACTGGTAATGTTTCATTATCTCCAAAATTGTTGGTTAGTTTTGTTAAACTAGAACGGCGCACAGTGGTCAATGTTGATTCTTTTATTAAAAAAAAAAAAAAACGAGTCATAAGCTTTCGTTTGGAGAAGCAAGCAAGTGGTCGTTAATGCAGTCATTAGACTAAAATATCTGTTAAACTTGTCACTCCACGATTTTAAAACGCAAACAACACCCTATCGCTGCACAATTTGCGACAACATTTCCAGTTCAACATCCGTAAAAGATTATTTTGGTATGATGGCTTCACCTCGAAAAAGGAGCCTATAGGGTAAGGATTGGGTGTTTTTTCCAACAAGCTAAATCTTAGACACTCTTTCCGTCTTCCTAACCACCGCAATGTAATTCAGCCGCAAGTAACAACGAATTATGGAGCCTTGTCTTAACTTAAGAATAACGATATTAGTATTTTTATGGACAGCCAAGCAGCTCTAAATTCTCTAGATTCAGTTTCATTAATTTCAAAAGTTCAAAACTGAACTGAAACCTAAATAACCCGGAAAGGATTAAAAACACCTATAACTTCCAGAGAGCAGTAGGAAAAAAAGTGGGGACTGAAACCAGCAATGATACACAGGCTATACACAGTCATAGTCGGACCCATACTTACGCATGGGGCTGATCTATGGAGAAAAGCACATTAGGAAAACTAGTGGGGGTACAGAACCCAATCGTTGGACGTTCATATGTATGTAACATCAAGCTGGAAATAGTGCGCTCAGACTAGGTAACCGTAACCTGGGCTTCTTCAAGAAAAACTATGTCTAGTAGTGCTTAATTTTTAATAAATTCTAAACAACAATTCATCCGTATTGGACATCGACAAGCCATATGTCCGACAGCAATTGCTTTAAAAGGCTTATGATCGAACATAGGTGAACTTACGGTATCCAAGATTCTTAAAAGGAAACTGGATCGCGATGGGCTCATTACGATATCTAATGTCTTATTTAGGCTTTTGGCTTTATAATCCTACAATAGAGCAGTTCTTGTGTCTTCTGTAAAAAATGTTGTAACTAAACCGACATATGATTAGCCGTTTGCTCATTACTTATTTTGAATTCATTAACAATTTACGGACCACCCTGTGAATAATTTTAACGAATACGACTTAAACATACCAAGGAGTAGCTACTTAAATTATTTTGCTAAATTTTGTTCACTCTCCAGACCACTGTACGTCGATTACATAGATGCCATACATAAGTGTCATTAACATAACCTCTTCATGTGTGAGCTTAAAAAGGAATCAACTTCGAGGCTAACGTGTCGGATACTCACAAATTCGTACATTGGCTTACATAATACTATGACTTCTTATGCCTTATGCTATGTGATAGAAAATTTTTATAAGAAACGAATGTACTTGGTAGCATAATCCAAATTCACTTGGCAACAGCTTTAAATAGCACCAGACTGCACGTGTCTTTTGTTTTGGAAATAAAAAGGGAAAAACAATTTATTCAATAAAATATGTAATGATTATGTTACAGGCGGCTTATTGGAATTCGAAATAATTTATGTGACAACGTGTGCAATCAGACCCACCACAATGCGAATTCTATTTAAATTGATTCCTTTGAAATCTTTTGTAAATGTATTAAGTACAGATGCTGACAGAGTTAGAGAATTGTCTCTACGGCTATAGGGTTCATAAGAAATGTTACAAAAATACTTACTTACATGTATATGATGGTGCTACAACAAGAACCGTCTCTAGGCAGCTCGATCGTCAAGCTGATTGAAGTCCTTTTCCACATGTGTGCGCTACCTCTTCCTCTACTGGGCCATCCCTCTGGGGTGGTTTCGAAGATTTTCCGGGCCGGAGCATTGATGTCCGTCCGCTCTACATGACCCAGCCACCTCAGTTGTTGATATAGCTGTGAAACCCGTACAGTTCATCATTGTAAATCTGTCCATATACGAGGCTTGATGTGTTTTTCGTGGTCCTGGTCGTTGCCGTGGCAGCTATACGTGTACTCCTAGGAAGATGTGCTGGGTATAATGCTCTTTGCAGGCCTGATCAGACCTGTAGAAGGAGCTGTGTACGCCACCGTTGAATTCATATGCAGAAGTGGAAGAAACCCGCTCCCCCTCTCTCGTTAGCTAGCACCAACAACTCTCCAAAGGGATTAAGACTTAAACTGAGATACTAGGCGCCCTTCATTCACCGCGTGAAGGTGAGAGTAGGAGTTTGTAAACAGAAGTTGGATTGTGAAAACCTGTGGAAGCTTGCGTCCTTTGAACACCGTCCACTTCCAAAAGTAGGCTTAAGGGAAAAACTGATGTGCATTCAAAGCATGGTGAAATCTTGATTGTAGGCGTTCAATAGAGTTAAAAGACTACACTTGATACCTATATGTCTAAACGTGCGTTTTTGAATTCTATTCTATCTAGAGGACAGCTTTTGGCGCATCAGATCAGATGTGAGCGTTATACTCGGGTTTTGGGCGAACGAACGCCTTATAGATTGATGTCAAATTAGAGAGGGTTAAGTATATTTTTCATCGTTGAGAAAACCTAGCCACTTCGCTGCATTTTTGGTGACTTCGAGTATGTGGCCGTTCCAACGAAGGTTGTCATTAGCAAACGTACCGAGAATGGAAAGTCTTTTAGTATCAGCGATGCAAGTACAATTCATGGGCAATTGTTCGAAGTTTGGGTTTCGTTTGGCAGCATTGGATATGGGACGCATTAAATTCCACTCCATTTGTTGAACTCCATTTTATAGTGTACATCATATGTATGTATATAATCCCAAACCTCGATGTATCTTGTCATGTGGTGTATATAGGAACATCTGCAAAGTATCCCTTCCCAATTTCCTGTTCATATTCTTAATGATTTTCTCCTAACTGACTTAAAAAAAAAAAAAAAAAAAGAGAGAACACCCAGAAAATAGAGATATTTTCCGCTAAACCAACTAGAAGAAGTCAATACAGTTCATGAAAGGACTTCAGCATCATTAAAAGTAAAACACGAAGTCATCCATTTATTTTCCGCTCAAATGGCATCTCTATTCCTAAAAAAAAAAGCCCAACTAAAAACGTCTCACAACCACTGAACAACCCTCTAAAGAATCTGCTGAATCCTTTGGATACCACTTTTTTATTCTGCAAGCAACACATGGAAACAAGATGTTCAAAAGGGGCAGACGTTTGCTTCTCTATTTTGCCATAGCCTCATGTCTTTGGCATTTTCCTTGAAATTTTCTCCTTTTTTTTCTTTTTCTTTTTATTTTGTTTCGATATTGGATCTTATCTTTTCAATTTTTTTGGCTCTAATACCCTGTTGGTGTAGATGCGACCGACATTTACCTGACCACGTCAATGTAAATTCTTTTTAATGTTACAATGTTGTGCCAAGAATTGTTTTTTTTTTCCACTCGCCCTCCTCAGAGCAATCAATTGAGTTCAAATCGGATAAGAACAAACCGAAAAAAAAAGTCTTTTGCTGATTTAAGTGACGTGAAAAACGACATCATAACGACTGAGGTCATTCGGATTTTATTTGTGGTAATAGCGTGTGATTTTAATTTAGAGAATTTATATACCTAGTCGTTCCTTGGGTACTGTATAGCGTTGCCAATTTGTATTTTGAAATTCAAACGATTTTGTAAAGGCTTTGACTTGATCTTGAATGTTTTGTCTACCTTTTGTCATTAGGTGAAGACTTTGTGAAAGATCTAGCTGGGAATTCTAAGAAAAGGTCTCTAAATTGAACTCAATACAAGTCTTTTAATTGACTTTCTTACTATCTACTACTCACTTATGTCTAGAAGATTAGAAACCTTAGAGTTTATCTCATCCAAATGTTCAAGTATACAGGGCCTGGTGCAGACCCAAACATTTCATGGCCAGTTTTTAACTTGGTCTAATCTTTGATCTGAAAAGGCATAAGATGTCGGTGGAGGTCGTTTTTTTAACGTCCAATTCAGGCTAGTAAAAACCCATTATGAGGGGGAAACTTCAGGCTCATAGAGCAATTGTTGCCCACTTAATCCTCTTTTTTCTTTTAGGCTCTTACACTTTGATGTGGCCCTAATGAAACCGTATAATTGTCTCGTTGCTTTTCCGTAAAGTTCTTCTACATTCGAATCTTGAACGAAATGGCTTCTGAGGAATCTACAACTTTAATGCCTCACTCTTACTCTTTCAAAAATGAACAAGGAGCTCCTATTTCTTTGTGAGACCCTATCAGTTCGGTCCTTGTCCTTTAATTTAATGAGTTTCACTAGTTTTTTACTATAAAAGTCTGTTTTCCTGCTTTCTTGCTCAAGGTTCCATAGTGGGACTCATTAATGTTTCGTCAATATGATCTACTTTTAGCGGTAGGCCTTTTTTTGTCAGTTCATCAGACTTCTCATTCGGCATGCTCTCTTGACCAGGTACCCAGAAGAGTTCTACTTAATACCAAAAACTTTGAGCTTCTCACGACTTAATTTCTGTGGAAGAAATCGCTTTTATAGCCGAAAAATCTGTGAAACAAAAGGACTCACGGGTGCCTATTGTTAGTACCAGAACCTTTATGATCGGGAAGTTTGATTGACTAAAGTAACTATGTCTTCAGAGAAGATGTCTGCTCTCACTCCCATTTTGAAGATATCTATGGAATAGCCTCAAGTCTCGCTAAGGGTGTGATTCTCAGTGTTAACAAAATAGTGATGGCAGTGGATATAGTGACCTTATGGAACTTCGGTAAGCTCCACGTGACATGTGTTCAGTTTATATACAATACTTACTTATGATGTCGGACCTGGGCCTCAACCAATAAGCGTTTGCAGCCCGCTCGATCGTTAGCTAGCTGCCTCCAACGCCGAGTTGGTTGAGACCAACCTGAGTCGCCGTCTTCCTCTACTAAGTTGTCCCTTCGGGGAAGTTTCCAAGATTTTCCGCGTCGAAAGACTGGTTCATTTACTCTATATGTCCCAGCCATCTTAGTCGTTGTATTTGGATTCTATAAACTCGGTCGATGGACATTCGTCATTGTATCTATTCCTTCACTTACCGTCTTGGCATACGGGTAAAAATATGAGATTCTAGTTTTAAACATATTCCCATCAATCCTTTGATAGATTTGACTGCTGCATACCCATCATTGAATACAGTATTTAGGCTTAGTCCTGGATTGATTCAATAGTCAAAAGTAGTCAAATAAGACAGTGGAGAGGCTTAAATTGTATCTGTTCATCCATCCATCTGTACCATCTGTACCTGAAAAGCTAATTACTTGAAGCATTCACATCAATGACATCTGTAAAAGATCAGAACTTGGATTGAGGAGTCAGAGTTTGTACATGTACAGTCTAAAAACGTTCGTTCTTAAAGTTTTATAAACCTCTCTCTTCTGATATTCACACTGTTACAATGCCTTATTATTTTCAAAGTACCCACTGTAAACGTGACTATCGTTTTGGACAGTCAACATCTTTCCGACGAATTTCAAGTCCGATTTGAATTTGAAGATTGAAATCTTTGAGGGGGTACTACAATTTAATTTTTTTTTTAATTGAAACTAAATCTTATGTGAATTATTTACTATGGTAACACTGGCACTCATAGTAGGCCTTTTGTCCTTTATTCGGATTTAATTAAATTTTTTATTTAAATTGCCTTACATCGATTTTATTTTGCGAGGTTTGCTTCTTTTTTTTTTTTTTTTTTAAATAAAAAAAAGGGAAGCTGCAACGTAGCACAGGGTAGGTGGGTTGCTAAAAACTGCATAGTCAACATACACTCCCACTTTGGTGAGTAATTTCATGATGATAGCTTGGCATTTTGTGCTGATAAGCATTCACCGCATGGTCTACTAGGGGTCCAGGCCGTAAAATTTACGATGGTTTTGTGTTATTTAGTAGATGTGGTCAGTTGGTTTTTGGGCACCTAGATTAGAATAACAAAAGGGGATGTGCCTTTGCAGGGCAAAGAATCAAAGTGAGGTTAATCCCTGTACAATTAGTGTACATTGGAGTACATGCCTTGGTAAACAGTTTGTTATACAAAACCAAGCTGGAATAAGGTTTTATCCTGCATCATTAAATTTTGGTTCATTTCAGTGTGGGATGTGTGTACTTTTAATTAGGCGTGTATATTTTGCACATTGCCATTGGCGTAATGTCACACTTTGGATTAAATTAGAGTACAGTTCATTGCAGTTCAGCCGTGTATTAAATAATTTGCACAGATAAACTATTTCGGTATGTATTCATGTTTGTCATTAGCTAACAAATGACGGAAAAGATAGCTTGGGTTTTTTTTTTTACGACTTTAAAGCGAAATAATAATAATTATCTCCCTTTAACGTGGATAAGTATGAGGAAAGTGTAAATCTATTAGAGAAACTTCACGTCAGTCAATTTTAATTGAACTTTACTACCGACAACGCTATGTTGACGATACTTGGCTTAAAGAGTCTTAAAATTTCAACAGTCGCAGATTGTCAAACTCAATTTGTGTTGAACACAGCAGCAGGCTTGGAAATGAATAAATACGTCTTCGCAACCATGAAAGGTGAACTGAAACTGGTCATTGTCTGCCAAGAGGAGGTAACAACTTGTGGGTTGTTACCGAAATTCGAACCCGAATCCAAGTTCTTCAGCATGCTCGACAATCACGGCTGCCGGCTTCATAAATTACCACGTACTCATTGGTGGTGTCAACGCGGGGAATCCTTGGTTAGGTTAAGGGGGTGATACTCACACGGATCTTCTTTAGTACATTGTTTTGTCCGTTGTGGGATTTCTACGTGTACCAATCTGGTGCTTAGAGTGAGGTAAAAGTGGTTGTGGTCGTTCACCTCCCTAAACTACTCCGACTTTGCTTTACAGTTTGACCGGGTCGCACTTAGGGCTTTTTTAGTGGTTCTGCTGAAGCTTAGCTTGTTTTTGATAGAAATGTGCTTCATGTATAGTTTCCAGAAGAAACTTGCTTTTAATGGTGCCAACTAAATGACATTTGACATGGTTGTGTCAATCAAAGCGCCACAATTGATAGCTAGAATTTTAAAACAGCGAACTACTTGATCTCACAGCTAATTTCCAAAACGACACCAATGCTAAGATTAAACGTGAAACTACTCTTAGCTATCGCTGTTTCTTTGGTCTAACATGTCATGAACAACTAAGGAGAATAACTTGGTATAGGAAGGTGGGCAAGTTAGTTAACGCCAACATTTACATAATAAGAACGGATTACAAACGAGAGCAATCCTTCCAGTTACTTAATCAGTGGGTATTGTCCTGCGAAAATCCATTAAAACCATGAATACACCATCAAATCTCATAGTCCAAGCAACAAAGTCAGTACTTTGTACAAACATAGAGAATATCTTTGTTTTAACGCATCCCTTTATGACAGACATCCATCTTAACCATAAGTGGACAATCTGCTGCTTAACCAAAAAGCAAACAGATTAATGAAACCTAACCGGGTTGACAATTGTCACCGCACTATAAAGCGCTCGATCACCAGATAATTCCCTCCCTTCTCAATGACAATAAAGCACAAAATGATTCCCCAGACACTCACTCCATCATCCCTTTACTATTAAAGCTAAATTGCGTCATGATAACACATCCACTACTGTCATCGCTCAACCCCACCCAACCCATCAACGAAATTCTCTTCTTTTTCCGGAACATTAATCAACTTTGAACGTATCTTTTTCGATTTTTCGCTGTTTCACACACATTCTCGGCGTATCTATCAAATAATTCACCCTTAGTCAAGTGAACAAAAAAAAAAAAATCACACACACTAAATTGATATACAATAGCGCAACCAAAATTGCAAATAACAACAGAGTGACAGCAACAACAATAGCAACAAAAACAATAATAATTTTCATTGTATAACATTTTTATGTTCCATCATAACGATACGTTGCCATTGGTTGGACTATCTATGCAACCCAACCACCCTATATCGAACCGACCCCCCAAAACAGCAACCCCCAACAACACGTTGGCATTGTGCCGAAATCAATAAACAGCACATGGTTGGACTCATTCCATTTCACTTACTCATTTACTCACTTTCTCTCTTACCGCTTTGGCTGCTAATAGTGTCGGTGTACTGATACTGACGGTTAATCTTGTTGTTTGGCATCACTGTGGTTTAAGGGCTGCCACTGCTGCAGTAAAGGGATTTTTTTTTTTTTTTTATTATTATTCTTTCCCTTCCTCATCTGCTTCTGAACTCGATGGATGAAAGGTTCACCATCCTGGGGGTGTTGTGTTGTGGTGGTTTGGTCCGGAATTTTGTACTCAGGTTTTACGACGACTATGATGTTGGGGCTATAGAGACCCACTTTTGTCCCGACAAAGGTAGGAGCATGAGGGGAATTTCCTAATTTCTTTAAGTATACGAGTGTCTTGCTGGAGGTTTTCAGTGCAGTGGGTTTTTTTTTTCAAATGCGTACAGTGTGATGGAGAGTCCTCCGGACTGTGCACGTTGCACAAACAAACGCTTTTGTTGATTAAGACTGAAATAAGTGAGCAGCAGCCTTAAGGAACGTAAATGTAAATTAAGTCTAGAAACTTTTGTATAGTTTCGTTTTTAAGGTGCGTAGAAACTAAAATAAAATATCAGTAATACCAAAGTTTGCCCCTTTTTTAGTGTTACAGTTCTTTGTATTGTTACAAATGTATGGAAAAGGACCTTTTTTATTGTTAAGTTCTATCTGTTTGTATGTAGCACTTAACATCGAAAACTACTTAACCAATTTCGAAGCGTTTTATACAATTGTAATCGAACTATTGTCGGGAAAAGAATAGGCCAAGTACTTGAAGGTGATCCCAAGCAAAAGTTTAAATTTATAGAGGAACCACAGGATCGGTTTACTATGGCTGGAGAAACAAACCCCTGCCGAATTGTTTTTGCCTGCTTCGAACTACTCGTATGACAGGACATTCAGACCAAATACAAACTAAATAAATGAGACTTTTGTGGAGATTTGACGAAGGATAATCTAAGGCAATCGTTGCTTCGTTGGTTTGTCCAAACAGCAAGGGTCCGAAATCTTAAGTCGAAGTTTCAAAATTGTGCACTAATTTTGTCAGTCTTGCTTTAGGGAGTTGAATGCTAGACGATAAGTAGGATAGAAAAATTTTACATCGAATATTTGATTCTGTCTACGATAAGGGCGTATGGAGGAGATTGTACAATTGCAAACTCTACCTTCTGTATAAAGATTTGGATGAAGTCTGGAAAGCGAAAAATCGCTTGACTGCATTGGCTCATCGACAACGAGCGAAAGGACGAAACGAAACGCTTCAGCAAAGAGGGGGTTCGAATCCCAGCCACCTGATTCACGAAGAAAAGAGAGTCTGAACCACTGGTTTAAAGAACTGGTCCCGAACGCTAGAAACCTTGGCCTAGTAAACTGGAAGGCGGTGTTAGTTGAGGATCAGACCTTCCAAGGGTCTCTTTTTGTAGGTTCCGAAGAGACCTCAAGAAGCAGTTTTAACCCTTTGTTCCCGGAGGTGTCGCTTCAAATGACACGAATTTTCAAACTAATGCACGAAAAATCACTTACAACGCACTGAAAATTACCCGGAAAAAAATGTTAACCGTTCTAAAATGAATAACAGTTCGTAGAAATACACTTTGTTCTACCATGAAACCACTAGGAATATAGAGAAAAATAAGTTTAATAAATAAAGTGTGTGGTTACACTGCGAAACCACTAGGAAGCAAAGGGTTAAGATTGTTTTGACATTAGAAAAAAAGTCTGCTCCGATGAATGAACCTGATTTCGATAAGTTCTATTCGACATCAAACGTTATCATGTTTAACACGGTTTGTTAGATTAAAAAAAAAAAACATTCAATATGATGTAATACTGCACACGTTATTTGAACGATTTAATTTCATGCGATAAGATTTGTTTATTGATTTTGTATCTTATCTTATAATGGAATGCTTTGTGTTATGTCCATTGTTTACGAAGGTGTCTACGTCTTATGACCAATTTTTGTTGATTAGCCTTTATTCGCAAAAAGTGTGACACAATTTTTGTATTCAACTTTCGAATTCTTTCAGTTTGGCTAGAAACTTAAAATTTGTTGTGCTGGTAGGACCTATGTACTAGTGGACCTAGGAAGTTGGTTTTTTCGCGGAATTTATCAGCTCCAAGGGCTCCAAGACTTGTACCCATTCGCATTTTTTCTTACTGCGTACTAGGTGATATGACTGCTTCTCCTGCATTCTTGCTTTCCAAAGTTGAATGCAAAGTCGAGTTATCACATGGAGGTGATGCAACTGAACCAAATGAATGTCTTGCACGAAACGTGCTTAACAAATTCTTTTACCATCATGTATTTGCAGATTTCCTAATTACTGCTCGATAAATTATGTAACATTCAAGTCCATGTTCCCCATTTTATCCTTATATTCATTGCGGTATCTGGTGCAATCATTTTTGTACCATTACGTACATAATTGCTCGTTGAATCATCCTAGATGACCAGCTAATCATCCCCAATCACGTTTACAGCGCCAGACAGCAAAAAATGTGAAAAGTTGTATGCACTTTCTTTTTGCTTAAAAATTGTAAAAAAAAAGAATCAAATTAATTTTATTAATTGGCAAATTGTTTGTGTGCAAATTTAGTTTTCAAATCTTTTAGGTTGACTACGGCACTATGCCACTCTGTCGGTGGGATGTTGGGAAACCTAAAAAATAAAAAAATACATAATTGAAAAAAATATGACAATTAAAATTAATTTTAAATGCTAATGCGATGCGACAAAATGTGCTTGCACGAATTAGGTTTTTATTTTTATTTTTATTTTTGATGTAATTCATAGGTTATGCAAACAAAAGATATTTAGCCCCGTCACTGTGCAAGTACAATGACATTAATTGCATTTTGAACAATGCAAAAGGGCTATTGTTTGGGATGCCTTTTGTTTGCGCGAGATGTTACAATTAAATGAACATGAGAAGGACACCACCATAAGGTATCGGACATGTTTGTGCCTAATTTTGACAAGTTAGCTATGCGGTGGGGGTTGTTTTTTTTTCATTGCGGTGCGATGGTAATTAGTAGATTGTTAATCCCAAAAGTGAATCACACTTTTTGACAATGTCTAGTACGTTGATTGTCGGTTAGGGGTATAATTTGTCAACGTTGTCATTGAATTTAAAATACGAAACTGACAGAGGCACAACAGAATAGAACATATGTTGACAGATTTAGAATAGAACGGATCGGAATGGAACAAAAGTTGTGGTTTTGACAGAAACGGTGGCTGATTCCGGGTTTTTGAATATTTGGACCAACTTTTTGCAATGGACACTCGGTTTCTGTGGGTTATTTTGAGGAAGTAAAGTGTGTTCGTTTAATTGACAATTGAAATGGGGAATATCCTGTCATTGACGGTTGATGAAAATTAGAGTGACTGTATCGCCTAAAGGGACTGCGTAACATTTTCGTGAATGTTTTGTGGGTTTAACTTCATAGCTCTTAATTTCTGAGTCCTTGCCAAGTTTCTTACGATCTGTTTCAGATTTTGCTCATTACCGACAGTTGCTAGAGAAGTTTCAGTTCATTTAGGGCCGTCCGTGTTATATTTTCCGATGCTCTCAGTTGCGGATACTGAGTTTTTGGAAAACTCGCACAAAAACTCACGGACGAAGACAAGTAGGAGTTAAACTATCCAGTACAAATCACATAGAAGATATTCTGCAGTGTTGTCACAGGGACAACAAGATTACCGCGACCTATTTACAGACGTAACTTCAAAGTCAATATCTTTTCCAGAGTTTGCCTTCCAATGGTGTTTAAAATAAACACGCTGTTATCGGACGGTTTATCGTTGTAAGTAGAATGACGTTGGCAACAGTTCGTTCTGTACTTTGTGCAGCTCCTCAACTTGATGAAGGATCGGAGCACTGACAACATTAGAGGTGCTTCAGAGAAAGTATGCAATTCTAGGTTTTGGGCATTTTAAGTTTAAGCCGGTGTTTGATATTCCAGTTGATGGTATCAATGTAAGAGCTAAGTTCAGTATCATAGCCGGCATCTTGGGACTTCGATAGAATTAGCGAAGTGAAGACTGTAATCTGCGAAAGAATGGATTTTTGATTGTGGGCGAAAGATATAAAATTCGTAGAAGTCACCAATTTGTCTGAAATCATTCCTTCTTAAGGAAATCTCAACTTTAAAAGCAGCGTTTCTAAGGCACGACTACAAGTTCACTTTTTGGAAACTTTTCCTTATCTTTCGTTTACAAATTTACCTTATCTGTTCGCAGAGAAAAAAGTATTTTCTTTGGCTTTCTTCCTCAGATATGTTACTCAAATTAATTATACATCATTTGTTTCTAATTCATGTGTTTCAGTCGGCAAATTAATCAATTTATCATTTTATTCCTTCCAGTGCTGTTCCATTCTGATACAGCGACGCATTCATTATTCAAGTTATATTCCACCTAAACGTGTGATTAATCCCCTAAATAAGCAGACTTACACTTCGTGGCGTATATTATCTTCAAAATCCATAATAATCCGTTTAAATACAACTCTGAATCTTCTCGCTTTAAACCATTTATCACCACCAAAACATGCTTTGATGTCAAAATTCCCAATAAATAACGTCTCATTGCTAAATGGCAAAAAAAAAGGTCCTCGATCGATTGTGTAAATGTAATATCGCTTAAGCACTCTTTGCTGCCATTAAACTTTTTCAATAATCCCGCCATTTCGAGAATGTAAATAAATCACAACCCATTAGAGAAAAAAAGGACATTCGCTCGTTGGGCTTTAGAAGGAGAACTCCTCGCCCTACCCTTTATTTTTTATTTTTTATTTATAATTATCCAATAAAAATTCAATTAAAACCACAATCGTTATGCGCCCTCTCGTAAAAATAAAGGACAAACATACCGAGAAATCATCGGGTCTATCCTTTTGGGTTTTATGCTCAAGCACGCATCTCACACCACAAGCTGCATGCAATACTCTCGTAATGCACCTTGTTTGGTGTTGCTACCACACAATTTATGCGGTGTCAAGTATTTTAATTAATTCGTCGCACACTACTGTTGATGTTGCATAACATCCCCTCTCCATTGTGTACCCCTACTAGTCTGGGGAGAGTTAAAAAGTTTTCGTTTCCTTTTTTTTTTGTGTGTTCAATTGTACTCTTATTCAGCGTTATACAATGGATTCAAGTAAATACACTGGCTTGAGTATGCATGCTCCATGAGGAGGATAAAAGTTCTCAGGATACTTTTGGAAGGAAAACCCTGCAAACACTTAACTTTATATCGTGGAGTAATTAGAAAAGAAAATTCTTGTTTGTAGTTCTTTTGTGGTAGAACAGTAAAAAAAAAATATACCAATTGTGTATCCTTTTGTATGTTTTAAGGCTACTTTCCTTGAAAATCAATGCAATATATACAAAATCACGAATGGTGTATCTTTTTGTACGTTTTGAGGCTATGTTCCTTTAAATCAATGCAAGATATACTAAATCACGAATCGAGGACAACAAACAAAATATTAAAATCATCTGGAGTGAGTGGTACACGTGCGTGTCCTTGTATTTGAAAAGTTCTGATTGTTTCACTACTGTTATGCACGACATTTCGCACTTTATTGGTTCTTTTTTGTTTTTAATGAAAATAGTGATTAGGACAGTGTTATAGAAACAACACAGACTAATTGAAAAGAAAAAAATATTCTAACTTTAAGGAAAGTGTGTACCGGGAATGGCAGAAGTTTTAATGGATAATGGAAATTTTATTGAAACATTTTTTTTTTTTTACTCCCAAACAGAACTCTTGTACATGCACGACGAGTTTCTTCATAAGAATCAAAGTTGGAGACGTTTTATTACGATAAACAGTGACGGAATTGACTGAACGTTTAGAAGACGTAACGTAAAACGTTAAAAACTTTAATGTTTTCTTAAACTTTTATGTCTAAACAAGTTACGATCTATTACAGTTCAATCTGAAAATGCACTTATCTAACTAAATCGTTAGTAAGTTTTTAAGTTTGGAGTGGTATTCTAGAAAAAAAAGGTACATTGGTCCATTGTGATACCACTGTGAGTACAAGGTTTGGAAAAACCAATTCTTTTCTTTCAGCCTTTAAATTTCCTAACGTAACAGTTTAGATTGACAGTTTTCAGACCATTAAGATCGTTGAAGGAGGGAGGCTTTTCTGATATTGTCAAGGTTGGAACAAGTAAACGATAGATTCCCCATATTCCTCATTGCTGTAGCTCTTGGGGAAATCGTGACAGATAATGCCCAATCACTAAGTATGTCTGGATTCAGATTCCTGTTATTCGTCGAAAATCGAGGATAGATGTCAGTATGTTTCTATCTATGAATAGCTTTCGACAAAGCCTCGGTTTGTATCAGGTTAAATTAAGGACAAAATACCTACTGTCTGCACCCAGAGAGCCTTGTCTGGCTAGTTTGTCAACCGAACAGTTCTTTGAAATGTCATTACAAGTGAGACCCAACAGTGTGATGTTGTGGTAAAGCAATATATGACATCATCTGACAGTATTCTTCTTGCACTTTTGAAATTGTCCAGATATGCTGCGTTCAAAAATAGCACGAAAACGTTACATTTGAAATAATCTCGAAATCAGTGTGGTTTTTGATTTTAAAGTCGTTGAAAATGCCGGATATGGTAAGGTATGTATTGCAAAATGAAGTGGTTTCCACAATACTTACTGCTGGCAACATCTTGCAGATTATATACCTTTAAAGTTCCTTCTTTCGAATAAAATCGCTTAGAGTGACATTTGGCGAGTCACCCTTAAATCAAAGAAACATTTGTGTTGACGTTTTTGGATGGTAATTCGTAGTTTCTCAGTCTGCCGTTTGGAGTCGGCGATAAAAACTGTAGGTCTCTTTTATTCGACCGAAAAATACAACATGCACAACATGAGTGCGAGTCGCGAGAAGCTATGCCTTGGGTTTCTATGAGCTGTCGCGTCAAATATTTGTTTTTTTTTTTGTGTCCCATCTTGAAGTTTTTGACTACCTTCCTATCCAACACTGCTCTAATTTTGTTGGAAAAGTTTTCAAAAGAAAAAAACTTGTCCATGAAAACTCGTGGGATATCGAGGCTATGTAGGTAGTCTTCTCCGATTCATTCAATTAAGATGTTGAGCACTTAATACGATTATTTCTCTTAGTAATAATTTAGAGGGCCTTTCAGATCATCGGGAGTGATTATGACTCAAATTGTGCTTGGACACCTCTTGCTGATTCTCTGAATTTCATTGAGTGTACACATGTATGTATTTCAGTTAAATAATTTTACTCATTTCCGACAAAGGTGTTCCAAGAACAGTAATCCTAATCCAACTTCGTGCCGTGACCACTGCATTCATTCGGTTTCCATATCATTGCATTGTCATCCATTTCCAGACAGTTGATAGAAATTACAGAAATTACCATTAACTACACAAATATGTGTTCTTGTTATATGCTAATGAAATGAAATCTGTATCTTCCATCAATCATCGAACTAAACACACCCACTCCAATTGAATTGTGTCTCGGCACCACGTTTGCATCGTCGTTGTCGACAAAATGCAACTCAATTAAAGCTAATTAATTAATTAAACGAAAATAACTCAATAGCCTAATGAACACAGATGAGTCTTGTCCAAAAATTTTTGCATCATTTTGTGAGATCGTATCAACTGCAGGTTATCAAATTATCTCTATAGACAGGCAGATACTGATGTTCCAAGTGCAGAATAGCTGGAAGACACACAAGTGGTTCTGAATAGTGGAAGATTTTCATTTTTGCAGAAATGTATCTCAAGTTGTTTCAACTTGGAGATATACACCATCTGGAACAATGAAAAAAAAAAAAAATGAATTTTTAGCGCAAATTGCGTCGCTTCTTGACGTGAAGAATAGTCAAGGATACTATTTTGTGCATTGCATTGTTTCCTAAGACAGATGGAAGAGCGTACAGAGGAGAAGGATGATGACGGCGTCATTATGCGCTCATCACATTCATCTGGGTCTATACATGTGTACATTACATAAGTATATACGAATTAAATTTGTTGAAAACGATAATTTTTACATCCGAAACCGCTGGTTGTATTCATTTTAAATGCAACACATTCCGGACAATTTATTAATTAACAAATATAGTGCACTGCCACAATTACCATATCGCACTACGTATGTCGAAGCCAAGCCAAACCGCACCAAAGCAAGCAAAAAAAAAAGAAATCAGTAAAAATAAATTTACCAAACATCCGCATGGGTATTTCGAGATGCATTATGCATCCCAATGCAGTATGGCACCATGCATGCAATAGCCCATCATTTACTGATTACTGCTACTATGTTCTGCAATCGATAAAGTGACAAACCATCTGCAGGACTGCTGTGGGAGTGAACCGTGAAATTGGGATTTTGTCCTGAATTAAAAATTCAATATAGAGACTATGGTTGGATGAAACATCTCGGGTTTTGTTAAAATATTTAAACTTGATCTCGTTTTTTTTTCCAGTGAAGCGAAATAAATAAGCGATTGGATGTGTTTAAGTGATGTTGTTTGAAAGTAACATGGACTCCCAGATGGTTGTGTAAGTTGACCTACATTATTTATTTAAACTTTCGATAGAAAAGAAAGTTTCAAAGGATATCAAATGAAGTGAAGGACTGTGTAATGTTAAGGACAAAGTTTATTTTCTATTCTCAACAATTTCTGGCAAAGGATAGATACTTTAATGTAAACTTTGCTCTTTGATAGATTCTCATGGTTTACAAAAAAAAAATGTTGATTTGGTTTTCAGAGTTTGGTTTGGAAAATGCCCGCTTACATAAGCGATGATATGGGGCGGACTGAGTTGGATATCGTTTTATTCGCATTTGAGATGAATAGTAGAAAATTTGAAGGAGAAGTTACAGTACTGCTTAGTCTATGGCCTTGGCTAAAAAAAAGTCGATGTGTCTGTGACGGGGGTTTGGAACTGACAGATGACGTTAATACATCTACAATGTCAGCCAAGAGATCATTTTAACGTAAACCAATGGTGAATACTACATTGGTATCGGAAAGGAAGAAAGGTAGGAAATAAACAAGAAAAACAAATTACAGTTTATGAGCAACTGAAAGTTGCTGCGTACCGCGTTCCTGAAAGTATGCATCAGTTTTGAGACAGTGGCAGTGGTGGTGGTTGAGATTTACCCCACGACGTTAAAGTGCGCTCAGTTTCTTGCTCTCCCTACACCGATTTACTCGCTTATATGGGGTTTTATGGATATCAATGGACCGCTAGCGAGACACCCTTTGCAATCGCATGCGACTTCTCTATTTCGCCTTGGCTTTTAAACGAGTATAGGCCAACATTGTGTTGACTTTTTTTAATTTTCAACTAGATTTCGTCCACTGTTGACCTTCCCTAAATGAAACTACATTCGTTGTCAGAGGTACAGAAGCGCTTGTTCCTTTTTTTTAGATTTTCAGAGTGTGGTACGTTAGTGCCTCTGTAATTCTCACAAGATCGCAAATCATCTTTGTGTTTGTAAAATGATACGATGAAGCTTTTCCTCCAATGTTTTGGAAAAATGTTTCCACAGTTTGGAAGGTATGTTATCAGGGCCACATGTCTTGTTTTTGTTCATTTTTAAAACAGCCTGCTGAATTTCCAGATTGACTGCACTGGTCCTTCAGAAACTTGTAGTGCACCAAAAGCCTAGTTTGGAAACTCTTCATTTATAAATCTTAGTATTGAGACCATCTTTTGTCTTATGTTATCATTGTCTGTAAGCAACATGTTACTGTGGTCATTGATGGATTTTGTATGCGGAATGCCCTGTTGTATGACAAGACCTACATTTGATATTTCTAGATGGAATTCGTAGTTTCGAGCTTATGTGTTCACGCTCAAGCAAGAAGATAGACGTGGTTGCCCTAAGAAAATCTGACCCAATTCGATGGAGAATGATCTGAAGGGTTAAACTCGTTGCAGATTTCTGATGACATGAAGGCGTGAAGGTGTTGTCCTGTGTTTACTAACTGGTGACAGGACCTATGTAATAGCGATAGTTCGCTTGTTGTACTAAGGCTTTGCGCCAACTCGACTATTCTTATCTCTTGCTGTTTCCTGGACACATTTCGAATTTATTTAAAAAGCGGATTGTGCCGATTCATGAATTCATCGAAATTGGTCTTTCAATAGAAAAGTCTTAAATGACTCATATCGAGTTTTTTAAGACTTCAGAATGACGAATTGACCAAGTGTCGAGCTACAAAATGATAGACACGAGTGTCCTTATCCGGCCTACTTCTACATTAGGCCAAGGACTGGTGTTAGGCTTGTTTCCGAAAAAGAGCAAAAAGACTATCAATGCATTAAACCTCTGTTCGATTGGTAAATGTTCAAAGTTTCATGAGACATGAGCTACCATTATTCCAAAGGATTTTAACAAAGCAATCGTTTAACGAATTTTCGTATGTGCTTCAGCCATCTTTTTCTTAATTAATTGCAGCATTTGTAAACGTTATAAAGCTTAACCTTCATCAAAGGATCGTTAAAGAAATCCTTCATCAGAACGTTCACTACATTTCTATTCCTTTGGCAACGACAAAAACGCTACTGTGCCTAATCATTCGAATCCAAAAGTCTTCAAGACATTATTTGCCATTCTTCGTTCTCGTTTTGTTTTCCTTCCTCTAATTATCCCTTGCTTCCGGTAGATTAAACATAAAATTAAATCAAGTCGTGCGGGCGTCATCATGAAACATAGAAATCACTGCACCGCTAGTTCCTTCGTTGCCTCGGTGCTTTCCTCTCGACTCTTGTCGTGGAATAACATAGATGATTTCCTTTAAAACTTGGCGTCGTACTCCTCGACAAACGGCACAAATAAACGACTCTCGTGTAATTGTACCGCATTTCCGGCAAACTAAACAAATCCTTTTGCAGATAGAAACACACGCACACAACTGTACTAACAACCCGTGTGCAAACAAACAAATTAACGGTGTGAGAAATTTAAAGAGGATTTTTGTACGTGGAAAATGCATAGTTTACCTTTTGAGGGATGTGGTGTGTGGTAGGCGAAAAAGTAGGCCCGATGAAAATTGCCCCAACGTGTGACTTGACGTGTATTTAACTAAATGAAAGTTTATGTTGACCGAATGTGAATGTTTTTTAGTTTGATAGGGAGGGAAAGGAATGCTAAAGGATTCATTGAAACAGAAACAGGACGACAGTGCAGTGAACTAATAAAAAAGAAAAACAGAAAAATGTGCAAATAAAACTGGAACTGGAGTGGTGTTGGTTAAATATTTGATTTGGGGAGTTAAACGGAGGAAATAAGAACTGAAGGTTGAAAGGAATTGGACAGGATCTTGGAATGGAAGATAGAGGTGGTAGGTAGGAAGTGTAGGAAAAGAGTGAGCATGACGCTTTTTACCAACTTTAGGAGACTCTCTTTGGAAGTGTCTCAATTAACAACTGATAGTTGCCATCACATGTTTAACGTTTAAAACACCACTTTCACTCTCTTGCTTGTTCTAATAGGTGCCTTATCCGGTGTCTTCTGACACATTGTTTTTGACCATTTTGTACACACTACGATCTGAGTGTTTCGGCTTGATGTCATCTTGAAACTGGAGTTTGAAAACGTTCTTGGATTGAGCGTTAATTGACATTTCCTTGATACGTATAGAAATGAAGGCATAAACCATTCGATTTACTGTAAAAAGGTTGATATGTAATTATGGTCAAGAAGTATGTATGTACATATGTATGTATGTGTGTATGTACGTGTCTAGGGAGATATCGACAGACTACCTCGTTAGATCCGTTTTTGTTACTATTGCCACGGTGGTGAATCGAAAAACGTATTAGTTTTTTCCGAGATTCAAACCTAAGTCAGCTTTTTTTAGAGGACTTAAGCCACTTGACCACAAAATCTAACCTTCGCCAGATGATTAGTTCGATTATCCTTATTACCGCATGACGTAAGTACATATAATCATAGGAAAGGACCAGCAACGTGGCTAAGGGTCACATTTAAAGATAGCTCTTTAGTGAATTGGTATAAAGGGTCAAATATGAAGCATTCTGTACCGTATTGCACTACACAAGAAAGTGAACCAAGATGGATAAGGATTTTTGAGAAACTGTCATAGCAAACTGACACACACAATCCACTAAGGATTTCTTCCAAAGTCTTACTGCATTCGGACTAAGTCTTTTCCCAATTTAATCAAATTTCTTTAAAACTTTTAAGTTGGTCCATTTAATCCCAGCAGCCCTCATCTCTTTTAAATTATCTTGATTTCTATCCCGTTTGTCCTCAAACGCTCAGCAAACGTTCCTTGTCTTTATTTAATTTTCTTTTCTTGCATCTGCTTCGCAACTCAACGCTGCTAGAGCAAAGCAGCACACTCTCTTTCGGTGACACTTTGTATTGTACAGATAAAAAGTTTCTATACAAAGAAAACTTCTAGTTATTCACCCCGCAGCGTGTCAAGGATCCCACTAAACAAACAACGAGAAACCAAGTCAAAAACGCAATGCACATAATTTTATGATTCGTCCGAGCTCCCCAAAAAAAAAGGCCTTTATCCAGATGGACTTTAATTAAATTTCAGAGAAGAGTATGTGCACTCCTCGGACATACAAAACAAACCTCGCCACCCCTTATGTCCTTGAAGTTTTTTTTTATTTCACTTCAACTAAAACATTTCAAAACGAAAACAACAGAAAGAGAGAGAAAAGAAAAAAGTTTTCCAAAAGCAAAAATGTTCACCCCAGAGGTTTCCCGCCAAAACAATTTTTTTTTCTTGCGGAATTTATTTCAAAAATGTCCAAACGGATGAGGGGAAGAGAAGAGCTGAAACAATTAAGTGTGCACCAAGGAAAACGAAGAATGAATGAATGAAGTGGTGAAGAGGATGAGAGAAGATGCATCTCCTCTTGTTCATTCGGCAAATGAACGAATTCAGGTCAATTGTCGTGTGATTAGAATTTACCTTCGTTTCGTAAATAGAACAGCAAGAAGAGCAAAAAAAAAAAAGGAAAAGTATCTGCAAGTGTACTTAAGAACATCATTCATGATTTAGGAGGATGATATCCTTTTGTGTCCTGTTTTGTATTATTTCTTTTTCCATGAAAATTTGCTTTTATGCAAAATCTCTAGAAAAAGAAGAAAATGACGTTCCATACGATACAAAAAGGACGAAAAGGCGGAAGAAATTAAAATCAGAGGGATGTGTATGTGTATGTTTATCTCTATTACCCTGTATGTATGCATTTATGGTCGGTTGCATTTTCTGTCCACTATATCTTGCCATCATCCTTCCCGCTTCTATTTGAAGGTTAGTTAGGATTTCAGCTCTGTGCTCTTATGTGCCACTTGAAAACAATGTGGTCGTCGTATAAGCAATAAGGCGAACGATGTGTTATTATTCATTCACAGTGAAAGGAGTATGTATGGTTGGATTATCATTTTCAATTTTTTTTATTTTTATTTTTAAGGATCCTACATATGCAAGAGAGGAGGTTTGTGCTTGGCATAGAAGGACGAGAAACCTCTTGTTAGTTAATTGTAGTTTAAACAAAGATGGCTGTTTATTTTTTGGGTTAAGGTACTAGTTCTTAATTAATAGTTTTCTATTGTTTAGTCACGGGGTGAGAGGTAAACAAATTGGCTTTCCTTGAATAAGAATGTGTTTTCGTTATTTTATGGGTTCACCAGAGTGTTTTTGGGTTTTTGCTGACGTTTTTATTAATCACGAAAGTAGGTGTAGTAGGCTTGGGAATTTTAAACAAACAATAGGCTTTGACAAAAGCCATTCGTTTTGAAAAGTTATTGCCTATTAATTTGGAGGTTTATTCTTTGAGCATGTAGACGTAGAGGTTAAAGGATGAATAAAGGCCGGAGGGAGCACTTGTTTATCAAGAAGGTGGGCCTTCTAATTAGCTAAAATTATTTTTCTGCTTCGTTTCTTGGTGAAGAAGGACGGCTTGATACAAATTTCGTTTTCTCAAAGTGAATTAGCAATACAGCGGGTTAGGCATCATTTTTGACAGATGAAGCTTTCAAAAAAGTTCGAACGTTGTGATTATTTTTTGGAGAAATTTATTATGAATTTTACTTTGTTGGACTAAAAAAAAGAGTGTAAATCGAGGTAAAAAAATTCACTTGACAGCTGTCAATTATGCGAAACAGCTTTTCTGACGTATTTGACTTCTTTTTTTTTGGTCAAATTGTAATTCTAAACATGGCCACTCTTATTTGTTGACAGTAGATGACAGTTGTCATGTAGTAAGAATGGATAACGGAAGAAAACAAAAAAGAACATCCAACGGCAACCCTGAGAACACGTGAACAAGAGGCAGACCACGGATAAGATGGATAGATGGTGTAACTAACTAACATACAATAACTAAACGTTCTAAATCCTGCCCAAGGATGTAACGCCATAAGAAGAAGAAGAAGATGACAGTCGTAAATATTGTTTTTTTTTTATCGAAATGAAAGGAATCTAAAGGCGGACGGGTTTTTTTGCTTTTGAGTTACGATTTTTGTCTCCAGGAGTTAGTTGTGTTTGGTATTTACTCGAGAAATTGTGCCGACCGTGTCTTCTAAAATCACGGCTATCAGTCAGGCTGCTGCTTGGCTGAAGATTGACCCAGTATCAAGCACAGATATTGCGATTTACATCGACAGCCAAACTGCGACTAGACAACTTGTTTTTAACACAACAAAAGCAGTAAAGGACTGTCATTTGTCTTTAAACGACACTTAAATGGGTTCCAGATCACAGCCACATTCCAGGGAACTGTGCGGCTGATGAATTAGTCAGAAAAGGCTCTCTAGGTACAGACAGTAGGAAGCTCAACCATGTCAAAGCGCCAATGTCGTTTTCAAACACTCAATTCTCACCAATCCTCTGTCGAAAGCAAATCATAGATGGCAACACTTTGAATATTGTAACAATGCTGGGCTAATCTGGGGGGCTGCCCTTGACCTTAAGATATCAAAGGCGTTAATTTGACTTAAAAGAGACTACCTCTCGAAACTAGTTTGCATCCCAATCGAGGATTGCATTCTATAGATGCATGCTCAGCGTTTGAGCATTGCATGCAACAATTTCTGCAAAGACGAGGAAGAAGAAGAATCTATTCTGCACTTCCTCTGCACGTGCTTCACCCTTGCAAACATCATATTAACGATCTAAATGATCTGAAAACCGCCAGCACTGCCGATCTAAACTGCTACATTAGGAAATCTAAATGGTTTCTGGGATCCAACCTGCCGTGGTATCACAATGGTCTTCGTGTCCCTCTTCACAGAGGACCACTTCAAACTAACTGACTAACTAATGCCAACCGAACATACTATCATGTGTCAAGTGCGATATGTTTTCATTGCACCAGAGCCGGCAAAAACGTTCATAGTTCTGCGACACAAGCCATAATACGAGATCTATTTCCTTAGCCGTTTCTCAAAGCATAGGGTGTCCTTCAATGTTTACAACACTTGTCATAATTTTTTTTTTAACACTTATATACTAGATCATTCGCCTGATAATAAACGATTTATTTTCCATTATTACCCTTAAGATGTGCCTGACAGCATCGTAATCCACATAAATCGTGTTGTCCATTTTTCATCTATTCGCATTCCATTGTGGTAGGCACGCTTAACCATCCTATTTGCAGCTCTGGCCAATTCATGTCATAGCACACCAGCAGCTCAACAACAGCTGACCATATCACTTCCATCCTTTTTGCCGCACAATTAAAATTATTCCATTATCTGGACTTCACACTTCAGATTAATTTGCTGTTTTGTATCGTATATTTTTTTTGCTCGCATCATGTGATAAACTTCTATCCTGTGCGTGTGTTCGTCCTCATATCCCCTCTACGACAACACACTCTTTTGAAGGTGGCACCAAGAAATGTGTCACATGACTTTCCTGTGTGTAAAATTCACTTTGCCACCGACCCCTAGCCAAGCGTTCGCTTACACCAAACACTAATTAACTTTGAGGCAAAGTGCGTCTAACCGAACACAGTACCATGGGATGTATCTGTATCTCGAGTGGCATTCGGCGATGCACTATGGTTCTCACCCATGCGGCTATTAATTAATTTCGAATCAAAACTACGATAGGACATGAATTGCGATTTTATTCTGTCAGCCGTGCGCCTACAAAGAGTAAAAGACTGCCTGCGCCTGCTTGTTTGGTGTATGTGTAGTACCTACGATTTGAAGGAAATGTGACCAACAACTGTGTGCGCGGTTTTGACAGAAAAAGACTAAGACAAATGCTTACAACAGTCTTTTAGATTGCGATTGGAAAAACAAGAAGGACATGCAGAGGTAGGGAGAGATTATTAAAATAATTTGCCCTCTGATTGGGAAATTTTGTGAACTCGAGGGATTATATACAGTGTGTCTCAAAAGAATGTCTACATTGGTTGTCTTAGTAGAAAATTTAATTGGATTTCAGTACGTTACAGATTTGACGGGGATGGCATCACCCTTAAGACTCAGTTAGAAAGGTGAACTTTTTGTATACCTCTTGCAATGTGTAAAGTGATTCTTAAGCCGGATGGTATCAATTAAGCTTGGCAAAGACCGAAGAGTGACTCGGCGTATCAAGTTTTCAGACTGGGCTTGAACTATTTGAGAAGTAAGCTTAAGGCGATTCTCTTGAAAAGACGTCTACTAAGACGAAAAGTATGTGTGGTGTGATACCACTGTGAGTGTAAGGGCTGAAAACCTTTTGCATTTCCAAACGTAACAGTTTTAGTCAGCCGTACAGTGTTTCGATTATTAAGATTCTAGAAACAAAAATGGGGTAATTTCGTCAAAGACACCATTATAGGTTTCGTCACAGAAAGCTAGACCTCTTTTGTAATGACTTTTAAAGAAACTCCAGGAAGAAAGGAACTCTGCCTTAATTTCTCTGCACTTGCCTAGCCCTATTCAAGAGAAAGCGGCTCTACTCAGAAGATTTTTTCATCGACTGTCTTTGGTACTACCCTCTAGACTGCTAAGAGAACTGACACAAGTTCAGGTTTTTTCGTGGCACTACCTGTGTTTTCAAGAAGCTAGATCTTAATCCTTTACTGGCAGTCGGACCAAATAGTAGGCTTCTCAAACCAAAAGACAAAGAGAACTTATGTGTTGGTAATTCTTTGGTATGCTATCTGGCATTTCAAATCAACGGAACAATGCTAAGGCCCACTTGTCTTGTGCCAAGCAATCTTGGTCCAAAACGCTCGAATGCCTTCACAACTGTTGATAGACAAGAGGTTAAACAACAGGCTGCCGTATCGTAAATGATCGCCTTCTTCGTTAGCCCTGTTCGAAGAGCACTAGAACACTGTCAGATATCGACTTCATAGGTGCAAACTGTTAAACATTTTTAGTCCAAATTGTTTTCTTCCTCTCATGGAGGTGGCTGTACGTTACCTTCAAAATTCACATAATAGACCCTCACTATGTCCCCTATGGTATTCCAAAAAACCATTCCTGTTACCATTCTTGTCGACCATATTGCCGACCAATTCGAATTTCTAAATTGTAAGTGCAAAGTCCACAAATATAGTACCAAAAATACATTTACTATCACAAAAAAAAGCGAAAAAAAAACAAAAATTTAATTGAAAATTAGTTTCCTATCCGTGCACTGAACCGGCACGATAGATACACAGAAAGAGATACATAGAGTTCGAGATCAGAATCAATTGCTGCTGCCGGTGCTGCAGTCGTAGAGATTACCATCAGTATCATCAGTAAGGACGGATGTTGTGTGGTCTACACCGGCATTAGTTCACCGTCGCTGGTCGTGTTAAATTCTCTGTCGGTTTCGAATCGACCATCGATGTCGTCTATCTAAAAATTTTCGTAATCAAAAGTTGATATAATTTTAGTTCTTCCCTCTTCCCCGTTTGCAAAAGAGGACTTCAACACATTTCCCAATTGGATGTGTTCGTGTAGTCCTCATCTTTCGTGCTTTTGTTCAAAGTCTTAACTAAATAATTTATCAGATCGTTGTGCAATTAGTTTTTACTATCACCTATAAACGAGGCGTGTTGAAAAACGCCGGCTAAAAGACGAGCGCGTGTATTCTTAAACGCTGTGTACAATGTTCAACGGCTATTACATGAGTAATGAGTCGAATAAATGTCAATTATTTGCCAAAAGTCGAAATTTTTTTATTCGTGCACTTGGTGTAAGTATAGGGAAGGGAGGGAGCGAGGATGATCATTTCCGTTGGAGTGATTCATTTAAATATTTTGAAAATTGAAAAATTTAATCGAGTGCTTGGAATGTGGAAAGTGAACAAGTTGAATGGTATTTTGAGTATTTTTTGACTGGTTAATGAGGGCGTAGGGGTTGGGAATGAACATCCGTGTTTAGCGGTGTTGAATGTGTTTCTGACACACAAAAAAGATATTTTGGATTTATGTACTAACTGGGTGTATTTAACGGTTACAAGCTAATTTTTCGAAACATATGTCTGAAATCCTTAACAACGGTGTTAACGTTTGCGGAGATGATAAGTTTTTGTTGTTTTCAGACGGAGTCGTATAACTCTAACTTATATCTTATGCAAGGCTCTCAGTCAGGCCCTTGTGCCCTTGTCTTGTGAGATCCTATGAACAGTCTTTTGGACATTTATATGTTCTTCACCTTGTGTCAAGCTGGGAATACTCAGTTTTTTTTTTTCTTGACTTTTGTAAATTATTTTTGTACCAAACAGAGAATTGCATATAACTGTGCTGCTAGAGTCCGTTTCAAATCACTTTTTTTCGGGTCTGTTGAGGTATCTTTGTCACCCATACAGCTGAGTCGTTGATGAGAGATGTTCTATTGACTCTATTGTTTCTTCGATCGTTCAGCTTCTGCAGAAGTCATTTGTAAAGATGTCATGTTTCCTTAAGCGCAATGCCCTTGTTTCGACAGACAGTAATGTGGTTGTTGTTTTGCTGTGAGATAGCGCCAGACAGTGGAAAAGAAGCTGAGTTGTTGATTCTGTAAAAATCGTTGAAGAAAGCTCGTAATCTTCTAGCGTGTTGCCCTATTAGGCAGTAATCATGAACTTCCTATCAAAAATTACACCAAGGAATTCGGCCGTAGAGTCTCTGTTTTGTGTGGGTTTACTGTAAGCCCAGATCTGTCAGTCCATCTAAAATAGAGAAGGCATTGAAAGCAATGAACTCTGCATTCCTGAGACAGCAATCGCAACGTCATCAGCGTATACAAACACAGTGTATTCATTCCTTTCCAAGTCCACAAGCAGATCGTTTAAATCCATGTTTTAGAGGAAAGGTCTCAGATCTCTAAGCTGTGGTGGTGATTAGTGACTTACCTACTCCTAGGCCTGCCAGTGCACCAGTGATGCCATTTGGTTTGACGTTGTTGAAAGCTCTTTCAAAATTTTTTTATTTTTTTTATAATTCACTAGCACTAATGGGGTTATGAATACCCTTATGATGCTATTCACACAGCGCTAGTGTTGGTGTAGTGATTTTGAAACTCGGGTGGTAAATATTAAGTTTCAGTCTTTTTGCTCCGAGGGTGGTGTCCAGAATGACTGGGGAGAATTATTGGTACTGTTGCCATTGCTTATAATTCACAGTATTTCTTTCGAACATCCCGATGTCATTAGTACGATCAACACTTTTACAACACTTCAGCGTGACAAGCAATGGTGCAACCACTACACCATGTCCACCCCACCATGGCCAATATCGAGGATAGTAGCTAGGGTGTATTGCTTTTTTTCAATGGACCTCTAGGTGGTTTGAGAAAACTTATGTGCTGTTAATTTGAGATCATGCTAGTGTTTATTTTTGATCTAAAGTGGGTTTTAATGATCCTCTCAATGACTTTTAAAATGTACAAGATCTGCTGGTTTTAGTGTATAAATACAACGATCGGATGTCGAAAACTTAGATTCAAAATCGTCAGAGACTGACTGTTTTAATCTAGTGCTTTTCTAAGAATGTTCCTGCTTTTCACACCCACAACATACATACATACACAGTTATCTGGTTCGATTCATCCATTCTATGCCAACTGGTCAGCGTATATCGTTATACTTTTCTAAAAAAGCTCATCAATAAAAGCTTCATCAACTCAAGCCATCGATGAAGTGAAGTATCTCGAAAGAGTTTTTGCAACCGTTCGCCGGAGATTAGTTGATTTGAAATTCGTTCCTCAAATTTTCAAGTTTTAATCACGTTTTCACGATCAATGTTCAATTTTATTGATTTCCAAACCAATTACAGTTACTTATCAAAAGTTCGGTGCAAAGATTGTTCGGGAAGCGCTCTCGAATATGTATTCAGTATTTAATAATCCAAAATCATTGTCCGATGCAGTGTGGTATCTACTCGAGAAGGATCTCGAGATTTGGGTTGATAACTTTAACGGAATGATTGATACATGGCTCTCAGAACTCGAAGAAAAGTTTAATCTAGAGGTTAGTTAAGTAAACTAAATCAAAAGAAAAAACATCTATTGAAGTGTCTTTGACTTGTTAAAAACTCCGGAGCTGACATTTTTGAGTAGCTAATCACCAGTTCACAGGCGAGCAAATTGATTAAATTTGCATGCGAAGTTATAAATATCTTTTCCATTTGTGCATTTAGTTTGAAAAATAAAAAGTGCAAAGCTTTAGACAAAGTCGCATAGCAATATAAGCTTTAACCTTAAAAAAAAAAAAAAGAACGATTGAATATATTGATAAGAATGTTTACCAGCAAATTTCACCATAAACACTCACTTTTTCCTCTTATTTGCATCAAAGCTTGCAACTTTTTAGCAACCTTGGTGGTCATTTCCTAGGGTTGTTCCCCCAACTTAAACACAATTGCTGTCATTTTTAAATCCATGATGTCATACCCTAATAACCACTTGAGTGTTAAAAATTTTGAACGATAAATAGGTTTGAGTTCTCGGAACTTAGTAAAGATTTTGGTTGTTTATGTTGATAATGTTTAGTTACGCAAATGTAAACAAATAAAATGGCCACTGGTGTTGATCGTTGGTTTTTCTTGGTTTTGGGCACTTAATGACACTTTATTAGTCAAGATCTCTGCTTTGTTGACAACTGACTTACAGTTGCTGTTTGATTCTTCCTTACATTATCCGTGGCATAGAGAATTGCTTAGAACTTTACGTTTCTGTTTATAACCCACGGAGTAACGGATTACCAGTACCAGGAACCTTGCATAATTCGATAGATTCCTTTTTTTCTCACGGGAGATACTGTGGGCAGCCCCATTAATACAGACCCCTCTTCACGCTTAATGTAGAACCATTTAAACTCACAGACAAGCTCCTTATTTTGTAAATATCGAGTTTGAATAGGTCGCTGAGGGCTTCGCAGAAGTACTCCTATAGGGTTAACCTTCTCAGCCTTAATGGGGCAGGTGGATAGAAGGTGGGTTACTGTTTATACCTTTTCCTCGTCTCTACAGTTTCTGCAGAAATTGCCGGAGGGGACAACCATTTTCGTGACGTGACTACAACATTTTATCGTTTCTAAGGGCGGTGCTCTTCTATTTTCAGAACAGTTCTGACCTACTCCGTTCGTTGCCAGTCCGTCCGGCAGTCGTATGGTGATCTTTACATCAAGTGCACTGGCTCCCGTACCGTTCGTTGTTTTGGATCCATCTGTTCAAACCTATATGCTTGACCAGTTAACTTCAATTTTAAAGGTAGTCAGGCCTCTGTACATATAGACAGGCTTACCTTCTTAGATGACATCCCATGCAACACTGGCTTGAGAGGAAGATTTCCTTAGAGTAGTCTTTTGGTTTGCCCACCATTTCCCCAGTAGGATAGGCTGAACTCATGTTCCCAGTTGGTAATCCGGGCTGTGGTGCCTGCAATATCGCTCAAACAAATAACTAAGTTTGATACAAAAGGCTAAGCTTGTCGCAACCATTCATGTTATGCGTATGAATGGAGGGGAAGATGGATAGAATGCCAGATACATAAGCTTTTTTATGACAACTAATACCCTTGGAGGTTCGTCAGTGCCTGCCGGAGGGTAGTGCCGTTTGATTGTTTTCGCTGAGATTTGAATCTGTGTCAGCACGCTAAAAGTCCAACGCTGAATCACGGCGACTCGGTTTGACAAATTAGAATGAATTTTGATGCCTTTCATCAAGCTTGAGATGAAAATTTGTTGTATTTTATCAATCTGCTTCTACAAAAGTCGTCGCCCTACATTGAACTTGATCTAACAAGACGTAGCATCAAAGTAGGCCACATCGAGCTTATAAGTCAGTCATGCGATTTATGCACACAAACTTCAACTTTGTTCTTAGCCAACTTGGGTAATACACCAATCAGCCTTTCCCAATTAATCATACCAGTCAGTCCTTCATTTCATCACAGTTTGCTTTGAACACACATTTTCCACTACTTTAAACAAACATGTAGGGATGTGCATTCTTTGGAAAAACATACCACAAACTAAGATCCTTAAAAAAAAAAAGTTTTCTCCCGCCTCAAAGGCATCTTGCGATAATTTAGTGCTCCTTGGGTCTGTTATCTGGTTTTCTTGTAAACGCTCTTCTGCATCCTTAAAATGTCTATTAGTGTGTGTGTGTGTTCGAATCTTCAACCATTTTTTTTAAATTTATTTTTCACATTTAATATCAAAATTGCACATCGTATCCTCATACGAATATGTTCATGTGTGTATATCCGTTTCCCCCCTGTCTAATGCAAATCACAAGCTGTAGAAAACTTCAAAGGTCCCCAGCCTCACTTATCTACCTCCGGTCCTATTTCAACATGTAATCCTTTTAAAGATCAGAATCTCATTCCGTTTTTGAGCTCTTGTTCTCTGGCTTGTAGTCGGCATCGTCGTCGTCTGGGTGTCTCGCTTGCCCTTACATATCGCTGGCATCATAAATCATCTCACAAACACACTTCAGTGACTTTTTGCTGCTACCGCTGTGAATCCTGTGATTTTAGAATTTCTGAATTTTTCTGAATCCTTTTTTTTTTTTGCTAAAGTTTTACTTTTTTCTTGTCGAGTTTTACTTAAGATTCTTACGTCGAAAAGGGAGAGGGGGTGGAACTCGTTAGTTTCAAAACGAAGTTGCTTATGAAGGAGAAAAGTTTATCGGCACCTTGCATTAATTTTGAATTCTAGGACGAAGCAGTTCATTCTTGTCGAAATGAATGGTAGTCTATTTGTTGGTTTTTTACTGCACCTAAGTGCATATGTCCTGCCAATTGTGTCTATTTTGTGTGCTATTTTTCTGCAGTAGCCGCAAACAAAAAACCAAGGCCTAAAAATATGATGAAAGTATAGGAGGAAGAAGGAGTAGAAAAAAAATAAGGGACATTGGCAATGGTTCAAGAATTTCTACCGCAGCACTGAGATAGACAGAAGAATAAAACGGACTCTAAATGACAACTAAAGTAAAAAAAAAAACAATTGTTTCCCCAATAAAGGAGACATTTTTCCGTAGCAAGTTTCCTTTTATTTTCTATTATCCTTCAGCTGGACGGGAAGGCCTGACGTTCGGTTGGGTTCTCTGTTTAATTTTTCTTTTCATTTAGTTGGTGTATTTATTTATTTATGGATGTGTGTTGTATTTTTTTTTTTTGTTCTTAAATGTTATATGTCTCGTACTTGAATGTTGATGTTTATATGTATGTATTTGTGTGTATACAGTATGTTTTACGAAAACTAAAGGAATAAGAAATATACAACATTTGGACTCGTCTAACGATCATTCAAATCGTCAAAAATGGGTCTAGACAGGAAGCAGTTCGTATTATTTCCAGGAAATAGGGACTCTGTGTAAGTAGGGTTAGGGACAGATAGAGTACAAACTGGATTATTTACGACTCCTCTTTTAAAGCTAAAGTTGATGGTGGTATGGCTGATATCATCTGAATTATCATGTGTAGTCATTCTTGATTAACTCTTATAAGCGGCCATTGCGACTAAAGCAACAGTAAGTGTTGATATTGAAAAGGCTGCCGCCGTCTGGTTTTCAAATAATGGTTTATACATCTCTTACGGTTTCTAAAGATGCGTTTCAGGTCTTAACAAATCTTTCCCACTTGTCGTGGACCTTACTTCACTGTTTTACGCCATGTATTCATCAACTTTCATCCTGTGTTGGCAGGTCCCATTGCATTAAAGAGTTATCTAAAGTACTATTGACGTTTTGAAATATATGTCAAATCCTCTATCCCTTTCGTATCTAAAGCTGTTCATTAGAAACACGACTTGACCAAAATGTCTTCATAATATTTCGAAGGCATCAATTTGCGAACTTAAGCAGCATTCTTGTAATAGTTTCGGTTATTTTTCAAATGCTGCGTGAATTCGCGGATGAGAGTGGCACAATCGTAGCGCTTTGTTCGGTTCCATCACCATAGCAAGACAATACTTTCAAGATATTGGAAACGCAATGTTTATCTCCAGGCTCACTCACAATGTAAAATGAAAGAATGCAGCCTGGTTGGACCCCACTTTGAATATTGAGTTCTAATGATAGGTCTTCCTATATGTAGAACTTGATACTGCGATCCATCACATGTATACCTGTTGGCTCATACCCCTTCTGCTTAAGACAAATCAAATAAGCTCCCGATTGACACTGTCAAATGTCTTTTCAAAGTTAGTGAAGTAGGTGAAGTGATGACTTGAGGCACTGATCCCGTTTCCATGTGACTGTCCAGAAATGAGACCTCTTCATGTCGTTGATGTTAGAAACAGACTCACTTTAGATATCGAATTAGCTTTAGTTTGAGCTGAAGGAGTCTGGAATTTTGAAATTTTTTACTTCCAGTATCACATACTCAGATTTTAGAAACCAATCTTTGTTCGGGTATGCGAAGACCTTAGACATGTGATAACACCGTATCCGAGTCCTGTTTGTTTCCTGTTTGTTGAGAGATATCAAGCAGTCATGTCATGACACAACTGTCGATGATATCCCTGATCACGGATGGAAGCTCAGATCTCTTTTGGAATCTCTTTTAAAATTCTGTCTTAAAAGTTCAGTGGATGTTTTTTTTTCTATAATGGTATTGTGACCTGGGCCCCTACTCTCTACTGCCATTCTAAAGTTGGGATCGTTCGAAAGGTGTAATTTTTTATGGATTTTAGGAATTGCGTTTCAAATTGCCCATACAAAATGTCCGTTTTCGAACAATCCGAACTTAAGAATCGTAAAACAGAGTAGAGGCCCGCAAAGGTATTGCATTCGCGAACTACGAGTATTTTAAAAATGGGTTGATCTACCTCTAGACTGCGGTCTAAATCCTGCTTTTTCGGAAATGACGCAGATACTTAAAACCTTCTACGAGTTTTTCAAAATGTATATTACAAGTTGTTTTTAGCCATAATAATGACATGAGCTTCCACTTGGAAGACAGGGGCATATTTTTGCTTAACAAGAAAGGAAGTCTTATGTCTTCCAAAAGAGTCCACCGCCAGATCTATGAATGTTTTTGTAATTTCTCATAAAACTTCGACTATGTTGTTTTTTCTAGCAAGAGAAAGGTCTGAAAGCTAATGTCGAAGTTTTGGTGTATCGGACAGCGTTTCAATAAGATAAAAGTTGACAGATAAATCTCGCGTAAGGTAATCAAAACTTCTTTTTAGATGGTTCTTAGATACTTGCATCCTTATTCATTCATTAACACATCGTGTAAACAGACCCAGCTGTCTTTGCTTGTAAAATTTCACTAAGTGGAATGGAAGATCCTTTCAACTGGTGTGCTGTTCATGGAACCTTTGAACAGCTCGGGGTCTTTTTTCCATAACTTTTGGACTCAACACGCTACATTTCTCATGCTGCTATTTTTGAGGATTCGGAAATAGCTAACTGAGCAACAATTGATGGTTGGTTGTCAAAACGTTGTCCGTTTGTTTGTTTGTTCCTCTGTAACACGAAAACTACGGAACCAATCAACTTCAAATTTTGCACACAGAGTGGCTGTACCTCAGGTCACAGTATAGGCTACTTTTCGTTATTAAAGTGTAACTTCGCAAGTTATAGGTGGGCGAAGTTGCGGGTAAAAGCTGGTTTTAAATAAAGTAAATTTTGCCATAATCTTCCACCATAAAAGTTATAGATTTACATACTAAACGTTGTGCCTCTAAACAATAAGCTATTGCTACCTAACGTGATTTGCTTAATTTAGTGTGTGCGCCTGCAATTCATACTGTAAATGGTTCCAAAATTGCATATTTACTACATATTTTGCCTTAAAATTTTTATTTTAACATTCGACTAGGGATCGGGTAATGGATCAGAAGATTTCGCGGAGATCATCCTAGATCCAAATTCAAATGAAAGTCAGAGTCCTGTGAGTATTGTTTCAAATCAAAATCAATTCCTTCCTGTAAGACATACTGTCTAAGATAGAGTGTGTATTCTCGTATTTGAATGTGTATTTTACTATTAAAATATCTAAATGTTGTTGTCGATGTAATTCCTTTAAAAAAAAATTAAAATTGTAAGGCTTAATGATGTGAAAACTAATTAAATCGCATTTCCTTTTTTCATTTTTTTTTCTCCTTCTCTTGTGGAAAACTAATTTACAGCCCCTACTGATACCAAGGGTGGACACAATGAACGGCTACAGTCGGAAAACACCCTCAAAACGACGCTATGAGGGCTCAAAATTTGCACGTAAGCATTTACTTTAATCTATCTATCTATATCTATACTTTTGGTTTATGAAACTAATTAAATTCCATCAGATGAGATAGATGGAGAAGTGTCATGTACTCTAGTAGCCTACATTTTTCTTGTAATTTTCCTTTTAGTGCATCCAAAGAAAAAACCCCGTGCGGGGAAGGAACGGATACCACAACCGAAGAACACAGTTGCCATGTTGAATGAGTTGCGACATGGTTTGGTGTATAAATTGGAATCACAGACTGGACCAGTGCATGCACCACTCTTTACAATTTCAGTTGAGGTAAGTGATTGTTGAGGGGGTGGTTACATTTTTTTTTTTTGAAAATAATTTTCCTCAAGTAAGCATGATGAATGGTTGAAGGATATTAAGGGATTTCGACGAGAATTTAGTGGTTTTGTCTTGTCTAGCTCGCTTACGAGTGGTGAAATGGTTGAGGACGCAATTATTTGTTCTAGGATAGAGCAGAAATATATAGAAGGTACCAAATTTGAATGGGTGCCGGGCTTAATGTTAGGCTTAAGCGTTTGTCATTCTAAGTAGAATTGGCGTCGACAAATTAATAACTTAATCTCTGAAGATATGCATGCAATGGGTTTCGTTAAATGAAGAATAAGGATTAAAGGAGGATTGAGTCCTCGATGGACTAAATGGATCCAAAATGCCGACATCAACTTGATCAGTAGCCTTCTATACAAATCAATAAGAGCATCGAATGAGTCACGAAGAGCGATCATAAAAAGCAGTCATCGACGTTGGTATTGGTAGTGGTGTTAAAGTTGCTTAAGTAGCCGACGCCAAGAAGCTCTGGAAGAAAGAGTGGAATCTGCATTCGAGGATGTTCTATTCTGGTGTTGATAGAAAAATAAGATATCAGTAGTCGTGGTGTAGCTAAAAGAGAAGGCAAAGGGCCCATAATCATTTTTTAAGGGACGCATCTTTCTACGTAAATCTTAATTTATGTTGGTTTCCAAATTATAGGCTAGACCCAGTTGTTTTTACTGCTCGGGTGGTGGTATAAGTCATAAGCTCAACCAGACTAAACGACAACGTAGAGGATGGTCCACTTTCTAGTGTCACCGGACAGAGACAACCTCGAAATGTAGAATAGAATTTGTCAATGAATTCTTGGTTCTTAGGTCGCTTGATAGAGTTCGACTGATGCCTTTCCAGTATCAATCAGAAATTGACGTGCATATAGAACCAATTTTGACAAGATCCAACAGTTCCTTATGTTCCATTCCTATCATGGTCATGTTGATTGAATGAGGGAGAGCTTTCAATAGCTCTAGGACTCTAGGATTCTTTAAGAATTGTATTGTCGAGACGTTTTACTCTAGAGACCGTCAGAAAGGTCACTATAGCACATCTGTATTACCGAGGAATGTATGGTATTCCATTAATTTTAGCAATGACATCAAAATGCGTCGGTCTTAAAAGAATTGCGCAGAATGTTTAAGCCAATATCAGGGGCATAATTTTTGTATGAATTCATTGAAGTGTGAGTATTCAAGAACTAGACAACTTTGTTCAAGTACCACTGATGGACATTTTGATTTATGAAAGAGTACAGCCACTTACAATTGAGTTAGAACTAGCACCAGAAAATCTGTGGAATAAAAGTTCTCCGTGCAAGAGCGTTTGGCCAATCCCAACCTTGACGTTAACCCATAGGCATTAATGCTCCACGTTTGTTAGTTTTGATACTGAGTTTCAAGTCTTCTTCTTCGGCTGCTCTGGACCTTCTTTTTTGTTAAAAGTATTGGAAAAAGGAGGTGTAGCATACTTTTTAACTCCGCAATGGAGAGGATCTGAAGCGTGCTACTCGCTGATTCTTTTTCAATATTCTTATTTTGAAACGAAAAGTGTTGTATTTTGCGTTACACTATAACAAACGTTCATTTTTCTTTCTTTGTATTCTGTGACTTGGGTTAAAGCTGCTATTTAAGTCTGAGAAAAGCGATTTACCAGGAGTAAGCCAAACTAGGCCACAAGTGTTGCCGAGGTCTTGACGAGGAACGGTGAACCAACAGGAGAATTATTGATTCGCTCTTTTGTGCCGTAGATAATAAGCTTTATAGTGTCTTGCGCTTATTCTATCAATGAAGACGATTTTTTTCTGGTATACAGTAGACTTGTTCTATTGATTTGCAAAAGTGTACATTAGAAGGACGTTCTGCTACAGCTTCCAGAAACCATTTCACTTAATGGTATGAAAAGTGATCCCACTTAAATGAACTTAACAATAAGTAATTTGTGACACCCGACACGAGACAACAGCCCCAATGGTACTTCCTGCATAACCCTTCCCCGTCCATTTGCCACTGTTTAAGTAGGAAGAGTTTATATTCCACTTGAATTTCAACCACAATCGACCGACCAAGTTTACATTGACCAAAATTACCCAAACCAAGTCCATCTAATCGCCTTTTAATTACCGCCCACACTCCCACCACAAGATGGATGCAAAAATAAAACTTATTCAAATGAATTTGTCAAAATCTGTTCCCTGACCTAAAAATAGATCCTTTCCGCGTTTTCCTTTGGCATGTTGGCCAATGTTGTCGTGCATTCGAGTGGTGTCATTTGCGCGAATTTCCAATCAATCGCAGCCATGTCGTTCACTCTCAGGTCCACCATCTGCCGCCGACCCCGAGCGGAACGCTCTCATCAATTCGCATAAAATGCACATTAATCGTTTGATTGCATTTACAAGCAACGAAAACTGACAGCAACAGACGGCCAAGTATCTGTTAATGAGACTCACAAATCAATTTCACTGGTAATGGGTGACCGACCATCTTTAGCTGATGGTGTGTCATACAGTCCCATCTCCCACCCCAAGGTACCATGAAAAACATCAAAATAAGTGTTGTAGGGGTAGGGGATGTATATTTTCCGATCGATGACCATTGAGTACTTGTACTATGCTGCAACTATTGGCTCGGCCAAGTGCATTATCGTAAATCTCCTTTAAAATATTTAAATTTTTAATTAATTGCAGATAAATGTTTGTGTGCGTGTGTGGGTCGGTTTGGGGGTGGTAAGAAAGCAATTGAATTGTGACGCTTGTTGCGTGTTTGAGTGAAGAACGAATATGTTATAATTAAATTAAGTGAATCATAATAAATTGCAACAAAAAAAAAAACAGAAATTATTCGCATATCCATTGCTCATCAAAGAAAATGTTTTTTTTAAGCGAATTCTTCTCTGAGCACACAGTGACTGAGTCAAGGTTGAGTACATTTCTGATGGCCTACGCCAGTCTATTTTATAAACAAAAACAGCTCTATGTGGTGAGCTAAAGAATACTTGGACTAGAACGTGCTTGAGATTTGCTAGACGTTTGGTATCGTATTACATTATTTGAAGTAAATCAATCGAATTTCAAAACAAAGGATAAGCAAACGATAAACTCTTGTATGTAGCGTACCATAGGTCAGTTAAAATGGACGAAAGGACAAGTTTTAAAAAGGGCTACGTTCAGTATTTATACAAGCTTTCGATAATTGCATAAAATTACTAAAAATGTCGTATGATTTATTCAAGTCCGATGTAACATGGCTTAAGTCACTGAGGCAAAACGTTCTTCAAAAATCCAGAACAGAAAGTCCATCTCTCTATGAATTTTTCACAGGAGTAACTTTAGAATCCTGATTGCAATGCAATCAGTTGCAAAAATCTGCCACCTGATACGAGCAAAGGCAGAACAATCACATAGGAAGTGTTTCGTAGAGTCGCCGCCCTCTCCTTAAGCGTCACAAATAGTTGTGTTACTTAAGCTTTACACGTCGAGATGTTGGGTAAAAGCTGTCCCAAAGCAGTCTTTTCTGCTGAGTGACAACAACAATGCCGCAGCCTTTTTACACACGTCGGGAAATATCAGTTTGGGCTGCCTGCATGCTCGTGAGTCTTTTGTTAGAAATCTTACTGTCAAGGAAGCCCCCAAAGTTCTCCTCTGAATCCGCTGTGTCCTGAGACCCAGACAAGATTTCGCAGATTTAGTTCTGGAATTGCAGTTTCTGAAGTGCTCAAATGCGTTCCTGTTGTTTGTTCGAACCTCACGTCTATTCTACACTTGTCTTCTTAAAGTAAGAACAGATGAGACCGCTGGGCCCCTACTCTGTATTGAAATTCTAAAGTTTGAAAGCGGAAATTTTGTATGGATTTTATGAATTGCGTTTCAAATTGCATACAAAATTTCCGCTTTCGAACGATCCGAACTTTAGAATCGCAATACAGAGTAGGGGCCACACCCACCACACCACCCTCGGAGCAAGAAGACTGAAACCTTATAGCACCTGAGTTTCAAAATCACTACACCAACACTAGCGCTGTGCGAATAGCATCATAAGGGTATTTAAAGCCCCTTTAGCGCTAGTGAATTATAAAAAAAAAGGGGGCCCTGGTCTTCAGTTTAACATCCACGCACATGCAAGTATACAACTCCGCGTGTAAGAGCCGGTGGATGCTTATAGCTTTACATGGTTTTTCTTGACTTCTAGCTTCTAGTAGCTGCAACTAATGTAACCTGTAAGCGAAGCGAGGTTGCCACAGAATGTTTGAAGGAGACCAAAGCTTTTGGTATTGAGATGGAGAAAGTTTTCAGGTTTTAAGAACTCTGCTTTGCCTTATTGACTCTTAAGATTTGGTGTGAGGATTCTATCAGATAAAACGTTTTCATATTTGTCGGAACTGTTTCCAGGAATAGCACAGATATTCCTGTACCTACTTGCTGGGCCTGTCACGAACTGTAATCCGCTATTTCTATTTCCAGCGTTTGCCTTCTCGTGAAGTTTTCTCTAAACATAAGGATGCACATGATGGGTAATTTAACTTTTCCGAAGTCGTGAAGTAGTTGTGCTTCGAAGCTACACCATTACCTCCTAGGAGCTGTGTTATTCTAGTCCCGAAGAGACCCTTTAACTGACTTAAATTTCAAGAAATTGGATTGTGCTCACCACTCAATCACCAGACAAACACGTAATTGTTACTTATTAAGCGAGCTTAATCAACTGGCTAACTAAATTTCGCTTGTGGCTCGGTTTGCGTCAATGTAAACATAAGAGTATGTGCTCCTTTATACGATCCTTTATTTGCATTTAACACCATAGTTGGCTCATGCTACCTATCAAGTGGAATGTGACTCCACAGTCCATTGTGTTAAATCGAATAAATCGACAGAAACCTAAAACTGGACTGAACTGGACCACATTTAACTCCAATTTTGGCAATAACCTCCGATGTCATCTGAGGCAAACTTCACAAAAAGTCGACTCTAAGTCATTGTTCTGTCAAATGTTTAATAAAGCGCTTTATATATGCGTGTGATCAATAAAAAGGACGCTCTACACAAAAATTGTGTACATAACTCTCGATTGAAGTTGATCTTTCCACACAAAGCATCCTGGTTATCATGAAAATCTATTGAATTCAATTCAGTAGGATAACGCCAGAGGAGCAGCGGAAAAAAACTAACAACAACCAGCCGAAGAACTCCTCTAAGAGAATCAATTTCATGCCAATGAAATTCATTATTTCTACACAAAAGGATTAAAGTGGCAAATAAAGTTGAAAACGTCCGAGGAGGTCCTTGCGTTTCTAAAGAGATCAACCAACGGGATGGGGTTTCAATCATTTTTCTTGTTTGTCTACGTGCGTCTGCGGTTCTTATGGTTCAGAATCTTCTTCAGAGACCAGGTGGCAAAAAAAATAAAAAAAAATCAATAAACCGAGGATTCCTTATATTTGACGCGAAACACGAAAGAGCTAGAAGGTCAGACATAGTGGTTGGGTGTGCTTCCGCCTTCAATGACGCGGACAGTGAAGAAGCCGACGTATGGTATATGATGTCGTCTACCATACCTAATGCCGGTGGCCACAAATAGCCTTGGTAATTTTGCGCTCTAGCACATACCCTCCTCAGGCTAGTCTTTTTGTTGTTCTCTTTTTTTTTCTTTTTTTTTCAACAGGGTGGTGCTGGTATAGGCGAGTTTTCCTACGCTTTGCGATGTCATAATGAGGTGACTTTTTTCATGACGACAGTTTCTGTTTTTTTTTTAATGAAAAACACGACAAGAGTGCTGATGGTGGTGGTGATTATTATTTGTTTGTTTCTCATTTTTAGATTAAATAATTGATGAAGGCAATGTCATGGCGGACAGACAGTGTCGTCGGTGTCTTTAAAATAGGATTAATTAGTCGGTGGGTGGTTTAGGGGTGGAAATATGTATTAGGGGTAATTAAAACGTGCAGAATCGAGTGTATAGTCCTTGTGGGAGTCCAATGATTTTAACAAACCTGCCATTGGGCGAAATATTTAGTCTGAATTATGTTAAATTCTGGTAAAGACTTTAAGAGTATTTTCTTATTGTTTGTCGTTAAGATGTAAGCTTAAGGATGTTTTTCATGTTTGTATGGTCATAATTTGGAGAATCTATTAGAAATCCGTTTTTTTTTTTGGAGATTATTTTCTTCTCGCTTCACACAAAAGAGATAAGCCACTATTGTTGGGGTGGCTTAACGAAGAAAAGTCCAAAAGAACATATAGATTTGGCTGTATTTGAAAACATTATTCGATCGCACTCTTTGATGTTTTTGAATAGCTGTCGGTTTTACGAGTTTAACTGTTACCGAAGCCACTTAAGATTTTAAGTCTGTTGGGCTTTCAATGAGGCGTCAATTAGTGGTGGCTACGCTTAAGAAGGGCTTTTTGAATTAGACCAAGCATGTTTATTCACAGAAGTTTAACCTCAACCCGTGAAAACCTTGGAAGGCTTAGTAGCTTACTAGCTATACAGGCATTCATCAACAAGTTACCAAGGTTGCCTTAGATTTTCAATAGACTGAAATGTAGCAAATAAATTAAAGCATTGTTAGCTTTCTTTGCCTTTTATGTTCTTAAGTTAGAGGTTAGCTCGGTCCTTGACCAATATATCTCAAGCCAGCAAGCAACTTAAACAGCTGTCTCCAGTTTCGCTGTTCTTTTGCGTAGTCAGCCTGGAATATGCTTTAGACCTCTTCGGATTAAGACTTTTATTTTTATCCGCTCTTCGTACTCGAATCTATCGTGCCATGTTTTCTTTTTCATCATGTCGATGATGCTATATAACTCGCGAGTTCCGTGGTCGGACTACCTCATTTATGAACCGTCAATGCAGACCTTCTTTTCTAGAAGATTTCGGCGGAATTTTCATTTGTCTTTGACAAAATCCATGCTTTTGTCCCATGTGGCAGGACATTTATGACAAGGATCTTACACAGCAGCTTGCTAGTTCTTCTGGATAAAGCGCTGCTATTCAATCACTCAAAGAAGCAGCCTTAGCTTCAAAGTTTTGACGTTTGATGTAAGTATCCTTCGTGACATCATCACGTCACCGATTTTGGTCACATAGTCACTTACTTCGTAAAGAACTGTCTAAGATTTCTAACATCAAATTTTGCAACATTATCAATTTTCTTAATTCCACAGGATGGATCTGAAAATTACACTCTAAGCCACGCCCATCAACACCCAGGTCACGTGAGTTGTGGTATCAAAACGGCGCATCCGCACTATTTGTGTCTCTGGCAGGCCTACCAGTTTCAGCCACTACTACCTACCTACCACTTACTTCGTATAGCTGTACCGCTGTAATGTCGTTAGTTGTACACCCCTACGATGCCCTTTTTGGCTAACCTTAAATTCCTTTACAGAATCTGTCACGGAAGCGCTTCAAGGAACTCTTGTATTTCAGTACATTCCTTCCCAAATGATATCACTTCTTCCTTTTTGATTCCACCAGCACCGATTGGCCTTATTTTAGTAACAGAAAATGTCTTCAGATTTCCGTTTTCGTAAACTTGTCTTTATTCCACGGCAGAGTCTTTAATGCCCCATAGCTTCTCGTCCTATATTTAGCTAGTTCCTTCACCAAGATTAAGTACTCTTCGCAAACATGTACATATTGATAAACTTTCAAACTCCTCAAAAGCAACTTTATCTGTAATTTGTCTACTTTTGTGGCCCGCTTTAGGGGCAGTGGTAGGTAGGTAGCCAGAGGTGGCGGTTCGTCAAAAAGAACCCAAGTAGCACTAAGTGTGCCTTTTTGTTACCACGACTCGTGTCATGAATAGTAATGGAATTTGGATACCTTCAGCTCAAGAGTTCAACTGATATTCGCATGTTGTCGCCTTGGGAAGTGGATTTCTGTAGTTACATACTGATGAGGAGGTTTTCAATCCCAGCACAACAGAGGTTGGCTGGCTAAGACATCATTTGCCTTCTCCACTTAATACGGATGGCGATATGATTTTATAATTTTTAAGGAGTTAATGGGACCGTTCCTAACCTTTCTCCCAGTCTTTTACACTTAGATCCTTTTTCTCATTTATTGTTTTCACTCCGTTGATTGTTCAATATACTTTTTCTGTCATATTGAATCCTTTACTGACATCTAACTACAAAATCCCGTGTCAAATCGAAGAAAAACTAAAAAATCTCAAAAATTAATTAAAACCACAAAACTTTCTTAAACAATCTGTTCCCGACCCCCAGTGGTACTGCATATTGTCTTCCAATCCATAAAACAGCTTAAAAATGTCTACCTACCAAAAATATATCCAAAAATCAGCAGTTATTCATCAACACTTGGGTATCTTCACGACTTGATCCGATCCGAACCCCCCCGCGTTTCTCTTCGAATATCACGCATACTGCGGTTCCAGAAATGATTTATCCATTTATGCGGCAAACATATATAAAACTCTTAACTCTGTGCCAACTCCCTTCAAACGAAAGGACGAACAAAAAATCGAAGAGAGAGACGAAACAAAACAAGCATATCATCGTCCTGTGTGCTGAGTTGAAGGATATTTCTCCACCTCCTTTCTTTTACTTTGTGTTGTGCCATGATGATGAAATACACACAAACATGCACAACGGGAAGGTGGATATATTTCACCCCGGGAAAAGCCCATTAAATAACGCAGTTTCTATCAGGAGACTCAGGGTCATGTTTCCTTTTTTTTTTTTTTGTATGTGGTGTAAGTGTATCTACAGTGTGAAGTGAAAGTTAGTTGCCACTTATACTTTACAATGTAATGTTGGTACTTGAAAACAGTAGTTGTCGAGGTTGCGTTGTGTTTATAAAAGGGAGTCTTACACCGGGTTAAGGATGATTAAGGAAGGGATGTGTCGTAAACTTTAGAAGGTTCTATGACTTTTAAAGCTTGGTCTTATGGACATTTGGACTGCCTTCCCTCGATATGAATCAACAGATAAATTAACCAACTTTCCTTTTCATAATTCCAGTAGTGTTGCCAAACTTTCAATCACCAATGTGCTCGTGTCCTCTATTTGTAGTCATTTATGAGAAGTTATCATATGCGTGGTGAATTGGGGTGTGAAAGTGTAAAACAAATCAGGAAAAATTGCTGAGTATGGAGTTTTCTAGGATTTTTTTCACTCACCTCCCTGCAGCTCTCTCTGTTCGACAGAGAAAAAAAAAATTGTCTGCAAAGTTGAAGTTTTGAGTGGTAAAATGGAGAAATTTTCAGTTGAAAAACTTTGAAAATAATTATTGTGTTAGGGAACAATTGGATTTTGTGTGTTAGTTGAAGTTTTTGAGGTTAAAGTGGGTGTTGTTTGTGTAGGTTAGTTGTTAGAATGGGGAGAACACTTTAAGAGCACTTGTATTTATATGGTTATTTCCTTGTGTAAAAAAGTAACTTGACTAGAATGACGAGACATTTGGTTTCACAGAATGAAATTATTAAAATTTAATGATCGAGGTTGCAAGTTACTAATCTAGTCTAACCAAGTTCAACTCCTATTTGACAAATTGAACTGTTCGGATCCATTCGCCTTACAAGTCCCTGTTATCTCAGCTTATGATTTCACACTTCTCTGATCAAATCAATGTCACTCAACCTATCTTCGCCGCTTCTGTCAAAATACATGCTGAAGCACCAGTGACGACCGCGTTGTTCGTCCAATAACGTTTATGTCCTTAGCGTGAGCGAAACGTTGTACATATTTTTGAAAGATCTTGTCTCTGGTGTTGGCTTGTGAGTTTGACACAACACCAAGTATGTTTTCTTGTCTAATTTTTTTTTTTTAGATCAAAGTCTTGGCCTCTCCGCAAGGGCAGGCTTGACATTTCGTCACTTCTTCCTCACAAGCCCAAGCTAGCAGATTCTTCATTTCTCGGGTTTCTTGCTACACTTTCCTCTATACGCTGCTGCTCCATTCTGCTTGTGATATTCTTCATAGATGCATGAGTTTGACAGGAATGAACACGTATTAAAGAGAACTCAGTTGGGTCCCTTTTGGTCTTTCTTCCACGAGTCGTCTTATTCAGAAGTGCAATCCGGGTTTCTCCGCAGTTCTTTCCTGACTGTGATCCATGTCTGGCTAATCCTCTAGGTTTAAATCCAGTGGCCGCCGATAATATAATTTCTTCTGCCGACCAGTACCAGTAACTCACACAGTATATGTGCAGCTGTTTTCTTGTCATTTAGACACAGTTTGCTGGTATCATCTTGTAGAAGACCCTTATTTTTCAAAAGGTACTTGAAGTTTCCATGTCCTTTGTGGATTTAAGAATTCCTCGCGTTATGCTTAAACCTTTTCTCTTCGCGCTGTCGGCAGACGTTTTTTCTGCATTTTGGCACACTTTTCCTCTTCTCAAACTTTTTCATTTTGACCTTCACCATTCCTTTACCTAGGTCCCAATAATTTAGACGTTGACCCCTGTTTCGTCAGGTTTTCCGCCTTTTCATTTTCGTCGATGCCTGTGCGCCCTATAACCCAAGTCAGTGTAAAGCCATTTTTAATTGCACTATCAATGAGTTTTGGAACATATTCCATTGCGTTGAACTTGGTCTGCTCCACGCACCTCACCATCCCGCATGTAGTTCAACACGTGTATCAGTCCAACTTGGAACACTGAGGTTTCATTTTCCCCCGAGATTGAGTTGGCAGGCTAGATTCCGATCTTCCCAAAAGATACCTGCTCCAACTCTACCATCTATCATCGATACACCCGTGAAGATGATTAAGTATTCTGTGGCATACTTCAGTAGCCCTGACTCTTTCCCTACCATCCGTAGGCATATCAAGTTAGTTACGCTCCACGGCCATTAAGCATCCAATAGGGTATAAGCAAACTACCCTATCGGTGTCGTGCATATAGCACTTATGATTATGATTGTTATATTCTATCCTTCTAAGCGATTACTTGTGACGTTTTCTGCCACAATTCTACTGAGATGATGGGTCTAACTATCACCGTTTGCAATAGCTCTTGGTCCATTAAGACCTAGACAACAATAGACTTCTAGTTTAAATTTTTTCCGAAGGTTGACTGGTTGACCTCATCATTTTTCAACTTCCAAATCGACTATACATTTCGAACGGCCATAAGTCTGTAAGGTTTTTTCTTATGTTTTTGCCGACAGTAGAAGTGATATCACCACTTAACCTCTGTAAATGGCAAAGGATCCAACTTTAACAGATTTTCAGTTTTCTTCGAATTAGTACACGAAAGAATGAATAATCAATCGAAGGTCCTTTTCATTGATTTGTTATGGCGCCGTCGAATTCAATGACAAGAATACCTCTCTCTCCCAATAGTCTAGGTTATGAATTCATATCAGTTAAGTACTTCTCTCCGCCCACACTGCCTAACAAGCTAGACCTTTAAGTTTCCCTTCGTCTAAGTGAATAATTCAATTTTAAAGATTTTCTGAAAGTCATAACTCTTACGATACCCTCTCATGCATACATGTAATATGTATGTTGCTCCTGTCCCTTAACGTCGCATCAGTGCAACATAGAACTCAAATGTATCTCAAGCTTTGTGCAAAGTTATGTGTGCAATTAAAAAAAAATAGATGAATATTAATAAGAACATTCCCTTGCAGGCGTTCTCATATTACTCTAGTGCACTATTCTCATGCAAGTTTTGTAACATTTGCATAAGAAAAAAAAAATAAAAATAAAAAATCGTTCAAACAGTTAAACACACATATACACGCAAAGAATGATGCAAATTCCTTCAAATCTGTGCAACTCCTTCCCTCATTAACCCCCAAAACGGAACCCACTCATCCTCGTTAAACCGAAATTGTATGACAACATTTTAAAAGTTTCCACCATAAAATGTAGTTCACCATTTCCTTTTATTTGCATACATACACACACACATGTACGACACTCCTTACTCGCAAATTGTTTCTCGTTTCCCTTTGTTCCCCTTCACATTGTTAAGTAAGTTTGCAGTTTTTTTTTTTTTTATTCTTGCAAAAGAGGAATTCTTTTTCCATTCGTTGTAAGGATATGCCGCGACCCTGATACACATCCGCGCTACCATCTACATCACGCGGTCACATTCCTCAAAAAAAGAAGGAAAATATGGAGAAAGTTTTACATTCCCCTTTGGCCCAAGGAGTAAGGTGAGGCAACGGGATATTGGCGGTGAAGTAAATGGGGCTTGAATGTATGTTTACAGATACCAACAATAGCTGAAGTTGGCCTTCGTCCTTAATTCTAATGCGGAGTATTCAAAATATTTCTTCTCAGCCGTTGGTGTTGGCGGTGGGAAAGTCCTGCTTTTAAAATTCCATTTTAATGTTTCTATTTTGTTTTATTGTTGGTATTACTTATTTCCTTGCTCGTGCTTGTGTTTCAATCGGTGTCGCTATAGTGTGGTGGGGTTGTGTTGTATTTATGTTTTGCAAGGGGCGCCACATGTGCTACCACGCGGTTATTTTAAGTATCTCTTGCATCAATATGTGTATTATTAGTCGAAACAGTGTAGCGGAAAAGAATAACCATAATGTTGCTTCGAATGTACATTTGTCTTTCGCAATGGCTTCCGGAACAGGTTGTCTGAACTGTTTATTGACGTGACTTTTAAGTTTTATTTACACTAGGCTATGTGGGCTGTAGAGGTACTCTATGGAATTGCAGTACTGGTTTGGCAACTTTACAAAATCTTAACTATTTCAGTAGACTCTGGGAGCTTTCTCTTTTACGACTTCTGTGGAGTGGAGTGGAGACTCCAGTACTCCTTGAGAACCGTCTTTTCCTTCTAAGTACAAGTGCGTTATGTGTGTTTGGGAGAGTTTTTAACAGCTCTGACCCTGCAGTTTCTCTTTAGAAATCTTCGCCATCAAGGATTCTCTTTCTGAGTTGAAAGAGGGCTGGGGATTTCGTTAGAGACAGGTAGGTTTTTCTACGCTCAATACAAAGTCTACAGCAAATCTGTTGCAAGATTCATGCCCTGCAGATGTCTGTTCAGGTGGCAATGTCAGCTGAAAACTCGAATTAGGACTCTAAACTGAAATTCACAATATAACTAGGTTTTCTTCGTGACAGTATTAGGAATAGCAGCCTTAAGCATGCTTGCCCAGGTGTGTTTAGCCAGGCTTCTTTGGATTTGTGCATGTCTTATGAAAAGCGATTGCTCGGATCCAATGAATGTTGTTGCAATGAGTCGGCTTTGCCCGCAAAATACCCTATGGAAAGGAAACCAGTTAAGGATTACCATGTTGTACCTAGATAGGTCAGAGATAAGCTCGTAGGTTTCTAAGACTGTTTTTGGATTTGATAACAAGGCTAGTGAAGAGTTTGTTTGCGAAAGATGTATACTCTGTGTTCGAGTTTGTGCGCGTATTAGACTTATATTCACAAATTGCGCAGACCAAAGCTATTACTCCTTTGCTCAGAATCAATACCGCCTTACAAACTATTTGTTTGGAGCAATGGATATAAGACAGAAGACATGGTCGTTCTGAAAGCGCACTGAGAAGCTATGGTCCAGAGTTCCTGTCAGTGCACCATCAGTACAGATATAAACACGGAGACGTTTGTACTTCTACTTAGTCGACAGATTTAAGTACCTACATAGTGCAATTGACTTTTCCTTCCGCTCAGGGGTTCCATCCGAAATCAATTGGAGACTAACTAGTTCATACTTTCCTTTGAGAAAGAAGACCAGCCACTCAGAGGGTTATGAATACCCTTATGATGCTGTTGGTGTAGTAATTTTGGAACACTGGTAGTATGGGGTTTCAGATTTTGCTCCGAGGGTTGTGTCCAGGATAACCGGGGAGAATTATTGGTATTTTTGTTATTGCTTATAATTCACAGTATTTCTTTCCAACTTCCTGATGCCATTGCTACTACTTAGCACGATTAACCCTTCAAGTGACCACTCTACTACCAGAGATGTAGGAGTCATAGAAAGAGAAAACTCTGATTTTGTGTTTCTGTGGCTTCTTAAAAGCCTAGACTTTTGGGCGTTTGAGTCATAAAAACATAGTCTAATTGCCCCTCTTCGGGATCTTTTGTACAAGTCCTTTGCTAATACACACTGTGTCATGACCTTTATCACCTCCGACAATAAATTTAAAAAGTTGACCATTCAGATACTTATGTTCAAACAATTCTAATTTTCCACAAGGCCACTCAAGCGTTTCGTTGTTCCATAGAAGAATCGAACTTAAGCCCCACAGGTAATAGTTTTAGTTACAAACTTTCATTCCTCATATTTCATACCGTTCCCGTGACTATGCACGTACTCACTAATACGGGGAAAATGTTATCTCAATCGTATTCATAACTTTGTATGTACAGAAAAAGGAAGCTCTAAAATTCACTGAGCAACTAAAATAATAACCGACTTTGCTATGAAACCTCTCCTATTCGACCTAAAAGCAAAAAAAAGTAGATACGGAGCAATCTAAATATGTTTGCATTTCATTTTATGTATTGCAATCCTACACACAACACCTAGGCCACCAAGGATATCCTGAGAGATTCCTTTTTTTTTTTTTTTTCCAAACACCCACCTACGAGGCTAACGAAACCATGACGATGATGACACACCTTTTGGTGTGTATGTGTGTATTTAGCACGAGTGCTGACTGAAAACTCTGCGTTAGATGATGAACACACACTCAATCACTGTCAGTCACTCAGTCATCAGTGGAACTGGAGTGGCTCAACCTTGATTAAAGCGCACTAAAAATATTTTTTCGCCACCCATGGATTTATCTAGTATCTGTTTCACATCGTCTTTCACTGTAGCGCACATTTTTCGCTTTTCTTCGGAACAAATATTGAGGGTGAGGGTGGTGGGTACTTCCATTTTAACTGCAAACACTATTGGGATACATGAACACATGAAGTGCATTCGCAATTAATGAGTTATTTGTGTAGAAGTCCTTAATCTGTGAAGTACTTGAATGAGACAATGCGGTCGAGGGTGGTTGGATTGATTAAGGGTTTTACTGGAGAGAAATAATATTTTTCTAAGCTTTTTCGTCGTCCTGATAGAATTGAAGGAATGTTTCGATTTCTTTTTTTGTTACAACGAAGGAAGGAAATGAAGCTAAGATATGGTGGTCTTGCGGTAAATCGATTTGTTTTAAACGTGTAGGTAAACCAAGACAAGACGAATATCCACATCCTTCACTTTGTTTCATTGTTTTCTTCTGCTTGATATGCATCAGAGAATTTCTTATTCATAACTGAAGTTAAATTGTAGTTTTGTTTCGTTTTATAGTTATTTTCCTCAGGAGATGCAGTGAGGCTTTGAAGAAAAAAAAAAAAAATTCAATTTCAAAATTTAAATTGAAAAACACAACAAGGCATGTCAGTATAAAATGCTCTTCCTGTTGTTTAGTTAAATTTAAAAATTGAAGTACATACATAGATTTCCTGATGTGATGAAACGTGAAATTGACAGAAAATGTGATGTACACGTGTAAACGTTACACACTCGACACGGCTTTCATAAGCAACAGTGAAGGAATGTATGAATTTGGTTTCTCCTTAAGCAATTGTGACGTCTGAATAACAATTCGGAACGAACATTGAGATTGGTTTTGATCCCAAAGGATTTGTAGATCCTAATTACTGCCATTCTTTAGCTTAATTATATTTCAATTCAAAGTTGTGACACATAAAAAACAGTCTTTCTAAGGCAACGTTTAAAAAAAGATATGATTAGGGTGAACACATGCCCTCCAATTGGAGACAATGAGGTGTATTTTGAACCAGCCTCCGCCTGAGACAGGGCAGACCTCCATCCTCGTCGATGCTCATAGAGTTTGCGATAATATCTTCTCCTCCATTCGTCTTCCTCTTACACAGGGCCAAATATGCGACAAAGAACTTTTTGTTCGAAAGTCCCCAATATATGCCCTGCTTCCAAGCTTATCTTCTAGTACTTGGTGCCTTTTCGCAAAACAGGCATGTATTTTGTGTTTCGAGTAAGAAGTTCTGACCCAAGTTGTTTCGCCAAAGCGAAGTTGCACCGACTTCCTAGGGTACATTTTCGTCAAATATCCACTTAGGTGTCATTCATCTTTAACTTTCTCGAAGATATAGCTGGCGATCCTTTGTCCTGTGTGTCCTTTAGCGTTATGCGACACATCTGTATCAGTTTTGTCGAATTCAGCAATCGCCCTGTAGAGCTTCATCAAACGATGAATGTTGCCTTCAGATGGGACTTTGAAGTCAATGGTCAATGAAAAAGAGTTGAAAATTGTTAGTCTTTCCCAGTATTTGACTGATTTAGTCTATCATCGATCAACCAGGACTCCATACTGGTACATCCCGATTTGGGTGTCGAAGAAAGGTTGCAGAAGTCCACACAGTACCTTGGATAGGATCTTATATGCGACAATTAACAGAAATATACCTTGATAGTTGGTTCAAGGTAGGGGATCGCCTTCCTTGTTGATGGGGCATATTGAGATGATATTCCAGTCATTGGGCATACTTTCGTCCACTCATGCTTGGTTGATAATTTTGTGCATTCACCGGATAAAAACATCATCTTCGTATTTGAAAACCTCTACTAGTAAGCCATCAAAGACAACGGCTTTGTTGTTTTTTTAAAGGTTTTTAAAAGATTACACAACCTATTCTATACTGGGAGGAAAGACTACTTGTTTGTTGACTAGAGGTTCGTGCTCTTCTTGCTAAAAATAAAGCATAAAAACATCTTCTAATTCTGCCACAATTTTAAAGATTCTGCATTACGAACTAAAAGTCAGCTGTCATTTGCTTTGCTTTCTTAAAGAAAATCCCAATGTTCCTTGTCCCTTCTTCTCGCTCGATACTCTTCCCTTACTGCCCTTGTTTAAGGCTGCAGCGTTTGTTGATGTGCATTTTCGGTCACCTTTTTCCGACGTATGCAGACGCTTTTCGGGCTGTCTTCGCTATTTCTTTGATGATGTCACAGTATTTGTTCCACAGATTTTTGGGTACACAGCGGAAAGACTCTCACTCGGGCACTCTCTATAGTCTTTTTAGTCTCTGACTACTCCAGTCGTTTTCTGGGTGTTTTGCAGCTCTGAATTGGGCTCCAATTCAAAAATTTTCGATGTAGAGCACCAGGTTACTTTTTGAATTCATAGTCTTGGAAACCCAGTTTTCCTTATCGCCATATTTCGAGCTGCTGCCAAGCTGTCCAGTCGGAAGCCGTTGTCTGCTGTCGCGTGCTGCAGGATGTGTTCGATGACTAACCTGCCAAACATGTTTTTCCTTACCGATTTTAACACTGAAGTCTCCGACTACGATTGTCACATCATACTCCGGACAGGCTCTGTTAAAGCGGTCATAAAACGTCTCCTTGATAGAGTCTTCTGTAATGTTGCCTAAATGTTGTTGCCTGGCTGTAAGCAGGCGATCGTATGGAATAGGTTCCAAAGGATGCATATGAAAGCTATTTTATTATATGACGTGTAATCCGCCAAACGTAATAGGCATGTGATACGTCATTCCAAATCAGATTTCGATTTTTTAATAATACTGCGAATAAAAAGCACACAAAACGAATGTGGTTTTATTAATACCAAAAAAGCAAATTGGCTTGTATAATGGGGGCTTGGCTCTGCATCCAAAAAGGGCAGTTGCCAATTATTTTTTTGTTTAAATTGGCCAATCACTAGTATAAATCTCGTGTTCGATTATTAACTGGGGAAAGGAAAGACTATTTTAGGTCGACTGTCAATCTATATCCACTTCGATTTAATTCTATGACAATGACAATCACATCAAGATATTGCATTTCAATTAGTTTAATTGCGATTTGTGTCTCATTACTATTCGAAAAAATATTTTAGCTACATATATCAATTATTCATTCTGAATTCAAAGCTTATCTTCTTTTCTTTTTGTTTTTTCCTATCAGGTAAGTCTGATGTCAAAGGTTCATTGAAAACCTTTTATATGATACTTCAGTGAAAAGGGATAAGAAACAAAAAAAGAAAAACAAATAGGTAAAGTCGTTGTAAGAACATGTGTTGGTAAACAACCAACCATCAGACTGTTTATAAATGTGAAGCATGTAGACTGTAGAGTGAGTCTTAACTTCTCAGATTACCATTTCTTATCGAATAATAATGAACTATATCGAATAACTTTCTAATTTAAATGACTAATTACGTGGTGATTTTATGGTTTCATCTTTCTCTAATGGTTTCAACGTACTCAAGACGTCCTTAATTGCTTAAATTCAGAAAATATGCTTAGTAATTTGTTGAAGAAATAAAAGATTCAGCTGTCTTTAATACAAGCAACATAAATTGCCTGTCCATGGATACAAGATCAATATATGGCACGACGGCTTGTAGAGAACACCAAGGCCTACTTTTCGGGAACCATTCACGTTGTGCTTGTTATATTTTTCGTAGAAATAGAATCGAAACACTGAAATAAGAAGGTTTTTTCATAAAAGAACACTCTAGGAGGTTTATCATTGTTCGTCGAAAGGTGGTGCTTCGAAAAACCTAGACTAAGCTGGAACACAAACTCACTCACTGTCTAATCAGAAAGAAAAGGCTGCTTATTATCACCACTGCTTATTGTCACGGAAAGAGACACCCTGGGTATACAAATCGCTACATGTAAACTCAAGCTGGATAACGTGTATAACGTGTCTAGCGACAAAGCGGACTTGGCCACGGCTGGATCTGAAACACTCTAAGAATTTGATTTCTCTCAACAGATCGCATATCAGTTCCATAATAGCTGTCATCACGGGACACTGTCTAATAGGCAAGCATGCAACAAGGCTTGGCGTCCATTCAAACGATTTCTGTAGGAGCTGTATGGACGAAGAGGAGGAGAAAACTATCCCACACCTTCTTTGTTACTGCCCAGCTTTCTCTCGTAAAAGAAGACTCCATTTAAGGGAATTCTACCTTAACGACATAGGCGATCTGGTAAACACTGATATCAGAAACCTCCTTCGCTTCATAAAAAGCTCCAATTGGTTTATCGAGAAGGTATGGAGATCTCTTCAGATTCATGTGGAGATGTATGGAGGTCTCTTCAGATTCAGACACAATGGACCTATCACTGGTCTAAGTGTGCTGGCAATAGCTGGCAGCCACTTCAACCTAACCTAACCTAACCTATCACCACAGTGGGTATCACATTGGCAGGCAGAAGCTGTAAGAAGGAGAGGAAACAATTTTTTTTTTTAATAATTTGCGTGCGCTAAAGGGATTATAACTTCCCTTAAACTAGAGTACGGGCATTAAGGAAATAAGAGTAGAGACGAAGGAGGTAACGATGCACGTTGGCTTTAAATGCTTGTGGGTTGTAGTGATGAGGGAACACTGATAATCTCCACCTTGTCTGTACGTTCCCAGCCCCCTCGAAGAATTTTTCGACAATCTTGCTGAACTGTATAAATGATCTCTAACGCTACACAGTAACCTAAGGCTCAATGTGGTATCACATACTGCAACTCTAACGTAATCTAACCTTGTTGAGACTTTAACCTGTATCAGCTCGCTCAGCAGTCTAACTTCTGAGCTAAGGCGCTTCCTTAACACTAAGAAATAAAATGCTTTAAATTGGAGGGCTAACTCCAAGTTTAATGTTCTTCTGCTAGAGCTCGCTACACTACTTTTTTTTTATAGTGCACATACGCCCCAGGGACTCTGACCACTCTTAAAATAACTAGTCACAGCGCAATAGTCATGCAGTTTTACTATAGAGACAAAAGGAGGTTCTGGTGGTAAGAAATACTCACACTGAGTGTAGAGATGCATTTCATATTCAAGACGTGAGGATTTCAAAGAACGACTGAAGGCTCAGACTCAGCGTATTTTGATAGGCATTTCTTGCATAGAGATAATGTATGTGCAAGCTTCAAGGTCTGTGAAGAACCTCCATATCCAGAACCTGCTTACTAAAATATCTCCGACTTTTTCCTTGACTTTTCTTAGTTGTAGTCATCTTTCGTAGAATTCAGATTATACAGAAACCTAGGTTCTGTAGAAATGAACTATTATTAGCCATTAGCACCTAAAAAGTTTGTAGCAAGGTGTGGATTCTAAATGTTTTTGTTTGAGAAATTGTTAAATTCTTTGGTGCATGACGAAACTTTTGTAGCTCAAGTTCTGAAATGTAAGTCTTACCAACAATTTCAAGTTATATTTTTAGTTTTCGAAAAAATTCGTTTGGAATCTCCAAACTTTCTTTCCCTTGAATAAATTTCAATTAATTCAAACTCGAACATGATTTTAGACACAGACTTAATGTAAAACGATTGCCCTGTCATAAATACATAGATCCTCGGTATAATTAATGGTACTTCTGAAACAACAATCAAAATTTGCGTGTATGCTAATTTCATATCCACACTCCCTCAGTCCATTAACTCTTCATTTCCCTTTCAATTCTCTGTAGGCACCCAGAAATGCCATTTAAAAAAGTTCCCATCCATTCTTACTGAGAGGGAAAACCGAATCCATTACATAATTGTGACATTTATAAACGAAAAAAAAAAGAAAAGGAAAGGAAAAGGATCAACAAGAAGCACACATTTGTAGGATATCAAGGCGTATACGTAAAATTTTTATTTTTTTTTTTGAATGTACACACAAGCTTTCCCCATTAACCACTTGAGGTATCACCACTCACAGTGGGCAGTCTCAGAGTTGTGTGCCCTCATTGCAGTTCTTCAACAGAAACTGCAAGTGTCAACAAAGGGGATTTTTGTCGTTATCTCCTTAAGTAAATATCCTTTTTGCCATAGTCACCATGTTCCCTTCCGTCAATAAGGAAGTTATGCATTCACGTAGAGAACTCGAACCGGTAGTTGAGTTTTTTTGAGAGCCTCCTTTGGTGTTCTTTTGATGCGGTCACTTGCATATAAACTGCTTTTTCACAAGGATATACAAAAAGGAGAATCAAAAATTCAGGATATCCTTGTTTACTTTAAAAAAAAAAAAAACCAGAAAGACCACCACTAAAACGTATTTGTAAAGGTTTTGTGTTTTGTTTCGATTTTTTTTGTCATCTCTATGCATGATGACGATGAATTACTTGTCGTAACAAACAGGATGTAATCATTTATTCCTTGTCGTAGTACGCTGTACAGTGTGGTAATAGGAATTACTTGCCTTGGCAAGTTTAGAAGCAGTTAACCTAAACCTAACCCATTGTGATGTCTTCCGAATGTCGAAATGTGCGTGCTCTAGTATCGTAAATTTATAGGTTAAGTTGTTTTGTCTCCTTGCTGGGTCGTGCAAAGGAAAGCGGAACAGAGAGACACACACCATGTCGGGGTACGTTAATCGCTTTTGTGCTCTTGCGGTTTATTAGATTTATTCGATTTGTCCGCCTTCCGTTTTGGAACATTTACAAGCGTGCTGCGTGGTGAACTTGATGCGGGGAAGGTTCTGAACTGAAATAGGCGTGTAAATTTAGGTTTCTTTAATAAATTTCTGACAGAAAACCATTTTGTTTACGGATATCGCCGCCTGATTAAAATATTGTACTAGATTTCATGGGAAATAATCGAAATTTCGACCTTAATGATACATAAAAGGTACTTATCTGAAAATGTAAAGAAATGTGGCTTTAAGTTTGGTGAGGCGATACTATTTGGTTAATTTTGTAGACTTTATTAAGAAATGGAGTGGTTTGCTCAACCGGGATGCACCTGTTACTCTAAGGACGAAACTTGATTTATTTAGGGAGAAAGGTGGTCACCTATCGATAACTGAGTCTCCAGTTTGATTTGGCAATTGTTAAAATTGACCATGCATAGCCCATCAGACTGTTCAATCATTCCTTGGAAGTAAGGAAGAGAATCAATATTCCATTCTCAAGACTGTGAAAGAAGGACCTGCCTGGTGCACTGTGTCTGGATCTAATTAGGAAAATAAAGTACATAAAAGTTTTATTTTCTTTTAATTCCTTAAGACTTTGGTGATGTGTGGGTGACTTGAGTACTTAACCCTTGACTGGTCAGTCTTGAAATCATGTTCGCCAGTTTATTGAGTAAGCTATTTCTTCCTTTAAGTAGAATAAGGAAAAGGCCTTAAAATGGGCCTCAGAACGAAAATTAGGAACAGATTAAGGGTTTTCATTAAGCCTTTCGCAATTTCCTGTCATTTGTTGTTGTGATTAACCTGATGACTGTATTGGTGTATTGAAGTCCCTTTTACTTAAATCACTGTTGCCTATCTGCTTGAAGTTTATAGGAATTCTGTTTGTATTTTTCCCCGTGTTCGCCCTTCAGGCAGCTTGTCGTCATTTACATTGACACCGGCTCTTTTAATTTGATTTTCAAGTGTTGGCTTTTATATGTACGTTTCGGGGAACATGCAATGGGATATGTCGTTATTAAGGCGAGTACTTGAAACGATTAGTTAAGAACTGTACCCTTCGCAGTAACCCAAGGAATACTTCTAAAGAATACCTCCAGCAGTTTGTCTAACGAAGGATCTTTTTTTTTTTTTTTGGTGCCAAGCTTGTCCATCGGCATGTAAAACTGAAGACGATGAGTGCTATATGACGACGAAATATGCTTCGTTAATCGTGAATATAGCGCTGATTTTTCAGTCAGCGATCGTGCTTTTATCGAGCTTTACGTTGCATAAATTGTACCTAAACCGTGAATCGCAACTGATCTGTCTAAAGCATCATGTCTAGGCTGATGTTACTCCTTTCGAAAGAGAAAAATATCTTTAAGTGCCTGGATTACTTATGCCTAAGACATATGTAAATGATGATGACCCGAGATGACAACATTGTTCTTTTATTTATTATTCATGCAAAAAATAAAAAACTTTTACATCCCAGAAAATTGTTCACATTTCTCTCTCGGGATGGTCAAATAAAATCAAATCTAATAAATCTCTTTGGAATACATCTGTCATCCAATTTAATCATCATAACTAACCTGAACGTGGCGAGTATCTAAAGAATTCACAAAAACAAAACGTCCTTCGGTATCTTATATCAATCCCTCGGGCATTATGACTGACAAACACTTTGTCTGTTTTGTTTGTAAATGGTTAGAGGTTATGCAGAATTAACTGACCATTGACCACCATCGTCATCAGAATCATCAGTGTGCCAGTGGAAGACATCAAAATAACCCCTAACATAACCTGAGTAATAATTTAATTCCTCATTTTCCTCCACCAACCCCTGCAGTACAATTATATTGGCACTTAGTGCTACAATCACTTCAGTGTTGTGTGTCGTCCTTAAGACCTATCGATTCCTTAATACATCCCCCCTACATCGCCTCATGACACCGCCACGTTCTATGGCCATTGCAGTTTTTTGTCATTGCTCCCCATCGGAATGTTGATTCAAAACGAAATACCCCCATTGGTAATGGCAATTGGCTGTATGCTCTTTCTCTGTGTCTCCTGTTTCGGATCTATTCACTCTTATTGATTGTACCTTATGATTTATTCATAAGCGAGGAGAAGGGGCTGAGGACCGAAGAGCTCACCTCCTGTGCAAATCAAATGTACCATGTACACATTTACCTCGACACAGCAGTTTCACCTACATCAATAATCAAACACCTACCCCATTGTCGAAATGCTAGCCGGCAATCCACCACAGACCCTCCCCCCTAAATGACATAATTTTGCAATTTTCTCTGCTTAAGGTTTTTTTTTTTTTATGAACCGCATGGAAGGAACATTATGTGATGCATAAATTTCAAGAGACATCCGGTACTAAATGGGGACTATTCCTTTTGGCATAGAAATATGGGGGAGGCGGATGCAATCCACCCTCACTTTTTCTTTATATGAGGTCATGTAGTATCTTACTTGGCACCTAATCAAGACCCTTAGGGGGTGGTAGGCGCGCACAAGTAATTTTTTTATGAAATTATTTCTGGAGTCTTAATAATTAAAATATCGCTATGCAGTGGTGGCAAAGGCTCTATACCTACTTGAGGCACGAAATTGAATCGAGCCGCGCTACTGCGAATGACCAATGAAATTTTAATGAACTATGTGCGCCTTCAACATGAACACACACCATCGCTGAAAGGTAGCAAAATTTAATTGCATAACAGAAGGCGAAAGGAAGGAAGGATAAGTGTTTCATTTTTATTTTTAGAACACAGTCCTTATATCCTTCCCCACTGAATCACAGTGGATTTGTTAAATAAATTACTACCATGTACCATCACTAATCAAGTTGGCGATTAATTATAATTTCTACGCTGGATACCAAGAGTTAATCATGACCGAAGGCAGCGTGCCTAAAGAATTTTAAAGTGAAGCATGAGCGGTTTTTTTTTTGTTTGGGTAGAATCTGTTGATTTAGGGTTTAAAAAAAAAAGTGATTTTTGGCAGCCAATAAAAAGAGAAAGATTGCGTTCATATTTTATGAACACTCGTAGCCTTGTGGCTTTTAATTAAGTGGCTATAGGCAAAGTTACCAGATCTGTAGTAGATTGAAAGTTTTGGGCAGTTGTCGGCACTGGAGATTGTCCCTTAAATTAATTGAGGATTGAGTCAGGGAAAAATGTGTAAAAGTAAGCTGTCTAATTTTGATTTGACAGCACATTCGGGCGTCGTGGTCCTAATTGCTTTCAATATTTAATAATTATGAGAGAAGATTACTTTTTGACATTTGTTTGGCGTATATTTTATGACGCGTACCTAGTTCAAATATGAAAGGGTTAACAGTGAGTGACTTAAGTGCCACTAAAGCCTGGGATGACAAGAATCCGTATGCCAAATTCGGTCGAAATCCCCTTTTAACTGCTCACGATACGCTGGCTGTGGTCTTCCTTTACCGCGTCGTCCCTCTGAAGCGATTTCGAAGATTTTTCGGACTGAAGCGCGGCTGCCTGTTTACTCTGCACATTTAAGCCATCTAAGAGGACGAATTCGGGATGAATGTATGCCTGAAGAATGGAATCTTGTCATTGGTTGCCCGATCCACAAGAAAGGAGACTCTCACCGGCGTCAATGAAAGAGGCAGCAGTCTCCTGAACCTATTTGCCATATTGTGTGAACGTCTCAAACCCCTCATGTATGCTTTTAGGCCAGTAAAGTCCACAATCATTTACATTTTCGCACTCAGACAGATCCTGGGAAAAATCAAAAAAATCCAAATCGTAACACACCTTCTCTTTATCGATTTTAAGGGCTCTTGTGACAGTATTTGTGGCGACAAACTATGAAGAGTCAGTTTTGACATTCCTGCCAAACTTGTCTGTCGGTACAGGATGAGGACGAAAAATGATCGCTGCTCGAAAGCAAATGAACGCTTCGGGCGAAAAATTCTTCCTCAGATATTCGGTCCCATTTGCGTTGCCGCGAGGAATGACTCCAGTTAGTGCTGAGAAATTCTTTGACTTTAACCTTCTTTGAGTGTTGTCTTCCAAAAACCATATTGTTGGTCCAAAAGTCTTCTTGTATTTCTCAAGATTTCTTCTACTATAATTCCGATTTGCGTCTCATTATCAGAAAGTACCCCCGCCTCCCTACAATAGGAAATACTCGTACAAAGCTTTTATCCTTTTACACACAAACTTTGTTGTCTCGTTGACCAACAAATTACTAAGCCAAAACTGCTTTAACTTTGTTCAACAGAATACAACTTCTGTGTCACGTAACCAATCATTAAACCCACTTATGGCATTAGGATATCCATCCTCACTCTCATGTCGCAAACCCCGACAAAATCCTTATAAATTCCTTCCGCAAAATGTCCGTTTGGTCAAACCTGATGTCAGCTATTTCCCCCAACAGCCTATTTAAAATTCATTTCATTCATTCGAATTCATATGTCCTCTCCCATGTTGATCACACACATACTCGTTTTGTGATTCTCAAATTTGTCTACGCTCTCCTATTCACGCACCCTCGTCCAATCCCACCCAGAATTACAACTGGAACACATGCTGGCCAAGCATTAAGAGCAAGTGTATAAATTCGACGCACAAAAGTGCTCTCAGGCCAGGAGTCGTATGCTGTCATGGATTTCCATTCAAAAAAGCACTCTCAGTTGCACTTTAAGAGCTCTTTTGGAAAAAAACAGGACGAAAAGTACAAAAAATGTAACATCCTGAACGTACTGCTTTCTTCTCCCGGCCCGAACACAAAGAGGTATCTTGATCTGTTTTCTGATATCCAAGAAATAGTGCAGGAAAGCACACACACACACACACAAGGTTCGTGGTCCTTGATCAGCTCTTGGTTTGGTCCGAAAGGATAACAATGTTCGTGTTCCCTATTTCTTGTGGAATGAAAAAATGGAGGTCATAGGTTTCTGGGGCAAACAAATTACGATTATTATTATTATTGGGATCCAATGAGGCTCATCTACAGCCAAAAGGATAACACAGCAAGGATATCATGGTATGTAGCATCATTAACATTATTCATAGGGGTGCTCAATGGGAGGTTACTTTGGGAATCTGGGTGTAAATATAAAAATGGAATAAACGACTAGGAGTCGTATGGATATATCCTTAGGGATGTATCCTTACCAACACTGAGTGTGAGTTTGTTTGTGCGCTGTTATCATCACATGAGAGCCTCAGATCATAAGTTACGAAAAGAAACTTATGGAGAAAAGGACCCCGAAAATATAGTTTAGTGTTCTCTATTTTTCCTTGCTGTCTGTAGTGGGGTGAGGGCACGACGCCGGTTGATGCATAATGCGGAAGACGTGATTTTCTGATGTTCAGCTGGAGGGGTTTGAGTAATGAATCAACGATGTTTGGGTTTTTTTTTGTTGCCTTTCTACCAATCTTTGAATACAGCCTTTCTATACCTACCTCCTATGATATATGTACGAGTACATATTGGTTTGCTGGGAAATTTTTGTTTGAAAAAGTCCTTTTCTCCTTCAGTCGCCCTGTGGCCTTTGTGTGTTGCAATCTTTATAAATGAGATGTGGAAAATGCATACTGCCAGTGTGCTCGGGCTGTTGTATTATGTATTCGTGCAATCAGTTTGTTTATTTTGGTACCCGGAAGACTCAAATCAAGCAAGAGGGTTGACGAGGGAATTTATTTTCCAAGAAGTTGGTAACGACAATGAATAGAATTCTTTTTATTTATTCGTCCTTGGATAGTGTAATCAATTTGAAAAAAATCGTGAGGATTCTAACGAAAGTTTTTCTGAAAATACTTATGTTCATATAATGAGGTATCTTCGAAGACTCACCTAATTTATAAAAGCAATGGTTCTTCGAGTTTTGTATAAAAAAAAAACAGATCTTTTCGAACATTGCCTGGTATAATTAAATATTCGAATCCACTTTGTCTACCTCTTTAGCAGAGCTTGCATCTAGGAAAGTGATTTTAAAAAGACTTGACGGTAGTTTTTAAATGGATTAGTAGGCACTATTGACGAGTTTTACTTACATTCCTACATATGTGGTGATAGGCAGTCGAACAGGAGTTATTATTTCTGATTGCTTAGCTCCAGAAGTTTTAGTTTTAGAGAGTTGTTCAAATTGACTGCCAAGTTTAGTTTTTCTTTTCCACGAAACATCTCACTCAGAGTTTTCCTATTTTATTCCCGTCTTGGCTTGTTTTTATTTCTCCACATTCAGGTGGATCGGATTGTTTTTCTAAATCACAAAATCGCAAAGGATCAAGAAAATGTGGAGTTGAACCATTCCTAGCTGCTTATTCCTTTAGAATTTGTTTTCGATCGGCATGTGACACGCACGTTTATATTGATTTTTACTGACCTTTCTCATCACGAAGTTCCTTAGTTAGAGACACTCTTCATATATGAGTATTGAGACGGACAGAGGTAGTGCTTCATAGCGGCGGGGGTTGGTTTAGTATGCAATCAGCAGCTTTTTGACTGGTGTTCGCCGTGCGTTGAAATGGTTTCGGATCTCAGCAAAACAACAATAGCGCCGGCAAAGGCAAGTACCCTGAAACGGAGCAATGACCTAGATGGAACCCAAAAGAATGTGACGTTGTGCTGTTTAACCATCCCCTTCATATATGTATATAGACGTGCGGCAGTCCTTCACTGGACCAGATTTGATGCCAAAGTGTTGATGGAAATCACAATATCTGTGCATAAACCGGGTTAATCGCGGCCCACGCATCGTTTCAACGTAAATGTGTGACCTTGGCCAGAAAGACGCTACAGATATTAGGGTGCCTGGATGAGTGATAAATGTCAATGTCTTCCGAAAAGACTCCGTCACCGACTTCAGGTTCTTCTAGCGGGTCAATGGGCAACATATTGCTTCATATCAGGCCTCATTCACAAATGACAATTGATAATGAGGGTTGCATGGTTTGAAGCACTGCTGTTGGAGAAGTTCTCAACGCACCCATGATGTTGAGGCAGGCCATTCGTTGGGCTTTCTCGGGAACTTTTATCTGTTCTTTTGATTTCGAAAACCGGCACCAAACTATTATGGCACGACTACAGTGCGATTGATTTAAGATTGTAAGCCCTATCTGAACTCTTATGCTTTCTTGCTCTTATAAAGGGGTGGAATTTTTGTTTTCTTAGTAGAAAGGGACCAGCTTAGTTTTTGACGGATCGACACTAAGGCCTGTTTGTTAACTGTTTGTTAAAAAATCAGCTTGCTTCGAGCATACAACGTTCACAACACTTCCTCCATTTAGTTTCAGAAGTAGTTCGTTAAGGACTCGATTTCTTTTATCAAGGGTAGCACGCCTTGAAATGTATAGCTTCTGCCTAGTCGAATTATATAATGTTACCATCTTGGTACAATTTCGGTTCTCTAAAACTCTCAAATCGTTAACGTTTTAGCTAAACGATCTGTACATCCATACTTTTAGCATACTTCCTGTTTCCCTAGTGAAGGACATTTACAAATACTTAGACACTGTCTGTTAATCTTAATGGAGGGCAATTAAAAAACCGTGACCGAATAGCAATAGAGAATGATAAAAGTCCAGGAAGTAATAAACCACATTCACCAAAGCATATCCTCAGCTTACTGTTCCCATTCTCATGGTACAGTACACAACACCTTCACCACGGTATTAAAGACAATGCAATCTTTTGTACAAAATCCTCCATCTACTTTGATACAAAGAATATCATCGTCCTTGTAGTTAAAAAAAATCCAAAGTATTCGACTTGCTCTCCGAAGCGTTCATCACAGAGACGACTTAGGTTGGTTCATGGCCACTAAAAATTGCACAATATGCCAGTGTGCAGTGTACAAGTGAAAGCTCTTCCAAATCCTTCCAACGAAATGTACTTCATCCATATCAACTGAGATTAAGCTCAACGGATACATGATACTTGGCATTTACACTTCCTGTCTACCATTGTCATTTAATCGCAGGATGCACCTACCACCGCACTCGCATGAACGTCTAATCCGTTCTCTTTGAAACTGCCTGGTATCACGAAGTCGGGATACAAAATTAACCGCAATTTGATGTTCTAAATACCGCACGTATCCTCTAAATCGTTACGTACCAAGTACTACTTTGATGGCATTCATTACATCCTGCCAGAGGGAGCTTGCTTGGAAAATGATGTCTTTTGTTTACATGCAATAAAGAGATTTACGAGCGCGCTCCTGTCCCATTTGCGCTTCAATTTGTTTATCAATTTATTTTTGCGAAATTGTAAGTGAAATGTTCATTTGATTTCGATATTGAACGAACTCACGTGTTTGTCATATTTTCCTCGCACGAAAGTCACGAAGGAGCAGAGCCAAGTGAATGGAGGAGTGATTTTTTCTATTTCATTTCTATTTTTTATATCCTTGCGCTTTTTTTTTGGTGACAGTTGCTGCTGCTGCTGTTGTTGTTGTTGAAAGTGTCCTTGTTTTGCAAAGTAAAATAAATTGAATAAGAGATTTGGTATCTATGAACACAACAGAGAGACATACACGTGTGTGTGTATGTAGGTGGGTGTTTTTTTTTCTTCTGCAACTTGGCGACAGGATAACAACCGACAGTGCATGTATCGTTCTGGATCCTTTGCTTTAGTTGTTTTTTAAATTTATTCTGGTGACATCATTTCATGGAGGGAATCCTGTTGTTTGAATGGAGGTATATACCTTGGCGTTGCACTACTTACATAGCAGCTCGCTTAAGGTATCCTTGGGCAGAGTACTGCCGCTGTTTTGCACTCGTCTTATGTCAAGTAAATTTGCAACAACACCTGGCTGTACAGTAAGTGAAGCTCTGTCAGCATGAGGAAATATAAAGAACAATTTGAAGTGCAGTGGAACAGTTGGGGCCAGTGGATGGTGCTTGAAGCAAATTATTCCAATGAACCAGTGTAACTGTACACTTGAAATTCTGAAAATCTTCCTTATTTTGTAGCAACCATTTCCGAAGACTTTTCTCCCTCGGATTTCCATGAGGGTGTTTACTGCGAGGTTGGTGAACTCCTGAAGTTGTACCTGTCAAAAGTGATTTCCTTAGCGATGGAGGGATGCTTTTGTGTTTGTCGCTGGCAATGTACTTGGCTTTGTTCTCGTTTGTCTCCAATGAATTCTGTAATAATTTGGACAAAGTTTCAGAACCCAACAATTGGACAAATTTGTTGAAGATTATGTTTGGCATGTTAACATCTGCGTACATGAACCAGAACAATGTTGGAACATTTTAGATGTCGCAGCACTGGTAACAAGTTTTAGATGTCAATTTCTGTCAGATTCGAATAAAAGCTGGTAAAGCACTGGAAGAGTTCGACTTGAAATGAATTAATCTTTTTCTTGGTTATTCTTAATATAGAGATTGTATTTTTAAGTCTCGTCTTAACTAGCCTCAGCCGTTGTTGCAGACAATGTTTTCCTACTCTTAAATGCAAACCTCGTCTGAGGTTTTCATGTCCAGAAATAAATGAATTAATGAGATGCATCTATGTACACATGTAAACAATTTTAATAGTTCGTTGCTCCATGCAGTTGGCCTCAAAGAACCTTTTTTTTGTTGAAGTTTGCTTGAAATAGGGCAGCCTTTCATCCTCGCCGATCTCGGGCGTGTTGCTACCAATTGGCTAGAATCGGGTTTCCCAAACTTTGCTCCGTGGAATACTTGGAGCTTATCCAAGTGCTTCCCACAAATTGAATTGTATAAAAATACTGATACCATGCCTTTGGAATACAGACGACGAAGTGCTCTGCGACGATTTATTTGTTCTGAAAAGTGCTCTGCAACTTAAAAAATTTTGGAATCCACTGAATATAGACCAATTATTTTGGTACCCGCAATCGCTTGGTCTTTGAATCGGAGGTTCGGTCTTCCTTTTCACCTCGAACCTGGGCGCTAAGCCTCAAAAATCCTCTTGGCTAGAGCATTGTTGTCGATTCACTGAATGTAGTCTTTTAGACAACATCCACATCTTAGTGCAGCTCGTAGAGTTCCCGATTATACATTCTCCCCTATTCGCTCTCATTTAACAGTACCCAATATTTTCACAGCTTTCCAGGTTGGCGCCATTTTGGCAGGATTAGGGTCCGGTAGAGCATATATTGTGCCTTTCGCGTTAGGAGTTTTGACCCAAGGCTTCCTACGCTGAGATAGCTTTCAACGTAGTTGTTGGTACCCCTTATCAGGAAAAATCTTTATTGTAGTGCCAGACTTGACGAGTTCACCGGCCTTGCAGTTTTCTGGTTCAGTTTTGCCAGGATCCCGAATTCAGCCAATGTCCAATCGAATCCAAATGATGAATGCTATCACATGCAGTTTTAAATTCGAAGAAAAGGTGATGCGTCTCGACTTTAAATCCATTGGTCTTTTCCAAGATTTGCCTTAGTGTGAAGATTTAGTTTATAGTCGCTCTGGTTCCGACCGAAAGCGACACTAATACTTTGGTCGAATATCAAACTATGATCGTAAAATCGTTTTAAAGACGGACGTTATTGTTTATAAAAGATTTATCGCTATCACAAAAAAAAAACGGGAAGGTAGATAAAGTTTCTAAGAAAAAAAAAAAACCAAACCACTTGCATGGAATATATCGCTTCCAGCTACGACGGAAACAATCATAAAAACGTGTTTCCTCTGTGAAAGTCTTTGCTTCGATTGAATATCTCTTGAAATTTATTTTTATTATTTTAAATAAAAATGCTTCTGTTGATGAAACTCTAAAACGAAGATACAAGGACACTCATTCAGAGGTTGCAGGATATTCACTTCGTTTCAATTACAATTCTTATTCCACATTCCTCCATCGTTTCCTCTTATTAAGCTTTACCTCCGTTCCCGATTTAAGGTAACGTTTACCTTTATCCGCTTTCTTCTTGAAGTCCTCTTGATTTTTTTATATTATTTTTTTTTTTGATATCCTTTTTGTACTGTTTTTTTTTTTATATCATTTGTCTTTGTACATGCATTCCACTTATGGGCCAAGTGCAGGAATAATATTTCTTATTTCCTACGACAAATTGGACACAGACTCCTTTTTTTTATCTTCGTCTTTGTTGCTCTTATATTTCATAAAAAAAAATCTGTAACAAAGAATTCAATTCAATTGTTTTTTTTTTTTTTCTCCAACTTCGTGCTTTTCTTCTTCATCTCTGGCTTTCTCCAACGAAAAAGGATTGCAATTTAAAATCTAATAAATTATCTATACAGAGAATGTAACAGCTAGGAGATTTCGGTTTGTTTCAAGCGGTTAAAAATTGGATTCAATTTGCCAACGACCACTGAGTTTTGGTCAGAGGCAACCATTAATGAAGAATCCTTTTTACAATGGTCCAATGTCTCTACTGCAGAGATTCAGAGATTTTTGTGTGTGTGTGTGTTAGACAATAGTCAGCATAAATGATTTTAAATCTGTTTTGTTTAAGGTTTTGGGTAATCGATTTGAAATGGCTTGGAAGTTGTTAAGGATATCCATAAATCATGTGGAGGACTATTGAACAATTTGTTTAGATTATATGTCGTAGGATATTCGAATTATTCATTTTCGAAAATCAGAACTTCGGAATTGAATATCAGAAATGACGACTCAGTATTTGAGGTGTTTTTTTTTTGGAAGATTCCCAATTGAATTTAGAATGTTAAGTCGGAAAATTGGCTTAAAGTGCTGTCTTCACACAAGTGGACGTTCAGAATGATGCATTTGTCTGCCTCACCCGATGAAGTCATTTCTTGAAATCATCAGTCTACAAAATGGTGACATTTTCCACTCTTGTGGTGCTATGACCTAGGATCTTAAGCAGTTTGTTGAAGACTTTGATTAGGGTCTTACATGCTGTCCCCATACGACGTTCCTGTTACCAGTATGCGTCATTTGAATGTTTCTATTTGCTCTGGAGAGGCATTTTATTTGTAAATATGTCACGAAATAAAATCTTTTGTCAATTCATTTCAAGACTTCTTCTTTACGTAAAGTCTTACAAAAATCAACGGTTTTTGTAAGGATTTCTTAGAACAACGACAGCAGAGAATTTTGGCCAATAAATCGGTGGCAAAAGCTTATATTTTGATCTTCTACAGACATATTGTCAGTCGCAACAACTGCTTATATCGTGTGGAAATGGCTAATTATTGTCCAAAAGCCAAAGCGAATTGAATGAAAGTAATTTGTATCCATAAGACTGCCAGTAGCCATCGTCGTTTGAGCTTAAAACTTAAGAGGAGCCTTCTTATCTGCTGGATCAAAGTCCGTTCAGGTACCACCGAGGAGAAACTCGACGAACAAATGATTTACTATTGAGGCAAGCGGTAAGCCACTCATATAGCCATGTTTCGAGTTATCCCTTGAATATGGAGGATAAGACAACTCTCATAGACTTGTTTACAGTCTAGAATGGCAATGACAATCTAGAAAATTCAAAAACCCCCACAAGCAATAAGAGAACTGAAGAAATTCTAGCGCTAAGCAAGCGTGATGCTTAGCTTCCTTCCCAGGCATTACTCACTCAACAACCATCCCAACAATCTGGGCATAAGCCCCACGGATTCGTGCTGATTCCGCTTGAAAGATCAAGGAGAACTACAGAGCACATCTTATGTGAATGTCGCTCCCCAGCTCGAAGCCATATTTCGAGATGGGTTTCATTTCACCAGAAATATCTAGTCACTCATTCATCCGCAATCACAATTCTGAGTTGGATGAACATTTTTCTCGGCTCAAAGGAACTTTTAGTTCACAATGCTTTTCAGGTAGATAGAGATAGTAATTCTTTTATATTTAGTTTGGTTGTGGACCATGGGATTAGCTGCGGCCTCGGAGGGTTCCTTATGAACCTGACCAGAGAATATGTTGAAGTAGACTGCATAAGGTGTACAATCCGCTGTTGATTTCATCCATTCCTTACTCTTTTTCGATCTCCTTATATTTATCAATCAGTGACTCAGACAGGCTAAAAGAGCAATCAGAACAAAACCACTAAAAATATTCTCAATCATAAAAGGGACGATATCAGAAGACTTGCCGGCTTCTTCACCGGTCACTGTAGCCTCAGATATCACTTACATAAACTAAAGATAGTTCAGCAATCTGAATGCAGACTCTACTTAGAGGAAGACGAATCAGCCGAACACGTACTATGTGAGTGCGTGGCTGTCTGCAGGGTCAGGAAACGCTGTCTCTACAAAGGATTCCTCACACCGGAGGACATTCGTAATGCCTCGACTAGAGATATTCTCAACTTCATTAGGAAGATAGAGGATCTCCTTGTCTAACTGGCTCCAGGCACAATAGATCTTTTAGGTCGCGTCGCCATATGCATCTGTCGCAGAGCCCTACAAAAAATAATAATAATAATAATCTCTATCAATTCCTCTTCCTCTCTCTCGCTCCATCTCTCCACCTCATGCCTTTTTTTTTAGAGATTTGTACCAAATTTCCCGCCGAAGTATCTACCATTTGAAAAAGATTTTAAGCCCGGCTTTTGATTGAGTGTAGACTTCAGTTGTTAATTACTTTACTTTAGTTTGCCAACCAACTGTTTCCATTTTTCCACACCTAGTTGATTGATATCTCTTTCCAACTGTGCTCTCCATCTAAGGTGGGCTTCCCTTTATGCTGTACTTACCATAGACATCCTTAAATCTGTAGTCTTCTCCACCCATACTCCGTTGAACAGAATCGAAAATTACACGAAAACAATCTTTTTTTTTTAAGCAACCGAAGATACTTCAATCCACTTTTGATAACGTCCTTGTCATACAGCAGGATAGAAACGATGAATAGTTATTATGTCTCCTTAGTCGTGGTGTTCATCATCCACATTCTGAAACTTATCAGTCAAATCCTTTGAACGACGTGCCGATATCCTGTTAATAGGTGGGCTATGTTAGGAATATGGTTGGAGCATAATTTCATCATTCAATAGGTAAACGGTCACGACTTGAAATTGAGGGACTAAAGCTCTGCCAATATCATACGCTTTGCAATTGACCTTGTGCAATGAAAAACAGAAACGTCCCCCTTCTTCGTTGTAGAATAGCTACACACACATAGAAATTGTGTTGGTAAACTCCTAGGCCTTTCATAAATATTAATTATAAATTCCTGAAAGGGCTATCCTCCATGGAACGACCTTCACAAACACTATCATCGTGCAATTCACTACTCATCCATTTAAATCTCAATACAAAAAGTCATTGTAACCACCTCTTTAGTTCCTAATGGAGTAGCCTCACAATAATCTACAGTGATGGAGACAAACACCTCTAAGTGACAGGCATGACCACCATTCTTAGTGCTCTCCATCAACTATAAGTAACCAACACCCACCTTTAGCCATTCAGCTGCATGTGTTGGCCTCCTGTGTCAAGAAGGACATGGATAAAAACACCTCCTTTTCACAGGGCCATAAACATAAACGCTGGAGAATATGTTCGCAATTAGGGTAGACAAGCTGTTCAGCTGAAACCGGATCGAATGAAACTATGGCTCTTAAAGTCAACCGCTTTATGTGTCATGTACAACACACATACGAGTACATGCATTTGTTACTTTTCTCTCGAAATTATCCTTCTTCTTATTTATCCTGCATGTTGTTTCCGTGGTTCTTCTCTCCTTCACTCTGCCACACGCTACTTAATTCACTTTGTACATTCTGTCCAGGTTCCGTGACGTTGCTGAGTGTAACCCCCTGGAGTATCCATTTCCAGCCGCAGTACGGTTCTCAGGTTGATAATGTATTTTTAGTTTGAACAGGATGTACAGGATGTACAATCTCCTTGTGCTAAGTATCCAATGAAAGCATGGCTCGGTGGCATCAGGCAATAATCCAAAAAGCAGATAAGATACTTTATTTACGTTGGCTATTTCTCGAATATTTTTCGCTTTCATTTCGCTATTTGCAAAGAATTTCCCAAGGAATGGAGAGAAGTAAAAATTGTTTCACAATGTCCTTGCAACAACTATATACTTTGATGAAGGACTACAGGTATCCTCCAACAAAAGCTGGTAAAATTTATTTGTGCGTGGTAATTTGTACTACAAAAGTGTGCAGTACTTCTCGGGGAGAACAGTATATTTGAAAATCTGCAGAAGATTTAAATTTTGAGAAATATTTGTTCGCAAGCGCTACTCCAGGATAAATGCATGGAAATCCTTTTTGTTGAAAGCGAAGCAATGCAGGAAACACAAGGAGAAAGAATGCACTTCTTTTCTCTGATTTATTTCAAAAGAATTTTAAAGTGGCATTTTAAAGTTTGTGTCGAGGCTTTGCTAACGTCACGTGGATTAACATTTAAGTGTATTCTTCGGTACTTGGAGAGCTTAAAGTTTTGTTTCGTGAAATTGAGCGCGACAAGACTGCCGGTAGTAGTGATCAAGATGAAAACTTGAGAGTATGTCACAGTTGATGTTGAAAATATGAAGAGAATACTTCTGTAAATGCCATTAAGGTTCAGAGGGAATCTGGGCCTCAACCAACGACCCTTCTCAGTTAGCCCGGTCCTAAGATAATTGCCTCCGATTGTGCAATCCGAGTTGGTTGAGATTCTACTTGGGTTCGGATTAGATTCGAAGACTTTGTGGTCTGGAGCGACCATATTGACCCTTCACTTTGAAAAAATGAACGAAATTCAAGGCCGCGTATGACATCCCTATACCAAAGTCGTCTGTCTGCGTAGGACGCGCTTATCCATCCAGACATTGGAAGTAGAGAAAGGACCTAGACAAGGCAATGCGCTGTCTGGGAAATAACTTTTTTCCCACCCACCCCGGACCTGCTCGGAAAGCTCCGATTTTTTTTTCTCGTCTTTCCTTTAATTTTCTTTGCTGGATGGGTAAAATGGAGCTTTAAACTCGATGGAAACTCACTCTCGTCCTCAGTTATGCAGCCTGAATGCTCCAGCAGTGTCGAATGTGGTACCAGGCAGATCCATTTTGTCAATCGCACTGGACAATGGAGTAGCAAAGTCTTCTCGCAAATAACTTAAATGACTCTATACAAGACTCCTATCATCCAAGATCAAGAGTGGATGTTGTTTCCCTCAGTTGTTTTGAGAGAAAAATCCTTCAGGCGATCTTTAGTCCCGTCTGCATATACGGTTAGCGGCGAAGGGGGTACAAAAACGAATTGTTTTTGGTTGATCAGCGTCGTTGACTTAATTAGAACAGCCCAGATGCAACGATGGATGGGATGTGTAGAGTGGATGCAAATAGGCGCCGAATAGTTTCATTTAAAAAGTTCACTTAGCTCCATTATTTTCAAATGCAGTCTTCAACGAACAGATTTAGATACTATAACCATTATTTAAATAATCATTCATTATTTTATACTTATAATATTCTTTTTTTTTATTTCATTTTAGGTGGATGGACAAAAATATATCGGTCAGGGTCGGAGTAAAAAGATAGCTCGCATCGAAGCTGCCGCAACAGCGTTACGCAGTTTTATACAATTCAAAGATGGTGCAGTACTGACACCGCTTAAGCCAGCGTGTAATCTTGATTTCACTAGTGATGAGCATCTAGAAAACGGTATTTTGAATTCTGATAAGTTGGGATTTGCGGATTTAGTTGAGCTTGTAGACACAATTGTTAAGCATGCTAAGAGTGCAAAAAAGTTGATACCCTTCTTGAATGGCCATATAAGCATGTCAAGCAAGTATAATTTTGTATTTTTTGTTTTGTTTTTTTCTTTTGTTGTTGTTTATTTTTGTTTTTTTTTTATTTATCTTATTTTTTTTAAATTTTATTGAAAAAAAAAATATATATATTATTTTCCTTGTGTTCTTTCGATTTGGAATTTTAGCGGAAAGATTATTCAATGTTGAACAAGTTGTGGTAAGATAAGAGGTTGTTTCTTTGAACGCACCCATTTCACTAATGACATCTCTAAGGCTATGTGTGCCAATTTTTGACTAAATTTTGACATTCATATGAATTGTGGCTTAAAATCGAACGTGAAAACAGAAATAAATGTCAGATTTTAGTCAATGGATGGAATTGCCATACGGCCTTAAGGTTGGCTTACTTTGTTTTTGCTGACGTTTGTCCGGGGAGATAAAGTGTCACAAAAAGCACTTGAGATTGTTGTTGTAATTTGTCATGACGCATTAATATTTGTTTTTTGATTTAGTTTGTTTTTAAGTATACTTATGTTTTCTGTGTTGATGGAAATAATTTGTTTTATTTTAAATTTTATCGGATTGAGCTAGATGGTACCTGGGAAACCACTATGAGGCTCTAAGGGGCATCTTACATACCTGCAGAGACCAGAAAAGCACTGTGCCAAACAAGATTTTAATCAAGATGGAGGTCATGGGAGAATCTCAGGCTCATGCTTGCGTGTGAACGGTTGATTGTTTCCTTGGAGATGAATCCCCTGCTGAACTCATGCTCAAAAGGTTAAGATGGTAGTTGCGTGATCAGTCCTCTGACGAAGTCCTTCAGGAGCTTGTTTGGTGTGAGAATTTCGCAATTTATCTTATTGTTAGAGGGGTTAATGAACTTTCTGGATTTTCGAGGCTGAGACTTGTTTAAGTTTATCGCACCATACAAGTGATCAATAGGAGATGTGAGGAACTATAATAATGAGCTAGGTTTGGGGTATCATTTTTGGTTTCAGGCTCCACTTTTCCCAAAAAGCCCCCAGAGCTGTAATAACTTTTGTAATAATGTCCTTTAAATTGGAATTCCAAGTCAGCCTTTGGTCTAGAATCACCCCTAGATACCTGACTTATCGCCGCTCAGCTATAAAGTTGAGAGATTTACTATTCTTTTTCTGGTAAAGAAGATGATTTTTTTTTAATGTGTGAAGCAAGACCTTCAGATTGGACCATCTCCATACCTTATTTTATGCACTTTGCATGAAATTGGTCAGAGTTCTATAGTTAATAAGCCTGTTTTGCTCACGTCTTTCAACAGTTGATCAATCATTATGGACCATTGCATGGGTGAGAGAACACCCTCTTGCGGGCAACTTTTTCTTACTTTATGAAAAGCAGACTGTTCTAGCTTGGCAGACATAATACTGCTGCTTAGCTTGGAATGAATCCGTCTGATTGTAGGGTAATCAATTAGGCAGCGAAGGCTTGAAGAAAATTAAGTGTTATCAAAAGCCCCTGAATTCCAGACTCTTAGAAATATAGAGTTGATGCCTTTAGGTCTTAAACATTTTGGGACAGTTTGAGACTTGTTGCCAGTTTTGGGAATGAATAAAACTACGTTAACTTTTCGCCAAATCTGGTTCAAAACTAGAATCTAAAAAGCGAGGATAAATGAAAAATGATAGTTTCAATTCCGAAGGAGCTCTGACAACTCATTAAATGGTGTTGGAGTTGAAAAGGCTTTTAATTTTCCTCTTAAGGAGCCAATACCTTCTTCTTTTTTTTTGTCGGGATGTTGGAACAACACTCAGACGCAAAAACAGGTCCATTGTTCTACCAGCAGGTACAACCCTTTTACAGTGTTTTCTTCGTCTTTCTAAGAAAGTCGAATAAGAGCTTCAGTGATAAGGAGCTTAGGTTACCATTTACCTTAATCGTCGGAGAACGCATCAGTAGTTCTGGAGCTAGAAAAGTGGAATTGAAAAAGCAAAATTAGAGTTTCTCTGTGGTCGTTAGTGAAGCAACCATCGACGTTTTATAAAGGCTTATGTTATTTTTATATTAATTAGAAAGGGTTCGTTGTATTGATATTGATGAATACCTACGAAAGCAAACAAGGATATTCCCCCTTTATCATAACAAACTTTATGTTGCGTCTTTCGTTGTTATCCCTTTCACTTAAACCCCACTTTCTACTATCCACCACATTCAATGGTACGCTCATCAATGTCCTGCTCGATGGACGAAAAAATAAAAAAATCAGTTTCAATCCACTATAACATGGAGTAGTTAACGAAATTAAATTCTCAAACTGAATAAATTGCTGGAGGTACCTTCTTCCTTTATCTGCATGGACTTTCCATTTTTGATGCCAAATCCGTCTTGTTGGGTAACAAATTTCAATATATCTAGGCCAACATACCACAGAGCGATATTGCACTTCAACCTTAATGCAATTTTAAAACGGCACCCGTTTTTGTTTGCTTCCGCAATTTTTATGCGACAATTCACGAAAGTGATTGGTTTAACTGTCATCACATCGCAATTGGGGATGAAATGGTCGAAGGACATTAGGAAATTACTTTGATTTTACAATTTATTTTTTGCTTGGAAATCTGTCCAATTGGAGTATGGATATATTTTCCGAATTGAAAAGCGGAAATTCGATTGAAATCAAATGTCAAAATTGATGATTTATTTAGTCAGTGTTAGAAGTGCATGATGGCATCCGTTCTGTAGTATGTTGTGTAAGGGTATTTTCGGATGATTAATTCTGTTTTTCTGTTTTTTTTTTGTGTATATTTGTGTGTAGATATTTGTTTATGGAATTTATAGAGCTTCGTTTCATCAATTTGATGAACGCCGATTATATCTGAAATTTACATATTTGAATGGTTATTTGAAGCACAGTAGTGGGTCAATATTGATTTCATCGTACCCAACTTTTTGACGTCAATTGATCTGGTTTTGTATAAACATCGTTGACTTTCATTTTGGCATAAATTGCTTCATAATTTGATTTATATAGGCAACTCCAACATGTATTTTTGAGATAGTTTCGATTGACGAAATCAAAGAAAGGCTTGACTCTTATATTGGTTTGCTAAATTTTGTTGTTGTTGTCCTAATTCGAACAAAGGAACGAAGTATCAGCGGCGGATTTTCACGAGGTTGTTATTCGCAAAGTTAACATTTACTCTGAGGCAGTTGCCAAGCTTCTGTGCTAAGCTGTGTCGACTGCATACAATTGTATGATTTCAAGATCAGCTTGTTTCGTTTTTTCTTCAATCGCCGTATAAACCTCTACAACGACCCCCTGAGAACGTGCGATAATATCGATATTGTCATCATATCCCAGCAGCTGGATGAATTCACACATTAAAGTGATTTTCCTTTTGACGCCAGCTCAGCGCTCCAACAGGTGCATCGGAGGCATTTCTGTAACAATTTCGCGAAAGCGTTTACAAATTGCACACTACACCGCTTGTTTTCCAACGTAACGCGACATAGCTTAATCTTATAGACCCCCAAGCGATTGATATTGATGGATCGATGAAAATTTCGTGGACTTTGACTTGAAATTCGTTTGTCTTTTCCAGGATTTGCCGGAAACCACCATGGAACGTTCTAATTAGTGTACACAGTGTGAAAACAGCGCCTTGGTGCAGCAGATTCTTAGTCCATTTGACACCAAAGGTTCCATCGATTCAAAGTAGCAGTTTTTCTGGACTTTGTATCCAATATACTCTCCCAAACTTTTAGGCAGGTTGACATAAGTTTTATGCCACGATAGTTGTTTGTTTTTGAAGAACAGGCAGAAGTGCCACCCTAATGTCGGAATGCCATCGTTGATAATCTTCTTGAAGAGTAATGTAACCCATTCACGCTGACTTGTGAAAATAATCAAATTCTGCCCAATATTTGCACACTTTGTCATAAGAAATATTGCTGTTGCTTCGCTTTGAATCGATTTTCATTCTTAACCTGCAGCGTTTTTACTCCTTCCAAATGGTTCCAAATCGCGTCGAAATTAGAGAAGTCTCGTCAGTTAGGTGTCTGTTCGGTTATAATCCTTTGAATCTGACGTGTGAAGTGTGGGGAAATAACAATCGTCACTGAATACCATTTAACCTCCAAACGTAGGCTTACCACATTTATGTTTGTAATTACAATTCGTAACTGTCCGAACTAATTTATAAGCCAACATTTGTATCCTCTGCCTTGGCAATTAACATCGTCTAATAAATAACATTTAAAAAGGACTCCCCCGGGTCAAAGGTAACATTTACAAATTTTACCTTTATTTCCTTTTGTTTTTTCGTTTTTGAATCCGCTGTAGCAAATTTTTCTAAACATAATTTTTTCCTTATTTTGTCGTTTATTCCGTTCTTATGTCCTTTTTTTTGTTTTGGTTAACTTCTTGGAGGATACACACACGTTTGCAGTTTTACCCGTTTGATTTTGAATTTTTTTGGTTTTTCTCTACAACTCCTTCCTCCCCTGTTACACTTGACGCTATTGATTGTACTAAATTTTTCGCGTGTACTATTATAATTTTTTCTTATTTTTTATTTTATTCAGCTGAAGTATCCAAAGGTGTTATTACAGTCGATGGACAGAAGAAAGTTCCCGATAAAGGACCAGTGATGCTACTTTATGAGCTATTTAATGATGTACACTTTGATTGTTCGACAATAGATGGCGCTCAGAATAATTGCCGCTTTAAAATGACTGTGACTGTGAACAATAGCAAATTTGATGGAACTGGTAAGTAAAAGTTAATTCTCAAATCCTTTGTGGTGTAGTTAGGGTTGTGTCAGGATGCTTATGTCCTGCATGGTGGTATATTCATTGTCAAAAAATTGCATTTTTTTTGGATGACATGAGCTTAACACGGAATTGTAAAACACAAACAAGTGAGGATTATCCTTGTAGGGAAGGAACAAAATTCCTTTAGTTGTTAAATTTTTTTTTTTTAAATCTGACACCTGTCCTCAGGGATGAACTCGTTTAACAATTTGAACAAAAATGTCACGACACAGCAGTGACAAATTACTTAATAATTGGATGTCAGATGCACGCTACGGCTTTTAAGGCTTAATATAAATATCAACGATTCGAAAGTAATTGGATAAGAGCCAATTCAACTGACGGAGTGTGGATTTTAACAGCTAACAGCAATTATTTGTCACCCTGGTCGGGGAAATGCAATTATTTTTACAAGTATGTATGTGTTTCTTACGATAAGTGTTCTCCTTCACTGCGCCTGCACATATGGGGTTACAAGTTTCTGAATACATCTGCAATATATCTCCTTCGGGTTGTAGATTAAGTCGAAAACTTGTTGGCTTAAAGAAAAACGAGGAACCTCTTAAATTTCTTAATTTTCTAACTAGAGCGTGTGGGACTTATGCCCAGCTTCTTGAGATGGTAGTTGAGTGAACAATGTCCGGAGAAGAATTCCTTTAGAAGCTTAACATTACGTTTGTTTAGTGTGAGAGTTAGACGACTTCGCTTGTGGTTTGATAGGCTAATGAACTTTTGTAATTCATGAAATCCAGTCCACTTCGAGAGCTTGTTCTGGGACTCCCATGAGTCAAGCTCCAACTTAATGTAGTTGGTGGTTAATCCACAGAAGTAAAGTTGTGAACAGTTATAAAAGTTGCTTGAGAGTATTTAGGCAGCTCCAGGCAAGCCTTGGGTCGAAAAGATAAGAGCATGAAACTTTTATCGCTGCCTGGCTGTCGGAAAAGATGGCAATCTGTTTTTTTTTTTAAGGAGACATTCTCGATTGCAGGCAGAAATACCTAAATAAGCAGAAGCTAGCTATCAGTTGCTTGTGTTGTTTTTTTTTTGAAAGACTCTTTAAGCACTTACGTTAAGGACCGTGCAAATATGTTTTCTTATTCTTATCCTGTTTTCCATCATCTCTACTCTTGATTTGTGCTTCCTTGTATGCCTCTTCGATTATGTGTAGACTTGACAGCCGCTTCCAAGTGCCGACCCCATTTGTACTTAAGGGTCTAGTTGAACACGAATAAGACTGTTTATAAGGAATTATCAGAAAAGATGTTTGTTACAAGGAGACTTCTCATTTACAAAATATTGAATGCATATCTTGCATCAATAAGCAACTTACTGGAGATGCGAGATGTGAACATAGTCTCACTTTCTGATTTATTGACGCCGAAGACAACCAAAAGGATTTGAAAACCATGACATTCGGGGTTTGCCGTGTAAAGGTGAACGTAGAAGTTGTTAGGCAGATGTGTTGGTTATAAATGGTCTTTCATTAAGCGCTCCTATCTTTAAATTTAAATAAAACAAAGTGTATGTGAGATATTATCGACATTTTTATTCGTTTGAAAAGCCTATCGATGCCATTATGTATGGAATATAACATCGTTCAAATGTCCGCCGCGGCTTCTCTGGGTGGCGCGCATCCGAAATGTCAAATTTTAAGTTGGTAATTATCGGCCAATAGGCCTGGCTAACGTCGTTCTCAAAGAAATATGAGCCGATGACGCTGCCAGCCCAAAATCCACCCCAAACAGTAACTTTTTCGGGATGCATTGGACGCTCTTGGATCTCATGTGGATTGGTATCGTCCCAAATTCGACAATTTTATTTGTTATCGTACCAATTCATCTAGAAATAGGTCTCATCGCTGAAGATGATTTTTCGAACGGAACGTTGCCCGAACAGAACACCCATTTTGATAAAACAGATTAATTATTTGCACGTGTTGTTGAACGCTATGTCCATCCATTGTGATTTGGCAAAACAAACTGAATAAATTACAGCCAATTTGACAGATGTAGCTTCAACAATATGGTCGCTATCAACTGTCAAAGTTCGGAAGTCCCTATTGGAAGACCCTTTAGCTCAGTGGTTAGAGGGTTTGACTATTGAGTTAGCTGAACGTGGAGAGAAACCCAACAATGTGGTTTATTTCACTATCTCTCTGAGCATCTACAGATGGAGCTTCAAGCGTCTACAGTTTGAACAATCATTCTTTTTCTTTTTCAGATATTTTTTGAAGTGGAATTTGATTTGTTTCGAAATAAGGGCTAGATGTGGCAGCAGATAAGCAACTCTTGGTCCAATATTGGTTGTTGGATTTGAGATTGACTGAATGTTCAAATCTCACCCTTAACAAACAAAATTTCTAACGTAATAGTTTCGTGTTTCCTTTCCCCATGTGGTTTGACTTGGAACATCCTGCCCCACCTTTACAATTTATCAGAAAAGTTACCATTTTCGTTGAATATTTTAAGTTTCTTGACCCTTTTTTTTTACTTGTATTGACACAGTTCTACTTTTTCTATAAACAAAAATAAAATTCAAAGAAACCAACTCTAGCACCATCAACGCCTACACAAGAGAAATTCATTTCTTTGTTTCATTCATAAATTTTTATCTGAAAAGTAGATTTTATTCAGAGAAACACCCCTTGGGGAAAGTTCTTCTTTTTTTTCAATCGTAAAATCCACATTTCCCATCTGCCAAAGGACTTTAACATTCATAACTGTGTTAGCGCACTTAAAAGCGTTTTTCAATGTGAATTTCGAATTCAATCGAAGTAATGTACTTTGAAGGTTATAGCCTTGAAAAAATATACATTCTGCCGTTAAGAGTCCTCCTCCTCCGGCATAACACTTGCACTTGAATGGAAATGGATTTTGCATTTTATTTTAATATTGTTTCTCTTTTTCACCGTTATTTTCAGGTCCATCAAAGAAATTAGCCAAAAATGCTGCAGCAAAAGCAGCTCTTGCTTCCCTATGCAACATCTCCTACAGTCCGATGATGCATCCACAAAAGAACGTGCCGATTCCCATTGATGATAAGCAATCGTCCATGGAATTGCCCCAAATCCATGCGGACACCATTGGTCGGCTGGTGCTGGAGAAGTTTATGGAAGTGATCAAGGGTCAAGAGTCATATTCGAGGCGGAAAGTTTTGGCCGGAATCGTCATGACGGAGAACATGAATTTCAACGAAGCAAAAGTACGCAGATACAATCTGTGCACACAGGATGAGTGATTGCAAACAGAGAAGTTTGCAAATGTTTTCATCATTTTCTATTCCTTTTTTTGTTTTTGTTTTTCATTTTGTTTTGTGCACATCCTTTTTGTGCTTGGTTACTCATTGTTTTCTCTTTTCTGGGATTTTTCTAGGTCATATCTGTATCAACCGGTACAAAGTGTGTGAGTGGTGAACATATGAGTGTTAATGGTGCGGTCCTGAATGACTCCCATGCGGAGATTGTGTCCCGGAGGTGTTTGGTAAAATTTTTATACGCTCAATTGGAACTGCAGACGAGCTCGTGTAAGTAGAGAAGTACAAGCATCATAACCACCATCGCCCGGTATGCCTCCTCCATCCACTCACGTGCTAGTGCGAGTGTGTGGGTGGTGGAAAATATGGGAGATTTTCTATTTCTTTTTACATCTATGGTTTTTTTTTTTCAGCAGAGCTGCTCTGTTTTATGTTTTATTTTGTTCTTTCCTTCTTTTTTTCTCTTTTTCTTCTTTCTTTCCATTCTGCTGGGCATTTTGTTGGATTTGTGTTTCTATTTCTATTGCAGTTTATTTGAGCAAACTTTTGTTGGTTAGCTTTTTGTTTTTTATATTTTTGTCCAAGGATATTGTTGACGGACTGTTATTGCGAGCGAGACATATCTCTGTATACAATGGTCTAAAGTGCTCTTAATTTGTTCCCATTTTCCTGTTTAAAAAAATGTTTTTCTCTTCTTTTTTTATATTGTCCTTTGCTGCGCTTTTGTTCTTTCTTTGATTTTCACTAAAGGATGCTTACAATGCATGCGTGATAGATGAACATTTTTCATCATGATGTAGGATGAAGAAGAAAAGAGTTAAGACTTAATCGACAGTGTCCCTGTTTCTATTGGGGATATAATGGATTCAGGACAAGTATATGTGGAAGGGACTTATTTAGAGCTAACTTTGCAATTGCTGCATTAAGTAGAACGTTTTGTCTTAGGTGATGCATGTTTCAAAAGACGTTGGAACGGAATACAGGTCAGCGAAGGTTTTCTAAAGTGAGGGCAAGAAAAGATGGTGTCTCATTTTGCTTTCAGGTCTCTCTTGCAATAGGCTCTCTTCTCCTTTAGACAGAATAGGCATTGACTGGAGGAAAAGAGAGTTAATTTCCCTTGTTATTGCCTTCCTTTTGTATTTTCGGATGTTTTTGACTTTTACTTTGATAGTTCTTATAATATGTGAGTCCTTGTGGAAGGTGTAATTGGTCTGATGCGTGCTCTGGAAGCCAGAAAAAGAAAGGCATACGTACATAATATGCATAGGTCCCTTGACTTCAGTCATAGATGATTTGGTACCTACCAGCGCTTGCCTTTATTGTAGGCGAACAATGCTTGTAACCTCTTCTACTTTCGATGCGTTCATGTAGGAACACGACTTTGAACCATGAGTAGATCTTTGTGTACAACTCTTGCTAAGTTAGAAAGAAATTGGCAATGCTCAGCTTTTTCTAATGTTAGAGAAGTTTAGAATTTTTGTCGAGGCGAGAACGTCGTCAAGTGGAAAATCCAATTTTAATGACGAGTAGGCGCTTCTGTGATAATTCTTATGTTGTTAGCGCTGATGACATCAGCAGCGAAGATCCGCCACCTAATCAGATTAAACTCAAGGCAATCAAATAGGAAATGTTCCATAGCATGCAAGATACGTCGAGCCTCTTGCATACCTGATGGAGATCAAACAGGCACTTAAAGATGTTTTGTGCTTTGCAAAGTTTTCCTGCAACTGTTTTGGAGGAACCTCAGGATCGTTTCTGGCGAGATGAATCCTTTGCCGAAATGTTTTTGTCAACTTCATGTGTCTGATGGATAAGCCCCAGAACGATGATTGATCTCTTCAGCAATTTCGTTGTTCTCAATGCCCTTGTGTGTGGAAACCCAATATTTGAAAATGTTCTTGTAAAATACTAGCCCAATGGGTCTTAGAGACCTGAGTATGGCCCAGAGGAACTCCTCTTCGCCGGCCAACATACCTACCTAAAAGTGCTAGCTTCTTGAGAGTGGTTTTTAGTTAGCTACATGCATTGAACCGGTGAAATAGGAGTAACAGAGCTTTTACTGCTGCATATCTGTCGGAAACATGGCAATCTATTTTCTACCTTATGTTTTGCTATGGCCGTTCCTAAATCTCCCGTCAGCGTATTTTACGAGACCAATGTTGTTTCTATGGTCACTAGAGAGAACTTTTTGCACTCTAACTGAGGTTGGTAAGCCCTCTAGGTTTTCCTTTTGAATGTCCTTGTTGATAGCTTCGTTATAGGATGTGAGTGGCGTTCGATAAGTAAGAGTGTTAAGCTACAATAACCCTAGTTTTGAGAAAGCAGCTGTTTATTCCATCATGAAACATCAAGGTTGACAGATCTGTATTTTTTTTACAATTCTCTTCGAATTACACAAATTTGTGAGTTTAACTGTTGAGCCGCCTCATCAAGTTTGTTGAAAGAGTCTATGGCTGGTAGTAGAGTTTCCATTCCACATGAAGGCAGCTCAGAATTTGAGAGTAGTCTCATAGTGAGGTTTCTTTTTAAGCGTGTTAATTAGAGATGAAATTGTAGACAGCTGACTTGAATGATTGAGTTGATAGAATTGGGTTCAGTACCCCTGAGAGGAGTAACTCGAAAACATTAACATTCCTTCTTTGGTACAAATTTAAAGCACCATCAGATGATTGTAGTATAATGCCATATTTCTATCCCAAGAGAACCATGAATATTGTTACGATTAGAGAACCATGTCCATTAACAGTATTTCATTTCTTAAAGGAACCAAAAACATGCAACAAAGAGATATCAAATTAACAAACAAAAAACAATAAGTACTCAAAGAATTAAAATACCATTCTTATTATCGACTCAATTTGCATATCATAACATCCTGCACGCGAAACAGTTCCATTCCGTTTTACTTAACTTTTGCATAATTGCGCGACAAGTGGCTGTGCAAAAAAGATGTTGTGCTATTCCATGCTAAAGACTTATTAAGATTTTAAAAGGACGATAAGTGGCACACGAAATACCATTTAAATAACAATGAAAAGTACGGTATCAAGTGTTATTGGACATTTAAAGGAAGTTTACATTAAAAATTAACACGATTGAATTTCTTATGAATGAAAACGAACATTGCCTTTGTAAGGAATTAGGAAAGAAAGGAGCTGCAATGTTCACGCGACCATAAATTGTGGAAAAAATTATTTTATTTTTCCCAAGGGTAGTATTCTTGGTCGTTCGTCAAAATGGTTCTGTTTCTGTTTTGTCTTCAATCAAAGTGATCTTTGATTCCAATTCTCAACTCTTAGAGAACACTTTGCGCTAATGTTTGGATTCTCACAACTCTATTCTTGATTAGTTGCTTTCGTTTGCTACGTGCATATGTACCAAATCTGCATTGCTTCTCCTTCTTAAACGATTTAAATATTTTGAACACTTCCAGTACAGCCGATGTAAAGTGCAAATCTATCTTTGTCTCTGTGATCTTTATATTTGAGAGGAGGATAGGACTTCTACAGAATTTTTCCATCAAGTACGGCGTTTAGAGCATTTTCCTGGTTTACGACGATGAAGATGCGTCTAAGGCTCACGTTTACGAACACTAAAAACGATTTTGAGTAGGGCATCGTTAGTTGGCCATGTCTCGCAGCCATACATGTAGCACAGACTTTAGAATGTATTCGATAAACGATGATTTTAGACTTCGTTTTAAGCTCCACCGTCTGGTGCTGTTATTCTACCCGGGTAACAGAAATTGTTGCTCGATGTGTGTGTCTTCAATTTTGATTGAACAGTTGGAATTTGATGCGCGAATTAAGATCCTTTTTTGTCTTGCTGATGTTGATTCTCAGATCTCTGAAGTAACTTTTAGATCACTTTGCACATCAGCTTGCAGATGTCTTCTGTGTAATCTAAGTCCTCGAGATGTCTTCTAAATATCCACTGGATCCCTCTTTTATTGTGTTCCAGGGCTGCGTCAGCACGTCGTCAAGGCAAATGGAAACATGTTTTCTAGGAATTCTTCTCATTGAAGGTTGCCCATATTGATCCGGCTATTGCACAGTTATCTACATGATCCACAAATTAGCCTTGATCATGATTTCCGCTTCTAAGTATTTCTCTATATAGAGTGAGGTCCAAACAATATCTAGTTCCGTCTTTTTCTTAACAAGTTCGTCCGCTTTCTCGTTTCTCAATTAATCTTTGTGTTATATTACCCTACATCGAGTCGCCTTGTTTTAGAGATACACTTAGTCGATTTCAAGGCATTCCAAATGGATTGACGATGGCACCAAACGCCTTGAAGTAATCAATAAATGTCATGTTCAAAGTTGCTTGCCATCAAGTCATGTCACCTTTGTCAGGCTTCTTTTCATCATCAAATTGTTCTTTCTCCCCGTATTATTTCTTTCGGCTTATACACTTTCTCATTTCTGTTTTACCTTAGTTTGGCCTTATTTAATTCACACTTATGTTACCTTTACTTTTATTTACATGAGTGTGTCCGCTTTACGTTCTCAAAATAGAAATAGACGTAGAATAGTAAGCATGATAAAGTTTATATTCTTTTCTCCATCTATTTCTATTTTCAAACATTTCTATCGAAAGAAACAAACAAAAATAATGTAACAACCAGAAAAAAACAAAATCAATAACATGTGTGTATATGTATATTCTTTATAGCAACAGCAAATCAGTCAATTTTCGTGAGGAATACAGACAATGGGCAATATCCCTATAAACTAAAATCCGGTGTTCATTTCCATTTGTACATCAATACAGCGCCTTGTGGTGATGCACGGATTTTTAGTCCTCACGAAAATGACACTGGTGTTGACAAGCATCCGAATAGGTTTGTAAACATATATTTTCTCTCTTTTTCTTAAAAGTCTTTACCCTCATTATCCTGTCCTGTCCTAGAAGCAAACTAAAGAAAAAAAAAAAAAAAAAAAACTCCTCTCCCAATCAAATTTCCACTCGCCCACCTCTTGATTAAAACTTTCAAATATTTGACACCAATCCTTCTTCCACTTTTAACTAAAAACAAAAAAACTAAACCATAACACAAACGACCACAGAAAGGCGAGGGGACAGTTAAGGACAAAAATTGAATCGGGTGAAGGAACAATCCCAGTGAAAAGCAGTGATGGGATTCAAACATGGGATGGAGTCTTACAGGTAAGCGTATCCCATTTGTCAAACTTATTTCATTCAGATGAACTAATTTTTATTTGCAGGGACAACGACTGTTGACAATGTCATGCTCGGATAAGATCGCTCGCTGGAACATTGTCGGTATACAGGGTTCACTGTTGGCCTCCATTGTTGAGCCAATTTACTTGCATTCCATAGTGCTCGGGAGCCTTTTGCACCCAGAGCACATGTATCGTGCTGTATGTGGTCGTATTGAGAAATCAATTCAAGGTCTTCCACCGCCATATCATTTGAATAAGCCACGTTTAGCATTGGTCACATCTGCTGAACCCCGAAATCAGGCAAAGGCACCAAATTTCGGCATTAATTGGACAATTGGTGATACTGAAGTGGAGGTGGTCAACTCGTTGACCGGCAAGACAGTCAATAATCAAATTTCTCGTATAACGAAACAGAACTTCTTCATGAAATATGGTTATTTGTTGAAGAATTTGCCTGGCATCCAGACGAGAAAGATAACCTTTGATTACGGAGAGTCTAAAGCTAAAGTTAAAGATTATCAGGTGAGTTATTAGGGAATCGAAACTGTTGTAGTAATCACATGTCTTTTTATTTCGATCCTCTTTGAATCACATGGTTGTTGAGATCGTTTCTGGTTTTTTTCGTCCAAGCATCTGTGGTAGAAGTCAGTGGATTATCTTTGTACTTTCTGCCCGTTTGTTCTACTATGGTTTGTTCTGTCGCTTGTCGAGATCATCTCACTTCAATTAGTTAAGGCTTTCTGTGACCTTCAACAGAGGGTCGTGTATTTAATTTTGATTATGTCCGACAGTAGATAAGATACGAACTTGAGGAATATTTCAAAGAAATTCTACTCTGAAACTTTCTCAGCTCTCAGTTCCCGTAACCAGACATAGTTAAATCACTCCAAAGTTCGTATGAAAACTTGGGCTATTGCTAACTACGTATGCGACTGTGTATTCTACATTTTAAAGGAAGAATTCCAAATTTAATAAACTTAATAAAACTTGTTCTTCTTTTTTCAGATTGCCAAACGTGAATTATTTGCAGCATTCCGGCGTGAGGACTTGGGCAATTGGCTAAAGAAACCAATCGAACAGGATGAGTTTGCACTTCCTGAATGACTACTTTTACAGGGTGACATTTCTTACATCTCCTCCAAGAACTCGTTGAAACCAGAAACTGAAATCCGCAATAAAGCAATTGTACACGTCGAAAATGATATTACATCGGCAAATACATCATCATCACCATCCTCTTTCAACTATCACCGACAGATTTTTGCTCTCTACTATTATTACAAATATTTCTTGTATTTTCTCTTCATCTTTTACTTCAACAACAACAACAAGAACAACAATAAGAATCCTTTAATCTCTATCAGAATTTTCTTCTCCACTTTGAAACTCGGTTTAGAACAACATCTCTCAACACAAGGATCTCAAGAAAAATTTAAAAAGAATTTTATTCAAAAAATCGAACAAAGTGGTGGAGCAGCAACAGAAACAACAATTATCATCATTACATCGATAAGACTAATTAACGTAAAGAAACATACAAATATGGCAAATACAAATAATTTAAAATTAATAATTTCTATAATTAACAATAATAATTATAATGACAATGTTATCAATGAGGAGATGCTATCCAAAGATGATGCAATGAAGCGATTACTGCTAAGTAGTGAAAATAATAATTTAATTATAAATACAATTAGTTCAACAGCAATTAAAAGAAAATTAAGTTATAGTAGTGGAGCTAGTATTAGTAGTTTGATATTAATTGAGGTTTACATTAAATTGATTCAATTAATAATGATATTGGTAATGCAACTGCAATTTATAATCAAATGTAAAAACATCATCAACACAATACGAGTACACAGCATTCAAATTCAAATTCAAATTCAAATACAAATTCAAATGCAAATAGAAATTAAAATTATTAATAGTTCGCTATTCAGCAACAGCAACCACAATAATAATAGCAAAACGGGTTATATATATGAAATCACCAAAGCAACACAAGTGAAAATGATAATTGCAAAGAAAAATTCGTATCCTTTTGTTGGTGCTTTGCAATCTTGTAACGCTATTAAATTGATTTATTTTTTAAATTCATCAAAGGATTACGTTATTCTTGCTGCTGCTGCTGCTCCTGCTATCGGTCCTACTATCGGTCATGCAATTGAGAAATGCTCTAGAATATTTCTAGAATAGAATGTAGCTTATTTGCTGGAACTAAGTAAGAAAGTATTATGGCGTTTTAGTCTATTAAATACGTATTTCATACACTCGAATACACACAGATACAAAGAGGTTTTGGAAAACTTAACAATTTCAAAATGTTTTTTATTTGCCTTTCAATTTTAAGTTTTATTTATTTTATTTTGTCTTTATTTACACTTATGGTACATTCATGGAATGTTTAATTTAAATTTTTGTAACTACATATATTTCTTTTCATTTATTTATGTTTAATATTTGTTTGTTAACCTGTTACATATTTTTTTTTTTTAATTTGACGTCATTTAAAGATATCGTTATGTTGTACTTTAATTATGTAATAAACTTTTTATGTTACACATTTGACTCCTTTTTTTTATTTTTTATTATTTCATGAATATAACTAACCAATTGGGAATATGTTGTTGATTCGTTTTTAAGGGAAAGATCATGGCTAGCGTTTGAATTTAGAAGCACTTATAAAATTGAGGAGTACTAAGCACTTTTTTGTTGCAAAATAAATGCGGGGATGTAGAGACAATTTAAGAGAAATTCAAGGGGTTTTGAATACAGTTTGAAGTGGTCCATTAAGAAAAGGTTCAATTAGACCAAAAGTAGGTCCTGACTAGCCTAGCATTGTTACAGTAGTCATGATGTTACCATCTATGATCTATTTATCGACCATATCCCGTAGAAGAATCATTTTGGTTGCTTCGACATATGTTAAAATGTACCTACATATAAAATCGTGTACTAAATGAGCTAGCGCAAGACTTTTTAAATGTTAAAAGCTTGGAAATGGTTACCATATGCTTGTCTATGTACGAGGAAGTGTTTGGGTGAGTTCAAAAACGTCAGTTGTTCTACCTAAGTACAATCGCAGAACTTTATTATTGCGTTTCTAAACGCATTTACTGAAAGTCAACTTTAAACTTCCTCTGCAGCCACTTTTTTTCACGCGCGACAACGATGATATTTTGACGTTTATGAACACGACGTAATACAGTTTGTCTGCGGCAGTTCTGCAGTTAAACTACATTATTGAACGCAGGTAACGCAGTTCTTTGTTAGTATGACGTTTATGAATTCACCCTTTATCTGAGCATCGGTCACTGCACATAGTGGATTCGCGGGGAACGAAATGGCAGACTCACTGGCGAAAGACTCTATGGACCCGAACTCTTCTGTGGGGTAGGCAAATCAGAAATCTTGTGAATCCTGGCTCAATACACCAGGACAAGCATGTTCAAAACTGCTATTCCCGGTACTGTCACAAAGAAAATCAAACTTCATTGTGAATCTCGATAGGAGTAACCTTAGAGCGCATTTCAGTGGTCACTGCCGCCTGAACAAGCACCTACATCGCATGAATCTTACATCTACAACTACTACCTTGAGATTGAGGAGACCTCTCTTCACATCCTAACGGAATGCCCAGCTATCTTCCAATTCAGAAAAATAATACAAGGCGGCGAATTCGTCTCTACAGAACAGCTTGCTGCCATCCACCCAGAGAAGTTCCTTAACTTCCTGATATCTTCTGGAGTGAAACAATTCATTTAGAAACATTAGGGAAGGCACAAAAGGATTCGTCAGAAACCGCAGTGCCAAGGGCTGTTCAGCTCTCCCGAACAATAATAATAATAATAACCGGTCACTGCTGTTTAACATTATTCTTGCAGAAATTCGTGGTCTCTTAAAAAAATGTTTTCAGACTATGGCGAAGTTGTGCTTGTCGAGGGGTAATATTCGAAATATGTACATGCATTTGAGATCCATTTCATTCAAATTTGGAATCAAATTATCAGTGATCATCGTTCTGCAATATGTGTCATTGAAGGCCGTATATTCCCCAAGAAATATGTATTGCACTTACTTACTTACTTAAGGTGGCGCTACAGGTCTGGGGTGGGCCTGGGCCTCAACCAACAAGCGTCTCCAGCCAACTCGATCCTTAGCAAGCTGCCTCCAGTTTCGCACGCTAAGTTGGTTGAGGTCCCCTTCAACTTGCGTGCGCCAATTGAGTCGCGGTCTTCCTCTACTGCGCTGTACCTCAGGGGCGGATTCGAAGATTTTTCGGATCGGAGCATTGGTGTCCATCCGCTCTACATGACCCAGCCACCTAAGTCGTTGGGCCTTCACTCTTTTGGCTTAGTCGATGTCGCTATACATCCCGTACAGTTCGTCGTTGTATCTCCTCCTCCACTCACCGTCTATGCAGACGGGATCGAAAATCGCCCAAAGAACTTTCCTCTCCAAGCAGCCAAGAGCACCCTCATCCATTATTGATAAAGTCCATGCCTCTACGCCGTAGAGCAGGACTGGGATTATTAATTTTAAATTATGAATTCTTGATTCGTTTATCGTCCTTTATTATGCTGCAATCTACAATAAAAAACTATCGTTTGCCTTCGGTAACTTTTTGGTTGTTGACATCTCTTGGGACTTCTCGTATCCTTGTCCTGTGGTTGCAACTTTCGTCGGTTTTCATATTAACTTTCCATGCTGCGTTTCACATTTAACTTCATCAGCATCAGGAAGTACGTTTTGTATCCCACCAGCAATGCTAGATAACCGATAACAGACGACATTTTGTCCTAAGCGGTGGACAGATAGATCTTTGTCTAAAATTTTAATCCTTGTTGATTTTAAGACCAAATTGTTTCACTTTTTTTTAAATATCCGTAAAGGCTCCTACCACGGCCCGCTGAGAATGTGCGATAGTATCGATGTTGTCTGCATATCCAAGCAGCTGGATGAACCTATAAAATATAGTGCCTTCCTCGTTGACCTGTGAATGAAGAAATCGCCTTGCCAGTGCATGTCTGAAATAGTTTCAATAAAGCATTTCTAAATTGCGCGTTACTCCGTTTGTTTCCAAGTTAACGTGGAATAGCTGGATCAATTGCGTCGAGATCCCAAAATACAGCCATCGTCTCGTAGAACTTCGAGCTATGGAATCTGTCATATGCAGTTTTAAATTCCTTTTTCGTACAAGGAGCATATATTATGTTTGGCATTTATACTTGGTTGATGATTTGGTGCGATATTTGAAAAGCACCGATGACACGCCATCAGGACGGTCGGCTTTGTAAGTTGATGGAGTGACTGCATCTATTGACGCACAAAGTTTTTTCGGATCTCTAAAAATCTATTGTGTCCCATTAACGCATTAATAGCTTGATTAACGTCCTCCAAACTGGAAAAGGGCTGTTCATTGGCTGGATTTAGGTATTTCGCCTACGCCAGAGTAGTGGTCCTTTTAAAAACTGTAAAACACATTTGTCTGTAGCTACATTCCATTTCCACTGTTCAATGAGAGCATCCTGTCTCCCACTGTTTTATCGATTCTTCTTCAAAAAGTGCTCTAGCGAAATAGCCAGCTGCATTCCGCGCCCCTGCAACATTTCACCCGCAATACTCGTCATGCTTCGAATGCACATCAGTTTACCCTTAAGCCTACTCTCGGACGTACTGTCAAATATAGAGATTCTTTCTTTAGCCGTACCACACGAATGTGGAATAATCTACATAGGTCTGTATTTCCTCATCACTACAACCCACGAGCATTTAAAGCCAACGTGCACTGGTACCTCCTTCGTCTCTCCTCTTATTTCCCTTATGTTCGTACTCTTTTTTAAGGGTAGTTATAATCCCTTTAGTGCGTGCTAATTATAAAAAAAAAAAAAATGATGTGTAGTTGATCTGGTTGGTTGGTTGGTTGTGGAGGGTAAGATATGTAACTCTTTACTTAGGCGTCGATTGGTCCCGTTGTAATTTCCCTCAAACGACTGTTGGAGAAAGTTTTGTGTGGGGAAGGATAGGGTTATTTGCTTCTATGTAAGGTTGAGAAAATCTTCCAGTGTTTTTGGCAATCTCTAGGTCACTTTGGTGTCTAGGTGCGATTAGTCTGATATAGAATTCAGTACTCGTTGACGTTGTCTTGCGGTGACTGGACAGTGGCAGAGAAAGTAGTTGGTCTATGTTTGAAGCATTAACAGACTCAATGGAAACTGAGCCCAAACTACTGCACAAAATTAGAAACTTTTCTTCAGTTTTTTTCAATCTATGTACGTGGATTGTTGCGTCGAAGTCAAACCCGTCATCCGGGTCATCGGAAACCTTTTTTTCTTTCATTTTCTTATTTTTTTTTAGTTGAAAATTTCATTTAATCTTCCACATGATATATCTCAATTCAATATTCGAAAAGAGTAGTGATAATATTACAAAAGAAAAACAAACACAAGTATACATTTAAAAAAAAAAAGTAAGAATATTTTATTATATAATTAAATAAAATTATACTAATAATAATTATATAAACAAATTTGATCTTATAAAATACTGTGATACTAAATTTTACTAGTACTTCCAGCATAGCTGCATTTTACCCATTCTAAAGATATTCTAAGCAAAAAAACTAAAAAAAAAACGATTTAACAATAAAATTAAAAAGAAAATCAATTTTGTTTGTTGTTTGATTTGCATTATAAAAAATAAAACTAAAGAAAAAGCTCACACAAAAATAACTAAATAAGTCGTATATCTAAAACAAAATCTTGCTTGGAAAAAAATAGAATTTTTGTTTTTCTATTCAATTGAAAGAAACTCTTACAAAATATACATAAACTTTTGATCTTTAAAAACAAGTAAAAGCAAATAGTTGTTTCCAACTACATAATTACCATCAAAGAAGAGACATTTTTTCAAAGAAAATTTAAAAAAAAAATTAAAAGCAAAATTAATTCCATGCATCATTCAGAACAATTAAATGAAATACCTTACCAATATTGTTATTATTAATTAATTGAATTCAATTACAACTCTTACTTATGTATATTCAAAATTAGATTAGATTACCTTTTTTTGTGTTTCTCAATTAAAAAAAAAAAAAAACCAAAACAAAGTTAAGAAAAGACATTAAAACTCCAACAACCAGTATTCCAATGATATTCACACAAAAAAAAAAAAATATAAGGAAATGTACTAAATGATAATTTTAAAAACTCCAGACTAGAAGAAAATTTACAATAAAATTAAAATACAATTAAAATAATAATTTAAATTAAATTTTACAGGAGAAGTGGTTTGTTGTTTCTCCTTTTAAACCCAAAAAAAACAAGTGAAAATAATTAAATTAAATAAAATTTTGAATTAAACAAAATACAAGACAAATTAAGAACGAAATACTTTGGAAAAGTTGAATATTTTTTTGTTGTTTTAAAGAAAATACGAAAATAAAGAATTTTACGTTGATTTTCGAAATTTTTATTTTCTTAGACACAAACCAGTTGCAATAGTGCCTACGGATTCCAGAGGGGCATTGATTGATTCAGTCAATTTGGAGTGTGTATGCGATGTGGTTGTAATCTGTGAGTAGCGAAGAAATATACCATAAGACATTTTCGTTTGAGAAGAACTGTTGTAAATCGAAATAGAAACGAGGGAAATCACAAGGAAATTGATATATAAATGGACGTGCAAACGATAATTCCGACGTAATCATGCTCGTTTTGACGTAACGAGTTACTCGATCACTGATGCCGTAATTTGATCCCTGATTAAGCCACTAAGGCCACCAAACAGATTTGGCACAAACTGGATGTGATCTCACTTAGGAGACTGCACTTAGGTAACTGGACACTGCCTTTTAGTAAAACACATCATCAAATGTCATAACTTACTTACTAACGATGGCGTTGCAGTCCGGTGTGAACTTGTGCCTCAACTACCAAGTGTCTCCAGCCAGCTCGATGTCATAACAGGACACTGAGTTCTAGGTAGACAGCATTCGCTCATTGTCTCTAACAATTTCTGCAGCAGCTGCAGACATTAGGGAGCAGAAGAATCGATCGTAAATTTCCTCTATATCTGTATCTGAAGAGAAGTAGCTTCCTTCAAAAGGAAGCTCGATTTGGGAGTATTCGTCTTCAACACATTTCATTCAAGACTCCAAGTAGTTTGAAGAGGGATTCGTCCATGGTATCACAATGGACCTACTTTTGATCTAAGTTTACTGGCGCATGCTAGATGCCACAAGAACCCAACCTTACCATGATGAAATGCTGCGATTGAATGCAGAACAACTCTTGCTAATCGCTCTTTCTTTCAGCTATGAAGGCAATTGAATAGCAAAGCTCTCTTTGGGACAACTAAAATGACTCTATACAGGACTCTGGATCATCCCCGTGTGGACTGTGTCAAGAATGGATGAAGTTTTGAAAGAAAAAATCCTTCAGATGATCCAGTCACCATCGACAACCCAAAGATAACATCGTTATGTTAATGGGGAAACAGCCTCTTAGAACGAAATTGCAATGAGAAGAGGTTCGTTGACTTTTGCAACAAAAATCGCTTTGCCGTAGAGGGCACTTCGTTACAGCCTAAGGCCTACCACAATGTCAGTTGATGATGAGCGATGGACAGCAAACTTTGACGAAGATAAGCGACATAAGCCTAAGCAGTGTGTAATTTCATGACAGCTTCGATCCATCATCAAATTGTGTCCATTCGAAGTAACCAAGCATGCTTTGCATACCCAGGTACAATTTGAACAGGCTTTAGAACCTCATAGAGCGTCAACAATGTTAGGAATAGAAACCATCTGAACGAAGGAGCTACGAAAAGAGGTCTTGACACCAGGGAGCAAAGTTTAACCACAGTACAAGGTGAGGATATTTCAGTAAAACATCCAATTACGGCCAATATGCAAGAGAGAGTACAGCTCGAGTCCCTGCATCAACCAAAAATACAGTAGAATCGTTTCCAGAATAACGAAGGACCTGATAGGTTGTCAAATCTCCAAACAGGATGGGAAACAGTGCAGAAGATGAGAAGACCATTACATTGCCATCTGAACCACATTGGTTGCTATCCGATGAAATTCATGCGAACTATTCCAGAGCGCCGTCTTGGGAAAGACTTTAGAAATTGGAATCTTTGTACAAGTAGCAAATGGATTGGATTGCTTTCTATCTAGAAGCGGTTGTAACAATGAGAAGATTTTCCCCTGCATCGACAACTTAAACTTGGAAGTTGATGCCTACAGGGAGCACACTGCTCTATCAACATTTCGTTCAACGCAAAATACCATATAACAACGCCATTCTGGCGACATTCTTCCATAAATTCCCTCTAGCATACCGGCTCAAAGCCCCCATCAATCCTTTAATCTTTTATTGTATTTTTAATCCTAGACAATGTCGCCACACTTTGTCCCCAGAAACAGGCGACCACCACCATGTCTTCGTTTCAAATTCCCTCTTGGTATTTTCCTATTTTCGGAAAAAAAAAAAATTTATTTTTATTGAAAACATCTTGAGCCCTTTTCGTATTGCATCCGTCAGTTCGTATTAAAAGTCCATTAAACAACGGCACTTTTGTGCATCCTTGGGCCTATGACAACTGTGATCATCAACCCCCACCTGAGGGATTTCAATTCCCTGCACTGCATCGTTCCCCTATGTAGTCGCTGGAGAGATGGAGAATTTTAATTAAAATAAATCTCGCTCTCGTTTGCGAGATGGATCTCTAAGCACTTCATTTGAATATCCCATGGGATCACAGGAGTGACTGTTGCGATCGTCTGCGATCAGCTAATTTCCTTTCCTTTTTTTGTTTATGAAGCTGTCTCAGTATACCGGGATCTTCATCGTCGTTGTCTCTACGAAAAGATGAAACAGCGCATCTCACGGATGATCGTTCGTTAATTATTTCGTCATTATGAGAAACACGTGGTTTTGGGAAGATGTGCATTCAACGGGAAGATGATGACTGTATCTGTATCTGTAGGAAGAAGGAGAAAAAAAAAAATTATGAAAATGAGTTTTCCACGCATCGGCGGCACTCAAAATTGAGCGCGTGACACTACGATGACGGATGGCGACATTTTTCTTCAGCAAGAGAGGCGGATAGAGACACGTTGCCTTCGATTAATTCATCCGTAGATATTTGTACTTTTTTTAAGGAACGGGCTATTACGGCGCCGCACGCTTCTCACCGGGTACATAATATAAAGGGAACACTTTCAATCATAATTAAGTGATTTGTCGGTGGGGATCCCGGGAGTGAAGGATTGTCTCTCCGTGGTAGTTATGAACGCGTTTTTCATTTCGGGATTTGTTTTTGGGATTTTCCTGTTCGAGCTCAAAAAAAAAAAAAAAAAATTAGACGGAACTTTGATTTGTGGCACGTGGACTCGTTCCGTCGTTCATCGTCTTAGTCTGCGTCAATGTTGTCTTTTTAATTAATCGGTGCGACAGGAACTCTGCTTCGGCGGTGCATTTGTCGTGAGGTGGACGGGGTTTGTTTATGATTATGACTTAATTTTTGACATGCAATTTGTGGAGAACGGGGAACCTTGTACAGATGGTTATTGTGGAAGGGTTAGTGAGGGGGGGATAATAAAATAAGACTTTGCCGGAGGAAGTAATTAGCTAAAGTAGTAATAAGGGGCGTGGATTGTGATTCATTATTAGGGTATGAAAAGGGAACATTCCCCAAGTTGGATGGCATTCCTAATTGAAGGACCTTACGCTTTTACGGATTCGACATGATCTGAGTTGGAATGTTCCACGTTAGTTTAGGGGGGATTGAAAAGTCCTAGGAACCGTCTTGAACTCAAGGCTAAGCCTGGGAATTTTAATTGAACACTATAATCCTGACTATATTTTTTCGTATCTTTTTCGTTGCATTATCCGCTTACGTATGAGTCCTGCTGTTGAGTACAATCGAAGACGTATAAGCTTAAACAAGATATGGATAGAGGAGAGATCGACCTCTCTGCCTGAGATACTGCTATCTTCGATCGTCTTCTATCCCGGATATGCGTTTTTCAGTTGTCCAGACCAAGCGCTCTGACATTCGCATTAACTTGGTCCTTAAACCGGAGGTGCGGTCTTCCTTACTGTCCCGAATCTGGGGGCTGTGTCCATTCGCTCGATGTAGCCAGCCCGATGTGCTTTGGCTTTTTGAACTCATAAGTTTGCGGTTGTACCTACTCCTCCATACGCCCCCTTCACATACGGGACCAAATATTGGACGAAAAATGCTTCCCTCAAAAGTGCTTAATATCTTCTCTGCTTTCCTGCTAATCGTCCAGCACTTGGTACCAGTTACAAGAACTGGCAGGACCATTGCTTTGTAGGACATGCATTTAGTCTTGTGATTAAGGAGTTTTGAACCCATTAAGTGTTTGTCGAATCTCCCCTTAGGTGTCATTCGTCGAGTTGATGTTTACAACGAGGTAGGTGAACTCTTTTACTACTGTGAGTCTAAACTGAAAATTCGTTGGTCTTATCTAGGATTTGGTCTATCGTCGATCTGCCGAGCTGGAAGTCACACTGATACGTGCCGATAAGTGTAAACACAGTAACTTGGATAAGATGGGGACTTCAACTCAAGGGCATCACAATGTGTCTACATTGACCTAAGTGTGACGGGGAAAAGGCTTCCTTTCCCTGTCAACCCTTCTACCTAACCTAACCTAAGTTGGGTAGGATGGTATAGTCTACATGATCGCCTGATGAAAATAACTTCATCGATAAATTCTCACAGTCACAAGGTATGATACTTTCCACCACACAAGTACGGAGTTCCAGCAAAAAAAAAAAAAACAAAATGATTCCTCTCCTAAACAAGAAAAATCAATTTAGAGCAAAACGAATGATGCCATTAATCTTTACCGCGGTTTTCCCAGCATGCCACTCGATTTAATTAATTTACTCCTCGCCATGGTGTACCCATCTATGTCGTTGTCGAACCACACCGTAGGTCAGTGCCTAGCGTTTTTGTTCAATAATCCCATTAACCAGAACCAAATGAGGGAATCTCATTAGCGATTATGAAATAATTAAGTCACTGCGTATATCTGTATATCTGTGGCGAAACAGGACATTCGACTTAATACGCATTGACAAAAAAATATCATACACTTCCACTGTGCTCCGGTTGTCAGTTGTCAACTTAAATTTGGTCAAAGCCGATTCCGTGCTAAGTATCTTTAACTAATCCCATTCAGCGAAGCCAATGTCATTTGTGTCGAACGTTTGGCATAAAGTCCAACTAAGTGGTTGAGTGGACCGCCCTCATTGTGACGATGTTCATGCTGTGAGATTGCCTAAAACAAAAAATTATATATTTTTATATTTTTAACTCTTTTTTTTGTTCATGTTTTGTAAATTGTACAATAGAAAGATTGATTTGTATATTAACCGCCTGCTGATTTTGGATTGTTCAACTTGTAAAGATTGTTAAGCATTGGCTAATTTTGTCGTATTTGCTTTTGTCTTTGAATTTCTATTCATTTATCATAGTTTTGTAAAAAGTTAACGATATTTATAAAAAAAAAAAGTTAACAAGAAAGTGTAATGCACTCTGCGGACAACCCTGGTTTCGAAATGGATTTGTCAACAGAGACTCGCTGTCAATCATTTGCAATTCGCATGAATTATTCAAAAAGGCACATAACAACACAAATTGCTCGTTACTCAGAGAACTTTTGATCTTTCCGCCATGTTGGAGACTTCGATACTCGTTCAATTTCGATACTCATTCGTCAATCGATGAAGAATATTTTCACTTTATGCTCTGGTTACAGCGTCCTTAGGTTAGGTTAGGTTGAAGTGGATGCCAGCTAAGACCACCACACTTAGGCCAGTGATAGGTCCACTGTAATACCACATGGATCTGGAGAGATCTCTTACATAGTTATTGAAGCAATTGAAGCCTCTGATGAAGCGAAGGAAGTTTCTGACATGTGTCATGTGTGTTTATAAGATCGCTTAGGTCGTTACAGTAGACTTCTCTTAGAAGTGGTTGAAACTGGCAAGCCTGCCAGAGAGACTTCTCTTAATTGGAGAACCTTCTTTTGCGGAAAAGAGCTGGATAGCTACAGAGAAGGTGGGGAATAGATTTCTCCACCTCCTTCGTCCATTCAGCTTCTACAAAAATCGTTTGATTTTAACCCAAGCCTTGTTGCATGCTTGCTTATTAGACAGTGTCCCGTGATGACACCTATTACGGATCTGATATGCGTTCTGTTGAGAGAAATTAAGTTCTTAGAGAGTTTCAGATCCAGCTTTGGTCAAATCTGTTTGTCGCTGGACACGTTATACCACTAGTCCACCTAACATTAGTACTCTTCATAGCGTCCAGCTTGAATTTAAGTTCACATATTGCGATCAGTATACCCAAGGTGCCTTTATCTGAAAGCAGGGGTATACTTAGTTGTTCTATATTTGGCCAGTTCGTCCGCCTTACAGTTCCCTGGGATATCTTTATGACCCGACACCAAAGAAAGATGAATATTGAACTGTTACACCTCATCTCTGAGAGAAGATCGACAATCTAGAGCTACCAACGAATTTGGTTGAAAATTATTCCAAGGATCTTGACTGTCCAAAAAGATGTGGATGTCACGTTTTTCCTTAGCCAAGATAAGACTTCTTTAGTCACCAATATTTCCCCCTGGAACATACTACAGCACCCTTCCTTAGTGAAGATTGTCGATGGAGCATTGAACATACTGGAGAACGTACAACAAGTTCGGACCTATAAACAAGTTTCTGGTCTGTTAAATCTTGAAGGCTGCTTTTCTGTGGGCTAAAATGAGATTAATGAGCGTTTAATAGATTAGGTTTGAGTCTTGTGTCAAAGACTTTCAAACACAGGAAACATTATGCCTTGACAGCTGGAACCTTATCTTTTTGCTCACTTTTGGCTGGTGGCTATGTATAATTCTAGATTCATCTGCAACTCCTCTAGCATTTCTTGAAGTATCTCTTATGCTTTTTCCATTATCCTGTGCCAAGTTTTCCAATTGGTCGTGGATCATGTAATCCAAGCAAAGGGTGACGAACTCATTGCGATTTAAGCATTGACATACTTTGCCCTTCTCGTATCTATACGTTTCTGGCACTTCTGAGACAGAATCCAAAGTTAACAAGCTTTTTTATGACACTGGTCTTCACAAGAACACCAACTTAGGTTAGGTTAGGTTAGGTAATAGGGTTGACAGGGAAAGGAATTCCTTTCTCCATCACACTAAGTTTAATGTAGGTCAATTATGATACCCTAGGGGTTGCAGCCCTCCCTACTAGGAACCATAAGCCTATGTTCTATCGATCCAGTCGGAGACTCGGATAAATTTGTGTATGTCGACCACATACTTGTCGGACAGTTCTTCCAGATTCTGAAAGAAGTGTTGTCCTAGGGTCTTGAATCAACTTCCCTTGCCAAATCATCGGCTGTCTCGTTTCCAGGCACCCCTTTGTGATCAGGGACCCAGCAGAATCTAACATTGTGCTGCCTGCCAAGAACCCGTAGCTCTTCGCGACAGCGATTTACAAGCTTCGATTTTACTTCTAAGACAGAAATCGCTCTTCGTGCCTCCTGGCTGTCGATGAAAAAGGTAATATCATCCCGTGGTAGTGCTTTCATTGGAACCGCTTGGAAGACACTGCTGTAGGCTGGGAGTCTGATCGATCCGGACAATCGGAGAGTCTCGAAAAAGAATCCACCACTCACTCCAGTGTCCATTTTGGATCCATCTGTGTAAATGGAAGTGGTTGTGTCATTATTTAATACCTGATTGTCCTGCCATTCGTGTCCCTGCTGGGAAAGCAGGTTGAGAATGGTCTATCAAATACTAAGCGCAGCGTCATGTGGTCTTTGCAAACAGTATTTCCCACAAAATTGCGTAAGATCTGTGCATGCCCTGTCAGACTTAGTGCTTATTCTAATTTTTCTAATTTAAATGTACAATGCCTCCGTCGATTGAAATGCATAGGAATTGCAAGATCATTACTCTGTCAAGCAGTGGGTGAAAAGGCTTATAAGTATTAATTTTGGCAGAGTTTATGATGAACGACTCCCCCCTTCCAGTTAAGAAGAGGTTCATGTAGCTCCCAATAAGCTAAAAAAAAATAAAAAGCCGCAGTGCTGATGGCTATGGAGGCGATGTTTTTATAGGAAGTAGGTATGCACCAAATCATCAACCAAGTACGGGTAGACGAAAGCATGCCCGACGACCATCTACAGGGGCAATATCCCTGCTCAACCTTACTAATCGGCACGTACCAGTGTGGTTGGAAAGGTGTATAGGTCCACTCCGGACTATAGAGCCATCATAGGTATAAGTGTTGGGAAAAGACCAACAAATTTCATGACGAAACCCACCACCTCTTCATTGACTTGAAAGCAGCGTTTGACAGCATTCATCGCTAGGAGCTCTACAAGGCGACGCCTAAATTTGGGATCCCAAAACAGCTGATCCAACTTTGCTGCGATACATTGGTGTACCGAGCAATTTGGAGACTATTTCAGACTTGCACCGGATGTCTTGCGATTTCTTTAATCTCGTCCTGAAGCAGATAGTGGAACAGGGAACGCACAATATTTCAAAGATCCATCCAGCTGCCCTGACGGTAATCAAGATGATAAGCCTGACAAACTGGTAGCAATATTCCCGAAATCGAAGAGGATAGAGGGCAGAGGTGTGTCAGGCAGAGAATCTCCAATAGTCGAGAGCCCGTTTAGTAAATAATTTGTAATGGAGTCGAGGAATCCAATAGAAATGTGTCAATGCCTGGTATACTTCTTCATCGGTGTCAGAGTAGACGCCAAATAAAATAAGTTGGCGCTAGCTGATTTGCTTTCTTCAAGGGACGCACTTGAACAGTTTTCAACGCTTGCAGATTCTAGATCACGGTCAAAGGGAAGAAAAGACTGTTCAATGAGTCTTTTCCCTCAACGTATCACACACATGGCTTTGTATAACGCAACAATAAGTGTAAAACAAAAGGCTGCATGAGTGTTCAATGATCCGAGCAATTTGCATACCATAACCAGTTGTCAGCGGACCAGCTTTTTTCCAAATCCACCCTCGAGAATTTAAGAACGAAAAACAAATTTTCAACACTGCCTTCCCGTTGACATTCATTTGACAGTGAACCTCAAAATACCACCCTCGGTCGACAATAAAAGCCATCTAAAGAGCAAAGAACCGCACGCGCTACTCCTTCCCCATCCACAAAGTGCACATATACACGTAGTCGGACGCGGTTTGTTTGAGTTTTTTGTTTGCCTTGCGGCTGAAATTTTGTGGTTCAATTCCAAAACGGATGACAGGCAGGAAATACAATTTTTTGGGGTGCAAACCACTCTCACTCCCTCGCAGTGGTTCACCTTCAATTTGTCATCGAAGAAAACGTGCCATATCGCCTCCATTGTTGGACCAGTCGTTGAGAACCAAAACGCACGCGATTTATTTACTGGGATCTGAGACATCTGCAAATTGTTTTCCCCCTTTCTCTTGTGAGATTTTAATCCTTAATCAGCATCATCCATCCACACACACACCAGTATACCGGTGAAATATGATCTGACGAGAGTTCACAAGGTATTGTCCGGATGGTTTGTTGCTGGATACATGCAACCAACAACCAACAACCACTCGATTCGTGCTCAAGGATAATTTGTTAAATTTGCGGTGACGGATAATATGCATGAGTATCCTTAGTTATGTCGGAGCCGGTGGGGGTGTAGAGTATACGATTGCAACTTAATACTTTGTTTGGCTAATAAATTTGAAATGAAAAGGAGAGAAATGGACATCCATTTGCGGAGGTGAATGGAAACGGGTCTCGCGAATTGATTTAGAGCACAGACTGACCAGTGTGTGGGTGCTGAAACACAGAACCACCCGGAGGCATTCACTTATGAACTCTAATAGCTCAACATGTGGCGTCATTGTGTCGTCCATCGACTTTGTTCTTTGGACTTTTTTTTATTTTTAATTATGATATTCTGTGGAACGTAAGACAAATAAGACTGCACTGTGGGACCTTCCAATTAGTAAGCCTGTCTCACGATTGTGTCCCAAGATAATGCGAAATACATAAATAAACGACTGCGAATGATCCTTTTCTCCGTATGACCGGTTAACCAGTATGTAAATTGCCCAACCATCATCTAAGCTCACTGTCCTTCATGTCCATAACTTCACCATCAGATACAATCTCCTCCGAAGCGAATAATTTAGCTTTCATTTGGAAATTCTGCGAACACACAAAGGAGTCTGTCTGCGACCAACTGTGACATTCAATCGTTGAATTCATTTCAATTCCAGCTCAAGACGTCCACACACAAGATATCAATGACTTCTCGTTGACAATTCCCTCATCTTTGACCATATTTCATGCATCTCATAACCATAAATAATCGTAAAGCTTAGAGGCGGAGTTTTGCGGCATGCATTTAGGGGGACACACACAAATTCTCTGCTGATTAACATCAAGCATACCAGTCAGGAAAACCAAAGGAGATACCAAGAACAAGAAAGAAAAAGAAAAGAGAAGAATGTCATCTCCATCTCCAGATCTGACCCTTTTCGATTCCAGAGAAAAATGGAAATTACCTGGGACCTGGAACCTCCATTTGTGTTGAGCTCGCATTGTTTACGAAAAAATTCCAAAAAAACCAAACTATTAGCCTCGAGTAAAACTGTGTCCCGTCTGGCTTCGTTAGAGGAAGAGTTATCTCTCGGATGCATCTACAAGACCGTAGTCGATGGAAATAATATCAATCTTTTGTTTTAGCTGAGCCAAGAGAAGTCATGCTAAGATAAATCACTTGGCTTGGATTTTGTGGTATCAAAAAACGGGTTTGACACAATCACACAAGGGAAAACTCATTAATAATATTTGGAAAGGAAAAACACTACCTTTGTCCTTTCTGGGGATGGAGGGCTAATTGTGAATTCTCAACACAACGATGGAACCGTGTCCACGATGTCCAATGTCACGTTGATTGAGTGATATCGGTGATATCAGTTCAATTAACTTTGGGTAGCGATTCCGTGAGAAAGGCGCGTTTTGAATTTCTTGGAAGGCAACTGGTTGTAATTATCGCGTTACACATACACGCTGTAGGAATGGCAGCCATTTTGTAAATTGAGGGTTGAATTTGAATCTTGTCGAAATAACAACCCAAACTTTTGAGTGAACCAATAAAAACGGGAGTCTTCTTCTTCAGTGAATAACACGGGCATTGGATGTTGAAGTCTTCATAAGCTTTATGTTCGTATAGCTAAACGAACTGATGAGCAATGCCCTCTCTTTTCTTACTAGATGGACCGATTAATCTGTCCAGAGCCAGTTCTTTTCTCCAGAAAATACAAAAATTCCTGCAACCATCCCTCCAAAACTCATCGGTACAAGGCTAACTTTCTCCAATGAGACCAAAGCCATTTTCGATAGGAAGTTATGCTGGAAACCCACTATCACTGACCGAGTCATTTGTCCTTTACACTTGCAAGAGAGCCATTCTCAGTCTCAAGTGGGATGACTCGCTCAAGGTTACCTACTGGCTCTGTTACGTCCATAGTCAGACCCATACTTCTTTATGGTGGACTGCACTTGATAAAAGCTCATATCTTAATATAATAACCAGGGTTCAAAGGATGGCTTGTCTCTTTATCACGATCAACCCCCTCTGCTACGCTTGAGACCATCCTGAACCTCACACCCCTGGACTCCCTAGCCAAACAAGTTGCGGCAAACGCAGCAGTCCGTATAAAAGCAATTTCGCTTTGGATCCAATTACCTTATGGTCACAACCTACCAAACAAATTTGATAGAACCCTCCCGTTCAGCTCCTTTGAAAGGACATTTAAAGTTACAATTCCCACACAGGACAACTGGTATAGATTCCATAAGTCCGTCAACAAACAAATTCACATCTATACAGACGGTTCTTAAACCAACGAAGGTGTGGGCTGTGTCATCCACTCACACAAACATAACATTAATCAGGCGATCCGCCTCCCTGATCACTGTGGCCGTTTCCAAGCGGAAATAATGGCGATAAAGGAAGCTTTATCATGGCTAAAGTGGAAGGATATCTGTGTCTTCAGCGACAGCCAAGCAGCTTTGAGATTCCTATCAAATGTCACTAACAACTCTCTGACTGCCTATCGACTGCCTATCGTCTCTTAGAGAGATGACTGAGCTGACCTTTATTGGGTGCCTGGACATAGTGACATCCCTCTCATTTATGCAGTCGTCGATGGATGGACTCTGCTGATGATTCTGCGGGTAGAATTCTCCAACGGGAATTTCTATAAAGGCATCACAACGGGCTCTAAGCCTAAGTAAGTCCTATGGGACGCCTATCCACCTAACCTAACCTCATCTATGGCTAAATCGACTCAGCTCGACTCGATCCCTTGTCGATTGAGTGAGAATGCTAACTTTCAACTGGAAACCAACATTTTGATACCTTTCAAAGGCATAACCTGTGTCCACTGCCACCATAAGACGGCCATCTGTCGATGGGTCTGAGAAGATTTTGAAAGAATCTACACCTTAACATGACTACACGACTCCTAGACTTAAATTCAAACAGGTCCACTTTCCGGAAAGGTCAGACGGCTCCAACATGGAGTGTGGCGGTGGAGTAGGTGTCTTCTCAGCGAAACTGAACATATCCAAATCGCAGCACTTCCCAGACTCTTCGAGTGTCTTCCAGGCGGAGGTACTAGCGATTAGAGAAGCCTGCAAGATACTTAGCCTCAGCCTTCCTTCCTCAAACTTCCTCAAACAGCAAACGAATCTTTATTGATAGCCAGGCTGCCATCAAAGCGCTCCACTCACTTACTTCGTCCTCTAAGTTAGTTGAACAGTGTAAGGAACTAAAAGCAAGCAAACGCTCAGTTTAACATCACTCTCCTCTGGGCTACCGGCCATAGAAACATAGAGGGGAACGAGAGAGCCAACACTTTAGCCAGATGTGGTTCTACCTCCCTTGCGGAGTCAGTCTGCTCTACGATGGGACTCATCAAGGGCAACATTTTCCAACACTTTATCTCTAGTGCCAACTCTAGGTGGAAAAGTCTTCCAACCTGTGCCATATCCAGACAGATTTGGAACGAATGACACCTTATCAAACGCATCGAGACAGCAAGAATCACAGCAATTAGCACGGGCCACAGACCAATTGCTCCACACGCTGCCAAGTTAGGCATCCCGTTCAACCCCCACAATCGCAGTTGCGACAATTCACAAGAAAAGGAAACGTTATTCCACTTTCTCTGTGACTGTCCGAGCCAGACAGCGCACTCTCGGAAAACCCTTTTTCAAGGAACTATCTGAGATTTCTCTAACATAAAATTCTGCAACATTATCAATTTTCTTAACTCCACAGGATGGATCTGAAAACTTCACTTTTAGCTACGCCCATCAACAACCAGGTCACGTAAGTTGTGGTATCAAAACGGCGTAACCGCACTACTTCTGTCTCGAGCTGGATCACCAGTTTCAACCGATTCTACCTTCCTACCTTCCTACACCTCAGCATCTGAGTTTCTTACTGCCAAGTCGGGAAAGACGTGACCCGATTACGACAAAACAATAACAAACGAACTACTACGTAGATTAAGACCAGATATTGTAAGAATCGTAGGCGGTAGTACAGGCCACTGACCGATAGGAGACCATGCAGTCAAGTTTGGTACACCTTCTGCAGAGCGGAAATGAGTCTCTGTTCAATTTTCTATGCAAATGTCTAGCCGTAGAGGGGGTCAGACAACGCATTCCAGGCAAACTTTTCCTCGACGACCTCCAAGAGATATCCAAAACAAGGATCGGAGAACTAAGTCTTTTTCTTAACTTCACAGGTTAGGTTAAATCCATCTGTCGACCTATCAATACCTGCAAACAACCAGGTTACATGAGTTCCAAAATGACCCATCCTAGCTCTTGTTAGGTTCACTTTTGAATCGCAATTCGCAACCTACCCACCAATAAACTCGGTTCTATCTCTTCAACTGTTCTTTGACTTATGTGGGTCCTATGCATAAGTTGAAGGGTATACCGCGGGTTCCCACTGGCCTGCGCATATCGCCACAGCCCTGCTTTGGAGTTCCAATGCTTTGAACTGGTTGTAGGATGCCTAGATCTTCCCGGAAATAGCACCTTTGATAGAAAGTGTAAGAACATATAACTCTTCACATCACTCCAGTGAAATGTGCATTTCTTCCGCTATGGATCTGTGAGGGGTTTGGCTAGACCTTTTCCTTATTTTCACACCAGATTGGCTTGGGTTGCTTCTCATTCATGCGCTCCCTCTTCCTCATTGGATTCCATCTGTTCCAACCAAGTTGATGTCTCTAAATAGCTTGAACAGTTCGTCACTAAAGGGAAACTCACGCTGAACAGATCGTTCTTGACAATAGTGGTCAGCATCCTTAGACTTCGGAACCTATTGGTGCGACCGTTCGCTTTGGCGACAAATACAATGAAGAGGACACGACGCATTTCGTCTACGATATCCCAAGCTTCAGAAGTACAAGGGAAACAATCCTAGGAGTGTACTTCTTTAGCAAGTGCACTTCACTGTGATCTATAAGATCTGGGAGCCTGATAGATTTGGAGTTCCTCGATCTTTCTAATAAAGTTGAGGATGTCTCCAGTTGAGTCGTCAGTGCCCTTAGCTGTTTGCTAAGACTTCGTTACCAGTTTTCTTTTTAACCCGAAGAAATCGCTTAGTTTCTTCGTCGGATCGAGGTGAGGGTTAGGTGAGATGGGCATCCTGGCCGAACTGGTACACACTTGGACCAAATTTATTCTCATTCCTGCACCACTTATGAGGATAGATCAAAAAAAGTTACCGTTCTTACTGGGCAACCTAAAAGTTATCTCTGTGGACATGCGGAATGGCATTACACTTGGTTAGAGGGTGGGGAGGATAACAGACTCAATCGAACCCTTTACAGAGTGTGAATATGGTCCGTTTGTTGATCTTCTAGTCTAGAGGATTTGTCTTCTTCTGGTAGTTGGAGCGAGACAGATGACTAAAATTTCAGATTCCTTCCTGTTTTCCGATTATGATCTGTGTGGGATGATGGCATTGTACTCAGCTAGGCAGTGCGGCATAATTCTCATGTGACCAGCTTGAGAGTTCGACTTTTGTTGAGATTCCCCAAGTCTTAAAGTGTGCTGGCTATAGCTGGCAGCCACCTCAACCTAAACCTGCTTTCGAAGCTACTAACTTCCCCAAGATGTCAATAGGAAATTTGTGTTTCTAAGGTAGCTGTAGGGAAAAATCTTAGGATGCCTCTGATGCCAATGGGAGCTGACTTTTGTTTGTTGACACTGATATTGCACCTTTTTTCTAGCCTGCCATTCACCCACAGCTCACATACTCCATCGTTCAGAACCAGTTCTGAGATCAAAAGAAGAATAACTCTTGCCAGTCGCTACTCTTTTGGGCTGAGAGGGCAGTTGAACAGCAAAGCCCTTTCTCGAACAACTAAAGTGAGTCTCTGAAAGACCTTGAAGTGAGGTTTGGTTAGGTTGAAGTGATATAAGACCATAATCATCCAAGTTCTGCTCTGTAGCGCAGAGGCATTGACTGTTTCAAAAGAAAAGTCCTTCTTCTATGGTCCGGTCTGCATAATATATAGATGGTGAGTGGATGCGAAGATATAACGATGAACTGGTGTGCGGCATCGACCTAATTAAAAGCATTCAAATACAACGACTATAAGATGGCTGAGATATGTCAAAGTGGATGGACACCCGAAAAATCGTCGAATCCCGAGGGACGAAGCAGTAAAGAAAGACCACCATTCAGGTGGTGCACGCAAGTGGAAAAGAATCTCAACCAACTTGGTGTGCGAAACTGGAAGCAGGTAGCTAAAGATTGCAACTCAGGTACCGCGTGCAAGTGGAAAGAGACCTCAATCTACGATCGAACTGGCAGATGGAGACTTTTGTTGGTTGAAGCTCAGATCCAGGTTCCAGGACTGCAGCACCATCACAAGTAGATTAGTCAGTCAAGATAGTTGAAAACTTGGTGTGCAAAGTTAACAGCTAGCTTACGATCGAGCTGGCTAATGAAGACGCTTGTTGGTTGAAGCCCAGGTCCCAGGACTGCAGCACCATAACAAGTATGTAAGTGAGCCAAGATCGTTGAAAACTTGGTGTGCGAACAGCTCAGGTCCCAGATTTGAAGGCAGCAGTCCCATCACAAGTAGGTTAGTTAGTCAAGATCGTTGAAAACTTAGTCATTCAAAACTTGTGTTCTTAAAACAAATACAGCTATATACACAGAAGGTTCCTCATGTTTCGCAATAGCCTGTGATGAACGTTTTAGCTTGCCAAGATACAGAAGACGTGTGCCTATGTTTAAATCTTTTCTCTTTGTTGATACTTTTGGGTTCACACTCAGACTGTCCCATTGAACTTTCAGTGTTTATGGCTCCCACCAGTCAGTTTTCATAGCTGCACTTTGTCGTCTGATGAAACAAATTCATTGCGTGTATCCAGCTAAACCATAAAAAAAAACTTTTAACATAAAAAACTAAATATTTTCTTTATTGGTTCTCGTAAAACTTAAGTTTTCTACATGAAATGGAAAATATCTATAAAAAATAAAATAAAACGTGCTCCCAACACATTGCACCAGTATGTATCTATCCATGTATTTATTTGTCATTTGCGCATCACATACACAATGATATCACTTAAAATTTTGTTTTAAATAAAATAAATTTCTTTAAAAAAATATAAATTATAACTTTGTCGTTCTTCCCCCCCTCCCCCCTTACAACTTATCGAATGCATTTGTATTTGTCAACATTTCCCTGGTTAGCCGCCACACCTGTTTTGCAGCAGTCTCCAGGGAACTCGGTGACTTGCCCTTAAACATATCTAAACTTGGTAAAAAATAATGCGGACATCTACGATATTGTAAACATGAGATTAATTGCAAAAAGATGCCATTAATCCGATCCGCAACACAACACTCGTCCCATTCGAATTCCCGCGGATGTTTCTCGCACTCGTACAGCAGAAGATTCGTCAGATGATAAGCCGTGATTGGATTGCCTGGCAAGTCCAAATGTCGATCGCGCAGTGTTTTCAAGATACTCAGACATCGCTTGCGACAACCACCTTAAGGAGAGAGAGACAGAAAGTGAGAGGTGAAATTATCAAGATTATGTCGGCGTGTCCCGGTTTACCTTGTAAGAGTCGATTCTCTGCCTCAAAGAAGCTCAACACCCAAGCGTCACCTTCCATGCTCGAGTTCTTACCCTGCATAATGATGCTCTCCTTGGAGAGTAAATCAAATCCTTCTGTCTTCACCTCGCCAACGTGACTGGGATGCGGCCATGGTATACCGGGCAGTGGCCAATGTGCTGCCGATCGTGGCCATATGCCGGAGCACTTGAAAGACGGCGTTATCTGGACAATGTATCGATCGCGTATTCGCAACTTCACTTCACTCGTGTCGGCGATCATTTTTACCATGTCGCGGTAGATACTTTTATCGCATGCCTGAGTGACTAGTGTTTGAAAGCGGGAGCGAATCTTTCTCGACGACAGGTACCCTGAAGCTGTGATAAATTCCACCCACAGCGACATCGATCGTTTGCGACCGTCACTGAGTTTAAGGACCGCACAGCCTGGCATGCTCCCATCGTCGACAAAGTTGAAAACTCCCATTTGATTGAGATAGAGGACAATCTCGAACTCATTGGGCGACACCACTTGGACACCTTCAAATCTAGAAAGGAGATAAATTATGGATTAGGGCGACTTGGAGAATATTGACAACTTACCTTCCATTGCACTCGACAAGGCTTGAGATGAACCTAGGCTCTTGCACTTCGACTTCCTTGAGGATGTCTTGGATAATTTTACAGATCTCTCGGATCGAAGTGGATATCTTTAACATTCGCGCTTGGACCCGTTCGGCACAGAATTTATTCATCTGATAGATCATCCGCGTTTGAGCGGCCATCATATCCGGTGGCACAAGCATTGTCTTGAATACTTTTCGAGGTCACAAACTCACAATAAAAACATTGAAAACTGAAAATTGAAAACTGAAAACTGAAAAAAAAGAAAGATGTCCTTGTCGCTGTGGTTTACTTTTTTTTTTTTTTAATTACGTCCTTGTGGTTCTTATCCGAATGTTTTTTTTCTTATTGAATACGAGAGTACCCACAATAACAGATGGAAAAAATGAATTTCTGTTGGGGGAATTCGATACACGATGTCTTTATCTGAACTGCATCCGCAGTTTCCCATCAACTCTTTCAGTAAATCTTTACAATCTTTTTCAATAAAAATTGCACAATTCGCACACTAGTGTGTTGAAATTTAACACACTAACAAACCGGGATTCGATGTGTGCAAGCATCCACCCACAAGGTGTGCAAAAAATTTCAAAAAAAAAATCAATAAGCGGTCATATAGATACTTTTGTATTTTTTGTTTGCAATTTCTATGCGAAAATGAATGTTTATGGTTGGGATTTGTATAACGTTGTGTGTGTGTGTGTGTGTTGAATAAAGGCGTGGTTTCATTGCTCCACCCTTGAATGGAAAACCTGTGTGAGTGAATGAATGAGCCAGCCATTGCTGTCAATTCACTTCCAAACCATTCAGTAACACATAAACAATAGATACATGTATGCATGCAAGCCCCAGCAGTATCTAGAAGTTTTGTATCTCTAGTTCATTCATTGGAGTGGAAAATACAAAAAAAAACCTCATCATGATTGATGATAAAGAGAATAGTATCTGTGAGAGATAAAAATCAATACAATACAAGTGAAGAAAGTTTTCTTTTTTCTCTTTTTCATAAAAAATCTGAACGCCATCTGTTGGGTGTTCAGTTCACATACCGATATATTTTTTTAATTTTTAAGTTTCCACACTAAATTTTCTTTTTTGCTTTTTTCTTTTTGGGTTTTCTTAATCGTGCTCTGTTTTATTAATGATTTTCCTGTGTACATCTTCGGTTTATATTAATTGAGTCGTTCGATTTATGTTTTTAGCTTAAGGGGTGTGTTACTGCTGCTGGTCGAGATAATAAATTTAAAATGATGAATTTTTTTTTAAGTTAAAATTTATATTTTGTTGTTGGTATTAATTTGCAAACTTTTGACATCAATTTTGTTGAGAATATTAGCTGCATTGAGACTAGAGAGAGGGGGGGGGGATGGATGAATTTAAAGATTAAAGACCATTTTGCTTGTGGTTATTGTTTTAAAAGTTTTTTTTTTGTGAAAATTTATTACACACGCGTGATATTAAAAAAAAAAAAAAAAATCAAATGAGTTAGCATGTCAACAATGGGAGTGGGAAGTTTATTTAGAGAAAATTAACATTTAGAGAATGATGTATGAGTTGTTTTAAAGTGGCAGTGAACTTTTGCATGATGATAGTAGGATTGGTATGAGGAAATGGATAATGGAATTCGATAAGATGGCCAATTATTTATTATGATTAAGACTCTGCGACCTGAAAGATCTATTGTGCCTGGAGCTAGTTAGACAAGGAGATCCTCTATCTTCCTAATGAAGCTGAGAATATCTCTAGTCGAGGTCCTCCGGTGTTAGGAATTCTTTGTGGAGAAGGCGCTTCCTGACTCTGCAGAAGGCCACGCACTCACATAGTACGTGTTCTGCTGATTCGTCTTCCTCTAAGCAGTCTGCATTCAGGTTCCTGAATTATGTTTAGTTTGTTTAAGTGTTAGTTAGGAAGCCGGCAAGCCTTCTGACATCGTCCCTTTTGTGATGGAGAATATTTTTAATGGTTTTGTTCAGGGGTCGGATGGCTCTTTTAGCCTGTCTAAGTCCCTGAATGTTGTTCCAGTAGGATGTAGGGTTCCGTTTTTCCCAGCTGTGCAGACTCATTCTGAATCCAGAAGTAGGGAGACAGCAGAAGGGTTCGGCACCTATATACCTTTCGGTCTGCGATTTCATTGCCTTCAATGCCTCTGTGGCCTGGTACCCATTAGAGCTTTATTTATTAGAGGTCCTGGAGAGCATTGAAGCAGCCTCAAAAGGCATTTGAGTTACAGTAATGGGAACCCAGTACTTTGAGCGCTGCTTGATTGTCAATGAATATATTGATGGTTGCTCCCTTGATGCCGGAATCGAGAATGATCTTGACGCAGGTATCAATAGCATATAATTCAGCCTGAAAGTCATTAGGACACATTCCAAGCGCCTTTGAGATTTTGTGGTTACGACCAAAGACACCGGCACCAACGCCGGAGTCCATCTTTGAACCATGAGTATACCACACTAGTCCTTTTATGTTCAGCAACGGATCTCCGATATCCCAGGAATTATACGGTTCGGGATGTCAATCTCGAACTTCCTGCCAAAACAGAGTAATTTGGGCATAAAGTCCGATACCGTGCTAATCATTTCAAGCTCGGGGAAGTCAGATAGGATAGCCATGTGACCAGCTGGATTCCTGTAGAGCGTTGGATACTGACTGCACTGCGAATTGGATGGACACCCGGAAAATCGTCGAATCCACCCCAGAGGGGCGACGCAGTAGAGAAAAACCGCCATTCAGGTGGTCCATGCAAATGGAAAAGGATCTCAATCAACTTGTCGTGCGAAATTGGAAGCAGATAGCTAAAGATTTCGACTCAGGTACCGCTTGCAAGTGGAAAGAGACCATAACCAACTTGGCGTGCGAAGTTGACATCTATAAAGTTTACAATTCAACCGGCTAGAGATGCTTGTTGGTTGAGGCTCAGGTCCACCCTTAAGTAAAGTAGGCGAGACTGCTCGTAGAAAGCCAAGGCCCAGCTTCACGCAACCATTCATGTTGTACTTGTTATATTTTTTGCACGAATGGGAGGGACCTACCTACAGTTCTATTGCCGACTCCAAACGGTGAATTACACTCTTGTAGGTTTGTTATGCTCGCGAAGAGGTGATGCCGCAAAAAAACGTTTGGATTTGAGGATCAAACCTGTGCCCTCTCGCTTAGCAGTTCAAAGCACTAACTACTAAGCCACGGCGACCACCATTTTACGTTCTAAAAGCGAATTTTTGCAGTTAAGGGTTGCTTTGGCTACGACTTGCCAAACGCAAACATTATCGCCGTTAGCAAATGTGTAAATGAGAGCTTAAACCACAAAATTCCTCGTCAGTCGCAAAAACTGAGCCTTTCGTAGACCTCCAGTTGGAGAATTTTGTGCAAAGACTTACGTCTCTGCGTGTACAAAATATTGTTAATGCAGGAGCTCAAGCCGAAAGATTGCCGATGCTTCGCTGATTCTGGTACAATAAAAGTCGTAGTTAGCAACGAAGGCATTTAAGAAACCCGATCCTCACGAAGTCTTAGAACTTAACAATTTTCTTCTTGATCTCAAGGTGCCTAGTAGCCTATGATCACAATTAGATGAAGCATGTTTGCTGGCGTTGAGAAAAACAAAAATACGCATCTAAGCGGCACATTGTGCAAATGGCCATTCGACTTGGTGTAAATTCACTAGAGACTATTGCAGAAGCTGTCAAGATGCGGAAGAGATATTTAAAAATATTTCCAAATCCGTCTTTTTTGCCATTTAGGGGGCTTGGGAAACCCACAAGTTCCACTAATGGACTAGAAGCAGTTTTGCGAAATAAAACAACGGGGGCATCACAATTCAGAAACAGGTCCCCATATAAGTGGTGTCTCATTGCTTAGATCATTGGTAATCTTGCCTTTATCCACCCTTGTGATGTGAGATAAAGCATACCTTTGACGTCTTGATTGAATCGTTAAATGGTTTGTTATTGAGTCTTTTGTCACAGTGGAGTTCTTTTAAGTAAGGTTATCCTATCTCTAGATATCAATATTCTTCAAACGGTTATTGGTTGGAGGAACAAATTACCATCTAGTAGCAGAAGATTCACAGTGGTTTCAGTCCCTTGAACTGGTGCAGTGCACTTGGTCTTACTTTTTTGGCTGCACCACTTGAACTTTGAATCAAGACATAAGCTATGTACATACCTTATCCTTCCATCTGTTACTTCGATTCAGGGTAACGCGACGAATGACAATTTGATAGAACTTGCATTCAACCCTTCAGACTAAGGGACAACTTGTACAAAACTAAGGTTAGGTTAGGGCACCTGTCTTTTCACCAAGCAGATTTGGCCAAAGCTGGATCTCAAACGTTCTCACTGTCTCATCAGACGAAAAAGATTGCTAATAAGCACCCTAGTTGGTGTCATAACGGGACACTGCACCATCGGCAAGCATGCCTTTAGGCTGGGCCTCCTCTACAACGACTTCTGTAGAAGCTGCTTGGACGAAGAGGAGGAGGAGTCGATTCTCCACCTTCTTTGTACATGTCCGGCCTTCTCAGCTCGAAGAAGAGCATACTTAGGAGCCAGCTTCTTCCACAACCTAAGTGAACTGGCTGACATAAACGTAGGCAGCCAGCGCTTCATAACAAGTTCCGGCTGGTTCTGCGGGTAGTATTTCTCCGTTTAATACAGATCCATGTGGTAACACAAAGGACCTTATCTGGTCTAAGTGAGGTTGCAATCTGCGGCCTGTCACTCTTACCTAACCTAACCTAACCTAGGGCATTTGATTAGATAGTGTCGACTCCGAACGGCGAATTGAGAAGCTCTTTCATGCCTGCAAAGAGGTGGTGGCGCAAAATAATGTTTTGTGGGTTTTGTGGATTGAACCAGTGTCCTCTCGCTTAAAAGTCTAACGCATTGGCCTTAAGTAAAACTGAATCTGTTTTGCTTATTCAAATTCTTAAAATTCATTTGTTATAACTCAACATATACCGACGCCTAACTATATCCATTTGGTCCAATTGGCATATGCTCACTGCAATCGAATTCAATTACCAAATGCCAGTTCGGTATCTTATTCAGATCCGTAACGTACTACACCCGCTGTGCCAAGCAGGGGTCCATTATAAATCAATCGTACAAATTTCCCCCAATTACCTTAGCGTTAGGTAAGTATTTTATATTTTATTTAACCAAAAAACCTGATTTTTATTCGATTCCCCCCCGCGCCGTCATAAAAAACAAAAAAAAAAAAAAAACCGATCAGCAGCACCTTTGTCTAAACTTAAACTAAACAAATAAAACAAATTGCGAAACGCTTCACTATACCATCAATAAAGTATCTTAACTTGTTTTATTCTCATTTCGGTTGCCATCTCCAATTACGGTTCGTTATTTCCTTGTTTCTTTGACTTCAGAAAAAAAAGATGCAAATTAGTTTCAAAAAAACAAAACCTAAACGTTGCTCAGCTAGACATCTGATATTGATCTGAATATTTTTTATAGAAATTAATTTCAAAATAATTTATATCAGTCAACGAATGATAGAAATCTCTATCGATTTAATTAAATGACCACAAATGGTTGTGAAGTTTCAGACACAAAATATACATATATACTCGTCTCGGTGGGATTTTATTGAATGGAAATAAACAACTAATTAAGTTTATTCAATGTTTATTTATATTTTTTAAGTTTTATAGAGGAAATTCTGACTATTATAGTCATCAGACTAAAATAAATAAAAAAAAAAGAAAATATATTTTTAGTTTTATTTAATGGAGAGGTTTTGCTATGTAAAATAGTATCAAAGCACGTGTGTAATGTTAGGTTAGGTTAGGCTGGGCGGCTGTTCCCATTATTGTGATACCGCATGGATCTGGAGAGATCTCCATACCTACTCGTGGAGCTTTTTATGAAGCGAAGGAGGTTTCTGACATGTGTCATGTGTGTTTATCAGATCGCCCAAGTCATTATAGTAGAATTCCCCTAGGTAGGTAGGTAGGTAGAGGAGTGGCAGGCTGCAGCCTCACTTAGACCAGATAAGGCCCATTGTGATACCACCAGGATCTGTATTTCAGCAGAAATACTACCCGCAGAACCAGCCGAAGCTTGCTATGAAGCGCTGGAGACTGCCTTTATTGATGTCAGCCAGTTCGCATAGGTTGTTGAAGAAGCTGGCTCCCAAGTATGCTCTTCTTCGAGCTGAAAGGGCCGGGCATGTACAAAGAAGGTGGAGAATTATCTCCTCCTCTTCCTCATCCATGCAGCTTCTGCAGAAGTCGTTGTAAAGGAGGCCCAGACTATATGCATGCTTGCCGATGGTGCACTGTCCCGTAATGACACCCACTAAGGTGCTTATTCGCAATCTATTTCGTCTGATGAGACAATGGGAACGTTTGAGATCCAGCTTTGGCCAAATCTGCTTGGTGATGCGACAGGTGCTACCACCTGTCCATCTATGATTGGCGGTATTGATCGCTTTTCTATTGAAAAACAGTTTGCAGGTGGTGAGAGGCATACTTGAATTCCCGTTTTTCGGAAGAATTGGTAGAGTTGTGCCCTCTCTGGCGAGTTCATCCGCACTGCAGTTCCCTGGAATGTCTCTGTGCCCCGGCACCCATATAAGGTGAATTTTGAATTGCTCAGCCATCTCGTTAAGAGACAAGCGACAACTTAGGGCTGTTTTTGAGTTGAAGGGGACAGATTCTTGGAATTTCCTCGCGGAGCTCAAAATCCTCTATCCAGTCAAGTCTGGAAGGGATAGTGGTAACGAAGATTTGTCAAATAGGAGTCGTTGAAGGGTGTAGTCGGTGCTTTGCGGAAGGAATTCTAAATCGTTCAGAATGGTGGAGTGTCCAACCCGATGACTGGACCAATGGTGAAGTCCTTTGATACGTATGGCTGCGCTGGCTGCCACTTGTTTACTGTAGATATCTAGAGGAAGCATATGGGACCGTGGGGGTGGTTCTGAGTGCTCCACTGATACATATGCAGGCCGACCTTTTCACTTTACAAAGATGGTTACGATTGGTGGCTATGTCCAAAGCTTTCCACCAGACAATAACGCCATATGTTAGGATTGGACTGATAACAGATACATAAAGCCAGTGAGTTATACGTGGTTGTAGGCCCCCCCTACTTCCTATTGCTTTTTTGCAGCAGTACAGAGCTGTGGTGGCTTTCTTTACTCGCTCGAGGATGTTAGGCTTCCAGCTGAGCTTTTTGTCAAGAATGAGACCCAGATATCTGGCTTTGTCTGAAAGTACTAGACTTGCACCGCACAGTCGGAGGGTCGAAAGGAGGAATTTTGTATTTTCTAGTGAAGAGGACTAGTTCCGTTTTATGGGGGTTGACCCCAAGGCCGCATTCTTTAGTCCATTTTGTAAGCTTGGAGAGAGCATTCTGCAGCGTGCTGAGGTGTTTACCTGAGACAGCTATAGAAACGTCGTCCGCATTGATCACTAGATTCCAAAGAAGAGGAGAGAGCACCCCCCCCCCCCTCTTTAGGTGTGCCCCTTCTCAAAGGTCTCCGAATTGTAGCATCGCTCAGCCTAGAGAATTCCCCTAAATGGAGCCCTCTTTTACGGGAGAGAGCTGGGCAGTTACAAGGAAGGTGGGGAATCGTTTCCTCCTCCTCTTCGTCCATGCAGCTTCTGCAGAAGTCGTTTGAATGGACGCCAAATGATGTTGCATGCTTGCCTATTAGACAGTGTCCCGTGATCAGCCTTGCAGTTCCCTGGATTATCTCTATGCCCCGACACCCAACAAAGGTGAATATTGAACTGCTCCGCCATCTCTATAAGAGATGATTGGCAATCTAGAGCTACGTACGAATTTGAAGAGACTGTTTCCAAGGACCTGATCGCTGCTTTACTGTCTGAAAAGATACGTATATCTGCGGAAGATATCACGTTTTTCCTTCAGCCAAGATAAGACTTCATTGATGACCAGTATTTCCGCCTGATGGAACACGCTGCAATGATTTGGAAGCCTATCGGAGAAAACACCACCACCTACACCCTCATTGGTTTAAGATCCGTCGGTGACCCCATTGTCCCCACTAAACAGGGAACCACTTAGACCAGAACGAAGGTCCATTGTGATACCGCGTGAAGAAACCGGAAATCAGCCTCAGAAACCTTACATGTGGAATTTCTTAAAAGGAGTACAAGCTTTGGGTAACCGTATCGGTGTAAACCCTATCCTGTGCCGCACTAAGTGAAGAACCAATTCGACCCACATACAGAACTCCTAATCCTAAAGATGTCGAGTCTGGCTTAGGTCATTGAAGAAGTACTCTCCTAGTCCTAGTGTTTTCCTCCTCAGCCTTGATAGAGCAGAGCATGTACAAAGAAAGTGTGCAGTCGTTTCTTCTTCCTCCTCGTCTCTGCAGCTTCTACAGAAATCGTTAGAAGGTACACCCATTCTGATGGCATGCCTGCCAATAAGTTTCCTGTTCACGGAAAGAAGTCTTCCTGTTCTCCTCAAATCCAGGTTAGACCAGATCTGTTTCGACAGGAGACAAGTGTTGATGTTGTTCCACCTACTATTAGCTTTTCTTCGAGGTGAGACTTTATCGATTCTAGAGAGGCAAGTGGTTCCTCTCCATGTTCGACCCGCGCCTTCCTTAGCTAATTCGTCCGCTCTGCAGTTGCTCGGAACGTCCCTTTGTCCTGGAGACGTTGCATCTGTCAGCGATCTCGTTCAGAGAATTGAGGCATTGCTTTACCAACTTGGATCTTACTGTCGGTGATTCCAAGGCTGTAATCGCTACAATAGCGTTACCATCTCCATCCACATGTGTGCATACGAAGCTAACATTCAGGAAAGAGGGTAAAAAAGGCATCAGTCGCCTTCTATACTTGCAGCAGATTCTTCGGGAAAAACTGGGCATCCAGACCCCGAATAACACGAATGGATGTACTCTGCCATAGTTAGACCCATACTAACATACGGAGGATTGGTCTGGTGGCACTCTGCAACAGAGAATAGCATGCACTGGAACAACCTGCGAGATAAGAACAACGCGGACAGCGGGATTCTCAATTCAATTCTCAACCTTCTGCCGTTAGATCTCTACATGCAGGAGACCGCAGCAAAGAGCGCTCTCAGAATCAGCCAGTCAGAACAGCGGAGACCAAATACATATGGACACGCCAAGATACTTAGCAACTATCCTAGCAATAATGTCACCTCAGACTTTGGATTTCGAAAGACCTTTCTCGTCGACCTTTCCAAGTACATAGTAGTGGGAGAAAAATGAAGTATCCAAGGACATCAAATCCAAATCCAAATCAAAAATGGACATAGGTACAGGAGCTGATCTCTTCTCGGGGGAACTAGAACAAAGCCGCTCCATACGACTCCCAGATCACAGCAGTGGTTTTTCAACTGGCGTCAATGCTGACAATATCACGGGAGGATATCACAATTTACATTGACAGCCAAGCAGCTATAAAAGTAATAGCTACTACGCAGATAGCATCGAAGCTTGTTAAGAGCTGCCGCGAAGAGCTAGCTCTTGGCACACAGCACAATGTGAAACTCTGCTGAGTCCCCCTGATCACAGCGGGTTACCAGACAATGAAACAACGGATGAAATGGCCAGAAAGGGCTCAGCCCTAGACCGAGAACAAGCAGACATGGCACGGTCAAACCTCCACTCTGTAATCTTAAGGCAACAATTGAACAAAAGTCATTAAAAGAAGCAAACAACAGTGAAATATCAAGAAGGCTGTGGCCAGAGTACGATAAGATTCATTCATTTGCATTCATTTGAAGTCTTTTGCATTCATTTCCATTATTTGCTTCAGCAGAATTTAGATATGTTTTTGCATGGGTTTCTGATAAACTTCCAGAGAACGAGTATCAGTGCTCAATAGTTTTGGAGGAGGTAGTTTGGAGTCTTACTCGCTTTTCTATGGAATCTGCAGGTAATGTTGTTTTCTAGGCTCAGCTCCTTACGATGTGTGGGGTAACCTGATGTGGCATAGTGTGTGATTTCTAGAGTTAACTCAACACTTTCAGGACAACTTTCCTTTAGCAAAAATTGAAAATTAATGCAAATGAATCAAAATGAATGCAAATGAATGGGAATGGCAATTGAATGCAAAAGACTTCAAATGAATGCAAATGTATGGAAATATTGCCTGCCATTCATTGAATGCTCATGCAATGACTTCAAAATGAATGGTGATCTAAACTTATAAGTCACCATTCAAAAATGAAGTCAATGAATGAATTCATTTCGCATGAATTCACTGAATGCATTCCCAAACGAATCCATTCTTTTACAGCTCTGACTGATAGGAGGCCACAACATGCTAAGATATCACATGAAAAAATCACGTCTGACCGACGATGACATCTGCAGAGGATGTGGTGATGAAAAGTCTCATGAGGACATGGCCCATTTCCTCTGTCACTGACCGAGCCTCTGTCAACTTAGAAACAGAACCCTGGGCAAATTCTTCTTCGACCATATCGACGGTTGTATCAGATGGATCGCCGTCAAAACGTCTCAAATTCATCAGGGCGTCCGGCTGGCTAGAAACAAGACGGCAGGAAACAATTCATGAGTATCACAATGGGTGTGATGAGCCCGCTAACCTAACCTCACCTATGGCATGCGTAAATGTATCCTTTAATGCATTTATACCTTGGACGAATAGAATTTATTTTTTGTCGACAGCCTTGTACCCACCACGAACACGGACACACTTTGACAGTGACAAAGTAGTGGACATGTTTTAGAAAAAAGTGGTGTGTTTCCTTGAAATTTTTTTTTAAATTTATGTACGGAGAAGGTATCTACAGATGGAAGGTTTCTGTTTTTTTTTATTTTTTGTCCATCGGGTTTGTGTTTCAGTAAATTTGCTTTGACATGTTGACAATGCGAGGACGGAGGTACACATACTTCATTTGAATTTTAAGTAAGTCCATTAAAATTTATTATGGGTCCGAGTTTGACCATTAAAACTTATGTTATTTGAATTAACGAATTTTCAATGAATATCTTAACATCAATAAAGAATGACTAATGGAATGGATATTGAGTGGGGAGTTTCGTCGGCATGGTTTATGTCTGCTGTTTAACATGCCATAAAAGATCTAAAGAGCTTTGACGTACATACATATAGGCTTTGCTACCAGCAAATATCTTGGCTAGCAAATATCAGAGGACCTACGAAGCCAAAATTCGGGAACACCAAGCCTCAGTCAAAGGTATCAAGCTTGACGAAAGACAGCGAAGTATGAGAGATGGAACCAATCTTCAAAGGGAAGATGAACCCACCGACTCATATCGGATGTTAACAAATGGAAAGATCGGCCCCACGGAGAAGTAGATTTCTTCCTGAGCCAGCTCCTAACTGGACATGGCTGCTTTCGAGCTTACTTGCTTAAATTGCGGAGATGAAAGGGAAGATGCGCAACACGTACTTTTTCAGTGCGCCCTTATTTTTGAGCAGAGCGCAGAGAACATGAAGAAAAAAATTGAAGAAATACCTCCTCCCGAGAATATCGTGAACCTCATGATAACGTCAAGCTCAACATGGGATGCAGTGAAGTAGGTTGCAGCGTCTATCATGAAGGAACTTCAACGGGTGGAACGAATCAGGGAGAGCAACAGCGAAAACCAAGCTCGGACGGCACCTCTGCATCAAAGAACGGTAAACTGCGAACCAGATAGAACATAAATTGTTAACTAGCCCCGCGAAGTAATGCCGAGCGGTAGTCCCGCGGGGAGAGTGGTTGAAGAGTGTATGGTGTGGGTTAGTACGTAGGCGCGTTCCTATAAACGAGTACACGGGTTGGCGAATCGTGCATGCAAGTGACCCGGCCTACTAGTATCTTTAGCAGAGTCCGTTGGTGAAACCAAAACAAAAAAAAAGGACAAGGCGTTGCTAAATAAAAAATTAAAACCGACTAGGTTTCCTTAAGGTATACACAGACTTTTCGCCAAATACAGGCTTTCTTACAAGAGCCAGGGTTTGTTTTTTGCGTCATGCACCGCCAAAGTCGAAATTTACGAAGACAGGAGCTTTGTCTGTAGGTCTAAATGGTTTTGCACATGAAGGGGTCTGCATCGTAGCTTCATCCTTGACAAGGAAATCCATCATGCAAGGTTCCTGGGGCCGGTAATCCGATACTCTACGTAGAATTACAATGGATCTATATTCCGGTCTAAATGAGCCACTTTACCTAACCGTCAAGGTCTCCCAGTGTGTCGGATCGACTAAACCCTTTCAATCTACAGGTGGATCAAACCCGGAACTGCTTCTGTGTTTCTTCAGGGTGGTGACACATTTCTAATAATCCAAGGTCTTGACCGATTAATGTCCTGTTCTCTTTAATGCTTCATGTAGGATCACACTCGGTTTCAATTTGCCTAACTCATGCATATTGCTGTAACGCTATTGTCCGGTGTGATTCCGCCTATCACTGTTTCTAGTCTTCTCCGCTCTGAAAGCCATCTGATGCATTCGAAGAATGTGTGCTTGGCGATGTCTTGAGGCGAGTCGCCATACTGATATGCTGAGCTCGTTGTTTCTTCCCTCTTCTGTAGGGAAACATTGAAGTACCAGTGTCCAGCAAGGAAATGGCTGAAGTAGAAATTCATCTCTCTATACCGCCGCCCTGACCGATTGCAGTCCATCTTTTCCTTCCCAAATGAGAAGCGGGATGAGCTCGCAAAAATGGATTCTAACATGGATTTGATAATGGCCGATGACTCAATCCTACCACCACTAGAACTTCCAGCATCATCATGGATATCACTGACGACATGTCGCACCTCAAGAACGCTCTGGACGGAACTTAACAGGAGAAAAACAAAGGAAATCATCATCAACAACAGAAGTCATCTACCGCTTCTCATTGGAATAATGACAGGTCACAACCACCTAAAGAGAATAGGATGCGGCGACGTTGACGTTGAGGAGGATACATTCCACCTCCTATGCGAACGCCAAGACCTTAGCAGGAGCAGAAGGATAGCCCTCGGAGAACACTTCTTCAATGATCTGGGCGAGTTTTCAAACAAGCCACCGAAAACCATTCTAAAATTCCTTCGAAATTGGTTCAGGGAGGGCGATAATAATCCTTGATCCTTGATTTTATGTACCCCACACCACACGGGGAAACACAATGGGTCCTATGAGTATCCACATAAAGTGCAACCGACCCTACAAGCCAACCTATTACTTCCTTAAACTCTGCTTCTCTCTTTTAAGTGGAATTTCTGTCCAAGAACCATAAGTGGAAGCTTCAGATAGAGTTGTTGGTTCTTTTGGAAACGTCTTGTTTCGATATCTTGTTAGAAATGTCTGCACTGGGAAGCCACGTTAAGAAAATCCTATTAAACTGGCGTGTAAAGCAAAGACTGTCCTTGACTGACTTGACGGTTTATACTTCAGCGATTCTTCAAAGCTTTGACAATGGCCAATTGACGTTTCCATAAATATGCTCCGTGTGTTTGTGAAAGTTATAAAGACATCATTTGTCCTTTCAGCTGATTTTGGCTTGACTTACTTGTCAAATTTGTGTTCTTCATTTGACGTTTGTATGGACAAGGCTTGTGTCCTTGTTGCCCCCAAAAATGCATTCAATATAAGTGGTTGGTCGCTGGTGTAAGCTCCTGCTGCACGGCGATGTTGGGTGCCCTAGAAATATATGGTTATGGCTTTGAGACTGCCTGATTCAAGTTCGATGCATTCTTCGTCGTCTTCTCCCGGGCATGCTGATCATCGCTTCGTTCCGCCATCACCTTGACTGGTCTTTTTGCTTTCTCAGAAGTCCCCGCTTCCTACTTAGGTGGCACTGTGAAACAAGGCCTCAACCAACAAGCCTCTTCAGTTAGGTAACCGCTTCCAAGTTGGTTGAGATCTCCTTCTACTTTTACACACTAGATACCTTAGGCGAGGTATTTCTCTACTGTGTTGTCCCTCCGCCTTAGATTCGACTCTTAGGGTTGGAGCGTTGGTTTCCATTCGCTCTACGTGTTCTATAACGCCATTTCCCAAGAAACCAGCAGTTTTTTGACTTCTCTGTCGTTGAGTCTCCAAAAACCGTCAACGCAAACGGAACCGAGTTTTTTATAAAAAAAAAATGTTCATTCGAAGCAATCTTCATCCGCTTCCTCTCTCATAAATTGTGCTTACATTCATTCTTTAAATTTGGCTTTCCATCCATACCTTGTGCAGACGTAGTTCTATGTCAAAACCCACGTGTGGAAACCTTTGTTCCCACAATCCAAAGTTTTATGTGCGACAAATTCCGCAACTTTTTTCCTCATTCATACTTGTGTCCACCTTCAGTTTCATAAAAATTGAACGAAAAAAAAACATTTATCAGTTTGACCCCGACGTGATTTGAACACGCAACCTTCTGATCTGGAGTCAGACGCGCTACCGTTGCGCCACGGAGTCCCACAATTTCACATCACCGAAAATGCTAAACTTTCCCATGAAAAATAATTCCAATCCACGCAAAGGAATCTTAATTACCTGAGCATGAGAGTACACCAGAACCGAAAACCCACCCATAAATTTCGATAACAAGAGCCCACGTCACCTGTACGCTGTATCTACACCACGAATGTGTGTATCTGTCTATCAAATCTGAATGCGCGTTCTGAAACGAAATCACATCGAATGAATGTCACACGCTCACGCTGATATGTGTTTATTAAAATTCATCGAGCGGTAATGAAGAAATCATAAAACTGTACATCAAAATGAAATATTTTTCTCAACCCGTTCGTATCCGTTTGCAGTCCACAGCACTCCCATTGAATTGAAATCAGAAAAAGTCAATCAAAAAAGGCTGAGATAGATCCGCGACATGGAAAAAAAAGGGACGCACGGGGTGGTAAATCAATCACATATTGTCAACGACAAAGAATCTCGCCATATATGGCAGTAAAAAGGCTTTCGGCATCCGTCCGTTTGTCGTTCAGTCAGCCAACAAGCCAGTCCCGATCGTAGCTCATATATGTGAACGCGTTGTACGTGCCCTGGGCTCAATATCAATAGCTGTAGGTGCTCCGCTACCATTGAGGTGATTTAGGATCCCATTTTCACGTACGTGATGGTCATTTACAAACACAAGCAATTAATTGTGAGCGATCAGCAACTCAATCCGACCGATCGATTGGATGCAATCGGTATCGGTACCCAATTGGTAATTATTCATCGTGGTTTTTTTTTTTCGTCTATAAAATCCTGGGAAATTATTTGTGTGCACCTGGTTAATGATCTTGTGCTGCTTCGGGGAATAGGGGTGTCGTCAATGGCATACTCAACTCGATTAGTTTGGGGAACGGTAGCAATGGTCTAGATCTGGGAGTGGCACTAACCTTTATTATCGTGCACAAGAACAACACTCTCGGAAGCAATAAAATTGAAGAAAGAAGGTGAAGCTTCGTGATGTTAAATGTGGTAACACTGTTGTGTGCGCGGTTCAGTCAAAGGTATTTGATTACAAACACTCGTTTTCAAACAGGAAGATCCTCGTAAATATGTACATGACATGCATCAGTATCCTGAAGTATGAGTATTCGTTGGACATACTCAATGTATCCATAGAACGATCAAAGCAGAAAAGTCGGTTCAGTGTTGACAAGGCAATGTACATTGATGCTGAGACTTATCAGTTTGTTGGAGAGAATCACACTGAAGGTTTCAAATCTTAAAGACAACCTCTGTAGGTATACTCTTTCCTTCATCCTGGACAACGAGAACCTCTTGATTTGGAACTTTTTGAAGTGCATGAGGATCGAAAGCCAAGTATTTCTGCGGGTCTAGCGAAGAACTTTTAGGGTGCATTTTACACTGATCACAGTCCATAACGCCTTCGTCAATATGAGCCCTTTAAGATGTAAGATATTGAGTATCTATTGTTGTTCCTTCAATTGTCTTCTAAGCCCAAAGAAAGCCTGATTGGAAAAGTCAGTGGAACTCATCATGATACCTTGCGCCTGTGTAGCCAATTTTTACACTTAAAATGTACAAAGTTGGTCTCGGAGTTCATCCTTCAAAGACGATGCTTATATTGTTCAGAAGAAGCTACAAGATACCATACATAGGTCACTGAAAAGAGCGCTGAATTGCAATAATTTAAGACCGTCGATGTATTGCCGAGAAATAGGCAACTAGCATCGAATAGTCTTCTGAATAGTTAGGAGTTCTGACCTAGTGGACAGCTGCAGTCTTGGAGAAAGTTTGTAAAGATTTTGATCATGCGTTTGCCAAGTATTTGCAAAGGCCGATGGGCTTTGACTTCAGAAAACATAATCCGAGCCGTGAGCAACGGTATACATACATATATGTACCTGCGCTGAGTTTTTGGCCACTAGATCGTAGTTGCAGAGCAGATGAGAGATCAGTTGGCAATTTTCCTGAAAACGGTTCGAATGGGCCAGATCCCATGAATTCGATCAAATTTCACGTAGAAACGGAGCCGAGAAGATATGAAAACACTGGATGGAGTGAGTGTACTTTCCTACAACAATTTTTGCAGAAGCTACGATGAGATGAGGGAAGACGAAGACACGATCATAAATCTTTTGTACCCATGTCTGACCTATGCAAGATCAAAATAGAGTGAAGAGCTTTCTTGAACTGGAATACATTTAAGCTATTTCGTATACGAAGTCTGTATGATAACGCGGCTTAAGTGGGTCCAGGGTGACTACTGGCCTGCCCTGGTCCCATACACCCTCCTTACTTGTGTCTTTTAAATTCGGAGGAGGGCTTACCAATCGTGTAGTCAGGGCTTTGATAGGAAACCTCGGTAGCTTTGGTTTCAAAATACAACGGGGCTCGAGTTCCAAACTCGAAAGACGTTACGGTTTGAAACTCAGGAAGGCGAAATGTAAAGAAGAACTCTGTGTGCTGTATCAAGAAATGGAAGGACACATCGAGCAAATGGACAATAATGCTAATGAGTCTTCGAATTCGATTTTGGGACTGCCGGGCTGTGTTCCCTCAGCACTACCACCCACAAGCATTTAAAGCCAACGTGCCTCCTTCGTCTCTCCTCTAATTTCCCTAATGCCCGTGCTCTAACTTAAGGGCAGTCATAATCCCTTTAGCGCGCTTATTATAAAAAAAAAAAAATGTATGTGACAGGAAGGGACTTTTTGCCGCCAGTGTTAGGGCCGCAGATATGTAAGTCACAGAAGACTTACGTGGAAGAGAAATCAATGCTTCTTCTGTGTCGAAAAACCTCTGGAAAAAAAAATTTGAAGCCGAAGGATCAAATTTGGTACTCAAGGCGACTGAAAGAAAAGCCGTTCATCTAAGAAGAGAGAGAACTCTATAAGGTATACCAAGAAGACTATGTTTTTTTTTTTTTTATAATTCACTAGCGCTAAAGGGGTTATGAATACCCTTGCTTTCTCTCTCTCTCTAAGTTACTTTCATATGATGGCACTACAGTCTAGGTAGGACCTCGGCCTCAACCAACAATCATCTTCAGCCAGCTAGATCCTAAGTTTGCTTCCTCCAGTTTCGCAGTCTGAATTGGTTTGGATCACTGCTGGTAGGTCTTTCTCTACCCCGGCGTACCTCAAGGGTGAATTCGAAGATTTTCCAGACCGTGGCGCTGAAGTTCATGGACCATCAGCAAAAATGCAGTTTATATGTTTTCTGAGCTCTATCCGGGACGTTTGAGACGTCAAGGAAGGACAAACTCCAGCTTTTTAAAATCAACCTTTTACGAAAGCCATCCATGGTGCTTACTTAAGCATGTATCGAGTATAAACATAGAAGATTGTGATGTCTCTTCACAATAAGTTCGACTTGACCGGAAGATTGAGATTCATCGCTTCATCCATTGGAGAGGAAGGAAAGTATCGCAAGGCAGAGGGTATTAGGCTGTTGAAACGTGCAGCAGAAAGGATGAGTCTTTCCAAATTCCTTTCGATATGACATCGCATAGATACGACTCGATGAAGATTGATTTCTAAGATGGCGGCACACAAAATATGGCAAAAGGCTGGTCACTGACGAGCAAACTAGGTTAGGTTAGGTTGAAGTGGCTGCCAGCTATATCCAGCACACTTAGACCAGTGATAGGCCCATTGTGATACCACATGGTACGAGCTAACCAAAAAATTAGAAATCGCTTGAATTGTTTTTCAAATCTTTGCAAGGCCGATTCATGGCGTCTAGAAGGACGTGGTGCATCATAGATTAAGGATGTATGTTCGGCGAAAGACGCCTTGACCTTTAGAGAAACTTAAGGGAGCTGCTGATGTCTTTGAAAAGTTTGAATTGTTTCAAAGACATAATTGGTTGTCAAAACGCTGCTATAAGATGTCAAAAGCTTTGTCAAAACATGATAAGAAGATCCAATCCATTGCTACCGACAAGTGTCATTCACATCATTAAGCCTCACAGGCTTGTGTATCCTTACATTTTCATAATAATCACACTAACAAGCTTGAAAAACATGTTTGCATCGTCATTTTAGTAGTCACCACAGGAGCTGTCCCGCAGTTTTTTTTGTTTCTTTTTTTGGTTATCTTATCTAAATTGCCCGCTTTAGCAATCACCTTGTCCACCGATACTAGCTCTTATCTCAAAACCCCCCAACCCTAATTAAAATGGCACTAATTCAACGCTTTACGAGACGTTAATTTGAAAATGACATAAATTTGGTGAAAAGTATACACAGTCGCAGTTGGGGATAGCTCTCGAAACAAGGCAGCTCGTCCCATCATCGCACGCCGAATGATGGTCGTTTTGAAAATTTACATTTTTACGACCACTTTTGTGGAGGTTTCCAACTCATTCGAAGCACGGTAGTTCACGATTGAGAATGGGAATTGTGGGATGACTGGCTTGGTCGCTCGTAAAACAGCGACACTGAGCGTTGTATAGTGACAGTCATTGAGTGTGGTTCGGATGTGAGTCCAGATTGTGTGCAACCTTCAGTTCTATGTTGCATCTTGCAACTTTCCCCAGGTCCTCGATTGGCGCTTGGCCATATTTTTGTGCACTCACTTAGTATTCCAGTCAGATGAGTCAGCTACACATGTCCCTACACCGAGAGTCGGCCGTATGGCGTTCGTGCTAATTTCGCAAGCAAAACGCATCGTATCGCATCATTTGTGCGTTCGTCATAAATGGATAGACAATGATGATGAAGATGACCGTGAGTGAGGTTATGATGAGGAGCGTCGTCTCTGTCTCAGCAAACTCTTGGGATTTGATGGAATAATTTGCTACTGCACTCAGTGGAACCCTTTTGTGGCGCTTCTCTCAACGTCAACGCACACGGATGTGGTTTGTGTCCCTTGGATGGATGGCACGCTGGGTCGGTTAAGAGCGATTCCAAGTGACGTTGGAACAAAGTGACAGTTTGCCTGTTTTGAAAGTGATACGAATGACAGGTGTTGGTATTTCTGTTCCCCGATGAAGACGTGGTTTTTTGTGATTTTTTTTTAAGTCGCATCTTGAGTGCAGGATATGTGGTCAATGCGGTTGAGATGATGGTCGATTGAGATGCGAGGTGTTGGTAGAAGAATGTCGATTTGTTTAGTCCTACCTCAGGGTAGGATCTGCAATATGTTTTGCATTAAATTAAACGTGCTGTCGTCGGTGTTTGGTTAGAAGGACGACAAGAGAAGATCAAGATGTGTGAAGGGTTTCTTGTACAAAAGTAATCATCGCTCTGAATGAAGATGTCATTGACGTATGCCAATAGGTTCCACATTTGCCCACTTTTTGGTTCCATCTACCCTGCGGCGTCTAGACTTTTAGTTTCATGAGACTTCAGATTTTGCAATTCGTGTCAGATTTCCATTAAGGTTTCCACGGGTAAGAGGAGGGTTTCATTAACTGTCCCTCAGGATCTAGACATAGATGTGACTCCATAGTGTCATAAGTGGCAAATGCTTCTATATTTTCATTCCTGCTGGGACGATGGTTCCTAATTTGAGTTTTCAAGGAACTTGTAGGTCAGAACCTCTCTGAAAATAGGGGGCAACACCTGCCTCTCTGGAATTAATTAAATCTTGCGTCGGTACCAAAGCCTGAAGAATGGCTAATAAAAGATGGAATAACATCAACACTCGTCTTTTGTCGAGACAAATCTGGCCTAACCTGGATCTGAAGCGAACCGACTTCTGTTCATTGAAGGAATTTTTTTTTTTCTGTCGGGGTGTCGGAACACCACGCTGGAGCACTCAGACACAAAAACAGGTACATTGTCCCCTGATTGAAGGGATAGTGACCAAGAAGTCTTCTTCTGCTGTAAGATAGCGCTGGACAGTGGCAAAGGAGGTGAGTTGTACTTTCCTCCTTCTCCTCATCTCTACAGTTTCTGCAAAAGTCATTGAAGAGAGCCCGTAATCTCTTGGCGTGTTGTCCTAGTAGGTAGTGGCCTGTGATGACACCAGTAATGGTGCGAATTTGTGTTCTGTTGAGGGTTATAATTTCCCTTGACTTATGGTCACCTATTCTTTTTTGTAACTCACTCGCGCTAAAAGGGGTTATGAATACCCTTATGATGCTTTTGACACAGCGCAAGTGTTGGTGTAGTTATTTTGAAACTCAGATGGTATTAGGTTTCAGTCTTTTTGCTCCGAGGTTGGTGTCCAGAATGACTGGGGAGAATTATTGGTACTGTTGCCATTGCTTATAATTCACAGTATTTTTTTCGAACATCTATTTCAAGTCATATAAGTCTAAGTCTAAGTCTTACAGGGCATTGCTACCAACGATTTCTGCAGAAACTGTATAGACGAGGAAAAGGAAGAAATGGTAACTTACCTTCTTTGCAACTGCCCTGCTCTATCAAGGCTAAGAAGTAAGACCTAAGCGATCTAGCCAAACTCGAAATTAACAAAACAAAAAGCTTCGTATGTTGGTCTAAATGGTTCTGCTTGAACAAGGAAATCTATCATTCATACACTTCGTTGTACCACAATGGACCGACATTCAAGTCATAGTGCCATCTCACCTAACCTAGCCCAAAAGTCAAGATCACAGTCAGTCTACCTAGGGAGAAAGCAAAGTTGAAGGATTGTCCAATCATTTTTCCAATTCACATAAAATTTGAATTTTTGCGCTCGTAAATCCCCAATAACAACCAATTCACGATTGTTAACAAGCAGCAATAAAATAAAAATTACTTAGCATATCGATTGGTCCCTCGAAATACCAATGAATCCGCGGCAACCCGCAGCTAAATCCACAAACCCCAATGAACGACGACGACGACGATGGGATGGATCGTGATAGAAATGAAAATTTGAATGCGTTTTGCATTTTTTTTTTTGGAAAAATATTTTCCATTTGCTCCACCGTTTGCCGTTGTATTGTCAACTTGATCACGAATTTAGCAAAACCACCACGATGCCGTACAAAAAAATAATTTTTATTGTGAATAGCGGGGCTTCAGAGGAGGTTTTGACACAAAAGACGTGCCGCCCCGTGTGCGGAATAAATAATGGACACACGAGCATTAAATAGTTTTGGCGAAATGAATTTAATTTGCAAATTGAATTCTTGTTGAGTACGATTGGTACGATGTACGATGTACGAGTCACGAAAAGATGCCGAGATACTTTTGCAAAATATACTTGTTTGGGTAGAGTTGCGGGGGCGAAACGTTTATCTATTTTTAATGACCAAGTTGACGGGATGTTAATTGATTTAAGTGATTGCAAGCAACAACTAATGTTTTTGTCTCTTGGAATAGATAAATTTTGTCATCAGAGGTTTTTTTTTTTAAAAAAGAAACCTGAGGTGGTCGGAGCTTGGATATGAATCTTTCTATGAGTTGTCAGCGAGGGTGGACATTTGAAAATTGCTTAGTGCTATTATTTTGTCACATTAATTCAATGAAAGTCACGAGTTTGAGATATTTAGGAACTAGTATGCTCTGCTATAGCATCAACACAATGAAGATCTATTGCGACCTAGGTAGTTTTATCCTTCTCATCTTTTCGGTCCATTTTGTATTTTTATATATTTTGTTCCCACGAGTTAGGTCGGAGAGCCGTCGTACCAGGATCAGGCACTGATGCAACCGACCTTGGTTCGATTTATCCACTTACTGACCATGGAGCCGTCAGCACAGGTACCTCAACTTTAAAAGTTGGATCTGGAATTGGGTTTACTCGCGGTACCATAACTTAAATGGTTGGGTTGCTCTTAGTTTCGTTCTAGTGAAAATTGAATGACTGGTAGGCATTCAGTCTTGCAACCGGCTCTCTGTTGTTTACGCCTCCCACATGTCTCGTGGAAAGGTGATCCTATGTCTTGTAAGAACTACCTATTTAATTTAGCCTACAAGATCCTGTCCAGTGTACTGTGTGAACGACTAAAGCCGTTTTGTACCACACTCATCGGCACCTATCAGTGCGACTTCGGGCCCTGCAAATCGACGATAGACCAAATCTTCACATTGCGGCAAATCCTGGAAAAGACTAACGAGTTCCAAGTCGGTACTCATCATCTTTTCATCAACTTCAAAGCCACATACGACAGCATTCATCCCACCGAATTGGGGATCCCTGATCCGGTTGTGTCGCGCCACGCTAGAGAACTCGCAATGCACCGTGCAGCTCGAGAACAGAACCCCCGAATTATTCCAAACATGCATAAATCCATCCAGCTGCGTTAAGAGCAGCTCTTACTCCTGCGCTGGAGACAATGATATACTTGCTTCCTATTGGTATCGGTGGAAAGCAAATAGCAGCTAAAGAAGCATTAGGGCTTTGGGTATACTTACAGTTGGCTAACGCTAATACAGGGGACTCCAGGATCCACTATGACAGGATTCACGGCAGTTCGAGCAGCTACAGCTTCGTTTTCATTGAATGTGGTAGAGTGCATAGCTATTGTACCAACAATACGATCCAAATTGGATCGTGGATAGAGTGGGACCATGGGACTTCTCTAACATCGATAAAGCTTCGCCCTGATGCTGAACCCAGAAGAATGACAAATAGCTGGTGGAATAGCATCAACACTTGTCGAGGCAGATGTGGCCTATCCTGGATCTAAAGAGAACAGCAAGACTTGTGTCTGTCAATAGGGAATGCCTAAACTCTATAAGGGGAGCCTTCACGGGGCATGCTAATAGAATGGGTAGCACCTTTGACAAAGCACCTTTGCAGAAGCTATAGAGAAGAGTAGGAGGAAGACAGAGTGGTCCACCTTTTATGTACCTGTCGAGGAGGAAGAAGAAACAGTAGTCCACCCTCTATGCACCTGTCCTGCTCTATCCAGGCTGAGAAGGAAAACCCTCAGGGAGTACTTCTAAAAAGGTCTTACCAACCCAGCCTGGCTCGATATTTCCAAAATAAAGAGCTTTGTCTCCAAGTCCAAGTGGTTCTCCAGATAGTATGGAGTAGGAAGGGGCTTACAACGATATGGCTTCCCATAGTATTTTCCTTCAGAAAAAAGGGAATTCATCACGCTAGTGCCGGTAATGCAATGCTCAACGGGGTATTTCCTTCGTTTTGGCCTAAGTATGTCCCTACCTAAGCGATAACAGCCACCTTACCTAATCTGGTGGTTCTTCGGCAGCTTCATTGTCTATGTAATTGACAATGGCTTGCCTAAAAGGTAGCTACTGGGCTCGGACCATCACGACGATTGCTAAGACTTCTGATTGGAACACACTGCAGTGATTCGGAAGTCTTATTGACCGTGTTGTCTTGGGTTCTTCTCCGGTTCTTGATCCGTCTCTGAACCGACTGTGTCAAGGGTTCCCAAATTGTCTCATCGAACCGCAAATCACTGGAATTACCTTCATGTTTCCATTCGATTACCTCTCTGATTGAATACAAGTCAAGACTTTCCTTAAGCCTCTGTCTAATGATTTATGAAATTAATAACCATTGCAGCTCACCATCCGAAGACATTGCACCCCCAGGGCTTACTTAAACGGTCTCCATAAAACCTATCATGCAATCATCACATCACACATCATACTTGTCCCACATGTTCTGTTCTGCACCGAACCGGTGTGATGACAGTAATCGCCCATTTTTCACAACCATTAAATTACAAGTCGGAACGACGAGGGCCAATGCCAAGACGCAAGGGATTCCTTGTGCCAGGAAAATTGCATATTTGATAGTCCAACTGGTTCGTATCCAAATATGAAATCGCCGCCAGTCAGTTGGTTCCGTCTGACTTAAGATTGCAGCAATCTTTGTGTGTGGCCCCTTAACAAGGTGTAATTACGGGCTGTTATCCTCTCATCGCAATCGTCCTGATTATAGTCTTTTGCCAAAAACAAGGTAAATATTAATTTTTATTTCTCCTCCCCGTTTGGTGCGCGGTGCAATTCGCGCGGTTTGGGTAGGAAGATGCAAAACCCGACTTTCCCTAGACGATGATAAACGACCAAATGATGGGTCCTGTCCACCACTGCAGTTCATTGTCTGACGGTAATAACGGCTGCAAATTGGTGACGCTGACGGTGATGGAGAGTGGGAGATTAATCGCAAAGTTGTTTGCTATCAATCAGACAAGAGGCCCATTTGGAGGAGCGGAACTAATTAATAAAAAAAACAAACAAACACACAATCCCAAGGAGCATCGCTCAATTTGTAATAAAAAACTTAAGTTTTATATATCACGTGAGTTTTATGAGTTGTGCGCCTGTGTATCGAGATAATTTACGAGCTGTCAAAGTGCTTGGCACCATGTGACAACTCGTGTTTTGTAGACATTTTATGTCGAACATGAATCTATTCGTTTTTAATTGGAAACGTTTTAAGCTTGTTCCTTCTTTGTTGATGGACTTTTAGTGTCGCTTTTCCTGATAGTGGTAGGCTGAGTGGTCTTTTATGTTTCATTTTGACAAGATTAGACGTCATTATGACAAGAATAGTTGACAAGAAGCATTGCGATGGACTAAATGTACATGTGGGACTTGTAAAACAGATCAAGACGAAGTGGAAGCCATCTTCTTCTACTTCGGCGTTTCCATAGGCTCTGGACGAGTTATGAATACTTGCTTAACAGATTATGTTCAAACGACCATCTTCGGCGCCATCATGAACGACGGAGTTCAATCTATTTCGAGTCTACTTACCCGGTTGCCTATATCTTGATCCACCTGGGTAGACCCTATAAAAATCTAGAAGGGATGCTCTAAAAAACCTCTGATCTTGCCAGTCTTGCTTTATGGAGCTGAATACTGGATGAGAAGTAAGACAGCGCGGTAGATTTGGGTATCTTTCTGCGTCGAATATTTGGTCCCGTCTGCGAGAAGGACGAATGGTGGAGAAGTATTTGTCACGAACTCTATGAGCAAGAGTTTGGAAGCAAAAGTACATCGACCGCACTGGCTCAGCCACATCTAGGGAGTTGAAGAGAGTCTTCGAAACCCAGCCACCTGAATCACGAAGAAAAGGAAGACCAAACCTGTGGTTTAAAGGTCAGGCAATCGCGGACTACAGAAACCTTGGTCTAGTAAACTGAAAGCAGTGTGCCAAGGGTAGCTGGCCTGATAAGTAAGTAAGTAGGGATGTATGGAAGGGAAGGTCTTTTTGAACGACTTCAACAAGAGCTGCGTAGGAAACTAAATTTAAATTTCCTTGTCGTTCTTCGGTTCTCCCTAGTACAAGGAAGCTTTACTTAGGAACTTAACTTTTTGACAATCCGGGCTTTGTCAGGAGTCTTCATCATTTCAACAGAGATACCAATTGATTCCGAGGTAGAACAGAGAATTACAAGGTTCTAGATAGAAGTGACTGTCTGGTAAGTCCACAAATATTGCTGATGCGACCTTTGATACCAATATTTGACGCGGCAGCTTGAAGAGGGACAAGGGCTAGTTTCTCGTAGCCATTCAAACGGAAGGGACCCACTGTTTTTATTGTCGTCTGCGGATGGCCGATTCAGAAGCCCGTTCATGACAAATTATACTCTTGACGTTTTGTTATCGCCCACCGAGAGGTGGTTTCGCTGCCCTCGCTGCTGACCCTCGAATCTAAGTTAGCCCGCTTAGCAGTTCTAGTATTATTTTTCTGAGTTGAAAGAGAGCTGGATATTCCATTAGGATGTGAGGAGAGGTCTCCTCACTCTCAAGGCAGAGTCTACAACTTGAATCTGTTGTAAGGTTCATGCGATGTAGGTGCTTGTTTAGGCGACAATGACCGCATCGCTCGTACAGAATCTCCAATTTGCCACGTAGCGCCGTCCTGTTGAAACCACATGTCGTTGGTGTCCATATCATCCAATTCAGGCCAAAAGAAGTTGGTAATCATCGACCTATAGGTCTGACCAACGTCGTTCTCAAAGAAATATGGACCGATGACGCTGTCAGCCTAAAATCCACACCAAACAGTGACTTTTTCGGGATGCATTGGACGCTCTTGGATCTCATGTCGATTGGTATCGTCCCAAATTCGACAATTTTGTTTGTTGACGTACCCATGCATCCAGAAATGGGCCTTAGCGCTGAAGATGATTTTTCGATGAAAATTAGGGTCAGTTTCCAATTGCTCCAGAGCCCATTCAGCGAACACACGTCGTTGTCTATGGTCAGCTCCTGGGTCAGTTGAATTTTGTACGTGTGCGGGTCCAAGTCACGATGCAAAATTCGCCAGTGGTCTGCGAAAGGCCGAGTTCTTGTGAGCGACGCGAAATCGACTGCCTCGGATTCTCCTGCACACTCTTACGGACAGCGGCAATGTTTTCGGCAGATATTGCATTTCGTCGACGTACGGGTGTTGGTTGATCGTTTACTGAACCATTGGACTCAAATTGAATAGTCCTCTCGGAAGGACGATTATGGCGACCGTAAAATGAGCAAAGCGCGCGGAACGTTGCCCGAACAGAACACCCATTTTGATAAAACGATTTAATTATTTGCACGTGTTGTTGAGCGCGTGACTTGGCAAAACAGACTGAATAAATGACAGTCAATTTGACAGATGTAGCTTCAACAATATGGCCGCTATCAACTGTCAAAGTTCGGAAGTTCCTATTGGAAGACCCTTAACAATGAGTCGGTTGTTGTGTCTGAGCGTGGTGATCCAACACCCCCACAGAAAATGCACCTCCTCCCAATCTTTCCATGGATTAATCATCCTCCTTATATTATAAAAGTGAAACGTTGTCCGTTGGTTTGTTTGTTCCTCTGTAACACGAAAACTACGGAACCAATCAACTTCAAATTTTGCACACAGAGTGGCTGTACCTCGAGTCACAGCCTAGCTATATACAGGTGGGCTAAGCCGCGGGTAAAAGCTAGTTTATAATAAAAACCAATACATCATCATTTCTATACGATATTTATTTGTTTTTTAATTTATTTTTTTTGAAATTTCAATAAATTATCTAGTGTCTATAATAAAATCTACAAAAGAAGGCGTAATGAGCTAAGAAAAAAAAATATAAACTACTTCCTAGGCATTAAGTAAAATTGTAACGTATACTTTTTAAAAGCACCATTCTTTTAGGAAAAAAAAATAAAAAAAAAACATTTTCAAATAAATATTTCAACAGAAAAACTGGCCACTGGTAAAGTTTTGTAAAAAAAAAATTTTTTTTTTTTGAAAATTTACAACTCTCACTCCGATTCTCACTCATTCGCATTCACATTCACTCACATTAAGCCACAAGTAACTAATAATTTTTTGTATTTGTGAACATTTGAGAGAAAAAATTTTAAAAAAAATCTAAAGTTGATCCATCCTCCTTAACCGTTGTCTACAACTCCTCCAGGCAGCGTACATTCGTTAGCATTATCCTCGTTAATCGCCACACTTGTTTGGCGGCATTTTCCAACGCACCAGGACTCTTGCCCTTGAACAGGTCCATGTTTGGCAGGAAATAATGTGGACACCGTCGACATTGCAGGCAGGATATCAATTGCAGGAATATTCCATTAATCCGATCCGCAATGCAATTCTCTTCCCATTCCATTTCGCGAGGATGTTTCTCACATTCGTACAGTAATAGTGTCTTTAGATGGTACGATGTGACAGGATTGCCAGGCAGGTCTAGATGACGGTCACGCAATGTTTTCAGGATGCTTAGGCAACGACGCCGACTGGCACCTGGAAATAGAAAAGAGGAGTCTGCTGCATTAATGGATATTGCATGTTTGTGTGTGTTTATGTGTGTGCAGTTGTGCAATTGCACAGATTGATGTCCGCGCTAAAAGGAAATTAATTGATGGGTTGCTTGGCTGCGTGTGGGTCTTGATAATGTCAGACGCTAATGGTGGTTTGAGACCCCTAATGGTCAACTGAAACATATTTTTTCAATTAAATTGCGATAAGTGAATAATTTATAGAACTGGAGTGAACACTGTGAACATGGACCGAGTGCAACTTGCGAGTGATTTGGAGATTTCTCAGGAAAATTTGATCGGAATTCAGAAGGGAATTGCCAATATGAACGTATGCTGGTCTACATTTCTACTAATTGTGACTAAAAACATGTCAAATCGGTCGTATTGCTAGCTCCTGAGCCAAAATCCACATTTTATGACCAAGACAGACGGAATAGTTTCAAGATTCAAACGATGCTCCTCATGGATGATGAATACTTTGGAAGCCTCATAAACAGAACTGACGCACCTACTTTCATATGGAATACCTCGACTAGAGTCGTTTTATGTGAAGAATGTGTAACCCTTATTCGTTTATGAATGATGGTTCGTGATTCGACGGTCGTATACCTTCTCAGAATGTTTCCTATATTCAATTTTAATCTTCGACGCGGGGAGGATAAGTTTTCAGTCACGTGCCCAGATGGATGGATAGAAAAAACCGCGTTATGAACTTAGGACATAGTAGAGAGGAGGGATTCCACTGTAAAAACTCAAAACTAACCCGCTTTCGCACTAAACTTTGGCAAAGGAAAAGTTTGACCATGTAAAGTCATCAACTAACGTTAGCTCGCTCCACTCTAGCAGGTGACGACCTACTTTGCTGACAAATGAAGAATCCTGCAACTCTCTTCCTTACTCGCTCGTTGATTTGGATTAACAACGGTTTGCCTTGAAAAGATTTAGCCTCTCCTTCCGTCTTTCAAATCATTTAGACGTGGTGCAAGCGGAAATAATGGCGAGAAGTCTTATTTTGGCTAAGGGAAAACGTGATATGTCATGAATCTTCGCATCTTTTCGGACAGTCAAGCAGCAATCAAGTCTTTGGAATCCTTTTCTCTAAACTCAACAATGGTTCTAGATTGCCTAGATCATCAGTTGCAGAGGTTGCGGAGCAGTCCATCGTTCACCTTTGTTAAGTGCCGAGGCATGGGCACTGTACTGCTGATGAACACGCCGGAGATAGAAAAGCACTGAACTAGAGGTTTCCGGAAGTCGCCACCTCGACGGACCAACCGCACTGACTACATTGACCTCACGACACAATCCACGCCAATGGGTCGAAATCAGGAATCCAACCCAATACTTGGAAGATAGCGCGAGCAATTTTCTCCTCACGGCCTGGCGAGGAAAGTTGACGTCCATAAGTGGGGGGTTCTTCTTCCGCATCGAGACGCTACAGCGGAAGAACGGTCTGAGTAGTGAGGACTTGTTGGCCAACTTCCACCACCTAGTCTCTGGTCCCGCTGAAAGGTGGTACTGGTAGTACTTGGAGGAGAGTTCCTCAACTACTACGACCTCAAAACCGAATTAGTCAGGCGGTTCAAAGGCTAAAGGAGGGACCAAGAGACTCTGCGTAGTATTATGGACAGGAAGCAGCAGTCTCAAGAGACCTTCGACTAGTTTTACGCGGACATTAGGGCACTGCGTACGACAGAACATTAGAGAACGCATAGCGACGCTAGTTTTCGGATGTAACATTCGAACCATCTAAGATCTTAGGGAAGAATGTAGACGCGATGAGAAGAACTTAGCAGCTAGGGACCAAAAATTCAAACGCAAGGTAAGTGAAGTTAGGAGAGAGAGGTTAGGGTACACGGAGGAGGAAGAGGTGGAAGTGGCAGCACTGCAGCCCAGATGACTAGACCGACCGACTAACCACTCTAACACGAACAACTTCACAAGAACAAACACGATAAGAACAATCGTGAACGATAGGACGACAGCTCATCCGTGTACATGCTTCAGCTGTGGCCAGGGAAGTAGGTATGTCATTCCATTGCGAGGAATGTCAGGGAAACAGGGCCAAATCGTCAGCATCCAACATGGTCCCGGAAACCTAGAAACGTCAGGAACAATACAGATTTGAGTAAAGGACGCAGCGGCTGATGAGTTCCACAAGGTCAAGGTGCCTCTTCAACGGAAGAACCTACATCAACGACTAGGGAGAGAAAAAAATTTGACAAAATGCGTAGGGTATTAGGGAACATCTTCTTCTTCTTTAGCTAGCGTAAAGGGCACGCGATTTTGTATGCTGAGTTGGTGGGACAAGGTGAGGTCGACAGGAACTACCCCCATCCGATGAGCTGAGCCGAGCAACGACAAGTGTGCCCCCGTCCTCCTCACCTGTACCGAAGTTGCCTCTGTGAATCACAACAATGAGAATCTCAGCAAAATCCATGAGCTATCACAAGAGGTCTATCATTGGTCAACGTGTGCTAACTTTCAGCCATTTCAACTTAACCTTACCTAACATTGTCCATACATCGTAAATTTTCGAAGCTTGTACACCAGTAAAACGTCAACCTACATTATTGTGAAATGTTGTAGGAAGGGATGTGTTCATAATCTACGAATTTTCCGTCTTGTTGGAGGTTCTACTGTGCAAAGCTTGACTTAAAGAATTCAAACCAGTAGCAGTCAGAGAACAGGAGCTCCACTCAAGCTCCTATCCGATGTCCAAGACTTCTCTTCTACCATTCACTTTCAAATAAGACTTCAGAACTAGGACAAGATGCTTACTTCCAACAAGACTGGAACCGCCTCTTCCAAAAATCTAATTTTGTCGCCAGTATAATTAATTTAATTAATTTTGAATTAAATTCCTTTGGTCTGGTGGCAATTGGGCTCAATTTTTATTATATGGCTCCGTGGCGCAACGGTAGCGCGTCTGACTCCAGATCAGAAGGTTGCGTGTTCAAATCACGTCGGGGTCAGTTCAGAGAAATACTTTTTTTTTTTTTCAATTTTTTTCTTCACTTCTTATTCGACAATAAATTTGCATTCAAACGATGGAATTAAAATAAAAATTTTAAACAAAATAAATATTCAAACACTTAATTGTTTTTTGTAGCATGTAACCTGTACAGGTTTGTTGTCAATTGAATTCAAAATTATTATCACCGACATGAAATTTAAGTCGGCCTTTGATGAATGTACATACGCCTTTTATGGAACAACAATCACGTAGTTTAGTGCAAGTAACTGCATTGGCCAGACATACCACAGAGAAATACTACCTTCCACCAAAACGATATTGTATTCAATTTAATGATGAATTAATTAATTGACGCGGGCATTTATGGTCCGAATTACGAATTCAGATCAAAACAATAGAATTTATCGTGGAGATTATTGATTTCGAACGACGGGAATAAGAATTAAATGAAAGTAAACAATGAAATGAATTACGAAATGTGACAAGGATCTGGTAATTAGTCCAAAATGTCACACAGTTCAGTTTGAATGGAGAAATACTGATACAAACCTGAACTAAGAAGAAGAGATAGGTAAGGTTATGTTGAAGAAGCTGTCAAAACCTTCATTTTTTAAAATCGAATTCACTAGGGCTCAAGGGGTTACGAATCACCTTATGATGTTATTCACACAGCGCTAGTGTTGGTGTAGTAAATTTGAAACTCCAGTTTCAGTCTTTGCTCCGAGGGTTGTGTCCAGAATAACTGGGAAGAATTATTGGTATTGTTGCCATGGCTTACAATTCACAGTATTTCTTTCGAACATCTCGATGTCATTGTAACTAGTCTGTACGATGAAATCTTCATGCTATATGACCACTCCCCTGCCAGTTTTATCCCTATGCAGTTGCAGTTGATCAACATTGGGAGCTGGAATCTTTTCAGCACGACAAGTAATAATGCAACCACACTAAAACCAGTGAAAGGTCTCTGATGATAGCTCATAGAACCAATTGGAGCCTTTGATGGAATGTAGGTCATTGTAGTAGAAGGCTACCATGTGAACATTTCTTTTGAGGACGAGTGCTGAGCAGCTACAAAGAGGGTGAAGAATAGTTTCCTCATCTTCTTCATCCATGCAGCTTCTGATAAAAGCCTTGTTGCATGTCCACAGTGACCGCTGATGACACCTATAATGCAAGCTTCCAGATCCAGCTTTGGCTACTGTTTTATTTTATCGTTAGATACGATGCACTATTTGTCCACCAAAGCTTCGTTCTCTCGATAGCATTCAGTTTGAATTTAAGTCTACATGGGGCGATCGGTATACCCAAGGTGCCTTTCCATCTCTGGCGAGTTCGTTTGGCCTACAGTTCCCTAGAATGTCTCCATGCCGCGGCACTTAACAAAAGTGAACGATGAACTGCTCCGCAATCTCTGTAACTGACGATCTAGGCAATCTAGAGTCAGTGTTGAGTTTAGAGAAAAAGGATTCCAAAGACTTGATTGCTGCTTGACTGTCCGAAAAGATGCGGAGATCTATGGTAGATATAAGGTTTCCATTAAGCTGAGATAAGACTAAAAGACTGAAAGAGGGGCTGTGATCAACCCTTTTAGAGAAAACACATCCACCTACCCCGTCATTGGTTCTTGATCCGTCGGTGTAGGAAAAAATCGATCGACTTGTCTTCTAGAAATGTATCTTCCTTCCAGAATGTCGGAGAAGGGATGGTGCATTGGAAGTTTTTGTTAAAATTTAGCTTGGGCGTAGTGTATCCTCCTTGGACAAATTGTTAAATTTTTCAGAACAGAGGCGTGGCTTCACTAGTGGCCAAGGATGTCGAGTGCTGTCAGATAAAACAGGAAGCAGGTCCAGTGCTGCAGAGGGTGTCGTTCAACAATGTTATCCGTCGTGGAATTTATGGATATGACTTAGGCATGTACATGACTGACTGCTCTTGCAAGTCTTACTTGTCAACATACACATTAGTCCCAGTCGAGGTTGAAGAAAATTAGTGCTGATCTGCAAAGGCTTACTGTCATCGCAATATCCTGTAGCAGACTGCATTACACTCGAACTTCAGGAGTAGGCTTCCCAACCAAAGAGGAATAGTAAAACCAAGGCTACGAAACAACAATCTATGTCAATAGTTCCAGAATGAACGGAGGAGTCGTTGCTGGAGTTTTCCTATCTTCAGCCAGACTATAGAATTAAAAATGATGCAATGACTCAAGTCACAGTGACATTCATAGAAACAGGTGGTTTGACAGTTCTCAGAGCTTTACAGTTTACGAAGAAGGTGAACATGTCCACTTGTAAGAGGCACTTGAACACTTAGCTAGAATAAAAATAAAGCGGAACCAACAAGTTTCTAAAAATGACAGATTTCACCAGACTTGCAGCGATCAATACAAGTCACCGGTTGATCAATATAAAACACCGAGAGCAAGGTTCACTGCTGACTAGTGCATCAAAGTAAAATGGCAGTCGAAACACAGCATTCACTTGTGTCTATTGCCAAATTGTATTCAAGTCTTGTAAGCTCTATGAATCATCGTCCTTTGATCTGAGCATTTAACCTCAAGGTTTGGACATTAGAATTCTTTCTGACTGTCTTTCTCTCTAGCGACCGATGAGACTTATTCCAAAACTCATTATTTCGTGGTCGTACTTAACCTCTAAAGCCCGCATGTAGAAGCAAATTTGAAGACATCTTACTAGAAATGAGACCTGCAAGTCAAAGGCAGGGAAAGACCCACAGTTGGTATGGACATTGTTATAGGCCACACTCCCCACTTAAATCATGGCAAAGAAGAGGCAACTGAAGTGCCAAAGCAGACAGTGTTACAGTGTTATAGATAAGATGGAAGGCACTGTCTAGTAAAAAAAAACTTTGATTTGGTCCTTGGCGACCAATTTCTGTATCTTCAATATCTGCGATGTTGATATTCATACATTTCTGGGCTTGACGATGGCCCTTCATTTATGAGCCAATCGCAAACCGCATATCCTCACGATAAAAGGTATCGGGAACCACGTATGTCGAGTTGGTTTTCTGCTCTTATGACATAAAACGTAGAAGATTGCGATTTTATTGTAAGCAACTCGTTGGTAAAGACTATTCATAAAGTTGTTAGAGAACTGTAAGCATGTGGAGCTCAGTGGAGGTTGTGTTTGAAACATTTGTCCGTCTTTCTGGAAAATAGTTGTCGACTCTCTGCAGGAAACTACTGTTTTCAACTCTATTCCTTCGTCATAACACTTGCTTCGTTCTAAGGACCAAGAATTTAAACAGCGAATTCGATTGATCTCTAGAGGCATTAAGCCTTTCACACGAATCGCTGTTACAGAGAAAAGTGGGAACAGAAGATCGCCTGGTTTACGTATGATTGTGTTATGCGTGTTCAATTGTTCGTAAAAATGGAAGCTATCTACAATTTTTGTTGCCGACTGCAAACAGTCAAAAAATTATACTCTTGAAGGTTTGTCATTGCCTACTGAGGGATGGTGCCGCAAAAATAGCTGCATGGCTGACGAACTCGCCACGGAGGGCACAACTCTATCAATTCTATCGGAAATGGGGAATTTAAGCATACTTCTCGGCATCTGAAAAATTGCTTCTTTAAGGGAACGCGATCGACACCGCCACCAATCGCAGGTGGACACTAGACAGAAGCAGATTTGGCCAATGTTGGATCACAAAAGCTCTCACTGCCTCATCAGGCAGAGAAGACTGCTCATAAGCATCAAAATAGGTGTCATAACGCCTTCTCTACAACGACTTTTGCAGAAGCTGCATGGAGAAAGAGGAGGAGGAGACAATTTTTCACCTTCTTAAGGGGTGGCCATGGTGTAATAGGTGTATCATCGCTTGTCACGCTGAAGGTTCCAGGTTCAAATCCAGATGTCAAAAAAAGTCGATCAACTGCAATAATCATAACACTGGCAGTAGGGTGGTACTAATGACATCGGGATGTTCGAAATAAATTCTGTGAATTATAAGCAATGGTAGCAATAATGCCAATCATTCACCCCAATTATTCTGGACACAACCCTCGGAGCAAAGACTGAAACCTGAGTTTCAAAATCACTACACCAACACCTGCGCTGTGTGAACAGCATCATAAGAGGTAGCGTTAGTGAATCATAACAGAAAAAAAGCATGTCTGGCCCTCTAAGCTCAAAGAAGAACGTACTTAGGAGCCAGCTTCTTTCACAATCTAAGCGAATTGGCTGACATCAGCATAAGCAGTCTCCAGCGATTCATAGCAAACTCCGGCTGGTTCTGTGGGTGGTATTTCTGCTTGAAGTACAGATCCATGTAGTAACACTAAGGAACTTATCTGGTCTAAATGAGGCAGCCTACCACTCCAACAATTTGCCTTGATAAACGCAAAACTGAATAAAATGGATTGGAGTTTCGTAGACAAATAAACGATCGTGCTGACAACATATCTCGCTGACTACACAAGCTTATCCATAACTTAGTCTTTTCAATCGCTTTCACCGCTGATGTGTAACAAGAACCGACCTTTCTGTATGAAGATCCATCATTTTTGGTGAAATCCACTTCACCAAACAAGATCATTGATCTGACTGAACAGAAATAAAAATTCCCACATTCTCTTCTAACCTGACGACTCTTCTTGGACCCGACCAGTCTTCCAACTGTCCAAGTGTTAACTTGATTTGAAAGCCTAACTCTCTCCATTATCTAATCGTTCCATCTTTGGACGGGACAACTTAAACGAGAGCTCAATTCCCATCTCAAAATGTGATATTTGAATTGATAATCGGTATTCTTTAGCTTCATCTTCAGCATCAGCGCCCACCTTCGACGACTTGTGGTGGTCAGTGCCCGGCCCGGGCAAATGCTATACCATACCCGAAGGGGTCTAAATTTTAATTTACACTAAACACCGTGTCACAGCATATATTTCTTATAATTTTCGTGTATGTTTTGCATGAAATGAATTATTTATTCGAATCTAAATGGAAATTTTATCCAAAAAAAAAAAAAAAACTCTAATCGATGCGAATTGCAAATAAACTAAAAATATTTGTATCTAGATAGATAGAGCCATTGGTAATGTTTTTTTAACACACACATACACAGTTTGTTGTCCCACATTTTAGCACACAAAACATGAGAGTTAAGCTTTTTGATAGACGAACTTCGTACAGCCCAGCGGGTGTACAAAACAGTATCTGTGTGTGTGTGTGTTGGTGTGTTGTAAACAAATTTTGTATAAATAAAATATAAATCAACGGTGAAGCATAATAAAAACATAAAAATGATAACAATAGAGTTTCGGTGATGATGAGAGTACCTACTACCTTTGATTTATGCGCGATGCAATGATTTATTTAAGTTTTAGGTTATGGCGAGTGGCGAGTGTGGATAAATCATAGTTAAAAGTAGCGCGCGTATCTATTACATATTGTGGTGTGTGAACCAGCTGAGGTAGAATTAGGACATTAACGCCTTCTTTTGGAGTGTGTTTTCACGACGAATGATTTCGAGATAATTGCTTAATATGAGGTCGTAAATATTGTCGACTTTGGCCAAGAAGAAGAAGTTATTCAACTTTGAAACGAGGGAAAGAATGGGTTACAGACTTGTTAACACTCTCCGTTATCGGGTTCATAAAATGTGAGAGGTGGCAAATCTTGAAAAGGGCTGTGATAAAAGGTGTGAAACTATAGTGTAGTCCGGCACTAGCAAGAGTTAGACTGTGTGCACTAAACCAACCATTCTTTGACGACCTTAATGACATCTCGGGTAAAGGGATACGGGATCTAGTCCGCTTTCTTAACTCTGGATTTAGGCACCGACTGTCCCACATCACCAACTAGGTCACACGAGTCTTGGAAACAAAAGGCACTTGGGTTCATGCTGAACCGCCACCTCTACCTACCTACCTTTTGTTTGTTAGAGCGTCCCATGGAGCGAGGTGACCACCGATACAGTGGCAGCTATTGGAACAGCGTTTAACAACGAAGAGTTGCAATCTGTTTGTTGGTGATGTGCGATGAAGAAGTTGTGCTCGGATGGAGGTGCCCACCTAAACAGTTGGAAAAGTCTTCGAAAATGAAATTCTGTTATGCAAATGGCGCCTAAAATAGCATTACGGCTTAGGGAAGACACTTGTCTTCTGTCAAAACAGATCTGGCCCAACCTGGATCTGAGGAGAACGGGAAGACTTCTGTCTATGAATAGGAATTGGCAGGTAAGCCAGCAGATTAAGTGTTCTCTCTAACGATTTCTGTAGAAGCTGCAGAGACGAAAAGGAGGAGGAACGACCACACACCTTCTTTGCTCCTGTTCTGCCCTATCAAGGCTAAGAAGGAAAACCCTAGGAAAGTACTTCTTCGATGACTTCAATGACCTAGTTAGGCTCGGCATCTTTAAAATTAAGAACTTTGTATGTGGGTCTAATTGGTTCTGCACTTAGTGCGGCACAGGAACGGGTTTACACCGCTAACGTTACCCAGAACTTCAACTTTATTCTACTTCCCAAAGGAAATTACACATGTGAGTTCTCTGATGATGGTCACCCGGTTTTTCTACTTATTATCACAACGGGCCTTGTTCTGGCCTTAGTGTGTCCCTGCACAGTAGGGATAGTCGCTCAATCTAACCTAATCTTACCTAACGCATAGAATTGCAATTTTGTAGATTAGGTAGGTAGGTAGGTTGAAGAGGTGGCTGCATCTTGTGACAAATCCATCGCGTTTCTCCAACCATGGAACGTCCAGTCTGATAGAAGGTCTGGCCTCCCTGAACCATCCCGCATTCGTAACGAATTTTTGAATAGTTTTTGATGTGCTTGCTTCGTGGTGAGGGGTTTAAGCCCGTCACGACAACGTTTTACAAGTTTGGCTTTACTACTACGGATGAAATGGCTTTGATAGCAGTTTGACAGCTCCGTTGATAGTTCTCGGACTGCCTCGGCGATGGCTGGGACTTCCGCTTGGAAAATGCTACCGTGGTTCGGAAGTTTAATTGACCGGGTAATGCTGAGTTCTAGTGAGTAGATCCCGGAGCCCATTCCTTCGTCAGTTATCGATAGGTTGATGGCCTTTTCGCTGGCCCAGTCATCTCTTGAGGGGATGATTGTTCTTATGCTTGGATGGTGTGAGATAGTCCGAGTCAGTTTGTATCTTTCGATGGCCCATATCGCCCGGCTCTTTCCTTTAGGAAGAGATCTAATGGAATCAGGGCGAGTATAGTTTCAAGGTTGGATTGGTTCTATTGGCGTCAGTGATGCCCATGCATGCTGGTTCTTGGATCTTAGTAAGTGCCTTGAAGTTTGTGGTTTTTCTCTATAATGCTGACCTTCTGTCTAGGGATTCATAAGACAGGTTGGGCCTGATAATGGCTGTATACATCCAGTGGATTATCACGGACTTAGGGCCCCATCTTTAACGGAAGGCGATTGATGCTTTCTTTATTCTTTCTGAGATGTTCTCTTCCCATGTCATTATGGAAGAGGTTTGTTGCGGAACCGGGTTCCAGAAGTAATTTTAAGCATTTAGTACACATATACGACATGGAGTTCCTATTTTTCAGCTAAATTTAGACCTTCTTCAGCCGCCAAGACTCTTTTTTTAATTGTTATGCTTCAAGTTTTTTGAAAGTCTGCGTATACTATCTGATGGCGCGTTGATTTTTTCATGACTTTGGTTCAAGACTTACAAAAAGTTGAAATTTACTTGTGACATCGTTGTGCTCCTTCTCATTGTCCATAGAACAGCACAGACTTTACCGTTGAGGGAAAAAGTCGCAAATTTTAGTCAACGCACACAACCCAGCCTCGATGTGGTTGCTTAAAACTCATTCGATGACACCATTACCCCAAGAGATACTGGAAATTCCGTACCTACTTTCTCAACTTGGATGGTAAATTTTAAGGAAGAAAGTTTGTCCTCAAGTCTTCCTGTATCTTTCTCCATAAGGAGCTTTGTCCATGCAATGCCGTGTCTAGAGAGGTATCGAAACAGACCACAAAAGTGACAAAAATTGTACTCAGAGCCAGCTACAAAGTTCTAACCACTGAGCCATGATGTTTCATCGTTCTCGTTTCTGGAATGAATTTCAAAGTCTTACTACAAAAATGGCTACCAATCTTTGATAGAACCAACATCGATAGAACAATCTCGAAGTGGTTTATGAAGACTGAATGGACTTTTCAATTTGAACGATGGAGAACAGTCGCAATCTTGCCAACATGCCATTAGTAACGTCACAACACAACTAATGTGCTGGGTTTCATCCGACTGCCACCAGGAAACTCAAGGTTTGACGAAGAATGCCAGCAAGTATATGCAGACAAACAAGAGGCCGCTCGAGGCTACTCCAGGAACATTGCCCGGAAGTTATACAAGATTAAGATCCCGCTGTTAGGCAGATGGTGATAGCCAAAACTTCTCGTCCACCTAATCAAAACGGCTAAGGACAGCAATATCTAAGCTAAAGTCCAACACGGCTGCTGAATTTGACGGCTCACTGAAGGCGTCATGTCTAGTTTTGACATCCCGGTCGAATTTATCCGTGTATACAGGATGATGATGGAGAATGCTTGCTGTTACAGAGAAGTTTGATGTAAAAAAAAAAGGATTCAGAGAAGGTGAAGCGCTGTCGTGTGACTTGACAGGATTTGGTGAAACACCGCAGCCAACACAAGAACTCTGTGATCTATAACCGGCGCATTCGAAAGTATTGCGGCAGAAGCGGCCAAAATGGGTTTTATGGTGGACAGTGGTGAAACCACGTATTTGTTGTCCATAAGAAGGAACGCCCAATATCGACGAATAGGATGGAATGCCACAGTTGACAACTACAATTTCGAGGTGATAAAGGACTTTGTCCACCTTGGCTCTGCTATTACTTCTGACAAACGACATCTCATAAGAAATCAGAGCTTAACTCTTGCCAATCGCTGTTTCTTTGGACTGTATAGGCATAAGCAATTGGCCCTATCATCCCAGTCCTACCCTATGACGTAGAAGCATAAACTCTATCGAAGGCGGATAAAGATATCCTTGGTCGTTTCACTCAGTGAAAAATACGTCATAAGATACACCGTCGCGTTTACGTTGACGGGCTTGAGAGGAGAAGATTCAAGGGCGAATGAGTAAGTAACGTAAGTTAGGTGACAATGACATTGGCCTTTTCCGAAGGACGATTGAAGAACTGTTCCGTCAACTCCTCAAAATGTTTTCGTCGAACGAGACCAGGGATGTGATTCGATACGAACATGTAAAGCATCCGTTTCGATGCACGATACTAAGTGAGGCTAAGTTGGATGCTAACTAGGCATCCTACAGCTTCAAATTCAACATCTTCGGATCATGGAGAGCTAGTTTGAGAAAGAGATTGGAAATGCGCATAGATATTGCAACACTTTAAATCCCATGGAGCTATGTACATGGACAGAAACAAATGAAATCTTTGGTCGATTCTTCTTGTTCGTTGGGAAGTTTACCCTGCGAATGCCTCTGATATTCGCTTCTTTACCACAAACCGGCGGCAGTACAGAATATGCAATCTGTATCCAAAAAGGACATCGCCACTTATATTGACAGTCAGGCCACGCTTAAGGAGTTGGAATCAAACAAAATCACATCTGAATCGCGTAGGACTCCTCTGGGTGCCTGGTGACTGTGAAAGCACGGGAATGAACCAGCGGATGAACTAGCAATGAACGGCGGTAAAAAGTGACACAAGTACGAAAAAGTTAAACCACCATTTTGGCGAATTAGAGCTGGGGACGTAGACTACCTAAAGTTCTATAGCCTGCTTTGGATATAAAAAGAACCAAGTCCGTCCTAAAAAATGAATAGAAATTGGGTAAGACTGGCCATAAGAATCGTATCAGGACATTATCTTCTACGGAAACAAGACATTGGACTAGACGCGGACTTGTGAAGGTGCTGCAACGACATCAGGTATAGCTCACGTTAGACTTAAATACCTACTTCTTCGGGAACTTTAAGGATGTGGTGCGAGACTACAAAAAAAAATGATCAATTTCTTTCGGGAAATCAGGTTAAAGCTCTTCTGTGGCTCTTAGTCCCAAGCACAATACTAGCCGCCACAAAAGGAAGAAGTACAAGATACGGACACGATGTATACCAGCACAAAACTAAAGCACGATGCTAATTAGAATAGCACGAGTATGAGGGAAAGGATGTCCACCATATCAGAGACGTTACAACCAGAGGGCACCAGGTATCTGGAGGGCTCCGCTTGCGATGCGGTATCATCCCAAGCACCATTCAGACCTCGACATGGGTCGCTTGACATTTTGTCTTAGGGAGGTTTTTTGATTCGGGGACCCTACCCCTAGCTAATTTTGGTCCACGGGTGGTATTTTATGTCTCATCTACCCTATATATTTACTGGGCCAGAGATTCAGGCTTCGAAATCCTGTGCAAAGATTTGTAATAACCGACGAAAAATACGAAAGGAAACATCGAACTCTTGGGTGTTGAAAGACGTCACATCACAAAGAGCTTCTGCATCTGGACAATGTCCAAGTTGATTTGGTGAATTCAGAAAGTGGAAATTCCTTGGGCTAAAGAGCATTTAGAAACAACAAATTACCCCCGGGAATACTATTCATCAGTACGATTCTGAGGGTCTCATGGAAGACCTCGATCACACAACACTCTCCAATTGTAGGAGAACTTTGCTTGGCACAAAAAGTCTTTTAGGTCGCAGTGCTTTTTTGGAAGCTCCCATACAATGGAATTCTGAGACTTTTTGATACACCATTCCAATTCCAGTCTCTACTGTATGCCACAATAGTTTTCAACCTTCTGTCCAACCATTCCATTCGCGAAAGCAAAGTCAAAATGTTGAAACTCAGTTCCTAACCTCAGACAGAAGTCTAAGTGCGCGAATGGTGAAGTTGTAGGGGGTGGCTGCATGTACAACCTCAATCGGATCCCAATTGATCCATTGTGCGTGAATGGATGTCAACATTTTCAGATGCTTATTGGGAACAAGTTGTTTAACGCCGTTGGTAGGCACACTAATGGACCTTTAGCAAGTTTCAGCACAATTCAATTTGTTGGACAGGAAAATGGCTCATCTACTCTGGGACTCACTCTTACTTTTGTGACGAACAGATTGCCAAATTCGGGCACACATAACAGTCCTATGTCAATGCCAATAGAGCCTTTAAAAATTGCAACGAAACAGGACTTCAGATCGACGGACTAACAGATAAATTGTCGAAAGGACATTCTACTTAAGCAAAGTAGCCAAAACCTCTTTCTGTGGCAGATTCATGATTTCGAAGGCGAAAGAGACGGCTTAAACTTTCTTGCTTTAGGCGCTCTTAATTGGTTGCTAGGTAACCTAACGAATGACACTTGGGAAACAAAGGAAACACGGAATTTGGCGCTGCTGTTCACACGCTTCCTTCTAAATTCTGTGGCAAGAACTATCAGTAGATACTCAGTGGTGAACGTGACTCAATGTTTAGAGTAATGGCCCTCAAAACAGGCAGAGTCCCAGAGTAAAACAACAAAGTTTCCACTCTTCCATGGTGGCAAGAGTGATAAACAGGGACCCAGCAAGGTAGTCCCTTTCAACATCTCTCTAATCACATCTATCCCACGTCACCAACACTGCTGACATCAAATTTGAAGTTCCAATCGCCTGATTACGAAAACAGATGGCAAAAGCCTTCTCAAGATCAAAAAACGTTTCAATTTCTTCATATTTCTTCCTCAAACTCACTCTTTAAGTTCCACCCCTTTACCGTCAAAAAAAAAAAAAAAACAACACAACACAACACAACCCCACAACTGTATGCCGTCGGCAAAATGCCTATGCTCACCTTGCAACAATCGATTCTCGGCATCGGTGAAACTCAACACCCATGCATCGCCCTCCATCGCAGAGTTCTTGCCCTGCAATGCTATGCACTCCTTGGACAGCATGTCAAATCCTTCAGTCTTAACTTCCGCCACAATATTTGGATGTGGCCAGGGTATCCCTGGCAATGGCCAATGCGAAGCCGAACGCGGCCACAGACCGGCACACTTGAAAGCCGGCGTTATTTGCACAATAATACGTTCGCGTATCCTCAGTTTCACTTCGGTTGTATCTGCAATCATTTTCACAATATCCCGATAGGCACACTTGTCACAGGCTTGCGCCACCAGGGTCTGGAATCGAGAACGTATCTTACGGGCCGACAAATACCCAGACGCGGTTATAAATTCCACCCACAGTGACATTGAACGTTTTCGGCCGTCGCTTAGTTTGAGTACCGCACAACCGGGCAGCGTGCCATCATCGACAAAGTTCAGTACACCCATTTGATTGAGGTAAATGATGATTTCGAATTCCGTTGGGGAAATCACCTCGAGACCTTCGAATCGTCCATTGTAGTCGTTCAAGGACGAAATGAATCGGGGTTCTTGCACTTCTACCTCTTTCAAAACATCCTGAACGATTCGACAGACCTCTTGGATGGTCTTGTGAATTTGCGCTTTCCGCGCTTGCACCCGATCCGCACAGTATTTGTTCATTTGGTACACCATCTTGGACTGTGCCGCTATCATATCCGATGGAACGAGCATTTTTCTTCACACTTAGGAGTATCTTTCACTTTTAATTTCGAAATACAGAATTTCTATGTCATAACTGTGTACACGCGAACACGATAGGGTTGGTATAACTGTCACCAGAAAGTTGCCGCCGCGCCGTCAAGTTCTCAAAACAGAAAAACAACAAAAAAAAAAATGGTTTTTCCCCGTAACGAATAATATTATCAAACAGCGAACACATCCGGCGACGACAGTTGCTGTGCGTTGAATGCCAAAAGAATAATCCCTCCAATCCACAACCGGATTGTATCTGCTTGCGACGAAAGAAATGAACTTTTTGTCACAGTGTGCGTGAGTTATAAACGAGATGGCGCTGAAATAAGGCGTGGCCATCACTGTATTTAGATATGGCGTAGATACAGTTGTATCTGCATTCGGTTTAAGGGTACTTACAACTAATTTTATTGTATTTGTGTGTGCAGCGACTAGCATTGGCATCCAGGCAGGGCGGGCTTATTGTTTGTGTCAGAGTGTGTGTGTGTAAACGGTAGCCCTTGTGATTATTTCAATATTTACATTGGAAGTGTCAAACTTCTTGGAGTTGGTGTCCACCTACTTTGGCTTCTTTGTGGGATAACACACCCTTTGCGTGCGCGGCATTGTATCTATGTGTGAACAACTGCAGTCATACTAAGGGAACGTTCGTTTGTATGAGTGTGTTTCATCTTTTTTTTTGTTTTTCTGTTTGTTTTGCGTTCGGGTGAAGTGCGAAATGATTAATGTGGCAATAACACGGATAATGTGTGTTTTTCTTTTCTCTTCTGGTTTTTATGTGCACGCGTTATAAATGGCGTTTCGTGGACAAAAGGGAACAGACAAAAAAAACTGAAATTTTTGTAAAATAAAATCGAATTAATGCCCGGGAATGGTTTTGCCCGCCAATGTGGAGGAGGAGGGTTGCCATTATCCACATTTGGTTTGTTGCTTGGTCGCCGACGGTTCTCTGTGTGTGTGTGTGGTATATTTTTCAAAGTGGAACCGTTCATTTGAGGGTGTTTGACTGTAATAAATCTTTGAAAATGTAAATAAATATAAAAAAAATACGTTAAGAGAGGTGGTATCCGTATTCCAGAGTTGGGAATGGACAGTTTACGTGTTTTGTTGGGCAGCTTTGCCGATAAGAATGTAAAAACAATGGAATGGGGGATGAAAAATGGAATAGAGTTACTCTTTGATGGGGGGGGGGGGGGGAAGTTAGAAAAGGAAATTACTACCGAACTTCTGTCGGCAAATGGAGGTAGAGATGTGTAACTTGGTGATGAGAGTGTAAAAAATGTCGGTACCTACCTACTTTCTAATGTTCAAGACAAGAAGTTCATGAATATTCATTTTGAACTTTTGATATTCTACAGCACTTAGAGTTTAGGGATGTTTTGATTAATATTTATAGGTAACCGGTGAAGATCTAAGCTTGTGACTAGGTGAACAGGGTTTAGTTTACGGACCTAGCTTCACACAAATTTGTCAGATTAGATGTGGGTTTCTTTAAGTGCAATTTCTTTGAACTTGCCGGTGCGGTTTGGAGAGGAAAGTGATCACCGTTATCTAGGTATGGGTTGGCAAAACCGGAAAAGACAGAAATGATATCTGTGGCTACAAGGAAAAACAGCATAAGTCACACACAAAACAAGTCGACTTATGTTGTTTTTCCTTGTGACCACAGATATAAACATTGTCAGTATCCCCGTTCTAAACTGTTGAATTAAGAAATCTAAATGAGAAGTAGATTGGGGTTTAATCGATTCGTTCTCCACTCACCAGACTTGGAATGACGGGAGCCATGCGCTTTGTTCCTGGCATTGTTCTGTACGCTTTGCTCCCGTTGGACATTAACGTTCAGAAGGAAGAAATAAAGGCGATGTATTGATTCAGATAACCCAAGGACACACAATATCGTAAGATGTCTGAGCAATGTCGTTTGTTCATGATGCGTACCTAGGTATCAACAATATGAGTCCTGGAGTCGAATTACGGCAATTCAACCCCAGTTCGACAGAAGATTATGAAGTCCAACAGATTTTGGCCAGACTTTCACTAATGTCTTCGTAGGTAAGTTTTGGTTATCTTCGTACTGGAACTGGGTGGTATCTGGATGACGAATACAAATGCTCCAGCGCTTTAGACAAATTGAAGTCTTAACCATTTCCGAAGTAGCTAACTTGACAATTGAAGGGGGATTGAGTCCTAGAAGACTCCGCATTGGCACTGATCTCTGTCTTTGAACACAAATAGGCTTTACAAATGGCATCGGGTTTGTCTTACGTGGGTTCCGAGTCACAAATGAAAGGCCTTTCGAACCTTTATTATTCGAAAACCTAGAATTGACATAAGTTCAGCAAAAATTAGGCACTAGATCGACTCAAACACGTATTGCCAGCTCTATGCGGTGTGTTTTGGATAAATCGTAAGGTAAACTTACCGAGGAGCGTTGGCTCACCTGGGTTCTCTTCGGAGGGAATAGGGGCTATGGAAAAAAGGACCCACAGAGAAGGCACTTCTGCAGTGTAGGCACGACAATTCCGAGGCTCCAACTTCAATGCTAATAGCAAACTGGTTGTGGAAAAGGTTTGCTTCAGAATATCTAGCAACGTAGCGATTAGAAGTCGAAAGACTGAAAGTTTCTAAAGAAAGCGCCCGTGAATCTTTGAGAGAAAAGTAGGAAGAGAAGATTTAACCACGAGTGGATGAGTGCTCCAGCGTGGAGAGTTTTTCGAAGGGATTGACTTCCCGGAGGCAGCACCCAGGTGGGGAAGGGGTAGACCAAATCGCCGTTAGCCTGTACAAGTGAAAGCAGACCTTTATTTAACTTGGAGTTCGCACTTGGAGACAGCTGATAAGTGATCGTAGTGACTGGAGAAGTTTGTTGGTTGAAAACCAGGATCATTCCGGACTGAGCGAAAAAGTAAGAAGTAGTAACCATGTTCGATGTGCAACTGGATGCTGAGAACTCAACGCTGTATACGTTTTGCTTACCTACCGCCTACTAAAAGATTCCTTGGATCTCAACCGATCGGCAGGGAGCACACTAACAGACAACTGACCAGGGCCAAGTAACTTTTAAAATAAGTTGCAATTGGGATGTTTGATGAATAAGCTAAGCACATCATGTTCAATCGGAGGTGCAAAGGGGGCATTGGTAATCTATTTGATGGTATCGCTGGCTTCGCAGAGGAAACAATTCTTTAAGGTACATCGTTGGACGTATTTCTAAAAGCATAAGTCACCAACCAGCTTTTCCCCTTTTTTTGTCTTCATGACCATCTATCTGGGGTAGTTCGCCCTCAAAGTTCACACATACCTCAGCTAATTTGGTTCATCCAAGTTGCTTGTTGATGCCATTGTCCCCTGTAAGCCACCTAAGTCGCCAAAAACAAGTTGAAAATGTCGCTTTCGGTGGCCTGAGATGGTGTCCAAACCGAATGTTTTCTGTTTCCTAGAACCGGCCATTTTGTTTGTTAACATATCGAGAGAGAGAGAGATAGAGAGGAAGAGGGATAGAACAATAGAAATACTAACTTTTCTCACTCTAAATGATTTTCCTTTAACATTTTTGCATTGCACTCTTGAGATTCCTGAATTCGTGGCGCTTTGACTGTATCACAGATGGACAGAAGCTGTTATAGCATCTGGATTTTCCAAGTCTTTGCAGGGACCACCTCGAAATGTCCAATCGTCTCTGTTCGTGGAGGTTTTTGGCTTTAATTCAACATTCAGCTCAATGTAGCTATTTTCAACCGAAAAGCTTATTGGAAGCCTGTTCTGAGGTGTTCTATCAGCCTTTTGGTGAAATTTTGTGGCATAATTATACTTAATTCGTCGTGTTGTCAAATCAGCTTGTGCTCATCGAATGAAGAACATCACAGACAAACACCTCCGAAAGGCATTCTAAAATCTATGGAAGCAAGGATTTATAAAATAGAAGCACACGTTCCGCGATTTTGTTTAGTCCTCTAAGTAAAGTCGGCGTTCAAAAACTTGTCAAAGGTCCACCTTAGATGGCAAGGTACAGAAAGTAAGCTCATAAGTCTCCCAATATAGTCGCTTCTGTATTTAAGGGCGCCCATTGTCCTTTTTATTGAAGAAACGTTAAGCTATCTGCGCTCCTGAACGGTTTTTCCGATGGACAAAGCACGTGAACGGGTACATTATCTAGGACTTCGCTGAAAGAACCTTTTCTGGCAAGTTGATCAACAATTCCTTTTCCTTCAATAGCTCCATGCCTTGGTACGTACCCGCCAAAGAATAGCTTTGTTCCGAATAAGTCTTGAAGAGTTTGCAAGCATCACACGACGAATTTTGAGTTGACCAAGTGGTAACTTAGTGCTTTAAGTGCAACTCAGGTAAATTCTGTCGCAGATTTCGATGGCTTGACACACGCTTTTGAGACTTTGTAGCTCGATTCATGGAAGCCAACACCATTACACCTTCAGGATGACGCAAAGTCGAAAGAAGCCATTTGACATGAAAGTTCACTTTCTGTTCTCGACCAGTACCAAGACCGCCGTAGAAATTGTTAATTATTCCTTCGAATACCTTGGGGAGCAACCGACCATTCGGTGATTAATTCAAAATTCCCTTAGACGTTCCACAACTTCGATGCAAAAAAAAAAATCCAAATCCACGCTCATCCATGTGGAAATTCCAAAAAGTATCTCGTTCCTCCACACACCCCCGAGGAACAGACATTTTTTTCCATTCCATCGTCAGTTATTTATGGAATCCCATTGTAAATTGGGACTCTCAGTCGATCTCTCTCTGCTCTTTGGCCCTTGAAATTACATTTTATTCTTGAATTCGTCGCAAGGATTAAGGACGAGTACCCACCACCGGCAGTTTGACAATCCGACAGTTGGTTCATTTCAAAAATTCGCCCCCCCCCGCACCGTCGTTCGGACAAACTCACCGTTCGATAAACTTGTGCCATGTAATTGACTTGAGGCCGGGATTTATCCTCGTGCACTGGGGGTTGCGTTGCAGTTCCTAGGGTGGAATCACCGTTTTGGTCTTTGATTTATGGATGTTTCCAGAGGGTTCGGTTCCGTCTAATGCTGTGGGTGGGGATGATGTTTATGTGCGGGATTAAGAGTTAGATTTAGAATCCATTACGAATTAATGAGCCTTGAGATTAATTTGTCAGTCGTCGTGTACCTAATGCGGACGAAGATCATGTGAAGATGTGAGTCGGCGAAGGACTGGAAGCGTTTTTGTTGATGAAGACAACTTTAAACTGATAATCCGATGCCACACACACACAATACGTCGCGCCTCGGGCACGACTTTTGCTTAATTAAATTGCCCCTCTTCGACGTCTTAATTCCGCGAGAGACAGTATCACTCCCCGAAAATCGATCACGCACGGACTCTGTGCGCTCCACCAACACCAAGCAGCAGCAGTAACCAGCAGCACTGTGTCCGTTCGTTTTAATTGAGCCAAACGACGATCTCGCGCGATCATAATCTCTTTTTTTTGGAGGCAAAGAGGCACAAACTGTTCCTCCACACACACATGTTCCTGGATGCCACTGGTGGAAACTGGAAACAGTGGCTTAAGCTTGCAGTTGCAGTTGCAGCAACCACGTTTCTGTTCAAGCAATACGTCATCCGCGTATCTGATCGTGGCGACACAGAGACACAACAAGAAACCGTCTCCCTCCCAGCCCAGCACTTAGGAAGCAGTGCACGATCATTAATTTCGGATCCATTACAGCGTGTTTCGGGGGCAACAGCAGCCCAACCAGGCGGTGTCATCGTCAATTGAGGGAGGCGGTCTGGAATGAAATACGAGATTAGAAAAGGAAACTCCATGACATGGATCACTGATCATCGCTGACAGGCTGATTGTTCTTTGAGAGAAAAATGTTCCCACTCTCGCGACATGGAGTGGAGTCAGTGCCTCAGAGACCTCAGACTGTGGCGACACACGAAACGGTACCATCATAGTCATCACATCACCAATTGGGATGACATTTGAGATGGTTACAAACGCAAGCGGATTATGGGTATACTCGTGTGGATCTCTACGATCAGTGATCACCTGTTGGGTCAGTAACCACAACGGCGACGACGACGACGACGACGATGACGACGTCGGAGATACTGAATCTCGAATATGAATATGAAGATGCGCAAAAGACCAGCCAGAGACTGCACCCTACCTGCTGCAGCGGTGGCGCCTGCATCCCGCCGTGAATTGTCTGATAATTGTGGAATGCGAGCGCTGGAAGACAACGGGACGCGGTGTGGTGTGGTGATGTCTATAACTGTGTGGATGGTGGCCTAGGTACCATAACAAGCGGCTCCTAGGGAGAGTTTAGTGCGGATTAAAGGCCGAGAGTACAGTACGAGGGCAATCAATTGGGTTTTTGTGTTGTGCCTAGGCGTGAGCATGGTTATGTGCCGACTGTTGAAGCGCACGTTACTTATGAGAAATTATCAAAACAGAACAAAGACGTTTGAGATTTATGACAGTTATGAGGGCTATCGACCAGCAGGTAACAATAGGAACACTGTTTCGGTCAGTTCCGAGGAAGAAAGTGAAAGTTTCAGTTTGGAAACGAAGAAGAAGGAGTCGTAGTTCATAGGAAAGTGAGACGAGTCTGTTGCTGGGTAGATCGAAAGGTTTGAAGGGTTAACGATGGCCGTGGTCTAAGTGAGGTTACAACATGCGGCTTGTCAATCCTATCTTACCTAACCTTAGGGAGCGAGTTTATTCAGTAGAAGTCGAGTGAGGAATGGGACAAGGAAAAGGTTTTTGCCTTCAAAAATTCGGAAAACCTCACACAAGGCCAAGCGTCCTCAAAGCTGCAATTCTCCATATCGTCTCGGAAGGAATAACCTTTGAGAACATCTACATATGTACTTCCCATGAATCTCGCAACCGATTTAAGCTGTAGACTGCATGCCTCAAGAGTGAAGAGATGTCTTTAGACATTCTAAAGGTATGGCAAGCCCTCTTTTAACTCAGAAGGTGTATCTTTGAAGGCGAAGTTATCCCAAAGCGATCCTTAACTCTCTGACAACCTCTGGAATGAAAAAACTCATATCGAACTTATAATGGAAGGTCCAATAGGATTCTGAAAAAAAAACCGCATTACCAAGGGCTACAAACAAGCCTTGCGAACACAGAAATATGAATAACCTCTTACTCAAGCTTCTGGGAATAGGGAATGCTCTGTAGACGTCCACTATGGCATTGGGCAGGCACCATGAACTGGACGTCAGGGAATAAGGAATGCTCTGCAGACGTCCACTATGGCATTAGGTAGGCACCATCAACTGGACCTCAGGGAATATGGAATCCTCTGTGGACGTGCACTATGGCATTAGACAGGCACCATGAACTGGACCTCAGGGACTAGGGAATCCTCTGTGGACGTCCACTATGGCATTAGACAGGCACCATCAACTGGACCTCAGGGAATAGGGAGTCCTCTGTAGACGTCCACTATGGCATAAGACAGGCACCATGAACTGGACCTCTTACGAAACTCACTACAAATTGAATAAGTTGTCGTGGTTACAGTTTTGCAGAAAAGATGGCACAAATGGCCTCCTGTAGCCTAGTCTTTTGTAAATTTCGTCATGAATTTCTTGGCATCGATGTGAAATCCATTCGAATACCCTCTATGCTCACCCTCTCTATCAGTACACTCGATATTGATTGATTCATTGACTCAAAGTGAAGTCTGTGAGAAGCTTCTTTATAATTTATAAGCCCGCCTTAATGTATTTCGAAAAAGCATCTTCAATCTACAAAGCAAAAAAGATATCCCTTACCGTCTTGTATCTAAATTTCAACTCATTATCTGGTAAAACGAAGATTAAACACAATTCCAAACCCTCGTCATTATTCTCCACCCGTTATCGTTAGTCCCACTCCAATTCCCTGTTTTAATTACCTCCGTCCGTTGGCCGGATCATTGGTCCCGCCGCTGCCGCCGCCACCGAAGAAAAACGAGGCTAAATGGTGATGTTAATGGAACAACTCTATCCCGTAATTAGCGGCATTTTATTTCAGAACTCCAATCACCTTCATCGTGCTCCTGCAATTTATCACCTGTGACAACTCACATTTGGAAAGTATCGATCAGCGGAGAGAGATCACGCGTTCCGACGCATCTTAATGTCCACGCTGCTCATGAATAATTCATTGTCACTCAACTTAGAGTGAGATGGTCACAACGAAAGAGAAAAGGAAAAAGATAAAGATTGCCTAGTTAAAAACTGGACTCGACCTAGCTCTAGCCGTATGGGAAAACGGCTCAATTTGATTGCTTCAGTTGCGCCCTTAAACATTTCCAGTATCTAAATGTGGTGTCCCAAGTGGCCATGTTTGTGTGCCATAAAACTAAATGAGTCGTTGCCCAATGTGACATATACTTCGTGTCCAAGAGGGAATCCATAAAGCTACTTCTAATGAGATAAAAAGATCGTCAGCACGATCGTGTACATAATACACGGTAGGCAGGCGGAGATAGACTGGTCAAACTGGAACGCTGTTGTAATTGGAAGGAATTTTATTACAAAGCTTGTGCTGGTGGTGAATGTGTGTGATCAGCACAAGATCTCACAATTTTCTGGGCGTTGACTATTCTACACGTAATGAGCACGCTTAAGTTTAAGATATGAGCCAGAGGGGAAGTTGAGTATAAATTTGCAAAATTTATCGAAAGATTGAGTGAGATAGAGGGTGGAACGTTACAAGATTTGAAGCTGAGAGTGTTTTGCATTTAATTATGGTCTCTGTGCGACAAGGTCCGCCGGATATAAATCACGGGCTATGTGTCAATTTATGTATACACGTGGTATTTTGAAATAAATCTTACGGATACGGATTGGCGACATTTTGATTAAATTACTTTCGACTTCATTGGTTAGGAGCTTACTGCTGATTGGTGAACAAGCTGAGTCTGGTTAGAGTCCATGCAACAATCACAAATTTTTTTCACGACACCAACACAGACAACGACAAAGAAGCTTCTTAAACCTCTAGAATGCACACTGGGGTTCTTGTGAAATTTTCGATGATTTACGAGCGACGCTGCTTAAGTTAGGCAAGGGGGTGTCTAACGACTGAGGTCGCTGTCAATGTTCACAAAGTGTTGGTGCCAAAACAGATTCGACTTGTTTCTCATTCCAGCAGCTCCTCTGAAAGTCGGTGTGAGGTATTCACCAATGACACAATTGACAGTAGGGACCGTAGAAAGACTCATGCCGGTTGCATCCTTTCGAATACGTCTAATCAGAGAAATGGACTTCTTCTTTTCGAAAACTGGCTTAAGTTAGTGTTTTCGCTGCAAGGCATGTTTTTAAATTTGTCCAGGGTAAACCTAAGCGTTGGGACGACACCCAGTATTGCATTGGACAGTTATAAATTCAAGGCCTTTCTCTACCTAGGCTCTGCTATCTTTGACAACGACATCTCATCAGAAATCAAACGAAGACTTCTCTAGCTCTAGCCAATCGGCATTTCTTTGGAATGAGAAGGCAATTGCGTAGTAAGGCTCTATTCTGTATACTTAACGAAGGAAATTCTGTATGTGACCCTAATCATCACTAGTTGTCCTAAGTTGTGATCTTGAAGCATGAACTCTATCGAAGGCGGTTGAATCGTTTCGAGCGAAACATTTTCATCAGATATTCGGTCCCGTGTGCGTGGATGGACTTTGGAGGAGAAGACTCGAAGACGAACTAATAGGTGCAGTTTAGCCCTAAGTGGTTCCCAAAACACTCCGACCAACGTCAGTTCATCATTGTTAATGGAAGTCTGGTTTGTCAAGTCATTGCTGTCAAGAATCTCTAACACCTTCTATCACGAAAGGATGGATGAGTGTCATTTGAAGTCTATCGATAACCCCACTTTCTTGAGCCTGCTTGTGGTATTCACGGCTCTACTGCTTCAGTAGAGGTCGAGAGGGATGAGATTTTAAACAGTCTTCAATGCTGCTATGGATGTCGGTCTTAGAGATCAAGTTATGCGAATGCAGGCTGCCCTTTGGATTTTGGTCAGACTGAAAGGTGGCGGTTTCACTAAGGTTTACAAGGGTCTTCCAACAAACCGTCACACCGTATGTTGTAGTGGGTCTTACGGTCGACCTAAAGTACCAGTTGTTACCGAACGCTCTTTTACACGCGTAGAAGACCACATACTTAAGCCTTTTCTACACGATCCTCGATGCTCTTCTTACGATAAGCATCTTGGTTTTGAGCTCGATCTTGTGGTCTTGATGACCTTGATGACAGTTGGTTCCAATAGCACGAAGACATGAGAAATAATGCAAGAATTTCCAGGTTTTCTAAGCTCGAAAAGAGGCGACATCAATAAGCCTACTACCTATGTCTTCGTTCTGTTGGAACCAGAATTTCAGAACCAAAGAGTGACTAATCGAGGATGGATTAGATAGATAAGTTGAAGTTGTTGTCTGGTGGAACTATCAGAACACACTTAGCGCGGATGCGCCTTTTTGATACCACAACTCGCGTCACCTAAATCTTGAAGGGTGTTGTTGAGAGCGTGGTTTTCAGATCCATCCATCAATGTTGCGGAATTTAATTCCGGAAATCTCTGATAATTCCTTGAAAAAGGGTTTGTCAAGTGTGTGGTACCTGATCATGGCTAGTTGCTGAGGATGGATTACTCAAGAGTTCTCTCCGTCCCCAATGAAAGTTGACAATTTGCCTCTTCGTCGTCCTCGAATTCAATTGATGAACTGATGTCTGTTGGCTTGAGTTCTTGCGTCAATTGAATTCCATAAGCATAAGGTTGCTGTTTCTTTGTAAAAATTCACTACAGCAAGCTTCTTGGAGTTTTAAGTTGCAGCGTCTCTCAGCGTCACTTTCAGTTGTTGCGGCAATGTCATCCATTGTACACGAGTTCCATTCTACGAACTTTGTTTCTTTGTCTTGGCTAAGCATCGTCATTGATGGAAGGCTATCGACCCTGCTATAGAATGGGACATCCTTTCTCAAGAGAGGTTCTGGAAAAGAGTCTTGGCATTCAAATTGAAACTCGGCAACTCTAACAACGCCATAGGTACTCCTACATTTATCGCCCAAAGCTTTGCAAGACTGAAATACGAGTCATGAAAGGCTGATTGCGTTATAGCGGTGGAAAAACCTTGGTCTTATCTTTCAAAGGCGAAGTAGACAATGACTTCGTAGTTCAATTTCTTCACCCTCTCTATGCAGCTATCGGGTAAAGCCGGTTTTAACTGACAGAAAACTAAGCTCGTTGTTACGGCTGTGGTCAAATAGTCACTTTCGAATGTAACTGCTTCGAAGTGGGTCAGGAGTAACGCCTTGTTGAAAAACTGTTGCCACTTAGATTTGACACAAAAAAACGGCTTCAAAACTTTGAATTTGTAGCGGTTGCTGATGCTTTTTTGTCTAGATGGCATCAAGGACCGAAAGATAATCAGCCCTTCGAGATCAAAAATCGTTGGAAAAACATTGAAGACTTGAATATGTAGACCAATCCATTTATCTCGGTATGAACTTAGGGTTCAAAAAAAGTGTAGTCAAGACCTGAAAGTATAAGTCGATATCTGGCTCTTGTTAGTGCCGGACATTTGCAGAGGAAATGGGAGAGAGATTCCTTCTCCTTTTCGTTCCCGCAACTACGACAGTGGGGATTGTACGGAATACCTAGCTTGGCCGCATGGTCTCTAATGGCTCCGTGATTGTCGACGTGATTCTGGCGATATCTGGGCGGGTTCTGTTCTATTCTTATCGTAGGTAGACCATATCTTCCTTGATATGGCGCAGCTGGTTAACCCTCTCCATTGGAGGTTTGCCTTTCGCAGGGAGTGTGAATAGATTTGGCCTTTAACCGCTCCTAGCGAGATGTTGACCCTTGCCGCAAGAGAGCCGTGTAGAGCTGAGCCCGTTGAGCTCGTTTTCTTCTATGTCACTGTAGCCTGGAACCCAGAGCAGTGTCACCCTGAAGCGTTCATCCAAGCGGGCAAGTTCGTTCCGGCACTCCTGTACCAGTTTTGAGGATATGGTAACCGCGTCAATAGCTTTGACAGCGGCTAAGCTATCTGTGAGGATAGCAATGTTTTGTTTGTGCGTTGTGTCACGCTCGATTTGCGTGCAAGCTTTACGGATTGCCAGTAGTAGCGCCTGGAAAACGCTGGCAAAATCCGGCAGAGACGGTATGATAATGATATTTGTTTTAGTGATTCCTAGTAGAGACCGGCCCCCACCACATTTCCAGTGGAACTCAATGACTTCACTGAAGTCCTTTCATGTCATGAATACACCAACCGATTATGTTCCCACTTTCCCGACACCGATCACCGGTACCGGACTTATATAATTGAAGTGTTAAATAACCAATTTTATTGCAGATTTGAAAAATGACCACTTAACCACATATTGACCTTCGGGGCGTCAACCTCATTAGCAGTTCTCAAGAGGAATTACCTTAAACCTCTTACAAAACCCATCAACCACTTATCCACACTTCCTTCCATCAACAAATCATAAAGAATCGGAGGTCTTTCTTTTCTCCTCCTCCGACAAAAAAACGAAAACAGGTAGCACTTGGGCGCCCACTTTATTCGCTTCAGAACATGGGAACACCTCAATTGACCTTTAAAACTTCTCCCCTGACCACATCAGTGACCAGAAACAACAACAACAACAAGAGAAGATCCTTCATTTGGTTTTTTTTTTGTATTTTTACAGCGTGAATATGATTCTGTCAAAATGGGCGGTCACGCCTATAACTCATAATTCAAGACAACAACCGGTGCGACTGGCGCACAACCGCAGTGCGTGTGTCTTGAGCATAATAACAATAAAAACCCAGAACAAGGGGCGACTTTGATATATGTACACTTTTGAATCGGCTCCTGACCTCCTGCTGCTGATGATTTGAAGAGGGATTCCAAAAACGGAACGACTCCATGCCAAGTGGTAATCAGAGGTTTTTTGAGGTGAAACTCATTATTTGTTGGCGTTAATTTGAGCGGAACAACAATGAGACAAGTTAGAGGAGGGAGAAGGACCTATGACACACTAACAATGTTTGAAATGCAAATCGGTGGAATAAAGTCGTGATTCAGTCTAAAAGGTTGATCCTCTGAAGAAATTTTCCTACAAAATAACGTTGGTTTCCCTTCATGAGTCGAGTCCATCGATCGATTTTAAAATAACAAGCCACTGTTTCCCAATTGCGAACATTACCACCATTAGAAGCACCTGCGCCTTCACCAAACAACACAACAAAATCGCATTTCATTTCAAACAATTGTCGTATTTCGAAAACAACCGTTTCCGACATTAATATCGCCTCGAATATCCATCGCGAAAGAAGGTGTCTGATTAAAATCAACACGGGGTATTGAGACGATTATTTTCGGTCAATTTATGTGACTGGGACACCCGAGACTCGAGGATCAAGAGAGTAGAACGTCCAAAACGAACACAGACATGTCCACGAAACCAAGTCAAGATATTTTATTGATTCTCTCTGTTGTTTTCGTTTTCGTTTTTTTTTTCTCTTTCATTCTCCTCCTTTCGTTGGACATTATACAGACAGAAATTGTTTTTCCTGTTTTATCAATTAACCAAGGACCCCATGGTGATCGTTGTGGTGCATCGTGTCTGTGCAACGATGATGATGAGGATGATGCTCTGAAAAGATTCTAAGATACTTCTCCCAGTCTCACAGTCAATAATCGAGGAAATAAAATGTTTGCATTGTAAATTAATTAATTTGGACTCTGTGATGCTTGTTAATGTCATTTAACGATTTTTATTGTTTTCTTGTTAAATGTCGTTTCGCAGTTTTTATGTGATTTTTGTCCTTTTGTTCGCATTCGCAGGCAGTCGTGGCTGGTGCAAGGAATGTTGGTTCAGGTTTTGGTGCAGCAAAGTGTGCCATTTGGGTGGGATTTTGATTATTTTTATGGTGGCAAAGGATATTTTTTTTTTGGGATTTCATGAATGAAATCACTGGTACATGTAGCAGTGAGTCACTTGTGTGATTTGTCATTCGATTCGTGATTATTGAAAGCGATATTGATCACCAGATCACTACCACACATGAATGTGTGATTTGTATGCATATTTGCAAGGATTCGAGTGTCTAGAAACACTAGACGTACTATCTTCGTTCTAACAGCAGAGAACAGATGACGAGTATGAATTTAGGTGAAAGTAAGAGTCATCCAACAAGAGGTGTCATATTAAATTTCACGCCATTGTTGAACTGTCAATATTCAACTGTCATTGTGATGACATTTGATAAGTCAAAACTAGGAGGTTATTAAAAATGAATCGACGTGTTGAAATAGTGAAAATTCACTACAAAAACGGTGAAAATATTGCGGAAACGTTTCGTAAAGTTCGTACTGCTTTTAGTCATCAACACAGCGCACAGCTTTATTGAATTTAATCGATAAATTCGAACGTCTCGGATAGGCTTGTAAAGTGAAGACTCCAAATCGTGTTCATACGGTAAGGTCAGCTGAAAATATCGCCGCCGTAGCTAAGAGTGTGTCCATTTCGAAACGATCATACGAATTGGGCCTATCGGCAACCACTTTGCACCTCATTTTGGCCTACAGGCTTATAAGGCCCAGTTGATACAAGAATTGAAGTCAGAAGACCTTGCACAACGCCGTATTATTGCTGATTGGGTGCTGGAGTTGATTGAACAAGATCATTTGGGGTGAAGTTAGGGATGGAGCCCAAAAATATTGCGCTGTAGTAACATTAAAAATGCTTTTAACTCTGTGAATTGGTCATGATTTAGGAGATCCCTGGCCAGAATTGATACCTACTTCGCCAAGAGGAAGTTAAGATACCACACCGAGGATGGTGTTAAGTACTACAAAATTATCACAGGAGTCCCATAAGGGTCGGTCATTGGACCTCTCCTGTGGAACATAATGAATTCCCGAGTTCTAACACATGGAGTTAAGGTGATCAGTTATCTATCCACGAGATAGAGTCCGCCACGAATGAAGCAGTTGATAGCATCAAAAATTGACCACAAGACCGAGTCTGTCCTAATAACGAGGTGAAAGACTGTGGAATACGTAATTTTCCAGGTTCCATTAAGTCTTGACACACGTCAACTACTCTAGGAAAAAGCAAAAGGCACATATGCAAGTAGCGCCGTTTTCGAGAACGGCAACATCTGACAACTCGGCAAAAGGCAGATGGATCCACACAGTGATCCCCACCATTGAGGTCTGGACAAAGAAAGCACGCGGGGACTGTAACTACCACCTTAAGCAGCACCTGTCCGGTCACGGCAACTATCGAAAGTATCTCCACAGATTTTGACACGATAGCTCACACCCTTGTGCTCAGAATATCTAAGACGAACCGAAGTGGCAGATGTAGATGACATAGCATAAGTTGCTTACCACGCCCGCGAAGTAATACTTATCGGAAGTCCCGTGGGGAGAGTGGTAGAAGTGTGGTGAAGAAGTGAGCTTGCGTTCTAGCTAAAAGTGGAAAGGTAGCCTTTAGCTGAATGGGTTAGAAGATCAATAGACCACTCATTACCAATCTATTTTCTGAACCGAAATACTTTGGAACCATTCTCGACTCTAAACTCGAAACAAAACAGTGGTTACTATGGGTCAGTGGTTAGAGTGCTGGACTTCTAAGCAAACTGTCTTAGATTCGAGTCCCGGAAAAATCCAACAAAAAGGTGGTTTATTTCGATACTCCTCTGGAAATGTACACACATATTCAAGCACAGAAGCATTAGTTTACTCTGAAACACTGGAGAGAAGTGAGTCTTCCTGACTGCCGAATGCCTGCAATCATGACCCATCAAGCTGCAACGAAATCGATAGATCAGTCAGTGCTATCAGTCACCACAAAGTGGCTCTTCAGGAGTGACTGTGTTACGTTCGTACACTATAACCGCAGCTGAATGCGTCTGGTACAAGACTAATCTTTCGTCGGCATTCATCGGCATCAAAAGTTAGTCCAATGATATCTGCGACATCTAATGTTCACTGCAAAGCTTTTCGACGCCCTTTTACCCTACTCTCCAGTTTCTTTGAAAACATTGAAGAGTTGGACAACGTAAGACAACATCTTCCATTCGAATACCAACTTCGACACCATTCTTCCCAGCTTGGGCTCGAAGAAGTCACATGACGCACCATTGTTTTGTCGAAACTTAGTGCACGAAGGAGATGTTTCCAAATACCGCAGAGGATTTCACAATTTGGGGATAGGCAATCCAGTCAAACTTTGGCTTCAGAATCCATGGTTACGTGGAGCGTTTCGACACGGTCTTTGTAGAATCTGTCCTCCTGGCCGAAAGTCGTGCGGGAACATTTTGATTTGTGCCCACGTTGGCGAGGTTGTATCCCGCCAGTTGTGTTAGACCAATTGAACCGCGATCTTGAGGTGGTTACCAGCCAATAGGACCGCGGAAGCAGTTGCTTACTTATAGGTCGTGGAACTATCCTTTTCGATCAAAGAGTCATACATGTTTTTCTTACTTCAACTATGTAGGCTCAATGGGCTCAATCAAGCGATTCTTTGGACTAGGTTCATGCCATGAAATGCGGACTTGAACCAGATCACATCGAACCTTAAAACTATCCAAGTTTACACGTTCAAAATCGCCCCTCTTAAGCACTTCCTATCCAATTTGTCGTATCCATGTGTGATCTATGGGCAAATGCTCCGATAACTTCAAGCCTACGATACCCCCTGCTCGATGTAATTTAAGACCTCAGACTAAAGCGCTAGATTTGCTATAATTTACTACACCTTGCAGCCACCTCCCTGGTGGCTTAAAAATTCCCTAAAGAAACTCACCTCTCCCGGCCATATCCGAACTGCACCAGCGAAAGTGACGAGTAGCACAATATAAAATGCTCCCAAACTGCCATTTATCATCTCATCAAGATTGCCACTTTTCCTTCTCACATTCCATGCCACTAATACATCACTTTCATCGTCTCTACACTCACCGAGACCGAGAGCCCGCAAGGCGTCCCAGGTCTAATTAACCCTTCAATTTATTTCAATTTCATCCGCGCGCCACAAAATCATCATCAGAATGTTATCGTGTCAAATTAATTCTGGTCTTGGACTCTCCTGGGAGCCGCTTTAAATTGGTTTCAGTGGACCACTCATTCTGAAGGCAAACATCCATCAACCTGCCACAGGTAGGTATAGGAAAAGATCGGTTTGTTGAATTGAATATTCGCTCGACTGCCATGCCAGGCCAGTGTCCACGGAGATCAACTCAGATGCGCAACATCCAATTGAGGGCCCTAATTACTGGGCCCTGTGTGGTGGCTTGTTTCGTTGCATCTTTTAAAAGTTAATCATGACATGTTAGGCTCCACCAACACTGTTGCTGCTGCTGTAGTCGAGACGACATTCCGCCAAGTGGAACCCCCTCTGGGGTATTTTTTTTTTTTTTTGGCGTTCCACAGAGATGTTGTGTTGGCCCAAAAGGTTAACACTACGGGCGCTGCAGGCTGCTGGAAAGAAATTTCACCTGCGGGTTGTGTTCACCTATGGGGTCCCACACTGGAGTTAGCCTGGTCCTCTATACATCGTAACGTAGATTATCCCATGTACATTGGTACCATGACAGCGCACGGAATTATGATTGACGTAATGTATTTTTTCATAATAATCCGCTGCTGTTGCTGTTGCTTCTTCTAATCCCGGTCGTCAGTCAGCCAAGTTGGCCCAGCATCGTTGGTCGTAATGATAACGTTTTGGGATTTTGAATAGTCTATCGGGGGTCTGCTGCATGTAGCATGTCGTCATTGTGAACTTGTGTAAGGTTCTCTCAGATGGAATTCGCTTTCTACCTTCATCAACGTTTTCAGTTTCTCGTCTGACATTTGCAAACTCCGTCCTTTTTTTGGGGTTTGTTTTGTCCTCCTGTGCCCCCGTGTTTTTTCAAGGAAAAGTATCAAATTCCCATGTTCGGATATCGGATTGTCTTTCTGAGTTTTCGTCTCTGTTCGGTTGTTGGTTGTTTCATAAATGAGTTGTGATGCTGATGATGAGGATGATCCTGATTCTCAGGACTGCAACGTGCCTAATTAATTGTACACTGAACGAAAAGGAGGACAATATCGGACGTAGAAACAGGAGTCTCTTCAAGACCAGTTTACAAAACTCCTGAAGCCTTTAGAGAAAGGATTAGGAAATCCAAGTCGCTGAACATACATATGTCGTGCGACGGAAGAAATACGTCACGTTTTCTTGAAAAGATTTCAAAATAACCACGCAGTTGAACATATTTTATGTTCTATTCACGCAAATAAATTTCAACATAACCTCCATCACTCTATTTATTTTGAAACATTTCTCCAATGATTGTCCTTTTATCTTTTTCACCGACAAACGTACACATTTTGGATGTCATTTCGATCAAAGAAACCAATCAAGTCGACTGATAAATGTGACTCACGTGAGCACGATATTGTCGCCGCGCACCGCGCTCTCTCAGGGGAATTCCCCTAATTGTTGAATGTCTTTTTAATTGAAAATATATATCCACCGCTCGGTTGTGTCGTAACGATTTAATATGACACAGCCATTCGATTAGATACACAAAAGGCTTTTTGAACAGCAACCGTCCTGTTCAAGGGAAAACCACTTAAAACTCTGAAACATAGGAATACAGCTTGTGCTCTTGGTCTTGCGCGTGTTACGTTGACATAATTTATCGTCTAATTCACTTAACGCTTCGCGGTATCGCATGTATTCGATTAGAAAAGAAGAAGAACATCTCAAGACACCCCCAATATACTTTGAGATACATTCCACTTTAACGTAGCTATATGCAGATACCACCGACCCCAAGGGACTTGTACAAAATATCAATTCCAGATGGAAGTATGATCAGCTGTTGGCAAATGTCAAAAGTCCACTTGAAGTGAAGATTATATGTTGCACCGCCATTAGGAGTGGCACTGTGGTCTGTTGGAGAGTCTTGTTAGCAAGAATGTCGCCAATTAATGGGGAATGGGATGATGCCGCTACTGTTCATGGATATGATAGTCGAATTGCTTGTTGCTCGATAGATGGAACAACTGTGCGCCACTTAAAGGGTCATATGCTACTGAAGTAGATGTACACTCTAGCTACTTTGATGATTTCCCTGTGGACATATAAAACTCGAGATACAACTACGACTTGTGTGAAAAGATACGAGAGTACCGAAGGGTGGTAGTGAGAACTGGGAATTACTTAATTTTGTTTGTTGAATGTGCCATAATGGCAGAAACAATTTGTTAAACGTCACCGGAGTTCATATAGGGGGGATGGGTGGTGGTGCTGGTAGTCTTGGGAATGACACATCAAAGGAAAACAATGAAAGGATACTACAACTTGTTGGGATTGAACTGAGATTTTCTTTGGCAAGATAGGCAGGACCAAAACCTATGAATGGAAGAGAACTTCAGTTTTTATTACCGAGTCCGAACGACGATTTGAGAAGCTTCAAATTATACTCTCGAGATGGTGCTGTTACAAAATGTTTAGCTGTAGCTTGGATTCAACGCACTAATCACTTAAGTCAAGGCTTGTAGGTAAAGAAGAGCCACGTCTTTTGCGGTCGGTCCCTCACAACCTATGTACGTTTGGGTTGATCACAACCATTTACTTGTGGCATCAGTTGTGTCCCGAGTGTGAACCGCGCTAATTGTGTTCTAGTAGTTCCATCAGACATCCACTTCTACCTACCTATGAAAGTTTCTCATATCTTTTGCATAAGGTGGGTGCACAAGCAGCACAACCGACCCTGAGCGCGACAAAAATGAAGAACATGGAGGAAGTACTCTTCCCGACACATCTAGTCAAGTAGAGGAAGTCCCACTATTTAATGAAGAAGACCTGACACTCGCTGTAAGCTCTTTGAAAAACAGAAAGGTCTCCAGATCGGATGTGATACCAGCTTTTCGGGTGGTGAACTCCCACCAAATACTGTCAGAACTAGCCGTTCTCACGAACGCGGGAGTAATCCCCATCGATCTCTTAAAGCAGAGGTTGGGATGAAATCGAAGCAGGGGAAGCTGGACAGATGACCATACAATGCTCGCAAGAACGTTGGAGCAATGGAACCAGGGAAAGATGGACTGCAGGTCTGGTCGGAAGCATTCCGGACTGGATGCGGCGGAGGGACGGAGAAGTGCAGATCTACGTTTCACAATTCCTTATCGAACACTCTTACTCCAACGATTATCTACACAGAATGGGAAAATCCGCGAGCTCATCAAGTCTGTACGGCGAGCCGGCTCAAGACTTGCTGATGGCTTGCAGGGAAACCAAACCTAAAACGGAAGCAGGCGGAATGACACCGAACAATTTCGTTACGATAATTTGCACGAGTGGAACCGAGTGTGCTTCTACATCGAGAAAGTGCTGAGGCTAAGGAGAAGAGAAAAGGAGATTAATCCGTCAAAACCTTAGAAGACTCGACCCCATAAGGTCCGGTAGTAATGCAAGAAGCAGTTCTGGGGTTAGTTTGAAGATGCAGAGGATTTAGAGTTCGTCAAACTGGGGAAAACTTGGTCAGACCTGGCTGAGTAACGAAGATTCCAATCCTTATTTGGATGGTTAGCGACTTCTCCAACCAAATGTGTTAGCTTATAGATGATTGTACCGCTCTAGAAGAATGCAGTATTACATACAACCTCTATCCATGATTTCCCTTGTAATTCACTGCCCAGCTGAGCTTAGTTCAAAGACTAAGGCCAATGGAGGAGTTCCCTGTCTCAAAATACAAATGTTTATGTATTTCCTTGTAGTTTTCCAAGACCAGACAAGTCTCTAATAGAGCTCCAGGTTTCTTAAACTTTTAGCAACTTTTATGCACACATTACAGGAGCTTTGCCAGCATGAACCATCGTAGTTGGCACATTCCACTGAGACTTTTAGAAACTGAAGTCTATCAGAAGAAACAAAACTTTCGAACTATTGCGACTCTCAAGGCTTTAAAACGCATTCTCATAGAAATTTCCTTGCAGATAAGTATGCCGCGTAGAAGACAAATTCGCAGAGAAACCTTTTTACATCTCGACAAGTCTCTCCATGTTTTTCTTTTAAAATTAACTAAGTCACCAGAAAAGGTATGAATTTCTTGATTCGTAAGTAGTCCTCCCTTTGCAGTCATCTCTGGCTACTTACCAGGAAATATGGAGCCAGATCTCAGATCCTGATCTGGCGGCTTTGCTTCGATTAATAAGACTCAAGAAGCTAACCAGCTAAATTCGTTTCCCAATAGATGGCGTAGCGACTCTCAAAATGTTAGCTCCAAAGTCTTTCTACAAATCAGCAGTAGTTTACAACTTTTGTAACCTTTTACGTGATTGCTTCCAACAACCATTCAGACAGCCTCCATGTGGAAGCCTAAGAAAACAGCTTTTACCACTTTTGGAGTCTTGCACTCATGAACGGTTTCCAAAATCCTATTTCGCCTACAATTTTCCATTCGAACGGACAATTTCCATGAAACCCTTTGTGCCTTGGAGCTCGAAACCCCTAATCAAATCCATAAATTGGCTCTAGGTTTGCCTCAGCATCTCTCCGTCTCTCTTGAAGTTTCTCCTATCAAAATGCCGCGCTTGTTAAAGTGATCTCTCTTCCAGAAACGATAACCAATGTCAGACAATCAAAGGATCTCTTCCAATTCACCGACTTCGATTTATTGAATCCCATCGGACATTAATCCCATTCAACGTTTAACCATGCGAAAAACAAATAAAGCCCTCGAGATCCATGAAACCCTTCCTTCTGTGTCGTCGTTGTCGTCATTCTCGTTGTTGTTGTCCTACCATCCGCCTGCTTCCTAACCAAACAACATCAACACAAATCCGAAAAGTAAAAAAAAAAAAAACCAATCCAAGTGAGGTATCTCTGTTTTTGGAACATAAAAAGATACGAAACGACTATAGAAAGACCACAACAAAAGGATTGAGGACGCCATTACACCCGTTTGAATTGTTAGGCCTTGATTGTGATTGTGGTGGAGGAACAAAAGACGCCAATGGATAAAAATCGAGAGCGTTAACATGGCAACAAAGGTGTCCCGCTGTGCTATTGAAATTATGTGTGTTCTGTGGACGTGATTCCAGGGAACGGGGCAACACCACATGTGGATGTTATGTTATAAAACGGTGGATGGAGGAAAAGAAAAGAAAAATTGGATAACCAACGACAGGAGGGAGGGATCAGATCGCCACCGTGTTTTGATTTCGACATTTGTTGATCAAGTTTGACCATATTTTTGCGAATTTCTTGTTTTCTTTTAGGGGATACCTAGACCTACTCCTTGTGGTCTTGAGTTAAGCTTCAAGTGCGGAAGTAACAAGGGTAGTCTATGTAGGAAGGTGGTGAATAATCATGAGCTAGACGGGAGAGTGCCAAGACTAGATGATGGAAACCTGACTGAAAAGATAAGCAAGGATAACGAAGCGCTCAGACATGTCATCGGGATACAGATCCGAAGTGGCAACAAGGAAAGGTAAATCTCATGCAACCTACCATCTAGAGAAAGGCTTTGAAGTTTGACTGCTCAATTCAACGGGGGATCAGCTCAAATTATTAGCCAGTGATGTGGGGACTTGTCGAAATGTGTTGCTTGACCTACCAATACCCCTCTTGAATCCACATCGTTCCCAGCAAAACCGAGTTCACTGTCGCCAATAACGCCCTCAAAAAGGGTATAACTTGACGACTTTTCTATCAATAATTGGCAGATCTTCTAGCCCCACGTGAAAGGGCTTTCGATCATGTCTACAGGAGGTTTATCAAGCCTTCATTTCGTAGAATAAGTCCTTTTGATCTGCAAAGTGGGGTCCCACAAGGGTGTATCCTTTCAGCAGTACTGTTCTTACTTCGTGATTAAAGACGTGCTTCATGCTGCTGAGTTGCCTGTTGCCGGAATCATGGACCGTTAGAAGGTAGACCTTGTGGAACTTCAGCTGAGCTCTGCTCAGTCTTACAAATAACTCGTTCTAGGTAAGAAGACTGACATTCGTCCACTCCGAGCGTTGTGAGGACTGATTGTTACAAGAAGTAGGTACGTGTCGACTTTGAAATGACGCTAGACGATCGACTCACAGGAGGTGGTCTGGAAGGCATGATACAAACTCTAAAGCGGCCATTACTCTGTGGAATCTTGGATAATTATATTGGGTTATTTGTTCAATTTAAGGGGTGTAGATAGGTAGGTAGAGGTGGCGGTTGAACATGAACCCAAATAGCACTAGATGTGCCTTTTTATTACCAAGACTCGTGTGACTTGGTTGGTGATGTGTGTTGTTGAGAATGTGCGACAGTCGGTGTCTAGATCCAGAAAAAGGATTAGATCCCATATCCCTTTACCCGAGATGTCATTAAGGTCGTCGACGAACGGTTGGTTTAGTATACGGAGTCTGGCTCTTGCTAGTGCGGGACATTTGCAGAGGAACTGAGAGAGAGTTGCCTTCTCATTTTCGTCCCCGCAACTGCGGCGGATTGTATGGGATTAGAGGGTGCAACTTTATGAAGCTATTCCAGACTCTTGGACGTAAAAATTCACCAAATAAGTCTTTCTGAAGAGCAGTATCAGCGATCTACATATATAATTGCAAAGTTCGTTACAAGGACCTTCAATGTATAAAAAGTGGCAAGTGTGGAGTTTCGGCCGTTCAAACGGACACATGGCTAAGAAATGAAAAAGTGAAACGGAATTCTCTTTGGGGCTTTATGTGGATAGTGTAGACTGTGGTAAGTAAACTTCTAGAGATGGTGTCCACTGGTCTTTGGAGGATATCGAGATCCTCTACCGACTCATACAGTCACTTTCTTGCGACAGATAACTCTTTCATCTCGATTTGATTGTCTCTGTCGAACGAGTTATTTTCATTCACCCTTAGTCCTGGTGGCTGGGTGTCTTCCCCGAATAACCCTAAAACATTCCATGGAAAGGAAATTACAAATCACATGTGCGCGCACTCACTTTGACTTTGACATTGAACCGCACTAATGCCGCGCATCAAAATTATTATTTCGCCAATTGCCAGTGCGCTTACAATTGCGGTCGATCCGGCCATTCGTACGCACGCCATCCCACAAATTCACGCGAATTTATTGCACGCCTCCCTTTGCAAATTACAGCCCCATAAATCCGTCGCCCATTTCAACAATGGCACTTGGCAATTACACGCAGCACAACATAATTATTTGCCACTTTAACTTTGTGCGTCTGTGCGATGCATGAATGAAATTCTAGGCGATGTCTCGAGTATCTAAGAATTTCAACTGCAATCAGTCCCCGGGTATGGTGACGGTCCTGAACGGTGCTGAACAAATTGGAATGATATATGCTCGGCAGTGCATTGATGGACGAGGAATGTCGCCCAAATTGACTCAGCGATTCGTTAAATGCACGCGAAACTATGTTTGAAAGGAGCCTCTGGCAAGGAAGTCGAAGTGAATTGAAGTTATTTTCGGGATACGAATGCTTGAATGAATGTGAGCAATAGCAATGTACAGCGTGCTGTCAGGGTCAAGAGAACACGAAGACGAGGCCGTGTCGTAATTATTCTTCATTAATTCCCAAGTAATTAAGGATGTGCAGTCGAATTGGATGAAGATGACTCAGGAAAGGATTTTTGTTTGTTTGGAACTTTAACACATATTGACACAATGGTAGGGAATCGTTTTGGATAGACATGATCCACAAGGGGTTTTGCCAAAAGATAACAACACAGACGCGGAAAAGATAGAGGAGCCAGAGCCTTAGGTTGTAGGTAGCCTGTCCGGTGTCCCTGTTGAAACTTTTTGACATCCACAACGCTAATGCACCATCAAGTATGCTCTAGAACCAGCGATAGGTCTCAATTTTCTCCAAATCTTCCTCAATTGCCGTGGTCTTGCTTCTATCGTTGTATCACGTCTTTCTTTGTCGATCTTTTCCTCTGCTAAGCAAGATGTAAGCATTCTATTGGTTCCTTACACTCTCTACGATAAAAGTTCGAGAACACCCTTTACCGGATCTTGAATCCTTCATTAGGTGAACCGTGGTGCCTTCCCAAAGACTTTAGATGGCTCTTCTATTCGAGGTTAGCCTGAACCTCAAACACTGAGCCTCTATAGGCAGCTTGATCGAGATTTAACTGTCTTCAGTTTGACCCACTCAGTTGAATAAGGCTCTTTTCTACAGTAACGTCGTCCCTTTAGAGAAGATTCGAAGACTTTTCTAGCCGAGAAGTTGAGGTCTATATTCCAGTCTACAGCAGTCTAACTGCGCCTCAATAGCTGGTCATTGTGCGCCTATCCAGATGGGACCGTAGATCATTTGAAGAATTTTTGTCTTCACAACGCTAAGGGTATCTTCATTCAAGCTCTAAGCTGTATGGCATGACTAGGTTGATCAATGTCGAATGCAAAGTCTTCGTAGCTGCTCTGGGCTTAAACCAGAAACCATACTAAGCCAGACCCCACTAAGTAAGCAGAGCAACTAAGCTCAGAAGGGCTGGGATTTAACTTCGGTAAACGTGAGCAAATCAACTGGCTTAAGGCTCACGACTTAAATGTTTTTCGTATCAAAATTTCTCGCAAAGACGGATGACTGAAAGGACTCTTGCCAAAAGGACGGAAAAGCTGGTATCCGCTGTAAGATTTTAAGCATCACCTTCCCTTTTACAGTCAAAAATGTCATTATTCAAGCTACGGGACTAGGTAAAGACAAAATCTTGACAATCGAAGATATGAAAGTATACAGCGACATCTAGGTCTCTGAAATCAGGAAAAATCAAGTCCAAAACTAGGAAAGCTTTACGTCTAAACGCGATAAGAATGGCTGAATACTGTGTCACTCTATTGAGTATTAGGACACTAGCAAGGAAAGGGCGGAACTACATCTTCCCAACTTTGTAAGAGGATGCCTGCCATAAGCAAGACGAATTGGAATGCAATGGATGGATGGTGCGACTGCCAACAACTTTTTGACCCAACTCTCCCTGTTAGGACTAAGTCAGACTATAGTAGGTACTCCCTTTCGCATCCTTAAAATGTTGTTCCTCACATTGGCTTCAAGGTTGAGCACAGGGAAAGATAGGAAGTTGAATCCGCTTCGTCTCTTGGTAGTTTATTTTAAGAGCAATGGGAGCTTAAAAGCAACGAATTAAGGAGCCACCACCTCTGGTGGTGACTTGTAAGTTCCACACAATCCTTTGACCCTCAGGCTTGACGTCTCAATTTCTACATATTCCACCGCAGTTGTGTGCCAAAAATGTTCCCAAATTCATCACCTCCTTCGTTCTTCCCAATCTCAGTATCTCCTTCTTACCCTTTCAGCATCTGTCATCCTCGACAGTTGTATCCTTGTGACGTAATTCGACATAATTTCAATCATCCTGAGAATATCTAATTGTTCCCGGAGTACAACCCGTTTTCATGTTATTTAATAATTTCCAAACAAACATAAACATCCCAACAGGATACACACCAACCCTCGACAGATTAAACAAGGATTTTAATGTAATTCGATTCACCCGCTGCGTCGCGTGCAGCGACAGCAGCAATCCAATTTCTTCGCCTTGGCTTCCGTTACGGATGCTGCACACCCCCGCTGTAACAACAAAAAGGATCACCATCTCAACCGAAGTGTATGTGTGTGCATGGGTATACAACACCAGTGCTCTCAAGTGTCGAGCGAGTACATTAATCATCCGGCATCAAGGATGCGAAATGAATTTTTCACATCTGTAATTTGTTAAGTGCATTAGTTCGGTCGGAAAAGAGGAACAGAGAGGGCAACAGGATCACGTCATGCAGAACTTTTGGCACCCCTTTGCAACTGACTATAAGGGCTTTCAGATGTGTGGTTGCTGGTTGAATCCTTGATTCTACGATTTGCGTCATGTAATCGAGAAAATATTGCCGATTAAGTTGCGACAAGTGAATTTTTGCTCCTTTCGAAGTTGGGGTGGAATGTTTACTGTAAATCATTTGTTCAGCAGGACCTCTAAAATAATTGAAACATCCCGCCAGGGGTGTCAGAGTACGGTCGGTGGAAAGAGGGTTGAAATATGAAATCTCATAAAATTTAATGGATGAACCGGAATGTCATTAGTTTACAGTTGTCTGATCGCATCAAGTGGGGTTGGTTAGAGACGTCACACGGATGGGTATGAGATGGAAGGAACTGGTCATATGGCAGGATGTTTGCCGTGTTTTTTTGTGTCTTTCCTTCAGAGTAATTGAGTTGTCAGTTGTCACCGTTTGTTAATTAGTAAAATTTCAATCCAACTGCGGGATGATTCCACACGGTTCGATGTGGCACTGAAGGTTGGACTATCCAACCAAGAAGCCATACCGTCTCCCGACCTTTCTCGATGATCTTTTCACGACTTTATGACGTATAGCACATAATTTTGTGGCCTTGAGTTACTTCGTCCAGTTGTTGACTCACCTTCGTTGACACGTCTCACAAAAGTCTACACCGTCTGTTGGAATTTTTATTGCAAATGTTCCTGTCACTCCTCCCGGCATATGTTCCTGCTCACATGCTCCCTTATCTGTATACCGCTGATCTTGTGTAGCGCGATCGGTTTCATCTCATTTTACATGCTCAAATGAACTTTTTATCCTCATTTCGACTCAAAATCAAAGATCATTTGCGCATATTGCAACGCACAAACCAATTAACAGATGTTTGCACATTACACAGACTGTTCCTTGAAGTTTCACTTTCATATGAAGATATCCTATCCCCTTTTGACTGTCAATCTAATTTTCTCATCTCTACATCATACGACATATGTTCCACTCTCAACGGATCCTCGTCGAAAGTATGAAATGCCAAAACACTATGCTGTGCCAACAAAAGGACCTCCATCCATTATTATGCGCATAATTGTTGCTATCATCCATGTAATCAAGTTTGTTCGGCACACAGTAACAACAAAAGGACAATACCATATTGAATGGTCCATCCCCTGTGTGTGTTACCCTCGTTTGTCGACAATATAAAACGTAACAATGGCATCCTGCTGGTATTGTTGTTTCAAGAGTCTCCTTTTTAAGTCCTTGTGAGGGCTCTCTCACAAAGTTGTTGAAATTAAAGTGAAGTGCATTAGCGTTAAGAACCCCTCACTTGTGTGTGTGTCGGTTGGATGCTCTGCGGTGCGTATGCATAAATCCCGTTCTGTTTGGTTGTACACTTTTCAGCCAAGGACTCGATGATGGAATCAAAATTCCAATCGGCATCGGATTTCGCTTATCGAAGGGAAAAAAGGGGCTGTGACACATGATTAGATCAAATTTGACATGAAGTGAGTGAGTGATAGGTGAGATGATGCGGCAGAGGGGCGCTTAATGCATTGAGGCTTGGTGGGATGTCTGTTTTTGCACCAAGCAGCTTGTTTGAGTTGTAATTAGGATTTGTGTTGACATTGGTTCAATTTGTTTTCGATGACAACTCGGAGCGTAATAAGGATGAAAGGTGGTTAGATACTTTCCATTTTATTTGGCATTTACATAAGTGACACAAGAAGTCTAAGTTTGGTCACGGGATGAATTTAGGACAATCATTGAAAATGTTAAGCCGACTTTTTACTGCATTTCAGATCTACACCCATCGAGTGAAGGGACATTAACGCAATGATTAGATGGAATGTCCTTCAACTGAGTCACAGTTTTGCTGGTTTCATCCACATAAGGGCTCCTCTGGTCTACACAAGTAACCCTGAGAATAACGAAAGTCAAATGGATGGACTTTAACAACTTTACGTCGCTATATGACCTACAAACTGGCTACTCCCTACTCGTGAAGGATCTCTGCAAGAAAACCAGCAGCTTTCCATCCCAAGCAAGCTGTTTCCAATTCTCCAAACCAAGCGTTCGGGCATCCGCGATAGCCTGAGCCTTAAAATGGAGGTTAGATCTTCCTTGACATCTCGAACCTGGGGCGGTGATTCGAAGATTTTCTTGGCAGGAGCCCATATATATAGTCGACTTGCTTTTTTGGCTTTTTGGGCTTCATACACATTTTCACTTTCAATATCCCTTTCCCTTTCTCGTGAAAGTGTTCAATATCTGCTCCGCTTTCCTGCTTATCGTCCAGCACTTGGTATCCTACAGCAGAGCTGACAGGATTATTGTTTTTGTAGCATCGAATTCCTAGGCTTAGTCTTCGAACTTACCATGGATCATCGCATATTTTTCAGAGCTCAAGCCTTGCAGAGCTCAAGGCGATGAATGCTATCATACGCGGCTTTGAAGTCGACGAAAAGGCGGTGAGTCTTGACTTAAAATTCGTAAGTTTGAAGATTTGGTCTATCGCTGATCTGGCTCGAAGTAGGATGGCTCCATACTCGATGAACTGGAAAGTTTCTAAGGTGAGTTCAATGACTGTACCTGGCATAGAGCTCCGGTGAGTCCGGTGTCACAAGTTCTGTAAGTAGGTAATTTGTTGAAGCTTATAGTAACTGCAGTTGGAAAGGTATCAATGTCCTGCCTGTGGCGTCCACAACTAACTAAAATAATCGGATCTCGCTAAGGATCTTCCTGTTTTGACAACATAAACAGGACAATCCGTAGAGTCTAGGTATCCACTTTACCCGTCTTTTTAAATCGACTTCGAGAAAGTTTTTTCTACTGAAACATCCTCACTTTCTATCCGTTATCAACCTGTATATCCTTTTCTATAAAATTCACAACCTTGCTGTCATCCTTTAGTTTTCTAAGTTTTGATTGGGAATACGATGGACCTGAGCTGCAAGCCCATTACAGATTTGTTATCTGCTAGACTACGCCGAACGAAAAATTCTACGTCGAATATTTGGTCCTGTCTGCGAGAAGGGCGAATGGAAGAGAAGATTTAACCGCAAACTCTACGAGCTGTACAAAGATGTGGATGTTGTCCGAAAAGCAAAAATTCGTCAACTGCACTGGTTCGGCCACATCGAGCGAATGGACGAGAATGCTCCAGCTAAGAGGATCTTTGAATCCCAGCCACCGGGTTCACGAAGAAAAGGAAGACCGAACTTCCGGTTAAAAGATTAGGCAATCGTGGACGCAAGGAGCCTTGGTCTAGTAAATTGGAAGTAGCGTACCCGGGACCCTTAGAAGTCCTTTAGAAGTTTGACAATATCCTTGTTTAATGCAAGAATTTCCCGACTTCTCTTATTACTAACGAATCAACTGATCCCACCAGCTCTGCTGTAACGCTTAACTATAAAGGAAGCAAAGCAGATCCCAGGTTCTTAAATAAAAAGAAGGAGGTACAAGCGCTAACTCGATGAGCGGTACCAAGATGTGGATGCAATTTGACAAGCTTTATCACTTCACATTGGGTCGGACACATGAAGTGAAGTGAATGGCAAAGATAATCTTCGAATCGCAGGCATTTAGCTTCGAGACCACCTCGAAGACCAAGCCTTCATTATAAGGCCTGACAAACTGGAACCCACATATTTGGAATGGAAGCTTGCGGTGTCTTAGTTTCTTCAAAAATTGCTAGTGCTTCATTGAGAGTTCCATTTGAAGTCGTTCTAGAATGTTATGGACGTAAAAGCTCTTCACGAATGACAAGTGACAGCTAGTAGCTGTCAAACATCAATGGCTGACTCTCGGTTGTGTTCATAAAGCAGTAGGACATGTCCATTATGTGGATGTCCACACAGTTCTATGTTTTCTCTAAGAATAACACCGGAATCATCGGCGCTACCAACCACAAATAACTCGTTATCATAAAACATGTCAACGGTAATGAAGCCATTTGGCGAAGTAACAAATGATTATTGGAATTTCGTCATTATTACTCCGCAATGGGTGTTGCCTCCTAATGACTTACCAATTCCACGTTTGGAATCATTTTTCTTCCTTAATGTCCAGCTAATTCCATCGGAGTTCCATATTTTTTATTTAACCCAAGACGACAACAAATAAAAATAAACAAGCCAAGGATCTATGTGCACAGTGCAACCGGAATGGAATGGAACTCATTTAATGGCGAGAGAACGGAACACTTGCAAAATTATTGCGTGAATATTTACCATCTTGGTAAAATTAATTTTTATTACGAAATTAAATTCTATTTCTCTTCATTTGGTGGACTTAATGTCCTAGAACAAATGCGGGACTGAGCTACAATTTATGGGTTTTCCAAACGAACAACGAACGACTCCTGGAGTTCTTCTTTCCATGGATGGGTTGTTTGTTTGTTTGTTTTTTTATAGTTTTATCATCCATGAAACAACAGCAGTGGTGAAGACATGGACATGGATACTAAAATATTGTTTATGTTTTCCCAAGTTTGTTTTTTTTTTTTTTTTTATCGAAAAAGGTGTGTGAAGAAGGACATGTGGCTCAAGCAGGTGAATTGAATAGTTAATGTTGACAAACAATTGGAAATGTGCTTTGAACAATATTTGACACCTTCGTGCTTCTCTTTCGGGACTTTTTGTTACAAAAATCGCCTACAGCTCTTTCCTCTCCACTGCCAAGACTCCACCTAACAAGCATCTCTCAAATGGAACCTTCTTTTCGTCCAAATGTCCAATTATCCAACAAAAAAATTGCTCTCTATTCTTGCGCTTCCAAAATTCCTTCGGTTTGCCTTTCATGGAACCCGCTAAAGGATGTGTTAACTTTATTTGAATTTTTCTGACACATGTGCAACTCGTCACAGGAACCTGCCTCTTTAAATTCCAAAATATCATTCAAGTGTGGTGTCCAGCTACCGCATTGGAACTCAAAGGCAGCAAAGTTTTTTGCTTCAAAAGTCGAGACAAAAGAATCCATCCATCATTCTGATTGCCGAAATGATGGACGTGTCTTTGGTCACTGGACCAAGGTTTTGTGGCCGTTTTTACGATTGGGTGACGAATTTTGCAGCCTTTGGCATTCCAATGGAAATATGTACGTTGGCTTGCACAAGAAAATCAATTAACTACAGCTGCAGGTATGTTGAAGCTTACTTTTTGGTGGAGTGAACATTAACACAGAGTACATGGTATTAGGCAATGCAATTTGTTCGTTCTGAACTTGTTGCACAGTTCCAGGACACGAAATTGTGTAGAAATTAAGAATTGTACGTTTCCTAATTCAGGTTTATTATCCGTCCACATGCAATTGCCAGCAGCACCCAACTGGGTACCATTATTATCTCGGTGAGCCCACAACTCATGTCACTATCCATCACAGTTGAAAAAGAACAACTTTAACCACTAACAGTGGGGTTGAAAAGTTTGTAACAAGTCCTCGGAAATTTCTATAAGAATGAGTTCTAGGCTCTCGACTCTGGTGATATTCGTCAAGATGTCCGACAATTTAGATCGCTCACTTCAACAGGAACTTTAAAAAGCTCTCAGATTGAAATGTCTTGTTGGTACCTCTTTTCATTCGTCCCGGAAGAAGTTTGAAACTTTTAGAGTTTCCTAGAAAGCTGTTGCACGCTGCACTCGCTCCAGTAGTCAGACAGCCTAGCCCCTCAGATTGATGAAATTTTAAAAATTTGCGAATTCGTCTAATTGTATGCTTGTGCTTGGTCTTCTAGGGCTTAGGGGTTCGGTTAAAGTGGCAAATGACACGTAGACCAAAAGAAGTCCATTGTGAAACCACGATCCCAACTTACATATCGAGCATCCACGAGCTTCGAATGAAGCGTAGGAGACAATAGACGATAGGTTTGGTTAGGTTAGGTGGCTGCTCCCGCTTAGCAGAAGCACACTTAGGCCAGGACGTAGGGCCATTGTCCATGGACGATACTACATATTGATGTACCGGACCGCATAATGGCTGTTGAAGAAGAATGGCTCAAAATGGAGCTTCCTTTTGAGAGATAAGGCAGGACACGTGCACAGCTCCTACAGAAATCATTTGAAAGAAGACTAAACTTTATTGGGTGCTTGCCTATAAAGCAGTGTCCGGTAATTACACCTATTGTTGTGCTAATGCGCAATTTCTTAACCGAGATCAAGCTCTAAGACCACTTTAGATCCATCTTGTGTCAAATCTGGTCGACAGTCTTGAACTTGATACCATTGGACGGTTCGTTCTGCTGATTACATTGAACTGAATCAATAGCTTGTATGTAGCGTGTGTATTTCGGCAGTTGTTGTTCTACGTTTGACAAGCTTATTAGCCTTAGAGTTTATGGATACTTGGCTTTATGTCAAAGGACTTTATTTTACGTAATCGTGATAGTTAAGACTATTAAATACACAGACAATTGTACAGCGTCTTTAAGCTGAGTCTGTGTAAAACTTTGGAACTTTGCCTTGTCTTCAGGTCTTGAATTTAATCAGACCCCTGGAAACGTAGCATCCTGTCAATAGTGAATTTGCAAGTAATGAGGCAAAAGACCCGCTAATAGGTCTTCTAGTAAACGAGTACAAAACTAAGCATCAACGACTCGAACAGAAAGCCACAATAGATAGCTTCAACTTAAAGGTAGTCAAGGATTTTCCTAGCCCCTGCAATAAATTCTAAGGATTACTTTTGCCAATCGATGTTTGTTCGGGCTAAGAAGACAATTGAGTAGAAATACCCTTTCTGGAACAACTAAGGTAAGATTGCTGCTGTTGGGCTTAGAAGCTTTGACTCTGAATTGGATGGAAATGCCGCTGTTTTGGGCGAAAATTTGGAGGTGAAAATTCAATTCGAGCTCGTACAGGTCGAGCTAAACAGCGATAAGGAACTAATCAGAAGGATTTGGACCCATGGATTCAGATCAATTTTTTCTCGGAGAGTCTATGAATCTTAAAAGCAAGACAACTCAAACTTAATTGAAGACAGCTGTCTGGAGAGACTTCTCCATGTCCAACCCGAACTATAGCGCCATCAAAATTGAAATTTTATCGATTCCAACCTTGAACGCCTCCGCAGAAAAGGATATGGTTACCAACTTGGCCTAATCAACTAGCTAGGAACCGTGCATTCTGAAAAGATTTGTTGGTTGAGGCCCTGCTTAACCCCGAAGGCAAGTTGCATCCAATTCTAAAATTTTAAGTAACAACCCAACTATCTCTTTACTTTGGATGACCACTGTACCACTCCAACAATTGAAAAGGCCGCTTAAAACAAAGACAAAAGCTAAACGATGCACACTGCGACTGTGCACAGTCATTGGCGGCAACGGTACGCGAGTATAAATCGAAAAAAAGAGCGAACTTCCAGCGATCGGCCAAATTGAATTTCAGGACAAGCAAAATATCACTTCGATTAATTCAGGCGATCCCATTAAGGAAACCCAGAGAGCTGAGCGGCCAGCATCATATCACTGCCGCCGTTGAACAAATAAAGTTCGCATGACTTCAAGACTTCTGAGGAAAAGCGCCGATCGAGCCCCGGTATCCCGATCCCAGTTTAGTCTCTTCATTCGTTTTTGTCGGCGGCATGACGTTGCACACACAAACGATCGATTACCTTCAAAGTAAACCAACAAAAAGGAGAGAAACACAGGAGTCCCCTCTAAGGCAGAGGAACTCTCTGCTGATTCCCTGTGTGTACTTGCTGAGCCGAGATAAAGTTAAGTAGGTACGTGAATTTATGGATTACATTTGGCCTTCTTGTGGATTGTTTGTGCATTTTTGTTCCTATGGCAGCTGTCGACGGTTCTCTCCTTTTACGTCGCCTGAATTTATCTGCAACAACTTGGCAAAAGGATCATATACCGGGACGACGACGACGACGACGATTGAAATGCTGGTTTATCTTGGGAAGAATGGATCCAACAAGAGTCTTGTGTGTGTGTGTGGGAAGAGGAAGAAGTAACTCAAGCCAAACGAGAGCTGAATTGCAATTCAAATGCTATAAATTGGGTGAAGATAAATTTTGCAATTGTAATCGCAATAAATTTGCCCCGTTGTTAGCTGAGGCCAATAATGCTGGCTTAAATGGTCATGAAGGTGAAGGGGGAAACAGGTCCTTAAGGTGTTTGTGTGAAACTAGAAACTTTATTGGTGAATTGTTCACGAGTGTTGCTATAAATGATCAGCCTCGGGAAGGATACTAGTCGAATTGATAGGTTTTAGTTGCTCCAAATGCATCTTAAACTGATGAAGGATCTGAGTATAGTTGCTTACGGAAGACTGTTAGTCAAATGGGACGAGCTAGAAGATCTAAATTAGACGTGGCACGCTTTACTAGTTATACCAAGCTTCCCACCGAGAAATCTCTTAGATCATCCGAAACGTGGTTGAAACGGCTTTGGTTTCAGCTCGACCGAATGCATGGCAATATTGGTCATGATCCCGATTGAGACAATCAGGTTATCGGTCAGGAGAATCTTGCCTTATATAGTTGGCTTTCGAGGCTAATGCCATTTCTCGAAAGGCTTCAGTAGACTACTATCTATATTCGCTTATCCTTTCTTTACCTCTTTTGTTCGCACTTGTCACACGTCTGCCTTTCCTGATGCCACAGTCCTGTGTACTACAGAGTCGACTTGTTGAGAAGCCGATGAAGTGGAGCCTAACAAATCAAGAATTTAGTATCCTTATTTCATTCCGCTTTATAGTCAAGAAGCCTTACACCATTCCTGACAAGATGACTTTTGTAACTTACTGATCCTTAGATGAGTTGCGCAGCTCAAGTTGGTTGAGGTTCCTCTCTACCAGAGCGCGCCACCTTAGACGATGTCTTTCTCTATCCCGCTGTCCCTTTTGATTAGATTCGGAGACTCTGCCTGCGAAGCATTGGTGTCAATGCGCTCTACAAGCCCTTGTCAGTTCTTGATGTCGCTGTACAGCTCGTTTAGTTCGTCGTTGAATCTTCTCTTTCATCTTCGTCAACGAGGATGAGACCGAATCTCTTACGTAGAATTTTTAGCTCGAAATGACAAAGGATATCTTCAACGCCTTTAAAAGAGTCCACGGTTCAGCGCCATAGATTAGAATTGGGATGATCTAATCTTCTTCGTTGTTTCGGAAGGCGAAAGGGCTTGCCTTTTCAATCTAATGTCATTCTTCGTTTCATTTTTGATGAGATGAGATGCATAGAAGGTAAATGAAGGAGAGGCTGTACAGCGACATCGACTTAGGCAGAAGAGTGAAGGTCCAACGACTGAGATGCCTGGATCATGTAGAGCGGATGGACACCAATGCTCCGAAAAATCTTTGAATCCATCCCCGAATGACAGCGCAGTAAAGGAAGACCACGATTCAGGTGGCTCAAGCACGTAGTGGCACCTTAAGTGAGTCAGTAAGTCGTTGTCGAAGACGAACTGTCCGCTATGATTTGTCGATGTTGGGCGTCTCTTCTTGGTTTATCCTCATTTATCCATTTTGGCCGCCTATGCTTCAATACTCGTGGGCGCATCGTTGACAACTCACTTAGTTCTGCCAATTATGTCAATAACGTTGACGTACTTAAGAACCTAAACGGACTTTTGAAGGATTGAACCTCTGGCATCACCTTCTTGATATCAAAGGCTTCTTGATGAAGAAGCTTACAGTCCATCCAGGTCAAGGGATGTCTAGGGATATCAAAACTAGACGTGACTCTGTATAGCTCGCGTCTCAATCAATGCTGTCAACGGGGTTAAAATCGATCACGAGATGTTGCGCATGCGTATTGATATGGACAACCTGAGTTTTCTCCAGGATCTGCAGAATCTATGTGAACATTTTGTCGATTGTGGACTTTCCTGGCCTAAAACAGCGTTGATAGGAACCTACTAGCTTGTTGGTGTTTCTACAGCTTGAATGTTTTGATGGGCGACCTGATTCGTCTGTAGTTAACGCAGTCGAGGTGGGGTCCTTCCCTGTGGACTGGGCAAATGATGCTGGGATTCCATTAATCAGGCATAAACTCGTCGGATCAACTCACGAGACCCATTTCGTTCGTGCCCATTCCCACATTTTACGGACAATGAGTCTCTATAGGGATTGAGTGGCATAAATTGGTGCCGAATTGGCTTGCATAAATTGGTGCCGATGAGTTCCTGAAAAATCTACTAGATGGCGCTACAACTATCTTCTTCGAATAATTAGATGAATAAGTTTAGAATAGCGTGCATCCGGTTTAATATTGCTTCATCTTCCATCCCTAGCCATGGTTGAGATCTTATTTTGTGACAAATGATAAGTTTACCGCTATCCATAACTTATTTCATTATGACAATTAACATAAAACTATTTAATTCCCCTTCTATACATTTTTTCTTAATTAACTCTCTCCACAGGCATTCGCATCAAATGTCAGTTGATTTAGCTACCGTTGCGTTACGAACGATGATGATCCAGAAGCTACCTACAGTCATGACTCTGTGCCACACAGGCCCCAAAGTGCAGTTAAGACGTGTTAAGTGAAATCAATGAGCCTTATAATGAACAAAAGCTGCAATAAGATCCAACCAACCAACCAACCATTCGAACTAACCCAAGCAAACAGCCTGCCTACGTTTGCGTCAAGACTGAGTGATCTTGGGTTACGTTCATGTGACAGAGAGTAATTGCGTTAAGCAACGGTTAAGGCACACTGAAAGTAGAGAAGAATAATCGCATGTCAACAGATATTTAAAATAAATTAAATCTTGTGCATCTCTGGTGCGCTCTTTGGCTCCAGGTTGAGATGGATCAAGGTAAAAAGAGGAACCTTGCCTGCCCTGGGGTCTGTGTTTTTCTGCTCAAAGTTTGCATGATGAGTGGAAATTATTTAGAATCTCGTTTGCTTAACGATCGTAGTTGGAAATTCAAAATTAATTAGTGGAAAAGTGATAAGTACCTTAAGCTGTCGGCGGTTAGCACGCAAATTAAGGATAAATCTGTCCAAGGGAAAGGCTGTGACACGATAACTATAGCATTTACAAAGGTAAAGTGTTTGCTCTAGTTGTGAAGAGTTTTCTAAGCCGTGTGAAACTGCTTTGCTTGATTCCCCTAAGTGAATGAGTGTTACTCTCTACCGACGCTAATGCCTATAAGCCATGTGATGTTTACTGCTCTGGTAGTTCTTTGTGATTTCAGGAATGCAAAGGGTTCTGTGCTGCCGGCCTTACTTTGTTAACTCGTTAAAAAGATCTAATTACATGAGAGACTCTAGCCTGGGAAACCAATGGATCAGTCCATTTGAGATCACGATTCACGATCCGGAATGTCCACGGACTATAAATTGAAAGTAGAACCTATGGATACAGAACATCCATGGTGCTACTCAAAACTTAAATCCATCCTCAATATGACTCCGATCCAGGAATGGAAACACTGCGACAATTATTACAGCTGTCCACAGAAGACTGGGAAAATCGATGACGGTCAATGGTAACTAACTTTAGGCCGATGAGGGATCACCTGGCTGTGATCAGCTTCAAAACATCAGTATAATATGTGCACACGCCCCTACCGACGAAGATAAAGATCCTAGCAATGAAGCGTTTTAAAACCCCGTCGACGGAGCCTACAGAACCTGTCTGGAGACATCTTTAGCGGATAAGTCGGTAAGCATAGCTTGCAGAACAAGACAACAGACAACGGCTTCCAAATGACCGACTTTGTAAGAACTCACAATATCGTGATAAGAAGCTTTAGGTTTCCAAAACTATGAATCCTCAAAGCAAGTTGAAGCTCTCTAGATGGTCGAACTACTAACTGTTAACCAAATCGACCACGGGCTAAGCCTTGAGAGGCACGTATGCAACATTCTGAAAGAGCAAACATTTTGTGGGACAATTGTGGACCCTGATCACTTTCTAGTTGGAGCCAAATTCAGAGCTCGACTATTCAACGAGAAGACGTTGCAAATTCAACGTTTGAAACCTTAGTAAGATTAAAGGAGCGCCTAAGTGACAAACTCTCAGCTGTGCACTCATCATCTGCTTATACTAGGTTACCAGCCACTCCAAAAAGAGAACGTGGTATGACGAAGACACCCTAGTCAAGATTCGACGAATGTATACCCTAAGTAACCGCTGCTTCTTTCACCATCAAGTTCCTTCAACCCGGGGCAGGGCATAGGGCGGTAATAAATCTCTTCCATTTTTCCCGGTCTGCAGTTTGGTATTTCAGCTGTGGCCACGTTTTCCTCCGGGTAGTTGCTTCTTTATTTCGGCGAAACAACTAGGCTCAGAGGCAAGGCAGACATTGAACACTTTCGAGAGAACAATTCTTTGTCGGTCCCCTATGCAAGGAGGGTGAATGGAGGAGAAGGTAGAACTGCGAAATCTATAAGCTGCATCAAGATCAAGTCAAGATGTAGTTGAAAAAGCTATAATATCGGCTTGGCCACATCGAACGAATGAACAATAATGCTCAAGCCAAGAGGACTTTCGAATCACTGCCCTCCAGGTTTGAGGTCAGAGCGCTATGCCTGGAGAACCGAAAACAGCATGCCTGGGATCGGGGAGGATGAAAGGCTCCCCTATCTCAGGCAGGGACTTCCAAGCTTACAATCCCCATTTGGCACAAAAGTCATTTTTATTTGGCAAAGACTCACATCCTGAGCTTGGAATGGCCAATTGGATTAATTTGACAAGCACAAACTTTGAAAACTAATTCACGGATGACAATAATCTGTCAACTGTCATCTACCATCTGTCATCGTAGAGAAAACTGTGAGTTTAGCTCCAAATGTCATTAAATTGTTTACAAAATCGAATTAATGATTTTAATTGCGGCACTAAACTGTGACAAAGATTTATAAAGGAAAGGACAAAACATAAAACCCCATGGGACCGAAAGAAACATTTTTAATGGTCAATAACATTTGACAGGAACCTATTTGTGAGAATGTGTGTGTGGGATAAATCAGAGCGCATGTTGTTTAGCTCATTAAGTTGTGTGATCGAAAAGATCAGGTTTAACAGAACCTCATAGAAGAAACACTCCGGGAATTCAATGCCAAGGTCAGGTTTTTAAGACGAGAAATGAGTATCGGTCGAGTCGACTTCTGGACTCGATTTAGTTGATAAGTAAGACAATCTATTTCAGAATTGATAGATGTCCCGGAGCTTCCTCTTTCTTTCAAATGCATCGATTCTTCAGGTTCAATGAGGATCTACAAATCCCTACTTACTTACTTATCAGGCCAGCGAACCTTGGAGGGTCTGAGCCTAAACTAATGCCGCTTTCCATCCTTTACGGTCCCAGGCACGCTGCTTCCAGGTTACTTGACCAAGATTTCTGGCGTCCGCGATTGCCTGATCTTTAAATCGGGTTCGGTCTTCCTCTTCTTCGTGAACCAGGTGGTTGGGATTCAAAAATCCTCATAGCTGGAGCATTCTCGTCCATTCGTCTATCTAATTAAAACTTGCAGCAATGTCGGAATACTAGTGTATGTAGGGTTCAGTTAAGCTCCCAATTTGGTCTTTTGTTCAATAGAATCGCGTTTAAGGTCTGCGCTCAATATATCTTTGGACTGGCGCTTGCAGTCATAATTTCGAGTTAATTTTCTACACGTTGGCACAGACACAGCTAGCGTAAACTTAAATTCAAGCTAGATGCTATCGAGAGAACTAATTCTAGGTGGACGAGTGGTATAACGTGTCTAGCGCCAAGCAGATTTGTCCCCGGCTGGATCTGAGACGCCCTAAGAATTTCATTTTTCTTAACAGATCGCGTATAAGAACCGTAAATAGGAGTCATCATGGGGCACTGTCTAAAACGCAAGCAAGCAATGAGGCTTGGCATACATCCAAATGATCGTTGTACAAGCTGCATGGACGAAGAGGAGGAGGAAACTTTTCCCCATTTTCTTTGTAGCTGCCCAGCTCTCTTCCACAAATGAAGGTTCCATTTATGAGAATTCTACTTAGGCGATCTGAGAAACCCAGATGTCAGAACCTCGTTCGCTTCATCAGAAGCATCGATTGGTTCATCGAGTAGGTAAGGCCATCTTTCCAAATCTATGTGGTATCCCAATGGACATTTTCACTGGTCTAAGTATGCTGGTTTCAGCTAACCTAACCCATGTCCATTCTGATACTACAACGATCTAGGTATTTCCCAGAATCAAGTTACAGTTAAAGCTTCGTATGAAGCTACGTTGGAGGCACCTGGCATCCATATTTGTCAGGTTCTCAAAATTATCAATTAACAAAGCTCTCAGTTGAAACTTCGCTTAATGTTGAGCGCTGGATAAGTTCGGAAAAAATTGGTCTCTCCTTCTCCTCATCCCTATAGCTCCTTAAGAAATCAGTTATAGACCACCTTGTACAAGTCAAAATCCATTTAAGAATAACAAACGGCTCCGGAAGACCTTCTATCCGCGTCCAATTGTTTAAAATTGCAAACGATGCCCAACGGAATCGATCGTATCGATATTTATGTGCAATTAGTTATTTTTACGACTTCAACTTCTGCTTATCAGTATTCCTTACCTCATCCAGCTGGAAGGTAGTCTTATCTCAAACGACAGGATAAAATATTTCGTCCGGTTGGCCAATACATATTCACCTGTTTCCTTTTATCCTTCTCTCTTCCCAAAGGCAATTGCAATTGTCAAACTTGCATTGTTTATTGTCTCATTGATGCTTACACTGTAAACATGCCTTGCACCAACTGTTGCATCTACAATTTGTCATCAGATATACGTTTGTATCTTGTATAGATATATCTTTCAACTAAAGATGTAATCAAAACCTTTTCCTTTGATAATTTATTTAATTTTTATTTGTCCCTTGTCTTTGTGTGTATAAAGTTCGCCCCCTTTTTTTTCATGAATCCTTTACATGGAAATAAAATGAAAGGTAATACAGAAGAAGATGAACAAAAAACAACAAAACAAAACAAAAGGATCAACGACATTCATAAATATATAAAAAAAATCCATGTAATCGATACGCTCGTATATATCCCCGTCGTGTTGGTTGTTCAAGATCAACTCACATTCTGCATCTTCTTTGATAAAAATCTTTGAAAAGAACGACAAAAAAAAGATACGAACAACGACGACAACGATCCATGAGGTCCCATCAAAATTATTTATTAGTCTTAAATCGATGATGATGCGTCTTGTAGTCGTCGGTCGTCGTACGTTGTTGTCGTTGTCCACGTTTGTTTTCATCCTGTTTTGTCTGAAAAGAAAAAAAGATACTTTAGTTATTTTTTTTCCATCAAAAGTATCTGCATCTTCCTTATCGAAGAAGATAGCAAAACAAGAATAGGAAACTTCTTCTGCATCGAGACTGGCGCCGGAAACACAGTATCTGTACTCGTATCCCTCTGTTTCATTACGAGTATCTCATTGTTTTCTGTTGACATTTTTTTTTTTATTGACAAAAACACATTCTAGACATTCCTACGGGATAATCTCCTATGAGTACTGAGCACCGAGTATACTGAGTACTGAACAAGACGGCATAACTAATGACTCTGGTTGCGGCTTGACCTTCTTGGTAACGTCAGGTGTTTCATTCATGTTCGACGTTCAACTTGGGCTACCTACTTCAACCAACTTACACTGAGAGGACACAATTTTGTAGGCTGCCTCCTACCTACATACACCGGTCATCCCCATCCCTGTTGCAACGTTTTGCATATATGCCAATGGAGGATTGAGTGACAGATTAACTTAAGCGTTAACTATGCTCGGGGTACTCTGTCTCGAGGTCTAAATGGATGTGGTTAGGCCTCGTTTGCCAGATACTAGCTGCAGTAGCAACACGAGTACACATACATGCCGGCCTTAATGAGGCTGTTAGTCATCTCTTAGAGAGTGTGTGTCTGTGTTCGGGTTATTGATGCTCTTTGCTTTATTGAGAATCCTTTATGGCAGAGGCAATGAAAAAGAAGTTTCGGTGTGAATTGACAGGCGGGACCATTCAGGCGGACGATGTGGGTTAATTGGACCAATTAATTAGGTGTGATGTGGTGTTTTGTACTCTTGTGGTGTGGTGGGACGGTAATAAATGATGATGGGTGTCTCCTGGAATGGTGTGACGAGGTATTAGTTATTGTGTGGCCAGGAGGCTAGAGATGGTTTTGTATTTTTTTTTTTTGATAAAACACTGTAGGCATGAGATCAATTTTGAGTTATGTAGCCTTAAGGTGCTCTATACGCTTAAGAGTGATCATTGATGGATGCAAACTTTAATGCGGAGATAATTAAGTATGCTTTAGTTTTAACGTGGAGCGGCTGCATCAAAGGCGGGGAAGCTGTACAAGTCGAGAGTCAGTGGGTTGAGTTAATAAAGGTTTTGTTGCAGGAATTAACTGTGTCCTTGTTACTGAACTCACAGTCAAGTTCGAAAGGTTCTTCGATAGCAACGCAAACGTGTTCTAACATATTAACATCTTTGAAAGATAAATTCACAGCTTGGAACCGCTCTTGTTGAACTTCTTAAGAAGGTTAGGTACCCCGAGAGAAAAAAAATAAGAGAAGGTCAATTTCTAGTACCTAGTGCTGCTTTCTATTGAGTGTTTCCATACATTATACTCTTAAGCTCAAGCTTATGTCTTTTCGTGTGCATCTGGTTTAAGTTCGACTTGAAAACCGACCTTAATCCTTTTCAGGATGCAGACAGCTCAAACGACGTCTAAAGGAAATCCGTGGCATTCTTGTTGTCTGTCTTGCTATGGAACCCTTCTTACGTGATTATCCTGTCTTTGGTGGATTTTCTCTCATATGTCAATTGGGGTCCCTACCAGCCCCCCACACGTACAAAAAAATTATACAATACGTAGATCCAAGTCCAGAAAGCCTATTCACCTATATCTACGCATACGAAGGTGTAATGTGTCCTACTCTGCATCTATGTCGCCACATACCCTGCATGTGTAGGTCCGCATTCTAGGTGACTTTTGTTGAGCGCAATGATTTCCTTTGTTTTCCTTTTACGTCGTTCTGTCCAGAGCATCATTGAGGTGAGGCACGTCGTGAGTTCTTTGCAATTTCAAGCTGATACTGGACTTTTGAAGTTCTAGTGGTGGCAGGATAGAGTCATTAGCCATTGTTTGGCTCATTTGGCGATGTGGCGATGAAGAAGTAGATGAGGACACTCCACACTTTCTTTGCCACTGTCCAGCACTCTCCCAAATAAGATTCAAAACACTAGAAAGACACTTCTTTCGGGACCTAGAAGAACTGTCCGACAAACCTGTGAACGACATACACAGATTTATCCGCATCTCGGACCGGCTCGTTAGAACATAGGCTTATGGTTCCTAGTGAGGGTGGTTGAATCTCCTGGGATACTACAATGGGTCTACATTGACCTAAGTGTGGCGGAGATGAGACTTCCTTTCCCGTCAACCCCACTACCTAACCTAACCTAACCTTGGCTCATTTCAGATTCGATATTATCGAGCTCATCCGCCTTTTCATTTCTATGGAAGACCTTGTGTCTTGGGACGTAAATGAATGTGATGTTATGGTTTGGGCTTAGAGATTTTAGCTCGTTATTATTATGAATTCTATAGCTTTGATGGCTTCTTGACAATCCATCTAGAAGTCGAAGCACTTTATACGGAGCGTCTGCTATGATAGTTCTCAGGAGGCCTCGATGATTGCTGATTGCTGATTGGAATATGCTGCTGTGATTTGGAAGTCTTATCGACCAGGTATCTGGCTCTGATGCACAGATTCAACGACTGGCAACACACCCAATGAACCTCTCGAAATCATGCCTCCCCCCCTACAAAAATTCATAAGCTAACTTCTCAATGAAATCAACCACAATTCCAATAAGTCCTCTGTAGCCTAACTAATCCCAAGTTTTTTAAACACGAAAAAATCCGGAAAGACAAAATCGAATTCAAGCCAATTCCACTTAAGATAACCCCCACTCACTCACTGACCCCGTCTTGGGCATAAATAAATTTAACAACCCAACTGGTGTGCCTTTGGCTAATTATTTGTCTCCACTTAACTGCTCAGTCAGCCTTCCTCCGCATTTCGTTGTGCCCTAATGCATTTCGCGGCATAAACTCAAGAGTTAATGGGATCAGCGGCCTGTTGCCCATGTCACCCAAGCTCCCCGTTCGTATACCCCGCCCGACCGGGAGAACAGACACAGTCTTATCACGGGCTAAGTGCCATTAGTGGACACTTAAAAATCATAAAAGTATCCATGTACGTTCGCACTCGACTCCGCGAAACGTGCGGAAATGATAATCCCTGCGCAATTCATCGCCGCTGCGGCTGCATTATCTTGAATTATGCCAACTGAGAGGTTTTATGATTCGGAATACCGGCCAAAGACGATGGTATCATACATTGCGTGCCGCAGTCTCACCGATGACTCCAAGGGGTAATGAGCTGCAATTGCACCGCCTCACAATCGATTCTTTATTGGGAACCGGTGCGACTACGACGACGCGGTATCCCTATTGTTGGACACAAAATGTCCAAATGGCAAATTCATGTCCCGGCTATCAGCGTTGTTTTAGTGGGTTGTACACCTTAAAACACTCTCAACGGGCAATTTACAAGGCATTAATGGGTGGCACATCACCCCCGACTTAGTTGGAGCTTTCGGAGTGCGCTCTCAATGGCAATTAAGGTGGAAACGATAACACGCCTGAACGTTACGGTGAGTTGTGATCATCGGAATGCAATGCACGGCGGATACGATCGCATGGTGAATCGATATTAATGGGAAATGTTGCAGCGGATAATTTTTAATTAACAAATGTTAATGCGTGGAGGTGTACTTAGGGATGACAGTGATATGTGAGCGGAGCTTGTTAAATGAAGGTGAAGTCTTAAATATGTCAACGCTATCAAGATGGCATGTGTCTGGAAGGGTTGATGCAGATGTGTTGGTGGTATGAGACGTGATTTTGTTGACGGATGCAGATGAAGTTGGAAGATAATTTGAAGTTTCTCAAGCCATGTGAAGTGGAAGGCGATTTCAATGGAGTTGTCCTTAGAGAATTGTCAAGCTGTTGTCGTATCCCGAATCGAAAATCAAAGTGAAAGTGAGTTGTCACTCAAATTTATTCCAAAGAACTTGGAAAGGACGAATGAAATCGAAGGCAACTACTTATTCGTCAAGCTGATGGCTGGGTTCTGTCTTTTGTTTGAATTCATGCAGAGGTCCCACGAGTAAGCCGGTAAGAAGTATGTCCATCACAGCATATCCGGTTTTACTGTAATAAGGCGTAAATACGACAACCCCTGCCAAGGCACTTGAAGGAGCTCGTTAGCGACTGATTTGACCTTCAGCCTCGCATCCCTGGGCACGATTTACTATACGCTCACACCACCACAAGAATCAGGTTGATTACTCTTAAGCTTCTTATCCTCCGCCGGAAACCTTACAGCTTGGGAGGCCCTGCTGCAATCGCCCTCCGGCATCATAAGGTCGTACTGAGCGTCTTCACCACGGCAAGGAAAGTAGTCGAAGAAGACGCGGAACTAGGCACAAAGAATCCAGATTACAGATCAAAAAGCTACGGCGTGTGAGAGAAAGCATTGACTGTCCCGCAATAGACGGATGGCTCACGTTAGGGGTAGGCAGAGGAAGATAGAACGACCAAAAGGTCACATTTCAAACTCGAATCACCAAACAAAACATCAGCATTTCAAAAGAAGGATGGGGACGAGTTTATCAGGAAACAGGAGCGGAACAATCACCTTTTCAGTCCAAAGGCTAAATCCTGAAACCGAGGCTTTAAACTCTTCCTCAATTTCTCATAGGCTCTGATCATCGAAGATAGTCTAGAGTAAAAAAAAAACTCACGAGTTCCTAAGCAAAGGCACATTCAAAGTTGAGAGCTCAACAAAGACTGTTCGACGCGAGTAAGGAAACAATCTTTGGTAGGTAGGTAGGTCAAAGAGGTGGATGTATCGCGTGGTGCAGCCGTCACTTGGATCTCTAATCGATCCATTTTGTTCCTCTGACGTGGAATGTCCATTCTGAAAAGACAAGAAAGAGTGAAAAGGTCTAGATGAGTGCAGTTACGAACGTTCGGCCTCCCTGAAACATCCTGAATTCGTCGCGAATTTTAGAATGGCTTTTGGTAGCTTGTTGGACAGCTCGCCCAGGTCGTTGAAGTGGTATTCACCGAGGGCCGTCTTCCTTGTTCCATAAAGGCTGGGATATTCGCACAGGAAGTGGGTTGCATTCTCTTCCGCGCCTGTATTACCGTAGCCTCTGCATTATTCGTCTATACTTAGACGCATTCTTCTACGGTGGGCCGCCAGTAGGTTGTGGCCTGTGATGATCCCTATGAAGAGAACTAAGTTTGATCTGCTTAGCGCAAGAATGTTCCCCGTTTTTAACTTGTCGGTATTTGTCAGTTTCCTGGAGGTGCGGCATGTTGGGAGTGTGCTCCATCTCTCATCAGCTTGTCTATGAAAGTCTAGTGCAATACTAGATTTGACGAGAGCTAAGGAAGGCAGAACTGAATAAGGAAACAATCTTGGAGCAGATCAAGTTCAAAAGCAATGCCAGAAAGTAGAAATCATCACTAGTAGCTCAGCAAAAGATGACAAACCTCAAACGTCCTGAACCTCAAACACTGAAGGACCAGATAAGGAGCCTCATCTGGTGAGTTACTCTACGGTTCCGTAAATGACGGAAGACCTACAGATTGGACAGAGAGTGAGAAACTTAATTTGTGTACTTTTCAGCAATCCCTAGATAGGTCTGAACCTGACAAGTGTGTCTTCTTATGTTGACCGCCTAATCAACCTCTGGTTTAGCTGATCACCTTTTCGCAGATGCAGGGTAATTGCGTAAATTCGACTTTTGGGAACCAGGTAAGGTTGGCTACTGGCTTTGTTTCAGAAAGGCTGTAGACGACTGTCCTTGTTAAACCTTCTTCATCTACTTTACCCTGTCTTCCCTGTGTGGATTCGAAAACTTCCCCTGCTGAAGTGCTAGTGTGTGTGCTAATGTGTGTTCGGGAGGGTTATTCACAGCCTTTGGCACTGCGGTTTCTCTTCAGAATCCTACCGAGCCTTCCTTTATGTTTTCTAGATGAGTTATTTCACTCCAAGAGATGTCAGAAAGTTAAGGATCTACTCTGAGTAGATGGCAGCAAGCAGCAAGTTCCATTGGGCTGTTCCATCCGCCGTCAAAAATTCCCTTTCTGAGTTGAAAGAGGGCTGGACATTCCGTTTAAATGTGTAGAAAGGTCTCTTCATTCTCGAGACAGAGTCTACAGCTTGAATCTTTTGCAAGGTTCATACGATAAAGATGCTTGTTAAGACGGCAGTTTCCGCTGAGGAATCCAATTGTTCTGTTGTGTTGAGCCAGACTTCGCTGGATTCTTGCATATTAGAGACCTTTTGCATGTCTCGAGAAGAGTGGAATAAGCAGAAGTCTTAGTTGTTTCAATTCCTCTGAGTAGATCGATAACGCTGAACAGTGAGTCTTCTCATGCACTCACCGTCTTTACAGACGGAACCACTTTCGTTATGACTTCAACAGAAAAGGTGTGCTGGGCACGTCAACCCGAGTCCAATCTTTCGACTCATCTTCGAGTAATCCAGAGCAAATCCTTTAGAATTAGCTCTGGTTTTGCGAGGCTTGAAATTAATGTGAAAAGTTAGCTTAGGGCTACAATGACATCTACCGTCCTATTATCGACGCTCCAAGGCTCAAAACTGTCAAGTCTACTGAATTGCTTTGCTTCTACGGATTTCGGATCACAGTCACTGAAGTAACACCTAAACTCGATGTAGTCAGACTTGAACTCTTCAAACCAACTCCCAACCAAGTCTTCGTTTTATTTAGCATAGGAGGCCAGGTGTCTTGGTGCTACGGTACCACTGACAACATCTACATTTCTTTCGTTTAATTTGTGCCATGTCGAGTCCTTAATTAGAGAAAACATGTGGACGTCTTTTAATAGTCAGCTGTGGTGTGTGTGTGCACCTTCATTCCGTTTAACTTTCTTCCTTAACCATAAAGTAGTTGATGACATACCATCACCATCTCTATCCTAGCCTACACGCTCTGTAGAGTTCCTCATTCCATGAAACAAGTTAGTTGCCTTGTGTCATCAAATGATGTAATTATTCGGTTCTAGCTACATCTCCAGGACGTTCCTTGTCCAGTCCCTGTCCCTCCATCTCATTGGAGCCAGATAACTTTATTACCCAAGCACTTAACGACCCCGAATCGATTGTTTTATGAGCTTTGACTGAAGCCAGTGACAAACAAAATGGTTTTATGACGGTCCAATGATAATTTCATATCCTTGCGCTCGTACTCCTCTCGTCAACAAACTCCAGAGACGATTTGCATAATTTGATCATTGTGCCCAGTGGGAGCTCCAATCGTCGATCGTCGAGCATAATAGTCTCACCACCAGTGGTCCAACAAAGTTGTTTGTTTATCTAGTTTCGAACCCTTGGAATCGTCTCGTAGTCATTCATCAGCCATTGAGTGGATTCCATGACAACCATTAAGCCAACACAATCGATCTTCCCGCCATGCCAACCCAAACTGCATGCACCGTATATCTTGATCTGGGAAACAGGTGCTGCATGGTTTGGTCGGAAAGGTAATTTATCACCGAAACGGAAAGATATCCTCTCCCTCTGTCGTTGTCCCGGCCGGAGACCACATAATCTCATTAGCATCCATTAGGACTTAAGTATGTGGCATTTGTGGCCATTGTCCGCGCGGCTTAATTAAATCGATAACCATGCCCAGGGACTGGGGGAGCGAAAGGAAGGAAATTCCTTCTGTGAGACGCTCTGCGCGGTTGCTGATTTCTGGAATCCTTAACACCATGGGGCCCGAAAATTCAACAAAAAGAAAAAAATGGTTATGAAGCGCCTGCGTGACGCAGGATGACAATGAGACATGATGCATGATGTTATGAAAATGTTGATGGAAAAATTGAGTGGACAAGCCAGGTGGCGGCGTCGAACTGTCCATCAGTTTGGAGATCTGAGGTAATTTTTCTTTTTCACTTCGGTTGGTTGTCCTTGGAAGCTTGGCAGTCAGTTAGCGAAGATCGAGTGGACAGGATGTCATAATCGGAGAATGACAGAGGATGTGTTCAGATGGGCGAGAGACTTAAGTTTTTGTTTTGGAAACGACACGTGTGAAATGTTAAACACAACGAAGGCTGGAGAAGGGGACTTTATCTCAAAATGGTTGAATTGGAACTCATTTTGGCAGCGTACGTAGGAGGGAGGAAATGGACAGCCCAGTGGATAGAAAAGTCTGAAGAAACTCCGTCCTTCAGCTTACTTACTTACTTATGATGGCACTCGGTCCGGGGGGTTCGAAGTGCATTCAAGAGTCCACAGCGCTTCCTAAACGAACTATAAACTCCTACTCTCACCTCCACGTGTTGAACCCTGGGTGCCTAGTACCTCAACTGGGAATCGGATTCCAATCCCTTGAAAAGTTGTTGGGACCAGCCAACGAGAGAGAGGAGGAAGAATGTTTCCACTTAAACGCTCTTCCTTGGATCTAGATGGCAGCGGAGGAATTCTCTAAATGAAATCAACAGTGGCGTCTACAGTCGTAGTTAGGCTGAACTACTTAGTGAACACTTTATACGGAGTTCTTCGAAATATTCGGGGCTTAGTCTCCTCGTCCTAGGAGTACACATAAGGATCTGGCCCTCTGGGTTGGAACTTGTGCGGGAATAACCAAAGAGCTATGAAGCAACAACAAACCTCGGATACAGGCGGATCTACTGGTGAGGAATGTTAGGTCCCTTCACAGATCGTATGCAGCCGAACAATGAGCAGAGGACCTGGACAGCTGTCAAGCAGATATAACCGCCATCCAAGGAGTGCGATGGGATAGGCCGAGGATACAGATACATGTTGGTCAAGGTGTCGACCCTGGACTGTAGCGCCATCAAAAGTCAGATTGCTACCGACAACAGAAGCAGGGCTTATTTCGATGCGAGTTTGTCATTTGAGGTAGACTTAGACAAGAAGTCTTAAACGAGCGCCTCATGAGAATCAAGGCTGAATTCGCCAACGCAAGTCCCTACATATGAGCGCCACGCCACTTGAGTAGAGGTCTTCCTCGACTGCTCTATCCCTCTAAGATGGACTCGCAGACTCTTCGGGTCCAAGCGCTGGTGTGCATCTACTCGTTGTATTTGGACTCTTCCAAGAAGGTCGATCGTGCTGTATAGCCCAAACAATTTGCCGTTGTATCTTTTTCCCCACTCACCGCCCTTGCAAACGCATAGAGCAGATCTGGGATGATCAGGGTCTTGCATACAGTCATCTTCGTGACGAAGATTTTAGTACACGTACCAAAGACTAGTTATCTGCCTGCTTAGCCTTAGAATAAGTCATTTGAGGACCACATTGAGACTGTTCCATGTCAGCCTTTTCAACTTGTCAGCTTTATTCATAGAAAGACGGCACCCATTCCCCTGTGTCTCTGAAAGACAGTGTCCAAATTCAGTGCCAAACCAAGACCCCTTACTACCAACGAAAACAAATCGTTTTATTGACCTCAATTCCTGTCGTCATTCCTCTTGTTAAATTGTATTCCTTGCCTTGTTTTGCAGATCCTCAAGTGGACCCCTTTCTTAAAATCCCTTAAAGCAAAGACAAACCTTAAATCAGCGCCATTTAACCAATAACCTCCTCACTTCCACTTAGGATTTCGATAAATCAAACCGAACGTATCATTTTCAATTCAGATACTTCCCCCTTACAGCGCAGCCTCCTTGGAAACAGAAAAAAACTGAAAAACATTCTCCTAGTCGTCGTCGTCGTCGTCTCCTTCGATCACTGATTGAACCGCCACAAGCATTGTATGCTGGTCCGTGCATCATCAGAAGACCATCTACACAGGATGTACCTACACAACACACAATGCCAAACGCTCGCGCGCCATCACCAAATCGGGTGCCGCTTAAGGACTGTAATTAGGCGCTCATTAAAGGGGTGGTCTTCGGCCTCAACCTCGACATAGGTTTTTTATTCCCTCGGCTCGTCAAGCCTGCACGCGTTCAAAATATTAAAACAAATAAGCGCATTTAATAATTATGGAGATGAAGTGAATTTTCGCCAACAATGGGCGGACAGGATGCTCTTGCAACAGGTCCACGTAGTGTTAACCTACATCCGTGCGATGCGCGTGCGCGATCGCCTTTTGTGGAGAGCAGGATCGATCGATGTGTGCAGAGGACCCACAACAGCGTTGCATCGTCCATCATCTCGAGCTGTCCGTTGATTGTTGTGTTTTACACACAATTCGCGCCTGGAAGCTATTTTTGGGGTTGGATTCGAATTGAATTCCTCTCTCTCTTCGTCAAAAGCTGGAAGGAGCACACCAGCCAACAGCCACCAACCACCAGCCAGCAGCCACTAGGACGCAGGACAGCTTGTTGATTTAAATTTCGTTGTACACCACAATTTCTGAACGTAACAATTAAAATGCAATCAGCGTACGTATGGCATGGGGTTCACAAAAAACTGGCCAACGAACGACTGAAGTGATGACATTTATGATGGTGGTATTTATGGGGCGTGGATTGAGGTGAAGACAGGGATGCCTGTTACTGTGCTATAAAGCGGGATGAGGAGGGAGGTATTCTATAGAATATCATTTTAATTGAAAAACTTTGTAAAGGCAATTAGGGCAGATGTGTCAGATTGTTGCAGTTGCAGTTCCAATTTCAGGAGCAGAGTTTGCTTATCATTTTTTGTATCACGATCACGATTGCAGATCTTATGATGCACGGGTCTTATAATAAGTTAAGACGAGCAAGGCTGCAAGACAAGGGTCTCATAAAAGCCGGTTAGTGAATGGGAAATTCATGTGCATAGCTCGTCTCTGGTACTTTTTCAGCTGCCACTTGGAACAAATCAAACCTCAAAGTCATATGTTTTAGTGATTCCCATTATTGCGACCTACTATCCTACCATCTGGTTCCCTCCGAGAGTGAAAAAGCTTCTCAAACTGCCGTTCGGAGTCGATAATAAAAACTGTTGGTCCCTTCCATTCGCGTGGAATGTAGAAGAACACGCTCAACATGAATGTGCAATCTACCTCTATCTAGCCTTCCTTCGTGAAAGGACTTATAAGAATGTTCTTCCTACGATTTGGCCAAGTAGACCGGTGGGTGTCACCGCTGAACTCTGCATGAGTGTTTCAAAAGTTCTATCGCCCGTTACATCAATCTTTTAACACTTCAGTGTGAACACTTTAATCCACAATAGGACGAGAAGTTGGACAATTTGTGTTTTTTATTCCACTGTGCCTCAAGGTTAAAAGCAATGAAGTCCTAGTCTACAAAGTATTTTAATATTTGGTTGTGATATCGGATATTTTAGACTTGACACAAACTTTATGCCCACGAATACAACTTTTTGTGATAGTTAAACCGGGTTTACGTATCCTTTATCCGTTTGTAGCGGAGGAGCCTTTACGCATTCATAAAACACGACAGGAAGCTTGCTAAGGCTACACTTTGAAGATCATTCCGTCAGAATACTAGTATATTTGTCAAAGTGAAATGGAAACGTGTTTTGCGACAAATAACATCCCTGGTCTGCTCAAGTATCAAAGAGCTGACGGGTAATCCAAGCAGCATCTTGTGAAGAGCCTAGACGATTCGCTCCAACCCTAAGTTTTAAAGACAAATTTTCCAAGTTAGTAAGTCTTTTAGACGACTCGACGATAATGTGTCAGATTCCCAGACGCAGCATTGCGATAAAAGGGCTTATCAACTTATGTTAGTCAAAACCATTGGGACTTAAGGGAAAGAACATTCTGAACGAACTTTTTTTACCAAAATTCTTAGGATGATAAAAAGAGGAATCGTCCTCATTCGTCCTTAGAGGGATCCCTTGAGAGAGTGTAGAAACAAAAGATGCGTTTGGTTTCTCTCCGCTGTTGCCAACATCGTAGCTTGATACAACTCAACGTCTAATCATTCTATACATAGCACCCTTCTATGCATATTGCAAGGGTTTCCGTTTAACCTGATCTTTATCAACGAGGTTTTGCATGCAGCTTTGTCAAACCAGCGCCCAGGTGGCAGAGAATGGACACCACCAAATGCTCCACCACAAAACAAGGGCAACTCGTGGAGAGTACCAAACCGGAGGAAGGAGTGAGAAGAAACATTTTTCGTAGGAAAAAACCGTGTACGTAATGTAGGAATCCAAGCCCAAACCCACGCAGCCATTCCTTCATCCATTCATGGATAATGGTTCTAGGTTTCGCTTAAGTGACAGAAGACAGCATTGGGTTCTTAAGCCGATTTTATGTTGCCTTTTCTCTACCACGTTCGAAGAGTAGGGATGTGAGTAAGGTAACGAATACGAGAAACTGAGGAGGAAGCGATTGGATTAGAAGCTGCAGAAAGACAGTCGGAGACAGAGCGAACTCTGGAACCGTCCAAAATGACTTGAATTGAACGGCCCAAAATGTAGTTTCTTAAGCATTGAACAAGAGATAGGTACATCGATGTCATATGCACGCTTGGCGTCCAACTCTGTCAGTAGTTTTTGAAATTTCAAGCAGAACAATCTTACTTTCACCAGAGTGATGGAGAAATTCGTTCCACTTCGTGGTGAGATTGTTGCCACATCAAATCAGCAGCGGACCTGAGAAGTTTTCTTGAATCAAGAGGTGCTGGCGATTTAGCAGCGTTTCCATGACCCTGGAAAGAAGAAACGTGAGTGCAATGAGTCGGTAGTTGGAGAAAGATTGGTTTTTTTGGGGACCGGCTGGACAAATGCAGCTTTTCATCTACTCGTTAAGGGATCAGGGGATAAGGACGGGTGGAAAAGATTACGCAGTGGTTTTGCCAGCGTGGAAGAACACTTCATCAGAACTGTGAAGGGATTACCATCTGGGTCTGTGGATTTGGGAATTTTGAGACCTCTAAATAGGTAGATGCTCATCAAAGTGAATCTTTCCTCTTTTTTCTTAATAGCCTTTTTCAGCTCAATAACCTTTGCACACCTTTTCTTTCGGTTTGATGCTTTTCATTCAGCTGGGAATGAAGGAGGTCATGCCAAATAGGATTATGTAGGTGACCATATCAGCGACGGTATCCACTTCACTATTGAGGAAGCATAGCGATCAGTTAAAACTCCCAGTTGACTTTTTCCTATCGCCTAACACCCAGTACTACAAATTTGGGGGCAGGGAAAGATGGTAGTGTAGGTTCCTACAGCCTTACTATGAAGTCCAAAAGAAAGAAAACCCTTAAACGTACATTTTGGTATTTCTATAAGCTGTTTACTTTTTTTTATTGTAACCTAAGACATACAATTAAAATATTTAATTTTTTTTTTTTTATAAATAAAAGTTCACATTTGTCGTACGAGCTATATACAATTGTTAATCTACACGAATGAATGAATGAATAAGGAACTGCTTCCTTGAATAATATAAATAAATTTCGATTTTGGTTTTCTTATTACATAAATACTTTGATGAGATGAGTAATTTAAATGAATTTCTCTTTCAAAATTTGCATTGGATTTTGCAAACATTATTCTTTAACACTCCATCGATGCCATCTCTGGTTGATAAATATTAATCTTCGGTATTTTTGGTTTGTGTATTGGAATAATGTATTCACAGTTTGAAAAGTTGTGTGTTTGACACATTTTCTTTGTCTTGACTAAAGCTGCATTATTGTGGGTATGTGCCATTGCTAAATATCGTTTTTACGATATTCTCTTCTATTCCTTGCAATATTTCGCATCGAGGATATTTTCACTGCCCGATAGAATTGGAGAATTCCTTAAAGGACACAATTTCAATTTTAAATCTTTCTCCATTGACTCGATGAGGATGTAGTCTAGGTAGATACGTGGCGATGATATGAGACGCCATGTCAGGGGATTCAACAAAACTGTTTGATATTCCCAGAAGACTGCCGCATATGTTGGATTATGGAAGTCCCGTCCGGGCACTAGGGACGTGTACTCCGTACCGGGTTCGAAGTACTTTGGTTCTTCGGAAAATTTAATTTTATCCGTGTATCTCTTGCGATGGGAATGAAGGCGAATTGAGAGTGTACCGACTTCACCGCCATGAAGGGTACTCTCGTCGGAGTTCGAGATTTTTATTGTGATCTTGTAGTGAAGTCCTGGAAGGGAGATGGGTGTATGTTAGATTTTGAACAATTCATGAATTAAATGATGAAACTTACGACAGAAAGGTTTCTTATCGCCGGTCATCAAGTAAGTAGCCACAGTTGAGTTCTCTCGGATTTTTTGTTCCTTAATTAGCCGCCGGTAGTCTTCATAGCTGTTCATACCCAGTCGAAGGCAGTTCAATCCATTTTGACCGCATTTCGAACATTTACCCGCTTTGAGACTCTGGAAGGGAAAGAATGTTTGAGTTTTGAACGTGAAGCTGGGGACTTTCGAACTCACCTCAAAGGAATCACAAGTGATGCCAACAAATGGGCATTTAGTCTTTAAACTCTCCGTGAAGTATTGATAGCTTCGGATGTGATTGCATCCCAGGAACTCTTGCATATTTATGAAGAACGACTTCTCCTTATTGTTGATGTACTGATGGAAGCCTTGACCACATCCGGGATTGTCAAAACCTCCATTCGGGTAGAAGTCCACATGACCGATATTTTTGCAAATACCCAATCCACCCTTCATCAGTGGATTGGCATCGGTGTGGATGATATCCACATATACTGCATCGGTCGAGTCCAAACGGACTATGGGTTCCGTATCGGCGAATAGTGGAGCCGCTGGATCCATACCCGTGATTCGAGCGAGTTTTAAGCCAAAGTCTCTCTGCAGATGATAACCAGTATACCCGCCCATATGAGCGCCCAAAGAGTGCCCTAAAAAGTGCACCTTATCCAAGTTCGACCATTGCAATTCTTCCTGCAAAACAATGAGAGGTATCCAATGAGATCATGTGACCACAACTGGGACTTCGTCAGAGAACTTACATAAAACATATGAATCACATGCGCCGCCATACTTCCAATCAGTCTTATGTTTGCCACAGCTTGGACGTAGGGTGGAATCGAGCCGCCACCCCAATCGATCAGAATGACAGCTGCAGTGCCTTCTGGCTCACTCGATAGCAACGCCTTACCCAGTTCAATCATCTGACAGAAGAAATACAAATTGATTCCCTGTACGCTGAGTGTGACTGATTTGTTGACTTACCCAAGGCATGTCACCTCGTTCCAAGTATCCATGAGCTATCAAGAACAGCTTTCCATTTGGATTGACGCCCATATTCCGCACCGACTCTGGATCGTTCAAGTCTATAAAGAGCGGGTATTCGAAACTTCGACTTGTGTAGAGGGTGAAGTGTGGCTGAATTTCAGATGGTTTCTGTGGATGGACATTGATCTGGCGGGCTCTCGTTGTCCAGGGGCCATTTAATGGAAAACAGCCATAGACTCCATAGCACTTGACTTCATTTAGATCTGAAATGAGAAGACATAACGATGATTAGCAGACGCCCAAACGTACGTGTGGAATATTTGCATCCGTAAGTCAACTTCCTGATAAAGATAGTTTACACTAGTGATTCATTGGTAAATAGTTGCTCGTGCGATTGATTTCTTTCATACGAGGGATGGCAAACGCGAAATAGATTTCAAAAAGAAAGGAGGCTTGGCGTTGCTCCAAGAAGACGAGTTCTAAATCGAGAACAAATGGAAAGCAGAAAACAAGATGATTACTGTGCACCGACTTGACCTCTAAGTTCGGACACGTTGCAATGAGAGAAAGAATATTACAAACGTTGAAATGCAATAGTGGTTCAATGCTCAAAACGATGGAGAAACCATTCAGCTGTTGGTGGATGCTGTACGCTCTTGGTTTCATTTTTTAGTTGAGATCGCACAATGACCTTGTTTTTTACACCAATGTTCGTTGGAGGTAATGGAAAATGGTTGCACCAATGCAATACACATCGAAAGGAATGATCGTCCGTTTAGCCATGGCCTAACCCGAGTAGGGCAACCCAAATGTGGAATGCATTACGATCCACAAGCATTCAAAACCCAAGTGGGTCGCAACCTCCTTGTGTCTCCCCTTTTAAATTGTTCTCCTTTTGCACTTTTTTTCTAAAACGATGCCTAGGTTAGCATTTCTGAAGCTTCAGCTTCTAAATTTCCTTCAAGTTCGTGAGTGATTCTTATCTTATTCGCGGTCTAAAGTCATGACTCCTGGAGCCGAGCTCTTCAGTTGTTATCAAACTTTGACACTGACACACGTTTGCCTAAACTTGGACTAAACCATGAGTCACTTTTATCGCTTCTTCAGCGTCTGGGCTCACATTCAGCCTTAGACATCTCAAATCGAGATCAAGGCTCTTTGTTTTGCGACCATCACTGCTCTAGTCTTCGAACCAGAAATAGTCGGAGTCTATTCGAAGATAATTCGGCTAAAAATAAGAACCCCCTGCCCCTATGCAGTTTCACAGTTTCAGATACACCACAGAACCATCCTAAAGAAAGGAAATTTCGACGGCTTATCATTGAGCTCCGTCCTCTGGCGATAACACATCCATCCGTCCGCATCCACATGCTCATTGATAAGTATTTTGCAAAAAAAAAAAAAGAGTTCAAGCTCGGATGACCCCTCCTAGGAGATAGTGTGTGGTTGTTAATTGCGAACAGCTTCTTGTTTCCAGACGCCACTCTGACACAATTTGCAAATATTGTCAAGGCAGGCCAGTCCGGAGTATAAATTGATGATATTCGTGGGAATTGAGATGTTACTGCAACATGGGTGCGCTCCTCTCTGCCTGAATTTCGATTCCATCAACCCACTCGAGAGTGCAATTGAGTTAATTACCATACGACTGACAGGGGACAGAACAATTAATTCTTCACCCGCGTTATAGCCTTTCAATACACATCGCGACTAATCAGAGCATAATAAGCAAAACAACTTAAGTCAAGTGTTGCAACTTTTCGTGCTCTAAATTGGGTCAAACGAACAAGTCTAGTCGGGTAAGTAGACTTGTTTTGGTTGTGGATCATAGCAAAGGCAAACAGTGGAGAAGTATAGCTGAACGTAGATTGGTTGCAAGAAGATGGAAGTGAGTCAGTAAACAAAAAAAGTTAACAAGCACCGACACATGGTATTTCCCCTTGGTGATAGATTGTAAGCTTAAGATGGAACCCGATATGGTATACAAGGATGACTGGTGACTTTCGGATTTAGTTTGTGAGATGACACCTCTGAGATGGCGCGTCTTTAGAAGTTTAGTCGCCTTCGTAGGTACATATGTCGTGACCTTGCCGTCAAGCATCTTCACAACCTCTTCGTTGCTAAGAAAGAAAGTTATCGGCGGTCGCCACGCCATAACTACTATATAGTCGCTGATGATCTGACTATATGACGCTGATTTAGACCACAGCTGGGGAATTCAAGAAAAGTCTCTAGAGGAACACACTGACAGACAACTCATGCAAACTCAAATGCTTTCATCTGTTCGAACAATTTGTTTGAAGGTCCTTAAATGAGGCGAAGAACGCCTGGATGCAACTGTCGTTAGCCTTGATTACATGCACATCGTGATGCGGATCATTATAAAGTAATGCGTCGAGTAGCACAATGGGTCTTAGAGACCTGAGTGTGGCGCTGAGGAACTCCGCTTCGCCGGCCCACATACCTAATGCGTCGAGTACAAGTCTTCAGTTCATCTGCTCTATGTTGACCTCTAGAAAGCTCGCAACAGCTTGTGCAAATGCTGATTCTTCTACCAGGCCATCATGCCATTTCCAAGACTTCCCTTTGAAAGACCTAGAGCCCCCTGTGTAGAAGATATTAGTGAAAGCTTGAAGAAGATCATCCCTAACATGGGAAGCATTGTATCGGGCGATAGTGCCACTTAACCCAATGTGGACTGCTTTCGGTATGCTCTCCAAAGTATTCGCTCTGAAAACCAAGTGTCACTCTTAAGCTTAAGTCATTCGATTTTTGGGGCGATAGAAACCAGCAGAATTTGATGAAAAACGTTGCAATGGATTGGTCCCAACTTGTGGGGTGCAATTTGCCATGCAAAATGTGAATGCAGAGTGTGTCAAGCAATCATGAAGTAGAACTGTTGACATGTAATAGAAACTTACAAAAACATCTTCTATACGATTTAAGTACCTAGATCAAGTTTGGCCAACAATTGTGGTTCCTTTCCAGCTTTGCAACATGTTAAATCAAAGTAGGTAAGTCGTACATTTTAAACCATCTGACGCGACGACACATATTTTCCGAGCTTTCAACACGTTTTCAAATGTCAACATCATGTTTAATACAACCTTGACCTCATTTGCATGTCACTTTCTCAGATGGGCGTGTTAGTCCAACTATCCGACACAGTTCCACAGTCTCACAATCTTGAATTGCGTTAACAGAAAACAAAATACTTAATTAGAGGTGCATGATGTTTCTGTCACTCGTTTTTGACCTCAAGAAAGTGGGCCCATTACCCGGTAAACAGGTATCGTTTGCTAGATACCGTCAGTTTCTCTCTCTGAATCACCTACATTTCGTCACCCAGGAATTAATGATGGAGGCGATGAAGCCTCTTTTTTTTGTGATCATTGGCATGAAGTAATGGAATAGCATCAAGTTGGATGTTACGTCATTTTATACGAGCATATCGACACCCATTTTTAAAGTTTGTACACACTCGAGTAAGTCGTTGCACATGCTGGTTATACACTTCTTATGAGCGGTGGACTGGTCTTGAAGTGATATTTAGCCATGATCAGGTGAAGCTGTGATTTACTCTAGGGTCAAGGAACGGGCTACCAAGATGTCCTGCTTCAATCACTTAAAGCTAAATTAGTATCGATCTCAGGATTGGCGATCAAATTCAGCGCATCTTTGAATGTGGAAGATGATCAGCAGGTGATCAAAGAAGCGCCTTTCAGCTTCTGAGTGATCGTTCAAACGAAACAATTTTCTTCCCATCATGGTCAGTGATAAGATTCATGGTTTTCGTCATTCTCGATCTCAACCTTCGATCAGTTTTGGTTCTCCTCATCGAGGATCAACTTGATCGGTAGGAGAATCATTACGATCACAACAATTTGCTTCCGATTACAGTGTGATTCTTCGAGTGTCTGAGCCTAAAGCGAATGCCTTAACCCACGAAGGGGCTTAGTAAAGAGAAAAGATTGACTATGGAATAGAGAACCAGAAATTAGGCACTTACCTACCTGCCAGAGAACTGGAAAAGCACTGCGACCTAAAAGATCTGTTATTTCCTTCGACTGAAGAAAAGGAAAGAAAAAGTTGTAGTGATCCTCAACAAAATCGAGCTCATGAAGGAACCTCAAGATCGTGTTTGCCTATGGCTAACTATTTTTGTGAAATCCCCTACTGAAGTATATTGGCAGGCAGCGACGGAACATTCGCACTTTCAAGCGTAGACGACACATATCCGAAGGAGTTATGCAAAGCTTGTGGAGATGGTTTTTTTTTTTTTTTTTCAAAAAGGAAATTTCCGAATCCTAGGAGCCCTCAGACTCGTTTTCGGTCCATTGTACTCCCAGGCCCAGGCAGAAACCCCTTTTTGGTGCAGTCAGTGGTTGGAAAAACTTAGATTTTGTTCGTTTCTCTTCTTTATTTTCGGTGGCTGTTGCTGTTCCCCGACCGGGCTCGAACAAGAACAGGTCGTTGTGGAGATGATAGTCTAATGAGCAATGTCCTATGAACAAGTCCGAAAGGAGCTTACATCACGATTGCTTGGAGCGAGAAGTTCTTGACTTTTCTTGATCTTTTAGGGGTTTATGAACTTTTTTTGATTTTGATTTGTTCAGTTGTCAAGGTCTTCTAGATCTTCTCCTAGTGCTCGCATGAGTTAAGCTCCAACTTTATGTAACTGGTGGATACTCTACAGAGGGGAACCGGACCTATGAATGTTGCCTTCATTGCCCTAGTGTCCGTCAACACATAAGATGGTGGCATTTTTGTGAACAGCTGGTAACATGAGGGTGTTTATACAGTTCCAGGCACGCCTTGAGTCGAAAACATGGAAGCAATCTATTTTTTTCGGAGGTTGGGTCTAATTGATTCTCTAGATCGTTGCTCGATTGCACGAACCTCCGCTTGAAACATAGAAGTAGAGCAAGTTTTGGGCCGTAGGCACCGGGGTCAGTTCGGTTTATGTTTTTGAGTCCTTTTATGTACCCTACTGACTGGGAATTGGTGGTAATTCGACCACAGTTTTTAAAAAGGCTTTCGAAACTGATTTTAGGGGACAGAAAGTCCGGGCATCGGTCACTCTTTCGGCCGATTATCATGGCTTAAATGCGATCATTGAGAATGTTTTTTTTGCTCCTAGGAGCTTACGTATTTCCTTCTCTTGACACCTCTTGAACTAAATCAAATGCGCAGTTGTCAAAAGAGTACGAAACTTATGTTTGGAGAAGGCCGGCTAAACTTTATGTTTATTTTTATTTTTTGCGAAATCATCCCTTTGCCGTTCGAAGTCAGCAATTTAAACTGTAGGTCCTCTCTATTCGTGCGAAAAATATAGGCTTTGAACCTCTAAGCGCTGTCGTTCCAAATAATATTTGTATTTTTGAATTTACGAGCAGCAGCCGACACCATGGATCGTCAAAAAATGTCACCAATTACGCAAACTTGTCAAACTTAAGTTTTCTCTGACGCTCCCTTTGATCTGTGAAAAATTGCCAACTTGAGCGGCACATCAAACGATTCAATGTTGTCCTAAGCCGAAACAAATAAATCAACTGATCTACACTGATGCTACAACTTCTCATCTGTCAAAGTCCAAACAAAAAAAAAAAAGTAAAAGTCGTCACAATCTCAAGATCGAAAGGAAAAGTCACATTCCAGACAGTCAAAGCCGGCTTTGAAGTTCGTTCTCACCGATCATCATCATAACCCTCTTCGTTCACTTAGCACAATTTAACACTTAACCTAGGGTAAACAATTTAACTTACCACTTTTGGGCGATGGTGGAAAATCATAAAGTGTGTTGACAGCTCTGCTAGACTGATTGGCCAGGTAGAGCATGGTCTGTAGCATCAGACCACCAGTTGAGTTAGCGACATACATGGTTGTTGTTCAAAACAAAGCACTAAACACGCGCGTAATATTAAATTTCTTTTTTTTTTTTGTGCAATAAATAATAATAATTAAAGGAATAAATTAATCTTTGTTTTGATAGAAATTCTTGACATTTCTATACTGCACTTTGGACACCGCACTAAGGAGCACTTCTTAGGCACGCTTTCAACAGTCAAATGTTTGCAATTAACAACAACTCACACACATACAAATTGCTTAATTATTAAAATCGGTAATTAAATTTTGCAAGTTCTTGCGGGACGCGTATTTTATTTAATTTCTCGTCAAACTATTAGCAGCGAGACCGTTGTATTCAACTGTGGTGTACCGACACGGCTCAGAATCTGTACTTAACTGATCGCGTTCGTTACGGCTGTCGGGGCTTTATGTGTTTGAAGTTTGATGGATTTAATCGTCATCTTGGTCGCTTGACTCTGTGTCTACGTCAAAAGATAAAGAGAACGAGAGAGAGAGAGGCAGAGCTTTACAGACGTCAAAGAGAAGAGCGTCTGGGAAATCTTTCATTATTCATGTTTTGCTTTTCGTGGAATGAATGCCCTTTCTAATGGAGAAGCCCCAACTGCTGGCATTAGGGGAAACGTCAGAGCTAGGGTCACAGTCATCGTCTAAACTATGACGGCTTTGGTCAAATTGTTGAAGCTCTTAGTGGCTCTCTGTGGCGGCGATCGACGCTTGTGATAAGAGTGCTGACCTAGGGGGGAATTCTTATCACTGTGCATGCCAATCTCGCCGACACACTATGATGATCTTCATCTCGAATACTTTTCCCTTTTCCTCATTCATTTTCCTGTTGACTAGGTTTAACTCTGATTATGGATTCAAGGGTGCAAAGGTTTACTTCGCATTGGAAGAACTTCGGGGTGTTGTGGCCCTGAGAGAGGGTGGTAATTTTATTTTGTAATTTTTTTTTGTTGATTTATGAAGGACTAGCCTTGCTCGATCGACTTATGTTTGGTTTTCACAGTGTCTATTGACGTCAATTGGCAAAGTCCAATCGATTTTGAAACGAAAAAGAGATGAAAATGTTTACAACTGATTTTCACAGGGTGAATGTGTGTGTGTTAAAGGAATAGGGGAGAAGTGAGAAGAATCTTACTGATGGGCATCTTCGGCACAGGAGAGACGAAAGAGATACCGATGCACGTTGGTTTTGGGTTGTAGTGATAGGGAAATACTGAACGTGCGTAGAAAATATTCCAAATCGTGAGCCTCCCTTTTTTTATGAAGGTTGACAATATGGGTGAGTTCATAAACGTCAGGCTTTCAAAGAACTGCGTTAGTTGCGTTCAAAAAGTCAGATTTTCAGTCGAACGAACCTAGTCAAACTGCAGTACCACCCGTTCATAAACGTCAATATACCGTCAGCGTCGTGCAGATAGGGTAGAAAAATTATTCTGAGTGCAGGAAAATTCGTTCTGCATCTTGACTGCACATATTCTGGGAAGTGGTAGCGTTCAAAAACGCATGAGAAAATAAATTCGATTGTACTTGCGCAGATTTTTGATGTTTATGAACTCACACTATTCCCTTATCGTGGGTCCAACCCTCTTCTTTATAAACTTCTCTTAGGACAGACATACTTATAACTCTGGGATAATACTCTGATTTGCCTGTCCATTAAGTTCCAAAAAGTTACATTTCGAGTTCAAAACACCCAATCAAAATCAAGTGAGAATAGTCATAGCTTAGCTTCAATCCCAGAACTCAGCTGAATTATCATAGAGGAAGCTATAGTACAAGTCGCATAAGCCATGTTTGACAGTTTTTTTTATCTTCGAGCGAAAGTTCCCATACTTATTTTTGAAACTTGTAGCGGGCTAATCCTCATGATGAAGACTGTTAAGGGTCTTGTGTCCTTCCCTTTAATTGAGAAGGTTTTACGGTGGTGTGGGATGTTTACGTCTTGTGTTGGCGTACCAAAAGATTTCGAAACGCTGGTAGTATTAGGTTTCAGTCTGTGCTCCGAGGGTGGTGTTCAGAATAACTGAGGAGAATTTTAGGTATTGTTGCCAATGCTTATAATTCACAGTATTTTTGTCGAAATTCCAGATGCTTAAGTTTCTAGAAATGGATACTTCATGAAGTGTTGTAACTGAAGAGGCATATGTCTTCTGCCTGCTGCGTTCAATATACAAGCTAGAACAGCGCTGGCCTGCACCAAACGAAGGACAATTTGAAATCGGAAGCAGACCAAGTCGACCAAAATTAAAGTCGACGTCTTATACTCTGTTTGAGAATACACTGGCACAGCCAGATAGGTGAAAACATGTCGATGTATTCATGGAAAGCATATACTTACTTACTTTAGTGACACTACAGGGCGGGGTGAACCTGAGCCTCAACCAACAAGCTTCTCTAATTAGCCCGGTTCTTGGCTAATCGCCTCCAAGTTGGTTGGGGTCCCCTTCTATGTACTTGTGCGCACCATCTTAAGCGAGGTCTTACCTTACTGCGTTGTCCCTTCGGGTTGGATTTGAAGACTTTTCGGGCCAGAGCGTTGGTGTCCCATTCGCTCTACATGTCCTAGCCATCTTAAACGACCAATACGTACTTTTTTTTTGACCAGTTCGATGCCGCTGTACAGCTCGTTTAATTCGTCGTTGAATCTCTTTCTCCAGATCGAATATCTTACGAAGAATTTTTCGCTCGGAGCGACCAAGGGTATCTTCCTCCGCCTTTGCTAAAGTCCATGCTTCAGCGCCATGGAGCAGGACTGGGATGATTAAAGTCTGGTACAGAGTTTCCCTAGTTCTCCGGAACAGGGCCTATTGCCCTCTCAGGCCAAAGAAACGGCGATTGGCCAGAGGAAAGCATATGCATATGATAAAAGCCGCCTTAAATCCATGTTCACTTCTAGTAAACCCTTCAATCAGAACTTAACCCAGTCTGCCCTAGTCTGCGTGTGAGTCTAGCATCGGAACAAAAACAATAAAAAAGTTAACAAATAATCAATTTTTATTTATAATCCGGGTACAAAGTCCAATACTGGATCAGTCCTGCCCGATTGGAAAAAAAATTAAATTAATCGACTTAATGCGATTTTTCAAAATATCAACATTGTACATTACATACACACACACTCGTTTGTAGAATTTGAATACAAAAAATTAATTGTTCAACCTCCTGGTCGAATGAAACACGCTGATAGAGAACTCTTATCTTCTGCGCTGTAGAAAATAATAAACTCTAACAAGAGAATAATATTTATAAATTATTTTTAACTGCACTAAGGGGGTAAATCAATTTCTTAAATAATATTTATTTCCTTTATAAGACGTATAGGGTGCAATCTATTGACGCAAGTCTGAAGAGGTTTTGTTTTGATAAACATCTAATCGATGACATAGGTCAGTGTAGAATACGATTTGTTGCTTAGAGCCGATTGTCAATATTGCATCTTTTTACATAAAAAGCTTATCACGTTAAATTTTTTATTAGAAATCCGAAATCTATTTATGGACAACGAAAATAAGTTCCTCTGAATCGAACCACACGTCTAGCTTCCCAAGAAAACATTGTCTTATCCCATATCGAGAAAAACCGATGTCATCTGGAAAACCTAATAGCCTCTGCTACCTTTTTTAATTTTAAAATAAATTATCCGCAGTCTGCCAAGACTAATTCTTGTTAACTCTGCAAGTCCCATCAAGTCGTTTAAGCTATAATTATACGATTCGGTAGAATAAAGCTTGTTCATAGAAAAATCAAGTAATACGTGTGGGGCACAGTCTCCATAATGTCTCGGTTCTAGTTACTTAATTAGCAATCGAAAGTTGTAATCGTAACCGAAGTGTGTCAACGCCTGACCAAAGTACAAAAAAAAACTGATTTTAATGACGTCAAGGGATTTCAGTCAATATTGACTAATGCTCTGATCCACGCGAATGACTAACTCAACTATTTGAGTGCAATTTAAATGTAAATTACAAATTTCGTTAGTGATTAAACAAACTTGTTAGTCAAGATCGCTAAAAATGGAATTTAATCGCAAAGCGTTTGCATATCGCTCATTTAAGGTTGGAAACGCGTGCTTCTTCTGCAAACATTTACTTTTTATGACGAATTTAGTTGATTGTCTTTGGGAATTTAAGCCGCAGGAAATTCTTAAGTGGGTAGCGATATGGAAACAGTCCAAGCTTCGGATATAGTTGCTGTGCTTCATCGTCCTACCATTGCAGAGCTTTCTTTTTTTCTCACAGTAGAGGGCGACATCCTGGACACCATCCTCGGAGCAAAAAAACTGAAAACTAATACCATCTGAGTTTCATAATCACTACACCAACACTAGCGCTGTGTGAATAGCATCATAAGGGTATTCATAACCCTTTTAGCAATAGTGAATTATAAGAAAATAGACAGGTTATGTAGGAGTAGAAGGAAATCGGGGAAGCCAATGAACTGACGGTTATGAGTAGCGTTGCCGTAGGTTTGTTTTGGTAGAAATCAGAAGACTTTTTGGAATGACAGGCATGTTCTTTTAAGCTGAAATCGAATCAGTTTCAACTAAGAAGGACAGTTTGGGACACTATTTCATATCGTCAATGAGCGAATACAATTTAACCACTCTAACTCGAGTTGATGTTGGTTAGCGTTGCGTCGAAATTCATGTAAAGGGATCGCATAAAGTTCAAGAGGATCTACGGAAAAAAGAAGACTGCAAAAGGAATGAGCATGAGAAGAATTTTTCAGATAGTAAAACTTCTTGTTGAGCATCACAACTGAAATAAATGCAAGACCTACTCAAGCCTTAACAAGAACCAGCTCTGCATTCTAAAAAGATCATTGTGATCACAAAAAATACTTCAAAGGCGGCAGATTTAGCGGAGATGCGGACCCCAGCTACCTTCTAAAGATTTGTCTGACACTTATCCATAAAAAAAAAGGAACACTTAGGAGGATGTACTTATATATTCAGAAATGATGCAGTTAGGTAGGTACTTCAAGACTGAAGGAAGTGCTATTACTTCGGAACACAACATCGCAGTGCCCCCACTTCCTCTCTTGGCAAACAAGACCACATATTGATGAAGGATTTTTCTTTCGAAAAAGTTTCGCTCTCCACTTAAGCCTTTAGAGTTGGGTCTATTGCTTTTTCCGTCATTTTCTGTTACATTATAATAGGCGTCTGCCTTGCACTGCTGACCTATAGGCATTTTTAAGGTTCCACCTATTGGCAGGCAACGGAAAGTCTTCGATAGTATAATCTTTGCAGTCCGCTTCAAGTCTTTCTGTTATTCCTCATAGTTTTTACAGATCATCGTTTCTGCTTAGCCGTTCCTAAAAACATGATTTGCTTTGACATCAATCTATCAATCCTTACTTCCCTCTCCTAGAGCGGAGGGAAGTTTGAACTATGCGAAGTTTTTTTAAGTCCTCTGCAGATCTAAGAGAAAATCCTCGAAGTTCCAATAGATGCCGAACACATTTTATCGAATTTAAGACCACGAATGACAGCGTATTACCACAAAGAACTTCTTCCCAGTCGTTCTCCTCGATATGGGGACAAGTCCTTTGAGCTCTTCTTTTCTTCTTTCCTTTCGATTTATATTTCTTTTTCTTTCTTATTTCGCCCTTTTTCAGTCTAATTTAGGGTAATGGGGAACCACTTTCTAACTTGGCACGAGATTTTGTGTGCAGAGCAAGTGGTGCAAGCTGGGGTGGACAAGAACCACCCACGTCCGACGAGTTGAGCCCAGCAACCGCAACCATGCCGTCCTCTTTACAGAAGTTGCCTCTGTGGCTCTACCCAGACTCACAACATCAAGAATAGATGAGGATTCCCTTAGTTGTTTTGAGAGAGGATTCCTTCGGTTGGTCTGTGATCTCGTCTGCATAGACTAGACAGTGATTGGAGAAGGAGATATAATGACAACGACGTAGTCAGAAAAGTTCAAACACAACGACTCAAATGTCTGGGTCATGTGGAGAGGTTGTACTCCATCCTTTCAGCTCGAAAAATCTTCAAATATACTAATGTAGCGGATAAGACCTCAACTCAGCTGGCTTGCGAGTGTGGTAAAGGACCTCAACCAATTTGACAGGCAAACTAACGAACGATTTTTAGAAGCTTGTTGATTAAGGCCACTCCGGAATGTCGTACCATTAGATAGATCATGGATCTAGTACAATTCTGTCTTACTATGTATCAGGAATGCGGTTTTGGCCTCTTTTGCTAGCCTTTTCGTTTACTAATTCATTTTCTCACTGAGGCGGCTCTCAAGGATGTGTTCTGTCACTGTTTAGCCCAAAGCCAAATCTTTTTTCTTGATTCTAGTGAAATCTTGTACTATGGTTCGTTGAGAAAGTGTGATGATGTTGATACTCTAGCTGTCTGTGAAGTCCGGAAAATAAAAAATTGTCCTGTCGAATAAGTAAATAAAAATAGTCCAACGCAACAGCTGTTCCAACGTGAGATTGAAGAATTCATATGACAACGCTTCTCCTTGCAAACGTCTGATTCATGTTTGAAATAATTCTTAGAAAGTCTGTCAAATTTGCACAAGGCAGCATCTTTAGGCTCGCACTCCTTTCTCCAGATCCAGATATTTTTCCATTGTCTTGTAAAGCTTTAGAATCTACACCCCTATCATTCAATCCGACGGATCTGAGATTCACTTCACTTATTCGATCCGCGTTCACCTTGAGGCTGATCATTCAATCCGCCGGATGGACTGTTTTACCGACTACGATTTTTCTTTTTCAAAACCGACTGTTCTGTCATAATTGACGGCGATTAGAAACAGCTGCTGATAAAAACAAAATAAAATTAAATTTAAAGACAGTGGATAGCATTGCTCTGTTTTTGAAAACGAAGAAATATCTTCAAATAGGCGAACATCTCGTGCATATTTACGGGCATCCAGTGACAACATTGATTAGTTAATCGATTTCGTTGTAGTTTATAATTTCTATGAAATCAATTTGAATTTCAGTTTCATAAACAATTTTTGTTTGAATAAGGCAGCCTTTAATTATGTGTTGGAAGTGTTTATTAAGGACAATAAAAGCATATTCAATTGAATACACCTAAATAATTAATTTGTCCTAGAAAGAACATACATTTTCAGATAAATTTTCCACCCAAAATGCAACACAACACCAATCCGCAATGAATTTCCTGCGGATTTGAAATGTCAAACTTTGTATGGAGAGATTCGATTCGTTCGTTTTGAATGATCACGTGAAAAGTCATTCACATTACCGATAAGTGGACGACGATTCCCTTCGAACGGATTGAATGATACTGAAGTTGATATTTTGGTGGATCGTTCCCCCCGGCGGATTGAATGATAGGGGTGCTAGATGAATGTTGCCTTATATATTTGTGGTTTCAAAGTTTATTAACTGATCGTGGTTGGAATTTGACAATCAGGATCTGCTTAAGTGTCAAATTGTCATCTGGAGGCACTTGTAAACGATCTTTCGGTTCATTCAATGGGTGGTTCTTGTCCTTCGAGGCAGCTTAAGATCTTCTGTAGATATAATTATTATTATGTTCGGGAGAGTTGTTCGCAGCCCTTGGCCCTGCGGTTTCTAACGAATTCTATTGTTTTTTCCCTTATGTTTCCTAGATGAATTGTTTCACTTCAGAAGATGTCAGGAAGTTAAGGAACTACTCTGGGTGGATACCAGAAAGCTGTTCCGTAGGGATAACTTCTCCTCAGAGGATTCTCTTTCTAAGTTGAGAGAGGGCTGGAATTCCGTTAGGATATGTAAAGAGGTCTCTTCACTCTTAAGGCAGTGTCTACAGCTTGGGTCCAATGAACATTATTGACGCGCGGTCTTTTGCTAGTGAGTAGGCTTTTTCCTTCCCGGAAATCCAATATGTGCAGGAATCCAGTGAAGGAAGATTAGTTCGTAGATAGGTCCGAGATCACATTGCAGGTTTCTAGAACTAGTTTGGATTTGATGGCAAGCGAGTCGAGCACTTTAAGGGCAGTTTGACTGTCTGAGAAGATAAAAATTATTTTCCCACAGATGTGATAGGACTGATTGAGTTTCACACACTGATTGATCGGCTTGAACCTCGGACGAGAATTCACCAAGGCTGACTGAGAAGTTCGCACATGATGATTCTCCAACAATTCCGGAGCCAATTCTTGCTTTCATTTTGGATCCGTCTGTTTACCAGACGAGGTCAGAACATGAATGTTAGGGTTTGTGGTTATCTCAGTCCTCCCTTGACGGGATAACTATTGATAAGTTTTTGTGGAATCAGTATTCAGGTAGAATGTCGTCTGGAGGCATACTGAAGATCAGTTCCTGCTCCTCCGTTTCAAGCAGGGATAAGGGTCCTTGTCTATAGGATTTAAAGTCGAAATTGCGTGAATGAAGAAGTCGATGGATGTCTAGTTTGGCTTCCATTCTTATAAAGTTTTGTAGTTTTGTATGTTGTTTTGTAGATTGCATTGATTGCAGCAGTTGGAGTTGTGTGAAGGCATTCTGACATGCAGGTTTCGGCTAAGCATTGGACGCGTTCTAATTTTCTAACTGTGGTAGTTTCGTTCAGTGCATATGCAGACATGATTGACAGGAACCAACTTATTTGAAATTCGAGCATGTAAAACTAATATTTCATTCACAAAGCACATCTACATCAACTCAAGGTCTTAAGTTCCATGTAGCTAAGGCACAAACCCAATAAAATTCGTCTTATCTACAATTTTATTAAATATACATGAATAACATAGCTTGTCCATTGTATAATTCGTTTGGACAAGATAATAATAATAAACTCTTAAACTTTTACTTTTAATCAATTTAAATAATTTTTTGTTAAATGTATATGAACGCGAAACAAAGGTCCTTAAGGCATAAGCTCTATCTTTACTATGTAAAGCTATACATACTCGTATGTGTGTGTTTATAATAATAAATCTGTCATGGTTATTGTCATCTGAGTAGCTCAGCAACTTTCAGATTTTCTTTGGAATTGTTTTTTCTTTTTTTAAAACATTTTTGGTTTTCTAGTTTGAAGACTGTTCTCTTTGGTTTTTTACTTTCTATGGCTTACAGGATACATGTATACGAAGAATATGGATTGGCTGACGATTAAGAAAAACTTAACTTATATTTAAACTTAAAAACTTAACAGGTAAAGGCACATTTAAAGTTTTTTATTCGGATCGTTGAATGATTAAATCGATTTTATCTCCGGCAGCTGCGATCAGCGGTACTGTGAGACAACAATCAAAGTCCTGGGTTTTCATCTCGTTAACCTGGACAGGGAAATGGGAATCAATCAGAGGACTAAGTGAATGGTTAAAATTTCTAACATTTACCTGCATGATCCGATCGAATGGCTTCAACATGCCACATATATCAGCCGGTCCTCCCGATCGAATCCGATTGATGAAAACACCGCGCTCGTAGAGGCCATCGGATACAGAGAATCCATAGTCGTCGTAGACTTTATCTTTGAAGAGCGTCACATGGAAAGTGCGGTGTTTGCTATCTTTGCTGTTCGAACTGGACATTCCATCGCTGCTGGATGGACTTCGAGGTCTTCGTTGAACCTTGGCGTAGATGACTTGTGGCTGTGGGTGACTGGAAGAGGCTGAATCTAGTCCATAGCTATTGGGTACTTCAAGCGATCGCAGAATTTTAAGATCGACAGTGTCGCTGAGTTTTTGAAGCAATTTTGTGGCATATGAGAGCGGCATTCCTTGAACGGATTCATCGTTGATGGCTAGCAGCTGGTCACCGACTTGGATTTGTCCAGTTTTGTGAGCAATGCCACCTACAGGGGAAAGTATTGTAAATTGGTTTTGTAAACTGGATTTTGAAAGTATCTACCTTCAACCATTCCACTGATTGATATTGGATTGCTGTTCTCTTCGCTGCCGGCTAGTGTTATACCCAGTAGACCACCCTTTGGCTCTAGTCGCACGGTGAAGATTATCTGGTGATGTGTAGTTCCATATAGCTTACTCTCCATTGGTGGGGGAATGGCTGTACAATCGGGGCTGCAGAGATAATGAGAAAGTAGTTAAAAATTGGTCCAAAGAGAGTAAGGCTTTGCTTAGAACGTGGCTTGAGTCAACTTTGATAGGCTGAGAGGAAAAAGGAATTTCCAGAATCAAAGTTAGTTAGAACCTAAGTCAACAGTGCACCAAAGACTTGATACCTAAACCGTGCTATCACAATACCAACCTCGCAAACCGTTCCGATGGATAATCCAGATCGTAAGGGCTCAAATCATTGTACGCATCATCGGGCAACTCCGTCGTAAGGCTTATAGTGTTTTCACCACCAAATGTCCGTCCAATCGAAGGTGGCGTTGATGGACTTTTCATAGCCCACGTCGGATGTTGTCGAATCTGTACCCCAGTTGAGTTATATGAATCTTCTCCTCGAAAATATTCCGGCTGGGGTGTGGTGGACTTCATGGAAATGCAATCGGTATACTTCACAGCTTCACCATACTTTGAGGCATAATTTCCATAGATCTCATGGTCACTCGTCGCTCCACAATTACTATAAATAGGGTTCACCTTCTGCTGAGCGTCAAATAAAAAGTCTGGCAGAAGATTCCGCTTAATTGTCAAAGTTGTATACTCATTCTTGCCGCCCTCTTTTAACATCGCATCCACATTGAAGTGCTGCAAAGGATGATTGTCTACCGCGAGAAGAACATCACCAGCTCTCACCGATCCGGTACGATGTGCCAAACTACCCGGCTTAACCTCTGATATAACAAAACCTCCATGACTTGATCCATTCACACTTATTCCGAGACCTCCTTTCCCAGTTTTAGGCAATTTGACATTGAAAACTCCACTTGATGGAACCACGGCGTCAGACATGTCAAACTCAATCTCCATCTCAATCCAATTAGCACCTTGATATCCAGCTGGTCTTGGACCAACATCCCCTAACAGCTGTCGAATTGTGCCCACCTCCAGTGAAGACATTTTGTTCACAGCAATAATGCGATCACCCTTCTGAATGCAACCACTACGATCGGCAACGGAATCCGTGACAACCTGTGCAATGGTGACTGCCCTTCCACAAGAAGTCGTTGCGCCGAGAATAATTCCAGAGCCATGTGTGCAATCGAGAACCACTTGAAATGTCTCCGCCCGGCAAATGCCCATGCTGGAGTGCATCGTGCCTGTGTTACTGGATTCCAGGGGCAGTGAACTCTTCCGGGCGAAACGCTGTCTCTGACGAGATTTCCTAGACTCCAGTGTGCTGAAACCATATTTCGGGCTACCAAGGGTGTGACCTAGGAAAAGAAGAAAAGATACCGAGTAATTATTTGTTCAGATATTTATAGAAACTGTAGATGGGGTGATATTTATTTGTATTTTCCCAGAAGCGGCCCTCAAAAGTCATAACGCTGCGATAGGCAATAAATCTGTCATCAGTTGATCGTAATTAAATTCATTTTATCACGCAATTGCACCGTACACAGTTGCAGGGAAACTCTATTGTGAGAACGTCGAAAGGTGAAAGTACCAGTTGAGGAAGGAGGGAAACTATGGGGAGAATCGATCTAAAAAAAAGAAGCTAATCTTTCGAGTATCCAAGGAGTGATCGTTTAAGGGGGAGGATTCTGTTGAGATCGTGTCTAAAAGGGAACAGTGAATAGAAATTTATTATCTAAGAGTCTCCACAAGGCGGAATACATTCACCTACACTTGTTTCTCTGGTTTCCTATAAAAAAAAAGGTGTTTCTGGTTTGCTTTTATTGTTCAATGAGTATGAAGGTGTGACAATGACTAAGTTTTAGGGACCGATGGCAGAGCTATGCTGGCAGTCATCAACGTTCGAATTAGTCGATCTGAGGATCAGTCATGATCTAGCTTACTGATGAATGCAATCGATTTTTGCCTGACAAAAGTTTCGAAAGGTTGTATCCGAGTCTTGAAAGAAGACTTCTAATGAATATCTCAAGCTCGACTGATAAAATTGACAAGTTTTTAGTTTCCACTTCTTCCACTTGTCACAATGGGCCTATCACTAGTCTTAGTGTGATTGCAATAGCCGGCAGCCACTTCAACCTAGGTCCCACTATTCATTTTTAGTCTTAACACTTCAAGATTTTAGACTAAAGCACTCTATCAAAAGCTTCAAAGATACCTTGGCCAACTAGCCTCTCTAAACCACACTTCTGGTCTGTTTACTCCATTTTTCAGGGAGGATATGATCATCATTTAGGGAAATGTTTTGCTTGAGATCGTTTAAAGCTTCTTCTTGATTATTCCCAGTTCAAGATGAAGATCAACAATGTTGTCCTTTGATCCTAAAGGCAATAACGTTAAAATTATAAAAAGTCACTCAAGAAGGTGACCTGAACAACTCTATTTTGAGCCACCGAGGATAGGAACGCCCCCTGCATATTATAAGGCACCCTAACCGAACACAACATGTAATGGTAGCTGGATTCCCGGTCATACTTAGAAACACAGAGGGGAATGAGAGAGCAGACTCGCTGACCAGATGTGGGTCAACTTTTGATGGTTCACTTGCGAAGTTAGTCGGTTGGACATTCACCCGAGAAAATGCCTTTGGAACGAACGAGTCTAGAGTAAAAAACAAAAGAAGGCTTGGAGTCGATCGCTTTTATGGTCGATGCCACTAGCTAAAAGTTAACTAAATTATAAGATAGGAAGGTACTTCTTGCGTCACTTTTCGTCTCTCTTTCGGAGGTTGGAGTCAAGCTTAAGCCATGAAAGCTGCGTATGATCGCTCTTTATCTATTTTTCTTAACGATACGAAGATTTGTTATGTTTTAGTTGACCAGTCTAAACTAAACAAGGTACCCAAACAAGGGTTCGGTTTTACCTTGACAAAAACCACTGAGGGTATTTCTTGGAGATGAACGATTGACTTTGACATTTTTTCCCCCTAAAATAGTAGTTAAGTGGCATTTCGCACTGCGTAGCTGATTGGTAAGTCCGTTGGACTGCTAAGCGAGCTGACACAAGTTGGAATCAGCAAAACACCCAAAACATTTTTCGTGGCATCAAAGCTTCTCAATACTCCATGCGGAGCCGACAATAAAACTGTAGGTCCGTTCCATTTCTGCGAAAAATATATCACGGACGCATCAGATGAATGGTTACGAAGTAGCTAGGCCCTAGCCCGCTATGAGCTGTCGCTCCAAATGCTTGAATTTTTTTTATTATTTTAAATTGAGATGTAGACTGTAGAAAGTGGGCGTCTGTTGCCAACCACTTTCGATTAGATTGACAGTGTCGCGCTGTGCGGATGAATGCTTCAAAGTGAACATTAATGGCACTTCAAGGTTAAAAAACTTATTTCATTACTGTAGACGAAATATTTATAGGTAGGTAGGTAAAGATGGCTGTCTGGTATGTCCTACCAGAAACAAAAATCGCTGGTGGACTTTTTTGATAATACAACTCACGTGAGTTGGAAGTTCATGGGTATGACCAAGAGTGGAAGATTTCAAATGAAAACTTCTGATTGTTCATTCAAAAAGGCTTTGACGAGTGTAAAATGCGAGGTTCTAGCTGGTGCCAGACAGTCCAAGAGGCAGTCGAATAGGGTTTCCTTTCCTTGTGTATTTTTGCGTCTACGGCATTGGCGGCGTGCGAACCAATTGGCACCCTGGCTCACAACAGGTTCTGTTGATTAGGTCGTCCTTTTGTTTTTTTTTTATTGTAGATGGACTTATTCTGTCTGGATATTGGACATTTTTCAAGGCTGTTCCACCTAGAATTGGCGATTGAGAAGAGTGCTGAAGAATTCTACCCTTAATGAGCTTCATCAGGAAGAAGACTACCTCCGTCCAGTGAACTGTCAAAGGTTGAGTCACTTCTGGATGACACGTCGGCTCTCTTATTCATCTTTATGCTACTAAGACCGGGAACCGAAAGGAGAGTTATATTAAACTGAGCGCTTTCTACTAATTTAGAAATGAGGTGTGTGAATAAAGTGCAGTCTGTCTGTGTTGTTTTTGGTTATGGAGCATATCAGCACTATAATCTGTGTAATCACAGAACAAACTGTTTAATAGGTAAGCATGCAACAAGACTTGGCCTACCTACATTCAAACAGCTTTTGTATAAGCTACATGGACGCAGGAAAAAACAAATTTCTTTCTTCTTTTCCGCCAAAGAAAACTTCTCTTAGGATAATTTTCCTGTAACGACCAAAACCACCTACAATTGATCAGGAGCCCCAATTGATTTAACGAGTAGGTAGCGAGAGTGTGTCCCAAATGCATGTGCTTAAGACGCTTCTTTGTTTGACATACATTAAAAATGAAAAACACGACGTCTATTCATAATAAGAAGAACTCGAAATTAACATGCCTGAATAAAGTTAACAAAAATGTCCACAAACGGAAATGTGACAGGAAATGAACAAGGATTTCGAATAAATTTATTGGAAATAAAATAGTTTTGTAAAATATGACGACCTTATCTAATTTAACAGCACACGTCGTAAAACATCACGGATTCTATGTCGACGCATCCTAAAATGGCTCATAAATTTCCCTTATTTCTTCATTATTTTTATGAATGAAAAATTTGGTAAAAATTCGAACACAATACACCCACTAAGTCCCGGTCCACCTATGTGTGACCGCCTTTGATATTCCCCACCCACACACAATTCTATACAATTTTCCCTTTTTCATAAACTAGGTCAAAATTGTTTTGAAGAACATTTTGCTCATAGTGTCCCAAAGTTTCCCAATGGAAATGTTCATTTTTTTATTGACACCCATAAAGTGTCATTTTTTCCACCGAATTTTGTCTATCATCTTGTCTTTTTGAACTTTTTTCTTTTTTTTTCGAAATGCTTGGTGTATCTAGATTTGAAACATTCGATGGCTTTTAGCCATTTGAGATCACTTGGTGTGACATTATTTGATTTACAATCAATTGGGACGTCATAAATCGTTGAAGTATATGCAAGTGTATAAGTGGAACACACCTTTAGTTTTCGAAAATGTCACAATGACATTTAAAGTGGTGTGCCGCTGTCCAATGAGAAGAAATAAAAACTTTTCAAATTAATCTCGTAAATTTGACATGAATCCATTAAGGTTGCGTTTTTTTCTTTTTAATTTGACATATCGACTTTGGTGGAGGGACAAGAATGCGAAATAGGATCACTCCCACTTTGACACGAAGTAAAAACAAATTAATGTACTTTTTTCATTCTTTTTTGACAGCTGCATACTTTATGACGCGCAAATGTCACACGAAAAGCTGTGGTTTTGACATCAAACCCTGAGGCCTGTCACATGGAAATTTATTTTCAAAAAGAAGAAGAATCGCAGACAAACATCCGCTCACCGGAGTGTAGATCATCTACTCAAGTTCCATGCGTCACAGAGTAAAGCAGCTGCATTGGGGAGCTCTCCGATGACGTGTTCTATTTTTGAAGCGAATTTTCCGCCACGCATTTTGCATGGGTGCATCCGCGTGTGCTGTGAGAGTTGGGCTCTTTTTTTTGAAGATTTATCCATTGGGATTTGAATTGACAAACAAGATTTTTTGGGCAAAGTTTTTATGGGCGGATATGCGAACCATACGCACGTCTTTAAGGCGCCTTCGTCATACATTACATACAAACATACCTCTTCTGGCTAGAGCGTGCGCTGGTAAAATCTGCATTTGTGTAAAGCCACGTCCTGTGGTGGTATCTAGGAGTGTCATCACCTCGTCCGGACTGTATGCGGTATTCTCGATTGTTGTGTCGTCTATGGAGAGGATTTGATCGCCAACGGAAAGTGCACCGCATCTGTAATAAATCAGAAATGTGCTTAAACTATCGTGGAATATTTTTAGACGTAATTATTGCTAGAGCATGAGATGTGATGATACTATCATGGCACTGTACCGGCCGGGACGTCTAATGAATGATGACATTTGGAGCAATTATGTCACAGGCCATACAAAGAAGACAGTCAGTGCTTTGGACAGCAATCCTTAGGTCCTCTGCAAATTAATTTGACGCTAGACGTGCTTAATGAAAATTGCAAGATGTCTTATGTGTATTTGACAATAGTGGCGCCAGGGGATATGATGCTGACGGATTTATGATTATCTTATCCGAAGCTGGACAATGTTGCAGATTGAGTTAAGAACTGACTCAGATTATAAGACATCATAAGGACATGACTTGGTACTTGTGACTACATTACTCTTGATCAAAAGGCACCACAATAACTTACCTATCAGCTATACTCGCCGGCAGTATGCTTGCAATGTAAACAGCCGCTTGACTGACCTCGTCGATCTTCGAGTGATCATTAAGCATCGCCGATGAGTAATTGCACAGCACCAGACCCAGTTTGTCATTCATCGGTCGTTCGATTTCGATCAACAATGGTCCCATGGAAAACTCAACACTTTGCATCACCGAAACATCATATTCGATCGTAAGATTCGTATAGCCCGACACATGTCCTCCGCATTTAATAATCGCCTGCGCCTCAACCAAAGTCTTCCCGATCAGAGAAACCTGAAAATCAAAATTTATTCATAGTAACGTCCCACAGGTGCATCATGTCATTCACATGCACTTACATTGTCGACACGCAACAAACGATCACCGGGTTTGATGCGTCCCGTCTTGAAAACAGGTCCATGCGGCCGAACGTGTGTAACAATCAGTGGATAGTCTCCTCCACCGCGTAACGTCAACCCAAGGCATCCACTCTCACGTTCCACGGTGATTTGTGCCAGCTTTGATGTGACGCACAGGCTGTTTTGGGACACTGAAGGGGGAGCAAAAAAGAGTTTTGTTAAGAACGGGAATAGACAACGCTTTCATGTCGTCGCCTCATAATTATGGAAACAGGAAGCTCACAATGAGATGTACCACAAGGCCCCCATCGTTTACTTCTCAAAAAAATAAAAAAAAAATAAAAAATTGACTGCATTCCATTTCATTTTGTAAACATTTACAATCCACAAGTGGAATGCATCTCGCTTGCAATCAAAACAACAATCATGTTGCATCCAAAGTTGCATAAACAAATAAATCATCGTGGTGTGCATAGTCAAAAAGTAAAAATTTAGGGAAAGAACCCGTCACCATGAGCTCTCTCCCCCATCCTTCCATCATGTGCATGTTTACACTTACTGTACTCAGGCAGGGAATATTCAATCTCGACAACGGCCGGCCCATCGCCATGGCACAGCATACTCATGATGTGCTGATTGGTAAGACCGATCGTCGAGATGCCATCCACTTGATGGATGCGATCGCCAGGCGCTAGAAAATCGGCCGCATGACCCAGTGGACTAAGGGTTCCAATAACAGGTGGATACGAGAGGTCGTTCCGTTCTGAAAACATTAAAGGAAAAAACATAAGTAAGTGTGTGATGTGAAAATGATTGAAAGATGATTGTTTATTGTTTGGATTTATTGGAAAAGGGAAATGGATTGAGGTTGTAAGTACAGAAAGCACACTTAAGTATGCTATTTGTGGTTTCAAGAGGATACACTTAGGAGGGAGGAATAAATGTTGGATTTTGCAGGTTAAACTTCAAAACTTTGCAACGAGATTTATAGTTCAACATCATTCTTATTAGAATAGAGCTTCAGATATACAGTGGAGGCACTTTTGAGATAGATTAAGAGGGCTTGTGGTCAGTTCTGAAGCAGACTTTTAAGGAGTTTTCACATAGAACATGATTATCTGTAGTACGAAACAGTTGTTTTCTTACAATTCGCACACGCTTAAGGGGTTTTACTACCCTTAAACTACAACACAGGCATGAAGCACGATGGAAATACCGATGCACATTGATAATAAGTGCTTGCGGAGCTACATTAATAATTGCTCATCCATTCCAAGGAGCGGCCTAATCTCTTCCTTTTTTTCACAGCGGTAAAAATCTATTGGGACTCAAAGACTAGTCTATTGTAGACACTATAATATAGACAACCCCATTTAAACGCGTTTTTTGTTTGCGTCTTTGAGAAAGACGACTAGTTGCTTCAGTGATGAAGAACTGAAACCCCGAAGATCTTCAACCTGATCAGAGCAAAGGCAAGGCAATCACAGATGCAGATAACTTGCCATCTGTTCTTTAAAATATAGTCTACAGCCATTAGAATAGTTCTACATATGTATCTCCGATTGGAAGATGCATATTTGCCCAATGATTGGTAAAGCATTCCACAAATATACCAGCGCCAAACCTCTATCCAGTTGGAGTTGAAGCAATTCGTAAAACTGGGAATATATTCCTTATCGAGCTCAGACAGGGATCGCAGGTCCATGAGACAGGGGTCGTCGGATCACCTTCTCGCAAAATTATCAAAACTCCAATTCGAGTTTTGTCAGCAACCACTTTCTTTTAAACGAACGCTTGAAGTGGTTCTCTGTGAAAAGAAGAGGTACAGATATTAATACCACTATGAGTGCTAGGATTAGACCCCAGTCACTGGGTAATTGGCCCTTCATGCTGCCAAGTTAGCTACAACAATACAGCAGGAAAAGGAAACCCTATTCCACTTTCTTTGTGACTGTCTGGTACTAAGAAAAATCAGGAGTCTCAGACTTGCCAAAACATTTTTCAAGGAATTATCAGAGATTTCGCAACATCATTATCTTTCTTTATTCCACAGAATGGATTTGAAAACTAACCCTCACGGTCAAACCCATTAACATTCAGGTCACATGAGTTGTGGTATCAAATTGACGCATCAACGTTACTTCCGTTTCTGGAAGGATTTACAAGACAGCCACTTCTACCTACGTAGACCCCAAACTACTCCTTAAACAATTTAGATGCTGACGGTGTTCAGATCATTTAGATCGGTAAGGAAGTATTCCCAGGCAAGACACGCGCAGAGGAGGTGCATGACAGATTCTTCCTCGTCCTCGTTGCATACAATATTCAAACGCTGAGCATGTCTACGTAGGATACAGTGTCCTGTTAGGACGTTAGTTAGTTTCGAGAGCTGAGCTCTTTTGAGTCGAATTAACTCTTGAGATTTCTAAGAATCGAGGACAGGCTAGATTAGCCTTGTTACTATAGTCAAGATGTTGCTGTATATGATTTGCTTTCGCCGGAGCGTCAGTGTAAATCAGGTGTCTCACAGATGATATGGTCGAGCTTCCTATTGTCTGTACCTTGTCTGGTTAACTCATCAGCCACACAGTTTCCTGGAATATCCTGAATTCCAACAGCCTGTAAAGATATCTCTGAGTGTACACCCTATTCATAAGCATCATTGCCTCCTACATCAAAGAAATCAATTAATATTTAATCGAGGATACCTTCAAATGTTGTCCCACTTTCCGTCGCACTATTTTGAAAGTATTAAAAAATATTTATTTTCACATTTAATTATAAATATCTGTTCATCTGTTGACACTTTTAATCCGTTAAATATTTTTTAATCCTCATAAATAACACGTTACATCCGCTCTGATTTTTTCTTATTAATAAACTTCCAAAGTGTCAGAATAAAAGCATCGACTAGTCAACGCAAAATTTATCACACACCCATCAACAAGGCGTTAGATACATTTCCCAATAGTTTCTCCATAGCAGGAACTCCAGAAGTCATATTTCTCTATCAATACATGTTCATATGAATATAAATCTCCTCCGGTGAATTAATCATATCCACTTCCTGGAAATCCAAGCCAAAATCTGTTCGAAACATAATTCATTAGATGTGATCGAATGAACGATCTCATGAACGTCTTCTCAACAATGTTGCTGAATCATAACTGAAACATGAACAAAGCAGATGTTCTCATGCGGTAAAACTTCAAAATTATGTCTCTGTGAAGTTTTTTTTTTGCGCAAGCTTGAGAAAAAATAGATTACTGCTACTAATTAGTTTAACAGAAACTATAAATAACGGCAAAAAAACATTGTAGGCAATAAATTAATCCACTAAGTGAACGTGTGGCCACGACAAGGCGCCCCTTTGCTTGCACCCACTATGGTTGCGTAGAAAAAAACGCCCTCGGCTTGTAGAAAAGTGTGATGAAAACATGTTGGATATGTCAGTTGTGATGACAGATGATGAAATGTGCCAGCTAACGTGTATTACAGTGAAAACAAGAAAAATGCAACAAGTATACAGTGTATGAAGGATATAAGGTCACGGGAGAAAACTCTGAGCAAATCCGGATAGATCCAGGACAGAAAGGTTTCTAAATCAAACAAGGAAGTGAATCTCTTAAATTTTCCTAGTTTTACCATGATTTAGGAATTTAGAGTCGAAACAGAGGATCGTTCTGACAAATTTAATAGAAACAACGAATAGGAACGTAGGAGAAATGTAGTTGAATCCTTGAACAAATGAATCAGCAACTTTGACAGCAAGAAGTCGTATATTCTCAGTTCGACCAATTTAGAGCAACGTTGTTTTTAGTAGTCTCAAAAAGTTTCATGTGATCAAAGGCCTAAAAGGAACTGAAAGCTAGACTTCGATTCGAATCGAATATTGAGAAGTGAAGTTCTTTAGTTGCAGCTGATATCGTCGGACATTCGACGTCAATTTGTACACTTTCATCCTCTTTGATCCTGGGTATGTAACTTTCACTTTGTCAGAGCAAACATCCTTCCTTTCCATGAAGTATTTTCCATAAATTAACCCCGGAATATAGAATAATGAACCCCGTTGAGGGGCGTTGAATTCTGAGTTCAGAGTTTGATTCTGTCATGACAGAAGTAGCATATGGGTATATTCTTCAAATCGTTTCCTAGTTTAAGGTTCGATCTGTCACTTTAATCGACTAGTCAGATCCAACTTTAGTTACTTACTCAGGTGGTACTTTAGTTCGGAGTGAACCAGGGATTCAACGAATAAGCCTCTCCAGCCAGGACGATCCTTCAGCTGCATACACCGACTTGGAAGATGGCTTGTCATTCTGAAGGTTCCAGGTTGAAGTCCTGATATCAAAAAAGTCGATCAACTGCGACAAAAGCTGATGTCAACTATGAGTATTCTGAACAGGCGGAGTACTGGCAGTAGGCTGGTCATATGGCTTTGAGAGCTGATCGTACCGAGTAATGATGATGATATCAGGAAGCAATGCCAACGACACCAAAAAAACTCTCCAGCTATTATGGACATCACCCGTGGAGACAAGACTGAAACCTAACACCACTTGACACTAACAGCTATCACAGACGGACGACTGGTCTGGTGGCACACTGACGTCAAAACCAATAACCTTAGAGATATGACCAAAATACAGGGAGAAGCATGCACTGGAACAACCAGAGCCATGAGAACAACACAAACAGAGGAAATGGAAGCAATTCTTAACCGTCTCTAGATCTCTACATGCAAGACACTGCAGCGAAGAGTGCTCTTAGAATCAGCCCGTGAAGGCACTGGAGACCAAATGTGTCTTGGCACTAATGTCAACTCGGACTACACTGTCTCATATTTGGACTTTGACAAACCCTTCACGTGGGTCTTTCCAAGCAGAGAACAGGGGGAGAACAACGAAGTGTCCAAGTCCATTTACACTGATGGCTCAAAAATGGACATAGGCATAGAAGTAGGTCTTTTCTGCGAGGAGCTGGGTAAGTAGCTCGATAAGACTCCCAGGTCACAGACGCGTTTTCTAGGCGGTAGGTGGTTCTAACAGTGACAAAAACCGGTCAAATAGTATCAATGCTAACAATATCACGAGCGAATATCACGACCTGCATCGACAGCCAAGCGGCTATGAAACCAATAGCTACTACGCAGATAAAATTGAAGGTCGTGAGTGTTGTCGCACAATGTTAAACGCTGCTGAGTCCCTGGTCACCGCAGAGTACCAGGCAATGAAACAGCAGATGATGTACCTAGAAAGGGTTCAGCCCTAGACAACAAACAGACGTTGATGGCATATCCAGGTGACATCTCCATCTGTGGTTCTGTCAATAAGAAATGGCATGGATCTACAGTTGTGTACTGATCTTGAGAAGTGAATTCGTGTCATACGTTCGAATTCGAATCCTCCACCTATATATCCGTTCAAAATGTTTTCAAGTTGAGTAAAACAAATTAAATAAAAGTCGTTTTCCTGAAACGAATAAGAATTTATTAGTTCGTAACCGAAAAGTGATACTTCCCATTGCCCGTCAAGACCACCATTTATATATTAACCTTACCCCACCAGGAAGCGAAACTATGCACGACTCAACCCCAAAAATATAATAAATTCTATACACTCGCAGGCAAGTAAGACAGCGATTTTAGTTTTTTATGTCTTGATGGTGATCCCCATGGATTCCTGTCCGATGCAATGCCAAGATGTCTTCTATTTAGTCATTCATGTTTCCAAGTAACCCGTCCTCGTTTCCCCAAGGGAAATTTGATAGTTTTTTTCTTTTTTTACAAAAAAAAAATGAAATAAACTGCCAAAGATTTTCAATGGCTATCTGCCAATAAATAACCAAATAATCAGAAGAAAACGACACGAGAAAACCAAAAAGGAAAGGCGAAAGGCTGTGTGAATGTGAATAAATTAGAAAAATATGAATCAAATGTTACGTATACGTAATAATAGAGGGAGGATGTGTCGTTTTGTGTTTAACGATTGTCGTTTGGTGTTTTGCTGTTTTGCCGTTGCCGTTTGGTTTAAAGTAATTTGGCCATGTGTGACATGTCTAGACGAAATGAATTATATTTATTTTTATTTTGCCTCAGTTGAGGAATGAAAATCCTTTCGATGACTTGACAGCCACCGGGTGACGAAAAATGTTAAACAATTTAAAAGAATTATGAGTTTAACAAACGCGTGTAGGCGATTGTCGACGTTATACGTTCAAAAAATAACAAATAAAAAGTCAATAAAAGTCTGTCTAGCGAGATCGGAGCCTAACTACGTAAGGAAAGTGTGCGAAAATGTATCTCACTAGTGTTTTTTTTTTTTTTTTAATTTACGCCCACCTATAAACAACAAGATGTCGCTTACAAAGCCATTTTAACTTTTTATGTGTAAATCACCACGAGATGTCGCTGACAGTTACAGATATCACTGACAGTGACAGGTTTTATGACTAGTGATGGAAAGACGTCACTCGTTTGTTGACAAGAAGTATATATCTTTTTCCATGATTTTTAATGTCCGTTTTCGGACAAGCGTACCATCGATCTGCGTAATAAAAAATGACAGTGGTTGGTAGCCTTATGATAATCATCTAATAACAAACAAGATCGCTTCTTTGAAACACGAGAAGAAAGTATGTTATGTTCGTTTGCATAAAGATATTGAACCAGAGCACAATATCGTTGGGTCCCTTTTCATCTCTTTTTCCACGGTGGTGCTGCAATAAGACTTCCGAATCACAGCAGCGTGTTTCAGGCGGAAGATCTAGTAATCGCCGAGGCCTCGCGATTGTGTTACTATCACAACAGTCACTCCCAAAAAGTCACATCGACATCTACGTAGACAGTCAAGCAGCCATCAAAGCCATCACATCGACAATAATCAGATCCAGAACTGTGAAACGCTGCAACGATGAGATTACGGCACTCAGCCTTAACCATAACGTCACACTCATCTGGGTCCCGGAACATAAGGTCATCCAGGGGAATGAAAAAGCGGACGAACTCGCAAGAATAGACTCTGAGATGGATCTGATAATGTCCGATGACTAAGTCCTACCCCCATTAGAACTTCAAAGGTCCAGCATCACCACGAAATCCATAAAACTCGCGAACCAGAGATTGACTTCACTCACAACATGCCGCACCTCAAGAATTACTCTGGACAGAACTTAATAAGAAAATAAAACAAAGGAAATCATCGCACTCAACAGAAGTCAACTATCACTTCTTATAGGTATCATGACTCGTCACCACCTGCTAACGGCCCACCTAAAGAGAATGCGTTTGAACACAACAGAACTATGCAGAGAATGTAGCGACACAGACGCTAAGGAGGACACATTCCACCTCCTATGCGAGTGCCCAAGTCTTATTAGAAACAGAAAGACAACCCTCGGCGAACACTTCTTCAGTGATCTGGGCGAACTGTCAAGCAAGTCACCGAGAACCATTCTACAATTCCTTCGGAACTCGGGTTGGTTCAGGGAGACCAACTGAGAAAAACAATAACTCCATATTTTAGGTATCCCACACCGGGAAACACAATGGATCCATTGAGATTCGAGTGAGGCTGTACATAAATGCAGCCACCCCTACATTCTAACCTAGGGCTCAACCGACCCTGAACCTGCTCGGATACCATGCATTTTTTCCCCCCAACTTTTCTTTAACTTTCATTGGCGAATGGGTAGACTGGAGCTTCAAACTCGATGGAAAGTCACTTTCGGTCTCCGATATGCAGCCTGGGTGCTCCTGCAGCGTCGAATATGACACGCACGTTTAAGTCTTCAAAAGCAACACTCACTTTATTTCTATATTTCTTTGAAAACGTCCAGAGGTTGTTGCCTATTGGGCTGAGGCATGAAGTTTATCGAAGACGGGTAGAGATATGATTGGTCATCCCGAGCGCAAAAGTCTTCCTAAAATATTCAGTCTTGGGCAAAGCGATTGAAGAAACGATTCACTGAAGGGCTATACAGAGACATCGACCTAAACAAAAAACTAGAGAAAGACTTGACTTTAATCGGCGCATGCTAGAAGAAGGGGACTTCAACCAACTTGAAGTGGGCAGTTGGAGGCAGTTCGTACGGGTTCACTGGAAAGATTTGTTGGTTGCACCATTTAGAGCTTGTTCTGATTGACACATTTTTTGGCCCTCACAAACCGAGGCAATGTACATATTTGAACTTCTGCCTTTGAAGTTTCTAGCTCTGTTGGTGGAATAATTGAATAGTCAGAGTCGGCGTTTTATTCCTAAATGCCGAGACAGACTCCCAGGTCTTCCTGCTTAAAATATGTGCGTCTAGTGTCAAAGTGGCTTTGAGACGAAGGAAAGCCTGGTAATGATTTATCATGTCAGAACTTATTTTCTAGGTCAAAATTACATTCCCATTCCAACATGTGCAATCCCTTCGACAGCTGTAAAAGTATCAAGATTTCTTTCTTTTCTTAGTCACCGGTTGACAACCGGTTTTAGCTCTTTTTCTCAAGTCAAGGCCATCCTCCAGTTGTTTCTGGCATAACTAACTGACATTGTAAGATTTCCTCGAGAATCTCCTCTTAAATTGAAAATATTTGAAAAATCCAAGCGTTTTTTTCCCCCAAAATAACATTTCCGCTCCCGAAATACATCCACGAATACTCAGCTGCACTAAATCATTTTCAAAATTTCATATAAACTTTGGAATGCTCGACGGAACCAAATGAGACATTAGTCTCTTATATTTCCATCGAGCGTCAATAGAAGCCCGTATCCATCCTGTCAGTCGGTCTGCAATGGCATGTGCCCATCATACGCTGCTCATTTATAAACGACTATTCCTCCGAATCGCCGACCGACCGACCGACCCTTTGATGCGAACAACAAAAATAACGCGTGCGTTATTAATTACCACATAATTTGGAAAATCTATTTTCGAGTGGAAATCTCCAATTCCCATTTATCCTCTTCAAACGCAGTCAACACTTTAATTTGTCAGAGAATGTTGCCGCTCCAATAATTGGATTATTAATTCCCGATCCCCTGCCACGGATCGGTGGACCCTTACCCTAAGCAGTTTAACAGTCAAACTTACACTTATGATTGATGGACGGAATAATTGGGAAAATTATGAAAAGATTTGATATTTTACCTGCAAATGTGATTCCCATATTTTGAGCAACATTATCTCGAGGAAGGGAAATTGTTGCATAAGTCGATCCCCGTTCCGGAGCTAGTCCGCTGTCCTCAGATTGGGCTGGTGACATGGCGCGTTCAACTGAAACGACAAAAACAAAAAAATTAATGAATATTGTATTTCTATCGCTTAATTACATCATTTCGACAAAACCTACGCAAAAATGCGCACACAACGAACATAAACAATGAGTCTTGAGTGAAAGACCTCATTTGTTGCGCTACACAACGATTTGTGAAGAAAAATGTTGCACACGAAATGGAAATGTAAACATTTTGTTGGTGGTTTGTTGAGAAGTGCCTTTGGTTTGTTGACATCGTTTTTGGTTAGCTTTCGTTTTCACTGTGAAAAGGAGAACGAAATAAATAAATTTTATTTCAATGAGACGGAGAAAGAGAACAACATGATTAATAGGCACTCGATATGCTTGATTACACTTTTGTGGTGTTCAAATTTGAGGGAGATTCACGTTTTTGTTGTTTTCTTGTGTGTGGTATGTATATAGTTTGTACATCCGATTGAATTTATAAAAATAAAAAATAAAAATTTAAGAAAGGCATTGAACGATGTTTCTTTTCAACGCTTTCGTTAGTGGATGTGGATGTACGTAAACAAGATGTTTCTTATCATGGACTTTCGTCTGCAACCAATTTTCTTTTTTTACAAGGGATGACATACATTTCAAGTGTAACAGAGATCATCACCACACCCTTTGCAATAAAGAGGACAGTGCTTTGCGCTTTGAGATGCTTTCTATATGAGCATAAGTTCAAGTCTTGCATTTTTAAGAAGCACTAGGTCGTAGGTATCTAGTCTAGTGGGCAGTTGTAGAAAAAGCCACCAGCTTGACAAAAATTTAAAGACTAGCATGCATCAGCACAACCAGTGCCATAAGAACAATTCCGACAACAGCCCTGTTTTTCATACTGCTGGACCTAAACACTAAAAAAAATGGCAACAAAGATCTCCCTACGACTGCAAGTATCTAACTTCCGAAAGAAAGGCCTGATATGTAGATTATACTAGTGTCGCTAGGTGAGCAAAGTTGGAAACAACAACTGGCTACATAATGCCACACCCTGACTTCAACTCACACTTATGAAGTCATTAAGGTACATACATTACGGGGGTTCTGTCATGTAAAGGGATTCTTTCCGCACTACACAAATGTAGAATGTTACTCTATGTTGCTCCTTATTACTAAAACCCACAAGCATTCAAAATCAATATCTTATTTCCGACCGAAAGTTTGCTGGGTCCTCCCTCTTACCACCCAAAACATAACAAAATCATTAAAAAGTTATCCGTCAGACAGTAGTTCTCGATTCCCCGCACACTTTTTAGAACTATAAAAGTGCAAAACTTTATTTGTTCGCTTCCACCAGACAGACATGTTCATGTCAACTAGTGACTTCTTTACAACAAGACTGTACCAACCCGACAGAGAGACCAATTTTTCCCTCACATCGATCATCTTAATTATATTTCGTGTGCGCTCCATTGAACAATGTCGATTTGATGTCGTCGTCGTAAAGAACCCGCAATGGGCTGAAGATAAAAACAAAACCCAGGAATTTAATTAATGCCACAACCTCGACTGGGATGAAAGACTAATTTTGTCTTCCAAACAATAAAAGCCATTCTACCAGAACCGAACAACAGAAGTTATGCCCCTTCTTGGCGGAAACCAGCAAACAAAAAACTGTACTCACTCCATCAATGGCCAAATCCGCAACATGTTGCTTCCGCAATTCAGCAAAATTTATGAGTTCTGTCAAAATCAAAGAGTAAGTGTAAAAATATCCACAACCGACACATAGTAGGCCAAAGGTGTCTCACTCATCCTAGAACCTACTTAGATCAAAGCGACGACGGATGGTGCACTTAAGATGCGTATACCGCATCGAATTGCGAAAATGTTTGCAATAGATTTCCCAAAATCATCCACGGACGTACTTTTTGAAGTCCTCCGCACTTCGCCGCAAACATACGCAAATATTTCATTTCGCGGGTGGAGTACATTAAATTGAATTTGGATGTGTGGTTTGCACCTTTAATTTGATTATGAACTGGCCACGGTGGTGTGCCATCGTAAATCCTTCAACGATGCGATGTCATTTGCATCAGAATTTGTCATACGAAGACATCTCTCTGCGCAACAGAAGTTGGAAAATGACATCAAACAACGATGGAAGAGTAGACAGAATCATCCCTCCCAAATGAATCGACAACTGTAAGTATGATGGCAATTTATATCTAGAGTGTGCTCGTGTCACGCTGCAGTGCGGATCTGTGCATGAGCCTGGATAATTTTCTGAAATTCTTTGTATGAAATTAGATTGTTTGTTGCCATTTTGGGGATCATTTAGAGTGAGTTATTTGAGTTAACTAATTTGCTACAGGGTGTCTCAGCTCTGAGTCATACGAAAGAAATAGAAGTTTGATTCAGTTCCTAAAATAGATATTGACATGTTGTTTGCAAGTAAAGTTGTTACATCGATGTAAGAAAATGTAGAAAGGGAGGACATTACTGATGTTGATGTACCATTGATTAGAATTTTGCAGATCCACACGAAAGAAGACCACCTATCCCGCGACAAATATTATCTCCATGAACAAGATGTTAACGCCTTTAATCGTTCGTCAAAAACCTGATAGGAACCCTTTTCAATGCAGTTTTAGGCCAGGAAAGACCACAAAGGAGTGAATGTTCACACTTCGACACCAAACCTTCAATATGCACCATATTTTCATTGATTTGAGTGCCTCCCACGACATCATTGTCAAAGACAAACTGAATGGAGCCATGTCTAGATTTGACAACCCTACCGTAGGATGACTCGCTGCTGGCTAACGATCTCACCGAGACTTGATGTCAAAAAAGGATCTAAATATAGTGACTTGAGCGGATTGTACGAAACTCACAAGCCAACACAAGAGGGACAATCTTTGAAAAGTCTGTACAACAACTTGCGTATTTCGACGATATTGTCAACATTGGTAGAACTTAGCAAGCTGTCAATGTACGTTCGCGAATATTAAGGCAGAAGTGGCCAAAATGGGTTTAGCACAGAACGAAGGCAAAACTAAGCTCTTACTGTCAACAAGTGGGAAAAACCAACATCGTCGAATCGGACGCAGAGTAGAGAGCTGTAACCTCTAGTTCGTAAGGCACTTTGTCTATCTTGGCTATGCTATAACTTCCGACAACGACATCTCTACATACGGAGAATAAGCCCTGTCAATCGCTGGTTTTTTAGGCTGAGAAGACAATTTAGTAGTAAGACCCTACCCCGAACAACTAGGGAAACTGTAAGAACCTTATCATCCCAGTCCTTTATGGCGCTGCAGGAAAGATTCTCCCTAAGACGGATGATGATATTCTTGGTCGTTTCAAGCGAAAAATGCTTTCCAAGATTAAGACGCATTAAGTTTATGAGTTGCACAGCTATTCCGACCTTATCAAAAAGCTGCGTATAGGACCTTTGAAATGCTTTGGACATATAATGAGAATTGACACCAAAACTTCGGCCCTCAGAATCTTTGAATTTAACCAGCAGGGACAACTCAGTAGAGGAAGACCTCGCGTCGATAAGGTTATAGGTGCACTAGAACAAGGATACTTTAACCAATTTGGAATATAGCAGAAGGCAGCTAGCTAAGGACTAGGGTAACTGGAGAGGCCCAGGTTCACCCTGTTTGTTGTGCTAATTGGAAACTAATTAAAAAGACCTCTACTACGCTCGAAATAAACAAAACTTCTGTGCAGCCTACTAAGGAGAACCATAAAAGAATAACAAGAAACTGCAAAAGCCAGTGGCCAACAAGCTTTTAGAATATCGTCTTTGACTAGCTGGCCACTGTAGTAGATTAGTAGGTGAGGTGGGTACTAGTCCCTTATCACTAGACATCCTGTTTGAATGCGGCGACCACATACCTAACAAGTTCTACAAAGGGTCTGTTATGCTTGTCAGGAAGAATAAAAAATGGTGATGGAGTTAAAAGCAAGTGGTCATCTCGAGCTTCATAAACGATAAAAAAAAGATGAGGACATTCTGCAGACCGTAAGAAGTTGTCGTGTCTATAAAAAGGTTTCCTCGTCTGATACATCCCGAGCTGGACTGCGACACACAAACTGTCGTGACCCAAAAATCAAAAGACTAAATATTTTCAAGGAAAGCGTTAAACGATTATGAAGGCGCATAGAAGCTAAATGGACCACAGGAGCAAGAGTTATTACTTCTTGGGTCATTCTATCTTTCCTCTTAATTGATGAGACTTTTAGAATTCCTTTACGTATCTTTCCAAATTTATGAAACCAATCTAATAATAATTTTCAAATTGTATCTCCAGTCAGTCTTCCCTTTTCCTAGACTAAGTGCATTCGAATTTATGATGGCAGTTTCCAACTTAGATGCTCGTTTCGTGAAGTGTGTCGAAAAGAATTATCACCATCTTCATTGGCAGTGGCAATCAAGTTTTTCTTTCAACTTTCCATCGAAGACTGATGTAATGAACCATCAAACTTCGTCAAAAATATTTCAATCAACACTTATCCAATTCTAGGCCAAAGAACGATTATATAAGCGATCGGTCTTTGAAGTAGTTTGACTCAATTACCGCGTACAAATAAATTGATTTCTTCCCAACAATCTAATGACCACCATCACTTTTACAGCAAAATCCAAAAATAAAATCTATATCCCAACAGTTTTGAGATAAAAAGATACTTTTCAAATATTTTAGACCGATCTGCATGGAGATTGAAAGTGTAAGTGTTTCCCTCTTTGTTGAATTGAAGCCGTTTGCGTCAGACAGCTTTTGCCTAATTTCTTCCAACTTGACAGAGAAGGTGGTCTGGATAATTAGAAAAACACGCATTTGGCTAACAGAAAAAAAAAAAAAAAAACGCAACTGGACGCTTTTGAAGTACAAATTTTGTTGGTTGTTATTCTTGTGGTCGTTGTTTTTGGCTTTTCTCGAAAAACATTGTGGTTTCGGTACAAAAAATGTGCGAGAGTTGTGTATATTTTTGGACGCACATTAGAAATGGAATAAATAAATATTTTCGTAGCGTCTATATGGTGTGGCGTGGCAGCAGCGGTCGGTGGTCGGTGTGCGTCGATTTCAATCGACAGACGTACAGACAATTTTGAAATCTCAGAACATGTGTCGGGGATTTACGGATGGTTAAGGACTCTCAGCCACAGATTATCTTGTCAATTTGTTAGTTTCTAATTTATTTGGGGGTCTGTGCGTGTTTTTTTTTTTTAATTGACAGCTGGTTTGATTGTTTTTTTAATTCATGTATCAGACATATGATACATGGGTGAGGCTCATGCAAATGATATTTACATCTGTCAAAGCAGCAAGGAATTTCAAACATTTTTGAATAGAGTCAGACAAGGAGTCACGTTTTTAAGTGTCACATAGTGTTACGTTAAACATGAAGTTTTGTCCGATTGTCATTTTACCACTTATAGGCCTTTCACACATTTTCCAGAAATGTCTTAGATTTTCTTGAAATTTCAATGAAATTTCCACATGCAATAAATATTGTCCAAGCAAATGTGACTTGGAGAGCAAAATGTCAGCCATTATGACAGATTTGTCAACAAAAACTTTGACTTTTCTTATCCAAAATGGCGAAAGTGATATTTACTTACTTACTTAAGGTGGCGCTACAGTCCGGGGTGGACCTGGGCCTCAACCAACAAGCGTCTCCAGCCAGTTCGATCTTTAGCTAGCTGCCTCCAGTTTCGCACGCTAAGTTGGTCCACTTGCGTGAGCCACCTGAATCATGGTCTTCCTCTACTGCGCTGTTCCTCGAGGGCGGATTGGAAGATTTTTCGGACCGGAACATTGGTGGTCCTCCGCTCTATATGACGCAGCCACCTCAGGCGTTGGACCTTCACTCTTCTGGCTAAGTCGATGTCGCTGTACAGCCCGTACAGTTCGTCGTTGTATCTCCTTCTCCACTCACCGTCCATGTAGACGGGACCGGAAATGATTTTATGTTTACACAAAACATTACTTCTGGAAACCGGGCGATATGGGCCACCGCAAAATCGCGACTTGAACAAAACAAGAAACTGACACAGACTGCCTCACACCATTATCTGGCTTCAGCTTAGGCCTCAAAGCAGTCATCCCCTCAAGAGATGACCAGAAAAATGAGTAGGCTCTGAGATCTACTCGCTATAACCCGACATTACCTGGACAACAAAACTTCTGAACCATGTCTGTGTGTTTCAAGCGGAAGTCCTAGCAGTCCTTACTAGGAAAGTCATTGACATTAACATAGATAGTCAAGCTACTATCAAACCTATTTCTTCCACAGTAAAACTTATAGTTAAAGTTTGTAAAACGTTGCTGTGACGAGGTTAAAACACTCACTGCAAATCACAACGTAGCACCCTTGTGGGTCTTGAGATACAAGAGTATACATGGTATGCATACAGCTTGAAAGGGATTAGAACAGGACCTATCAATCGTAGATTATTCAATACTGTCCTGCCTAGAACTCGTAAAATCACATAGAACTTTGAAAGACAAGCTGACGAAGAGATACATCGAACTCCCCTCATCAAAATAAGGCACAGTCTCACGTCTAACAGATCAAACTTAACACTCTTTACAGGCCACAATCTAACAAAAAAATGTTTGGTGGTTTTGAGTTTCAAACCTATGTCCTCTCGCTTAGCGGTCCAACGCACTAACCAATAGGCCGCGGCGTCCATGGCCCGTGGCGAGTACTTATTTGATAATCTGGGCGATCTGTCTAAAAAGGGACGGTTCTGGGAGGCCGAACCGACCACCAAACCTGACCTGGCTAGAGCAAAGCACCGTGCAGCAAGCAAACTCCCCTTTGACAATCTTAATGAACTTTTTGAGGAAAAAATTGCTGAAAAATCCGCAAACACAACTCACCAATTGGTGAGGATAGTTGCGACCACAAAACGAGGCAATGTAGTCCTAATTGAGTCTCAAATCAGTCGCTTGTGGATGTGGGTAGCTGGTGGAGTTCCGAATTGAGCTGTGACTAAAAAAAATATTCCAAGTCTCGTTGGATTGGCTTTTGAAAGCGTTTGGCTGGCGATTCCCCTATCTGGAGATAGCCAGATGAATATGGATACATTAAAGCTTGAAAACGTATCATGGGATGCCACAAATCAAGGCTGCTGTTCAGAAGTCTAACCTGGTCTACCAACCTTTATATTCAAATCTTCTAAAATTCCTCTTTGATCTACCTTCTCGTTGTCAAGGACTTATTCACATGTTGAAGTCCAGAACTGTTCTTTAAATTATTTGGGTCTAACATTTCGATTAATACAAATGGATTTGTTGAAGTCTACATTCTAAAGAAGTTTGTTCTCATTATGAAGATGTTCCTAAACACGCTTCGATTTAATGTGATCTCTCCCACGCCACTTTTTCCAGATATACATAGTTACCCCACTGATTGATGAGCTTGGCTGACATTTCCCGGTGAACCAAGCACTGATTGCAGGCAATTTTTCACGCTTCTCACGTTTAAGTAACCAAAACCCATGACAGAACGAGAGTTCATTGATCTTCCCTACACCAATCACAGGAATACTTTCTCCCTTCAATTTTTCGTCTCGGATTAGTGACAGAATTATTGTTTCGTGCACTATCAACAAATCCCTGGATAAGTGTTTTCTCAGCCAATCCCCCAATCGAATCGATTGGAACTCATCGAATTCCCCCAGGAGAGATGGGAATGTGATAAAAAAAAATTAAGAAATTCCAATTTATGAGCATTTTCATGGATAATTTCCAAAAATATCACGTTTTCCAACAAAAGACTCCAAAATTCGAAATGAAAATTCCATTCCTTCCTCCTTGGAATGTATAACCTTACTCAATGCGTAATGCTGCACCTCCACCTCTTCAACAAGTCACAGGCACAGGCCCATCTAGTAGTCATCCTTCACATGTGGTGAGGGCATGGTGAGCGCTTCAATTAATGACTCATTTGGTATCCTTTAATAGTTCGTTTGTTTTGTTTGTGTATGCGTTTAATATTCGAGTCAAGAAAAATTCCCTTCAGTCCTGGGGAATGCCTCTGTCTCATTGTCGGGCAAATGAGATAGAATAAGCGCTCGCTATGGATTGCAAGGGTTAAGTATGCGAACGTTATAAATCATCGAAGATGACGTATACGAGAGCATGTAGTGCGCACGCACAGTGGGGTTCTTTCATTGATGACGGACGATAAAGACGAGATGGTGTGCACTGGCGACGGATGGCATCGTTGGCGGTTCGTTAGAACCGGAACTTCACTTCACTAAAGGAGCGAGCGTGTTGTTTGTTTTCTATTTCTGTGAGTGTTCGTGTGTTCCTTTGGAATTTCCTCCTTCGGATGGGTTAATGGAGTTTCCATAGCAAGTGCAAATGGATTTATGACGTTTTATGTGAGAACAATTAAACTGGATTTTGTCATTCATGGAGAGCGAGTGTTGGATTTCATCAATAAAAGGTGTTAGATGTCAAAACATTGAAGTGATTATGTCAAATCGTAAAGAAAATTCAAGAACATCTGGATGTGTTGTGAGAATTTGAACGAGGACCTACTCTTGGAATAATTATCTGCGGACAAGATAAAATGATGTTTCTGTTTTGCCTCAGATCGATTATCTGTCATTGGGAATGCTTATAGCTCTTGTATGCCAAAGGCAAAGGAGGCGTTTCTGGTAATCACTATCGAGATAGAGACGTCTATCAGGAGATTAGGAGAACAACACTGTTCTAGCGGTAGTAGATGGCCAAGATGACAGAATTACAGATTGTTACTGACACCATGATGTCTCCTTCAGTTGAGTCTTTTTTGAAAATAAATTGATTGCGGATGAGCCTTCTAGTTTCGAGAACGATATGTTGACAGCTAAAACAGCAGAAGTCACGAATACCGGGGATAACTTGGCGTCGAAAAAGACTAAGTTGTTAGACTCATTAAATGTAAGTTAACCGTTCTTTCGAATAATATTCTAGTAATACTTGCTACGTGTTTCTAAGAAGACATCTGGCTTGCAAAATTTCACCCTCTTTTCAGTCCCAGATCACTGCGACATTCTGAAAATTCATGCAGCTGAAGAGCAAAGTAGAAAACGCTGATCCCATGAGACAAGCATAGGTTTGTCCAACATCGTTGCACCTTTAGATACGTTTTCCTTAAGTTAAACCCTCACGACGATGCTGTAAGCTAAGCAGAAATGGATGAATCTGGACTATTGCATCGCCATGTCAAAATTGGTCACTGCATTCTAGCCAGCCATTCTCAAAGACTTGGTATCTCCAGTAATGACTTCTGTAGAAACTGGAGAGCCAAGGGGACTACAGATTACTTCCTTACCATGTGCCCTGCTCTTTTACGTGCAACAGCAGCCTTTTTACTTAAATGACGCTAAAGCTCAGTGCGAACTTGTTCCACAACCAACTTATGTATCTCAAGTTAGCTCAAGATTGAACGAACACACACCAAGTTAGTGGGGCTCTGTAAATGGTTCAAGATGAAGTGCGTGCTTGTCTTTCTTCTAAGCCTTTCATCTTTGTAAGTGGTGGTCTCTCTAAACCACCAAACAGTTGTGTAGCAATTGCACACTCCAGTTACCTAGCTTGTCTACAAAGTGTTTTGAGTCCGCAGAGTATGGTCTTGGTTCTGAACTTACCTGAAAGTCTCTATTTTATCATGTCCAACATTTTGCTCACTTCATTAATGAGTGTATTTTAGCCTTAAGATCGCATCAGTGGCTTTCTGCACTTATTCGCAGCAAGTGTAGCATAGTTTGAAGGGCAGTTGTTGGTGAAGTTCTCATCGCCACTGATCGCAGCTTTACTCCCAACTGTTGGTAAACGTTTCGCTTTGTAACCTCTTAGCTTAACCTCAAATACTAATTCACACTCAAAAGTAAGCAAGTAAATTCTTCCAGACTCATATCAAGAGAGCCGACGCGTTAGCCAGATGTGGTTCTACCAAGGATGCCTCCCTTGCAGAGTCAGTCTGCTCCCCGGTGGGACTCATCAAGGGCAACATTTTCCAACACTTTTTCTCTATTGCCAACTCTAGGAACCAAAAGTCTAGGAACCTTTGCCATTTCCAGACAGATATGGCCCACCTACAACAAAAACAGAAAGAATGACCTAAACAATAGGAACTGCATCAAGACAGCAAGAATCACAGCAATTAGCACGGGCCATTGCCCAATTGGTCAACACGCTGCCAAGTGAGGCATCCCGTTCAACCCTCACTGTCGTTGTTGCGATAATTCACACGAAACGGAAACGTTATTCCACTTTCTCTGTGACTGCCCAGCACTTGCCAGAGCCAGACAGCGCACTTTCGGAAAACTCTTTTTCAAGGAACTTTCTAAGGTTTCTGACATAAAATTTTGCAACATTATCAATTTTCTCAACCCCTCAGGATGGATATGAAAACTACACTCTAAGCTACGCTCCTCGACAGCCTGGTCACGTGAGTTGTGGTATCAAAATGGCGCATCAGCGCTACTTGTGACTCCGGCAGGCCCACCAGTTTCAACCACTTCTATACACCTACCTACCATATCAAGAGGAAGGTTTAGTTCAAAAGCCTCACTTCTCTCGAAATCAGACGCTTCCAAACAGGGTTGTCAAACAACAAATGATAAACGTTGAGGCCACACTTAAGGCTGGCTTGCGACTTGTCGAAAGATAAAGTGAATTTAAGCCCCAAAAGGATGGCCCTCGTTTCCTCTAGTTGTCATTACACGAAAGCTTTTAATTTATGACATCCTCCTCCAATCTGATTCCAAATTTAGTAAAAAAAAAATGTAATTTTCCTAAATCCCAAAGGATTAAACAATTTTCTTTGATACTAATGCATCTCCGTTTTCGACACTAGCTACATATTAACATGATCGTCCGACACGATCGCGCTTTATGAAGGCCATCAATTCGCCCTTTTGTCTATGTCCTCAGCAGCCAGTCAAAAACGGTTCCCTGGGGACTATCTCCAATCATAGTCATAACAGTGAAAAAGGCAATTCCATTTATTGCTGACTTCGTATCATCTCCACAACCAGACAGACGAAGAGGGGTCCTTTTAAAAATATCCACCGTCTCCCATTAAAGCCAACGAATCACAAAAAGAAAAAAACTCTGGAATCTCTAGTCCAAAAATAGCACACCACCCATTTGCTTGGATGGATGACACGCGGTGGATTTATCTGCACCAGAGGAGTGTGCATCCTAGAACGAAAAAAACCATTCCTATCCATTCAAATTGTTTGTTTTGGAATCTTGGTGCGTTTTTTTTTGGAGTGACATCGTCGCCTTCGCTGTCGGCGGACACGTGTTAATTAACTGAAATTCACGATGATCATTGAACTTTCTTTTGCGTGCATTTTCTTTGCGTGCGTCTGGTCGCAATTTGAAGGCATATGTGGTTGATGACGTAAGTGACAACGAAAGACATCTGGCAAGATGGAGGTTTTTAGGTTGATGAACAAGAGGACAGAACTGACGACTGTTTCTTGACCCATCAAGGTTGAATCTTACGTAAACTCATTTTGGACTTATATATCAGTGGGATTCACCGAGTCTCTGAACTACACATGGCCACATGATCTGATTGCCAAACTACTTGAATCCATCAATTAGCAAAACACGTGCTCTACTTTCTTGAAAGCATTAAAATTGATTGATCAATCATAAATCCCGACCGCTGTCATAATCCAATCAAAAATGATGAACCCCGGGTCTAGTACCTTCCATGTTTTCCAAAACAGATTCACTTGCCCTTATTACAATATCTCTTCGTTAGAAACCCCCAATTAGTATTGACGTATCTCCAAAGATTACTTGTGCTTTCTTTTTGAAATCCAAAGTAGCTTGCGGAGGCCAGTCCCAAATGCCATGCCAAACATTCAAGCACACCCCTGACGATGTGTACATTTATTGGGTTCATAAATTTTCCAACAAATGATTCAATTCATGATCTGTCTCTCGTTGCACTGGTGATTGCTTCTCCTGTTTGTGTCGGTTTATCGATGAATTCCAAGACCACTCTCAATGGCAACATCGCCACCACCAGCCGACAAGATCCAGAGTATCATCATCACCAGGCAAGGCATCGACTAATTGTGTGCGGGAGTCAAAATGCAATGCACAATTAACAATTTTTAATTAAAATTTGTTAGCAGTTTATGACTGCACAGCTGCTTCGGTATTCAATGGACTGAGAGGGGGGGGAGTCTGCGAGTACAGTTGCATTTGTAGCCAGATAAGTATGTAGAGGCTAAGTACAGCACCGATGAGTCTGTCAATGTGGACGTGTTCAAGTGGTCAATGAAGGAGTTTTGTTGAGATCTTTGAACTCATCGACAAGTTAATTGGGTCATATAGACAGCGCGATGTTTTAACAGGGCAATGCCTGGCAGAATCTTTTGCCCAGCTCGTCGTGAACGTCATTTAATTTGTGTCTGTGACTGATCATGTTGTAAGGCATAGTCCTGATTTGGTCAATTCTTTCAAAACCGAGATGATGCTTACAATAAGGAGAAAGCTGCTTCAAGTGAGATGGCCTTTATCGCAGCCCTGAGAAGGTTTACCGCACGTAGAGGCTTGTGTACGGAACTCTTAAGCGACTGCGGTACCAATTTTTTCGGTGCTAACAGGGAACTACAAGGGAGCTTGAAGGAAGCCAAATTAGACTGAAAGAAGGTCTGCGAAACACTGGCGACCGAAGGTGCCTTTTTTTTTACCCAAATAGGACTATTCTTCCTTAAGCTACGAATACGTACATCTGCTCTGAAAGTCATACCACCGTTGAAGCCTGTTCCAAAGCTTTGATCACTTTCGGAACAGTAGAGGAAGCTACTCAAAAATCAAACCGATTTAGACTGACCTGGAAATGTATAACTAAAGTCGAATATCCTAGGCACATGTAGATATCTTATCTAGGAGTCCTATCATAAACGTGGACTGAGTATGGGCTGAGCTCAGCTTAATACACGAATTTTTCAATAGAAACAGGAAAGGTAAGCAGATCTACAGAATCTATCAAATCTAAGCACTTCAAACTTGAGAGTCAACTTTTCACCCGAATCAGGCTTTCTTGTGCATCTTCGAACTGAAGTATATGAGCAACTAATGGAGCTTGACGTTGTCCTTCTTCTATCCGAAATTCAGGGCATGGGGCAACTTATTACTGACAGACAATAAGCTTGGGACTCTCGATTGTACCACAAAAGCCACTTTTAAGCCTTTATCTTCATGGTGAGAATATCCACTGTTTATCTTAAGACCGAGAAAGCAATGACTCCTCTCTAGAAGATAAGTAACCTAGTCGAACACAGAGCCACACACTCAGTATATGTTCAACGATTGCATCCTATTCCAGGCAGAGTCGACGTTGAGTATCTTGAAGAGGAGACTCACAAGTCTGCTAATATCATCCCAAAAATATTTAAAGCCTTTTTGTTTAGGAACGGATAGCTTTTTTAGCCTACCCCTTGTTATTGTCTGAATAGGGTAACCACATACACATGCTTTTCTGGAACCAGGAATTCAACATAAAAGTTTGGATTCTTACTGGACAGCAGTTTCATAATCTTTAATGTCTTCCCATCCGAGTAAAAACCAGTGGTGGAGTTTGTTGTGATAACCGGGGAACACAATGGATCCTTGGAGATCCGAGTGAGGTTGTACATAAGTGCAGCTACCCCTATTACCTGACCTAACCTTGTTGTGACAAGCCACATTTTGAAAGGCAATGAAACAACTCTTCATTTGTAGCCAGGGATGGTCCTCTGCGATACCACATGAAATCTACCCGCGGAACCAGCCAAAGCCTACTATGAAGCGCTGAAAGCTACTTATGCTGGTGTCAGCCAGTTCGTTTAGATAGACTATGACAGAAGTTAGCTCCTAGGTAGGCTCTTCTTCGAACTGAGAGAGCTGGACACAGAGAAGGGGGATAATCATCTTTTCTTCCACCTCGTCCATACAACTTCTACAACACTTAACATATTTTGAATTTTGAGTTCCTCATTTGTTCGTAAGGGTATGCCTGATTTCAGGTTACAATAGGCGCATGTTTCAGCCTAGAAAGCACTAGGACTAAGATTCCAAGTGGATTCGAGATTACGTAATTAGACCTATACATACCGATGCCGATGTCAGAATCTATTCATGAGCTGTCTCTTTGCCACGATATGACTTTAGGTAGCCAGGGTTATTCTCCAGAGCTGCCGGGTGGCAGATCTGTATAGCTTCTGACTAACCTTTCGAACCACCTGACTAAAATGAAGTTAAACTAGCTATAGCAAGCTCAAGTCAAACAAAGCCGCTTGCTCAGATGGAATAATAGCCGAATTATTTAAGGCTTTAGAAGATAACCAGCTCACTTTAAAGACTTGGTCAGGCAAAAGTATGTCCGATAATCATCTGCATCGAGGCACCTAGTGCACGCCTAAAATCCTAAATCGCCAGATCAGCTTTTCTAGAGAAGACTCTACAGCACCAAATTTATAGTCAATGGTTATCAGGGCCACGTGGAACAGTCCAAATAGAAATGCTCTACATTGTGCCATATCCAACTTCGGTAACCCGGCTTAACTCATTCGCTTTTGCAGGAAGACAATGGAGAACACTAAAGGTCGAAAAAAAAAATCACCACGAAAACCTTCAATACGACTCGAGGTTTCAAACAGGGTGACTCGTTCTGTTTGGAACGTATACACTGCGGTCTCTGCTATACTTATGTAAGAACAATAGTGAGGACATTTCTACGTTTAAACTTAGGTTAGGTTAGGTAGATAGTTGTCCCGTGGGACTCATTTAGGCTCAGAGCCCATTGTGATGCCTATAGAATTCCCTGTGAGAGATTTGACTTAAGTCACTGTTGTCATTGAAATGATAGTGCCCATGGAATCTACTTCTGCTATGGGAGAGCGCTGGACAATGGCAGAAGAGGTGAGATGTACTTTCTTCCCCCTCCTTATTCCTACAGCTTCTGCAACGTTTCAACTTAAAAAAGGTAAAAAATTTACGATTTCTAGAAGTCAAACCTTAAAAAGTGACCCAAAGAACGCCAAGGATTCCACACCTTAAAATAAAATAAAAAAACAAACCCCTCTTTCACATTTAATAGTCCATCTTCCTGAGAACCGATAAAAATAAACCCAAATGTGCAGCAATCACTTCCTCTGTCATAAACCAACGTCAATTGTCATCAATTGAACGCACATTGATCCGGCATTAAATTCCGCCCGCTCATTGTTCCAAGTCACTCTTTCCATATGCGTAGGTGGGGGGACTCGAATGATATTCTCGGGAATTGTCATTCTCAACTACAAGATCAATTGGCACAGAGAGCAATAATTTCTTTAAGGTAATTGATGTCCCTCCCCCCCTGACTCTGACTCAGTTGACAGTAACAGGGTTGACTTTTACATTTTTTTCGATTGACAGTTTCGGGGTGTAGGAAAATGTCACAAACGTTAAGGAGGTCATAAAATCTAACCAAAGAAAATGGGGGAACAAAAAATAAAAAAATAAAATAAACGATTGAAATAAAAATGCAACTAAGTGCACAATTATTTTCAAATAAAAACCGGCAAGAGTGGCAATAAAATGTTCATTTTCATTACGCGGCTGTAATGGTGTTGAATGGAAAATCAAACGATTTTTCTTTCTCATTTAGACTTTAGAGGGAGAAACCGTGACTTCTTCCGGCTTTTTCTTTCCAAAAATACTCGCAATTCCACATGCAACAACTCTCGTTAATAAAAACGTCATAAATCACTCAGAATATGTGAGTTTTTGGTTTTTCCCTTCGCCAGAGATGGTCTCGAGAAAAATAAGAAAAAAATAAAACTTTACCTTAGATGTTGGGATTCTTGTATTGAAATTTAACGTTGGGTGGCACACTATTGACAGCCTACACTTCTCGAATAAACAAATTAAAAATGTGTAAAAATGCGTTAAATTAGTTCTTAAAAACGGTTTTTTTTTAGTGCAAGCAAAACATGACGTTTATTTGGTTTTTATGATTATTTTCTTGAACATTTTATTGGCACAATGAATATCTACGAATTTGATGGAGAAACCATCAAGTTGACAATTTTTATTTTTAATTTTAAATCCACAAGTAAACTAATAAAAAAAAAACATAAGGGTCTTCCAATAGGGACTTTCGAACTTTGACAGTTGATAGATAGGCCATATTGTTGAAGCTACATCTGTCAAATTGGCTGTCGTTTATTCAGTCTGTTTTGCCAAATCACCATGGATGGATATAGTGTTCAACAACACGTGCAAATAATAAAATTGTTTTATCAAAATGGGTGTTCGGGCAACGTTCCGCGTGCTTCGCCCATTTTACGGTCGTCATAATCGTACTTCCGAGAGGACTATTCGCAGTATGGTGGATAAATTTGTGTCCACTGGTTCAGTAAACGATCAACCAACACCCGTACTTCGACGAAACGCAAGATCTGCCGAAAACATCGCCGCTGTCAGTGAAAGTATTCAGGAGAATTCGAGGCAATCGATTCCGCGTTGCTCACAAGAACTCGGCCTTTCGCAGACCAAAACTTGGCGAATTTTGCGTCATAGCTTGGGCCTGCACCCGTACAAAATTCATCTGACCCAGGAGCTGACCATAGACAACGACGTGTGTTCGCTGAATGGGCTCTGAAGCAGTTGGAAACTGACCCTAGTTTTCATCGAAAAATCATCTTCAGCAATGAGGCCCATTTCTGGATAAATGGGTACGTCAACAAACAAAACTATCGAATTTAGGACGATTCCAATCCACATGGGATCCAAGAGCGTCCAATGCATCCCGAAAAAGTCACAGTTTGGTGTGAATTTTGGGCTGGCGGCGTCATCGGTCCATATTTCTTTGAGAACGACGTTGGCGAGCGCTATAGGTCAATGATTACCAACTTCTTTTGGCCTGAATTGGATGATATGGACACCAACGACATGTGGTTTCAACAGGACGGCGCCACATTGGAATTTCTGCACGAGCGACCGTTCGACTTTTTCTTGTAGGGTTTTCTGAAGTCGAAGGTCTAAGCGAATAAGCCACAAACCACAGCGGCCCTCAAAGACAACATAACCCATGCCATCGGTCAAATTCATCCTGATTTATGCGCCAGAGTCATGGAAAATTGCATATTTCGGATGGGCGCCACCCAGAGAAGCCGCGGCAGACATTTGAACGATGTTATGTTTGTTTGTTTGTTGTTTTTAATGCATTTTTATTTATTAATTCAGTACTCTTACATGCTAGGAAAAAAACGCTTAAAACTAGCTTAACTTACTTAACTATGTTATTCTAACTTACTGGCCCTACACGGGCACTCTAAGCTAAACTTAATTCTAAATCTATGTCTTTCGACCTAACCTAACTTAATTTACTTAATGAACGATGTTATATTCCATATATAATGGCATCAATAGGCCTTTGAAACAGATACAAAATGTCGATGATATCTCACACACACTTTGTTTTATTTAAATTTAAAGATAGGAAGCGCTTAATGAAAGACCCTTTATATGTTGTCTCGGCTTGTCGTGGTTGAATTTATGGAGCGAAACTTCTTTAGCCACGACAGCGTAACAAAAAGTGAAACATTTACTTCTCGCCACATATTTAAAGGCGGGGACTAGATTTGGGTGAAACAAATTGAAGGCGTATTCCTCGTGGATGATCATGTTGTTCCTAGCTAGGTTCGAGATCACATTGTGCGTTTCTAGGACTAGCTTGGATTTGATGACAAACGAATCAAGCATTTTAAGGGCAGCTTGACTGTCTGAGTTGGACGGATTACCGTCAGAGCTCTTCAAAGATGGTGGCGATGTTTTGGTAGGGAGTATGCACCAGATCATCTGCAAAGTATAGGAGGACGAAAGCATGCCCGACGACTGGACTGTCAGCTCTATCTGCCCCATCTTCAAGAAAGGCGATTCTATGTTTTGTAAGAACTACCGAGGCATATCCCTGCTTAATGTAGCTTACAAGATCCTGTCCAGTGAACTGTGTGAACGACCAAAGCCGTTTTGCACCACACTCATCGGCACCTATCAGTGTTGCTTCCAGGCCGGCAAATCGACGATAGACCACATCTTCACGCTGCGGCAAATCCTGGAAAAGACCAACGAGTTCCAAGTCGATACTCACCATCTTTTCATCGACTTCAAAGCCACATACCACAGCATTCATCGCACCGAATTCGGGATCCCGAGAAAACTGATCCGGTTGTGTCGCGCCACGCTAGAGAACTCGCAATGCGCAGTGCAGTTTGGGAACAGAACCTCAAAATTATTCCAAATATTCACCGGATTTCGGCAAGGAGACGCGCTGTCGTTTGATTTCTTTAATCTTGTGCTGGAAGATAGTGCGAAAGGCCGGCGTTAACACTAGATTTAACAAATCCATCTAGCTGCTGGGATACGCAGACGATATCGACATCATCGCCCGTTCCCAGAGCGCCATTATTGAGGCTTTTACGGCAATAGAAGAACTAGCCTACGTCGAATATTTGGTCCAGTCTGCGAGGAGGGCGAATGGAGGAGAAGGTACAACCGCGAACTCTACGAGCTGTACAAAGATGTGGATGTAGTCCGGAAGGCAAAAATCCGTCGACTGCAATGGCTCGGCCACATCGAGCGAATGGACGAGAATGCTCCAGCTAACAGGATCTTCGAATCCCAGCCACCTGGTTCACAAAGAAAAAGAAGACTGAACCTCCGGCCTAAAGATCAGGCAATCGCGGACGCCAGAAACCTTGGTCTTGAAAACTGGAAACAGCGTGCTTGGGATGGAGCGTGAAGGATGGAAAGCGGCATTAGTTCAGGCTCAGACCCTCCAAGGGTCGGTGGCCTGACAAGTAAGTAAGGAAGTGACTGCCTGAGAAGGTTTTCCCTTACGGTGTGACCGGCATGATTAAGTAGCACACACTGATTGTTAGCCAAGATCAATGTTCACCCGTGTGATGACATTTGTGACTTAAAAATATGCATGTGTAGTGTGTGGATGAAATGGGTAGTAATCACATGGAATGATGGGGTAGCGAGCTCATGAGTAGGCGACTGAATTGAGCGACAGTAAGGTTTACAGATGCATGCCTGTTGTTATGAAAAAAAAAAAATTAAGAAGTTTGTAGTACAAGGAGGAAGACCCACATAATACCCAAGCGCAGATTCTCAAAGGCCTAAGCCCCAACTTTTGAAAAATCCCCAAACGCATGCACTGTCTTGCGATTACCGCTCCGCTTTTCTGCTCTATTCCTTGCTTGACGAAAGCGATATAAGGCCATAACTCGGAATATAACAGAAACCTGTTGCTTCTAACCGATTTTGGACATAAAAGGATAGGATAGGATAGAGTAGCGATAGGGGATAGGTTAGGTTAGATATGTGGGAGTCTAGTCTACCAACTGAGAACACAGCACACTTAGACCAACATTTGGGTCAATTTTGCCCATTGTTTGCTATCCTGAGAACCTTTAAAGAGAAACCACTGGATTACAACTAACCAGATGGAGATACAAATCTCTTCCAGTTCGTCGAAGAAGTAACTACCAAGAGCCCTCATTCTTCCATTAGCCATGGCAGAATCGACTCGCAGATTCCTTCGACTAAGTTAAATCAAAAAATGGTCCTTCTTCTGCTGGATTCCTTATGGCAAGAAGCTTTCACTTTTTGGTCTGAGTAGGTACCTGCATAAATGTTTTCATTTTAATGTGTGGAATCCTTGGCCTTTCTTGAATCACTTTTTAAGGTTCAATTCCTAGAAATCCTTACGTTTTTACCTTTTTAAAGATTCAACATAAAATGTAAACGAATGGATGTATGTAAATGCCCCCACAGTTGTATTTTAGAAGATGCAATGTGTATGTTTAACATAATAGCTCAATCTGGATTCTTGGTCAACCATAGCAAACAAGCTGAAAAGTTGACGAACAAGCTTTCAATTGATAGCCACCCTTGTCGTCATAATCCAGTATGCAAACATCCTGTATACCCAGCTGTGAGTTGATAGCTAGTCGAGGCCGAGTGTTATGTCCGACGTTTGACCGGCGTTCGATCCTAAGACGCATACACAGTCTTAACATTTGTATCGAAGGACCATGATATAAGTTCAAAAAGTCGTCCATAACGTGTCACTGCAACGTCGAATTCTCCACATTTCATAACAGCTCACCAAGTTTTGAAATCTAAAATTGGAAATTGGGATAATGAGCACGTGGAAGGTTAAAAAGTCAAAAACGTATGATATACTCATGTACACTCACACCCATTTTAATTTTTTTTAAGAAAATAATAATTTATGGCAGCGATATTGCGTCGAAGCCATATGGCATATTTTCATGGTCATACTAGCTTCGCATCCGAGTCGTAAAATGTATCAAATTGAGCGTAAATTTGAAGCATATGCCCAATAAAACACACGAAATAATATGAACCCCCAAAACACTTAAAGGATGCCCCTTTAGAACTTTAGATGGAAGAAGCAAATTTTCTTGTGAAATTTCCCCCTTTCAAGTTCAAAATGAGTTAAATGAATATTATTCCCTCTAGAGTTGTTCTAGCGCCCACGTGCCATGAACCAATCGTTATCAAAACATACTTATACAGCTACTCTCAGTAGCTATTTACAATTGATGTGCCAATGGAGCTCTTTATATCTGAAGTGTCGTCAAAAGATGATGACCACTTGGTTAGATTAGATTTTTTGGTTTTACTTCGTTAGACTAGGACCTGTGTCGACTCACTTAAGAGGCCGTATCGACTTCAACAGATTTTATTCTTCAACCCTCGGGTAAGTGGTTCAGTGGTCTACAATGCGCCTACTCTAGGGCGAACTTAGAGGAATCGACTAGTTCAAAAGTGGAATATGTACCCACGAATCGTTGTGTGAGAGTGTTACCTTCACTTATACGATGGCTCTGCTGAGTCGTCATCACTGTTTCTTACCAGACATACAATGGCTAGCTAACTTTACTGAAATGAGCTTCCAAGGCGTCACATAGGTATACATACGTACCCACATTAGTCTGGAAAGGAGAGTGATGAATCTTTCTAAGAGTATTTTGAGACTCATCTTGCCTGAAACAACATACTCGCACTTGTGCCTACATATGACCAAAACGGAGCTACCGGTCTACACTGCCTACTTTGCTTTGTTTACTCCACTATCTCTCCCCAGAGACAGGGCAGAATTCCATCCTCGTTGCTTCAAATTTCCTAGACTAAGCGCTCTGGCATTCCCAAATTCTTGGAGGTTCGGTCATTGTTGACATCTCGAACCTGGGGCTGTGGTTAAAAAATCCTCTTGGCTGGAGCCTTTCTATCCATTCGATCGATGTGGCCAACCCAATGTAGTCGTCGTACCTTGGCCATGGCTCTCTATGAGCTATCGCCCCAAATATTTTTATATTTGTTTTTGGGGCACCTTTGCATTTGACACCCCACTAGGGTGTGGATACCCTAAAGGAGATAAGCTATCAGCAGTAAAATTTTGTCATATGCGTGGACCAGTGGATAGCATGTACTTTGCTTCCCCTTGTTTGCTTCAAGACCAACTCGTTTCATCAGTTTAGCAGGAGCGACCGCTGATGTCAATATCATCTGCAGACGTGGACGGATACATTAAAAATAGTTCCTTCCGTGTTGACTCATGGGGTTTGAAAAAGTTGGGAAGAACTGCATCCAACCTGCGCGCTGTTCTGCAGCATAAGACTGGACAGCTGGACCCGTTTTGCCGGAAATTCAGTTCCTGACAATGAACACTATCATATGCGACTTTGAAATCCGTAAAAAGGTGGTGAGTCTCGGCTTGAAATTTGTTGGTAGACCTTGGTATAACCATCCTCTTTAAAGTCTTGGTTTGTAGCTACTAGATTCATTCATTTTCCGGCAATGAAAAATTCCCTTAATCTCCAAAGAGTTAACTTTTTTAACTGCCCTAGGCTACTGTGCCAATAATTATTGAAATACGTTTGTTACCAGCAAATACCTGACGACAACAAAAGAGTCCAGACCTTCGGGGGATAATAATTTTTACCACAGTTTTCGTCGAATCGCCATTACCTATTCGAAATTGGAAACAGGAAATTCTCCAGAGATGACACAGCCATTGGCACGTTTTATTGGATTGTTGCGCCACAGGTAGAATGATTTCATGCGCGCTTTACACTTTATGACTGTGATGACATTTTTAAAAACTTCTAGGGTTTAATTCAAGTCTCCATTCAACAGCATGACAGCTGAAATTGTTTGCAACTGTAGCGGCTTAAAGTCACACAAAAGGTGGTTTAGATTTCCTTGAATTTACATGTTTTCCGTGCAATTTTAGTTGAAAATTGGGCATTTTTCTTCATTTCGTCTTCACAGAATTCTTTTCAATTACAACGTGTCAAAAGGTTTCTTTAAAACTGACAAAATTGAGCAAATCCCTCCCAGTGAACTATATAATGAAGATGACTTCTTCCAATTCGACTGTAAATGACAGCTTTCAAGACAAAACCAACCCGCATCGCTGCTGTTAAGATCCCTCAACTCCATTCTTACTTATTTGTCTTCTTAAAAAGTACAACAGCCATTAACACCCAGTATCCCCCCACTCATTTGCCGTTGCTTAATTAATTTGTTAAATTGCAAAATAACGACATTCCTTGATGACTTGACTTGACGTTGCCCCTTGTTCAGGGAACGAAAGTACATATGTACTCGCAACTTTAACCATCATCTTCATTCTAATCGTGTGCTTCAATTAAAATTGTCCACGCTTTTCTTTTTTTGCCAAAAAGAAATGAAAAAAAAAAAGGAACGACAAACAGAAATGTGAAACAATGAAGCAGCGAAATAATTTCTCTTAATGAATGAACTGTCAACTCATAGCCATAACTCACCCCCGACAATCGGCACTAAGGGTATTCCACTCGAATCGTACTTCTCCTCACTCTTGGAGGAGTTGCTACCACTATTACTGCTGTTGCTGGATTTGCCAGGAACACAGCTAATGGGTTTCTTTGATTTCCACAGCTTCATTTTTTCTTTTATATTTTTTTGTATCTATATATCTCAGGATTAATCCGTTTTGTATTCTTATATTTTTTTATTTTTTATTTCACCGACTATATGTTTCACAATTTTTTTCTTCTCTTTTCTTTTTCACCCACTGTTTCCCCTCATTTTGGAGATATATTTTTAAATTTTTTCTTCACATTTTCATCATCATCATCACTTGCAGATACTTTTCGATATCTTTAAACTTTATGACTCTTTTTAATGGAGACTTTCGCATTTATTTCACTATACACTTATAATTTACAGAACTTTAGTGAATTTTCATAAACTTTTCATTGAAAATTATAGTGTGTTGTTAAAACTTTGCACAATATTCAAAAAGATACACGAAAAAGGAATAAAATAAACGTTCACGTATATGTATCGATGATCTATTTTAAGACGCGCACCGTCGCGCGTATTGCGTGCACGGCCTAGAGAGTGTGAGTATGTCGAGAGTTTCCGAATCCGAAAGAACTATCCGAATCCCACGACGAGTATCTTCCAAATGAAATTGCACAATGAAACGCGATGGTGAACGCGAAAAAAGAAAAAAAAAAAAAAAAAACATACACACCATGCGATACGATGAATGTTGCTACTGTTGCCGGCACTGGTAGGTAGCAACATTACACACAGAAAAATGTAAAGCAAAAGCAACAGCCTCGTCGACAGCTGAGAGCAAACAAGCCAAGCATGACAAACAGACAAAGTGTGTGTGTGTGGAAAACTCAAAGGAAAAACGAGGAAAATTCAAAAGAAATTGTGTGTAGATGCAAGGTATCAAGGATGTTGCAGCAACATTAAAAGTTTTGAGTGATTTTTGTGGAAATTGAGTTTTTTTTCTCCAATGTTGCTGGAGGGAAATAGAAGATGATTCAGACATTCTTGCAATATTTCTTCACAAACCGAAAGTACTGCGAAATGTGGTGAGTAGTGGTGCCTTCGAATCTGATAGATCTGAGCTGAGGTATTTTCGTATTCGGACTTGGACGAATGAACAATTTCTCTGCAACATCGTTGTTTCTTTTATCAATTGCTTACAAACTTTTCTCCTGCTCATGTTGAGAAAGATCTTATGGACGGCATGTAAACTAAGTAGGTATAGCTAGATTATGCAGACGACATTGTAATCATCGCCAGAACTTGGGCCTTCGCGAACATCAAATTAGATGAGTCTGTTTGTAAAGGGAAAGAACACAAACACACAAGGACAACATATGTCTACAAACACCGAGACAGAAGCCCGACGTCTTGGCCTAAACGTGACAATGGACGGCTATAACTTTGAGTGAAGAAATTCTTCTACCTAGACACTGCTATCAACGAAAATGGCCCAGCGATTGACTCGTGTAGAGTCTCTGCCTACGACAAGATTCCATTCCATTCTCTTCAGCCCCGAGTTTCGTGCTTCCAAAAATCCAAACCAAGCGCTCTGGCATCTGCAATCATTTGGTTTTTTAACCGGAGGTTCGATCTTCCGGTTCGTCTCTAACCAGGGGTAGAGACGGGAACATCCTCTTGGCTGGAGCATTTTTGTCCATAGAATCAGATCTAGTTGTCGTATGTTGACTTTTATCCACATCTTGATCCAACTCGTCGAGTTCGTGGTTCGCCTTCCCCGCACACGAAGACCAAACATTCAACGAAGAACTTTTCGTTCGAAACTTCCCAATATTTTCCCTGCTTTTCTGCCAGAGCGCCAAGCGCTGTAACTTTGGCCTTAAGGGACAAGATGCAGTAAGACTCTAATAGAAGGAACTAAAGAGGTCCCGAATCCGCTATATGATGTGGAAGGATGAACATTTTTAGAGAAAGTGCGTTTGGAGTCTTCGTGAGAAAATGTCTACGTTCAATTTAGGGTCCTATATGCGTTGCCACTTCGTCAACTTTGATCCAGGCATCCAGGTAACCTCGACTTTCATAAACTTCTTTTTGCAACTTTCTGCTTAGGCGTTTGGATAACTTTGTAAGTTGAACCATTGAAATTTACAACCATTTCCTTCCTTCTTTTAGTCTTACTACTTCTCAGCTCCTGACTGTTTGCTTAACCGACAATAGTTCCTTTGTGCCAACACAACTACTTCCATAACATCATAACTTTTGTTGCTTTGCCAAAACTAAGTGATTCTCAAAATGCTTCATCATCCATGAAGTTCACTGCTCCACTATGAGACGACTCCTCTTTGTCCATTGTAATCGAAACATAAATCACTTTCTAGTTTCAAACTCCCAAGCATCTTCAGATCGATAACCTTGCATCGGTTTAAGGAAACGACAGAACTCCTTGATGAGAGGGGGCCAGGCGTTTCAAACGGAACACGCAAAACGTATACGCAATATTTCCATGTTTACATTTTACAAATGTCTAAGAGGAAGGCTGGATTTCTATTCTTCTTTCGTGTTTCTTCCTTCATTCCATTCCTTTGCGTCTTTTCGGTGTGAATTTATGGCGCGTGAGTGAAGATATTTTTGGCCACAACTAGCATGGAAATAAGAATTATATCTGAGTGTTAGTTCGTGAATTGAATACGACAAAGTGTCACATTCATTGCTTTCCAACGCAATGAAGTTGAAGATGGGAGTGGAACTTGTGGAATGACAAAGAAGGTGACATTTGGTTTCACAGAAAATTACGTTCTTTGTCAAGGTCGATAAATTCAGCATAAGGAGGAAGGTAAAAGAGCTCTGAAAGCCTACCACCACACTTTACTTTTAAACAGGAAACCCACAAGTGAATCTTCAGTACCATAGTGCATCAACCACTATAAAGCACAAAGCTACATTCATAAGAAGTCGAGTGCTGCAACACACACCAACAAATAATGTCAAGCACTTAACCTTCAGCTTTATATCAGACACTGTATGCAATTAGGGTTGATAGTATGTTAGATAGGGGTGACGAAAAGCTGTTCGTACCACATCAATGTCAAGCTAAATACTTGACGTTTCTCAAAAAAGCCAATTATCTTCGAAAGTACCATGATTCAGCATGTTTATGGTGCGCACGCTTTCTGTGTGATAAGTAAAATTAAAACGGGACTGGAAGCCATTTGCCAGTAATTATGCACTTAACTCAATCATCCGACAACACATTTCGATAAAAAGCGAGTTTAGTTGAAGTGGGATTGGATGCGTCTTTGATGCACCGAATTTGGAACTAGAAGGGAGGTTGTTAAGAGTTGGGACAACAAGTTATGGATTTAGAGGAGAAAATAGACTTGTAAGTTGAGAATTTAACATTTTGATGTTTTGTAGCATGTCACTTACACTTCATAAGAAAGTTGCCGCTATTGCTAAAGGAGTAAGGGAGGACGAATACGCTTAACAGTTACTAAGAGATATATTTGTGGTAACAATGGTTCGGTGGTTAGAACGTTGCACTGTCAACAAGGTTATATGGCACTGCGACTGACGCAGTTAGACAAGGAGATCCTCTATCTTTCTAATTAAGTTAAGGATATCTCCCAGTCGAGGCATTATGAATGTTCTTCGGTGTTAGGAATTTCTTGTGGAAAAAGCGTTTCCTCACTTTGCGGACAGCCACGCACTCACATAGTACGTGTACAATTGATTCGTCGTCCTTTAAGCAAAGTCGACTTTCAGATACCTGTTTAGTTTATGTTAGTGATATCTGAGGCTGCCGGCAAGCCTTCAGATATCGCCCCTTTTGTGGTTCAGAATGTTTCTTGTGATGTTAGCCTATCTGAGTCCCTGGATGTTGTTCCCATGGGATAGGAAGTTCCGATTTTCCCAGCAGTCCAGAATCGTTCTAAACACGGAAGTAGGGATGCCGCAGAAGGGTTCAGTACCTATGTATCTTTTTGAAGAACCTTTTTTTGCAAGTTGGTGTACGTTCTGGTACTCACCAGAGCTTAACTTTAATCGGCTTTGAGAGATCTTGGAGAGCATTGAGGCCGTCTGGAACGCCCTTTGAGTTACAAACCTCAGTGCCAGCAAACTCAAGTTAACTTAGGCTCAAGTCTCAGAAAAACCAAAGTTTGTTATTGTTGTTGTGTTATACTTCAAAGACTCTCTAGAAAGGTAGATAACATAACGTAACCAGCAGATAATCTACCCTATATCCCAAACCAAGGTACACTGAGAGATTAAGTATCCGCAGATAAGGAATTTGAAACTTTTCAGACGGCAAAGCAACGCTCAACTCTCTTAGTGCTTTAGACTCCTAACAATTTCACTCTTAAACTACGAGCAGACGGTATACAAAAGTCGCATATGTATATATGCGAATCTGACGTAATTTTAGCGTCATCATATGCGATTTTTACTCGCATATCGTCTGAACACCGTTTTGGGACAGTCCGCATATGCTCGCAAACCATATGGGGACGATATGCGACAACTGGATCGCAAATCAATTTGCGACTTTTACGTTAATCGTATGAAAACTCTCGCATATAATTTGTGACATTATGCCACCATTTGCGAGCGTCACAATCCTATGCGACCGCACGAAATCATGACATTGCATATTTTACCCAAAGTATATATGTATGTATATGTAAGTATATATTGGTGACGATAAGAGGGTAAAAACAAGACTGTTATTAATTCCTACCTACCTACATGAAATGTGAAAACAAAACTAAAAAGCATGTGTGTTGGTAAATAAAAATTTGGTATCGAGATCGGATCGCCCTGCCGTCAAATGGGCGCCATTGACCCTTCTAGTGGTGATGTTGTGTTTACTGTTCACTTTCTATGCAATTTCTTAGTAACCCTTATTAAAGGAACGGAACTTTCGGTGTGCGAGTTGCAACCAACCCTTTGTCCGCACAAGAGGCACTTTTTTCAAACTCACTTCTTTGCGGTTTTTAACTTCGTCGTCATTTTTCTTCCTTTTAGACATTTTTAATTAATTTCACCACTTCAACATGTTTGAGATGAGAAACGTCAAAAATCACACTAAAAATGACTGCAAATCTGTGATGTGTAAATTGTGTCGCATATCGTCTAAACACCTCGCATATAGGCCACCAAATTTGCAATCCCATTTGCGGATCTGTCATATGCGAGAACCTTCATCGCAAATGTATTTGGGATTTTTGGGACAAAAGTCGCATATCGTCTGAACACGTGCGAGTTTGCGAGCACTGCTGTACGTATAGAATTTGCGAGTTTTTTCGTGACGTCAGCACTCGCATATATATGCGAGTTTTGCATACCGTCTGCTCATAGCTTTACTTTGATTTTCAGAACTTTGATTCAAATGAACATATGTAGAAGCGAAAAGGGAGCTACCAGGCGACAGTCTGAGTATAATATGAACTATCTCTGCAAGGAAACTATCAAGAGAGTTAACAGCTGCGCCATGTCACAATCAAAAGAGTTACTTGTAAAAGTACTACTGATATTACGCCAATCTTGCAACTTGTACAGATCATTGGGATGTAGAAACCAATGCAGCTGAACGTGATATCCCATCCAGAACTGACAGTGTAAAAACGTTCTCTAGAGGCAATGTTATGATATGTGTTTTCGGGAGGTTTGTTTACATCCCTTAGCACTGCAGTGTCTCTTCAGGATCCTATTGCCTCTTCCCTTATGTGTTCTTGATGAGTCTTTTCACTCCAAAGGATGTCAGGAAGTTAAGTGGATGACAGCAAGCTTGTTACACCAAGAATTATTCTCTTTATGAATTGAAAGAGGGCTTGGAATTTCGTAAAGATGTGTAAAAAGGTCTCTTCACTCTCAAGACAGGGTCTACAGCTTGTATCTGTAGTACGATTCATACGATTAAGCTGTTTGGATCCTAGGGTTCTTTCTATGGAGAGGTATCTCAACAAATTTGACGTTCGCAAACTTCAACAGCTGGCTAGTAATAATTTGAGAAGATTGTTAGACCTTAAGCGCCATGAATAAAACTGTAACAACCTTGCAGAAACTCTTGATCTTGACGCTGTCTAAGGTCTCCTTTCAGTAAATAGTTTTATGCTACAAGAGAGTAGCTTAAGCAAGCTTCTCACAAGGACAATACTCTTCCCTTTTTGATACATATCAAAGGAATAAACTTACTTTATTAACATCTTGATAATTTATAAAATTAGATGACATGTACAAAATAAAATCAGATTCGTCTAAAAGAAATTATAAACTACATTCAAGCACCTATCTACACTCTTCTACATGTCATTTTGGGTCGATCTTTAACCCTCTAATGCCTATACCTTACGAGTCACCACACTTAACTGTATTATTTGATGTTAAATCTGTTTAGGCCCAATTATAGTTTAAAGATCGCGTCGCTGCAGTGCGTTCAATTTGTAAGCAACATCACTTCAAAGCCAAAACTGACCGCATAAACAGACAAATAAATATTTTTTTCCAAGCACCGTTTTCACAAATCAAAAGGAGACACATAGTAATTTTAATCAGATTGATTTAAAAATCCCACCATCCCTGAAGTCAAAGAAGGCTTATATTCCAGCTGCAGATGTCAGTTACGACAGGGTGGGCCACTGGTGACAAAATGACGTGTAAATTGCCAGGATGCAAGACAGAAACTCGAGCATATTTCACCAAATGCAACTTGAACCGCTGCCATTTAACCACCAAGTCGTGTTTCCATACGTTCCATCAACGATAATGGTGCTGTTTTGCTTTTTTATGGATTTCGCCTCTTTGCATTCAATAAAATATTTTTTTCATACGCAACACCTATGCATTTTTGTTTGCTCCAAATACCTAAGCCCGCCTCAAGGCGGAGTGCAGACTTTTACCTCTACAAGGTGTTAAGTTCACCAAATTGAAAATCGGACTTCAGATTCGATCTTCTCTACTGAATTATTGACTCAAATCAAAAATTAGGCATTAGCGGATTAAACAATACCAAGTAAATGTCAAAAGTCCCACCAAACCCCACACAGAACTGTCAGAATTAGCCTCATCACCTAATTCTTTCCAAATCCATTCATTATGATACGCAACATCAGTGTACACTCCTGGATAGTCCTTCATGGAACAACTATTCGCCCACGAAACAATTCCAATTTGTTTGCCTGCATGTACCAATGGTGCACCCACATCCGATTGACAGATGTCATCATCCGTTTCTATATGCTTTGCACAGAGCATACCATCTGAAATAAGTCGACCAAAAATTCTCGCACAATTGTTCGTATCTATGGTTGAAACATTCACCACCAGGAGTTGGTGTGATATGTCGCCCTAGAAGAAATGCCTTAGTTCCGGATTTCAGACAAAACAATTGAAACTTACATTTTCACTCTTTCCCCATCCGGTCTCTGCAGCATGTATCTCCAGAGCAACAGCTTCCCGATTGACTTCGATCGGTCGCACAGACATGTGATTTGAGGGAATTTCCCGACTCAAAAACAACAGACCGATATCGTCCCGTCTTGTGTTTAAAGCAAAGGTTATTGGATATCGAATATGCGTTACTCGTGACATAAAGGTGTGCTTGGTGGTTTGATAGCGATTAAGCGTGCCCATAACCACGTTTAATTCTGCAGGATGACGCGGGGATTTTGAGTTTAAACTGCAAAAAGAAAAAAAAAAACCATTAGTCGTCAATTAAGATAGGGAAATCAGATAACGTTGATTTTATCTCACACGTCAAACTGTCAAACTGTGAAACTTACTCAAATAGGCAATGTGCAGCTGTAAGAACCACTCGTCGTGATATCAGTGAACCTCCACAAATGTGCCCTTCACCAAAAGTAGTCTCTTTCTCGATCAGACGTATTGACGCCTGGTGTCGGGTGTCTTCCAATAGGGCAATAGCCCTGCTGTTGATTTGTGGATTTGATAGTTCCGCCTTCTCAAGACCATGTTGTGCTAAACCTGGAAAGAGATAATCTGGGAAAGCCACAAAATCGCGGAATGAGGTTGGAAAGCATTTTTAAAAAACCCGGAAAACATTATCCCGGATTATAAAATCTCGGAAAACATGATCCCAGATTACTAAATCCCGGAAAATGACGATCCCGGAAACGTAGCAAACATTCCGGGATTTTATTTTTTATTTTTTTATTTTAACCCTTTAACCCTACCGAGGTCCAGCGCGATGCACAAACTAAACTTTCGTTAATATTTTTTTTAAACTAAGAAACGCACTATTGCGCCATTTAAGGTATTCTCGGGGGCCGCTTTCCAAAAGTTCACCGCTCAAATCGATAAAAGTTTATACTTTTCTAATGTAAAATGACCTCCTAAACACGAAAATAATAATCATAATCAACCAAGTTATTAACAATTAAAGTTTCCGGAAGGACCCCTAAATTCTCGTCATTTTCGAGGTATATTCGCCGACAAATTGGAGTTTTACTTCAATTAACAACATCATATTTATTGTTCACAACCTGTTAAATGTTGTTAACAATTAAGAAATAAACACATAAACGTAATAATAAAATCATTCGTAATTGTTAAGTGGCAGCTAACACCAAAATGTATCGGCACCTAAAAGTATGTGATAATTTCATGCACCCAGCTCTAGAGTGCATTTAAATTCGAATAAATGAAAATTAGAGCCGAATCAAACAGTGTTCGAGTGGCGCGCTTCGCGGTTTAAAGGGTTTTTAAATCTCTTTCTGTGGAGTTTAGCCGCTCACGCAACTTCGTTGCCTCGCTTAGGGTAAGTGCTTGTTGCCTGGCAGGCGCCTGTGTCAAATTTTTTCACCGTGTTGATACTTAAAACCACCACCGCCTGAGAGTATGCAAGTTTATATACAACAAATGAAAAAAAGGACAAAATGTCGCTTTTATTACACTTATTACGTTCATTTGTTTATTTTTCATTGTTAACAATATTTAACCGGTTATGAACAATAAATATGATGTTGTTAAGTGGAAATTGAAGTAAAACTTCAATGTAACTTTAAATATACCTCGAAAATGAATAGAATTCAGAGGTCTCTCCGGAACCTTTAACCAAATTTATTCATTTTTTATTTATTTATTTATTTATTTATTCCATGAAATGCTTACACATTAAGATATAGTATCTTATAAATTAGTGACAAGCTTGCAAATGATTTTATTATAACTTTTAAATTTTAAATGAAAGCTACGTTATTTAGTGAGAAAGAGCAAGTAAAGCAATGCAACAAAAAGAAAGAAAAATAAAAGTAATGAATAGAATTAAGTTCTTTTAAAATAATTTTTTAACTCATGTTTAAGTCGTGTCGTGTTATCAATTCTTCTGATATAACGCGACAAAGAGTTCCAGAGTCGGACAGCATTAATGAAAAATTAACTATTATTTTCGTGTTAAGAAGATCATTTTACATTAGAAAAGTATAAACTTTTATCGATTTGAGGGGTGAACTATCGGAAAGCAAAGTCCGTTTTTTTCATCGCAACATTTTTCGTAGAAAATTTAGTAATAAATCATTTCAAACCCAGAAGTGGTCTTTCCAAAGATTTTCACGACAAATGTCTCTTCACACCTCCAAATAACAATCACTGTCTTCCTTTTTGAACTCACCTATAGGAAGATCACAAATTACCAACACAAAGCAAATCACTCTACAAAACTTCCGAATCATAACGATTTTTTTTTTTTTTAAATTTTCTCGTAACTTATTATTTTGTCAAAACAACTTTAATGGCATAACCAACTGCAAACTACAACAATCCACTCCGACGTACAAATAACAAGTGCTAAACCAAGAATTGATGCGCAATAGTCGGTTCCAAATCAAAAGCTACAAACTCGAGCAGGATTTTTTTTCCCCAGGCATCCTCTCTTGTGTACACACAAAACAGGAGAAAAATCGCCGATCGTCAACGCTTACTGATGAGATCCTTGAATGAGATTGGGCTGTATAGGAAGGAGTCTTTGTTGCCAAATGCGAAAATCGAGGGTAGAGAAAGTTCGTGAAGTAGTGCTCCAGATTTCACATGAACACGTACTACACGTGTATTTAAGATGTGCGTGTATTAGCACGGGTACACGTGTCAGACACAGATGCTCGTGTATTTAGATACACGTGAATTTATGGCGTGAATTTGGTTCGTTTCGTGTATGATGTGCGCGTACTCGGGCTGTGTATTCGTGTCAAAAACTCGCGTAATTTGTTTTTTTTTTTTTAATTTTGTAGGGTTAAAGGGTAATGAATACCAATACACAAATTAATGATTTCAAATTCAAATTTAATGTGATTAATAGATGCATTTTATAATGAAATGCTTCAGGTACACGGGCCGAGTGCGTGCACATTATACACAAACCAAATACACGGACCAAGTACGCGCACATCATACACGGCCCGAGAACAAGCACATCGTACACGAAACGAATCAAATTTACGTATCTAAATACACGTGTACCCGTGTCTATGATTGCATGTTGAAATACACGGATCGAATCGAGAGCCCTAATCAAAACCTCCAATTGGTTCAACGAATAGCTAAGGTGATCCCTCCAGATCTGTGGGTTATCACAATGGACCTATCACTGATCTTAATGTGCTGGCACCAGCTGGCAGCTACTTCAACCTTATACATAAGTCATATGTGTCATATAAGTCATATATGTACCCAAGTACATAAGTCATAAAATATTTATTGAGCAGGTAATGCTTACAGACAAGGTAGCTAACCTAACCTAGTTAAGATGGAAGCAAGAAGTGAATATTATCCCAATTAATATGCTCTTCAGACTACCGCAGGCGATCCTTCCTAAAGGAATGCCACTTCATTACTCTGTAGTTCATGAATTGAAAACGACAAAGTGTCACATTCATTGGTTTTCAACGCAATGAAGTTGGATGGGAGTGGAATTTGTGGAATGACATTTGGTTTCACTGAAAATGACGTTCTTTGTCAAGGTCGATAAATTCAGCATAAAGAGAAAGTAAAAGAGCTCTGAAAGCCTACCACCACACTTTACTTTAAACAGGAAACCCGCAAGTGAATCTTCAGTACCATAGTGCTTCAACCACTAAAAAGCACAAAGCTACATTCATAAGAAGTCGAGTGCTGCAACACACACCAACACCAACAAATAACGTCAAGCACTTAACCTTCAGCTTTATATCAGACACTGTATGCAATTAGGGTTGATGGTATGTTAGTTGGGGTGGCGAAAAGCTGTTCGTACCACATGTCAAGCTAAACACTTGACGTTTTTCAAAAAGTGCCATGATTTAGCATGTTTATGATGCGCACACTTTCTTTGAAATAAGTAAAATTAAAACGGGACTGGAAGCCATTTGCCAGCAATTATGCACTTAACTGAATCATCTGACAACACATTTCGATAAAAAGCGTGAAAACTTCTTGAATTAGAACGAGTTTAGTTGAAGTGGGATTGGATGCGTCTTTGATGCACCGAATTTGGAACTAGAAGGGAGGTTGTTAAGAGTTGGGACAACAAGTTAAGGATTTAGGGAAGAAAATAGACTTGTAAGTTGAGAACTTAACATTTTGATGTTTTGTAGCATGTCACTTACACTTCATAAAAAAGGCCCCAGCATTGCTAAAGGAGTAAGGGATAGGAGATAAGAATAGAACGTTGCACTGTCAACAAAGTTATATGGCACTGCGACTGACGCATATGGCACTGGGACCTGAAAGATCTATTGTGCTTGGATGTCTGCTCTCCATTTAAAACCCTAAGGTTGTTCCTACGGAGAGGTTTCTCAACAAGTTTGGCGTTTGCAACCTTCAACAGCTGGCTAGTAATAAGATTGTTAGAACTTCAGTGCCATCTAAAGTGAATAAAAGTGAAGCAATCTTGCAGAATCTCTTGATCTTGACGCTGTCTTAAGTCTCCTTTAAGTAAATGGCTTGACACTACAACAGAGTTGCGAATTTCCACTTGTTGGGCAAGCTTCTCACAAGGACAAACACCTCCGTTTTTCGAAGGCATAAACTTACTTTATTTACATCTTGATAATTTATAAAATTAGATTACATATAAAAAATAAAATCAGATTCGTCTAAAAGAAATTACAAACTACATACATTCAAGCACCTATCTACACTCTTCTACATGTCATTTTGGGTCGATCTTTAAACGCGTACCAAGTAAACGTCAAAAATCCCACCAAACCCCACACAGAACTGTCAGAATTAGCCTCATCGCCTAATTCTTTCCAAATCCATTCATTATGATACGCAACATCAGTGTACACTCCTGGATAGTCCTTCATGGAACAACTATTCGCCCACGAAACAATTCCAATTTGTTTGCCTGCATGTACCAATGGTGCACCCACATCCGATTGACAGATGTCATCATCCGTTTCTATATGCTTTGCACAGAGCATACCATCTGAAATAAGTCGACCAAAACTTCTCGCACAACTGTTCGTATCCATGGTTGAAACATTCACCGCCAGGAGTTGGTGTGATATGTCGCCCTAGAAGAAATGCCTTAGTTCCGGATTTCAGACAAAACAATTGAAACTTACATTTTCACTCTTTCCCCATCCGGTTACAGCAGCATGTATCTCCAGAGCAACAGCTTCCCGATTGACTTCAATCGGTCGCACAGACATGTGATTTGAGGGAATTTCCCGACTCAAGAACAACAGACCGATATCGTCTCGTCTTGTGTTTATATCAAAGGTTATTGGATATCGAATATGCGTTACTCGTGACATAAAGGTGTGCTCGGTTGCTTGATAGCGATTAAGCGTGCCCATTACCACGTTCAATTCTGCAGGATGACGCGGGGTTTTTGAATTTAAACTGCAAAAAGAAAAAAAAAAACATTAGTGCACGTTATTAATGGAAATTTTGTTTTAATTAGACTCGTCAATTAAGATAGGGAAATCAGATAACGTTGTCTTTATCTCACACGTCAAACTGTGAAACTTACTCAAATAGGCAATGTGCAGCTGTAAGAACCACTCGGCGTGATATCAGTGAACCTCCACAAATGTGCCCTTCACCAAAAGTAGTCTCTTTCTCGATCAGACGTATTGACGCCTGGTGTCGGGTGTCTTCCAATAGGGCAATAGCCCTGCTGTTGATTTGTGGATTTGATAGTTCCATCTTCTCAAGATCATGTTGCGATAAACCTGGAAAGAGATAATCTACATTCTATACTTTGAAAGCATGCAAAATTGACTTGGGAGATATTTTTTTTGTTAACGAGTATATTTGATATTTTATAAGCGGAAGAAGGAATTAGGTCTTGTCCACCCTCGCATAGTGTATAGGGGGTGAACGACGCTTTTGAGCTATCTATCGCAGCCTAAATTCATTATCTGTTCTGCATCTTACCTGTACTTTGTAAAAGTATCCCTAGTCTAGTCTCACAACAAGTCTCAAAACAAACGCCCTTTGTCGGTAATTATTACATTTTTCGATTTCGATAACATAATTCGATTTGTTACCAGTCAACCTTGTATTGAATTTTATTGCACATAATCAAAACCCTAGGATTATAGTTTTCGAATTTCACAACCCTCCACATTCTACGAGAACAAAAGGTTTAAGTTATTACCCGGTCTCCTTGAAACGTTGTTACTAGCGGTTTTTATTATGCAATGCCAGACAGATTACATAATTAGTCTTGCATTTCTTAATCACCGTCAATGTGATAAGAATAGCAACGAGTCGATAAGTCATAATCAGCGTATGTGTGACTAGAGAAATTGATATTTAAGTCCAAAAAAGTTATCTACTGAACGTAAGGCCAAAGTAACGATCAAGGGTCATAGTAAAATGACATTATTCAATCGAAGCTTGTTAAGAATGTTTGAAGCTACTTTATCTTCCACAGCCATAGCCATTTGGGGTAAATTTGACATCAGATAGATTGCTGCAACGCCAGTAAGGCGTACAGCAAGGCTCAACAATGTTAAAGAAGCAGAGACGGCACAACATTCCCTGAAATATTAATCCACAAACGTTTTCCCGATAGTTAAAATATAAACTCTAAAGTCTCATGTGAAAGAGGCAGAACCCTGAGGCTTTCGAAATGTTGCAACCCGACACTTATCATCACGTATTTGTGTGTAAATCCTCAAAAAAATGCATAATATAAGACCTTAAGGCTTGATTCAAGGCGAACGTCAACGACTGATTGTTCAATACCGTGCTAGTCTGACAATGACAATGGCTTGGTTTACTTATCAAGCTTATGGATGTTCGCAGATACAGCAGCGACTGACCAGAGTGGTTCGGGGCAAAAAGGCGCAGTAGATGCTGATATAATGAACGTTGAGTACGGGGCTTATTACGAACGCCGTTCGTACATGTCTCCGATGTACTGCCTTATTGCCGTATAGCAAGTGGCTGTGATAGGGGCAATGTTTCCCAATGAGCGGGATTGACTGCCTAACTATTGCTTTTCAATCCGTTAATATCAACTTTTTCCACGAGGTAGTCATGGACGCATAAAAGCAACAGAGGATACGACGAATAACACTATACATAGACGGTTCCAATATCGCGAACGAATCTGCGACTGCTAACAACCGCAAATCGAACTTGCCATGCATCTCAAACTTTATGTCACAGTCTTTCACCCAGAAGTTTTTGGTCATGGGACACTACACCCCAAGGGAAAAGCAAAGAGATCTGCTCTGACAGTAAAGCAACAATCAAAACATTATCAAAGCTTTTACCCGAACCCCTACTCGAGGGGGAATGCAAGGGAATGTTTCAGTAGTCGAAACAATGCGCACGAGAAAGGAGACGAACTGGCGAGAAAAAGAGCGGTGCGTACCTCAAACGTCAAGATTTTCACAAATACTGTCCTGACGGCATGCACAATGGTTGGAACCAAATTATGTTTTCCGCAGAAAAACGATGAATTGCACCCCAGCACAGTTGAGATCAATGGTGGAACTTCTTACAAGGCACATAAAAAGCGCGCACACAGAATGGAACTAGTTGACACCGCAACCTGCAAAAAAAAAAACTGCGAGAAGGGAGAGGAGGACATGGAATACTTCCTCTGTACTAAGGTCTATGTGGATACCAGACTTAACGCACCTAGACAGCAAAGTAATCGGTGATATTCTAGAGCTCGACAAAAACACTGGGAAATATTCCCGACCTCACATAGAAGACAACCCTATCCCCTACCCCACACAAAACTTTCTCCAACAGTCGTTTGAGGGGAATTACGACGGGCCAAACCGAGGCCTCCACAACCAACCAACCATCCGTTTATAGTAAATCGATGACGCCATGCTAGTAGTGCATGAAAACACTTGGTTCCAGGGGCCGATCTTTCGCCATTATAGTGGCGAAAATATTCACCTAGAAAAATATTCACTTTGTCTCGACGACTTCTGAACACATTTTTAGGAGGAATACTGATCCTTTCGGAGTAAGCACATATATCTGTGTATGATCCATCTTTGAAAAGATCTAGTTGCTAATCTCTTGTCAGCGGAATGAACAAACATCATTCAATGGAACACTGAAAGATCGTTTAAAAAAAAAAACTAGTTCAGCCTAGTATCAAGAAGGATGCAGTCTTAAAGTGCCTAAATCAGAGACTCTTCTCCTAAAGCAAATTTCGAGGCTGCCGTCACTTGACAGTCGTGACATGAAAATTAATGGTTCTTCGGAGGCAGGAACTTCAAAACAGTTGTGCGACGGAATCTAGGAGTCCACGCTTCATTATAGCAAGAATATCCTTTGCTGCAACACTTTTTCTTTATCGCAACATTTTTCGTAGAAAATTTAGTAACAAATCATTTCAAACACAGAAATGTTCTTTCCAAAGATTTTTCACGACAAATATCCCTTCACACCTCTGAATAACAATCACTGTCCTCCCTGTTGAACTCACCTGTATGAAGATCACCAATTAGGAACACCAAGCAAAACACTCTACAAAACTTCCGAATCATAACGATTTTTTTCTTCTTTTTTTTTAATTTTCTCGTCACTTATTATTTTGTCAAGACAACTTTAATGGCATAGCCAACTGCAACTGTCCACTCCGACGTACAAATAAGAAGTGCTAAACCAAGAATTGGTGCGCAATTCTTAACCAATGGCATTGGATAAGAAGGATCTGACCACCTTTACTATTAAAACCACAGCTGAAAACGTCAACAATTGGGTTTGTCCCATCCTAAAAGCTTACTGATGAAACACAAAACTGGAACGCCAGCGGAAGCATATTTCACACGAGTATCGATATCTTATCTTGGCATTGTACGAGTAGGCTATCAAAGCCCACTCATGGAACTATTAGCGACAAGCGACGAGCTAAGGTTTTGTTATTTCTATGAATGGTTCGATGTGCGATGAGAATAAATCGTCGCTTATCTCATGGATTCTATTGTTAATCGGAAAATTGGCATTAAACAATTTTTGAATTTGGTCGTGTTTATATGTGTGTGTTTGGTCTTATCGTTGATAACGAGAAATTGCCACAAACAATTTGTTCAAAATATCATCAAAAATAGAAAAAAAAATAAATAAGTATCACCCCAAGTTATCAATATTAAATTTGCAGAATCGCAATTGTTTCAAGGTAGGTTGGGAGTAGGGGCGACTTGTAGCTGAATTGGATTATGAATACTTCTTATTCTTAAACTTCTCATTTAGACTTTCAGAAATGCTTCGATCAGCAAAAGCTGGAATAAAACAAACGCTAATCGAATATAAGATCCACACCGTGATCTTTAGAAGAATTCTGAACGAGCTATTTTGCGATTCCAAACCAATACCAGGTTGACCAGCACTCATATCTATTCATGCTGGGAAATCGACCTAAGCCATGATCGTCGGATCACTAATTGAAGTTACCGATCAACTTGAAAGGAGTCTTACTTTAACAAAACCAAAGGCCTACCATGCTTACATCTACAGCAAAAGAATGATTATCTGGTTGACTACAGACCTTTACTGGAACTGTTGTCAAATGTTGACAAAAACTCAAGCATTGCGACGCGAGACGTGCAGAAATGAAAATAAGCAACTAAAACGTTTACCCCTGAGGTCACTTGTGTCAAAGATTACCTTTTCGAAAGAGAGTGTCTTTGGACAAACTGCCGCCGTGGTTGAAGCTATCGTGACCATTAAAGATGTACCTCCGTTCGATATGATCGATCAAAGCGTGCTGTGACGTAAAGCCAAATTTAAAAATTTGGCCGTATGCTACGGCTATAGCAAGACCTCAAGCAAGCCATCAGCAAAACCATCAAAAGAAAGACCATCATGAAAGTACTTAGAACAAAACCTACAATAGGACTCGACTCAAAGCTATCCCAAACTTAGCTGACGAATTAGCACGAAGAGGTTCAGCACTAAACTTGAAATAAACTGACCCCTCGGTGAATATTCCAATTGGTTTACTGAAGCTCGAGGCAGGGAAGATTTAGACACTATGGCACCTCCAGGAAGCTAGGAGAAAGCTAAAACTGGAAGCCTTATACAAAAAGTTACAAAAAATCCTATCCACGCCTTAATACTTTGTTATATTCAAAAGCTACGTAGTATGGAAGAAGACCTCTATAACCTAAGCCTCTGAAACCTTTAAAACAACTTTGTTAAATCCACAGAATGGTTTCTATCACGCGGTAAGAACATAAGTCTGTCAGAAACCTCTTTCGCTTCATCCAAACCTCCAATTGGTTCAACTTGTAGCTAAAGTGATCCCTCCAGATCTGTGTGGTTTTACAATGGACCTATCGCTGATCTAAATGTGTTGGCAACAGCTGGCACCCGCTTCAACCTAACCTATCCGAATTGCATAAGTCATTAAGTATTTATTGAGCAGGTCATGCTTACAGACAAGGCAGCTACCCTAACCTAGTTAAGATGGAAGCAAGAAGTTAATGTTTTCCCAACAAATATGCAGTTCAGAACACCTCAGGCGATCCTAACTTACAGGGGTGCAACTTAAATTCTCTTTAAGTTTAGTTAACATAATTTAATAAAATATGTTTTGTAATTCCCCATTAGTCTCAGTAAAACTAATTAATACATATATCATATGTTCTCTCATTAAATGTGTGTGTGGGGAAAAAGTCCACAACTGCAGCGCGTGTACTGTAAGCTTACGTGCAAAAATGCATGCGTGTACTCCCGCACACATTCCTATTTTATTTAATCCTTCGCCTGTTCTTGAAACGAATAGAAATCAATTTGATATTGAAAAGTGATAGCAAAACAATCAAGAATCGATAACAGCTGCGTCAGAGAAAGTTCGCGGGTATACCCGTGCTCACGTTTAATATTGATTTAGGACAAAACGCACATTCCGATAAAATAATAAAAACTCATGCAATCAATTTGCTATTAATCTGATTCTATTGATCAAAACAAAGGGAAACAAGGCAAATTATTTTGTAAACAAAAACATAAGTACATACATGCATATATACTTTGAATGGAAGCAAAACAGGTGGAATTTTCGGTTGAAATTGAGATAACACCCAAGTGCGTTTGAAAGTGTTGTTTCTAATTTTACAACGGAAATTCTGAGATTAGAACACTGATGGTCTCTTAAGAGGTCTACTTTTAGGCGACATGAGACAGTATCAAAAGCAAGGAAGGATTCAGTACAACAATTGGAAAGATATTTGATATTAATTTTAAAAGAATCTTTATAAAGCCGGTCGGTAATGCTTAGGTTATGAAGATATAATCTACAGCGCAGAGTCATGGACTTTATGAAAAATGGATGAGGGTGCTTTTGGCTGCTTCGAGAAGAAAATTCTTCGGGTGATTTTCGATCCTGTCTGCGTAGACTTTGAGTGGAGGAGGAGATACAACGACGAACTGTACGGGTTGTACAGCGACATCGACTAAGCCAGAAGGGTGAAAGTCCAACGACTGAGGTGACTTGGTCAAACAGAGCGGATTGCCACCAATGCTCCGGGCCGAAAAATCTTCTAATCCACCACCGAGGGACACCGCAGTAGAGGAAGACCGCGACTCAATTGGCGCACGCAAGTTGAAGGGGACCTCAACCAACTTAGCGTATGAAACTGGAGGCGGATAGCTAAAGATCGAGCTGGCTGGAGACGCTTGTTGGTTGAGGCCCAGGTCCACCCCGGACTGTAGATCTACCTTAAGTAAGTAAGTAAGTATCAAAGCGAAATTGTATGATGCTAGAGAAGCAGAAGGTTCGTCTCTATTTTTAGAAAGATTCCGACCTGCCCTTTCTTTGCGAGCTCGTCCGCTCTAAAACTACTCGGAACCTCCTTGCATCTTGGAATCCAGCATTAGGAAGCCTCGAATTTGTCAGTGATCACATTTAGAGATCTGGGGCATTAGTTTACCAACTTAAATCGTATTGTCGGTAATTTCAAGGCTTTTATCGCTGCCTATCGTACAATAGCGTTAACCTCTTCCTGTGTTAACTAAAAGCCATTTAGAGCTTCTCGGACTACCGACAGGATCTCTACTACTCTAGCTGTTTCTATTTACAATGTTTTGGTTGGTCATTGTGTCAGTTTTGATGCCATACGTACATGCCTCTCGGAAAGCCAAGTCTATACCTTAGTTGTTGGTAAAACCAAAAAACGAAAACATTTTTCGATAAAGTTGACAAAGTTAAAGAGAATGATTACTTTGGAACCATCCGGATCCCTTGAATGAAGTTGACACAGTTACAGCTAAAGGTTTGCTTTCCAACCACATGAAGTCAAGTCTAGCTTAAGGGTAAAAAAAAAGCTGCTTATTTTGCCTTCTGTTTAAAACTCACTACCTCTAAGCATGGTTTGATGATGTCCTTGACAAGACGTAACCTACTGGATCGAATCCAAAATCTGGCTCAGACTCTATTTACATACTTCCACAATGGCTACGTTTTCCCAATGAAAAAGGTAACAAGTTAGCGAGTTCAGCCATTATTGAACGACGTACTTCCAAAAGCTTCGAGCGGATTTAATAGTTAGACTTGACCAAGTTCAACAATCCGGAAAGCCAAATAACACTGCTTTTCGATCAAAGTTCATCGTGGCATCGACGATCTACGGCCCAAAATCAAATTCAAAATCAGTCAACGGTTTCTACAGCTCGACAAAAACCAAAGGAATTTCCCACTCAAAAATAAAAAAAAAACCCTTTTCGATAGAACCCCATATCTTTGGTATCGTCCGTAGCTTATCTACCAAGTATAGGTAATAAAACTAGAGTAGCTGCCCCCAGTTGGTGTAATACTTCGTGATCACCGATACACCTAGATAAGATTGTCCCAAAACAATATGTCAACAGAAATGCATAAAAACTTGTCTACATGCCTGACACTGATTTCATTAACAACTCTGGTGGCATACGAAATGGCGACTCTCGATATCTGGAACAACATTCTCTGGATCCTTTCAATCACTTCAATTGGTAATTATTGTAAAAATATATACAAGTCCACTGAGATAGCATGCATTTGTATGTCATTTCGATAGGAATCACAACATCTACTGGCGAAATAGATTCAAGGATTATCAATGGAACTGAAGCAGTTGTTGAAAATACCCGACACCAAGTCTCGATTCGAATGAAAACACGTGAAATTATTTTCGGAACTGGTCACATTTGTGGAGGATCATTGATTACACCAACAATTGTTCTCTCCGCCGCACATTGTTTTTATAAGTAAGTGTAAAAGGATATTGTATTTGGAAAACTGACTTTTCAGTGGGTCCCTCCCTCTAGTGATGATGAGATGAAGTTCAACAGCGCACGGAATTATTTCGTAGTAATGGGCACACTCGATCGTTTTGAGAAGAATAACAACACAATATCGTACGATATAACTCATATCTTGTATCCGGATTTTAACAGAACAACATTCAAAAATGATCTAGCCCTGATATTTCTGGACGGAACTGTACCAGACACAAATCCAGCAGTGAGTGTGATTGAAATGAACAGGGAGGTGATTCCTCCTGGCACAATGTGTCAGGTGACTGGTTGGGGTACCATAGAAACGGTATGAATAACTAATTTGATGTCTAATCACATACACATGTATCGTATCCTTAGGGTGTCAGTGCTGAGCTATTAATGACCGTTGATGTCCCAATAATCGATAGAACTACCTGTTCTATAAATTATGGAGAAGACAGCATTATAGATGGAATGATTTGTGCCGGGTATATGGAAGGCGAAAAGGACGCCTGTCAGGGGGATTCCGGAGGTCCATTGGTAAATGATGGCAAGTTGGTGGGTGCAGTTTCGTTTGGAGATGGTTGTGCTAAGCCAGGCTATCCTGGAGTCTACACCGATGTCAGGCATTATATCGACTGGATTGAGAGAAATATAAAGTCTGAAGCAAGTTCGAAGTCAGTTAATAGCGTAGTCCTATTGGGGTTGGTATTCATTTGTGTTTTTAAGCAAAACTATGAGTAGATTAATCAACTACAGCTCCTAACCTCGCAAGCGAATACTCAATAGTCACAATCAATCGTTGATATTATTGTAGATTGATAGTTAAAAATTAATAAACCCATCATTATGGTGTAATACCTGTGTCATTGATAACAACGATTTTGGGTAATAAAACAATAAACTCTTATCAGCGACAAACCTGTATTGTTTTTTTATGACTGAAAATAAATAACTCGATGACAAGCAAGTTAAAATAAATAAAAAACTTTTTTCTTTTTTTTCAATTTTCCCACTGCAACACCCAAGGGTAAACGGTTTTTATCTTTTCTGACAGTTATACTGCTCTTAAAGTTCTTCGTGACTGTTGTGGTACCTACTCATACAGCTATCAGAAAGAGATTTCAACTAGATTATAGCCCCGAAATGAGTGTCCCAAACCGGCCTAAACAACTCATTTACTTCTGAAATCAGTAAAAACTGTTAATCCTTGAGGTCAGCATATCTAGTTTCTGGTGAACCTAAGGAGGAACTTTAAGAAACAAAAAGAGAATTTTTTCACAAAGTTAAGATTAGATTGAAAATCGGTGAGCTACTTCCCAACTCTGTATCATTCCTAGAAGAACTGGCGGAGTCTGTAGAAACACATCTCTAGAAGGGATAAACTTTGAGCTTTTGAGTAAAAACAAAAAGTTCCACTTTGACTACCTTTGCTGTCTTCCACATGGAGTTCCTACTATGAGTGAGTTCCTACTTCAGTAAGTAAAATCCTTTAGAAATTCCATGACTAAGCATCTTTTGGTTTAATCGTTAGCCTGGTCCGCAGGTCGACATTTACTAACCACATTTCCAAAGTTTTTTTAAAGAAACTTTGGACTATAAAACCTGAGTATGTACTTAAGAGTCTTAGAAGCTGAAATCGTAGACAACCCCTTGAAAGTACGGATCTTCTGAATATCAAACTTATGCGGGGATATGCATTTTTATAGAATCGCTATCTTCCCGGCCTAAGCCGGAAGGTTAATATTCTGGAATACCAGAACTGTGTGGAGACTTCCTAGCTATCCTGACAGAGATCAGAAAAGCAACCCGACAAAGTTCTCCTGCAACGAAAGAATGTTGTGATTCCAAGCAAGATCGACGTCATGGAAGAATCTTTCGCGAGAGATTCGGTTAAAAAATGCTGAGCAGACTTTCACACAAAGTCGATAGATGTTCAAGGGACTTTTGCCTAGCTTAGCAAAATGCAGTGAAGTCGTCTAGTCACTTGAGAATGACTCCAAACTCACCTTTCGACAACAGACAAAGTCCTGATCGAAGCGTGTTGCCAAGGTCCACTACATTACTCAGCAGACTCATGGCAAATGTAGGTGGTCGCATGCCATTTTCCTGTATGGTTGCGAGATCTGGGCGGATACATTCAGGCAATAGAAATACAGGAAACAGATGGCAACAATACAGAGACATGGAGCCCTCCAAGTAGCAAGCTTTTCCCGCACGGTGTCGGAATCAGTCGTTCTCGTAGTGGCGGAAGGGACTCTCATCGAGCTCCTAGCGGCAGAAAGAAAATTTGTCTAAGAACGTAAAGCTGGCAAAGGGAGTAGAAACGGCTATGGCAGAGGCGAAGGAGCTCACCAAGCAACAGTGGCAAGGGCGATAGAGTTCTCAAATCAGAGAAAAGTTGATGGCGAGGCTAATTAGAAACTTTTCTCAATGGTTCGGTACATGGAAACATGGCGAAGTTAACAACTACATCAGCCAGTTTCTAACCGGACATGGAAACTTCATAAGATGGGGGAAGTAGTGAGCTTGGCTTGCGGGACGGCGATCCTCTAGTATATGACGACAACCAAACTTCTTTCATCCATAGCAGATGGGCATGACTAGACTGGTCAGAAAGAACTAGACTGGTCCTTTTAGATCTCGGAAACTTTATGGACTTTTCGAAAAATCAGTGTCAAAATCTACATCAGAAAGAAAGAATGGTGCGCCACCCTGTATTTAAGAACCCTTTCGTATTCCCCTAGTAAGTTCACATTCACTCAAAGCTAAATAAATGTTTTTTTTTACAATTTCAAGAGCAATATATGTTTTAACTAGCGATCAAATCAATTCAAGTGCAAACCCTTAAAGCAAAGCTACTGATACTTTAATATAGGTCTCTACATTACCTTATCCTACTATTGGTAATCTATGACAAAAGCTCGTAAAATCCCCTCCACGGATGTAATTTTAACTGAAATATCTTTCAACCAAATCTCAGCGTTTAATTTGCAATATCTTATCAATAGTAAAATATACAATGACTAGCGTGCGGTAAAATCCGTTCAAGTGTTTGAACTTTCGTTTCGATATCGAAAAAATCAAGGGAAAAACTTTATATTCCTTAAACAAAAACATTAAGAAAAAAGATAAGATTAACAGGAAATTATAATAAAGTAAAATGGCTCATCGGAATCTTGACGAATTCTGGGCGTTCAGTTAACGCGTGGATTTATGGGTTAAAAGTTTTGTAGAAAAAGAGAAAAATGTGCGAGACAAGACTTGTGATTTTAATTTTTACACTAGCAATTTGTTATATTGTTTCAGCAAGTAAGACTGGAGAATAGAAACCAAATTAATATTTTGAATTCAAAGTTAAATTGTGAAGTATAATATTCAAATTACGCCATAAAGTGTTTGTTCGACTTGCATGCAAGGACCTCATATCTTAACAAGGAATACAAGATAAATAATAATAATAAAGAATATAAAGAGCTCACTAAAGTGTATCCAACCTAGCCTTCCTTCTTTTTCGGATTCTGCTACGAAGTTTCCAATCTACCAGACCAAACTTCTTGGCATCCACGATAGCTTGGTCTTTGAAACATAGGCTCTCTGCACTTTGAGTTGTGTTTGTACTTGATGTCTGGAATTTTCCACAGTAGCCATAGCTTACCTTTTTGGACCACATCCACATCTGAGTGCAGCTTGTACAGTTTGCGAAGATATCGGTAATTCGAAGAAGGATCTTTCCCTCGAAGGAGAGAAAGTCGATAACTGTCCAGATCGACCGACATATTAGTGCTTCTATTCAGACGTCAAGATCAAATCGTTTCATTTGAGTGTTTAGATTTGAACCTCCATGACCCTCGTCAAGGCCTAGCTTCTCGCAACCTTGTTTATGTTATAGTTTTATAGGCGACTCCAAAAGGACTCAATGGTTTGTCATTGCCTGTCGAAATGTGATGTCGCGAAAAATGTTTAATTGTTTTGTTGATTTGAATACGGGTCAACAGTCTTACGTACTTATCCAGAAGGCACTGCGACCACGAATTTAAACCACTGCTTCTGCTTTAACTTTAATTGGAAAGAACCAAGAGATACTACTTCCAAAGTTATGTAATCTTATCTCATTGAACTTAGGTACCACTGACTATGCATCTCACACATGGTTTAAGGCGGATTGAGATGTTTAAGGCAACAGCTGGTGGCAGCATATCATTCCATTCGCATCGTTTGCTTTTTACACTACAAATCCGTCGGCGTAGGACTTTTCTAAGTTTATTAGAGAAATAGAAGAGAAACTTTGAGGACAGGATTGTGGATTTGCTCCTTACAATTACGACCTGAAACACATACATAGTCTTCCAAGCCTCTCTAAAAAAAAGATTTTTGAGTACCACACATTGAACGGAACATTTAACGTACGATTTAACGTCTTGAAACTAAACTTTGACAGACTATACCAAATCTTTAGTCCACGCCGATAAACAAAGTATAGTTCCCGATAATGTATAGTTCCCGATGATAACGTTACTCGTGTCACAAGTGAAACAGAGCCCTTGTTGTAGAACAATAGCAATGTGAGCATACCTATTAGTATTCACAGTGATCTTCTACAGCTTGGAGCTCTCTTTTTATACCTTGTTTGAGCCTTCTTCTACTTCCAGGCCTATAATTTTTTTTAAGAACTCTTGCTTATCTGAAGAGCTTATCGCGGTTATCGCTGAGTGGAAATGTACCTAGCGAAGTTGAACCTTGTTGACTTCTTTCCTGCTTATCACTAGCCTTATGCGCAACAGAAGTAACACAATCAATAGTTTAGAAAGTATCATTTTCGCCCCTGAGGTTAGGAGTTTTAAACTCAGTAGTGTCGTCAATCCAAAGAAGCAACGGGTTTTGTATCTATAATTTCGCCCGGATCGCCACATGGAAATCATGTTTTCCACGGTGTGGCTGTCGATAGAAGCACTTTGTTGACACTGGTGTATAGATGCACTTGGTTTTGCTTAAACAATTCCTAAGCTCACAAGAGATCGCGGGTTTTCCAAGGTTGACACAAGCACATCATAGCTCTTGCCGATGAATCCAGTCATAACAGCCTTGAAAGTCAATGAATAGTTAGTGAATCTCGACGTGAAATTTATTGAACATTTACAGGATTACAGAACAGACTCTTCAAATTTTAACCCTGATATGCCTTCTAATTGGTCCCTGCTGTAGACGATTACTACTTGTAGAGCCTAGAGTCATTTACTTAACTCCAGTTTGCCGCTTCTAGGACCAATGAACTTGACGATTACACCGTTTCATTTGTATCTCCAATTTGCTTTGATGGAGTGGACAAACATTTTTTTTTTTTCAAAAATCGAAACCCTTTTACAACTTTCAGCACCTGTTTCAGCTGACCATTGGAAGAACGACACTAACATTGGACCAAAAATCATTAATGGAACTCTAGCGAAACCAGAGAAAACCAAACACCAAGTATCGATTCGTCTCAAAACTATGGACTGGTTCTTTGGTGCTGGTCATATATGTGGTGGTTCCCTCATCAAACCATCAATTGTTCTTACAGCAGCCCACTGCATTTATAAGTATGAATGACGTTTAAAGTATATATCTTGCACTTCGTACTGACCATCCTCATAGTTACCAATTACAGGTAATGCGAACAGCTAGTGAATTTAGAGTCGCTATGGGCTCCACGGACCGCTATGATCCAGAAAACAACACTGTCTTCGAAGTCCTAGACATAGTGTATCCAGACACATTCAACGCTTCGACATTTGTTGATGACATCGCCATTTTGATTATAAATGGTTCAATTCTTGCAGGACATGAAACTATTCAAACAATTGCCATGAATTGGGATTTTGTATCCGATGGCACTGTTTGTCAAGTCACCGGATGGGGTGTAACAGAAGATGTTAGTAAAACCATGTCAAATGTCAAAGTGACGTTAATAGTTTTTGTGTAATTTTCTAGGGCTTCACATCTGATCTTTTGATGAGTCTTGATGTACCAATTGTCAATCACACACAGTGTGCCATAAATTACGAAGGTTACGTGAACGATGGTATGATATGCGCTGGCTATATGCAAGGAATGCAGGACGCCTGTAATGGAGATTCCGGAGGACCTCTTGTCTGCAATGGCAAATTGACAGGCATTGTTTCTTTTGGATCTGGCTGTGCACTTCCAAACTATCCAGGCGTATACACGGATGTGAAATATCATTCCGAATGGATACGAGAGGTTACTGGAGGCGTTGGATTTCTTAGAGGATCAACGATACCCTTTGTTTTAGCGGCGTCGTTATTTTTATTTTTTTAAATTATACAACTTGTAAGCTAAGACTGACTAAAACACTCTTGGAAATTTTATTTCAGTCTTTTTATTTTTATTTGTTCGCGAATGCCAATGACATGCTGAGAACTATCATGACCAGTAAACTGGAACTTTTCAAAGCCCCCGATCCATCATAATAGCTATAATTGAAGGTTGCATTAGTGGTTTCAATCCAACCGATATAGTACGAGACATTTGTATAGACTCCGGGGTAGCCAGCTTCGGCGCATCCATTTCCCCAGGAAACTATGCCCGTCAGGGCATTATTACAAACCAACGGGCCGCCAGAATCTCCTTGGCATGAGTCTACTCCTCCAGAAATCATATTACCAGCACAGATCATGCTCGGTGGGATGGTGCCATAATTCAAGGAGCATACAGCGTTGGTCACTATGGGAACTGTGACCTGCATTAAAACGTTGGAAACTTGATTCTGAAATGGATTGACTTATAGACCCCAGAACACTTGTGGTATGATTTATGAACTTACCGAATTCATACTGGTTTTACCCCATCCCGAAACAAGACAATTAGTACCTCCAGCCACTGGAACAGTGTTGAGTGCGATTGGTCTTACCGTGGGATAATTGACAGGGATTGCTCCGGCAATGAACATCAGAGCAACATCGTACACCAGGGTTGTTATATCAAAGCTGGGATTGTGGACTACATTCTGAACGTTGAATTGTAGTGTGTTCGCAGTTGGATAGTAAAGATAAGAATCACCCATAACGAGCGTAAATTGGTTTGCTGGCCTGTATACCATCGGCGATACATTTGTACTGCATGGAAGAAAATATTAGGAGCGGAAAGGTAATCAATACTTGTACTTACTTTGCTATGCAATGAGCTGCTGTAATGACGACGCGTTGACTGATCACTGATCCTCCGCATATATGACCATATCCAAATTGTTGAGAGTCAAGAGATTTCAGGCGCACTGAAACTTGGTAAGGAGCATCAGTGATGCTAATGGGTGATCCGCCAACGATACGAGGATCAACATCTGACTCTGAAAAGGAAAAAAAAAAAAGGAATTTGGTCATCAAAGTGAAAGCTGTCTTGGAAATTAAGCGAAATGCGTATTGCAGGACGGTGGCCGTTCTTCTAGTCCTTCAAATCGAACATTGCTTCTGAATAGTACTCAGCGTCTTACAGCAAAACTAGTGAGATCATAGAGCTATAGAGCCGCAACTGGGTCGGTCTGCATCGGATCTCTTGTATACATTCTTTATTCTAGCCGATAGACAGAATTCACAAGAAAGGAGACCCCCCTCAACAGCTCCAACTACAGAGGCATCAGTCTCCTTGTACACGATCTTGTCTCCCATAGTGTGAGAACACCTGAAACCTTTCGTCAACAATCTGATTCAGCTCTATAGGTGCAGTTTTAACACAGTAAAGTCCACAATTGAACACATTTTTGCACTCCAGCAGACTATGGAGAAAACCGAAGAATTCCAGATCGAGACCGATTATCTCTTTATCGATTTTAAGGGCGCTTCTGACAGCTTTCACAGATATGAGCTATTCCGTACTTGATACTGGGTTAATCTTCAGCCAAGCAGCGGCCTGACCAGTACCAGTGACTTCAGCTTGGAAGACTTTACAGTGATTATGGAGACTGAAGGAGTGATATACGTCAAGGTCTTTTGTAAAGACAATATCACCGATTAAAGAGGACTTTGCGCTGGCTCTAGGTACTTCTCTTCGGTGTTGTGTGCTTGTAGCCCACGTTGAAGTCATTTTGTAGTCATTTGTAGCAAATAAGCTGCAACATGTTGCATGGATGTAATAAGAACGTTAGCGAGAAAGTTAAGTTTCAATTTTTTGTACGTAACAACCACGTATTAAGTCATAGTTCACCCCGTATTTATTTTGGTATAAAACATGACTAATCACTATATACTCCACACCTCAAGCAAAAACTCAGTAATTAATCTGGTTAATCAAAGCACACCGATCAGATATTGTTATTTCGCGTTCAAATCACTCATTTAACCACCAATTAGCGGTGTGATGAAAGGTTAACATTTTCCAAACAAACTCACTTGAACAAACAACCTGAGGCAGAGCGACACATATCAGGATCAAAACGAGGACCAGTACTTTATTATCCTTTATCATTTTATTGTTCAGACACTTCCGAAAGGTGAAGAATGGAACTTTTTTTAAAATTAAATGTTTTGAACACTTTTGGTGGCTGCTGATGGCAGGTCTTTACCGACTCAATTCCCGTGCCAATTATGATAACAGTTTGCCGATACTTTAGTCCACGCAATAAATTTTTGTTCGTCGACAATGTTATCTTATCAAATTATATTTCGTGTATGTGCGTGAGACCATTGGTTTCCTAGTGTTTTGTGTTTTTTTTTTTTTTTTCATCGAAATGTTCGATATGTAATGCAATTTAGCCCGGAATCGAGATACTAAGGTGGAGGTACCCCTCTCTTTATAAACTTGTTTTCGGTTTGTTAGCCAACTGATAACAGAGTTAGTCATTTGTCATTAATAATTGATAAGGATGTGTAGTGATGGATTTTTTATTTGAATTCAATGACAGTCCGGTAATCTGATTGAAGGAAGGTGATTCCCACTCATGCACATGACGTAGGGACTGTGTACTTACTTACTTAAGGTGGCGCTACAGTCCGGGGTGGACCTGTGCCTCAACCAACAAGCGTCTCCAGCCAGCTCGATCTTTAGCTAGCTGCCTCCAGTTTCACACGCTAAGTTGGTTGAGGTCCCCTTCAACTTGCGTGCGCCACCTGAGTCGCGGTCTTCCTCTACTGCGCTATCCCTCGGTGGCGGATTTGAAGATTTTTCGGACCGGAGCATTGGTGTCCATCCGCTCTACATGACCCAGCCACCTCAGTCGTTGGACCTTCACCTATCTGGCTAGGTCGATGTCGCTGTACAGCCCGTACAGTTCGTATCTCGTCCTCCACTCACCGTCTATGCAGACAAGATTGAAAATCACCCGAAGAATTTTCCTCTCGAAGCAGCCAAGAGCACCTTCATCCACTTTTGATAAAGTCCATGCCTCTGCGCCATAGAGCAGGACTGGGATTAGGGACTGTGTACTGCGAAAGTTATAACGTCCTTAGCTGAGCTATAAATATGTCCTTCAACATTCACTACAAAAGCTTAGTTGTTTGTATAAGGTGTTGTAAGGAATGCCTGCGTGGTCTCCTATCTGCCAGTGGTCTGTACAAGTGGCTACGATTCTTACAATATCTGATCTTGAACTACTTAGTAGTTTATTTGTTTTTCTTTTGTTGTAATCGAGCCAAGTATTACTCAATAATACGGAGCTAACTAGCTTATTCCTTGCTTGATCATTTTTTAAAATATGAAGGTTAATATTCCCCTAGCGGAATACCGGGTCAGTAGTCAGTTAAACAGCTCTTTTCTTGCCATCGATTTCACTATGTCCGGGATTGGTTTAGTTCTTTTTGACAAGTTTTGAAGATGTAGTGGCCGAATCAAAAGCTATCGATGAAGATAACGATGTTGTTAAGGCTTGGAAGATACTGGCAAAGTCCGATAGCCGAAGGAATTTTGATATTGTCAGCTACGCAGTCCATTTTCGAGTCGTCCACGTAAAGAAGCATATCAAAATCCTTGATCACTCTCCCGCTTTACCAGTTTGTCTTGATTGGGAGCGTTACTGAAAAACATTAGTCAGTTGAGGAAACAACCAACTTTTTTGGTACTTTTCTTCAGGACTTTTCTATGGTCATTCAGCTTTGCAGTGCAGCACCCGGATTCTCAAGAGATGTCATCCGATACCTGAGTGACTGAAGGGAAAATCCATCAGCTTTACTATACCTCGCGATATAGTAGTAAGTTATATCCCTGAAAGGTTTGGCAACCAAACTAAAATACATTCACTAAGGTACGAGTAATTTATTTAATCAAAAGCTATGGCTTTATATAATAACATTTTAGATTTGTATAATTCGCAGTAAAACAAAAATCCATGCTACAAATTAAGCCACAAATTACAAAGTTGTTGACGCAAGTCTTTTTGCATCCAATTCATCCAGTGATTGAATAATTTCGGCAAGATCATCTGTCGGTGGTGTTTGACTCTGACTCGACTGATATTCCATTGCATTTCTCTTCGCTTTAAGTAACTTTTCCACTTGTTGACGACGATGTTCGAAAAACTTCCTTTTTCTACAAAGCAAAACTCTTGAATTTATGAAATCTTTTCAAAGGTGTATAAGCCTTACTTGTTGGGACTCTTCTTCAGTTTTTCATTGGTAATAAACGCAGAAGAGCCATTTGTTTTTGCTTTGGATTTATTTGTACTATCGCTGGTATCGATAACCGGGAAACATACTTTAATACTCTCAGAAATATCCAGGAATCCCTTCGACATTTCATTTACTTTAGCATATCGCTTGTTGAAAGCATCATCATCGAATAAAGTTGTCCCGAGGGTCTCTACAATAATAAAACCTAGTCACATTAACAATCCCATTTGGCAAATGGAGCACATACTTCTCCGTAAAACAGCACCCTCCTCTTTGTATTGCTCAATTTCCAAATCCTTCTTTTTGATGGTATCCTTTAATTCTTTGATTTGTTCCGAAAGATAATGAATCGACATGAAAAGCGGATATGTCACCAGCTTTTGGAACTGCAAATGAGGCACATAAAGAATATTTTACACCATCGGCTTGAACAATACTTACATCATCGATGGAAAGAGGTTTTAATTTCCATTCAAAATTAAAGGGACGTCCCACAACATGATATTTAAGAATCAAAACATAATTGCCTTCTACAGTTTCAAGGGTCAACATAGTTGGATTGCTGGATTGAATTGTTTTCATCACAGTTTCATTGTCATACGAGATTCGTTTATTTAATTCCTTAAATAAATACTTTGATTTAGTACAGAACAACATAATTCAAGTTAAACAGGAGAATACTTTTGCTCTTTGGATAATATCACTGATGGTGCATTGCTCTGACCAAACCTCTTTTAAATTGTATAAATAATAATGAACGCTACTTTCGTCTGCAGAACATTGGAAAAAATAATTCTGTTCGGCGATTTTTATTGCTTGCCACATAATTAAATAAATAAAATTGACTAATATAAGCAGAAAATTACAAAAACTTGAAAATTTACAACAAAAATATAAAATATTTGTGAAATTGCACTTGTTGTTTTGACAGCACAACAGCTGTGATAAAATGTCAGGTTGTTCTTTATGTTGGGTTAGTTCGTTTTGACAGACGTAGTTTTGTAATTCCTTTTACAGGGTGCGAACGAAATACTTTTATTCTGAATTTAATACGCATTTTTATACTGTGACTAAATTTTGACTGTTTAATGATGAAAACGGAAATATTTAACTCTAAAATCTAACCGAGAGCTTCATAAATTACATCAACCGTTTAAATCAGTTATTGTGCGTTGGCCTGCCAAGCAAGTTGACTCAGCGATGTGTTTTGACGGCAATGGATAAACTTTTTGAATGTTTTGAAACTGATATTGTTATTCTTTAAAGAAAATGTCTGCCTACAATGGGAAAATAGAAAAAATCCTATAGTACAATATTCGGATAAACAAATAAGTTGTAAATAACAACTTTGTCTTCCTTCGTGCCTTCAGCAACATAGTATTCAAAACTGATAGCAGGAAATAATATGCTGGCAGTAGAAGATTTAGGATTCCGAAACCTTTCTCGTATAAAATGGTTGAGTGTGAAACTTTTTACATGTTGTATTCCAAGTTTCAAGATATTTTACGTCATCGGTAAATTAATAATGAAAAAGCACTTCATAGATCCACGCCGGAAAAACTTCACATTCTGGTGAGTGCTGTGAATTCTCTCATCCAAGATCAAAACTTTGTAGAACAGTCCACATAACTATATCATATCCAGGAAGTTGTGCCCCTCCTCAAATCGGATAGATATTACCAGGGCTGTTACCATCTGTACTGGTCACTTGCCAGTAGGGACCCATGCGGCTAAGCTCCATATTCCCTTCAACACACATTACCGAAGTTGAAATAAAGGAGCGGGAAACTATTTTCCACCTTTTGCGCGAATGTTCTGAACAAGACTTCACACATAAGGTAAGCTATTCTTCAACGACCTAACAGTAATCACAAATAATCAAAGTGCAAATTTACAACTGATTCGAATGCCATACTCTGACTTTGAACTTAACCAATATATTAAGCATAAAGTCTCACTCTGTTGGGTTACGGAGTCGATGGCAATTGAAAGGTCAATGGATTGGAAAGAAAAGGGTCAAAGCTTAACCAAACAACTATGGATCACTCAGCTCTAACACCTATACTTACTTATGATGGCGCTACAGCCCAGGGTGGATCTAGGCCTGTAACAAATTTCTCCTTTTTTTCTAGCTTTTACATACCTTATTCAACCCTGACTTTCTAACTTGTGCAACACCGAAAAAATCAATTAATTATTATTTAAAATCAAAAACCAAATATACTTCCAAATTCTAATTTTCATATATTGAACCACAGAATATTCGCAAGATCTACAATAAGTTTTGATATATTTGTATTTACATATAATAAGTCACATCATACTTTTCTTCTATGTAGCGTACACAATTGCAATGTTTCTTATTTTTAAATTTTATTAAAAAAAAAATGAAAACAATTTATAGAATACGATTCAATTATAGTTTCTGTTTTTTTTTTTTTATTTAAACCTTATTATAAGAAAATAAATAAAAATCTTATTAATAGCCTCAAAAAAAAAATAATTTATATAATCGCTTTGTCTTTTGTTTTTGAATAAAAATTAATTATTACAAATAAATTGTTCAAAATTACAAATAACAAGAATATGTCAAGTAAATGAGATAAATAAACAGTAATTACTTATAAATTTTAGTGCGGAATGTAGATTTACTTATTAAATTTGATCGTTTTCACCTTAACCAAACGTCCCTTAGATCTCGCACCTTTGTATCTGTAATGCAAATAAAACAAAATTTAAATTAAATCGCTGGACTAGCATTTTAACAAAATAAATAAAAAAAGAATTTGGTTTGCTTTTCTAAAAGTTAGACATAAAATTTAAACTTCGACGCCGTTCTGAAGATTGTTCAGAGGTAACAAGGAGAATTTATGGATTTCGAACTTTTAGGCTATCAAGACCGGACCGGACGTTAAACTCTGTCAAATCGAAAACTCCAAGATTTGATCTTTGCGACTTTCTATTTTAATTCCCACTGTTTGGTTAGTTTGATTTACTGTATAACCATATTTTTTTCTATTGACTTGTATAATTTGTTGCTTAACATCTAGCTTTGAGTGCTAGAAATCATGGTTTTCGTAGTTAAGAACGAAGGATACCTAAAACTACTGTAGGTTCTCAATACCAAACGTGCTTTTAATACTTACTGTGGACAAAATTATTTAAAAACGGTGGCTTAGTTGTAAGGGCATTGTACTGCTAAGCACACTGTCATGCGTTTGAATCTCAGCAAATCAACCAAAAGTTTCTTCACGAAACCACCTCTCGGGAGGCAATGGCAAACCTTCTATAGAATAATTTGTAATGGGGAACTTCTTTAATCCTCAGTTTGAAGTCAGCAATTAAAACTGTAAGTCTCTTCCATTCAATCGAAACGTATAAAACGAACAACATAAATGCTTATAAAAAGCTAGACCTTAGTTTTCAACGAGCTATGAAGCCAAAGGCTTGCGTTTTTTAAGCCTGACTTTGATACTACTTTCCAAACCAAATCTTTGTTTAGTAAAAAAAAAAAAAAGCAAACCCATCACCTGCATCAACTAAATATCGGAGGGTACTTACTTACCAGATCGTTTATGGGGCCAAACAAGATCGTATCGACTCATCATTGTCGTGTTTGCCCTTAAAAATTAAACTATCATAGCAAACAAATTACGGAAAAAAATATATTTATACCAACCTGTAGGGATGCTTCAAACAACCGTAAACCTCTCGATATCGACCATACAGCGTGCCATATGAAACTCCTAATACTTTAGCGGCTTTCTTCATTTCCAATTTTTTATTCTTGATTGCATCCAAAACCTTTAAGAACAACATCCCATTCGGTTAACATACTTAAGACAAGTTCTCAAAGTCAATCTTACCCTTCTTGTAAATGGTTCCTCCCAGAATTGTGGTCGCCGGCCTTTCGCCAGATATGCATCCATTTTGACCACATCACCCCATTGAATCAATTCTTCTGTTGTCAAATTAGTTTCAGAAGTATCGAACTCATCCCCTTTGATTGTAATCTGCTCATGGTCTTCAACACCCAAATCATTTGTATCCTGATCGATGGAATATTTTCTTTCCTCTTCGTTAATATTTTCTTGATCCCGACCATTCTCTCGATCTTCAGGTTCGTTGGTTTCAAAATATTCTGGCGCGGTCGCAGGCAACGGCTCTTGGGAAATGTTTTTCTCCGAGCTCTGAACTTCTTTATCACCTTTAATATTTTGTTGTGACCATGGGGATGGTTCGAGATTAACTTCTGCCAATTTTTGTTGTTCACAAGGAACACGACGTTGTTCTTCTAACGTGGAAGGATTTAGTTGAGTGCAGACCTCTGGATATACTACATCGCAGTTAGGTGTCATGTGGGTGATTTTAGGACTGTAAAAGCTAAAATTAGTCGTGTACACCACATGCACATCCTTTTTCATACTTACGAACTGAATACGTCATATGAATCGTCCAACGGTGGTCGTCCTCTCTTCCGTTTCGGACCAATGTATTCTCCAACATTAGACGATGGCATCGGTGCCAACATTGGCATCCGAGGTACTCTACTACTAACCGGTGGTTGCAATGGTGAAGATATTCTTTCATCGTGATGATTTCGTGGCGGAGTTCTTTGATCATTTTGTGGAATGTTTTCTTGCATACGCAGATCGGGCGTCATTAATGGATCAGTCTCATCATCCCTCCACGTAACTTCAGCCAAACCTTTTATTTTCAGATCATCAGCTGTCTTTAGAAGTGATGCAAGGCTAGCCTAAAAGATTAAATGAACAATTAAGGACGATCTACTTTCAATGTGAAATATGTTAGCAATTTTTACCTGCTCCACATTAATTTCTCCTTTGTACATGAATTCAATTAAACATTTGACGTCAGCAAATGTTACATCCTTAATTATAATAATGGGATCTCTTTCGCTGGCATAATTTGTTAGTACAGTGTCAAAAAACGTACTGCATGCACACAATACAACACGATGAGCGCGGATAAGTTGTCCCTCACATGCTAGTGTGACATCACAAAAGCATCCTCGATCCAGCAGCTGTGAGAACATCGTCTGTAAGTTGCTGTGATGGTATTTCCATCGCAAGCAATACTGTTGTGGCAACATTTTTGACTGTTTAAAAAAAAAAAAAAAATGGTCAAACAAGGATCTTTGGTATGAAACAGAAGACTATTTCACTACACCATGGTCACTAACTCAAACCTAATAGGACAAGTTCTCATCATATACAAATCCCTAGATCACCCATTCACATCATTTGACAGCAAATGACAAAAGTCGCTGCACATAGTTGGAAGTATTAAGGGAAAACTAGCTCCAATCTATCCTGAAGAAAGGAGTCCATTTAAATTGAGCCAACAGTTTCCTAAGCATCGGGTATAAGATCTTTTTTCTGTGTTGTGTGAGCGTCTAAAACGTTTCATTTACAACCTTATTGGTCCTAGTCCACTATTAACCAAATCTTCGGCAGATCCTAGAAAATATCCTAGAATTTAAAATCGATACTCATCACCGATTTATCTATATCTTTCAGAAATCTGTACACTATTCGTATTTATTCTTTGAAATAAGGGGTTACGAGGTTCTTGACAAAATTTCAGTTTTATTGTTCTGTTGTAGCTCATCGCCTAAGATAGTTTGGACATGTGGCATGTGGCATGGAAACAAGCGCCTCAACCCAAAAAGTCATTTCATCCATCTCGGAGGTATAACTCGGGACAACCTTAGGTGAAGGGCACAGCTGGAAAGGGAAATCCTAAATATGATGTAGGTAATGCCGCCCAACAACAAAGATGATATGTCTCCCTTTTCTTCAGCTGCTAATAACTACTGTTCTTTAAGAATCAATGCTCTTAATAAATAATTCCACTCAGTACAAGAAATAAAATATAAAACTGCATATATCATCCCCATCAACCGAACCAACATTGTTGCAGCAACATGTTCCTACAGCTTAATTAAATATTTATTAATTCAAAGAATATTCCTTGGTTTGCGTCATAAAGCAAGCTCTGCTTTTACTATAAAACAACAAATTAAAACTTTTTATTAAGTACAAGCTAAAAAAGAGCAAAAACAACTTTAAAAAAACAGCCCTCCTCCTACATAAACATGGCAAAAAAAAAAAAGAATATTGATTTTTTTTCGAAATAAAAAACCTACGTTCCTGTATACCAGTATACACGAACATAAAATACGAAAAAAAAAATATAATTCCTTTCCGACTACCAAGAGGAAAAAAATCCTCTTTTTTTCGCACAAGAAAATTGCACAAAAAAATGAGAAAATTCCATAAAAATTCTATTCTTCGTCGTCCCATACTTGATGCTTATAACCATCGCCTGTTCGTACTCAAACAGCCCACCACCCCAACTGGGTGGTGATTGTTGGAAATTCTAAAAAAAAAAAAAATTCGTATTATTTTTCTGAAAAAAAAATTCTCTTCCCTCTTCGGAACCACCCCAACCCAACAACTCCCCCTAGGAATCTCACATAAAATGAAAATGAAAAATGTAATATAGAACCAAAAAAAATATAATAAAAGAAAAATAAAAAAAAGTGCTGGCAGCTTTTTCCTCTTATGGCCTCAATTTTACTTTTATTTTTTTAGATTTTTTTTTTTTTTTGTATTTGCTCTTAAGGGATGATGACGGGGGACACATTTTCATTTTTATGTAGTTTCTTTTTTTTTTTTAATTTTTTTGTGACAAAGCAAAGGGCTTGCATTTTCTTATTCATTTCCTTTTTTTCACAAAAAAAAAAACAAAATTATGTCTCATCCCTTTTTTTTATAATTTGCAAAGAGCAACAAAAAGGAACGAGGTACAACGAATATAAAAACGAACCTTTGGTTGCTTGAAGATATAGCTCTACATTAAGAGAGTGACTGTAAGAATTTTGCAGTAAAAAAAAAGGTTGATAAAACGTTGGTGGATATAAAAAAAAAAGGCGGAACAACCTGCCATAATGACTTTTGGCTATAGAGACTCGAAAAAGGTTAAAACGTTTCTATTGCCGGGTGCAAATTGGAAAAAAAAAAATATGAAAAACCTTGGGTGACTAACGGTGGCCAACAAAATGCAATTATCTTTAATGCACCGTGGGAGTTAATATTTTAAGACCGACACAACGCAGCGTTGAAATATTAGTCGATAATTATAAACACGTCTGGTCTATCAGTTGCATTAATTTGCAAACGAAAGGTTATTCCTTGAGGGGTTGAGAAATCCTTTTAAGTCTTTGAAATTCACTATGAAATTCGCTTAATATTTCGAAATTATTGTTTGTTGGATCTACCCTCGCACTTGAAATCAACGCAAACAAATAAGCTGTGCCAATTCGATGATGGTTTCACATCTCATATTTACAAAATAAACACAAAGGATTATTGTGAAATCCTTTCAAGTTGTTTAAATGTAAGACGATCTTCGCTTGAAATAAACCTCGTCAGTAGCTTAAGCCATCAATTTCAAGCCTTAAGATTCTGATCAGACTTCTTATTTCTTGCTCTTCAATTAAATTAACTACTGACGAATCCCTCTAGCTAGAATATCCACGGAAATGTAAAAAAAAGTCACAAAGAGAACTTACAAGGCTTCAATCTTGAACCCTTAAAGGCCAAATGAACTACTTCAAAACAAACGAAAAAAAAACAATTATCTCTCAATTCACGATCATCATGTAGACATGCTCATTTCCTTAACAGCAAAAGCTGTACTGTAAAGACCACTTCCGTCATATGAACCCACTCCTCGACAGGCTTTAGCACGGCTCTATAGGATCCATATTGGAACCAAGATAGACCTACTCTGATCCTTTTTAATTTGACTCATCTGTCGACATTGTTCATTTGCCATCATCTTCTGTTAAGCAGAAAGCTTACAACTTGGTAAATTTGTCTTTGTGTACCTTAAAAAAGTGGCTGAAGTTGGGTTCTATGTTCTGTAGTACATCTGATTACAACTTTCTTGATTCTATCGGACATATAGAGTTTCAATTTACGAATTTTTCTGGGTTTTGCAGCATCAATTTCCCCGATCCGCTCTATAACTTTCAACATTGTTTTAAAGACTGTGAGTGCGTTGGACTGTTAAAAGAGCTGACACAGGTTCGAATCTCATCAAAAACGAACGAAAGAACATTTCAAAATGTCCTCAGAACCAAACACTTCAGAGAAAGTTGTCGCATTTCACGTATCATAACCTGACCTACATTTCAAAAACCCCTTGCACACGCGAGGATTTATTTCAGTTTGTCAACGTTCATTGTTTAGACTCTAGAGTCTTGCAACAGAATTCCTGAACTGGACTTAAAGATCTAATTGTGCTGTTAGACTCTGTAAAACATGAGTGTCATTTTGGAAACATGTCTCCCCAATTTGTTCTCAGTCTCGTGCCCCAGGACAACTTTTCACAGAGAAAATCTGTCTACCTGCTGGACCACGCAGACGATGTATATTTTTTTCAAGCGTTCGCAATGAAGAAGGTTTTACAGGCTTAAGAGTACAGGCGTAGCTATCATTGTTTAGCCGAATCTGAAGATAGGGTAAGGCACTTAATTTAAGAGAAATTTGAATTCTGTTTGTTAAAAAACTCCGTTGAGAAGTTTATAAATTGAAAGAATAGGCATTTTTGGAATGTTAACGAGTTAGAAACCATTGAAAACAGAATAGAAATAAACGAGGGTAGTTGGGAAAAGAGAAAAAGGCTAAGAAACAAAAGAAAAACAAAAATTTCAACTACAAAAATTGACAAAAAACAACTAAGACTGTTTTTAGCAAAGAAAAAATGTTTTGTAGGAGGGACAAGGCCCTACATACTGTCGTATGTGAGTTGTGGAGGAACGTTGTGAATTGTGTGTTCCTGGACATCAGACCAACTGGTTGGGTTCTGTGTGAAGAGACATCAGAGGAAGAAGCAATATTTCACATAGACCAACCCTGACACCATCACCATCTACATTTTACAGCATCGGATGCAACATCGTACGCATCATGTAATGTACATCATAAGCAATGCATCAGACACAGATACAATATCATCAGAAGTTGCCATGCACCTTGCTTACTGTTGACCCAGGTTAGTCTTATAATTTATTATATTGCCCGTTGCCCCTGTCCCTGGTCTTGCCCCTGAACAAACCCACCCTAGTCTTAAAGCCTTTTTTTTGCAATCAGTATCTTTCCTTATGAAACCACTTAGCAAGAACACCCAAATCTATTTCCCTAGATCCTTTCATTTCAGATGTCCCTTATTCCCATTCCTTTTTCCTTTTCATATGAGAGATCTCGGTTTTGGAACTCCAAGCATCGCGTTAGGAGTTGTGCAACGCATTTGACTTATCACCAGCTATCGCCAATCCCTCCCCAAATTTTCTAAACCGACGACGCGACGCTAAAACTTGTAATTTAAAAAGTTCTTGGGGCGCATAGTGTTCACTGTTTAGAATTGCGTAAGACATGAAAGATAGGAGTTAGGATGAGTTTGAACTCATTCGGGTTAGGCCCTGGTAGGTGAGGAAGTTCTTCCTATGGATGGTAGGTGAATCAGTATACAGATACTGATACTTTTTTAGAATTATGCTACTTCTTCGTCTGAAAATTCAGAGAAATTATTGGAAAAGAAGATAGTTTGAAACAAGAAGTGGTTCCATAGAATTGAGTGCAAGGGAAGAGGTTTGAGTGAGTAAAAATCTCGCATGCTGATGAGCATGAACCCACAGAAAGAGCCGATGCACTAGCAAAAGACGGTGCGTCAACGAAAATCTTTGGACCCGAACCCTTCTGTGATGTAGGTAAATCACTCTTCGCGAGACAGGCAAAAGGTCTTTGTATGAAAGAATCTAGGAAAGCCTGGCTCAATACACCAGGACATGTGCAAAACTGCTACCATATTCCCTGTACCATCACAAAGAAAATCAAACTTCATTGTGAACCTCGATAGGAGCAACCTTAGAGCACTAATTGGACTTCTTAGCGGTCACTGCCGCCTGAACAAGCATGAACCTTAAAACAAATTTGAGTTGTAGACTCTTCCTTGAGAGTGAGGAGACCTCTCTTCACATACTAATGGAATGTCCAGCACTCTTCCAATTCAGAAAAAGAATACAAGGCTACAGAACAGCTTGCTGCCATCTGCCTAGAGAAGTTCCTTAACTTCCGAATATCTTTTGGATTGAAACAATTCATCTAGGAACACTTGGGAAGGCACAATAGGATTCAATAAAAAATCGCAGTGTCAAAGGCTGATCAGCTCTCCCGAAACAATAATAATAATGGGCCCACAGTATCTATGAAGATTTCCACCTACCTCGACCGAGGAAAAAAACAAGTGATTGATTAAACTGAACGCTACCTACCTAGCCTTTAAGTCTCTGTGTAACTTGAAATGGCCAACACCTGACACAATTGAAGTTTTTAATAAAAGTTTCAAAAATATTGAAGTTGCTACGTGCTACCAATTTAAAACAGACTGAGTCTTCCTAGAAGCTTGCATGTTATTATTATTATTATAGAATTTGGGTGTGGAATTTGAGGTGTCTAGGTAGGTTGTCAGCCGCACAGATCTTGAGTGACCAAATGTGATATAATAATACCGTACCGACTAGCTTTCAAACTGTGTGTGTCAACTTCTTATGGGTGTTGATGCGATTTATCTCCCTCCAACTCTTTCGCAATTGTCTTAGTGCTTTCTTCCCGGCACACGATTCTACTAGAAAATTCGAAAATTCGCGAGCAGGCTGGACCATTTGTGAAATTTTGTTGATGATTATGACTGCCAATTGTATGCTGTAAATACAGCATGTCCAGAGCATGGAATAGCATATCTTTTCAGCTGAGAGACAACAGGAATGCCGCGAACTTCTTACAGACGTCGGGAAGTATCTGTTTAGTCCATCTACGTTCTGGAGAGTCACAGACAGGTGTGTTTGAAACCCAACTCCCGACCGGATAAGTCTTCCTCTGAACTCATTTCCTGTAATTCAGGATGTCCGGTGTCCAGCGACACAGACAAGACATAGCAAATTGCGTTTTTCAATCAAATTTAAACTAGTCCTGCATTCTCGAACTATTTTGGGTCTAGTAAGAGGATTGAGTAAAGCTTTCAGCGCAGACGTAGATACTCTGTCCCTTCCACTTGTTCTTCCCAGCCATAATTTTTGCAAAAATGTCCGCATGGAAGACATGTGTCATACGTATTTTTTTTTTTTTTATAATTAGCGTGCCCTAAAGGGGTTATGAATACCCTTAACCAAGAGAACGGGCATTAGGGAAAATTAGAGGAAAGACGAAAGAGGTACCGATGCACGTTGGTTTTAAATGCTTGAGGGTTATAGTGATGAGGAAACACAGAACTATGTAGATTATTCCACATTCGTGTGGTACGGCTAAAGAAAGTATCTCTATATTTGACAGTACGTCCGAAAGTAGGCTTAAGGGTAAACTGATGTGCATTCGAAGCATGACGGGTATTGCGGGTGAAATTTTGCAGGGGCTGATTGCAACTGGCTATTTCGCTAGAGCACTTTTTGTAGAAAAAACGATAAAACAGTGAGAGACAGGAAACATTTCTTCGGTGTTCAAGCGAGTCTATTGACTTCGCAATGTTTCTAGTGATTACTGAGGTATGACGTATAACGAACAAATCCAAATTATGTGCGGAATATTAATATCTTCAACGCCCAAGTCATTGATGCTAAAGGTGGGCATATTAAGTACTAATTCAAATTGTCACAATTTATATATACATATGTATGTATGGACTTATGTGGCATATACATATATTCGAAATCTAAAAATCTTTTAAGTAGCTTCTTATTTAAATGAACGACTTTAAGGTTTATACAAAGTATGTACTGTCATGCAAGGATAGCTCTACATAAACACATACATGTTCGTTAAAAAATTAAACAAATATACATCCTGCTTGGTCTTTCGATTTTTCTTCTTTTTTTTTCAAAGGAATGAACCTCATTTTGAGAAAAGAAAAAAAAAACTGTACATAGTCCATAAAAATAAAATATTACCTCCTCACAAAAAAGGGTCGGTGGATACATAAATGGACGGATGGATCAGTGAAATGTTTGAATTTTTACGAGAAATTTTCTTGGTTTTCTTTTTTTTTTATGTTACCTTTCAACGTATGTACGTACATACATACACATTCCTCCTTTGTAAAAAAAAAAACTTTGTAATATCCTTGTTATTAAAAATGAAACATGAATTTTCCACCGAAAAAAATAATCAATATTTGAAAAAAAAAAAAACTTGAAACCAAAATAGAAAAGGTTTTTCTTTTTTTTTCCTTTTCTTTTTTTTTTTTTGTGGAAAATTTCCTTTGGGTTTTTTTTTTTTTTTCATTTTTCAACTCTCTTCGAATTGCTGGAAAAAAAATTCAAACACACAGGATATACTCGTATTTTTCCTGCATTTTCAGTTTTGTTTCTTCTCCTTTTTGTGCAGATTAAAAATGTGTGGAGGGAAGTATATTTAGAAGGTTTTTTTTTCCGAAGAAATCAAGTGGGTTGTGGGGGGAGTCCTTTTTGAGACTTTACACAAAAAAAAGAAGCTAGAAACGTCTTTTTGTTGCCTTTTTTTTTTTTTGCTTTCTCTTCTATAACATTTGCCAACAAGGGACGTCACAAAATAAAAATAAAATTAAACCTTGAAAAAAATGGTTGAAAGTATATTGCTGTTCATCAAATCGGGTAAACAGGGTAAGGGCCAAGGAGAGGTGTTTTTTTGTTCTGTTTTATTGTCATGGAACAGGCCAAAAGCGTAGCACAAGTGGAAGGAGATGAAGGGAAGAATTTTAATTTCAAAATTGATCAATATTTTCGAGAATTCATGTTCACGTGCATAATATTGATTGAAAAAATTCACAGAAAAACATTTCAAATATTGCCCTGAGCGTATTAAAATGCGCTTGTCACTTTTGGGAAATTAAATTTGAACAGAAAAATTGTTGAATTACTTTTATATTGCTTACATGTACATGGATAGGTGCCCGTAGATACATACAACATACTCATCCATACAAATATTTGGAGCTTTGGCTCATAGAGAGCCAGAGTCTAGCTTCTAGCAACCATTCATTCAAAAATGGAAAGAACCTACACTTTTATTGCCGACTCCAAACGGCCGATTGAGAAGCTTTTTCGACCGATTATACCTTTGAAGGTTTGTCATGCCTGCGAAGAGGTAGTGTCGCAAAAAAAGTTTGGATGTTGCTAGAGCTTGAACTTGTGACCTCTAACCACTAAGCCACGGCGACCACTCATACAAAACCGACAAATCAAATCAAAATATCTTGTATATCACTGTAATATTTTAAAGAACATTCGAATTCAACTGGATACTGGACCTTTTAACGTCTACCACATTAGTATGATGTACAATGTTTGTAATAGATTTCTTGGAGAAAGTGCATCGTTTTAAAGCTGTTACGTACAAATTAAAAGTGTAAAAAGGAGCAGCGAGCGGCAGAGAAGAAGAAATTCAACATTGAAAACCTTAGAACGACTTCAGTAGATAGTGCCTGCAGAGAGGGCCTGAGCGAGAGGCTCTTCGCTGTGCATTCACCATCCACACACCAGTTTAGCTTAGAATGCCCACGTAGTTACATAGTTAGGGTGGCCATGGTGTAGGTTCCAAATTCTAAACCGGATGTCAAAAAGAAAAAAGCAAAAAAAAGTCGATCAACTGCGAGAAAAGCTGACGTCAACTCTAATGTATAGGCATAACACTGGCAGTAGGGTGGTCATATGGCTTGAAAGTGTTGATCGTACTAATGACATCGGAATGTTCGAAAGAAATACTGTGAATTATAAGCAATGGCAACCAGTACCAATAATTCTCCCCAGTCATTCTGGACACAACCCTCGGAACAAAAATATTGAATCCGAATACAACCTGCGTTTAAAAAAGAAATCACTACACCAACACTAACGCTGTGTGAATAGCATCATAAAGGTATTCATAAGCCCTTTAGCACTAGTGAATTATACAAAAAAAAAAAAAAAAATTATGCTAGTTTTAAGCGTTTTTTGTCTAGCATGTATGAGTTGATGACCCAGTATCGCAACATCATCAAAAATGTACCCAAGACCACCCTGTGTTACCAGCCACACCCTTAAAAGAGAGTTGTAGAATCACATCGAGGAATCATTTAAAATTTTCAATTTCTGAAAAAGAAGGTCTTAAAAAACGTCTTAGCTTTGCATTTTATAAAATCTTACAAATAACACATCGAAGACAACTTGGTATGTACATGAATTCAATTTCCCACCTCTTTCTTACTTGACACTCTTGTAAATATAAATGTTTATAATTAAACAATAGCAAAGAGTTCTCATCAACAGCAACGTTAAGTTTTTCATTTGATTTTAGATGTCAAATAACAAAAAAATAAAATATTAACAGATGTCTCTGAGAGGGTCATGGATATATTACAAAATGAAAAAAGAAACACACAACCAAAGGAAATGAATGCTTAATTAGTGTTCAATGCAATCTATGGACCACACGTGGGATTTACAACATTTTTTTTTTTTTTTTTTGTTTGTTGCGATTCATGGGCGATTCATTAATCATCTGCAACTCATAATGCAACTTAATAATCTTTACAAGTCTTTTTCGTTGCCATGGATGGCCTTCTCCTGTTTATGGTATCTGCTGCATGAGGATAAGTGTTGTATAATGACTACACAAAACCAAAAGGATTTCGAAAACGGAAATCACTAATGGAGTTGTCAAGTAATTTAAACTTTTGACACCTGGAATAGTTGACAAAATAGATGTGATTGTGGCATTCAGTAGTTTGAATTAGGTTGGGAGTTGCTATACAGTTCCCTATGCAATTGGAGGACAAAGTTTAGTCAGTGAGTGTCGAGATGGAAATGTCAGAGTGATAGACTACCAATCACGAGCCTATGGATACTCTTAGATCAACACTAGGACAAGGAAGGGTTTATACAAACCACAAAAAAGAATGTGGTTGTGGAAGTAATTAAAAAAATTCTTAACTCTAATGCTCGAACTCTACAAACATCAAAAACGTTAAAATTCTGCATATATTCAAAGAAAAATGATCTAAGCATAGTACCTATACATATTAAAGGTCCCCACAATCTTACTTAACAAAGTTCTTGTGACAGGGTTATGGAAACTCTTATAATAACACAACACGGGAGTAGAGGCAAATGAGGTTCCGATGCACATTGGTTTTAAATGCTTAAAAATTGTAACGACGGGGAAAGACACAGTGCTGTGTGGCTTGAAAAAAGAATCTATGTGCTTCATAGTACAGTCCAATGTAGGTTTATGAGTAAACTGATTGACATTCCTTGTGAGGCGAGTAATACAATTTGAGAGCGGCGGAATGCAACTTTGTATTTAGTTTGAGCAGTTTTTTGAAGAAGAAGTTTTAAACCCTGTGTAGTGTAGTTTAAAGAATACCTGACGAAATATGAGCGTTGTACCTTAGCTTAATGCGAGTGTACACCCTGTAAATCGCAGCCAGATCAGAAAAGTCATTCCTTCGATTTCTTTCACTATTTGAGGAAATACAGTCATTGCACAGTGTTCGTGTCAACATCGAACATACCTAGCATAGATAGCTTGTGGATTTCAATAATGCAAGTGCTATTGATGGATGTTGACTGAGATTTTAAGGCCGCCTATGACAGCATCTATAGGGACGAGCTATACAAATCCATGTCTAATTTTGGCATCCCTGCCAAACTTGTCCGTATATGCAGAATTTCGATGACGATGACGGTTCAAGTAAGTTCGGTAACCTTTGATGTCAAAAAAGTCTGTGTAACTAATCGCTTACGCTGATGATATTGATATATTCGGTTGAACACAGCGAGCTGTCACCGATTGATTCGTGTGTATTGAAACCAAAGTGGCTAAATGTCACTTTACTGTCAGCAAAAGGGGCACTCAACATCGAGGTAGAACGTCACAATAGACAGCTATGACTTGCAGGTAGTAAGGGATTTTACCACCTTGGACTTCTGAAAACGACATCTCATCGGAAATCAAATGCAACAACCGCTTAGAGGAAGACGCACGAGTATCATAAAAGGAGACCACCACCAACTTGAAGTGCATAACTGGAAGCAATGTACATAGTTATTTGATATTTTTCTTTAAAGAAAGCACTGCTCGTAAAACAGGTCTTAACAAGGACACTAAAAGTGCTTTTTAAAAAACTCGATAAAAATTCGAAAATATTCCCAAAAAATTCCACAATAAAAGACTGTGCATCCATCCCAACATTCTGAAGTTTCCTTTGTTGCACTTTATATCCAACAAACACGTTAAATAATCATATTACAAATTTTTTTAATTTAACTAAAATTAACCACACTGCCACAGACAGACAAAAGGTCCACGAACGTGATACTATCCACAGTCTCATTTATTGTTAATTTAATTTAATGAGAGTGTGTAATATTAAAATGAAAAGGTATTTTTATTTTTAATTTAACTTTCAAAAAAGATTATGAATAATGTGAGGAGAAAAAGAATGCGTCATAACATCTAGCGCCCCCTTTTCATACACAATTTTTCTCTTTAATTACACTTATACAACCTTTTTTTTAGCTTTTTTTTTTTTACTTTGAAAAACAAAAAGCAACAAAGTGGAAAAGGAAATTAAAAAAATAAAAAAACTCAAAACCAAACGAAAATATATAAAAAAAAAAACCGCATAAAGAGAAAAATGAAAAACCAACAGCACCAAGCACATAATAACCAAGGGGTGACTCTCTTGAAAAAGTCGCAAAATAAAATATAAAAAAAAAAATAAAACAAATTACTTTACAAAAAAAATGCAAAAAGATAAAAACTGAACAACATAAAAAAAAAGAAAAAAAAAAAAAACATTAATGACACAAAAATGAGAAAAATAAAAACAAAAAGTTATGGCTTGGGTAGGTACACTATACCTCATACACGTACGTAAGTGGTACATACACAGCGGAAGGTACTTACGTTGTAAATTGCATTTTTTTTTCTCCTTCTTTAACATATTTTTTATTTTTTCTTTTTTTATATTTTTTTGTTGCCGTTGTAAATGGAGCTCAAGGAAAAACAGATTTTTTGCCTTTTGACTCGAATCATCATAAAAACAAAGCAAATAAACGACATACACATAATTAAAGAAAAATAAAGGTAATAACGAACACGGAGGAGTTTGTTGCAAGTTCGTCAACTATCATAAGTTTTTGTGGGGGGTTGCAGCAGGTATGTGGTGCAAAAGAAGCTTTTTCTTTAATAGTTCATTAAAAGAATTAATAAATTAGTCTATAGAAGATGATTTAATCAGATTTACGAAGAAACAACAGAAATGAAAAGCATGTAGCACCAAGCCATATGGATAATTCTTTTAGGTCCTGTCAGCCATCGTGAAGCATAGAGCGTATTCAACTATTACGCGCCCTTGTATTTATTACATGACTTGTTTCGCAAGAATATTTTCTATGAGACATTTTTGGGACAACGTACAGGAACAACTAGCTTTTGGTGGTGCGCACAAGCAGATTGGGACTCCAAATACCTTGGAGTTCGCAACTGGAGGCAGTTAGCTATGGATTAAACTGATTGGAGAAGCTGTTTAGCTAAGGTTCACTCCGAACTGTAGGTAAGTTTTTAAGATCGACTCGTTCGGTAAACTCTTAAGGTTATGCAAAGATATCGATTTAAAAAGGACTTTAGGCTGCGATTAGCAGAAGTCACCTTCCGTTTTATAGTTAAACATAGCATGTCGAGTGCCCCTCTATGTTTGTCGATTCTGCTTTCAAGTTAAGTGCCATCGTAAGCCGAGTCAATAATATATAGATTGCTGGCTTCTTGGACTAAGCCGGACGGCATCTATCCTCGAATACCTCTTACCTAGCTAGTGGAGACCAGAAAAGCAATGCGACCTAAAAAATATCTTTTGTGCCAAAGTTCGAAAAGATGTCATAATCAGGAGCAATATTCTTGTCATGGAGGAACCTCAGGGTCGTGTTTTAGGTAGAAATGAACCACCTTTGAAATTGAATTGTCTGCTTTGAGCTACCGCGGGATATTCGCACAAAATATGCTCGGGTAGTTTCGTTAGCAGTGTCTAGTGAGGAAATACATAAGAAGCTAACCATCACGCTTACTAAGTGTGAGACTTTCTAGACTTCTCTTATTATTAAAGGGTTCATCAACTTTTTTGATTGCAAAAGTCCTGCTGTTGAGTTACATTTTGAGAACTTCTGTTGGGTTTCCAGACTGCAAGGAGCTCAAAATAAAATCTCATTTCATGATGAAAAGCCGATTTAACGGGGATCAACACGTTCTCATTCTTAGGTTAGGTTAGGTTGAAGTAGCTGCGAGCTGTTGCCATCACACTTAGACCAGTGATAGATACATTGTGGTGCCAGATCTAGAGAGATCTCCTTACCTACTCGTTGAACCAATTGGAGCTTCTGATGAAGCGAAGGAAGTTTCTGACATCTGTGTTTTTCAGATCGCCTAAGTAGAATTCTCCTAAATGGAGCTTTTTTTTGCGGAAGAGAGGTGGAGAATAGTCTCCTCCTCCTCTTCGTCCATGCAGCTTCAACAAAAATCGTTTGAATGTACTCCTAGCTCGCCTATTGGACAGTGTCCTGTGATGACACCTATTACGGATCTGATATGAGACCTGTTGAGAGAAATTAAATTCTTAGAGCACTTCAGATCCAGTCTTGGCCAAATGTGCTTCATATCAAGGCACGTTTTACCGTAACTTGTCCAAACAGATTTTGTTCTCTCGATAGCATCAAGCTTGAATTTGAGTTTACATGTAGCGATAGGTATACCCAAAGTGCCTTTTCAAAAAGCATGGGATTAGTTGTTCCATATCTGGCGAGTTCGTCAGCCTTACAGTTCCCTGGAAAATCCATATGCCCCGGCAACCGACAAAGGTATTCTTAATCGAATGAAAAATCGTTAAGCCAAGTAATTAGCATACATCTTAGACTAACACATTAATGTCAATCTAGAAGAATAGCTTGGTACCTATAGCTTCATTTAGTCATCGTTTAAAAAAGTTTCAACCTAAGACTAAATTGAGACTGTTCGCCTATAAAAATAGGTAGAATGCCTCGGTTAACAAAGGCACCAGGAAGTTTTGAGATATTTGTAGGTACTTGGTATGTTAAAAGGGGTTAAAAGAACAAGCGTGACACTAAAGAGCATCTCTTATCAAGTACTTTTGTCATACTCGTAGCTCTAAAGATTTTACCTAGAATTCTGTAATCATGAAACAAAGTGATTTGATCAAGAACAAATTCTTTCGCATTTATACAGGAAATCGCTTTATTGAAAGTCTCATACGAAAAATATATTTTCGAACTTTAGCTCCAACTAAATCATACATATATTTAGCTATAAACCATTGTCTAGCCAAAACCTCTTACACCAAATGTAGTACCTGTATACCTTCATAATGAACTCAACATATCACTGATTTGACAATAAAATACATACGTACATACTTCTTAACCAACAAGAATGAATCGACTTCCGTAGTAAATATCAAAAACGATATTTCTTAAAACTTCGTAGTAACAAATTGAACAAATTATTAGTAACTCTCCATTCTTTTTTCAATTTTATAGCGAAAAAATTAGCATACTTTAACACTCACGAAACAGAAGAATATTCATGTAAAAATTCGTACAATTAAATCCTTAATTAGTATTTTATCGAATAAATAATTATTTCTTAATTCCACTAAGGTTCTTAATGCCTCTCGAAAACAAGTTGTATACAAAAAAAATATGTAAACACTCCCAAGACTGAGGGTCTAATAAATTATTTCTTTTTTACACACACTCAACTCAACGTCCAACCGCAAATGATAAAAAATCAAATTATCCTATTTTCGCAGAAGATATGTACGTTGTCAAAAACATAAAAAATAAATAAATAAAATGAAACTATTCAAATGAAAAAAAAAAAAAAAGTCAACAACATTCATAAACATTTGTTATTTTTTTTTTTTTTTTTCAAAATAAATTGAAAAGTAACAAAAGTAAAAAGAAAAAGAAGAAAAAATAAAACGCGTAAACATTGTTTGACCTTCTTCTGCCTTTTTTGTGTGCGGTTTCTCAAAAATTAATGACACACACAGAAAAAAAGTTAAAAAAAAAAATATTCTTTTTATTTTTCTGTTTTTGAATTTGTTTTTCATATTGTTGTTTACTCCATGTGCCGGATGTGAAATTAAGTAGAAGTTTAGAAAAAAAAGGGTTATAAAAAAAATTGTTTTTCTAAATTGTCATTCTGGAGAAAAAAAAAAATATAACTTTGTACCCAGAGTGACGCATAGGTTAATTTATTTTGTCCATTGTTAAACTGGTATAGCATTTCATATAAACAATAAATCTAAAGAGCTTCTTAAAACAAATATGTCAAAGATACATATGTATGTAGGTACTACATGAGTAGTTTAGTTTGTAAAGCGCTCTAGATCTCTTGATTCAATTACTGACGGCTATGGATTTTAAGACGATCTTTTATTTAGAAGAAGCTAACGTCAGTTTTTTTTTCAGGGTTGTCCAATATGACTAACCTTTGAGTAATATTACACCATCAAATTGCGACACTCAACGAGATCTGAAAGGAGCTGGCCCTGTTTCAAAAACATAATTTAGAAGGCAAAGTCTCAAATTGAGCCAAGCTCCAAGGCAGAACCAAAAAGAAAAACTGCATTGGACTGGAGGCTTCGTCAAATATTGAAAGGAATAAGACAAATTTAATGATAATACAACCAAAGATGTCCAAGTCAAAGAACAAGAGCCAGTTTCTGTCATCGTTTGGACTTCCATGATGGCTGAAGGTCACTCTCGTCCTCCTTTTCCACGCCAAGGAAAACATCAAATGATAAATCTGTGGCCACAAGGAAAAACAGCATAAGTCACACACACGACTTATGTTGTTTTTCCTTGTGACCACAGAAATAAAACAGCATTGACACCGCAAGCTAGTAAACAATTCAGGATTTCTTACCCTGGACGTTCCATTAGGACTCAGAGCAATCCCACAAAGCTTCCGAAAATCGACAATTTATGAAATCAAGAGAATATTCCTACGTGAGCCCTATATTCAGACGCTGATCTGCTGGATTTCTTCATTTGGAGTATTGAAGGGCAAAGGCTTATGTTCCATAATCATCTTTACGGATGGATTAATTATCCATGACAAAGCCGAAGCAGATTTAATTTCATAGAATCTAAGTCTAGTCTTACAACAAAAACTTCGGTATACCCAAGCGAAATGTTCGCACTTCTACTTCAAACATTGGACCACTTACGTGGTTATCAGACGAATGTGTTCAAAAACTCAAAGAGTGTGCAATTCGAAATGATTTCTTACTAATTTGGGTTACAGGACACGCAGCCATCGAAGGAAATTTGACGAAGCAGGGGTCAGCTTCTGTGTTGCTGGTTCATGTGGAGAAAAACATGATTGACAAGTAGACAACGAACACACGTCTAAAAAGATGTAAAAGCCAAATGACGATTAAAATGTCAGTCAGCTCAACCAAGAGGCGAATTCCAAGGATCACCTTCCAAATATAATGTATAACGTTGTCCACAGAACACGAAACTTTTCAGGTACCATTTGAAGAAGATGGATCTTCGAGAAGATAATACCTGCAGGATGTGTCAAGGACGAGGAGATAACCGCACTAAGAGAAGAAATTACATTTCCGGCTGCCAATGGATTCAAACGCAAAGGATTAGAATGCGGTGACCTCTGACTGAGATGACTCGTGGAAGAAAAATGAAAAGAGACCCAATGAGGTCTCTGAATTGAGTTAGGTATGTCTTCGCCGAGATCTACATATTACCTAAATACATTTGCACATGAGATTCCTTCTTCCCCTATTTGGTGCGCGCCCAGACCGAATTCACCTAGAATGTGTTCAGGGGTTTCCTCAATCTCATTACAGACATTGTTGTCTTCCAGATCAATTTTCATAGGAGTAGCCTGAGCTTTCAGAACCTTGTTAGGAAGTCCGCTAATATTCTTAGCCTGTTCTTTGTAAGTTCGATGCACTTCCAGTGTTAGGTTCCTAGGTAGACTCATTGAACTTATACTCAACCTAGTATCCCCGAAAGAGCTGTAGCTAAACAACTAGGACAACCATGAAAATATTTCAACATCAATTGGTGAAATCGAATTCACCTAAAGGTGAGGCCACTCATTCCATCTCATTTAACTCCGTATATTCTCCTCGATTTTCCACAGTTTCTGTCTCCCCATAATTTTTTTTTTTTTCAGACTTTTCTATTATCATTTTCTTTTACGCTTTGTTTTCTTCGTCTTTTTTGTTTTGCCCGATTAACCCAGCCTTCTTTTCCAGTAACTTTTTTCATCTCGATAATTTTTGCATTCTCCTCGATTTTTTTTTTTTTAGACATGGACATTGGACATGCATCTGGTTTGGTCTAGTGCATCAACATTGACCAAAGAGTTGATGGTCCAGCTAGGGTTACAACTAACAGGTTATAGTTTCGCAAAAACAATAAAAAAAAATGAAGGAATTTTTATATTTAACGACTGAAAGAGGATTCTGTCGTAAAAGAATCTTGTAGATACAAGAAAAAAAACAAAAGTTGGCATTTTGCTGGGGTATGAAACAACGTACAAAACGAATGTTTATTATACGAATACGAGTAACGAGTAGTATCGCAGAAGCAATAGTTTTTAGAAAAGTAAACAAAACAAGAAACAGAAAACAGAGAACAGAAATCAAAGAAGAAATGCACACTGGTGGGGAATGGAGACGGGTTTTTTGTTTTTTTAATTTTTTGCACAGTGACTTTCCCGCTTTTTTCGTATATTCGTAGAATTTTCTTTTGGTTTACTTTGCATTCTGTTTGGTTATGTGTTTTTTTTTCATTTTCGCAATTGAATTGCATTTCGCCTGCTGTATCCCATGATTCATTTATTTTTACAATTTTGCCAAGCTTCTTTTCGAAAAGGTTTTTGTGCTGTTTCTATTGAAATTCTAGATGTACACACATGTATACATCATATGTATACAGATATTATATGTAGATACATTTGAGTGCGGTAATTAAAATCATGCTTGAAAAAAGCCGAGATTTTTCTACTTTGAAAAATTAAAAAAAAAAAATAAAAAAAATTGCAACACAAATTATGTTACTCAGGCACGTCTAGTGACAGACCAATATCAAGACCAGTTTTTATAGCTATCTAACTAGAACTTTGCTTTTAACCTTGCTCCGAATGAACGCATAACCATTGTAAAGGAGGCTGTTCACAAATACACGTACCAAGAGCAATCAATATATCTTGGAACCTTTAGAAAAATATTTTAAATAGTTGAAAGAAAGCATTGTTTCAAACTGAATACATTTTACAAAAGACAATATTTGAATTACTTGAGACATTTTTTTTTTCTGTCGGGGTGTTGGAACACCACACTGAAGTACTCAGACACAACCAGCAGGTATAGTCCGTTTCAAATCAAAAGCGACAAGGAAAGTTGCGCAGAGAGAGCATCGAAAATTTTGCTCTCTTTTATTGACTGGAAAATGACATGTACGAATCGGCTGAACTTTCTTGACTTCCTTTCAGATTTTACCCTCTCGATTTTTACTTACACGTACACTTACCTGTTTAACTTGGAATAAATCGAACTCCGATGAACAAACCACTTTATTGGCGCACACCCCTCTTTGTGACAACATTTAAGTACTTCTTGCACTAATTGTATGTGAAATAAGAAAGGGTTCAATAAATAAATACAAAGGTACACATTTACATAAAAAGAAACATGTTGCTTTAATTTTTTCGAAGTTTCAAATGCAAATTTTCGAGTCAAACTCATATCAGCAAAACATTATTTTTTCTTTGCAACGCCATAAGTGAGAAGTAAACAGTTTCAAAAAACGTGTCATTACCATGTTCACTGAAGAAAATAATAATCCATACTTCACGCATTTTCTCTACACTCAGTTTTCGTATTTGGCAACATAGACTCTTTATCTTTTCAATAAATTTTGCCCAATCCCATTCAAGGATCTCTTCAGTAGGCGTTGAAGATCGTCGATTTTTCTGTTTTGTGTGTACACAAGAGAGGATGACTGGAAAATGACTGGAAAAGAGAAATCCTGCGCGAATTTTGTCGCTTTTGATTTGAAACGGACTATATAGCCCTTTTGCTGTGTTTTTATCGTCTTTCAAGTAAGAGCTTCAGTGATAAGGAGCTTAGATTATAGTCCGTTTCAAATCAAAGCGACAAAACTCGCGCAGGATATCTCTTTTCCAGTCAATTTCCAGTCATCCTCTCTTGTGTACACACAAAACAGAGAAAAATCGACGATCGTCAACGCCTACTGATGAGATCCTTGAATGGGATTGGCCGATGTGTTGTGAAATTTATTGAAAAAGTGAGAAGTGTATGTTGCCAAATGCGAAAACTGAGTGTAGAGAAATGAATGAAGTATGGATTATTATTTTCTTCAGTGAACATGGTAATGACACGTTTTTTGAAACTGTTTACTTCTCACTTATGGCGTTGCAAAGAAAAAATAATGTTTTGCTGATATGAGTTTGACTCGAAAATTTGCATTTGAAACTTTGAAAAAATTAAAGCAACATGTTTCTTTTTATGTAAATGTGTACCTTTGTATTTATTTATTGAACCCTTTCTTATTTCACATACAATTAGTGCAAGAAGTACTTAAATGTTGTCACAAAGAGGGGTGTGCGCCAATAAAGTGGTTTGTTCATCGGAGTTCGATTTGTTCCAAGTTAAACAGGTAAGTGTACGTGTAAGTAAAAATCGGGAGGATAAAATCTGAAAGGAAATCGAGAAAGTTCAGCCGATTCGTACAAGTAATTTTCCAGTCAATAAAAGAGAGCACAATTTTCGATGCTCTCTCTGCGCAACTTTCCTTGTCGCTTTTGATTTGAAACGGACTATACCAGCATTCATCCCATCAGCCCCAAAAACCTGCCGCCTGATATGGGCAAAAGCAGAACAATCACATAGCAAGTGCTCCGCAGTGTCGTCGCCCTCTCCACAAGCATCATAAACAGTGGTGTCACTTAAGCCTTACAAGTTGTGATGTTTAGCAAAGGCGTAGTGACCCATAATAACGCCAATAAGTGACTGCAGAAGATTTCTTACAGACGTCGGGAAGTCTAATCCATAAAGAATCTCTTATTGAGACATCGCTACCTTTTACCCTCATCGATCACGGGAATGTTCCTTTCATTTCCCGTAATTCATTTTCCTAGACCAAGCTTCTTGGCATTCGCCAATTCTCGAATTGAGACCCAGCTGCCTTTCACCCTCGCCGATCCTGGGTAGGCACATTCCTTTCCTTTATGGTCATTTATTTCTCTAGGGCAAGCTTCTTGGGGCTGAGATTTGAAGATCCTGTTAGCTGTAGCACCATCCGATTTGTAGCCAGTCAATATACATATGTACCTAATTCTCCCATAGAATTTCGTTCATAGAATTCGTTGTACCTTCTCCTAAAATCTTGTTACACAAGTCGAATGCATATCCTACAGCTGTCGGTAAAGGTATTAACTTTAGCTATGATAAAGCCTTATTTTTGCTTCGAAAACATTGCAGTGATTAGGGAGACGGATCGCCAGGTTTATATTGAGCTTGTATAAGTCGATACCGCACCATCATTGGTTTTAGAGCCGTGCGTCGGTATGAATGTGAATCTGTTTGTTGATGGATTTCTTGGAGCTATACCAGTTCTCCCGTGTGCTAATTGTGAAATCCCTTTTAAAATAGTTGAACTGCATAAGATACGATAGTGACAAGACCATATGGGAATTGGATCCAGATCTAAGGTGCCTTTAAAAGGGTTGCTGCATTTGCAGCAATATGGTTCAGAATGGTCTCTAGCGTGGCAGAGGGGGTTGATTTCAAGGCCCCAGTTATGTACTGATAGACCATTCATGTGGTTTTCTCGCTCCATAAAGGCGCATGAGTCTGACTATGAACGTGTAGAGCCAGTATGTAACTTCGGATGTAGGTATAGTTTTCTACACGTGTAAACGACTAGCATAGCTTTCTTTGACTCGATCTGCAATATTGGACTTCCACTGAACCTTAGACAGGTTTTTGGCAAAAATTGGACTTCAAATCTTTCATTTTCGTAAAAGAACGCATTTCTATGTAGAAACTCAGCAAAGAGGCCTTAGTTTTCGTCTTGTCATAACTCATTCTTTGCTTATAACTTTTTTATGATCAAAAATAATACCCGAAGTCGTAGGTAAACAATTTTTAGAATTACATTCAGGGGATATACACAAATGCCCACCCCCTTTTACCGTTTCAATTTACCTACTATTTCTTGTGTGTTATTTAGTTACATAGGTATGTACATATGTATTTTGACCTTAGAAACCAGCTCACATTACCGTTCAATTTAAAAGCAAAAAAAAAAAAACTTCCCCATCGATCGTTAAATTTCCGTCCACAACTTTTTCAGTCTTTCACTACAAAAAAAAAAAATCAAAAAAAAAGGAATAGAAAAAAAACAGAAAATTCTCGTCGCAAAATAAAATTCCAGATTGCTCAGAGAAAGAAGAAAAATAAACCGAAAAAAAAATTCATCACATGGAAAAAAAACCCTCGCTCATTTTTCTTAGTCACAAAACGAAGCCATTAACCAACCCCCACTACTCACAGAAACGGGTGGTCGGTCGGGTCGGCAGGCGGTAGTATAAATGACAGAAATGGCAGAAAAAAAAAAAACACACATACACGCACATATACTCGCTTATAAGAGAAGCAATTTTTTTTTCGTTTCAATTTCGAAAAAAAGCGCTTTCCATCAAAAACCAACAACAAAGGAAAGCAATTCAAAACGCTATGGAAAAATACATCAAAAAAAGTATTATTATTATAATAGAGAAAAAAAACAACGGTTCTCAGTTACAGTGAGTCAGAATGAAATTGCAGGAAATAAAAACTGAGTAAAATAATCGATGATGTGGGGGGAATTTTTTTTTCACGTTTCTTATGTATGACCTTGTGGTTTAAGCCAAACTTGGACTTGTTCTGAGGAATAGTTTAAGATTAGATTCATTGTGTTGGCCGTTGTGGGATCCTGTATGGTGTCTACCTGTGATGATCTATTAGTCGCCTCCCTAAAACCCCCTGAATCTAGTATGTACTGTAGAATGACATCCGATCATGGTTCACATTTCTCTTGGGTCACTAAAGAAATCAGCACTTAGGATTGTCTTCCTGGTTCTGCTGAGGCTTCGGGCAGTCGCAGAGGAAGGTCTATCGCCACAGTCTCTGCGGAGGTCGGTCGTACTTAGTCGTCTGTGAGGATGCTAGTATTTAGTACGATCTGTTTCTTTTGTTTTTCTTTTACAAAGTTGTGACCACATCTTCTCCATCTCTTACGGTAAGTTTCCAGAAGTCTAACCATATGTCTTGGTTTGGAACCTCTATAGTGTTCATAACCGAGTAATCAATCTATTCTTGCCAGTTTATAGGACTTTTCATTACCATCGATGGCCCAACAGAGAGGACTTTGCTGATCTGATACACATTTATGGATACCTTCCTGCCTGTATACAATTTTGCAGGTTCATAAGCATACCCACTTGCAAAAAGTTGCATATCTTTAATGCAAAACCAATAGCTTTTCGCAAAACTCTGCTCCTTACGTACGAGAAAGGCGACTCCAAAAGCTTGTTGGTTAAGGCGCATGTTCACCCTAAGCACTAACACAGGCATGTTATTACATACCTACGCCTACCTATGCCTACAAGGGCATCACCTTATAACTTATTTAATTTTTCTGTCGGTATGTTGGAACACCACGCTGGAGTACTTAGACACAAAAATAGATTCATTGAACTACCAGCAGGTACAACCCTTTTACTGTGTTTTTTAAAATTATTTTTCTAAGAAAGACGAGTAAGAGCTTCAGTGATAGGGAGCTTAGGTTACCAGCACTCATCACATCAGCCCCAAACCTCTGTCACCTGATATGAGCAAAGGCAGGACAATCACATAGGAAGTGTTTCGTAGTGTCGTCGCCCTTTCCACAAGCATTTTAGATAGTCATGTCACTTAAGCATAAGACGTTTAGATATTCGGCAAACGCATAGTGTGCCGTAATAATGCCAATAAGTTGTCTGCAGCCTTTTCTGCTAAGAGACAACAACAATGCCGCGGACTTTTTTAGTCTGCCTGCATCGTGAAGAGTCTCCTACGTACCATCATAGAAGCCCTAACCGAAGATACGGGTTACTCTAACGTGGATTCAGAGCCGGACTAAACCTGACTTACTTAATTATGTAGGTGGCGCTATCATTTGGAATAAATCAGGGGCTCAACCAACAAGCTTCCCCAGTCAAAAGTTTTCAGTTGCGTACTCTGAATTAGTTGATGAGGTAATCTTCTCGTCACCCATGTGTGGCATCGGTGTTCATCTATTCTACATGACCTAGGTTTTATTTTTGCTCTTGTTAATGTCGCAGTGCAGCTCCTACAGTTGAATCTTCTTCTCTATATACTGTCAATACAGATTTGACAATTGTTTTCTAAGGCCAACCTGTAATCCGGAATGAAAAAATCCATGGGATGCACTGGCTAGGCCATATCGAGTGAATGGACAAGAATGCTCGAGTTTTGGGTCACAACCACCTAGAAAAGGGATATTGAAACGTCGGTTTAAAGATCAAGCAATCGCGGACTTCGTCTATTAAAATGAATGCAGCGTGGTCAAGACGTGAAGAAGTTCACGTTCGCTGACCTGGTAAGAAGAAGGACAACACATACTTCGCTTTCTCTTCGTTTACAACCAGATCTTTCTGGTTATGTCTTCTATTGCGAATGCATCAGTGGCTACCCACTCGCTTCGTTCTGCTGATAATGTCAATGTCATCTGTTGTGGACTTGTGGATTGTGGAATAAAAGCCCAATCAAGTTTGAGAACACAACCATAAGTCTTCTCTTAACTTACTTTCCTAGGTTCTTGTAATTTTACAAGTTGTGAATACCAATAGACACTTGAGGTTTTTTTGTGCATTTCCTACCCTAAACCTATGACTAACTGTACAAAATTCTCATTCTCAACACAAACCGAAAGAAAGACGGAACAAAACATTTCAACGACAGCAGAATATGACAAAAAAAAATACATTTTTCCAGAAACTTATCGGTTTTTTTTTATTTATTTATTTTTTTTTTTGAAAAAAATATTTTTCAAGATTAGTGAGAAAGAAAGTGGGAGACAAACATCACAAATTATACGAACCTACACATGAACAAACTTTCAGTAGCTAGACGAAAGAAGTAAATCATTTAAATGAAGAAACTAAAGCAGACACCCTTTGGGTGTGCATTAAGGCGGGAAAATATCTTTCGAATGCGTTTTTGTCCATTCCCATTATGCATCCGTTCATGGATACGCAGATGGGTATACAAAAGGACAGACATGCTATTTTTTTTTACCAAAAATTATTGAATTGAAACTTTTCATGAAACCTATGTATGCAGGTACGTACATATGTATGTACACATAGAAGAAGCAAATTGTAAATACAAACCAACAAAAAAAAAATATAGGTAGCTGTTATCGTTTGAAAAAAATAATTATCGTCTCGTTCTCGTATCGCCTCGCGCGAGTTCTCTATTAAAAAAGAAAATCATTTTCCCTGCTTATTGCTTGTATTATATTTCTAGTTTACTTTATTCCCCTAGCATTCGACTTGTTTCCGTTTTTTTTTTTTGCTTTTGTTGCTAGCCATAAACTCAAGCTTGTAAAAAGTGGTAAATTTGTAAATTTGTTGCGTTTTTTTTTTTATTTTACTTCTCTCAGCATTGCCAGATGCTGTCCTTTATGTCAATTATGACTGAAATCAAAAACTTAAAGCTAAGATGCCGTCTTGTAATTAAAACGTAAGAGTAATGGTAATAACATGGATATAAGCAGAAAATACCGGACAGAAGAGCCTGAAGTTAGCGTGAAGTCCTCTTTAACGAGGTACTCTTTCTAGTCATTGACCCTCCGTCCCTGAATGATATAAGATTAACTTTTTCCAACGAAGCAAAATATTTGGGTCTTATTTTGGATAACAAATTAAGCTGTAAACCCAACATTCAAGGAAGAGTTGATAAAGCTACAGTAGCACTTTCCTCTTGCAAAAAATTTATCGGAAACCCCCCTTTGTTTACAATCTCGAATAACTCAGTGGTTCTACATCTCGGTCATAAGACCGATACTCATGTACGGGGTGATTGTCTAGTGAACTGCATAAGATAAACTCAAAAACCGAGATTATCTAAGCAAGTTCCAATGATCAGCTTTTTTGTGTATCAGCGGAGCAGCACTGGAAATTCTGTTTCATCCGACATCCCTTGACATTTTTGGCAGACAAACGACAGCTGGTTCAGCCGTTCGCCTTAAATCGATTTAGCAGTACTCCACCACGCCTCGAATCTGAAAATTTTCATAATCTCTTATGAAAACACGGACTACACCACATCCAAGCTAAATTTGAGCTTCCTAGTTACCATTCTCTCCAGATCCTTCTGGGAAGATGTATTTTTGGAGGATAATTCGATCCACTTCTATACTGAATGACGGATCAAAACCAATGACGATGTAGGTGGAGGTGTTTTCTCTGATAGACTTTATCTAGGCCTCTCTTTCCGTCTTTCAAATCATTGTAGTGTGTTCCAGGTCGAAATATTGGCGACCTTGACCAAAGATAGCCGCATCTTTTCAGACCGTCAAGCAGCAATTGAGTCCTTCCTTAAACTCAATAGTAGCTCTGGATTGCCGATAGACTCTAAGGAACTGTAAGGCTACCAAACTCGCCAGATATCAAAGAACTACCTATACCCATTCTACTAGATAGAGGCACCTTGGGTATATCGATCGCTACATGTTAGCTTAAATTTATGCTGGATGCTATGGAAAGAACAAATTTTAGGTGGACAGTGTCGGGCAATAAATCAGATTTGGTCGAAGCTTGGTCTGAAACGCTATAAGAATCTCTCAACACATTACATATCAGCATCACAAAAGAGGTGCAAGGTTTGGAGTACATTCAATAATTTTTTGTAGAAGTTGTAGATATGGACGAAGAGGAGGAGGAAAGTATTCTTCACCAGAAGCTCCAATTGGTTTAACGAGCAACATAATGGATCTATCATTGGTCTAAGTACGCTGGCAGCTACATTTAAACTAATCCTTTGGAGAGTTGCTTATGGCGGCTAACCAGAGAGGAGGTGGGGTGCTTCTACTTACGCAATTTTCCTTAGATCCAGACAACAACGGTAAAATTCTCTAGATGGAAAAGATATAACGAAGATTGCTACCGGCAACAGAAGCAGCGCCTAGTTGGATGTCGATTCGTCGTTGGAGATAGACAAGAAGTCTTAATTTTCAGGTATGTGGATGGGCACCTCACAATCCGCATCAAGGCTAAATGCAGGGTTATCCCACAGAGGAGAAATACAACGATAGGTTCTATAAGCTCTTGGTTAAGACATACGAGCAAATCCCTAGCTCTGACATTAAAATTACCTCAGGCGATTTGAACGCAAAGCTAAAAATAGGGGGCATCTTTGGTAGTACAGTTGGAAAGTAGGTATAGCCTGCATCTCCGATAATGGATTCAGGCTATCGATTTTGCTGCGGGGCCAAATGTTGTTGTAGTATGCGAATCTAGCATCGATTTTTACAAGGAGACCTGGAAGTCTACTGATATATCAAACGTCAATCAGATCGATCACATTGCAATTGACGCTAGGCATTCGTCCAGTATTGCGAAGGACGGAAAACTCCTCCACCTTTACCGTTAAAGTGCAATAAACTTGTGTTTTACTTGAGTTATTTTAACTTTACCAATAGAGATTCAAATTTCAAATCTCAACGAACGTTACAGGAATTTGTCAGCCCTATATGTAGGTAAGTACATTTAACTTTATACAGGAAACCCAAAAAATATAAAGTATTTATATTCTTTAGCCAATTGCCTGGCAACTCTATTTATGCATGATTATTCGGTTTTGTTTTTGTTACCCATTTCGCATCACTCTGACGAAATGAATGAGTGTACACTGTGCACCGTAAACTAAAAAAAAAAAATAATCAACCTCCCCCTTCGAACCCCACCCGCTGTTTTATTCGACAACCAACCATCTCTACACACTATCCCAGCAAAAACAAATCAAATCGCACGCAAGGTGGTTGTTTTTGTTTACCTATTCCCCTTTCCTGTTTCTTTAATTTTTTTCTTTCTACTTTGCTTCAATATTTTTCTTATTTTTTGTTCAACTTTTCAATGTCGAATAATTTTATTATTTTTTTTTCCTGCTGTCTACCTCACTCCCCGGTTTCGAAGTGTGATAAGTGCCAACGAACTTTTTTGAAAAATTCCATAAACAATTAAATTTTCCAAAAAAAAAAAACAAAATTTATTTTTGTTAACTTACCGCTTAATTTTGTTTATTAAATTTTTATTTGAAATTTACTTCACACACATTTGAATTGGATTACACTTGATGATAAGACAAAAAATTCCAAAATGTCACTCAACAAATCAAATTACAAAACGGAAATTCACCGAATTCTCAACTGAAACTCAAAACAAAAATAAACCGATTGAAAGCGCACATCTGCTACGGAACGTAACCTATTACCGCCAAAGAAAACTCAACACTGATTGTCAGTTGGTTTGGTATCATGGAAACGAACGTCGAAGTAGCGTAAGTACAATGGGATGGGAACACTTTTTTTTCGTTGCCCTCCCACCAATTTGGGTCGTTTTCGTTTTGCTTGTGTACTTTTTTTTCGAAAAAGAAAATAGGAGATAAACGAATGGAAGGAAAAAAAAATTGAATAATTTCCTTCTCTGGAAATTTCTCTAGTATCAATACTCTTTAGGGAAATTGTGGAATTTTCCATTGATTTTTGTTCTCTTAAAATTGGGTTAGAAGAGAGCCAAAGAGTGCGGATTATAAAAATTTGAACTTGATGTTGCTTTGGTTGCATTTTCGTGGAAGTAATTTTTGCACGAGTATAAATTTCCCTATTAAGGAGGATGTTGCATCGAGAATGGAACGTATATGGAATTCTAAGTGAGTTTTGTGAGCAGGTCATATGTCGAGCGTGGTTCTTAGATCTTTTTACGAAAAATAAATTTACTTAAGCTAACTTGACAAAGATGAGTGACTAGACCTTTATTCTGTAGTCATACGCTAGCTTTAATCAATATGTGCTATGCAATTATTTTTATGAAAATGTATAGTACTTTGAAGTGAGCTATCAAACACAAGTACTGTTTTATTTATCAGCGTTCAGTGCTGTATATATCGGAATGAGGGTATTACTATTAGGTATTTCTTCTTGTGCTCCTGACTAGCGTTCCAACACTTCTGTTTCTTACTAATTCTGCATATTATGCCATGAAGCTTTGAATTATATTTCTAGAATTTTATTTAAAGTGTTACGCTCATTGGAAATTAAATTGAATTAAAATTACGTGTGAATATGAATATGGCAATGATTATGACTAGCCTCACAAACCAGACAAAAGTGAAGGATAAATGCTAGTTTCACTGATCAATTCGATTTCAGATAACTACACCCAAACCTATATTTTGTTTTCTTTTCAAACAAGGTTCTAATTTGTTGTTAAAGATGATTGCCAAGTCAACTATTCAGTGAACATTTGGATATAGTTATTTCCTTTCCATTTGACATTTAGAATCCACATTTTCATTGAAACGTAAATCTCATTATACTGGTCTTGTTTTTTTGTAGAAATTGTAAATTTGTCTAAAAAAAAAGTATATATACAGCTTAAACAAATAAAATCTTTAGTTGAACAAACAGTTGAATACATACAATACATTCACTAAATGTAATCACTTATACGTTACTATATATATTTAAAAAAAAAAAAAAACAAGTAGACAGCAAAAAAAAAATTAATTCTAAATTTATTAGTCATTTCCCATTGCTTGGAATTTCGGCATTACACATCCCTGCTTTCGTACGGAATTTGGAATACCTATTCACTTTGAAAAGGGAAATTCTACCGCGAGGTATTTTATCCACCATTTTTCCAAATCGGCCGTCTGTCAGTTTGGTGTTGCACGTCAATTGCCAATCACGTCGTTTCTTTTCCTTTTTTTGCTTTTGCTGCCCCATTCGCCTGTTGTCTGTCGCACACACATACACCAGAGAAAAAGAAGAAAAAAAAAAAAAAAAAAACGAGGAGAAAAGAAAGCAGAAAAGGTCAGAAAGAAAAAAACCTAATCCATTCCATAATTTCATAAATTCAATTGAAAACGATTTTTTCATTTCGTTTTCACAGCAATACCAAACAGGAATTTTTAATTATCCGATAAAAGCAAAAAAAAATTCCCACGAAACAAAGGATATAAGTTAGAGACGAAAAGTACTAGTGAGAGAAAGAGAAGAAAAACATGTATTCGAATGGCTTCACCCATCATCCCCACCAGTCCCCATTCTATGGGGCACCAAGGGCCGATCGACCATACGGTGGTGGCCGTAATGCAGCAGGAGGTGGTGCCGGAGGGGGTCCCGGAGCACTAAATGGTGATGCATCCGGAGCAGGACACTACAATAATGCAGGTTTGGGCTATCCAGGTAGTTATGGTGGTTTCCAAAGTGCCGCAGCACGAGGTAATTACACGGGAAATTCACCAGCAAATGGTGGAAACTACTATGGCGGAGGTGCGACTTTTCAAAGAAAACCCAATTTTGTTCCACGCCCGAAGACTTTTAGCAACAACAACTATCAGCAGCAGCAGCAATCGATGTCGCATCACGTTAATTCAATTCCGATGGGTATGCTCTCAAAAGAAGAAAAGGCCGAATTACAGCGTGAAAAAGCTAAAAATCCTGGCAGAAATCTAGTAAAGCCCCAGTGGGACAATTTGCAACCGTTCCAAAAGAACTTTTACGTTCCACATCAGAATTCTATTGCTCTAAGTGAGCAGGGAGTGGCTGACCTACGTAAAGAAATGCAAATCACTGTAGCAGGAAATGCAGTTCCCCATCCGATCACTAATTTTGAGGAATCATCTCTGCCCGATTATGCGATTCAAGAGATGAAGCGTCAGGGTTTTACCAATCCTACTGCTATTCAATCACAAGGATGGCCAATAGCTCTATCCGGTAGAGATTTGGTGGGTATTGCGCAGACTGGTTCTGGCAAGACGTTGGCTTATATGCTACCAGCTATGGTACACATCGCCAATCAGCCTCCACTTCAAAGGGGTGAAGGCCCAATAGCGCTAGTTCTGGCGCCTACACGTGAATTGGCTCAACAAATTCAGTCAGTCGTGCGTGATTTCGGCTGCCAATCATCCCCACAAGAGATTCGTCACACTTGCATCTTTGGAGGCAGCTCCAAGGTACCACAGGCACGCGATCTAGAACGCGGCGTAGAAGTTGTAATCGCTACCCCCGGGCGTTTAATTGACTTCCTTGAGAATCGTATTACAAATCTCTCACGCTGCACATATCTGGTGTTAGACGAAGCCGATCGTATGCTTGACATGGGTTTTGAGCCCCAGATTCGTAAGATTATCGAACAAATTCGTCCCGATCGTCAGGTGGTCATGTGGTCTGCCACTTGGCCTAAAGAGGTGCAAGCTCTAGCCGAAGATTTTCTCACCGATTATATACAAATCAATATCGGTTCGTTGAACTTAGCTGCAAATCATAATATTCGACAGATGATTGACATTTGCCAAGAAGAAGAGAAGCCGCAGAAAATCGTCAATCTGCTAAAGGACATTGGACAGGCCATTGCCACTAGTAAAATCATTATATTCGTGGAAACAAAAATCAAGGTGGAGGAGATTCTGCAGATTATTCGCAATGAAGGGTACACGGCTACTTCGATTCATGGCGACAAGTCTCAGGCGGAGCGGGACTCTGTATTGAAAGACTTCCGTAACGGCAAGTCGAACATTTTGATTGCTACAGATGTGGCATCGCGTGGATTAGATGTCGAAGATCTCCAGTACGTTATTAACTATGATTATCCAAATTCGTCAGAGAACTATGTTCACCGTATCGGACGTACAGGTAAGATTTTTTTCTCTACCTTATTATTCTATTTTTGTACTTGTGGGTGGTGAAAAGAAAAAACTTTAGGGTACAATTGAGTTAATGTTAGGATTTGGTGAATTCTGTAATATTGTTGATACTTTTGCGATGCATTGTGGTCATCGACAGTATTTTTATAACTGCTGTTGTCCCGAAATGAAGTAATATTTTTCGGTTTTCCCTTGCACTTAAAATTCATTTACAAGTTACTGATCCCACACATGATTTGAATTGAAGACGAATTTCATTTCTTATGGTTAGTGTTTCTTAACATTTAAGCAATGCTCCTTGAATTGTAACTGAATTTGTAAAAAGAATTTATAGAACATAATACATAGTTACAAACACCGAATGTTCTGGAAAACCTTTGAGAAAATCCACCCAATTGCTTTATTAGTCAATTCTTTTTACATGGTTTTTATTGAGTTCCATTTACTGAACTTTTAACAATTACCACCATTCCAACTTGACTTAATCTCTAAAATAAGTGAATAAGCGTGTGTTGTTTGTAAGTATTCTTCTGAATTAAGTTAATCTCTAATGGCTATATGATAAACGACATCGAATGTCATCCGTACTTAACCATGTTTTTGATCCAATCAAAAACTTTATTGCTGTATCGTTTCTCTGAAGCGTCAAACACTACAATCTCCTCTCACGAAAGGTAAGATAAAAAAAGACATCCTGTTAATTCTTCATTTAACTAGCTGGAGGTTGAAAGTTTTGTCTAAGTGAATTAAAAAGAATACTTTTGATGTAACAAGAATAACTTTTATAGAATTGAAGGATGATGATCACCAGTGACTTGTTTATGTAGAGCGCTGAAATTTAACGCACTCTAGTAAGCCGTTGAAAGTATTAGTCTCCGAGGCACTTTAGTGGTTGTGTAAAAAAAATCACAATCTATTCAAAGCAAGAGGGGAAGCTACGTTCATCAGAGATGTAAACGTCCGGGGTTGTGGTTACTTTTGAATCTCTCCAGATAAACCGAAATAAATAAATGTTTCTGCTTCACAAATCATGAGACCAATTCTATTTTACGATAAATGAATGTTGTGTCTTTTCCCTCAGTCCCCTTTTAAGATTAAGTACAGCGACATCCTGAGCTGCAGTTAACCATTGTTGAAATTTTTATTTTTATTTTTTCTGAAGTCCCCACTCCCCTTGTGCAACTTGGTTATAATTCCACCACAACCGGTATATTTCACTTTGATTTTTGGAGGATTGGCATCTGTTTGTACCACAATGATGTTATTTGCCTCGTATCACTCCAACGTTTTTCTAAAGTAATGAGAGGTAGCCAATCATAGCAAATGATTGATTGTGCCTTCGCAAACACAGTCGACGCTCCATAACTGATTGCTAAGATATTTTGAAACTACACAACCAGTGCAACTTTCTTTAATTCGAATCGTTTGTAAGGTCCTTTGATTTTCGAAATATTGAGAGTCAACTGTAAATTCTTCGCTGCGCTTCCCACAAGAGCATAACATATTTTTCAGGAAATTTACAGAAAATTATTCGAGACATTTCCTTTAAATTGTGCAACATAAAATTCTTGGCATGGTAACTGTTTCAATTTGACTTTACAATAGGTTTCGTCATTCAACTTTGTTTAAACATCATTATCTTGCTTTACTCCTGCAATTTATTTTTCTTCCTCAGCAACCTGGAACTTTATGAACTTTAAAACTTAATATTTCGATTTTTTTCACCTATATTCCGCTTCTTGAGTCATCACTTTTATTTTATCGGTGACAGTAGTTACTTTTAGTAGTACGGCTTAGGCTGAAGCTTACTGAAGAGATTCATTTCAGCCATCAGCAACATTTACAAGAGTTCATAATTGAGGTAGCATGCGCATGCTACTATCTGGTAGCCAGTGTCAGACAATTAGTGTCAAAAACACACCAGATATACGGCAGCTGACAGTTAATGTCTCTAATAGGCGGTCTAAAAAAGAATTCGTCCGTCTATATAGCACCTCGATTGTACTCAGTGTGTGCCTAAGTACAAATCTTGTCGTCTTTTGAAATAAAGATGTGTCAATAAAAACATTTGTTGTCTGAGCTATAAAAACAATACTTCTGTGTCTTTACAGACCATAACTTTTTGGATGCGGTCCAGTTTATGTCCGCGTTCTTCCTTTTAATGTGAAGATATGCCAGTTCAGATGGTAATTCTTGATGACTTGCTGTCAGTGGTCACGACCTTACTCATTTTATTCGGTTGAGTTTAATATTCTAATACTTTGTTTACGTATGTTAAGTCAATTCAAATTGAATTAGACAAGACTCTAAGACCATTAAACTATTGCAGATGTCTCATCTTAGATGCTTTTCAATCGACTTACGTTACAGTTAAAATTCGGTTATTAATAAGTATAGTTAAAAGTGTTCTTTTATTGCCAGGCTCTTATAATGTTAGACGATAGGCCCATATTAAGTTTAGCATCGCCGCGTAATACATTGTATTTGCAGTGGGTTTCCTGTCAAATTTATCTTCACTCCTTAATCAGAATTTTTCGTATATAAAAGTTATTTTCTGCTGACACATTTGCCTATCGCTTCTAGAAATCGTTATTTTACTAACGCTTAGTACAGAAATATCATTATGCATGGATGCACGTTTAATTCACATTTACGATGTCGTTTCTGCAATTTAAGTGAACATAAAAACGAGAAAACATTTTGAGATATTTATCGATCTATGAAGATGCCCACACAGTCTTGTTCATCGCTATTCTGTTGTTAAATAGTGTACTTAATGCTGTAACCATTTTTCAGTAATATTTAAGTTGTTTTGCCCTTAGTTTACACAGCACACAGATTTCCTTGCATTTCAGTTGCTAAGAGAAGATAAATTATTGTCAGTGTGGAGGGGTAAAATTGCAAATCATCTATCAAAATGTAAAATTGCATTTTTTTTTTTCACAACACCCAACTGAATTTCACGTTTTCCCTTCAGACCGAAATAAGAATTACCCGTGGCCTACTTAGTAAACATTATTTAGATTTAAGCTGCGAATGAATGCATTAAAGTGCTCAAATAGCGAGAAATCTCATTTACTTTGGGTAGTTTTCGTTTGTGTTGAATTATGTGCGCGATATTTTCCCTTGCATGAATGCAATTTAAATAAATTTCAATTATTCAACCCGACCACGTTGTGTGTATGTGTATCGATTCATAATTATTTTGCCATATACAACACGTTTAGTTTGTAAAAATAGATAAACGAGTAGAGAGCACATTAGAATGGTTAGGTGGTTAAGTAACTTGGAAGATTTGTTTGAGTTTCTTTTTCATATTCTATATTGTCAATGAACTTTGTTACTTATGCATTCTTGTTAAAAACGCACACTCACTGGTGCTATTCGTGATTGTATAACGTTAGATTTAGGAGATGTTAGTTTTTTCTTGATATCTCGTTCAGCATTTGTTTTTGACAAGTGATGAGTAAAACACAAGTTTATAACAAAGCAGTCGCATATCTCCGTCTAACGAAATGTCAATAATTTGCAACGACAACAAAGAATCGAAGCCTGTTTTCGCTTTACGCACATACAACCCGTTATGAACTTAAACTCATTATTCTTTGGCGGACTGGATTTCAGTGTTTTCTATATGCAAGCTAACACATCAACCAGTCGCCTACAAGTAAAACTTACGCGATGTGTATCAGTGCAGTTTTTTAAACGTTTAACCACCATAGTTCCACGATCATGAGGTTTAGAAAGAACGATGGCTAGCAAGATGCCAATAAAATGTTTTTTTTTTATTTCACCTATTTGCTTTGTTTCTTATGATTATTACTAACGATTGCTTTTTCATTAATTTTAGGTCGTTGTCAGCAATTGGGAACTTCGTATACGTTCTTTACTCCGGACAATGCAAAGCAGGCACGTGAGTTGATCTCCGTTCTGGAAGAGGCCGGTCAGCAGCCTCCAGCTAATCTTGTAGAGTTAGCTAGAAATGCATCAAAGGGTGGAAACGGCGGTAATGTCAAACGTTGGCAGCAAAATCAGCAACAACAGCAGCAAATGCAACGTAATAATCCGCTGAACTATCAGGCAAACAGACAGCAGCAACAACAGCAACAGCAAAAGACATTCCATACCGGTAACAACAACACTTGGAATCAATCGCAGCAATGGCAAAACAATGGAATCGGCAATGCCGAGCAACGGACAACATTCCGACCACAACGACCCATGCAGCAACAGCAGCCACGTCCTATGCTCGGTGGCTATCATCATCATCAAGCGAATGGTGGCGGCTATATGCCAGGACCACCACCTCATATGCAGTATCGACCACGTAGCCATCATCCCCAATTCATTCCAAATGGTAATCAACAACAGCAGCAACAGCAGATGCGCTACAATCAACAACAGCAAAAGTCCATGTATGAGAAGGTAGGCGCAGAAGGCGTCCAAGCCAACGGTGGTGGACAACAACAGCAGGGACAGCAGCAACAAAATGCATATTCTCCATCGCATCATGTAGCAAATGGTGGCGGCTCTGGTGAATATCCAAATAATGTATCAACACCACCATCGACAGCAATGTATGCAGCTCCAGCTCAGTCGCCACCAGCTGCAACGTATATGTACGACGCAAGCGGTGTCATGGCTTCGGCAGTAGCAGCTGCGGCTGCGGCTGCTGCTGGAGCACCATTTGGATCGTACGCAACAGGAGCGCCACCACCACCGCCACAATCGGGGGCGGTGTACTATCATCCCCAGTTCACTGCGGTGAACCCGGCAGCGGCCGCCGTAGCAGCAGCCGCAGCAGCAGCTGATGCTGCCGCTCTACAACAGTAGAGCGCCGGTGGTATAGGTTGACAAAATCAGATATATTTTTTCTTTCCAATGAATTCCATATTGTTTGCCTCCTCTGCCGCCGCGCCCACACTCTCAATGAAATCAAATTACCTTATTCAATTTTTTTTTTCTCACATTTGTTATTTTGTTCATATTCTCTCTTTTTCTCTCGCTCTTGTTTGTTAATTTTTTTCTCAGAGTTTTTTTTTCATTTATATTTAATTTATTTATTAGTATTAAATTAAACAAAAACAAATCGGTAAGAAATCGCATTATTTACAAGGAAATACGTAAATTATCTCCATCCATACATTTGGTTTGCTGCACGTCAAGCATTCATATTTCGAACCCTCCGAGTGTTCGGATTCGAATTTTTCGTGAACGAAAATTTAACACATGTATTTATATTAGTTTTGTCCAAAATCTATTGATCGTCATTTAGGAGAAATTTATATTGTTTTGGAGCAACTTCTCCGAATTATCGTAAAATGCTAGTTTCGAACGAAAACAAAAAAACAAATTTATATTATTTTTTTCTTTCCAACATAATTTTTTATTTTTTTTTTGTTAGTTTTTAGTAGCCACACAAGCCCCTCTTTCGGAAGGTGGTACATTACCACCTTCACGGTAGAATATTTGAATCGCATTTCTCTTCCAACACAAATAAACTTACATTCGGAATAGAATTTCGAAGTTTCGAAACCAACAAACAAACGAAAATGACAACTCTAAAGGCTTACTGTTGTCATTTCCTTAGTTTTAAACAAACAAAAAAAAAAAACAAAAAACTTCTTTTAAGCATTTTATCCAGTTCGGAGAGAACTCCGAATTGCGAGAAAACAAAAAAAAAAAATCTCTCTGAAATTATCGTTTTTTTTATGTTAAAAAAAGGAAAAGAAACAAATCATTTATTAATTTTGTTTTTGTTTTACGTGAATTTTTTCGGAGTAAACAAGAAGAAATGAAAACAAAAGAAGCTCATTTCTCAAATTGAAGAAGAAAAATTTATTAATACTAAATAAATAACGCATAAGTGTAAAGAAGAAAAGAGAAGAGGATTAAAAGTAAAGAAAAGAAAGAAACAAGAATTATTTACTATATACATAGATATATATAATAATACAAGTGAATATGTGAAGAATTATATAACCTATTCAAGAATTACACAAAAATTAATATACAACACATAACACACATTTAAAACAAAAAAAAAAAAAAAAACAAAAATGAAGAACAATGAAGAAAAAAAAAAAAAACATTTAAAAATAATAACTTTGAAATGTGAATTGTAATGAAATAATTATTAAAACGTTCTCATATCTCTGGTTTTCTTTAAATACATGTTCTTGTGATTCGTTTCAGTTGGACTTCACATCGGGGCTTGAGTTATTCTGTTTATTTTAGGTCTCATCAGTCCAATAAAGGGGATCGATCCTTTGCAGTGGACAAAGTGGGGTGTTTTGTGATGATTTTCTGGAACCAAAGCCGCATTTATTATCAACAAATTGGTTTAAACACTTGAGTTGCAGTTGCTTTGAGTAAGTGCAAGTTAAATATTACGAGTCATTTAAATAAATCTAATGCAATTCAAATGAATTACAGTTCAAAGTAGTTATAGAATACGAATGGATCTTGCAATTCACTAGCTTCAAGTGATGAAAGGAATTTAAAGTTACATACATATATGGGCTCCCCTTTGCCACTTCTATTCAATAGTCGAAGTCCTTTGAAGTGCTGCAGGTGAAAACAGGAGCATTTCTTTTCAAGTTGTCATTATGAAATACTTATGGGAGCCCTACAATTGTGAAAAAAAAACTTACACTTTACACTCTTGAAATTGCCAACTGGTGGATACCGATCCGGACCTGTTCTGAAAGCGAAAATTAAATCTATTGTATCTATTGTAGTGCATACTTATTTCTTTTATAAATGTTTTACATATGTTTACATCTACCTGACATAGTTAGCAAATGTAACCATTATAAAATTTAGGAAATATTACAAAACAAAAAAGCATGTACAAAGTAGTATCAAAAGCAATTCGTAACTTACATATTATTTTCTACGAACGATAATGCCATAGGCCGTCGTTTTTCGTTGAGAAAGTGATGTACTTATTGTATTCAAAGAAAAATTGTTTTAAGCTTAAGAAACTGTGATAATTTGTGATGTTAACATGGTTGAACTGTTGAGTTGATAAACTATAAATATTCTTCTTTTTTTTTTTACAAAAAATCTTCTGTTCCAGTTACAACCAGTTTTCAATTTCTCAAAATAACCATTTTTCTTTCTACTTCGGAAGATACGGACTATTTTGTCACAATAGTAATCCAAATCACTTTTTAAGCACATTTTTTTTTACTATTTCGCACTACTATTCTTCGAACTTTATGTTTGCCATCAACAGTATTTTGAACTTGCTATATTCATTTATTTTTTTTTTAATTCAATGTTTGTTATTGGATAAATGCAGTATTAAAGAATAACTCAAAAGAAATTAAACAAAATCACATTCGAATTGTTTGCCGCGTTCATTGGAAAGTCGAAACATATTTTCTTTTCGGGAAGTTAGGTATTATTTGTGAAAACCAAGTTTTTTTTTGTCATAAAAAGATCATTTATAAAGCATACAATTTAATTGCTAATAAGGGAAAATGATACCAGTAGATAACTAAAAATATCTTGAATTATGTAAAACATTTGTTTTCAAATTTGTAACAATTGTTTGCATAAAATTGAAATTCCAATGTGATCGAACTGATGGTTTTGTATTGGTAAAATAAATTATGTAAATGTTTCAAATGATCTTATATTATATTTGCTTTTTGTATTTATTTTATTTAGTGATGAAAAATAAACTTTATGTTCAAAGTATGTTTATCTGTTTTTGTTTTTGAATTGTAAAAATGCTTAGGTTATTTTCTACTGTTCACAAGTGCAGTTTAAGATGCCAACTACGTTCACACTTATGATTGATGCCGTCTTATTTGCAAATCAGCAACGTGGCTGCTATTTTCATTAGACTGCTAAGAAGGGCCTGTTTCAGATGTACCGAGGCTTTTCATTGCCTCGGCTCTGCTCTAGATGTAATGCTAAATTAACCATCCCTTGATGGTACCATCATAGCCGAAACTATCAGATTCATTTTCCGGTTAAAAGATAAATGGTTTCTGGTTAACATGCAGTGGAAGACTGAATCTGCTTAAGTCTTGTGTAAGTCCCTGGGCTACTCTATTGTGATTCTAAAGTTCGGATTGTTTGCAAGCGGGCATTTTGTATGAATTTCATGAATTGCGTTTTAAATTGTCCGAACTTTAGAATCGTAATACAGAGTAGGGGCCCTAGATACAGCGGGGTTAACGGAAATGAGTTCTTTGGCCCTGGACCTACAGGTTTCCTCGTATCTTCGGTTAGGGCTGCCATCGATTGTTGGATTTCAAGCAAACAACTGTAGATGGTGGCATGACTCAAAAAAGTCTGTGACAGTCTTGCTGTCACTCGACAGAAAAAACTGTAGACAATTTATTGGCGTTGTAACGGACCACTACGTCTTTGCCAAACATTTAAACTAATTAGGCTTAAGTGACACCACTATCGATTAGTCAATCAAGACGAGCAGACAAATTGGAGGTATGTATGGGCAAAGGCTTGTGGTTATTCTAAGCAATCCAACACTAATGATGCACTTCGTCTCAGAGTTAAGGTTTTCGTTTGTGGGACTGTGAAGGATGAAGTCAATACGACCGAAATCTCAATTTGTGGCCAGAAATTATTCATATGCGGGAATTCGATTTGCAGCTGCGAGTAGTCGAAGGGCTCAAAGAACATACAGTACATTGTTTTGCTAATTAAATTCTGAATCTAAGGATTCGTTCTAGTTTTCTTTTACTTACCTGATTCATTAAGCCCAGCTATCGCGTCTTCAATTGACTTTCTTTACACTTGCGGGTTTCTACCTGAAGCTATTAAATAAGCTTCTGAAGAACTCTCAGAATAGGTCATCACTTTGTCTTATACGATTTCTTATATCAAACGGCTCGGTAAGTTTCTTTGAATTTTTCATCGTCATCTTACATAGGCGAACAACTTTTTATAGGACGCTCTTCCTCAGTATGTTTTTTTTTAAAACATAAGTTCAGCTCTCAAAGAAGCTGAGTGCATATGTACATTTATGTTATGCAATTGGCGTTACCTTCTTATAGTCAATATTTTTCTAGAATTTAATTATTGTACTCCTGCTACAGCCATCTGAGAACTTTGATAGGATTTTATGGATTTCGAAAGGTGATGTGCGGAAAGTGCAGCTTTCTCAGATTTAAATAAGTAAATGTACGTTTTGTTATGGATTTCATGCTTCTCATATACTCATTTCCGGTTTGTATTCCGGAAACGTCCATATTGTAATGTTTATTTATTGTAGGGAAATGTAAAGGATGATTAAAGGACTTTTATAAAGCATGACATACATGGGCGCATATTTGTTTAAAGTCAAATCTGTTTTACGGTGGAATTTTTGTTTCTATTGCGTTTTCTAGGAGAAATATTGGTCTTTTGCATACACATTGTCCAAAAACTTGTTCGCAAATTGCTTTCACTGCCGACTGTTTTAAGTTAAAACATTATCTAAGACGTAGACTACTTAACAAAATGAAGATATGGTTTTTATAAATCATAAATGTACTCTTGTACAGAACATCCCTGACATTTACAAAAACATGAAAACACGGAGTTTATGTTAATAAAATCGACAATTGCTTGTGCTGGGTGCACAGCAAAATGTTGTTATTTCTTAGGTAGTGTAAAGAAAACACGCAGTAAAATTATAACGATTTAAAGAAAAAAATTACTCATCCCATGAGAACTCTTTTGGCAATTTTATCATCTTTCTAGCAACATGTTGAATTTCCTCTCGCTATACAAAATCCCATACATCTGTCAAAGAAAATTCCCATGTCTTTTATTTGACAGTAGCCACACAGTTAGTGGAGAAATTTTTGACGTGAATCAACTAAAATTTATACTTTTTCACTAAACGTAACATATTTTACGAGAAATCACCAAAAAGCCTATAAAGTGTTAATATTTCAACATCAGATCAGACACTTTGGCTGTGAATATATAAGTTAAACTTAATTATAGCTCTTCCATCAAACTAAACAGCGAACGAAATCCATTGACAAGTGCTCGATATTCGTCGCATAAAAATTTTTTTTTTACTTCGTTTTTATAATAGTCTGTGGTTCAACAAGTAAACAAACCGTCATGGTCAAACTTTATTCGATAAGTATTTTCTATAAAGGACCCAATGAGGGTCGTCTTTTAAAGGCCGCCTACGATTTACAATCGTTTTCGTTCTTCCAAAGAGGTGCTGTGCAGGAGTTTATGGGGTAAGAGAGTTTGATTGATGTCTGATGAGTAATGATTATTGATCTTTGTTCCACTAAATTGCGACTTTTTGTTTATAGGTTTGCATCTAAAACGATTGTGGAGCGAACTCAACCAGCTATGCGACAGTCAGTGAAACAGGATGCTTATATGTGTCACGTTTATGTTCGAGCCGATAACCTTGGCGGAGTACTCATCGCAGATCACGAATATCCACAACGGGTGGCGCACACTCTCATCACAAAGGTTCTCGATGAGTTTGCTGCACGAATTCCAGTCGATCAATTTCAAACAGGCACAGAGTCTACAATCGATTTCCCTTCATTACCCCCGTACCTGGCCAAATATCAGGATCCCAAGGAGGCTGATGCTCTGACCAAAATGCAAAATGACCTCGACGAAACGAAAATCATTTTAAAGAACACCATCGAAGCTGTGCTGGAACGTGGCGAGAAACTCGATGAAATGGTCATCAAATCGGAGAATCTGTCGATTCAGAGCAAGGCATTTTATAAAACAGCCAAGAAGACAAACTCGTGTTGTAGCTTCAGTTAAGAGGAGTGTCTGTTCAGTCACTTTTCATCGCATGGCACATTGTTTTTAATGCTTATTTCAATGATATTACTGTCTGTCTACTACTACTTGATCGATGTGTGTATATATTCCTTTAGTGAGGAATGGAAAACGCATCCACCTTGGCCGGGGATTCGAATAGGTTATCTCCATAGCTCCAACCATGGTGGTTGTGATTTCAAATAACTAGCCATCGCTTTTAAAAATTAAACAAACAAACATATGTGTACTGCATGTTCTAACGCTAGTTCGTTTAGTTTGTAAGTTTTAAACACATTTTGTTCGGAAAAAAAAATCTAAACCTTTTTTTATATTTATTGTTAGAATACTTGTTTTTAACACTAGTTAACATTACGGAAACAACACAAAAGACAACAAATACACACATGTAGCAAATATACCACCCTTGTATACTTTTTTCTTTCAAATGGAAACAATCCTTTTTTGTCGTTAGGAGGGCAAGGAGATGAGCCATCATTGTCATGTTTTATTGCTGCATGCATTTATACACTCGAGGAATTTAATGATACATAATTTATAAAATGTTTAACGATATTGTGAAGTGAAAGACTACGTATTTAACATGTTAATATGGATATTGAGTCTACAAAATTTAAATAATTATATGTATTATAGTTATATACAAAACAATAATCAATGCAGTGAATTTTGAAAATATACTACTACGTGTTAACATAAGGTGTTTTTGTTTTGGTAAATTCTGTTAAAAGAAAAAAGTCGCATTGTCTTATCTTGTTTTGTTGTGTCACCCTTGTTGGTTGAGATTATATCGCAACACGAGTAGGTACATAGGTACCTATTTATTTTGAAACAGAGAGCCTTACAACGAAGACAAGTAAGACATCATAGGAGAAGGAGATTACTGGTAAGTGTTACAGGTAATGTCGGTACACCATATGGGTGTATTTATTTATTTATTTTTTAATGATTGTCAATTACACTGAAGACAAAAAAACTAAGTGTGGTAAAGTTTTCCAGATTCCTTCCTACGACACAAAAAGGAATCTCGGTATTTCAAACCATGACAAAGGATTAACTCGAGAGTATTGATGAGTATTCTTTGCATGAAAACGTGAAACTCTCACCTAAAATTACATACAAAGGCAGAAAATAACGTCCTGTAATGTACCTAGATCTAGACAAAAACCAGAAACAATATAAGTTATGGATTAAGTGGTTCACAATTCTTGCCGCAGAGTCCATTTCCAACATGAAGAAGGTGGCCAATAGGTCTATTAATACCGATTAAACTTATACCAGATTTAAAACCACGAAAACCCGATACTTTTTCTAAGTAACGGTTGCGTTAGCCTTAACAAGTATGCTTTTTAAAGATTTACCACGAACAATTACTTTTGCATGATTCTATCTTAAATAAGTGAAATATTTCGATGCAAAAATTCTTTTGCTACACCCTGCTACTTATCACATAAATGTTGTGTCACTAATAATCTCCCATGCGAGCTGCATTGCGATTTTGACACAGTCATGACGCATGGCACTGCATGGCGCATATTCCTCTCGGATTAATAAAAGTAAACAAACTTTGTTCATGCAAGTGCACCCTTATCAGCGATGTTTATATATGAATCGAACCCCACCGGGCACTAATTTTAATGAGAACTCAAATAAAAGCACCCATTATAACCCATTTGCCAAATCTCTCACCACAAAAGCTTCTCCACGTCGGGATATAGAGTGCCTATACTGCCTGAGTCTAAAATTAAACATTTGAGGCGAAGACTCGCAGCTGCTTGCAGGGTGCTCGAGACGACTCTGCCGCTGTTCTTACGTAGCTGGTCAGAAAGTAAAGAAAATAAAAAAGATACATTTTCTAGATAAATAGATTCTGTAGAATATTTTGCACTTGTTTTCCCCGACGTGTGTCTTCTTTTAAATTCAATTTTGTGCCCGTGAATTTGGATACCCTGCTGTGAGTGGAACAAGTGATGTGTCATTTCGGGATTATGATACAAATTTCATAAGAACTATGCAACTGATGTGCCTGTTTAAATATTAAACGTATCTGAAACGAAATTAAGGTGAAAAATTGGTGTGCAATTTGCTCAAACTGAAAGTTCAACCGTAGAAGTGGGTGGTGTAAAAAAAATAAAAAAACAAAAAACCTTAAACCTCAGTGAGTGAGAATTTTGTGCGGGGAAAGGAAAATAATATTCAAAGTGAATGTAAATAGCAAATTGAAAGTGTTTTTCTTTTAAAATTTCCATATGCATGAATTTAAAAAAAAAAATAAAAAAAATTTCATATCCCGTCAAAATCTGGTTGTGCTGTGGTGGTGTCGCTTGGATTTATTTTTGGAGCGCGTGCTCTCTTCGCATATTTATCTCTCCCGCAGCCTCTCTTTATCTCTGTGATCTTTAAAAATACACTCAGTTTTAGTGTTGCCTATTGTACGATGTTTGTTTTGTAATTAAAAAAAAAAAATTTATAAATCTTATTTGTTACTGGTGTAGCGCTCGAATACAGAAATATATTTTATGATCTTTCTTGACGTCATCGAATGATTCCAGAGCTTGATATTTGCTGTTAAAAAAGTTATAAATGAGGAAACAAACCTTAGATTGCTCGCTCTGTATCTCGCGAGTTTGACGATAAAGTGCTTTTTCAGTAAATTTTGATGATTTCGTAAAAAAGCAAAGAAATATTCATAGTCTTTTTGTAAAAGTTTAAGAGGTTTATAAACTTAGTAAACGGACTTTTCAGAGTTTTGTCGATCTAATTTGAATTAACAGGAGATCCCTTAATTAAATCTTATAGCTAAAGCAACAACTCTTAAAAGGTTTTAAATCCTTCTCTTACTCTCTTCGAAATGTAACCAAATATTCATATTCAAAGTCCGTGATTATGAGAGTGTGAGGCTTAATGAAGCCTTCCACAGCTTGGAGAAAACAATCTTTAAAGCGCTTGAACTACCTGTCATCAAATCCAAGCTAATCATAGACACCCTTCATTAGATTCCTGCCCATAGTCGATTTGCGGGTAATGAAAAAACCAACTCACTGGCAAAAGATGATGCATCAATAACATTCATTCAGCCTAAACCCTTTTGTGGGATAAGCAAATCACTTTTCGTAAGAAATGCAAAAGGTCTTTGCCTGTAAGATTGCAGAACAGCCTGGCTTAACACACCAGGACAAGCATGCTTAAAGTTGCTTTTCCCGATTCTGTCACAAACAAAATTTAGTTTCGTGGTGAATCTCTATAGAAACAACCATTGAGTTTTAATTGGAATCTCAGTGAACACTGCCGCTTGAACAAACATCTGCACCGCATACACATTGCAACGGATTCAAGCTGTAGACTTTGTCTTAAAAGTGAAAAAACCTCTCTACACATCCCAATAGAATGTCCAGCCCTCTTTCAACTCAAAAAGATAACTATTGGCGGCGATGTTGTCCCAATATAATAGCTTTCTGCAATCCACCCAGAGAAGTTCTTCAACTTCCTGACATCTCATAGAGTGAAACAACTCATCTAGAGTGTCAAAGCTTGTGAACAGTCCTCCCAAACCCACATAATATAACGAAGTGTGTTTCGTTTTCTAATTACTCACGCATGTATTGCGTGCAATTTAACATGTTTAACGGTGATTTTCAAGCCAGTTAAGTTAGCACTACTGTTGGGTTAACGATGCCATTTTGAAGCCTACATTGATTGTGGTCCTTTCGCTTACTGTGGCTCTATTTCGTTGGGTCTTATTTCACGTCACATTTCTTAACCTTAGTATGAAACAAATATTATTCAGTCACTTATTGGCAACACTAGTTTTTATCTGTGATAAACGCACAAGGTCTGTCGATTTATTCGAAAATAAATCTGAAATACGACAAAAAACAGATAGAATTAGAGAGACGCCCATTAAAAATACAATTTATTTATTTTTCACTTGCTCTTTCATTGTCTTATTTATTTTTTATTATATTTAAGTGAAAGGAATTTCACCTGCTTACATAAATCTTCATGAGGAATTCAACAATTTGTTGTTATGCGACACTGACACTTAATAGTGTTATCTGTTACATGTTATTCTTAAATTGTCAATTAAATCTTGAGCAATTGTTTAAAATTGTTGGCACCTGAAGTGCTTGCTTTCGCTCTTATTATGCAATAGTCATTCTCTTATTATTTGCTGTAATGACTCTAACCCCTGAGGATGATTTGTGATTAATTGGCGTTATTTTGATGTAAATGACTTTAAGAATTAGAATCTTGTCGTCAGGGACTGGGAGCAATGGCAATCGTGGCCCACTCATGTTACTCCACGTTGGGGAGAATTGTAAACAAAATCGGAAAAACGCCTTCATACTTATGAACAAGTACATTTGTGTAACACTGTTTAATTCAAAGAACTTTGGGTCATTGGCATTGGTGTTGATTAGTTGCTCTATCATTACAATTAATTGACGAAAGCTTTAGGATTAGTTGGCCTATTAGATAAATTACTTGCTAATTTATATAAATGATAGTATTTATCGCTATAAATGTCGAAAATTGGATATTGATTGTATTTACATAATTACAATTGAAAAAATTTGTTGTTTTCTTTAAATTGTAAAAGTTTTTGGTGATTGTTTTAAATTTTCTGTTTATAAAATTGTAGTCCGTGTTTTTCAATAAAAATCTTGCTACATCAAGTACTTCATACTCGTACATATGTAAATAAAAAGTTTAAGAGCATACTGGTAAGTTTTTTTTAAATTTTCTTCTTCGCTTAATGGCTAGTACCGGGCTGATTGCATTCATTTTTCTATTAAGCTCATTTAGTCATAAGAAAACTTACACATAGGTACCTAGTAGGTAGGTAGTAAACTGACTTACTTATGATGGCTCTATAGTCCGAGGTCGATCATTAGCTAGTTGTCTCCAGTTTCGCACGTCAAGTTGACAATTGCTCGCACTACCTGACTCGGGGTCTTCCTCTACTGCACCGTTTCACCTATGTGGATTCGAAGATTTTCTGGGATAGGCCACTCTACAGACATACTTTTGTATGAACTAACATGTCCCAGCCATCTTAGTCTCCTGATGATGTTCCCAAACAGTCCATACAATTCGTTGTAGACGGAACCAAAAATCACCCAAAGAACTTTTCTCTCAGAATGAAGGCGAACCCATCAATTCCTGACAAATTTCAGATTTTTTGCGCCATGCAGCAGGACTGGTATGATCAGGGATTTGGCATTGGTTCACTTAAGTTAATCGGGGGAGGTCCTTGCTAATCAAACAACTTTGAGGAATCTGAGTGTCTGGATGGAATCACATGATGGGAATTCAATTTTTGATCAGTTTTTTCACAATTCTTAAAGAGAGGTGATGAGGTATCCTCGACAATTCTGGACCTACTATTCATTTGGTTCATTTAAAAAAATCTAGGTTCTGATTTAAATTTTGTACAAGTAAGTAAAATCAGTAGCTTTACTTAGGGAAAAACTCCAGCGCTACATAGTCCATTATATCTTAACTAAACATTTATTTTGTTTACGACTATTGTCAAAAAAACACTTCGTGTTTTTTTTAATTAAGATTACAATTTATTGTGTGGCTGCATTTTGACACAATTGTGGCTGAATAAATGTAAATATTACGTAACAAAATTTAACCGACTCTGGAGCATCATAAAGTTGATGGCGGTTCGTTTATATGTAGGTGTTTGACCCAATAATGACCAAAATTAAGATAAATTTGCAATAAAAAAATAAAACAAAAAAATTAGCGTGACAGCCCATAGAGGTTTGTCTTTTGGCAACCATGTGCTATATTTTTTGCACGAATGGTAGGGAGGGAAATACAGTTTTTATGGCTAACTTCAAAGGGCGGATAGAAAAACTTTTTCAATGACAGATTATACTCTCAAAGGTTTGTCATTAGTTGCTTTCCTGGGGTTCGATCCTGTGTCAGGTCGTTCAGCAGGCAACGCACTAATCACTGCCACGATGGCGCCAATGAAAATTTAGTTCCTTCTCAACCTTATTTCAACATTTAATTACGTTATAAAATGTATGCAGAAAAAAAAATGGCATCGCTTTATTAATTGTGGGAGTCATGTCGTGTTGGAGCCTTATAATTATCAAATAAAGGAAATAACTCGCAGTTTTTCAAAATCGAAATTGATGAAATATATATATAGTCAAAAGTAGGAACGTATATTTTGAATGAATTTGTATAATTTTAAGTTGTTTTGTTTTGGCACAAAATACCAATGCGTCATTTTCTTAATACAAACAACGGTATCATATTTAGATGCATATGTTCGCATATCTAAATACAAAATATTGTCTGCTAAGCATTTTTTTTTTGTTAACTTAAATGTTATTCTTTAATCAGAATACAAATGTATCTGTTGAAAAGAATTAACCTCAGTTAATTAAGTGCTGTTGATTTAGCAAAAATGCGCTTATCAATTGGTTGGTGTGTATATTTTCTTCTAATTTTAATTTGATCTAAAAATAAATAAGGAATTCTCTCGCGCGACATCGAGTGCATTGGTTTCTATTTCTATAAGACGTGTTAATCAAACAAAGATTGTTTAAACTTGTATGTTTATATGACAAAGAAGACATTCTGTTTACGCACGCATAAAAGTGTCATTCAGTAGAAATGGAAATTGAAAACACCTTATGTGTAAACATAAGAAAGTTTATTTTTAAAAAGTATTATGTACATATTTTCATATTTATTTAATGTGACAAAATGTATGTGTGGTTAGTTGATTAGTAATGAATACTTTAGTACTTTCTATCTTTCTATTGAATAATTTATTGTTTTGTAGGAATTATATCATTAATTTGCGATAAGATAAACTATCACATCGGTGACCAATTTTTATTTGCGTTGCAAAAGAAATGACGATTTGCAGACATGAAAAACTGTCGATATTAAAATTTGTTATGAAAAGCTTTCGAATATACTATTCCACAATATTCCACAATAATAACTGTAGATCTTCCTACAATACGAAGCTAGTCATTTGCTCGTTAAAGACTACAATAATTGGCACCACAGCTTGTAGAGAACCAAGGCCTAGCTTCTCACAACCATTCATGATGTGCGTGACATCTTTTAAGTACAAAAACGCCAAACGGCGGACTGACTTGAACTTGTGTAAGCTTATTTAGGAGCCTAACACACTTATCGTTGAGTTTTGGTGACATATGACCCGCTTAAAGGCCCAACCATAATGGACCGTAGTGGGATTAACCTTATGTCAAAACCGAATGAAAAGCCCACTCAATTTCTGCCAGACTGTCGTAAGGAAAAAATCTAGTTCAAAGGGATCTACTCCTTCGAAACATGATTCGTATCTCTTTTAAGTCTTATATTGAAGACAGATTAACATGTCAATTAGTTGATCACACAGAATCTAGATAGTTAATCTAAACTAAGGACACTGACAGAGAAAATGCTCGGTCGTGTCACTGTTTTCGAGACGAAACGTATACATACGTAGGGTTGATTCCTCTTTTGCGTCTGAGATCTCGTTGCCTACAATTCTTCCTTCCTTGATTCAGAACTCAAGTAAAACAAATCTGAATCCATTTGGAAAGTCTGTGCAGTTTATCACATTGTAGAATAGTCTTTTAGAGGTTCGTAAAAGTTTCAAACACTTCGGGTTGGAAGGCAGTTCAATCCTTCATTTGCCCAAAGTACTGAAGAAAATTTGTATTTACTAGTACCAACTGAGATCATGTAAAGAATACATAGAAGTTCCAATCAGGTTTAAAGCTGTGCTACGACTTATTCAAATCATCTGTTGCCGTGCTGGCAATTCATAAAATCCATACAAAATTTTCGCTTTCGAGCGATCCGAACTTTAGAATCGCAATACAGAGTAGGGGCCCAGGTCTATGAGATCTGAAATGAATTGGTATTTCACAAATGCAAGCAAGATAAAATGGTAAGAAATGGACGAGGGCAGTGGCTGAATGAATTCCTTACGATGGCAGACAATGCAGGGAAGGGATACATGGCATTCATTTTCATCTTACGTCGGCTTCCTTGCTATTATAACGATACACAACATCCATATCCTCATATCTAAGGATGAGACGACTGCAGATAGGGAAAATGGCGAAGAGTGGGAGATAGATTTAGCTCTAGGAAGAAATTTGCTACAAAAAGTATAAGGAACTTTGTAAACTTGTAGATTTGTAAAAATAATAAAAATAAATATAAATTTGTAAAGAGAAATGAAATGCAGTTTGTTTTCCCACGTTTCATAACTCCTTCACGATTCGTGGTTCTTAATGTAAAAAGTATTTCATTTGATTATTTTCTTTTCCTTTTAGAAAAAAAAAAAAAAAAAAACTGCTGGCTGTAACGCACAAACGATTTAACGAAACAGAGGCATACAAATCAAGATCATCATGGATCCTGAAGCATTTTTGGATATGGCCAATCAGGTCATAAAGCTTAAAATGTTTCCCTACTTTGACATTGCACACAGTTTATTGGCAGCGTTAGCAGTGCGTGAAGATCTGGGCACCAATGCACAAGTTTTCTCGAGAAAGCATCCCCTAGCATGTTGGTTATCAACCATGTTGGTGATATTTTCCGGTGGCATGGTAGCTAATGGGCTATTAGGTGAACCGATTTTAGCACCACTTAAAAATACACCACAGTTGTTAGTGGGTACTGCTGTGTGGTAAGTTTTATTGGAACACCCGGGTATTTCGGCTTAAATAAATAATTAATTTTGTATCTAGGTATTTGGTCTTCTATACACCGTTCGATATTGGCTACAAAGTGGGCAAGTTTTTGCCCATAAAACTTGTAGCGAGTGCTATGAAAGAGATTTATCGAGCTAAAAAGATCTATGATGGTGTATCACATGCAGCGAAATTGTATCCAAATGCTTGGGTTATAATGATCATCATTGGTACTCTAAAGGGTAATGGAGCTGGATTTACGAAATTGTTGGAGCGGTTGATTCGTGGAGCTTGGACACCAACTGCAATGGAGTTTATGCAGCCAACATTGTGAGTAGTATATAAGTGTGTTTTTTTAGAATTTGTTTGCTTATATCAATTTGTTTGCTCCTTTCAGCTACACCAAAGCCTCTGTGGTGGCTTCAGTTATCTTCGTCTTGGATAAAAAGACCGATTGGATCTCTGCACCGCATGCTCTTGTCTACTTCGGCATTGTCATCTTTTTGGTTTATTTCAAACTGTCGTCGATTTTACTGGGCATTCATGATCCTTTCCTGCCATTTGAGAATTTGTTGTGTGCAATTTTCTTAGGCGGCATTTGGGATAGCTTGGCGAAGATCTTGGGTCGTGGTCAAGTTAAGGAGGGAGATACGAAAGACGTCAAGAAGACCAACTAAATTTGACGATGATTCAAAGTAATCTGACACAAAATGCAATTTTTTCTTTTAGTTTGGTCTTTCTTTTCAATCTTTCATTTCAAGTACTGAGAGTTCTTGCCAAATTATTATATTTTGTTTGTTAATTTAAGTTTAGAACCCACAATTTATCTAGTCAAGTGTCAGCCTTACTGCTGGACATGTTTAGTGGGTAAGTGTCTAGCAGTGATGGTGACACTTCCTGTTTGTTTAACATAATTTGATATGTATGTTTATAATTTCGTTTTATATTTTCAAATTTTATGTTTCCTATTATTTTTTGTAAATTTATACGATAATTGAAGAAGTTTCAATTTAAATTTAAGATAAGAAGCGATATAATTTTATATTAAATAAGTTCGACGTGTTTTTCCTTTAAAGGAAGAGCAAGAAAATACTTTTTTTTTTTACCAACGAAAATATGTAATTATTATGAACTGAGGAATAATGTTTGTATTCGACTAATTCAAAAGTTGTAACGAAATTCAGAAAATCTATGTAAAAATTGTTTAAAAAATAAAATATACATCAACAACATTTTTGAGATACAAAACGGATAACGATGCGTTTATTTATTTAAATTTGTTTTGACAGATGGTGTGGTTTGATGCGATTTGACCACATATTCCATAAAACAGCAAAAATTACTTTCGTTGTTGTTTGCTGTTTTTCTTTTTTCCGAGTTTCTCCCTCTCAGCACACATGTACCAGAGATAACACATCACAGGTGACGATACCCAGTGATTATGCTCGGTGCGTAGGCCAAGTTCTACGCCTGGAGACAATGATCCTGCCATGTTGTTTGCTGTGACTGTGCTTAATGCATATTCAAATATTGTTAATATTTCAGAGCGTTGCACTTTATTCCAAAGACTTCGACATTATCACTAGCAGCTTGAACTATATCAAACACAGATGAGAGCAATCCAAGTTGCTTTGAACTAAAAGTTCTTACAGACATTTTCACCTCCATTTTTCAGGATGAAGCACAAGATTTAATCAAGGTTTTTGCATTGACATAGTTAAGAAGCTTAAAATTCTAAAAATATTCAATTTTTTAGTCGCACTTCATGTTTTCTTCTTGAAATTTCTAAGGAAAACGTGAGTCAAAACTCTCATTTCATGCAGGTTCAAGCCTTCAATCCCTAAGGTTAAGATCTTTGAATAGTCCATTTCATAGAATGTATTAGTGGCGTGAATGAAGGAATATTTCTTCATTCATATATTAGTTTTAGCTCTACCATTTTATCGCAACATCCACGTCCAAGTACGTGGAATCTTATTCTATTAACGATTTCAGACTCTTTGAATAAAAAATACCACCCCTGTTTTCTTTATTACTATTGTCGCGCCACCTAACGTAAGTTTTTTCCATTGACACTTGCCGCAAAATTTAGTTGTCAAGAAATTTCTCTCGTATTTTTGTTTACACCGCAATAATTTTCTATAAAATTATATTTTTCATAAAATCTTATCGAATTTTATTCTTTTTTTTTTAAGTGAAAACCATTTACAAACTATTTAATTCTTTAAAATGGAAATAGATTATGACGAAGAGGGTTGGCGTGGACGTAATAAACCTGGCGAAGATGAGGTATAACAAAAAATAAATGTTCATTTGTACTTTGTCTAATATTTTTTAATTTCTTAGGAAATGCTTGAAGAAAATCCTCAGGAAACTATCCAGGAGTGTTTGGAAAAGTTCTTTACACCCGATTATATTATGGAACCAGGAATTTTCACACAACTCAAGAGATATTTCCAATCGGGTGGCAGTCCTGAAGAGGTCATTACAATGTTGTCGGAAAATTACAAAGCCGTGGCTCAAATGGCAAATTTACTTGCTGAATGGTTGATTCTGGCGGGTGTTAAGGTCACCGATGTCCAGGCCATGGTTGAGAATCACCTGAAAGATATGATCCTCAAAACATTCGATCCGAAGAAGGCCGATACCATATTCACCGAGGAGGGTGAGACTCCCGACTGGTTGACTGAAATGATTGACCATCCAACGTGGCGGTCATTAATATATCGCTTGGCAGAGGAATATCCGGATTGTCTGATGTTGAATTTCACGATTAAACTGATTTCAGACGCAGGTTTTCAGAGTGAAATAACATCAATCTCGACGGCTGCCCAGCAAATTGAGGTGTTCTCCAGAGTGCTTAAAACTTCCATAACAAAGTTCTTGAACAATCCCGAAGATATACAGAGTGCAATACAGGAGTGTGCTCGAATGGTGTGTCACGGTCAGCATACGTACGTGTATAGTCAAGTTTTGGTTCAAGTGCTCTCGCAAGAGCCGAAGGGAGGGTTCAATATGAAGCGGTTGTCTCAGGAAATCACAAAATACGCCTTGTCGAAGTAAGAACTACTGATTGTGTGTGCTGCAATTAACGATTTCATTGTTACAGCAATCAAAATGTCACCCCCATTACAATGGCATTGAATGGATCGGCAGCCTATCCTCAAGCATGTCAGGCTCTGTCGTCGATGCTTTCAAGGAATACGCTCAATCCGGCTGATATTACAGTTCTCTATCGGAACTACACAGCCCAGGATCCACCTCCGATCGATTTAATTAGAAATCCACAATTCCTTGAGCTCCTCGTGGATTCCCTCTTTAAAGCGGGAGTTAAGATCAATCCAGAGCATAAATCTAAATACATATTCCTCCTGGCGTATGCTTCGAGTGTTGTTGACACTCCAGTCAAGAAACGGCCGCAAGCTGATCGTGTTCTAAACAAAGATGAATTGAAGTCCACCATCCAGGCAGTTGAGAAGGTTCATGCGATTTGCAATGTGAATAAAGGCTCCACAGAACTGATTGCCGAACTACAGACGCTCTACAATTGTATTAAGTTAGTTTTCACTTAAAGCACTGTAAAGGGTTTTTCGTAATTTTCGTTTCCTTTCAGATTTCCTGTCGTTGGAGTTGGGGTCATTCGATGGATCGAGAATACGGTCACAGAGCCCTCTTATTTCAAACTTACCACAGACAGTTGTCCAACGCATTTAGCGATTTTAGACGAAGTCGCTGCTGTTCACACCACTTTGCACTATCAGATCCTCCGCCTACTAATTCGACTTTTTGAATCGAAGCAAGATGAACTGGAGATTCTCGTTCAGGTAAGTAAACAAAGCTCTTGGGATTCCAAAATTTCATTTTCTTTCTCTTCCTTCAGTTGGAAATGAAGAAAATGTTGTTGGATCGCATGGTTAATCTCCTTACTCGTGGTTGTGTCGTACCCGTTGTCAAGTATATCAAACAATGCTGTGCCAAAGGAGACACGGATATTTCTCTAATTCGCTATTTTGTAACGGAAGTTCTAGAGACAATAACGCATCCATATTCGCCTGAATTTGTACAGCTGTTTCTTCCCATGGTAGAGAATGAAGAAATTACCGGTACAATGAGAGGCGAGGGCGATAATGATCCTGTGTCAGAATTTATAGGTAAGTTGATGACAAGTTTCCTTCATAACACTTCAGTTTTTTGAAATGTATCTTGTTTCAGTGCATTGCAAGGCTCATTACACAACGGTGTAGGAAACGCATGCGAAATAGATGGACAGGAAAACTTTTTTAAAAACTGTTTTGAAAATAAACACTTAAAAAAAAAAAAATTGTTTTGCCTTTTCAATTGAACGTTGAATATTAGAGTTTAGGGATGCTTTGTTGATTTTCTTAGCTTGACACGCCGTAAATTAGCCCGACACCGTGTGAGACATCATTCCCTTCCATCCACGTATGTAGTTCCGATCACGGTGTTTCCAAGACTCAGTTCTTTGTCTTATGATTGTTAAAAATTCTGTCTAGAGGATGCCCAATATCGTCAGCATAATCCAGATTATAAATACTACGCTTTATATGTTCCAGTACGAGATCAAAGAGATCACAGGACAGGCTTTGGAATAAAACAACGCAGGAATGTTATGTACCTATAACGACTTTTAAGAATCGTTTTAATTTTAGACGTCAGTGATGATCTCTTCGTCAGTGCCTGGCTACATTTGCCTTGCCATGGACTTCATGTCTTACACAATCAGGCACAAAGTTTATGCTATAGGTTTCATCGTTCCACCATTCTTAAAGTCGTTTTCATGTCAATAACGCCTGTTTTGTGTGTAGTCACGAAGTGTCTGTAGTCAGGCACTTTGGCATGAAGCAGCATACCTTACTGACTTGTCGTATTTTTCGAATGGTGGGCGTTATCATAAAAATGTAGTCCAAGTCTTATGTGGCTTTTGAAAGCTTGATTTATTTTTTCCTACATAGATTGATGGCCCTTTTTTCAAATCCATGTGAGTCTTTGTCTGACCAAAGTCCTTTTTGTCATATCATAGTGACTAATAGAGGAATCTGTGACGTTAACATTCGTCACGTTACTTCTGTTTTATCTCAAAAGTTTGTCTAAATTTCTGACTTATTAGGCATGAAGAGTTAAATACAATCCAATTGTGCGCGTTACTTTTTTTTTTATTATTATGAACCAAAAAATTTTCCGCAATTGTTTAATTGAACCGGGTTCATTTGAACCTAACAATTCCTATCTCTGGTTCAACAAATATCGTAACGCTTTTAAACAAAATGTGATCATTCGAATTTTACTATTCTACTCACACTGTGGTGTCCTCACTCATAACTCGAGACACATGTTTACACAGAAATGAGTTTGTGAAATCTTTAGAACACTTTAGATAAGCACCATGAAATGACATTCTTCAATTTTCAGTCTGGAATATCCATAAAGTAAAAGATAATTGTTTAGGTAGATAAGGTACAGATATAGGTAGACATGTTGGACCATAACTTGACTGAATCCCTCTCCTCTGTTTAGAACGGAAATGAGTATTGCTTGGAAGAGACGTAATAACGGAACGGTTGAGGCAATCTACGAGATGCGTACGTTCAAATATGAGTGTCAATGCCAACAGATAACGGTATTTTTGTTCGGTCAAAAAAGTTGCGTGGTATTTTTGTTTTTAAATTTATCGATATCGCGAACGGATAACAATTTGTCGTCACTGTTAAGAAGTCTTAACGACCCGACACGACTATAACAGGTAAACTTCACCGTAGCGAGCCACGTTGAAGCGGCTCGTTTGGTTGCAATAATTGTTTTTTTTATTTGTCGGTTTTGGTAGTGATAAGCTTCTTATCAACTAAATGAAGAGAGGGAGGTCGATATACATGCATGAAATCATGATAGCTGGTGGAACCCGTGTAGTATACCCTGGTAGAATTGATGGAATCGACAGTTTATCAATAGGTAGATGTAGAAACGGTTCGCAATAAAAAAAATAGACACCCAAAAGGAGTCATCCAGAAACGTACGAGTACGACTATTGACCGGGTGATATCGGGTTTTTATAAAAGATTTCACCATCCGTTGGTGATTGTGAGTTTTTCTTTTCAAAAGTGTAGTGTTACTTTATCCTGAGTTACAAAAGCTGCACCTTCGGATTACTTAACGCCAAAAATTAGATTCAAAAGGAGACTTAAACAAAAATGGTAAGTTTGTGGACACGAGACACTTAACTAAATCTATTAAGTGAACAAATTGATCGGTTTATGTAAATAATTTGCACCTAAAGTGCAAATCGGTTAGGACTCTGTGCTATAATCAAATGAGGGCTCTTTAGCCGTTAAAAAACAAAAACAAAGTAAGACAAATCACTTTAGCCTACTTGGTTGGTAGAATGTTTAGTATTAAATAATTGTGTCATTATCAGTTGTCAGGTGAAATGATTTATAGCTAAATATCTATAAATTTGCAAAATGAATTGTTATGTTTGTGTGGCGCGAAAATACGATTTATGACTCGTTGATGTCTTAGTCACAGGGATGACATCGAGTGGTAGGAATTTATGAAGAATTAATGGTTTGGTTTAGACCGCATACTAATTTATGTACACGATTAAGGATTAATCTTTCTGTTGTGAGTGTAAACACAAAAGCAACTATGATAAGGACTCTATAGAATGGGGCACTCTGTTGAACCGAAATTAATTGTGTAAAGTTCTCAAGTGACAAAAACGTCGAGTTGGAACGTTTGAGGACTGGCTCCGAATTTGTTTACGTGACCAGTATTAGTGCAAGAGAGACACCTTCAACGGTCTTGGTTTTTCACTGTCAAGTCGGTGACAATGGCTGGAGGAGTGAACCTCCTGCTAAAGTGCTGTTGTGTAGGACAGTTGCAAACAAAATATGCTCAGCGATTTCGTTGCCAAGGTTTCGTCTTATTTAGTCTTAGTTTACATAAATACTCTGCTATGTGTGCGACAGACTTTTCTTTAATTGAGCCAAGGAAGAGTTTGCCAATGCGGGAAATTTACTTTCAATAATCAAGTTATGCTCCACTTTAAGCACCTAGACGTGTCTAACTCTCTGTGAATGTATGCAGCATAGTAAAGTTTAGCTTCGGTCGCTTTTTCCCATTGCAGGAACAGCACCTAAACATGTTAGTCTGTGCCTGTGCGTAATATTTGTCCCTTCTGCATTGTGATTATAGTTCGTCAAAACTGAAGTCGGTTATGGCCTATACCGATGCATTAAACTACTCCAAATTAACTCAATTATCACAATAGATCTACGTCTGGTCAAAGGGTACCTCTTGTCTAGAGAACCATTGTCAAATATCTTGACTTTCCATTTTAGCACGTGAATTTCAAGCAATGTCGATTAACTTTTTACAGTACTATATCTACTCCTTTCTAAATAGGTGCCGTAAATGACGATAAAAGTCAATAAAACTTGTTATTTATAAACTTTATGATTTCATAAAATTTGAAAAAATGAAACTCATTGTAAAGAGGCACGTCTTACGCAGATTTTGATTTATTGTGAAATGCTTATCCATACCATTTACCGTGATAAACTATTGAGTTTTAAGCTGGACAAGACATGAAGTTAAGCTGAGTTTTCTATGATTCCAACTTCTTCTTCTTTGTTGGACTTGAAACATTTAAAACTTAAAAAAAAAATTCCTCCGCAAATTATAACCAAAAGAGGAACTCTATATATTTGTCTGTTGCTTGTTCAGTTACCTACTTCATTTCGACCTACTTTGTAAAAATGTTGACGATAAATAAAATAATTTAAGATTGAGTGTTTCATTGACATCTTTCAAAATATTCCTCGAGTATGAATGTACATCTTAACTCGAGTTTAATATTGGTTTGAAGGCTAGGCATATAAAGCTTAAATTACCAATTTGAAGGTGACCCAAGTTACATAAAAGTAAAACAATGTTTTAATGATGTCCAATCTAATCCATTTGAAAGACAAAGTTAAGGTTCCGTATTTATAAACTTTATCAATCGGTTTCAAGTTATAAATCAAGGAAAGAGTAATAAGTTTAAACATATTTGTAAATAAATGTTTAAAAGACTTAAAAACACGTTTAAAATAAGTGTGTACTGAATCGCCCTTAAGTTCTAGATAATACTATTATAATAAAACAGCACACTCTAGTCTTGGTAGGGAATTGTAGATATTTTCAGGCAGCACTTCCAGAAGCTTGAAGGACATCAAATAGGGATAGTGCAAGAAGACAACCTAAGTCCAAATCGACTCAATGAAGAAGCAATAGCTCTTCACATTTAAGAAGAGACATTCTCGTCGAGAGTCGATGAAGAATAACCTTAGGGCATCGGGTTTAAAATTTACTGGATAAAACTGATGCTCTGTCGAAGACATTTTACCAGTCTTAGTACTTAAGATAATTTAGGAAGCGGAGCAGACATTTAGTGGAAAATAGTTCGTCAGATAAAAGGTCCCATAAATGAAAAGAGTGACTGGAAAAGAAGATTTAACCGCAAACTATATGAACTGTTTGGAGAAGTGGATGAGGTCCAAAAAGTCAGCACGTATCGATTAAAATGGCCTGACTCTTTGGATTACGCCCCTCAGGTATGAGATGACAAGAAAGACTGAACCTGTGTTGCAAAAACCAAATGGACTCGGATACCAGAAGGCTATTTCTTTTTGCTGGGGTAGGAAACATCTCAGTAGAGCACTCGGACGCAACTGGTTTAATGTACAATCAGGGAAGCAAGCCCTATATTGCCCATTTTATCGGACGCCGTTTGTGTTCTTTCACAATAAGGAGCTTTCAGTATCAGCACTCAGCACATTAGCACCGAAAAACTGCAAACTGATACGAGCAAATGTAAGATACTCGCAAAGAAAAGTCGTAGCCTTCTCCAAAAGCATCGCAGACTGTAGCAGTGTAGTATAACTTAAGCCTAAGATATTAAGGTGCATGGCAAAAGTGAGGTTAGTTGCAGTCTTTTCCACTGAGTGACAGTAAGAATGTCGGTCTTTGCGTCTTTGCGCATTCTTTAAGTTTGCCTTCATCTTGGAGAGTAATTCCGTACACAATTCTATTTGTAAGAGACTCATGTTCAGTTAATGAAATCCCCAACTGACGACAGATCCAAACCAGGTTTCGGTTCTGCAAAGTTTTATTTTAAGAGTTGTTTAGCAATCTTGTCGGAGATCTCATTTCTCGAGATGCTGGTATGAACTTGGACCAAGCCAAGAGACAAAGAATAAAATCTTACGACCAAATTCACGAATAATACTGGAAGTGGTCAATGCCTTAAGTGCAGCTTGACTGTCGCTAGAGAAATAGGTACTCTGACCTATTCCTTAGCTTAAGGCCATTCGAATAGCATAAGTTTCCAATTGAAAGACGGGTGCATATGTGTTTAATGAATAGTGAAACGTAATGTTGTCGTCTTCCATCAAAAATACCAGCACCAGACACATCTTTCCCTGAAAATGTGATTACACTCCATTCTTAGCTCAGATTCTAATCGTGGCCAGCCAGGGAAAGTCGACTTGAAAATATTGCTGCAGACTAAGTTTTTGATAAGTGTAACGTTAAGTCAACAAAACTTAATCGTGGATAATACTAGAAGCCACCACTTTGTTAGTGCACCCCGTGCTATAGGTATCAAAAGGAGATAAGTTGACTAAGGTCTAGAGAACTGGACGTAACGCATCCGTGATCAAAGTGGATGGAAGGCTGCAGTGTTTCAGGTAAAGAGTCTTCACGCGTCGGAATTGGAAGCCTAATAAGGAGTAGAAAATTGCCAAGTCAAATAGTGACTTAGGATCAGAGGAGGCTACGCAATGTTCATAGCTTTCAAATCTGCAAATGGTCAGTGGAAGATCTTAGGAGATTTCATGATAAAAGTTCCCTTATGACCGAAACATTTGAAAACCAGTTTGACTGTCGGCAATACCTTACGGAACTATGTACTACTAAAAACTTAAACAGTCCATTAACCTTTTGCCACCATCGAATACGAGGAAGATACTAGACACTCAAAGTGGATCAAAAAAGGTGTTACTTTGGTCTTAAGCTGTCAAATAAAGTCTAAAAATAAAATCCGGAAATTCCTTATAGATAGGCACGAACATCTTGTCTGTTTTGTTATTTGTTTTTCTGTTCCACGAATTTCACCCATAAAAACATAATTCGCAATTTCTTCTGTCAAACCGTTATCTTATCAGATCGAAACGATAATCAAAATTGACTTAAGCTCTCGCTTATCTACCTGTCTATAGGCACGATGACAGTCAGTTTTAAAATAACAGTTCGACACAAAAATACGAAGAAGGCCTATGTACCCGACTTCCATAGCCATGTGCCATCGATGAAAGTCTCAGTGCCGATACATGCACAGCCTTATCACCAGATAAAGGGTTCTTATCTCAGACCAACATTATTCCCTGGCTATTAGCTAATTTTGCTAAATCTACTTAGTATGTGCTGCCGTCAAATCGAGGCTATAGCTCATACTCGTAGATAATTAACGGTAGTGAATTTGTATTTTATTTGAAATTTAACAAAAAAAAATTGATAAAAATGTGAACCTTTCTCAAATACCATTCAATTTCCAGTGTATTGAGCAATTTTTCGTTGATAAAACTTCAGACTTCAGCAGGTGAATTGCTGGAGATAACGGTTAGATTGGGTTCTATTGATTTAGTTTTTTTTTTTTTATTTTATATATTTTTGTTTTTACAATATTTTAGTATTGAGCCTGTTAAGAGTGGTATTAGACGTTTCTCTGAACCGACAGTTTATGCGAATATATTCAAAGTATTTCATAAAAATATAAAAGTTTGTATATTTTCGAGTGGATTTTCAAGTGCACGTGTTAGTATTTATCGCATGAGATCTTTTTTTTCAAAATAAATTGCATCAAAGTTTGTGAGAGAACACTGAATTACCGCTATTGTTAACAATGGAATACCGATGGGATGCATTCGGAGGAAGGGTAAATATTTTTGTTTTATAATTAAAATGTTTTCTAATATAAATCATTTTGTATTGCATTCAAGTAGTTCTTATGTACATCAATAATAATTATTTTTAATAAAATGGCGAACTATAATGTGTGATATGATACTATTTTCAAGTTATGACACATCACTTTTGTAAACTTTGTTAATCTTATCTCTTTTCCGATGGGTAAAGCTATCAATATGAGTTCAAAGATATGATGTGGATAATAATTTATTTTATTTTTTGTACTTGATTACTTGTAAATAAAAAGTTTCAAATTAATTTCAATTCGAATTTCGAAACTTTGTCAGAGCGACCATTTAGAATTTCGAAATTTCAAACGACATAGTTTTTGATCGCCTATTGACAAGTTTCACATTTTTACATTTAAGTACCTTCTACATGTGTAACTGACAGCCAACTGAAAAATTAAACATATCAGTTTCAGGAGCACGATGAGGACGAGAATGACATCAATGACACAAGATCGTGTCCCTCTATCCACTTGATTGTAAGCCAGAATATATCTTAAAGGTTTTGGTAGTGCTTTCTACTAAGTTTCGTGTCGTTCATTGCCAGTCTATGTATACTGTGTGCTCGTAATTCATGATACGATTTTCTTAGATTTATTTGATGTTTTGGCGTATGAAACTTATCTATAAGTCTGGCTGATATCCGGTCGTTTCTGGTTACTTGTCATGGAAATCTAATTGAACCGTTTTTACTAGTATTCAATCATTTTATACAATTTTCAGCTTTCAAGTGTCAAGTCAGCAATCACAAACGTTTTGATTCAAAACAATACTCTCTAGATGTTTTTGCTAGTGTTGATTGATTTTCACTTGCATTTGGTATCCATTTAGATGGATACATTGTTTCCGTAAATGGACAGTACAAATGGCATGCAAAATTGTTTCACAAAACCACTGAACTCATCCAGAAATGTATGAAAATCTATCCTAGGTCCTAGTGTTAGATTTAAAAGAACTGACCTTCCTAAGTATTGATAGGAAACTCTTTTCTTCAATTGCAAATTCAGCTTTTTTTTTGGACTCTGGTCAACCAATACCTTGAATACATTTCTGTGAATTATAATTATGAAAGCTTGTTATAAGACACCTGTACCATTTTTTTGAGAGTGTTGAGTTTTAAATTGGAAACACGCAATTTGAATATAAGTTTGGCAGAAACCAAGTCCGAACCATAGAACCATAAGATCTTATGGCTGAACGCACATTCACCGAGTCACGTCAATCTAACAGTACTACGATAAGTATAGATACATATTCTAAAGTCTTTCAACTGGAAAACTAGAATACTTTGCCACTGTTTTTAACCGGTTGTATAACTTCGGAGAGAGTTGCTAATACCTATCTATTAAAAAAAAGAAAAATTACATTGCGGCTTAAAGAAACGACTCACGGGAAACTGACCACATCTGGACAGAACTCAATTTACAAATCAAAGTTCGAACTGACTGACCTGTTTGGGTTTTAATCGGAACTACTTGATTTGAGTACTCATTACAGATGAATGGATGCCAAAGTTGTTTGTATTAGCGGAAATCTCCAACCGTCAGACCGAAATATTTCAAAAAGCCTAACCTTCCTAAATTGTTTTTTAATCATTAGTTTGGTATCGACGACGAGAACTGTAGGTCCTTTCCATTTGTGCAAAAAAAAAAAATTGCTGGCAGAAGGTAGACCGTGGAACCCGCCGGATATTTTTGTTTTGTTTTGAAGAGGGAATGCTTCATGCACCATCAGAGGGGTGACCAAGTTCCTCCCATGTGTCGGACTAATACCGACTAAACCTTTTCTATCTTCAGACAAGTCCACCCCCGAAACAGTTTTCCTGGGGCCCTACTCTGTATTGCGATTCTAAAGTTCGGATCGTTCGAAAGTGGAAATTTTGTATGGGCAATTTAAAACGCAATTTATAAAATCCATACAAAATTTCCGCTTTCGAACGATCCGAACTTTAGAATCACAATACAGAGTAGGGGCCCTGGCCTCTATGGGCTATTATTTTCTATAATAGTCTTGATAAACGTTTGTGCCCTTCCTCTATGTAGGAGCACATCCAATTTCCTCACTTGTGCGCATTATCGTAACGATTTTGTTTGATGTGATTCGACCTACTTCTGTGTCTAGTCTTCGTCTCTCTACAATCCATCTGGTGCATTCGAAGAATGTGTGTTTGGCGTAGTCTTGAGTCGAGTCGCCTCCTGTGTAGATTATTGTTGAAGGCGGGTGCTTCAAGCTAAGGAATTGTGTAGGAAAGAAATTCACGTTCGTGTACCTGTGCCATTCATTTTCTACTGGTTTCTCTGCTCCAGCATTGTACGGTGATCTCTTTGGCTTCCATTTTTGTCGATTCTCTGTCGCTAGGAAATCAATGGGGATTATTTCCGCGACCACTAGAATGGCTGGCTCTGACACTTAAAGGTAATGCCAATGTCTTGAGAGCTGATTTCTAAGATAGCTTCAGCATTTTTCGGATTTAATCTAGGGAAGTTAAAGTACAAGCAGTTGATTGATGGTTATGCAATAGTGACATCGGTTACCGAAGCGTGCTTTGTGTTTATAATCACGGCAGCAAAGTGTTCTCTTCCCATCAAAGGTCTATTGTCACTTACACGCAATGTAAATATCCAGGGTTGGGTTATTTATAGTTTACTTAATTCATTGAATTTTATCTATGGATAGACATTCCAGATTTTTTGACAAGATACATTGCTTTATGGTTGATGATTTTGAACACATGTAGGAAGGGTTTATAGGTAAAAGTCGCAGGAACCTTATGCGGCGTAGAAAAAGGAAAATGCTGTTCACCAGTGTTTCGAGTCTAGATTTACATCTGCCAATATTCATTTTAGAAATGTTAATTGTTTTTTTTTTATTATTGTTTTCTACTTACAATAATTCAAATGAATTGTTTATAGTCGTCCATGTATTGTTTCCTAGAATAAAAACACTTGTTTTCACCATGATTTCACAGTCTCACGATATTTGAACTCGTCCCAATCTTATGACGAAATTTCCATCGAAAAGCTTCAAATTGCTCCGTGGAAATGTCTATATTTTCCAAGCTTTGCTGCAACTAAAACAATGAGCTGTGCATATACTTGTAATTTCAATGGATGCAATGTCATCATCTATTATTTTCATTTCCATTTCATGGAACCCTTGTCGCTGTGACTGTCTGTCAATTCAAGATCATGCTTAGACCTTAGACACATGTCTTCCATTTGTAGTACATGCCACATTCATACGTCACTTTTTTTTTGTCATCAATTTAATTGAACAGAGTAATTCCACTGATTGCTCCTAAACTAATTTTTATAGTATCACCTCCTCTTAAATGTTTTTAAACGAGCATCGGTTATGTTATTTGCATAGCTTTTGTTATTATAAATGTAAATTTAATTTTTGAAAATTTATTCTGCAAAGAAAAGAAAAAAAAAAGAAAACGTGTGTGCACATGGTCACACGATTGAGAGGGAATTGATGAGGTTTGGATCAGAGGTCAAAATTCTGAACACAAAAACGTCAGAACGCTTAGATATTATATTGATTTGGTTTGTTTTTTTATTTTTTGTGCGGAACGCAATGATGGAATAATTAGATACGAGTAAATATAGAACGATGAATGGGTGCATTTGTACCCCTGTCAATTGATTGAATTTCAAAAAAATTAATTAACTTGACATTGAAAAATGAACTGCAAACTGAAACTAAATATGTATGTCATGTGTCTGCATGGAATTCTTTCGCGACCACCTTTTATTTCATGACACATTCAGAAAAACATACTCAATCAGGCGACTATGGGCGAAAAATTCATATCTTATCGTTCAGAAATAATTACTGATATCGCTGCCAAAGTTTTCGAAGAATAACATATAAAAATAAATTTATATTTATCTACACCTAGTATTTGTTTTATTTTGTCAATAGCCTGTGGTCTGATTCATTCACCTGCAAAGGGGGATTCACACCGAAGTTTTGTTCTTTTTCAAGAAGGCGTAACCTTATCCAAGTGGTTTAGATAATCTTTAACACTGTGATGTAAGGTGTCAACCAAAATGGGATTGGTTTATGTGTTTTTTTATGACATGTTTGGCGTAGGAAATACCTACGCCTTTTTGGTAAGAACCACCCCAAAATACCGAAAAAAAATAAAAATAAATCGGTGCAACAGAACTTTTCGGTAACAGGGTTGAACTTTCATGATTTAAAATTGCAATTGCAATCTAAAATTTTAATTGCTCGGACCTGGATCAACAAACACATGTCGAAAAACGATTAAAAGCGAGTTATATACGTTCATGCTTAAATTATAACGATTATCTGTGATTATTGTACAATCTACCGATTAGTTCATAGAGCATTCGCCGATAGGAATTATCCACTAAAAATGATAAATACTAAAGTTGAAAGAAATCCCGAAGTGGACAGACTTGAGAAAGCTTGCTTTTTTGATTTTTGTTTTCATAAGTTTAAGAAGAATAGATCTTTCATTGATAAAAACAAGTAAATTATAATTTGAAAACAAAGAAATCCGCTTTTATGAGTAGCGCACTAAAAATTTAAAAATAATTGCTTTCCTTTTAAGGGGCTGTACAAGTTAACAGAAAAACGGGATGTTGTCACTCACTGTAGCTAAAAGTCCTCGCTAACTAAATTGAAAGTTCCAAAAAAAATAAATTTCTAAGATGTCCTTTAATTCAAAAAGTGTATTCCCAAGAATTTTTCTGCCTACTCACTCAACCATTCTGTACCAAGTTCATGTAGAGCAAGCCACTTTTCTGTAGAATTGGGTGAGTAGATGTTACCATTCGTCTCTAATGTGACCAAAACTTGTCTCTTTCGCTCCTCTAAAGCCAAGTGTCTTGGTGTAATATTTGTCTCCAAACTGAATCGAATTCACGGAAGAAAAGATGAAAAAGGGACTCAATGCTTTTTACGCAAGCAACATCAGACGCTGGTTGTACACAGCCACTGTAGGCCCTTTTCTTACCTATGGTTCATATACCTATATACCTACCTTTAGCAATGGATCGAAGTTAGATATATCAATCAGAGTTATAAACTGACCGACTACTGCAGTGCCTTTGATGCTGAGATTTCTGCGATTAAGAGAGCGACACAGATAGTTCTTTGCATTGGAATTACCAGCGATTATGATTTGTGAGGACAGTCAAGCAGAACTTGATTCCAATCGCACTAAACAATAAAATACCACCTGGACAAAATAACTTTTGCAGAAGCTAGACAAAGTTGTCACTGTGCAGTCTTCCAAGGAATCATGTATTTTGACGGATTGGCGAAGATAGTACAAGCAGACCTTAAACGATTTATCAAGGGAATTGAATGGTTTAGTTAAGAAAATGATACAAAGATACCACTAGCAGACCTAAAGCAATTTATTAAGGGAACTAGGTGGATTAGTTAAGTAAACGTAAACGTAAAATTGTACATTGCTACAAACAGACATCTAAACTTAATTAGTGTGATTTAATGTCTTCAATTTCCTGGCCCGATTCTTTTATACCCTCAAATCTGCATGAAAACAGGAAGCAAGTGTAGTAAGGCAGGTGGATAAAGGTATATCCAGTGCACAAGTCAAAGCTGAAGGCTCTATTTCGGGACAACTGAGGTCTACCAAATCCTTATTACTATAGCCTTGGACATATAACCTCAAGGTTCTTGAAATGTTTGATGAATTGAAATTCTGTTGCTTTGAGTTTTGGTAATATGCTTCCTCGTACTCTCTTGTTAATACTACCAAATTGGGATTTGAAGAGCTCATTTGGACACCAACCTTGGCTACTTAATAAGTTTATTAAGAATCGATTTTATTATTTTCATTTAGAAATAAGAGCATATGTTTGTAGAGCTGATATTATCCAATACGTAAATTCCCCAGCAAACTTCGCCTTCGAAAGATCTATACTCGAATGCATGTATATATAACTTACATTGTATTTCAGCACTATACAATTAGATCAATACAATGATCTCAAAAACTAATCACAATAAAAATTAATAACCACGACCGACAATTAAATCAACACTCGCCATTATAAAAGATTGACATAGAGTGCCATATAGTGCATGATATCACACTTGAATACAGGCTTTGAATTAATCTTAGAACGTATTTGAAACAAAAATGAACATTCAAAATATCTTCATCAGATCGTGTAAGATACACGCACTATTCAAAAAAAAAAAAACACCGTAAAGTGCTACAATTATACCATTATCCATGCCAAATTCTTAGTTCGTATTTCACCTTGTTACACACGCTTTCTCTGGAAGAGATTTCCCTAAAATGATCACTTGCGGTAAAAAAAAAAACGAATTGAAAACCCAAAACAAAATTTGTTTTGTATCTCATTGCATTTTTATCTCTCTTCATTGAAAAAGATAAAAAGATAAAACATATGAAATAAGAGCAATCTCTTTTGAATGAATTGTATGATACCCTATTTTATTTTGAAGTTGATTCTAATTTTTAATCTAATGCGGCAGCCCTGTGGTGTAATGTATTCAAAGTTACGATCAGTCTGATGGACACCAATTACTTAAATCTGTAGCGTTTAGTTTTTAAGGTAATCCCTTGAGAAAAATTATCCGCCTTTCATTCTTCTCAATTCCTAGATTGTGCCCAAAGTATTGTCAAAGGACAATTCGATCCACTTTTATACCGACGGATCTGAAACTAATCAGGGTGTAGGTGGTGGTGTTTTCTCCGATAGGCTTAATCTCAGCCTTTCTTTCCATTTTCCAAATTATTGTAGCGTGTTCCAGGCGGAAATACTGACGATCAAAGAAGTCTCATCTTGGTTTAAGAAAAACGTGATATCTTCCACAGATATACGTATCTTTTCAGACAGTCAAGCAGCGATCAGATTCCTGGAATCACTCTCATCAAATTCATTAGTAGCTCTAGACTGCCGATCATCTCTAAAAGAGATGGCGGAGCAGTTCAATGTTCACCTTTGTTGCGTGTCGGGGCATAGAGATATTCCAGGGAAATGCAAGGCTAATGAACTCGCCAGATATGGAACAACCGTACCCGTGCTCACAGAAAGAAACACCCTGGATATACCGATCGCTACATGTAAATTTAAACTCAAGCTGGATGTTATTGAGAAAACAAGAAGCTCTTATTTCTCTCATTAGATCGTATATCAGATCCATCATAGGTGTCATCACGGGACACTGTCTAATAGGCAAGCATGCAACAAGGCTTGGCGTCCATTCAAACAATTTCTGTAGGAGCTGCATGGACGAAGAGAAGGAGGAAACTATTCCCCACTTTATTTGCAACTGTGCAGCTCTCTCCCGTAAAAGAAGATTCCATTAAGGGTAAATCTATCTTAACGACATAAGCGATCTGATAAACACAGATATCAGAAGCCTCCTTCTAAACCAATTGGTTTAACGAGTAGGTATGGAGATCTCTTCAGATCCATGTGGTATCGCAATGGACCTATCACTGGGTTTATTGTGGTAACAATAGCTGGCAGCCACTTCAACCTAACCTAACTTAACCTATTGTCTAGTAGGCTTAGTACCTATTTGGTCACAGTTTCATGTTGAGGGTTGCACTCACTCACGTATGTCTGCTGAGACGTGTTAAGCCAATGCCAGTACACTAGGTTTCCGTCATTCGTGTTGGTAAAGCATAGTCCCTGCACATGTCATAGCTAAAGTATCAGGGCTAGGAATTCAGAATAACTTTGCCCAAGCAGATCTAGGTTTCCGATAGATTTTTTCACTTTTTTGGGTGTAATTGCAAGGTTAAGGCAGGCTTTAACAGCTCATCATATATAAATGATGCCTTTGCCTTTTTATCTGGTTCTAAATATGACAACTCTAAAGGTCAAATAGAACGACAGATCTATAATCGGAAAGTTTCACGAAACTATTTTAATTACACCATTTTGTTAAATATCATCTATGAAACCGAATACACCCTATGGTATAGAGTACCTATACAGAATAAGAAAAAAGCAAATAATATCAGAAAGCTTTTTCACGATCTATTGATTAGATTTGGTCTAAAGCAAAACTTTCTGCCTGTCACAGAATTCACACATCTTTCACCACCCCTGCGTCGATTTAAACTCCACAAGTTCGTCGATTGAGTAATACACGAGACAAAAAGACAAAGTGACCGGCAGAATAAAAAAAAACACAATTCTATGAAAGTGAACTTAAAGCTACTAGTGTGGCTTGCAGAGGTTTGATCTTTACCCTACATTTTGATATTTTCATTTAAAATGCCTAAGCTCTAGGCTTCATATCCTTTCCTTTCCCATTTTAGGATTTGAGGTCTCTAAGATGCAAATAACAGAATTGATACAGTCTAGCTTCTTTTCGAGAAGCATGCAGAGTTTCTACCGCGGACGACAATTTTTGACACTTTACTTCCAGTACGTTGAATGATGCTTCATTCCATTCGGCTTCGATAAGGTTTCCAAAAGAAGAACCCTTCTCCTGCTAAAAAGATCCTTCGTTACTAGAAATATCACAACTTGTGCTTGACTGCTTCGTTTTCATATAGAAAAACATAACAACAAAACATTTTGCGTTACATACAATGTTAAAAATGCAACACACCCTATAAGGCAGTCATGTATCTTTCAGATACACAAAAAAAAAAAAAAAAAAAACCCGGTACCAAACTTTAGAAAAAATTTCATTTCCTTCTCCAGTTCAGATTCGGCGATGCATAGCTTCACATCGAATGTTGCGACGACCGAGAATAGTGGACGAGTAATAGAAGCACGGTGTGGTGGATTCAGTTCAGTGGGAGTTGACGAGACTCCCACTCTCTAGCTAGACGTTGTCGTCATATAGGTTGCCGGGTGCCATATAGTGCATTGTTTTCATTTTTCCAATTTTTATTCATGATCTTCTCTTATGCGGAAAATACCGATACCGATACCGATGTTGGTGTTAATTAAATTCCCATAAATAGCGATCACAGCCTATTAGCAACTACGATCGCTGTTAGATGTGCGAGATCTGTGAACTGTGAGCATCGATCATGCTAAACAGGTGGGAAACAAAGGCCAGTGAAGTTACTTACCCTCCAAAATGTGCGAAATATTTGTGCAAATATTTTTTAAAAGGCTTGTTAAGAAGTTGTAAATTTTGTGTTTTCATTTCTATTCAAATAGAGTGTGATCTTGAATGATCGTTGATCGATCAGATGTTTTGTTTTTTGTTTTCGTGAAAACTAGACATCTTGGAGAAAAAAAAGGGGGCACAAGGTATCATGTTTTGATTTACAATTCCAAGTGTCAAAGTATTAATGCAGAGTGATCTACACTCTTAACGCGGGCTAGCTCGCAGTGAAGGAATAATAATTCTAGTTCAGTACTACGCCAACTATCAGTATCTTAACAAATGCCCAGCACCGTGCGAGCAAATAAATTGAAATTCTTTGCGGAAATTAAAATTCTCTTCGGCATTCGGAATTTAAGGGCTTTTTATTTTATTTCTAACAGTGTACTGTGATGTAGAATGTTTAAAATTTTGTTTGTGTAAGAATTTCAAGTAAACTGTGTCCCAAGTGCAAAAAAAAGAAGAAAAAAAAATGAATTTCATTGGACGACATGACCATTTGAGTGGATATCGTCGGGTTGATACCACCGGCTATGGGATACCTTTGTGGACAAGCCAGTCAAATGATACGACACTCAAGGTGTCACCGGTATATACAAAGGCAACGATCTCGTGGAAAAGGAGGAAGGTGGGTTATTTTGACTAAAATTTGGTTTCATATGAACAAATTGTTTAGGAATTTCGGGCTCATGTATCTGACGTGATCGGATGAGTTTGTATAGTGTCAGTTTGTCCTTGACAGAGAATTTATGTTTCCATTTTAGATTTGAGAGAAGATAAACATAGGTTTGTAGCTATGATGATGTAAAGCAGGATGAATGCATGCAGGTTTTTTTCTGTTTGCCTCTTAGAATAACTGAACATAGCCAATAATACCGGCTTGAGGTATAAACAACTCAAGGCAAATTGCATTTTTTTTAAATCATTTCCCTTGTCGGGAGATAAACTGTTTTAGTTTCTTTTTTTTTACCATAAACAACTACATATGCAAATACATATGTATAGTTGAAAGTTGCTGCTATTAGACTTTGACTTTTGCAGTTGGTAAAAGTGTAAATTATGGACTTAAGAAATCTAACCTTGAAAGTTGCAATTCGAAGCGAGATAGCAAACGTAAACAGCGGTAGACTTTATCAGACATCAGCAATTTACATTGATGCCAATGGAGTCAGTTTTTAGTTGAGGAAGTCTTCATTATATTTTCATTATGATTGGGTAACGTTGAGAGTACAGGATGCATAATAACAGAATTGCTTCATGAACTAAACCGGAGCGCGCCTACTCTGAAGAAGTAAAATTAGGTTCTGGAGACTTCTTAATCAGCATGCAGATACCATGTATAGGGTAAGGTTCCGGCAGCTAAGGTGTATTATACATTGTCTATAGCAGTGTTTCCCAATCTTTTTCAGTCGCGGAGCACTTTTCAGGAAAAAAATCGTCACTTAGTACTTTGTCGTCGATATGCCAAAGGAATGGTATCCATTTCATATGCAATTCGATTTTCGTGGAGAAGCTTCATGGAGGCACCAAGTGCAATCTGAAAGGAATTTGCTGATGCAAGGGAAACAAATTCTTTCTAAGCAATTTGGGTCCTCAAAATCTAATAGACGAAACGTAAGTAGAAGCCCTAAGGGCTTGTGGAATTTCATATATTCCCGCTTGTCTGGTCGCTACATGATGAATGACATGAGAGTGTGGTCTAGTTGGGTACTTACTAGGTCATATGTCCTCTTATTGCTTTATTATGCATTAGACCACCAACCACGAGTACGAGTCATCGCTTTCAATTCCTAGCGATGGGTCTCAATTCTCTCTTGCTCTTTCTAAACTGCCGGGACTCATCTTCGAACATCCTGTGCCATGTTTTTCTTAGGCGACCCATTCTGCTTCCATCTTTGAATAGTAGCTCGCTATGAAATTGTGTATTTTCCGGAGCGTGTTGCTAATTTGTTGCTCTACTTACCTTCCTTTTAGCTGTATGTATCCTTTCACTTAAGTTTAGAAATGTGGAGCTGATGCAATTTTCCTTTCTATTACATCAGGCTGCCAGATACCAGAGAGTTCGAAAATGGTATGTGAGTTCATCGAAGTTCAGCGTTCAGTCCACTACTGTTCAATATTGTCATGAACTACATTACTGTCGACCTGCTTCCTGGAACATTCTCTACGTCGACAATATTATCTTGAGGGGCTTGCGCATCAGTAGGTAGAAGACCGAATAAATGCATGCATTACATCCATATCCAACACCCGCAAACACCGTCTACCTCGACGGAAACCCACTAAAATTACTCTTGGACAACTCTAATCAACAATGACATAAGAAGTCGACGACAGGACAACCCGGGACCGACCCCAAATAACATGGGATAAGGCTAGGATAAAGAAAAAGTGGAACAAGTAATTGTTAAACTCTTAAACACGAATTGGGTTCCCCTTCAGTAGGAACACACTTAGACCAGAATGTATGTTCCTTGTGATACCACGTAGAGTACCGGATTACTAGTATCAGGAACTTGGATTTTCTTTATTTCTCAAGGAAGATTTTATGAGTAGCTGTGTTGGTTTAGATTCTGTTGTGTGTCATTAAGACCTACAGATAAATATGTAAATATCGAGCTTGGCTAGGTCGTTGAGGTCTTCATAGAAATATTCCCCTAGTAGCGTGACTAAGTATCAAGCAATGTCTTGTGAGAGGTCCTATTTATGGACAGAAATCTTTCCGAAAGCTTGACAAAAGACAACTGTCTATATTATTCCACTTGTTGGCATTCTACTGGTTTTAGTGTCAAGGCGAGAGTTGATCGATTCTAATTAGAGAAGCAGACTGTTTCCCTCTAATTTCAGAAAGGTTCTGACCTGTGAGTCTGGATTCAAACCCTAATTTTACGACTTAATTATAATCTTCAATTTAAGCTTGAAGATTGGTTGTAAACGTGGAGTCTGAAAAAATAGTAAAATTAACTCATTTACTAAAAGCCTTTGAACATTTTTATTGAAGTCGTAAAGCGTTTTTTGATTGCAACTTCTAGGCAAACAAATCCATTTTGAAATTACTGGAAAATTACCTTAAAAAATTAGGATCGGTGTTTATGATTTCTATGAATTGCTTAATTTAAGTACCCCGGTTTAAGTCGTTTCATTTAAAGTCATTTCACACTTAAGTCGTGAAAATCTGCCCACCTTACTTCGATTAACGACAGCTCTGTCCCGCACTTACGCCACTTGGAAAAATCAAATAAAAAATTTGCTATGTTAATTTCACACTAATTTGCAGCGTTACAAGCGTGTGTGATTACGATTGTCACGCTGAAGATTCCAGGTCAAAAAAGTTGATCAATTGCATAAGAAAACTCTTCTGACAGTAAGATGGCTTAAAGTGTGGATCATACTGAGTAATGATAATCAGAAAGTTGAAAAGAAATACTGTGAATTGTAAGCAATGACAACAAATTCTACTCAGTTATTCTGGACGCCATCCGCGGAGTGAAGACTCAAACCTAACAGTACCTGGATGAATAGCATCACAAGGGTATGTATAACCCCTTGAGCGGTAGTGAATTGAAAAAAATATTTAAAGGGAAAGTCAACATTTTCTGGACCGTTATGCTGTTTCAAACCGGAATACGCCTGTGCTTTCTTCAGTATCTCTGATCAGTTTAACGTTTTTCAGGAGAAAATAATGGCGATACAAGGAAACCATGTCCTAGCTAATATAAAGTGAAATAGTAATCCAGTGATTTGCAGTTCTACTTAGGGACTACTTTACTGTTACCAAGCCAAACCTATTTTGCAGTAAGTTGCCAGTACGTATGTACATATTTGTTGTCAGTCCTTCAATTGACTATTATGTGTGAATTTTACTGTACCATGCTAAATTGTTAAATTGGATACATATTTACTTAACAAGTTGTTTATATGTTTAACAATACTTACCTTGGCAATTACAATAAATAGGACGTATACTTCTGCTTTTATTTTGTAACATGCGATAACAACAAATAATTTTGTATCTTTTTTTTCTTCTAAAAACTACGAGTAACATGCGACATTTTAAAATGAAATAATAAAGAATATGTGTTGGGTGCTCATTTCAATGTGACTTCAAATCCAGTAAATCCCAAAGTGCTTTTCTCAGGTACACTTTCTGGTGTTAACAATCCAAAGTGTTTTTCTCAGGTATCTACACTTTCTGGTGTTAATAATGACGGCATTGTTTTCAGTGGGAAAATGAATACGACTTTCTATGCAAAAATCTGCGTAATTTTAGCTTTATGACTGTTGCCAAGTTGGAAACTAAATTGACTAGATCTAGTTTCTTAGAGTTCAACGGAACTATATAACATTTTTTTTAAAGCTTCAAGACTAGTTTACGTATATGAAAGATATGACACTGTCTGTTTGCTGGCTAGAGCTGAGCAAAAACTGAAAAGTATTCAAAGACAGGCAATCGTAGGAGCAGCAGCTGTGCATATAAAATGTGCTTTTTGGATTGGATGCCAAAAATTATTCAGATTCAGGCTGTTAGCAAACATATCTTTCAGAACGGTTTGTCTTATTGATCAACTTTAGGTACAATAGGATACTGAAGAAAAACCGCAGTGCCAAGGGCTGTGAACAACCCTCATGAACACAGTAACAACGGATCAGCTTAAGGCAATTTTGCTCTCGATCCTAGATCATAATTTAAGAGATGAATCGTCGTATTTAGCTAGCAGTGTAGGTCCAGATTTTGCTGGAGCTGTAAGAGAATTTTTTCGTTTGACCTATCCAAAAGTAAATTAGCTGTGAAGTATCTTGGAAGGTATGACGCATCTATAACTGATTTTAGGGCGACTAAACTCTGAAATCAGACTTGGACTTATATCCATCGAATTTTTGGGTCCTAAAACATTTACTACCCTAGGTAGGGGAATGGCGAAGAATATAATCGAAGACCAAGTTACAAATGAATATCTGAGATTATGGTGATTAAAATGTCTGCCGAATGCCCTAGAAGGGAAGTTATAAGCATGACGCGAGTAAGTTAGATGTACTTGGTTGTAGCATTGTCCATAGGACACGGATACTTCAGAAATTATCTGAAGAAGATACCTGCAGTCTGTGTCTTCTGTAGGACGAGGAGAAAATCGTACATTTACTTTGCGGGTACAGCTGCATAGCTTTTAAACGAATGGCTAGCATTGACAGTGTCAATTTGACACGAAGAATCGCAGTCAGGGAGCACTTTTGATACTTATGACCCAAACGACTCATAGAGGAGAAACAAAAAGTGACGTTGTTACCCAAAGTTCGTAAGTCGACCAAGTGTTCGTAAATAGATTTCTACTACTGTATTCGGAGTTACAATTAAAGTTTTGAACGCTTCATTTGCATTAAATGTCGTTTAAATTATAAAAAGAAAAACAAGACTTCTAGCCAGATCATTGCCTTAAAATTATCGTGCTGATTAAGACCTCCCTCAAAAACTGGTTAGCAGCGCAAAATGAAGTACAAACTTCGTAGCATTTTTCGATGAATTTTCATGTAAATTCAAGCATCACTAAGCCATACCTCCCCGGGAGGTAGATAAACATACACACACATACAAACGCACTAATTAACAACACTTAAGTGGCACGAAAGTGACTTAAGAATCAAATTTTCTTTCAAGAATTGACCCCAATCATAGAGAATTTATTGAGATATTCGTATGTAAATTTGAAATAGTTTTGAAGCATGCCATTCGAATTTCAATGGATAGCGGCAAACAAATCAAAATTGAACTCTAATTGATTGAATTTTTGATTAGGAAAAAAGTGTGGCTAAAAATATGTACCTAGATACATATATGTAAGTCTTAAGCAAACAAGCATTCGAAAGAATTACTAGAAACAAAAAAAATAAAATAAAACTAATAAGTGCATTCGCATGCATGCCAATGCCAATATTTGTTCCGCATGCGCATTTAATTGAGCAAAGAACGCACTTGATGGAATTTTTCCGATAAGAACACTCTTGTCGCGATAATGAGTTGCAGGAGTGTCTGTTCAACCACCTGTTCGCAACAGAAAATTTCAAATAAAGTAACGCCCGCCCGCCACTAAGCCTTACACTTATTTGGTTGTTGAAAAGGGTGCTTGTTGTTCGGTGTTATCTGCTATGACAATGTAAAGTTTGCACTGTTTGTAATCTATCTAGGTGCGGATGTACGTAGATAATGACGTAATAACAAGTTGTAAGCAGCGAGCTGGAACATTTTTCAATGGAAGCGCTGAGGTGACGTTTGTTGTTTGTGTGTTTGCTTGCTGACTTAATTGGATTCTGAAGTGATTCAATTTCATTTTTAAGGAGTGGTATGCTTAGAGTTGTGAATTTTTTTTTTAGAACCACTGTAGTCTCTTCAAGGTCATTTGAACCGAGTTGACATTTTCATGATCCAATTTGGGCCATTCGACCAATTTGATTGACGTAATTTATCTCTTCAGCTGATGTCATTGAAAGTGACATTTTTTCGTCATTTTTTTGACAATTGTATTCTGTAATGTTTGACATGGAAGACATAACATCGAAAAAGTTCGAAGTTCGATTCTGATTCCAATTTCGGTAATGAAATCGTTTCTCTGTCCCCTTAGTTCTTTGAAAGTGATCGCAGCTGTTACTGCGATGAATTCGTAAGCCGTAGAGTAAGACTGGGATGATAAGGGTCTTATAAGAGTCTCCTTACCTATTCGCCTTTTCAGTCTTAGGCAGAGATTTGCAAGAGTTAGTCATTGTTTTTTTGAGGCCCAGGCCCATCCCGGACTGTAGCGCCACCTTAAGTGAGTAAGTCTTTGCTTTTGATGATATGCCATGTAGCTATTTTTTTTACAGAAAGTAGACCAATGTTTGACAGAGAAAATTGTTGTTGCAGCAAAAGCCTTGACAACAGTATGACCATCAGAATAGGTATTATGAAGGCGATGGACCATTACTGAGTTCGTGGAGATAGCTGGCAAATTCCAGCGAATCTAAATAAAATAAACTACCGGGAGTAAAGTTTCTCAATCCGCCGCTCGGAGTTGGTAATAAAAACTGTACGTTAGCGTTCTGATCTTATAAAGGAAGTTACACCTCTTTGTGTCACTTTGCCAGTTTGTTCCTTTAAGTTTGCATTTTTAAGTATTTTAATAACAGCTTGGTACTACAACAGTTATCCTCTTACGTGGTCAAGTTGAGGAGATTCGTCAATTTCATGAAAATTGTCATCCACATCCGATGAAGGAGTCTGTTTGAGTTGAATAAATTACCTCAAAGCTATAACTCCGACAAGCCCAGTCCTTTCCTATTCTGAATTGTACATGTCCCTATAAAAGAGGTTTGTTTGTATTGTGTGCAAACTTAAAGGGTGTCATTAAAGTGGAAAGTAGTTTCAATATCCAATGCATCATTTTATTTCCCTTTCTGTGGTTTCTGCTTCTAGTTATTAGAATGTTTCTTCAGTCGTGCCAAAGATCATAAGAACTTCTATCCTAGACTTAACGATATGAAATTTAACTTCGAGCATGTTCATGCTTTCAATTCAAATGTTATTATTGCTGATGATTAAATAAGTTATCTTCTAAAGATCAAATTATAAAAAAAAAAGTTGTTCCACGTTTCGTTTGAAAAAAAGTTAAGTTATCTTGTAATATATGTCAAATATGGAACCGGAAATAACATTTAAATGCGTCATTTTAGTTAAATTTCAAAATTTGGTGCGCTTATAATTTTAATAATCTACACAAAAAATTATTATTATGCCCGATCGTTAATCCACCAGCATAACTAACTATCATATCAATGTGAGTGGTCTATCGACCGAGACCATGTCATTAATGGCATGGCATGGTTTGCTAGATTACCGTCCATTGGACTATTTTGCAATTTATTTTTCTAGCTGTTTACAGGAAAAAGGGTTTAAGGTTACCACGGCGTTGGTAAAGGAGAAGATACCTATAGGAGAGGTATACATTTTCTGTTTGATGAAAACAACTGCTTCGATCTTGACAAAACCATTGTTAACTTTTGTTTATCCGTTAGCGATTATTAAGTGTATTTTTGGAATTTTAAATGATCTACCTTGGCTTGCTAAAGACAGTGGAATGTCAAAAGAATCTCATCAAATGTTACCACTAGATCGGCTTCATTGTTCATTGATGCATAAGCTCTGAGTGTCAGATATAGACCCTTTACCATAAGACCTCTTCTATTGGAAAGTTCAGTCCTTCGTCTGGTTTAAGTTATAGGGGTGATAAATATTTTGCGGGCTTTGTTTCGTACTTTTAACCTTGGAAAAAAGCAAAACAAAGAACGTATTGTCAGCAAGAAATGACACCCAATATCGACGTTCTCGGACAGATCGGATAGACGGGTATAAAATTGAGGGAATTAGAAACTTTGCCTACCTAGGTCTCACTATTAATTCAGACATCGACACCAGCGTTGAGATCTTACGAAGAATAACTCTTGGCAATCGCTGAAAACAATAAAAAGTGACTTTTTACAAATCTCTGATCATCCAGGATGTTCTTTAGCGCAGAGGTATGGACAATGTCAAGAATTGATATTTTGAGTGCAAAATCCTTCAGGTGATCTACGGGAATGAAGGAAGAGATACAACGACGAACTGTATGGGGTGGCTGCTCAGCGAGACCGGCAAAATCAGAAGAGTTCACCACATACAACGACAGAGATAGGTGTGACATGTAGACCAGATGCACACCAGCGCTTCGGCTCAAAGAATCTTCGAATCCATCCCGGAAGAATAGCGCAGTAGAAGAAGACAGAGATTTGAGTGGCGTGCCTAAGGGATCTCTTTCAACTTAGTGTGTGAAACTGAAGGGCAGCTCGCTAAAGACCGAACTGGCTAGAGATACTTTTTGGTTGAGGCTTAGATCCAACACGGAGTTTAGGAAATATTTAGCACAACACCTCTTAGAGAGTCAGGGTCTTGCCTCTCGCGGACCTTCATGTTTCACACGAATGGAAGGGACTTACAGTTCTACTGCCGACTTTGAATGGCAGATTGAGAAAATCTTTGCCATTGCCTGTGGTGGTGTTGCAAAAATCGTTTGGTTGTTTTGCTGTGACTCGAACCTGTTTCCTCTTGCCAAGCAGTTTCACTAAACCACGGCGACCAACATAAGTTAGTAAGTAATCTGGCTGGAGCAGCTTATTGGTTGAGATGCAGATTCACCTCGAACTTCAGCGTGAGGGAGTAGTTTTCTAAACCGGGCATAAACTGAGATGAAAAAAGGAGCTCTACTAATTGGATCAGTTGTTTAAGTGTGTTCTCTTGTGGTCCTGGTGCAGAAAAAACTAAGAACCGAGTCTTTTTATTACCAACTTGTCTAAAGGGGCTTGCATCTGAATCCCTACGACATTAAAGTACTTCATTCTAAATTGTGGTTGTCGGGTATTTGAACAGTAGGCTGTAAATCATCCTATCCTATCCTACTAATATTATAAAAGTGAAACGTAGTCTGTTTGTTTGTTTGTTTCTCTGTAACACGAAAACTACGGAACCAATCAACTTTAAATTTTGCACATAGAGTGGCTGTACCTCGTCCTGTAGCACAGTATAGGCTACTTTTGCTTATTAAAGTGTAATTTCGCAAATTATAGGTAGGCGAAGCCGCGGGTAAAAGCAAGTTTTAAATATTTTTCAATGATTCTATTGATGATCCTATGATCGAGCCTATGAGAATCTACCAACGAGTATAAGTTCCCTGCCTTATACAAACATGGGAGGTTTTTTTTTAGGTTGACACTAATGACACTAAAACTATTCTATTTGAAGTGGCTTTTCAAGTTCATTTCCCAAAGTAACTCGCTAAACGTCTTTTCACACCCACTGTATTTGTGTAGACATCTGTTCGTTTTTTTACCTCTTACGACATTTTAAACAGTACTACAGTCTGTGTTGATGGGAATTCCCCTACTGTTCATCTCTTTGTGCCTGATGTATATCAAGGACAGGCAAATAATGTTTCATAAAACTACTTTGCGCATTATTTCCACAACATTATAATGGAATTCAATTAGTTACTCTACATCTACATCATTGCAAAAAAAAAAAGTGGTGAGGAACTCGTTTCAGCCGGATGACATAAACGTTATTTCCCGACATAGCCACACAGAATCCGTCAGCAAACCTTCCGCAATGAGCTCCAAAATTATACCTACCTATCCCACTTCTCGTGCGAAACTTTCACTTCTTCAATCTCTCAACTGGAAATCTTAAGATTTTCGGAAAAAAATACGCGTATTTCAATGATTTATCTTTTTTTTGCCAAGTCGATTTTGTCGGAGAGAAAACTTGAGGTTTTATTTATTCCGTACTCACACACTTAACTTAAGTATAACTACCCACATAATTTGAATTAAGGCTTAATTTACATCGCGAACATGCGTGCTTTGGTTAAATTATTCAAAAGATTACCCTTTGACATGCTAACCACAAAAAAAAAAACGTCAACCATTTGCAGAGTTTTGTGGGCCAAATTGCAATCCTGCCAAATTGGCAGATCATCAAATGTCATTTAACTAACATTATTTTCCCCCTCCGATGGAATCGAAAACATCATTATTTATCGCGTTCCTCTTGAGCGAACTTAACGTAGATTTGACACGGTTAGGCGATTCTGTTAATTGTTGTTAAATGATGAATGGGCATAAGAATCATCAAAATTGGATTATATGTCAGCGGGTCGTTTGTGTTGTTTTGTTTTTTTGGCATAAAAATTGTTAAAAATCTGAAAATACATCGATAAATTTGGTGATTGGATCTTGAAGTACTAAACTCTTAACTTGGGTTGAATGGAATTTCGGGTTTTTGTATTGTTGTTGTTATTTCTTGTTGTCTGGTAGAGTGTCACCGCAGAGTTGTTGAGTTTCTCTGGCGGTAATTTAGTCACCGCCATGAGTTGATGTGAGTAAGTTTAGTTTTATAAAGTTTTTTTTTTTTTTTTAATTTGTTTACATTGTCCCGAGGTTGTAATTATATATAGGGCTTTACCCAGTGCACGTGAAATTTATTTAAATTTTTTTAAAAATTCAAGAGATTCCCATCAGTGATTAGAATCGATTAAGTTTTGTTGAGTTTAGTGTCACCTGTCAAGTGCACAAGTGCACTTGCATTCGTTGGTGTCGCAAGTGTTGCAACTGATTCGGGTTTCAAAAAAAATTGTGTTGGGGTTATGTTTAACGAGTTTTATGCCAAAACTGAAGACTGACAGTGTGGAAAGAACAAATTATCATTTGGAATGCGTTTATCGAGACCACATGAAACAAGTGGTTACAGTGAAACGTCAAATTTATCCGCAAAGAGACGTGAGTCATTTTCATGTTTATTTTTGGAATTTTATTATTGGTGATTGGTTTTTGTTGATTTCTTTCTTAAAACATGTGATTAAAGATGTTGAACTGTAGGTAGAGTGAAGTTTAAGTTGGAAGTTATCGTAAGGAGTTTTTTTTTTTTTTTAATTTTCACAATGCAATCTGTAGAGCATGGCGTAGTTAATTCGATTTGGAGTGCAAATTGTTACAATTATAGTAGGAAAGTTGTTAAACAAGTTTTTGTCATGTGATTAAAAGTTCTGGGTGTGTTGTCAAGTCTTAGAATGTCTTCAGACCTACCTCAACAGATGGAAAGACTGAGGGTTGTATTTGAAAATGATTGTGAATTGATTGATTGTACGTGCCGATTGCGGGTTGTGCAGCTTATTTGGAAGGGATGTGCTTATGACAACATTGTAAGAGATATTCCGGTCTTGTTGAACATGTGCGCGATAGAGTTGTAAGACTTCTTCTCACTTATTTATTCAAAAAGGGTTCGAGTCCGAGGAGAATCTATGTCTAAGTTTACACTGAAATAACTGCTGCATCAATAGTAATGTTGGGTATTTAGTCATGGACGCACGTCAAAAACAATCATTTTGACCTTCCTATTCCAAAGCCTAAGACCGATTAAGGCACTTTCAATTTGTTGTGTATTTTGAATGTTCTGTTTCTGTCTTACCGTTGTTTTCTTTTGTTCTGGTTCCGCTTAAGGAGGGTTTTGTCAACTGTTGGAATTGATGTTAAAATAATTTTCCTCGCTTCTAGTTGTTCTGGAAGTCCACAACTTCCTTCAAGAAAAATCTATCTTCCTCTGTTATTGTGATTTTGTAATCTACATGCAAATATTCGTATGTAGGACAGTTTATCTCTCTACATTCTCTCCAGCTGTTGTGTATATTTCACGGGGTGCTGTAAAACCGGAGACTTCTAGTATAGACCATACAATCGAGGCATTCCGATTTAACGGCTGTCTGATGTGTGTCTTACTTAGCATTGCAATCTGAGCTATAGTCTTTAGCTGAGCTATAATCTAGAAAGCTGTAGTTAAGGTCAAATTTGGTAAGTGGGTTGATAAAGGGATTTTCTCCTTGGCACCCAATGTTCGGGCTATAGCAGAGAAACTATCTAGCGCGCTATAGATCATACATTTGTTTGTGTCCTTTTATAGGACTCTTTCCATTCAAGATTTGGTAAAGAGCAACCAGAGATCAGTGGTTACATAATGCTTAAGATTACACGGAGGCATTTCAATCGATATATCGGCTTGATCTGGTTCAAATGTTGAGCCATTTCATCAGCCTACTTGCTTGCACCGTGCTTTGTGCTAAGAACCTCAAACTCTTAGCAACAGCTACGAACAAGCTTCGAATTTATCCCTACGGCAGAAATAGCTTTTATTGGAACTTCATGAAAAAGGTCATATTTCACCTTTTTCAATTTGACACCATCCATTCTTTCTCCACTTGGGACCGGGTTTTTTAATTTTAACCTTCTGTTGCGGGTTTACTCTTTCTTGCCGGTAAGGCAAGGTATGTCTTGTACTTTTCCTGTTAAGGCGCATAATCGATTCCAATTCTGGTCGCTCGTTGACATTTTCGCGTCTAGGTACATATATTGTCTGGGATCATTATGACAAATCGTGATTTTAGTGCAGTTCTTCCCATCTGCTGGAGGCGAAGAATGTGTAGTTTGTATCGTCTGCCGTACTGCCAAACTGGGCTTTTAGCCATCTTGTGGAGGTAGGCGTTGAAATACCAATATCTGGTTGGAAGCTTGGTGAAGTGGTTGTTTACTTCACTGTGTTTCCGTCCCTTTTCGCCTCGCGGTCCATCGCCTTCTACTTTTTGAGCGCAATCTTTCTTGGCATTGCTGTTTGGAGAGTTCCTTTTCCACTTCCACTCCTATCTATGTCTCTTTGTCGTAGACATATAAGATCTACAAATCGGCTACGAACTAAGGACTTAATACGTGATTGCTAAGAGTATCTTCAAAATCGCAGTCTCAGTTTCAGAATGATCGACTTAAAGTTTGTTTATAAGAAGTTTGACCTCATGTGCAGTTCCGAATTACAGATGCCATTGTTTGTAAGGCTGTTCTCATACTGTCTTCAGGGTTGTTATTTTATCACCCTTATCTTACATTTAAATCGAAAGAAAAAATTCGCACGATTATATAAACAAATTTCTCTATAATTACTCGCATATTAAAATCAAACTTTTTTTTAAATCGTTTTAATTATAGATAACACTTCCTTTTGTGTGCTTTTTTTTTTCAGGGGTCTCGTGTAAGCACAATCAACGATTGGCTGCGAATCAAAATCGGTGGCGATGACACACTCAAAAAGAAGAAGAACAAAAAACTGGAAACAAATCGTATCAAATCGACAAAATATACCTTGATAACATTCCTGCCACAAAATTTTTTAGAACAATTTCGACGAATAGCGAATTTTTACTTTTTAATCATGACAATTATATCTTTACTTATTGGTAAGTAGAAATGTCAAATTGCATAATGTCATCACAATTTAGATTTTGTCTTATTAAATATTGTAGTTACAGCCGTTTAAAATCAACGAATTGACAGTTTGAGGCGTTCACCCGCGCACTTGCAATCATCAACTGTCACTTGTAATCACTGGCTCAATGTCAAAACTATTATATCGAACAGAACTGAGCGAACATTTTTAATTTGATTGCAAATGGCTATCAGTTAACTAATTTTTTGTTTTATTATTATTAGACGAGTTCAATTTGTTGCTTCTTTGTCACGTTCGGAAAGAAATACGAAAAGAATAAAACTTTAATTGATGCAAAGGAAAAAGGTTCTCGAGTGAGCTAGCATCTATTGATATAAATTGACGATTGGAGTGTGTTGATTTATTGATTCGGTTGACTTGGTGGTAATTGGAATTCTTTCTTTTCATTTCTGAACTGTCATCGTAATAAAGAATAGTTATTACTCTCACTTAAGTGGCAGATTTGGAGTTCTTACAATGTCACTTGGTTGACATTTGGTTTGTTTACAAACAAAAACCAATAATTCGGGTCAGTTGAGTGCTTTAGGTTTACATGTCATCAATTTGTCAGCTGTCATTTTCTGTAAACACAAGTTTACATTGTTTGACATATTAATTCTGAGAATTTAGAGTACAGAAACCGCAACCTATAGATGCAGCAACAAAGAAGAACCCTGTTTGTTGTGTAATGCATGTAAGTGTGGAACAATAATTACGTCATGAGGAAGCAGAATGGCTGACGCGACGTAACGACTTTCAATTAACGACAGAGTGTTGGAGACGCTCGAATGTGGGCTGCAAGAAAACGTGTCAGATAAATTTACGATTTATTTAGATTGTTAAGCGATGTGGGCAGACAAGTTCAAGGGCGGCGCACTGAGTCGGAACTAGCACTTAAGCGCTAGTGTGAGATAAAGCGGCTTTAGGGCTTAATTGGCATTTATTAGTAATAGGCTGGGAATTTGAAATTTCAGTATTTATCGTTATGAACAGAGATTAAGGGTTTAGTAATATTTTGCGCAGTAATTTTGGCAAAAATATGGGCACAAAGTGTAAACAGTTTGTCAGTTCACTTTGGGGAGAGGCTCGAAGACTGAGGTTTAAGAGAATTTCTTAGTCCTTATCACAGTGAAACCTGACTGTAATACAGCATCAGATGTCCTTTAAATCAATTTAATAACGAGAAAATCTGTGGGTTTCCTTTCAATGTACACAGTCTCAGTTCCCTTCTGCGGCTTATCCACTAGCCACATAGAAATGGACCTTAAATCCTGGGAGTACGAAGATTAGGTTGAAATGGCTGCCAACTAAAGTCAACTCCCTCAGACCAATGATAGGTGTATTGAGGTGTATTTCAAGATGATAAGTCTATTCACTGCCACACCGATGGCAGAGAAGCTCTCAAAATGGAACTCAAGAATAGGATAAAACACTCAATGAGAAAAGTTGTCAAGTGCTAAACCTCTTAGGGGCTTTCAAACTTGACACTGCTCACACAATTACCATTTTAACAAGCTGAGCATAAGTGTCTCCGATTTTCATCGACTTTATTTCGAAGATCAAAAGTTTGCTGAGCATATTTTTTGTGAAAATCCCGACATAGCTCGAAGTTCACGAAATACCTTGTGAGTGACTTCATTCCTCCAGCCATCGTCAACCATTAATCTACTAGCCATTTCGGAGGTTCCTCTATGACCTCGATCATGCTCGGGATCACAGAATTCTCCAGCTTTTTTGACAGAAAATATCTTCAAGGTCGTAGTGGTTTCCTGGTTTCCATGGGCATACGCAGGAAGCTTCCCCTAACCAATACTAAGGATTCCTTCTTTGAAATATAACTTCAAAACCAAAGGCTGATACTCAAAGACTTGGTTCACTAGAGGATTGCTATTCAATTCATTCCAGCGTTTGGCAATGTTGTAGTTAAACTAAGCAGTCTGTCATCCTGTTCTAGCGTCATTAGTTTCTGTGGATTAAAATTTAGCTTCTGCATTTGAACCTAGCACTCCTTGGTCCTTAACAACCGATGTCTTAAAATTCCTCACTAAATCCTTCTACTCTTTCCAGATAGTCCCGTCTCACCAATGACATCCCTCCTGCCGCTTGTATTTGTAATCTGTGTGACTGCAACTAAACAAGGCTATGAAGACATCTTACGCTATAAGACAGACAACATTGTCAATTGTTCCCCAGGTAAGAGCATCAAAGGACATGCAATTCAAATTTTTGACCGTTCTCATTTGTTTCATCTCCCTAGTGACTGTCATTCGTGATGGCAAAGAGACAAACATTGAATGTCAACACGTTGAACCCGGTGATCTAGTTGTTGTGAGTCGAGACTGTGATGTACCCTGTGATCTAGTGCTGCTCAAATCTTCAGATCCTCATGGTAAATGCTTTATAACCACAGCTAACTTGGACGGTGAGTCTAATCTGAAAACCTTGACCATTCCACGAGAGCTGCCGAATGTGGAAATAAATAAAATGCACAAGCTTGGTATTATTGAATGCGAGTACCCCAAGACTGATCTCTATAGTTTCAATGGTAAAATTGAGTTGGCCAATTTGGATCCAATGCGGATGTCACAATTGGAGGATACTCAACAGAGAGTGTTACCCCTGACGGCAGATAATGTTTTGCTGCGTGGATCGAGAGTGAAGAATACCGAGGTTGTCATTGGTTGTGCTGTCTACACAGGTATGACCACAAAGCTGGCCTTAAACAGTCGGTTGACGAGAAATAAGTCTTCATCGAGCGAAGTGTATATTAATCGGTTCCTGATCTTCATTCTGGTTGCCATGATCTTCATTGTAACGTTCTTGTACTTCCTGAAGAGGTGAGCAGGGGAAATATCTTGAGAAATCCTAACTGATTGTGCTTTCCTTCAGGTACTTTGAGCTGTTTGTTGTGCCCAAAGCGACTTATTTGGGTCCAGCTTCTGATACGTACAGCGTTAAGGCATTTTTACAAGATTATCTGTCGTTCCTAATCCTCTTTAACTACCTTATCCCGATCTCTTTGTACGTGACAATTGAAATGCATCGTGTAATCGGAGCATTTTTCATGGAATGGGACACTGAAATGTATGATGAGCCTACGGATCAACACTGCGTTGTGAATACTTCGAACTTGAACGAGGAACTGGGACAGGTCGGAAATAAAAGATGGTGATGTTGCATCAATTCCTAACTTTCTCCCTCTTTCTAGATCAACATTTTGTTTTCCGATAAAACAGGAACTTTGACAAAGAACGAGATGATCTTCCAGCAGTGCTCGATTAATGGTAAGAAATTCCTTTACAAGAAGACTAAGCTACAGGAGGAAGCCAGTGGCATTTTGTTGGACATCAATAAGTTCAGTGTAAGTCGGATACTTGAGTGTCGTTATCACCCTTAACTTTTGTGATTCTTTTTCTTTAGAATGATCAAAAGAACTTTTTCCAAGGCTTGGCTGTTTGTCACACAGTCCAAGTGGCTGGGACCATGTCAGACAATGAACCAAAGAAAGATGCGAAAACCAAAAAGTACTCCATCTCAGATATTACCGAGGAGAGTCAGAACTCAAGTCAGCAGAGTGACATTGACAGTTCGTTGTCCACTAATCCAAATGGAAAGGCGAATGGGAATGGAAATGTGTCGGATGTCAACCCGCTGTTGGATGAGTCACAAAAAATCGAAAGGCGAAAGCGACCGGAAATTGTTAAGCGTAGTCCACGCTTTGCCAGACAGGCTTCACGAGTCCATCCAACGAATAACATGGAAATGGTTTCCAATGGAGATTTTGCAGAGCGTCCAGCAACATTTCCCACATCTGCTCAGGGTATTACTCCAGGTCGTCCGAATTCCTTGCCATTTAAGCGATCTACTTCGGAAGTTGATCTTCCGGATCATGCTGCCGCTGCTGCAGTGCAGTCGCATAGGCGAACACAGTCGTATGGGACTCCAGGGGCATACTTGACACAGCCAGGTGAGTAACAGCGGGACCTCTTTTGAAATCATGAAGTTAGACGCCTTATTTCAGTGACTTTTGTCGGACTTAAGCGAACACCAAGTACAACATCTCGAGAATCGTATGCCATGCCAACTTTTGTTTCGCGACAACCCTCAGCACTGCTAAGAGCCGAATCAGTGCGACGAAAGAATGAAATCCAAAACTTTGTTGAGTAAGTATGAGAACCTTTGAGTGAACTTAAGACTTAACGTATGTTTTTCTTCAGAACCCTTGATTATCAAGCCTCAAGTCCTGATGAGAAGGCGTTAGTAGAAGCTTGTGCTCACTTGGGTCTCGTCTATCTAGGTGATGATGATGAAATTTTGAAGGTGCGAGTATGTCCACCTCACATGGACTATTCGAGACCGTTCGCGGCCAAGACCAATAACTTGTTATTCGACAGGCTTCACGTTCTGGAATTCACTTCCGACCGTAAGCGTATGAGTGTGATTGTGAAAGATGAAAACGGTACCATGTGGATCTACACAAAGGGTGCAGAAAGTTATGTGTTCCCACTGTGTGGGCTATCGTCTTCGAGGCTTGTAGAGCTCACAGACGCACATATAAGTGATTTCGCCAAACAAGGCCTGCGGACATTGGCTGTGGCTAGGAGACGAATAACCGAGGAGGAATACAAGGAGTTTCTCATCGATTTAAACAAGGCCAATTCTTCTCTGGAGAACCGAAAGCAGCTTAGCGAGGACTGTTACGCCAAAATCGAACGGAGTAAGTTAATTTTGAAACATCTAAGAGAAAGATGCTTAAGGCATCATGTTCGTTTCAGATTTGGATCTTCTAGGAGCCACTGCTGTAGAGGACGCACTTCAAGATGACGTCGCCGATACTCTAGTATCCCTCCAAAAGGCTGGCATCAAAATTTGGGTCCTGACCGGCGATAAAGTTGAAACCGCACTCAATATAGCTCTCTCTTGCGGACACATCCCGGCCGATGCGATGAAGTACTTCATCATCGAGTGCGGTCGAAAGGAGGACCTCGAGATGCACTTGGAGACCCTCGAGCGTGAGATTGTCTTCGGATTGGGAAGAGCATGTGCGCTCCTCATCGATGGCAAGAGTTTGACCGTTGCCCTGAAGGAATTGCCAGAAAAGTTCCGCGATGTAAGCATTCGTTGTCAAGCGGTGCTCTGTTGCCGGTTAAGTCCGCTGCAAAAGAGTGAAGTGGTTTCATTAATAAAGACCTCCAAAAACAATTACAACACAGCAGCTATTGGTGATGGAGCCAACGATGTGTCTATGATTCAAGAAGCTCACGTTGGCATCGGCATCATGGGCAAAGAGGGTCGTCAAGCAGCTCGATGTGCAGACTTCGCATTTGCAAGGTTTAATATGCTCAAGAGACTTCTGCTGATGCATGGACACTATCATACAACAAGGCTGTCGCTACTGGTGCTTTATTTCTTTTATAAGAACATTATGTTTATGGGTATAATGTTCCTGTTCCAATTCCACTGCATGTTTTCATCACAACCAGTCTATGATTCATGGTTCTTGACGCTCTACAATGTGGTGTATACATCGCTGCCGATATTCTTTATTTCGTTGACTGAGAAGCTGTTCACCGAAGAAGAGTTGATGAGGTAAGGAATGCTTAAGAATTTGAAGAAAGTTGATTACATTGATGTGATGTCTTAACTCGACTTCTTGGATTGTCGTTGGTTCAGAAGATCGAAGCACATCAAGTTGACATACATATAAGGCACTTCTCTTTCAACTGTTTTACATCAAAAATTGAGTTTTCTCATACTTACTTTTGTTTTCAGTAAACCTGAGCTATACATCAAGAATACGCATAACAAGCAGCTACACTGGCCTTATTTCTTGAAATGGGTTATGTATGGAATCTATCACTCGCTGATAACCTTCTACTTTGCCTTTTACATATTTTCAATGAATGACATTCTTTTAAACGTGGGACAAACGGCAGAGTCTTCGGTATTCGGAACTCTACTCATTCAAGTTGTTGTTATTGTTGTGAACCTAAAACTGTGGCTAGAATCAAAGTATCACAGTTATTGGTATATAGTCACCATATGGGGATCAATTGTATTCTTCATGGTGAGCACAGTGATCTACAATGTGATAGACTTGTAAGTGCCCGCACAAATCTTCTTCAAAATGTGGTTAATAACTTTTGTTTAATTTTTTAGACGCTATGATGCTGACATCTATTGGTCGTATAATAAACTATTCTGCTCAATACCGTTATGGTTGTTAACCATACTCAGTGTTGTAACCTGTTTAGTGCCTGATTACACAATTCGTGTTTGCAAGGATGCGCTAAATATGCCAAAGAGAAGTTTCTATCCAGGAACTCGAAGGATGAATAAATTGCGAGCAGCTAAAGCTAAAGCTGAAAACACTTATTTGTAAATTGAACTAGGTTCTCTCTATGTATGTGAATATGGAATTTAGTGATTTAAGATCAAAGTGCCAAAAAAGGGAAACTGTCACAACAGACGTGTGAACATTTTAAAAGTACTGGCGCAAATTTATAGTCAAGATGAGCATACTTATGTCAAAGTAGGTAGTTAAACGTGTAGCTTTAAACAAAATACAGATATAGAAGGGCAGGCCTATGATAGTGCCTGAAATTTGACTTAAATTTGCGCCGCTATGATACACTACCTAAGCTTTAAAATTTGGACCAAAAAAGAAAGTGAAAACACAATTATTTTAACTATTTATGAAATATTTAATTAATTATTATTATTTTTGTTTACTTGTAAACAGAAAAAAAAAATTCGTCCTCATGTACCTCATTGTAAATATCATTTTTGACAAATCGAAGTTAAGTGAATAAAATAAAATATTTTTATTTTGTACATTAGGTGAACATTTCTTTTAGACGCGAGTGTAGTTTTTTAATACTTTGTCTGGTTGAACTGGAGTTGAGAAGGGCACTAGTCATTGCGGCAAATTTGATTGTTGGGTTTTGGTTGTGATGTAGGCCATAGGCTTTGTAGGTTTTAAGGCGATATCGTCAACAAGCCTATCAAATCCTATTTCCTTACCCACGGGAACCTTTTGACTTTCCTCAAATGTTGTTTCCTTAGGCTAAGTGTAAGGTTGACTCTTCGAATCTTTTCCTGATCCTTAATTTTTTGTGGTGATCCACTAATTGACATTTGCCTTAAGATGAATCTGTGGCAAATGTCAAATAAAAAGCAAAGAACTGTCATTGTAGAGTCTGCTCGAGAACTTTCTTTTCTTATGAAGTAAAATTTGTTGAGTTGGTACATAGGACCTAGTCCAAATTTTGAGCACAAAATATGTTTCGTGGTATTCTCCTCTTCCAAATAAAGTCAGCATGTGTCTAAGGGACTTATGCCTACCTTGTTGATATGGTAGTACCTAAATAGTTAAGTAGTTCGTCAGAAGCTTAACATCACGCTTGCTTAGTCTAACAACTTTTCTTGTTGTTTGTGGGCTTGGTGAATCTTTAACAAGCAAGCGTTGCAATTTTTTCCGTTGGATTATGCTTATCCTGAAATCATAACGATTCCTCCCAAGTGGCTTTTCTGATATTGGCAAGAGTGGAAAACGTGTAAAGGAGGTGTATAATGGATTCCTCTTTATCTCATCTCTGGAATTTCTGCAAAAGTCGTTGCATAGGTACTCTGTCCTGCCCTGCTATGTTTGTCAGTTTCGAAAGTTCGTCTCTTATTTATCGAGCTAACACTTCCGCCATCTTAAGGTTTAGAATAGGCCAGTTGTCTACAATCATACATCTATCTATGACAAGCTTTCAACTAACCATCGATGTGGATCCGTCAAGATACTTAATATTTGTATTTAGAGAGTCTTGGATGGCTAGTTCGTTAGCCGCACAGTTTTCTGGATTGTCTTGATGACTGGGACCAAACAGAGTGTGACGTTGTGCTGATTAGCAATCTTGTTCATTTATGTATTGTACAACAGTAGACCGTTTTTGTATTGAATTTGGTGTGAAAACCGTTACGGTGGAAAGGGAGATTGAAGAAGTGGGCAGAGCCATTGTTCCAAACTTTTACGGTAGCTCCAGAGTTGTCTATTCTATTGTGTATGGTCAGCCCTTCTTGAAGTCAATTTCAATGATGTTTTACAGCTGAGGTGTAGCAATAGAATTCCTGCATGCCCCACATGTTAAGAACCACCAAGATTTGCTGCATACCATAAATGCCTAAATGTTTGTTAAAAGCAAGTGTAGAATTGTTTGAAGTGCTGCTGTTGCAGAAGGTCTCAATGTGAACGTGATGATGTCGAGACTGTACACACTTTTTTCAAAGCTGGTTGCTAAACAATTATGCCATAAGTGAAGGCAGGTCCCGTAGCTGCAGTGTACACTTTTTAGCCATTGCATGCTTTCCGGCTCTAAGCCGCATTTGGTTTCTAGGAGTTTTCTGCACGAGTAAATTGCTACTAAGGACTTTCCAGTACCTTTGGCCATTTTTTCTCTCCATAAAAGCTTTCTGTCTAGACTCAAAGGTGTACCATTGATCTTGGGTGCCGTAATGCTTGGAATTTTTGTTTTCTTAGTGAAGAGTTTCATTTTAGACGGATTCACACCAAGAACACAGATGTTTACCCAATTCTTGGCGGTAATGCATGATTGAAAGGGTGTTCTTAGGACGATGGAAGAAGCAAAAACTTGCATTGATCCCCAATACAAGGAATACCCTCGGGTATCTCTCATCTTTTTGTCCATACAGATTGCACTGGATACAGACGGAAAAATCCTGGAACATATCATAAGCAACAGGCAGCAAGCAGCCATTGAAAATGCAGGAGGACTGGCAAGGTATCAATTCGGTTTCTGAACGTCTTGGTCAACGATAGATGCAATCCGAGTTGTCGTTGACACATCGGAAAAGCTACAAGAAGTAGGAAATGGAAGGGTGGTGAAAAGCGGCAGAAGCAAAGATCGTAGAATTGGCCAGAGTTTTGGTCGCCAATCTACTGGAAGAAGTGGTCCAAATAAGCAACGGCACAATCGGAACTGTCCAAGAGTGGCTTGAATCGCAGCAGCAGAATGATGAAAGAAACCGTCACTCTTATGATAGAAGGACACAATATTGCATCACGATGCACTTAGACGTTATGATTTACAAAAAGCTCAGTTCGTTGAACATCTGTGATGTAAGTTACAAAGCATCGCGAAGAAACAATGTATGCGAATCAAACCAAATTATAGAGGACCGAGATACAGTCGAAGGAGGATTTTGGCCACAGTTGAAGGTGGTGCTAGAGGAATTCAATTCTCAGAAATCGTCCAAAGATTCACTGTCGAAATTTCATTTTCCTGCTTTTTTTTAGGCACCCTCGAATGCATTGTTGTTACACAGATAGACCTTCGCTCCTACTTTCCCTACATAAGTCTGAAAAACGATTTAAAGAAAGGATAACTCGATACATATGCACTTCAACGAAATTTTAATTAATTTATTTTTTCTTAAATTTGTTTGAGCAAGAAAATTCTTTTTGAGACAAAAATATGATATTTTGTTACAGTTGGTGTATAATATAATTATCTGATGTATGTATGTATATGTATATGTATAATTCTTCTTCTTCATAATATTGCGATACAATCAACTACAGTATAACACATGATTACATTCAAAAAGGATCTAATGATTTCCCGACAAAAATTCTATGAAATAATCAAAAAGAAAGTACACACAATGTGTACTGCTATGTGTGTGTGGTTTGTTTGTATGTAGATAGATTTCGAATTCGAAAAATAAATGGCATTCAACCCTCAGAGACGAGAGTCAAAGAATACCCATTTCAATAGTTTGTATGTACATGATATTAAATATATTCTAATAGCTCTCTACATTTACATGTGTATAATATGCAACAACAAGATTTTGATTGTGTAGTGGTTATAGTTTATTGTATGATGGGGGGCTGTTTTTTTTTTGTTTTTTTTAGGCCCCCAACAATCGTTTCACTGTATATCCAGGTACCGAGTAAAAGAATAAAAGTAACATTAACGCTAGGCCTGCGATTATTAGAGCTTTTAAGATAGCCCACTTGTAGTTATGCCAAACGATGTAGCGGATTGATTTGAGCGGATTCACGAACCACATAAACGATGCATCTGGCCGGCTAAAAAGAAGAAAAACAGGGTGCAAGTTAGACAATAAGCATAGACACACTTATGTGACTATAGGGCTTACTTTGGCTTCTCCAATGGGTCGGGTTCATTTCGACCGAATCCGGCGGGGTTCTGTTCAGCTTCCTCCTTACTAAGAAGATGAAGCTCGGCTTCAACTTTTCCTGTCAACTCCATTTCATCGTTTTGTTTCTTAATGTAGAATGGCCACCACCCGCGAACTCGCTTTTGTTTAAATATGTTTACCGTGGGTACATTATCTGTTTTGAGCATGTCGAGGGTGCATAACTTTGACGACTTGGCTCCACGAGGAAAGCGGTTCAAATTGAAAGAGATGGCACCTTAAAGGAGACAGTCTTACACAGAGTCTTAAAAAAATGATTGAGAATCCTTACCTAAGAAATCATCTGCGGAAAAGTGATCAGCATCCCAGACTTGTAACTCAAGCCGTGCGGGAATTTTGACCTCAGTTTCATCCCAGCTAAAGAGAGACTCTCTTCTTGAGAGAACGATTCGTTCTTCAGCTGCCAGATACTCGAATGGGTATATAAACCTCCAATTGAAGTTGCCCTCGCCAGTTAGAGAACGGTAATGTATGTCCGTAGCTTGAATATCTTGCGGACCCTTAAGCCATCTTTAAGGAAAAGCTCTAGTTAGAACGAACAAGTCTGGATCGATATTGAACTTACCCCTTAACATAAATATCTGACATCTTTTCGCCTGTGAAGAATGCGTCGTCTTCTAGAACCACATCATCTGTATTCCAAATGACCACTCTCAATTCATAGGCCTTTGGCTTCCTTGGTGCAATGTCTACCGGCGGACCAGGTAAGGGCATATCCATTGGAAACATATCAACCCACATCTCTAGTTTTCCCTGCTCTATACCCGGCTTATCAACATTATACAGCGGTCGAGATTCGATATGTTCCGGGACGATCTTCAAATAAAAGGAAGTTATTCATCGATGGCAAGATCTGTGATCAATAAACCCAGCTACCTTGCATCCGATCTTCGGAATCTCACTCCATCGATGCAACACTGCCAGTGCCAAATGTTCATCTCGGTTCTTACAAGTGGTCGGTCCATTCCAAGCGATCACTTCCTCCTCAGAGAATGTCATACAATACTTACCGATCGCTACACGATCTTGGAAATAATGAGGAACATCGAGCTTGTTCTCCTTGCAAAGCTTTGATAGAATCTGAGTTGGCTTCATTGGATCCCGCCATCTGTTATAACCGGTGCTGAAAAAACAGCACGATGAGGGGCATTCCTTGAACACTTAAATTGAAACCAACCAACTTACTCTTCATACTTCAATGAAAGTCCACAAGTCGCTCGATGTTTGCTATAGAAACGATTCTCCAAATCGATTCTTGTCTCCCCGATTAGATCGTCTGATCCCACCAAGTCCCAATCGAAAATCTGTACCGTCAGCATGGAATCCTGAGGAAATGTTGCTTCCACTTCAAAGCATTTTCCAAAAATTGGATTCAATTGCTTGCTGACATAGTTCTCTTTGTCGGAAGTTCGTTTTCCACCAAGGTGCAGGACCACATATGGATCAGCCTTACCATTCAGATCCATCGGATGAAGATCGGTTGCTTTGATGATGTAAACTCGAACCAATACGTGAATAGGATCATTGGCGGGTAGTGAGGGTATTGCTGGTAATTCCATCCCCTTTGGCAAAGGTAGCTTGTAGACTTTAATGGCTCCCTTAAAGAAGCCAACGGTTCTGTTGTCATCTTCCATTGAATCTCCGGTCTTTTTGCCTCTTAAAAGAGCAAATGAATGAAGCCATTCACGGAAATAATTGAATTCGGGTTGAGCTTCCAATTCATTGGGGTAGATCTGTAAGGAATTTCATTAGAATATCTAGGAACAGGGATGTTAAAGGAAATTATTTTTCAAAAAAAGGAAATAAAATCAAAAGTAAATATTGAAATTCTAAAGCAAAATGTCCCACAGTAAGGACTTGGAGGAAAGTCAATTCTAAGTGCAGAAGGTACTGTGCTTAGAATTGAAAGAAGACCTGTGAAACAGAGTGTTCAATAAATTTTATGATAGATCATGGTTACGAAATGAATTTACAATTCATTACAAAAGATGGATAGTCGTGGTAAATTTATGTATTAAAAGTACTTGTCAGCTTAGTGACGTTTTCACAAGGCGTGCATTGGATAGTGATCCAGAGATCCTTAACTTTTCTAAACCAGAAATTTAGGTGTAATGTATGTACATAGGACTTCGGGCCTAAACGTGATAGCAAATAAACAGTCTGATTGGTTCCCATTAGGGCGGCTTCAAACTCGAAAGACAAGAGTTATGATCTCTAAAGCAAGGATCTTGCTAGTTTCCTATAGGGTGCTGAGTGATTAGTGACGAATAGAAAGGTAGGCCCTTTGGAACGAAATATACTTCTATGAACTATAATATGTTGTAGATGTTGTTCAAAAGCCTTAATAACGAGGCTAGGTTCGGTAAATCTAGCAAGTCATCGAATCTAAGTACGGCACAAGTAATAAAACTGAACATCCCGCTTTAAGGACACAAACAATCGCTGATGCTAAGACGTTCTCTCTATAAAGGTGGCCAAGAGCATAGAAGAGTTTCCATAGTTCTTCGGGAAAGAGCTTTACTACTCAATTGCCCTCTCAGCCCAAAGAAACAGCGACTGGCAAGAGTTATTCTTCGTTTGATTTCTGATGCGATATCATTTTCAGAATCGATAGCAGAGCCAAGGTAGATAAAGTCCCTTACTACCTCGAAGTTATAGCTGTCTATAGTGACATTCTGTCCGAATCGTCGATGTTGAGTGTCCCTTCTCGACGACAGCAAATACTTAGTTTTACCCTCGTTGATGGCTAATCCCATTTTGGCCGCTTCTGTCCCAATACTCGCGAATGCACCGGTGACGGCTCGCTGATTTCTGCCGATTATATCAATATCGTCAGCGTACGCGAGTAGTTGCACGGTCTTCTGAAAGATTGTGCCGCTGTTGTTGGCTTGAGCGTTTCGCACAATTCGTTCGAATGCGAATGATGTTGAAGAAGTCGCATGACAGTGCATCACCTTGCCTAAATCCTTTTTTGACATCAAAGGTTTCGGTGAGATCGTGACCGACTTGGATGGAGCAGCGAGCATTCTTCATTGTCATCCTACACACACGGACGAGTTTGGCAGGGATGTCAAAACTTGACATGGCTTCATATAGCTCGTCCCTATAAATACTGTCATAGGCGGCCTTAAAATCGATAAATAGGTGGTGTGTATCGATTTGGACTTCTTGGGATTTCTCCAGGATCTGCCGAAGTGTGAAAATTTGATCAATTGTGGACTTTCCTGGCCTGAAACATCGCACTGATAGGGCCCAATCAGGTTGTTAACGAGGGGTTTTAGGCGTTCACACAGTACGGCAGAAAGGATGTTATAAGCGATGTTCAGAAGACTGGCGCACTTGAGAGGGTATCTTTTTTTGTGAATCGGGCAAATGAGACCTTAATCATCCCAGTCCTGCTCTATGGCGCTGTAGCATGGACTTTATCAAAGGCGGATGAAGATACCCTTGGACGCTTCGAGAGAAAAATTCTTCGTAAGATATTCGGTCCCGTGTGCGTTGACGCGATATGGAGGAGGTAGAAATATGCGAGCTGTACAGCGACATCGACCTAGTCAAAAAACTGCGCATTGGTCGTTTAAGATGGTTAGGACATGTAGAGCGAATGGACACTAACGCTCCGGCCCGAAGAGTATTCGAATCCAACCCGGAGGAACAACGCAGTAGAGAAAGATCTCGCTTAAGGTGGCGCGCACAAGTAGAAGAGGACCTTAACCAACTTGGAGTGCGTAACTGGAGGCGGTTAGCTAAGAACCGGGCTAATTGGAGAAGCTTGTTTGTTGAGGCCCAGGTTCACCCCGAACTGTAGCGCCACCTAAGTAAGTAAGTAAGACCGTAGAAGGTTGCGTTGTCCTTTTCTTAGACGAAGGGTCTACAAGGATCGATCCGTCTTCAAATACCGCCTTGTGAGTCGTTGTAGGGGGCTAAATTCAAAACTTGATGTCCAAGATGTGTAAACTATGATTCCGTCTTGTGAATTCTCCGCCCCTGTGGGCACCAGTTAGGGTCCACTTTACTCCCCGACTAAGTTAAATTATTTGTTAATCTTTAGTGTTAGGATAATGTTGTGATAATGTTATGGTAATGCAATTACTATGCGAAGATAAATTGAATGCAACGTCGGTGCGCTTGCGTGATTAGTGTTAAATGTGTCAAAAGTAATGTAAAGATAAGACTTGAAGAATGTTGTCAAATATGTACAATGTATATAATTACCGCAAAATTGTAATCAGACGGCGATGGAGAGCTTAATGCCGGCTAAAAAAATTATTTATAACAACTTATTAGCGGGGTCTTAATGGGGCTATGGGCCTACAGAGACTCCATTCCTCAACATCGAAAACATCAAAATGATATTTACATGTCCGTGTACAATACGAATGTCCTTACCTTGCAGAGAGCGGTTTCGGTATCCTCCACCGGTGTGGTTTTTGCTTCCTTTCTGGCATGCTTCGGACTTAATTTGCTCACCAGCTTTGAACCTTTAACGCCCAATTTTGGTTGCTTTTCGTTTTGGGGTAGCATGAGGAATGGTTTGACAGTTCCCTTGTTAGCGTCAATGAGCTTTTCGTATGACCAGAAGTATTTTGTCCACCAGTCCTTGTTGTTCTCATCGTCAGTATCGGGCTCTTGAATGGGATCGATTGGTGGTGGCTTTCGCTTTGGAGCCTGTTTCTTTACGCTGAAACAAAATGAAGATTGATACTATTTCTGTTTTGATATAGACTTACATTTTTGTAACACACGCAGCTCCGTAGAGGGTTAGGTTGTCGCAAGATGAATTCTTCGGTAGGTACACCTCCTTTGGACCGTTCGCAGTGATCATGGGCATTTCGTCATGTCTTTCCTGGGTCGGAGCTGGAAGGATTATATGTCCTCCGATGGTCTTGTATTTGCTAAAGTCTTCTTTCGGGGGCGCCTTGTACATGTATCTGTGTATCGATGTGATTTGGTGGGTTCCGACGAGGGTATATCGACCGAAGGATCGACAGTCTACACAACGAATGGTGATTGGTGGGGCGTAGGTTTCTTCCAGAGGCAATTCAAGTTCGATGGACTTGAGCATATTTGGGAAGTTTGGATTTTTCTTAGCGTTTTGGATGATATTGGAACTGAGGATCTTGCCGGAACACTCCACGTCTATGCGAGGCTTGTCCACAGACATAAAGTGGATTCTTTTGAGGTCACGCAGGCCCCAGAATAGGACCTCCAGTTTGAACTTGGCTAAATGGGGCCGTACTTCCTTAGGAACCGGGAATATGGTGCCGGGAGATGGAGCTGAAGTTTTATCTTTTTTCGTTTCCACCGCTAAGTATTTGGGTTCCGTCATGCGTGGCATGTCACTGGAACCGATTTCGAGCATTTCAAAGGCAGCCAGTAGCTCACCAGCGTTATCAGGTCCTCGAACAATGTCAAACCATTCCAGAGTAGGAGTGGTATAGCCATTTTCTTTCAGTTTAACCCGTGGCTTGGCTATCGCTCGTCCGATGAACTCAGACTTTCCCACCTTGTCCTGATCGTAGATCTCAATGATGATCGTGGGAGGATCCTTTTTGATTTCATCTTTGGCCCCATATACGAGGATTTCTTCAAATACGAGTAGCTCGTCCCAGGTTGGGCTGAGGGTTTCTTCGATGACTTGGGTGGTCTTTGCGAATTCGGTGATGTAAACTGTGGCATAGGGGTCACTCAAACCGGATGCATCGGAGCCAATAAGCGAACGAGCTTGATAGATATGAGCTCGGAGTTGAAAGGTCTGAAAGAAGAAATGAGGTTGCAATGGCTTGGAGATAGGGTGTATCACAAACACTTACATGCTTCTCGAGATAGTGTATATTATTCGGTGCCATTGCTCGTGGTCTGTCTGCATTCCTTAACTCATGCGATAAATCATATCCATGCGGCAGTCCGTCGAAGAAGTGCTCTTTATGATTGACCACTCCTAACCACAGGAAGATTGACAACTTTGCTTGCATATACCAACTCGCTGGTCCAGTTGCCACTTTTCCTGGAAGCTATAGGGTCAAGAGACATTTAAAAGTTTCCTTCCGCCACAATCAATCAGTACCCACCCTCAGAAATAGCGTTTGAACTTTGCCACAATGAACGCCGCATTCTTCTTCCGTCTGAGAGTATATTAATTCTCTGGCGGATATCCGGTGATAGGCATTACGTTTTCCATTCGCTATCATCCACAGAAAGATATCCGGAAGGGAATCTTGTGGCTATGCGAATGAAAGGGGGGGTAAGTTGAATAAAAGTCTATTAAAACAAGATTCAACTTACGTCATCGATCAAAAACTTCAATTTTTGTAAGTAAGTTTGAGCGGTCTTATAGCGTTCTTTCAGCGAACTACGTGTGACTAATGCACGCAAGTTACGTGCCATATTCCCAAGGGACTCCTAGAAATTGATTACTAAAACTGTGCGTCGAAAAGTGGTTGCAGATAACTTACAATCTCCCTTTGGCATAACTTCATTCGTTCCTTGTCCAGCTTCGTTTTCCCACTGCCAGCTCCAAGGATATTAGTCTTGGTTATTGTCAAATATTTGACACACATGGCAGCCAGCTCTTCAAGGGTTGAACGTAAACGTACCTCAGCTTTGGGATCTTCTTCCTCGATAAGTCGATTTGTTTCAGTCAAACCGTCTTCCTGTAAGTTGAAAACAGGACTGTTTAAGGCAAAAATTCGCCAAGTACTTTGAAACTGTTCTCACCATCTTCTCAGCCATCTTTGACAGCATGTTACTGTTGAACATACGTCTTCTCAAGTCCGGCAGTGTACACCTTACATCCATGCAGGGCTTGTAGTCCCAGTAAGGAAGGTAATAGTGTGTCTTGTCGTGACTGATCGGCTTACATGCATTTGTCGTACTGCTATAGGAGGTACTATCGACAGTCTCCAAGGCTCCATCCTCATCGTCTGTGGTTGTGAAGCTTTCGTTGTGACCATCTAAGGAGTTTCCTGCATTTCCCATACTGAGTTCGAAGAACACTGTCCGATCACTGACTTTCTTATCAATCATTGAAGCTTCCAGGATTGTCCCGAAAAGGAAAAATTCCTCGTTCTTTGAGTATGATGACTCTGATATGGGATAGGTGGGTTCTAATTCGACATTCTTCTCAGTAGTGGCCTCGATATTGTCGGTTATCTCTGTACGAATGGCGATCAAAAGACGTGCTCGGTAACTAACACCTTCACCAAGACCGGTATTTAAGTTGGAATGTTGATCCAAAAGAGTGTAGTCTCTCGTTGAACCGTAGAGATGAATGAATGAAGGTCCAAATGTTGGTAGAAATCCCTTTTCCCCGTCATTGGACACTTGCTTAAGGTCGATGTAGTGAGTGCCAATGATTGATGGCTTCATAGGATCTGCATCACGGAGTTGGATCTGCAAGTGAAAGGAATGTTATTCATAAGGAATTCGAAGGTTTTCTTGATGGGTCAACCTTAATTCGTTGACATAGGGGTGGAAACATCTCTGTAAAGACCAGCTGTTCATTCCAGACAGGAGCATAAGCATTCTTTTTCACTGTTGTCTTGCCCTGATGGCGAAGATTGTAACTCTCAGTCTTTAAAATGTTTTCTCAAACTTACCATCAATCCAGCAAAGGAAACTTGCACGTAGGGACTAACTAGATCTTTAGATTCACCTGTCAAGGCTTTTTTGACGTTTGCCATCAACGATGAGTTCATTCGTGGCAATCCGTCGGCACGATAGATTCTTACAATAAATTTTGCTCGTTGTCTTTCGATTGGTACTCCATCTGGCAGAAGGAGGTTTCTAAGGAAAGAGAAATTGACATATGGGGAGAGTCGGTATATCCTTCTAGACAACTTGAGACGTTCTTTTAGGCTCCAAAGTTTCAATAACTTACGCTTCAATATCATCGGGATCCTTTTCGGATTTTTGAGGCACCTTAACTGTATCACCTTTTCCTATAATTCCAATATCACATTTCAAATATCCTTTTGGTCCACTGTAGAAATCATCCGGATCTGAGAGTAGTGCCCACTTGTGGTAGAATTGGTGATCTAAGGATGTGAAAAGTTGAGTGAGAAACACGAAAGATTACAACAAATTTGAAGAGAAGAGTGAAACATGCACAGCAGAGCAGGACACGAAGGAAAGAAAGTGAAGAGTGTAACACATACATACGTACTTGTTGTCATTAAGGTGTTTACCTACTTGAATGTTGCTATGCCGGATGACGGTACTTAATAAAGCGGGAAACGAGTAATGACAAACGATTTAACAAACAAAGATAGATAAAGAGAGAGAGAGAGAGAGAGAAAATGAAAAAGAAAAAAGAATGAAAAGACTAAAAGATGTTGCCAAAGTTAGAAGAAAAGAAGTTGAAGGTAAATCGTATCTTAAGGAAAGAAAAATGAGAACAGCAAGGACATGCAATAACGATTATTATACGGGGAATGGCCAAGTCCACCCTTATTTAGGTTTTCTTATCCATATCTAACCTGACACTATAATTAAGTTTAAGCCCGTATGAGTGGAAAAGATAAGAAAAGGCAAATAGAGGTTCCGATGTAGGAAATGTAAGGGAGTGAAAAGAGGACTCTCCAGATTAGCCCACTTTAGTCATCCGAATGGTGCAACGTCCAAAGTGGAATACGACATCATAGTTGTTCCTGCAATCGTCAGCAATATTCGTTGTTCGGATGTGATGGGGAAAGATGCGACTTATGATAAAATTGGTTCATAATCCCAAAGTCAAGGAACGCGTTCTCTTCCGTTGATCTCTTGCGAGCGCTGCCTTTGGTCAATTAAGGGTTCTTCTGTCCCCGTCACTTTTCCAAGACCTTGATTTAGTATCGAAAATCCTTACGGGCCGGAGTTCCAAATATATCGGAGTAGCCCGAATAAGGTCTGTAGGAGGCAGCTACCTATAGATCGAGCTGGCCGGACACGCTTGGTGGTTGAGGCTCAGGTCCACCCCGGACTGTAGTGCCACCTTAAGTAAGTAAGTAAACTTTAAGGTCTCTACAACTGGCTGAGAGATCAAATTGGATTATTAGCTAAGCTTCGGCGGTTTACCGTCGAAACCTTCATGCCATTCCATGGTTGTTGCTGGAGAATTTTGCTTGCTCAGGTAGTAAAAGAAAGCAAGGGTAGTCGAGGTGAAAAATGTACTGCCTATTTCCTTGTTTAAAGGAGAGAAGGATATTCAGGGGTATATATGCAGTAAGGTCTCGTCACTTCTACATGCTTACACAGCAGCTTTTACAGCAGCCCAGTCAAGCAGCAATTGCGTCCATTATGCAATGTTCTGTCAACACACCTGCTCCACGCGACGGCGGCAAGAACTTAATAATAAAACAGCGACTGATTTACACCAACCCTCGTGTAGTAATATCTAACAGTGATTCCGCGAGAGTATATATGGGCGCCTGGCCATCACCTTCCTACGCAAATAAAAGGAACACACCTGCTAGGGTATAATCAGCGAGTTAAAACGTAGTCATTTCCGGTAGACTGGGTGGTGTTGGTAAGTCCAGTTACCTTGGAATGTCTTCTTTTTCAGTACACCTAAGCACACCTTTGATCTCCTACTGGTAGAAAGGAAGTGCGTTTGTGAACATAAAGCTGAAATAGGAGTGGAAACGGCGAAGAAAGAGGTGAAGGTGCCAAGCAACAATGGCAAGGGCGAGGAGCTTTGAAACTAGAGGAAGGTGAACGGTGAGACTGATTAGGGACGTTAATGAATGAACGGAGCGGGGACATGGTAAAGTTAACTACTACATCAACCAGTTTCAAACCGTAAATGGAAACTTCAATGTACTTGCCAGTACAGCTACTCTCCAGTAGAAAGCAGAAAGAACCAGGGTGCAATTAGGGACCGGCAACATCATGTCGTGAGAATGATGATCTCGAGTAACGACAGATGGAGTCTTAGCTCCTTTATCAAGTCAGTGCTGAAAAAAAAGGGAGAGAACGACGAAAACATATATGCTCATAAGAACACGGAAAAAATTTTCGGAGTAGTATTGGGTAGAAGGAAGATCCCGTCTGAAGTAATGCAAACAGCGGTTCCAGGGGAGTTGAGAAGTTCATCTACCTCGGGACAAAAACAAACTCCACTTTAGGCAACCGCTGCTACTTCGGTTTGTCCAAACAGCTTTGGTCCGAATTTCCAACTTAAAGGTCCAAAAACATGCTCTACAAAACCCTGATCTTGGCAGTTTTGCTTTAAGGAGCTCAATGCTGGACGATAAGTAAGACAGTGGAGCAGATCTTGAGATTTTTCGAAAGAAAAATTCGACGCCGAATACTTGGTCTTGCCTGTGAGGAAGGCGAATGGAGAGGAAGATATAACTGCGAACTCTTCGAGCTATAAAAAGATGTGGATATAGTTCGAAAAGCAAAAATCCGTCGACTGCTCTGGCTCGGCCACATCGAACGAATTGACGAGAATGCTCCAGCTAAGAGGGTCTTTGAACTCAGACACCTGGTTCGCGGAGAAAAGGAAGATCGAACTTGCAGTTTTGTGGACACTAGAAACCTTGGTCTCGTTAACGTGAAGCAGCGTGAAGGTTGAAAAGCGACATTAGGGTCGCTGGCCTGATAAGTTAGTTAGTAAGTGACACTTCAGGTGAGTGTAACGACCTCCTGATGGTGCATGATGCATTCTGTGCCTAATCGTTCCTAAATCACTTGTCTAGATTCTTTTTGGCTGCTATGACGAGTTAAACGAGATACAATTTTAAAATACCCTTTCTAGTTCCAAGGCTAAGAATGTTAAAAAAGAATTAGCTTATATGCATCGTTACCTTGTATCAATACAAACAAGAACAATATTAAACAAAAAAATATAGAAAGAGAAGGTAAAAGCATTCCAAAAAAGTTTAAGTCAAGAATAAAGTTTGCAAAAAACAGACAAAAAGAATTGTGTACAATGAGAGAGAGAGAGAGGAAAGAAGAAGAAAAGAAAACTTTTTGCTTGTTTGATTTTTATTTTGAACTTTTACCTTTATGATTCCACACAGTAGCAACATCCAATTTAAATGTACCAATCAATTTATTAGGACGAAGGACACTTCGACTTTGTAACACCTTTTTGTTTCGTTTTCAGTATTATTTATATAATTTTTAGTTTCGACAACGAATAAAGACAGAAAAAAAGAGAAGAACAGAGCAAAGCGAATAGTTAACGAATAAAAGAAAAAAAAAAAAGTGTAAACATCAATAACATAGAAGAAACACATATAAAAAGTTACAAAAATGGCAAAAGGACAAGAAAAGGAAACACATTTCCTGGTTTCAGAATTTTTGTTTTTCCTCTCCAACTGAAAATAGTGCTTGAGGGGATGAAGGCCATTTTCTGTATAAATGAATACTTAAACACCTGTTGCTTCACAAAAGACATAGCAATAGAGAAAGACACTAAAGATGGATTATTTTTATTTACATCCTGTGTCAGGATGTAGGATTGTTGTTTTTTCATAGCGAATACATGTGGCTACGCGTTAGGAAAATAATTCTGTCTATTGTGGGATATGAATAGAAATTGATAAAATTAGAAAATTGTTTACGTTTTATAAAATTACAGCATAAATGTCAATTTGTACGTACACTTTCACGGAAACGTATTGAAGCTCTACAATAAAGTGGGCTGAATGCCATACATATTTACGAGTAGCACAAGCAGATGGTAAAATCCCGAACCCGTTTATCGTTTGCCAGTGAAGAGCGAAAGGACAACAGAGGGAATTTACGATGTGAGTTGTTGCAACTGACATGTCAGATTTATTTATTTTATAAGATGTGGGCTTTTGATTTTTGTATTTATTCCGGAGGCGATTTATTATTTTTAATTTAATATTTAATAAAGTACGCATGGGTTATTGACAATATTGATAAAATGAATGCAATCGTTGACAGATTGTATAGGATCTACCACAGCTGGTTGGAAGTCCATTATGTAAACAAGTCATTCCTGTCGAATTCGACTGTAGTTTTCGTCATTTATTTCTTAAAAACGCTGTTACCATCCTTGAATTAAGTTGAAAATTCGAGCTCTGGATATGTCGATGAAGATAGATTTTTGCTTGTTTGACATAAAATTAGTGAAAAGGTCGTAATCAGTTGAAGAATGTCTTAGGAAGCATCTCAGTTCTAAGAAATCATTCTGGAATAAATCAAGGTTATTTTCTGAAGGCTGCAAGTATGAAGCAATCGAAGAAGAAGGCTCCTGTTGTCATTTTTTGCCAGGTTGTCGAAATAGTCAACAGAAATGCAAAGAAAAGAGCTCACTTTTGGTTCTTTTCGGTCTGAGCTGGAAGGCACTTAAGTATTTTGACGAGGTCCAGGAAAGAACTGCAAGCTTAAAGACTTATTTTGTCAACTGAAGTTCTAACGCTGGAGGATGTTGTGATCCTGCACAAGATCAAGGTCAAGAAGGATCGTGGTTCCCGATAAATCATTGACAGTTGTTGGGGAGACGAAACTCTTGGCGAAGTGTTTTTATCTGCTTCAAGTGCTTAGCAGTTTTTCGATTTTAGTGAAGTGAAGTGAAGCTGGATCCTATTGGATAGAGCTGGAGAGGCACAAAGATAGCTTCTTCCTCCCCTTCATTCCTGCACCTTCTGTAAAAATCGTTCGAAAAGAGGCGGGCAGGCCTATCGAAGACCGCTCTGCGTTGAAGGCCATGACAGTGTTTACATTTTGGATCTAGTTTAGGCTAGATATATTTAGAAACTTGATACTTATGATGCCATTCTTCCATCTTTAATCAGTTTTCTGTACGTGGCATCTAGCTACGGCTACGGAAAAGTATTTCATCTTGCGCAGGAGTAACGTATGAGAGCTTTTTGATGTCTAAAGTTAAATACCACAAAGATAGTACTGTCACCACTGTCTTTCCCATGGAAATGTAGCTTAGGCAAGCGAAGTTAAGTTGAATGTTAACGTTGTGAACAAAATGTCCTTAGAGTCATACGCTGAAGTAAGCATTGCTGGTTAGAAAGTCAAGAAAGTTGATAGATTTCTCTTTTTTTTAAGGGTGGTGATACAAAACTGGAAGTGGACACTAGAATCACCAATGTTTCGTTTGGTTTGCACCTTAAAACATGAGCCACCATCATTTCATTCCAAAGTGGCATCAGTAAAACTGTCACAGTACATGGAAGATGACCTCCATTCATGACTTAATTTTACAGTCCTTCGTAAAAGACATCATCGCGATGACCTATTATACTGACCGTGCAATTGTAGTTTAATAAAGGCTTGGTCACACCTAACATCGTGCAGATAAAAAAAAGTTTGTTCTGGAACTCATTCAATCCAATCCAACATGACCCCGAATCTAGATCTTTGAGACGCGCTCTATAAAACTCCAAACATGATGACGCGCATGTATTGTCAACACCAAGTGGTGGCATAACCTACCAACAATACGATTAGATGACATAATCGCTGAAGGCTCCAATGTCAATTAAAAAAGGGATATAGTTACGCCGACGTAGTTCGATCTGATTGGGGCATAAGATGTAGTTTTTAAACGCCTTTAAACACAAGTGACGTCCACTAAGAACAAAGCAAATAAACTGCCCCCTCTCACACCCCTCAATCAATGTAAACACTGTAACTTAATATGCTTACCCTCCATTTAACAAGCACTGTTTCTTGTTCATGAATCCATACAAACAAAAGGTCTTGTCCACCTAAGGCTTTTCATAATTCAACCTATTACCGTGTTGTCAGAAAAATAATAAAAAAAGGATGATCCTTCTTTAAAAGAAAACATAAACCCACACAGCTGGAAATTTTCCAGGAAGCGAGTATGATTTCTTCTGTTAAAAGAGGAAATTTCTTAAGCGAACCTTTGCTAGATATATAGTTCTGGCCTTGTCTATGAATAATTTACAAACATTTTCTCGACAATTAAATGGGATAACCTCATTTGAGTAGCTTTACAGGATATTAACACTCAAAACAGGATGCTTATAATGTAGAAAAGTAAACACACCAAAAGAGGAAGAGATAAACAAATAGGGAGAGATAGAAAAAAAAGGATACATCAAAATCTTGTGAAAGAAAGAAAACACTTAAAAGTTAACAAGAATGAATAAAATAAATGTTTATTAGTTTGTGGAATAGTTCAAGTACCGTTTGCATCATAGACGGTCTTGAGGTCGATCTTAAAATTACCCACAACCGTTCCTGAGCGCAGGAATTTCCTCGAATGAATAACCTATACAAAGAACGGTTTAGTATAATTTCAACAAAAGGACATCATATAAAAATACATAAACTTAAACAAGAGAATAGCTCTTCAAAGTTTTATATTTCACTCTGCAAAGGATTGAGAGAAAAAAAGGAGACGATCAGCTGATCAGGAAATGAATAACGCCACAGGTGGCATTACAATGACCCTTAAATTAAACACGTTATCACTTATGTAGCTACCTTCCTACTTCTGCCAACGTGGCTTCTTTTTTTTTCTCTCTGTGCCCTCTTCACCGGATACTTAAGTAGACAGATGATATAGCAGACATTTTTATTATCCTTGTCTGGGGAAGTTAAAGGGATGAATGCGTGCTATGCTTTGGATGAGATGGCAGCAAAGTTCACTTTCCACCTTTGTTGATGGATTCGTAAACGGGATTATTAGTTAAGCAAGATGGAAGGGAAATGGGACACACACACGGGCTATGGGAAAAAAAAAAGTCATATGAATGGTTTGATAGATGTTCGATGCTGGGGATGGATGAGAATGATCCCTGGGGATAAGTTGTGTTCCTTGTTTGTATAATCATAGCGAAGAGAGTTGCTTTTTTCAGGTTTTATTTTATTTTTTCTATTTTCTTTTGAATACTCCCTAGGAAGCACGAATAATGGGTGGAGAAGGATGGAGTTCCTGGAGAGGCTATCAATTTTTTTTTTGATACATTTGGAAGCATTTTGGAGGTTCCAGTGGGAAAGAATAAAGAGAATACCAATGCTTTTGAATAATTTCACATTAAAAGTTTGAATTGACAACATGATCCATTTGGTAATGGAATGTTTAAGAGCAGAAGCGCACGGTACCAGAGGACTTTATTAAAGAGGTTTAGGTTTATTACTTTAATGTCCCCTTATAGTCGTAGAGGGAACATTTAAACCCTTGTGAATTTCACCTTAACGAAGACAGTTCCCTTCTTTACAATCTGAGGGTGTCTTTCAAAATTATTTGGGCCAACGTTAGCATTTTCAAACCTTCAGCTGAAATAGTTGTATAGAGCATCTTTGGAATGAAGAATATTTGGCAAGACAGCTCTTAGAGGGTCTTCTTCTTACAACTATTTTTCAGATGAACGGAAGGGACCTACAGTTTTTAGTGCAGACTTCCAATGGCAGGTTTAAAAGGTTTTTCATGACAACATTATTCTCTCGGAGGTTTGTCATTGCTTGACAGGAGATGGTACCGCGAAAAACTTAAGTCAGTTTTCCGGAAGCGAATTCAAGTTCAAAACAAAGACTTTTCGTAGTAGAAAGACAAAAATTTGTCGGCAAGCAAATTTATCTTTAGATTAAGCACAAGCCAGAGCAGCGTTTGCTGCAGAGCAGACTTTGGTCAAATATTGGTTGCTTCCTTGGCTCACAAATATTTAACGTTTTGCAGACTTAAGCATGCTACTAGCTCAAACGAATCACATTCAAAACGTAAGGTGACAAGTAAGAGTCCATAAAATGGCTTCCAATTGGTTGTAGAAAAATCCATTTCGTCTGTTTATTAGAGTTTGGCAGTGCTTACGACAGAAGCTTGGCTTTATGCTAGAAAAGTTTTTCTTGAAGGTAGTTTGCGAATGGTAAACAAAACTTGACTGTAGTGGGACAGAGAAAAGGATTTCTGCGTTGAGTTGATGGCTGAAGAGAAGTCAACAGCAGTCTAGGCACTGTCAACTAGAGTATTCATCTTTTCTATGAATCTATGGAGCTTAGAACTATTGTTAGGCAAGATTACAGTGGCAACTATCATGCGCCGCCACAGGTAGACCAAAAGAGGTCCAATATGATACCAAAATCTCGAAGGGAATTCCCCAACCTATTCGTTGGAACTTCGAATGAAACATTAACACATCAACTGTCATATTTATATATGCCAAATCTTCCTTTTTAAGACGAGGGCACAGGAGGTGGATGATACCAGCTACCTATTTCTCGACTTTAAAGCCCCTTTAGACATGCTTTGAGAAGAGGCGTGGTCTTGTTACATACTTACTAGTGATGACATTGCTGTGCTGATGTGCAGCCTGCAAAGCGAGATCAAGCTCTTAGGACAATTTAGATCCAGTTTAAGTCGAATTTGTTCAGAAGTCTGGTAAGTGGTGCCTTTTTTCCTACTTATTGCGTCGTTTGTATATAGAGAGGGACATACCCAGATTTCGCATTTCTGGTGAAATTGGCACTGTAATACCTACCACACTTGTAGTTCCCTGGTTTACCTCTATGCCCTGGCACCCAGCCTATATGCATTTTGAACTACTCTGGCATGTCGTCAAGATGAATTATAAGCTGAAGCTTCTTCTGAAGTTAACGAGACTGACTCTATAGATTTAAGGGCTATTCGACGATATAACATTTTTCTTAAGCCAAGACAAGGCTGTTTCAATCACTTGGAATACACTGCAGTGATGAGTAAGGCGAAGGAAAAGCTTGCCGGAGAAAAAACTTCCACCTATTCCATCTTTGATTTTGGTGCCATCCGGGTAGGAAGACTGAGGCTCCTTCCTCGAGGTGGTGCTATCATCTTAAAAAGATCTATAAGTCTAAAAAATGGGAAGTAGCGTGCTCTATATCAGGGAAAACTTGGCACGGATCGGGAGTCCGTTAAGTAACTAAATGAGTGAGTAGGTAGCCTTCTTTACTTTTTGTTGATTGTTTGGTTTCCAGGTAAGCTTCCTTCTTTAAAGTCTTAGTAGGGTTCCATTGTTTTGTTACTTGGGAACATCATAGTACTATTTTCGAACACTTAAATCGATAACCATGAGCTAATTTAAAGTGCAGCAAATCATGGGGGTCGCTTTATGAAGCAGTCATGTACACATGAAAAAAGCACTTGGACATATGTTAATGAAGTCCATTACATTTCTCTGCTGCGAGGCTGGATTATGTACATTTATCCCCTTGGCTTGTGTCATAAACACAGTCTGCGTTAGAACTATAAACCTACGTACTACTTCAAACAATTTATTTCAAAAGGAATGCCCACTTAAAAACTCAACCTATACATGTTAAAAAATTAATTTCTTCAATACCGAACAAAAATTTAAAATACTTCCACAAGTAACAGGCTTAACAGAAAGACTTAACTTACTCCAGCGTAAATTCCAATGTAGTTCCCTAGAATTTACCCCTAGCATCTACCCGGATCCAAAAACCTACTTCCGGGAATAAACCTTATGAATATTTCAGAGTCACGTTTTACCATCAAGGACTTCAAACATTAGTTTTAATTGGGGCCATCCAAAAATACAACAAATAGATTCTTTAAAACCATGCTGTCTGGAGGAGTCATACAAATTATCGCCCTCCATCCTCCCCTCTGTTTATGGCGTGAAAAAGTCAAAGAAGGAGAAATACAAAACTACTCTACTCCTGTTGGAAGTTATTCCTAGAAAATTGCATTATCCTATGCTTTCCTCCAATGGTCAATTACCCGTAGCGCAAAAAAAACTGCTCACTGTCTCTCTTGCTCTTTATATACGTTTGTTATGTACAAAGCAATGCCCCTAGAGTAATTACATCGTCGTACACATAATTGGTTCGCTTTGCCTTAATGATGGTTTATGCGAGGACGAAAAGGAAGAGATTAATCATCGGGTGCCTTTAAATAGGAAAAAGAAAAAAAAAAAAAAAAAAACAAAGTCCACCGCAAGGACAAACACAATTTTGTCATCCTTACAGCCCACACGTGGCTTATAAAACCTGGGATAAATAGATAACAAATGGGGGTAACTATTTAAAGAGTACTTACCGACAGAGTTATAATCTTATCGAATAACATTACCGGTGGCATGTGGAAATCAAACACAAAGTACTGCAAAAAAAGGACAGTTTAGAGCGGTTTAGAATGTAATCTCAAGGGGAGCAGCTTAACCCACCTCATTGAAGTAAGGACAATTAGTGCTTTCTTTGACACTGGTATATTTTTTTTGATCGCCCACTTGGATGCACACTACGGGGTCCATATTAAGACCGGGCAGTTGACGTGCTTCGATGATTGTGATGCAAACTTGAAAGTCCTGAGATTTTAGGTGATCTGCTGTGCGGGTCATTGCTTTTATCCTGTAAATGAGAGAAGTACTTGCTTGACTTGGACTTGGGGATGATTCCGGTAACTCACATCTTTCCTTGATCAAAAGTCGCTAGATCTTCTGCTTCGCTGGATTGATTCGAAAGGCCGCTCTCAGGGACACCGACTTGGGGTTCTTCTTCGCCTTCTGTTGCTGATGTTGTTAACGCTGTATGATCGGTATCGATTATGAGTGGTGATCTAGACGAAGGACAATAGTTTAGAGGTTAGTTAAGGATAAATGTAGATGCATCTGTTACTACGTCTTAAAGATTAGAAGGGCACCAAAGTGATTTCGCAGCAAGGGGAGATTAAACATAGAGGAGTTGCATTTTTGGTAAGACCGACAATTTCTTTAGTGGGCAAGGACGATGAAGAAAAGGAAGGTAATATAGCAAACATCACTAAACCAATGTTGTTACACTACTTGGGTAATGATTCAAAGGCCTTTTTGCCACCGATCTGGCACGAAAAATCTTTTAAGTCGCAATGCTTTTCTCATGTGTGACAGATAGTTAAGGAGACCCTTGGAGCCTTATTCAGTCCTAATCAGTCCGAGAAGATATAAATTTCTGCAAAAGATGGGAACGGTTCAAAGTTTAAGTCATCAGCATAATGTTTTAAAAAAATCGGTACGGGATGTTAGTTTCTTGTTCTTTGAGAAGCAGTGTGAGTCAATTGAATAGCCTTAGATCCAGCCTTTAAGTCAATGATCTTTTTCCTAAGCTCTTCTAAGAGTTTTTCTTTAGGTTGTCAAAAGAGGGCCCGCTTAAAGCATAAAATTTCCAAAGGAAATGAGAAAATGAGAAACTTCTCAACTCAAAAAGGTGGCTCTGTAACAATACCCACAATCTTCTTATTCGGCCCAAAAAGATAAGAACAAGCAGGACAAGTTTGAATTCAGTTTAAGATTGAATTTCCTAGATTTTATCAGGGTCCCAAAACAAACTGAGGTTACCAGAAATGAGATCCACTTTGAGCTTGGTAGGTAGGAAAGGTTCAGAGAGGAACTTCTCCGGCCTACATCTTCGATTAAGTCTTCCATTGATGGTTGGGTTTTCAGCAAATACAGCTGGCCGACCCAACGAATACTTACTTACTTATTTAAGGTGGCGCTACAGTTCGGGGTGGACCTGGGCCTCAACCAATAAGCGTCTTCAGGCAGATCGATCTTTAGCTAGTTTCCTCCAGTTTCGCACGCTTAGTTTGTTGAGGTCCCCTTTAACTTGCGTGCCCCTTCAACTGAGTCGCGGTCTTCCTCTACTGCGCTGTCCCTCAGGGGCGGATTCGAAGATTTTTCGGGCCGGAGCATTGGTGTCTATCCGCTCTACATGATCCAGTCACCTCAGTGGTTGGACATTCACTCTTCTGGCTAAGTCGATGTCACTGTACAGCCCGTCGTTGTATCTTCTCCACCCCCGTCTATGCAGAAGGGACCGAAAATCACCCGAAGAATTTTCCTCTCGAAGCAGCCAAGAGCACCCTCATCCTTTTTTGATAAAGTCCATGCCTCTGCGCCGTAGAGCAAGACTGGGATTATTAAGGTCACTTTTGCTGTTCGAGAGGGACGAGAGGGACATTCGAGGATAGTCTGATAAACTGAGCCCACCAATTGGAGTGAAAGTGTAGTGCTTTACTGAGAACATGTTACGACGTCTTTGGTGTCTGTACCCACAGTGTTCGAAGGTTGACTTTTTTGGGCTCTCCATGTTTCGGTTTGCCTTTACTAGCAACTGGCTGTGAATACACAATGCCAATGTGATGCTGGGTTTTCATTAATTTTTCTCTTCGAATTTTAATCCTTAAAAACTGCTTTGATGGCACATTTCACTTTTCAACGTCTAAAGGTTACTTGTTATTTACAGCTTGTAAGAATTATTTTGGTGGACTGGGTAAACGAGACATGACTCAGTTGTCAGTTTTACATTTCAAGATACTTCTAAACAAAATGAAATGTCCTGGAGAACTTTTCGACATTTGTAAGTCAAAGAAAATGTTTTACATTTTCGAAGAAAATTACGGCCCCTAGGTTATTATGAAAACATATACCTATTTTCATTTTGTAGTGTTTTACTTCGTCTCCTCAAAAACATGCAGTTGGCTTTGTTAATGGAAACCATTGTCAAAATTTCAAACTTAATTTGATTCACTGACCGACAATAACAGGATTGAGCAAAAGTGAGTGTCCAATTTAAGTTACAGTACACCTCCGATTATTTATGTATTTGTAAATTAAAAATAAATTTGGAAAGATATTTCTTGGGCGTTAAGTATTTTCTCACGAATGGACGGTTTCTATTTCCTACTCCGAAGTTTTTGCAAGACAAATTATACTCTTTGAGGCTTTTTTTTTTGCTGAGATTTGAACCTCTGTTAGCTCGCTTAGCATTACAAAACACTAACTACTGAATTACGGCATTTACAAGGATAGAGTTCGGCCTGAATTTTGTAGGGGTATCGTTTTCCTTGTTTTATTCGTTGCCGTTTCTCTACAACGTCCACGTCCACTCAAGGACGTGATTTAGGGAACGAATATGACAAACTGACGGTATTGTTATTAGCGAAGGAAATGATTTAATAAGAAGTTGCAGGTTAGTAGGTAGAAGTGGCTGTCTGGTAAGGTCCTATCTGAGACACAAGTAACGCTGTTGCGCCTTTTTGATACCACGACTCACATGACCTGGGTGTCGATATGTGCGATTAGGTGTAGTTTTTCTGGTCCATCCTGTTGAGTTTAGATAGTAAATAATGTTGCTGAATTTTATTTCAGAAATCTTTGATAATTCCGTTAAGTAGGGTTTGCCAAGTGTGCGGTGCCTGGCTCTAGCTAGTGTGGGGCAGTCACAGAGAAAGTAGAATAGGGTTTGCTTTTCATGTGAGTTGTCGCAACTACGGCAGTGGGGGTTGAATGGAATGCCTAACTTGGTAGCGTGGACCGTGCTTATTGCTGTGAAGAAGTTGCAGGCAAGAGATCATTTAAAAAAATGGGGAAGAGTGCCGGAGACCAAACGGAGTCTTGGGGAACTCCAGCATTTATATGGTGAATTGTTGACATGAAATTGTTCAAAACAACTTGAATGGAGCAGCTCGAAAGGTAGATGCATAGATGCCTTACGCACGCTCATCGAAAGCATTTGACAGAGTTTGGTACCAAGCTCACTTGTCGAAAACGCATCGACAAAACATTTTTATAACCATTGTGTAGTATTTTTTGTCAAAATGTTTTGTCATACAGAAATTTGACACCTTGAATAAGCTTGTTTGAACTTTATTTGGTTTTCTTTCGAAGGATTGATTTTATGAGAACGAAAATTTAATCTCTTTGTAGCTCAGGTCAAACTATGCTTTTTCCTTTGGTTTGATGCTCTTTATTCACGTCGTTATCAGGAATCATAGCGACTAGTTAAAACTCCCAAAGAAGCTGTTTAGGTCGACCGTTTGTTCTTCAAATGAGTGCTTGGAGTAGCCTTCTTAATTAGTTTTTAAAACAAAGGTTATGGGTTCAGTATGGATACTTCTTGTACATACAGAGATAAATTAAAATGCCATCAGGCATATTGGACTAAAAAGAGTCCGTCTCTTGTTTTCTGTTTACGACACGTGATGTTGAGGGTACTTAATTTTAGATTGATATCGATTATGGTCAAACCCAAAGATTGGTCAGATTCCAAAATGAAATATATGTCTGTAGTTGTACTTACAATATTTTTATCGTACCTATATGATAGTTTGAAGGTTAAAACTTTAGTGCATTTACTTTTATAGTTTCTCCTACCCCTGCAGAGAATAACCTTTATCACCCACCAATAGGCCGGATATAGGAAATGTTCATTTATAAATGTTTCATTTCCCAAAAGGTCATTTTACTATATATCAAGCCCACTGTGTAGGAAGAGGAATTAAATCTCAATATTTATTATTCAATGTAACCAAAGCTTTTTCATTAAAACCCAATGCGGTGTTGTACGAGTATGTGGTTTCGAATGACACATTTCAGGATGTGTTTTCACTACATTTAGTTGATTTACTTTGACAGTTGGTTATGTTTGTTTTGTGTGCTGTATATTTTGAGAACCAAATGACAAAGATGGCACATTTTAATTCAATTGAATACATTTAAGTAGGTGTGTTCGTTTAAATGATTTCTCCTTGTGAACACCATAACATATAATTTGCCAAGTGATAATAATTCTAAAAATACTATTCGACTTGTGGAAATATATTGGATTTTGAAATTTTGATCAAGAAATGTTTGCCTGTTTGTTTACGTGAGTATCCATTTGACGTGTCTAGGATGTGACCTCCGGTCTACTGGGTTCGTTCTATTTTGGGAAAGCTTAAACTTTTATTTATTTTACGATTTAATGCTCCTTAAGGCACATGCCAGTGATGAGTATTTTGATGACACATCTAGAGACACATAAAGTAATAACTGTCCACTCAATATCCCAGCACGTGAGCTATTGAACCAGCAATGTATTATTGATTCTTTAGCTTCAGATACCTTAAGCTGTCATCATGAACTGCCCACGATGTCATAAGAGATTTATGTTGTCTAGATTTTTTGACACTTTGTCGGAGATGTACGTATCGAATAAGCGTTGTTTATGAAGTGTGTGTTGAAGCATAGGTAGAGTGTGTTGAAACAAAATAGACACCCAGTGGGGCTATTTTTATTTAAAGCCACAAGTCAATCCACAGGCTAGAATATAAATAAATAGAACTCATTCCAGGAAATATCGGCTATACTTTGATTATTGTCTCTCTTTCGGAAACAGTCAGGAACTTATCACAGCCAGACGTGTGCATATGTAACTATGAAGGGATATGCAGGGACTCCATACCATATCCACAGTCGAATGGAACAAAATTCTTACAGTGGACGAGATGGAGGTGAGTTCTCAAATTAAGCTTTGTTTTGGCTGAAGTGAGTTATAAAGTCTACTTAAGATATTAATAGCATGCTATTCCTGGAAAGATGTAATTGAACACTTCAGTATTCACTTGTTCTAGGTCCTTAGATTTTTAAGTATTTCGACGAAATTTTATGAGCTTTTGGTACAACTTAACACAATTAATCGGGGCAGGGGCCTCTTTGAACTCTTGTTTTAAAATACAAATACAGATGGGAATAAAGTTCACAGGAAAAGGGTTTTGCCAATTTTCGTAGGCACAATTTCTGGGTAGACACTGTCTCTCATATTCCTTAAACTCTGCCAGCCCTCTGAATTTGATTTCGGCTTAGACCCAAGCTAAGTAAAAAAACAAACTGAAGACTTATTTCTGAAAACTTCATCATTAACCTCTTTTTTCTACTTCTTGCAATATTCATAACCAAGCATGATATTCTTAACCTAAAGGATGAGACATATGTTTATTTGAATAACCCTAAGCGCTTTGTCAAATGAGCTAAATATAAATCATACGGTCATAAATGGTTTTCAAGAGGTCACTAAGCTTAAGGGTTGAATGTCAGTTTATATCCCGGCGACATGACATGCATTAGTTCCACACGGGTGTTTTTGTTTGAAGAAACGATGCCTTCGGCTAAAACTGAACTTTGAATCCGTACGCAGCTGTTTCTGCTTTTGATATTCAATTGGTGATGAGTATCATGAAATTCAGTAAGATATTTGTGCAGTGTGTGTGTGTGTGTGCAAAAAGGACATTTTGAATGCATTTAGCAAAGTTTTGAAAGGAAGGAGTTAGAGTTTGTTTGAAACGCTTGCAGATATTTCGAATAAATTTGATTTGTACAATTCGTCAATATTCCTTTTGAAATTGAGTATTCTGTGTGTCCGTGTATAGATGTATTCTAAGGATTCCTAAAAGTGCATGATTTACAATCCAGTAGACACAGTTCCCGAGTAATTGAATCATCCTTTGTGGATAAGAATTCTTGAAACTATCACCATTGCAAGGAAATATTGTGGCAAACTCGTTTCCGGTGTTGAGGAATATCCAGGCAACCACAGAGCTCAGTTCAAGGATCCTATGTTCGATTAACATACGCTTTCCGACTTAATATCCCAAACGAGATTGACATAGTGGGTCCCGCTTACAACACTCCCCTATGCAGAAGATATAACCCAAATAGAAAGTGAAAACCTCGCTAGCTAATCCAAAGATCTATCCCTTGGAAAAAAAACATGAGCGCAGAATTAATAGAGTGTCGAAACCGGCCATAAAATACTTGCCAGACTTTCGTACGACAAGGCTGTTCAATTGACTGTCTAGAACTCGGCTTAACGCTTGAAAAGTAAAACATAATCGAAGGCAAGAGCCATGCAATCTGGGCTTCATCTTGTTTGTATAGTGCTTCCTACATGACATGACATGATATGAAAGAATTTCCCAAAGATATGCCGAATAAAGAAGCTCATAAAGACATATGAAGAAGAGCATAAAAGAATGTCAAAGCCGGTGGAGAAGTTTCAAAAAGGGGCGATGGGCTTACTGATCTGATTGGAACTATCTCAAAACTGAATGCATGGTGAGATCGATTTGTACAAAATACTGCCACTAAACGGACATGGATGCTGTTGTGCATAATTAGATAAATTAAGGCACAATAAGGATGTAATGTTCCTTCAGAATTCCATTGTGTCTAACTTTATGCATTCTAGATGAATTGTTTCACTCCAGACGATGTCAGGAAGTTAAGAAACTTCTCTGGGTGGATGGCAGTAAACTGCTCCATTGGGACAACTTTGCCACCAAGGATTCCCTTTCTCAGTTGAAAAAGTGTTGGGCACTCCGTAAGGATGTGTAAAGAGGTTTTTTTACTCTCAAGACAATTTGCAAGATTTATGCGTTGCAAATGTTTGTCCAGGCGGCAGTGTCCGTTGAAAATTCCTATCGCGATTCACAATGATGGACAACATGCCACCGTCACTCTTACAAATCAATTTCAATTGATGACTGTTCTTGTTTAAAAACTTAATTATGTACATGTTCTGATTTACAACATCCCACATTACCTAGCAGAAAGATTGGCTTAAGATAGACAAAATCTTCTTCCATTCGCATGTTCCTAGTTAAAATAACATGATTGTGCCTGGCAATCCAGAATTAACTGCCTACTTTTTGCGTGCCAAGTACAGAGAAAGATTTCCCTTGTAAAAGAAAAGTTTCCAAGAATCTGTTCAGCATCCAAGGACATAATCCTTGGTAGAAGTTTGTAGGCAGAATACAAGTACACAGAGGAATGTGGGTTTTTTAAAATTGGAACCTCTTGCTTTTATGTTATCCCTGAGAGCAATGTCATGGTAGAAGGCAGGAATCTGACAAGAATCGGATATAATAACATCCTCGAGTAGCGAATGTTTTCTTAGTAAAGTAATCTCTTCACAGATAAGTATCTCAAACCTTGCGATGTTTTTCAACATGACTTCGATAGCAATGGGGGCGGTTGACCCCCCCATACTTGTTGTACTTGTGCGATGAAGTAATTCAATATCTATTTTTCACAGTGTGGGGTACTCCTATTGTGTGTCCAAGTGGATTGTTAGAGGGAAATTCTAAAGTGGTAACCTATCCGCGGATGGGTGCCTTAAAACCCACAACGAAATAAATATTCATGAGAATATGGTACGACCATTTCATATCGAGCATATCTATTCTTGACTGTGAAATAAAGCGTGTTCCATAGCCCACTGAATCAATTAGGTCTCACTGCACTTTCACATTTCATCATCCACAGCAGAAAATTCATTCAGGATCGACATGAACAACACCGGACGTGATAGGAAAGAAAAAAGGAAACTCCATGAATATTTATTCAAATCATCATTCGGTCCTTGCAAATCCTCGGGCGACTGTAGGGGTTGCAATATCGAAAACCAACAGAACTCTCTTTGGAAAACTCGAATATGTGCAACGAAATACCAAACTGAGCCACAACTAGTATATGGCTAATGTTGGATACATCCTCCGCAATCATCGATGGCTCCTTCACCGAAGAACTAGAACTGGGTCAATGTCATAACCTTGCTACCACTAACCAGCTTCGCCTCACACAACAGGTGTTTATTTGACATTTTATTTCCTCATGCATAGACTTACCTGCCCTCATCCTCGGTACTGCTATCCCTTGATTGTGGAGCAGGACGATGTTTACCCAATCGCAGGACATTCCTCACTGCTCGCAACGACATTTTCTTCTCTTTGGCCATTGGAGTTGGTGGTGCAGTCACAACACCCGAAGCGGTGGCTCCATTACGATTCGGTGTCGGAGATTTACCGAATTTATCGAACTTTAACTCGGACTTATGGTGGCTGCTAGAAACCGCCGAATGTGAACCGCCACCACCATAGCTGGAGGACATAACGCGTCGCAACAAGTGTCGCTTACGACTCGCGAATGAATCACCCGAACTGTTTTCTACGAAAAAAAAATAAAAATGTTTGCAATTTAACACTACGTTCTACACTTTGCAGAGGCACACTACCACTAAATGAATAAAAATATATTTTTTGCAAAAGAAGTATCTATGTATCTACTTGAATGAACAAAAAAAAAAAAAACGTTTTCTACTGCAACGCACCTCGATTCAATGTCCGCTCCAAGTTCGCTATGTTCTGTTCAATGTCGAGAAGCATCTGTTGATCATCTTCGAGACTTTTACTGCTGCAGCTAATGTTGTGCTGCTCCTGAATCGGTCGAACCAGGTTGGTTGGTTCGAAATTCCCAGCAGCATCATCCGGTGATGTGTATTTGGCTTCAAATACAACAATCGCCTATGTGTGTGTATACGCATGAAAAGAGAAACAAGAGAAAGGTAGAAAAAGAGAGAAGGTTAGTTATTGGAGAGTTTATTTCTCATTGGGGGTGGTGGGTGGTTTGGAGACATTTTACAGTAGAGGCTAGAGAAATGTTTGAAGATGTGAACAATGATGAAATATTTAAACATAAGACGCCAGTATAATGAGGTCGTTTAAAGAGTGAAACAATTACATTACAGTCTGCTTTGGAGTACCAAAGACTACTTTAGCTCTAGACTGCATTTCATTAAAGCCTTTGCTGTACCTATTCCTATTAGCGTCGAAAAGAAAAAATAAGGTGTGATGAAAGAACTACGACGGGTTATTTTTAACTGACGACGACTATGGAAGCTTCTCCGTGGCTTTGAGGCTTCCGTATCAAGAATTTATCGTTTGTGGTTTTTCAGACGTGGTCCTTGAGGCATGCTGTGAACTTAAAAGTAACCCAACGCCAAAACTAGGCAGTCAAGGCTCTTATTTCGAAAGCAAATGAACTAGTTGCCTAGGAAATTTATTCCTGATCGTCATAGCCTTACTCCTAGACCATATGGGCATAAAAAGAATCGAGGAGACCGATGAATTATCCACGAGAGGATTTTCCCTTGAAATCTCCCCTGTTTCGAGAGTCTGCATGTCAGTCGGAGTTGTCAAGGAAAGAATCTTTTCACTTAGAACCTAGTTGCCTAGGAAATTAATTCCTGATCGTCAGAGCTTGGCTACTAAACGAATCGAGAAGACCAATGAAATATCCAGGCGAGGGTTGTTCCTTTTTCGCACCATCAAGATTAGGCTTGATATGATACGACCCATATACAACTTTATTATGTCCTCTGTAGAACTCGTACAAATACAAACCCTGCGCTTATCGCGGTAACATTGGGGCTTATAACACTACCACAGCTGCAAGCATTTGAACGAGCAGGAAACCTTTACTAACTTCATTTATAGGTTTCTTGACCTATGTGCTGGTCCAATTACTTTTTTACTACCGAAGTCCCAAAACTGCCTTTACGTCTGCGAATTGGGACCACATATTGGAGCCACAAACGATGGAATGAACGAATTTCAGATAACCGGTGCGCTGCCACGCGGTGTGCCACAAGGTTCGGTGCTAGATCTGATCTTGTGGAAACTAACGTATAACGACGTCTTGATGCAATCTATCTCGAAAACCATTAGTTATGCGGACGATTAGGAAGATATTAGACGAGTCTTGGACGTGGTGGAGCAGGGATGCAACGAAAAAGGACGGGTAGTTAGAAATTGGCTAGAATCTGTTGACCTTAATCTAGCCAAACACAAGATAGAAGAAGTGTTGATTACTAACTTAAGGTAGTGCTACAGTCTGGGATAAATCTGGGCCTCAACCAACAAGCGTCTCCAGCCAGTGTTGATTGGTAGCAGGAAAACAAGAGAAACAGTTACAATAAGAATCGGTGGTCACGACAGTGCCTCGCAACCGACCATAAAATAACAGGGAATAATTATCGATACCAGGCTCACGTATAAGGAACATCTGCAGGATGCCTGTGATAAGGCAGCCCAGGGGAACGCTGCGTCGATAGCAATTTGATCAGTCTGATCGATGGTTCATTGATCGGGAGACCTTCAACTCCCCTTGTAAAAGTTGAGATGCATCAAGAACCGCCCAGGACAATTTTAATGTCATAGACTCGTAAAGACTATCTTTGGTGTTTATGTTGGCACATTTAGTCGTCCGTATGTATGTGAGGATTGTTGTTGCTTCATAGCAATAACTCTTCTGTAGCCTGAGCCCCGAATATCTTGAAGTTGCCCAAACAACGTGTTCACTAAGTAGTTCGGACTTATTGGAACTGTAGACGCCTCCGCTGATTTAATCCATGGAATTCCTACACTGTCATTTGGAGCTAAGGAAGAGTGCCCTTATTGGAAACACTCTTCCCCCCAAGGGATGACTTTTCACGGGGTCTAATCCAACATTTTTGTAGTCTTTAGTTTAGAGTAGCTTCTTAGTGCGTAGCTGATTTCTAAAGACTTAACATTTAACATGTTGGACGTCGTTGCATATCTTGCTACTAAACTACGACAGCGATCCAACGGACGCCCACTCAAAAGAACCCAGTGAGCTGTTCAAAACATTTCCTTCGTGTTTTGATAACTCCATCATCCTATCCATCTTTCACTGCCTTTACTGTATATCATTTAATATTCTCAAAGATACACAATTGCTCTTCGTACAAGAGAAAAGCTCTCCACAAAAATGTTGTCCTTGCTTGCCTATATAAAAAAAAAACACGCCTAACCCCAACGAACATACTTGTTCTCAAGGACCATACCAACAGACTTACTTCAAACCAAGCAAAAAAAAGAAAAAAGAAAGAAGAAAAACAAAAACCTACCACCAGTTGCTTTGCCTTTAGCCTCGTGCTAGTAGTCTCATGGTCTACTGAGTCCATACAGGAAATATTGGAAGGAAGTCGCTTAGAAAATACCTCCACCGCCCTACCCTACCTCAATGCTATCATCCTGGGAGAAATGAATTACAAACATGAGGCACCATAACAGGTTTTTACGAATATCTATGAGGCGTCCTTTTGAAGAGGATATTCGATGAACTCGTCGACTTTTACCTTGTCTGTGTTGACATTGCTCGGCCTATGTTTTTCCTTTTCCTTGTGATGATTTCGGGACAAATTCCGGTCGTTGGTTGTCTCTCTCTCGTCATATTATTCAAAAATATTCTCTCCATGGAAGTATAACAGAAGTTATACAACCTCATTTGTGTTTCGACAACATTTTTACAACGGAAACAGAAGCAACTTAATATCGCCACGAGGTATTTCATTTCCCAACGAACACTCGAGTAGACATTTTCGGCCGCCATATCCTGGAAGATACAGGTTAGCAACCAGGGCAAACCAGGAAGATGTGTCCTTTTAAATTCTGGAGCAATATTTTGCCAGAAAAGGTAGAAATGTGTAATTAAATTGAGCTCTGCACATTACTTGCGGATGGCGTTGTATTTGTTCCTCACAATGTTGTTTTATTCGGGAGCGTGTGTTATTTGTGTACACAGGGGATGGTGTGGAAGTGTGTGTTGGAATGGCATAATAAAAAAACAGAACACACGACGAGCAGTGGTGCTCATCGGAGACGACAAGAGGTGTCAAGGATCATATCGTGCTTGTTTCTGTGAAATGAGATACACACAATGAAATTGTCGGTGTTTTTTGGGGTTAGGTATGAAATTCAACAGAAAAGGATTTAATGCACAGGTGATTAAATTGTTTCTCTTTAGCGAAAACAGTGGGCGTGGAGCTTTAAAATACCCGGTTCTGGATGGAGCTGGATTAAAATGAAATGAATCTGTTCCCGGAAATGTTGGTGCTAACACGCAAAGTCGGACGATTACTGGAAATTGCCGATTTTCCAGACGAAAGATTCATGTATGCATACTGTGATACATTTTTGAATCCGAAGCTTAAGCTTAACACGTGATTTAATATTGGAGGGAGAAATTGGCTTAAGCTGTATCTCCTGAAGCCTTAGTTGTTCTTTACTTAAAGTGAGACGCCTCTTTAAAAACATTTGGAAGCACTTTGTCGCAAAAGTCCGGTCCCTTGGTTGCATTTTTGCTTTTGAATACTAGTCAATTCTTCACTTAATATCAAGGGTGGTTAAGAGACTGATGTGCAAACTATTTATTTGTAAGGAAACAAGAAAAACATGGAAATGTGGGTGGAATAATAATTTACTGTTGACTTGTTGTAATCCTTTCTATGAAATGTTTCAATTGAAAACAGGAAAAGTGGGAAAGGAAAAGTGAAGAAATAAGGAAGAATCTCGATGCAGTGTTTAGAAAAATGAGTTGTTATTGCCGCACGGGGGTTAGTGTTGTCGCTGCCATCAGTCTTGAATTAATCACCACACAGAACTAAGCTGTGGAGTTTCAAATAAATCAATTTTGTACGACTGAAATGTGCAGCATGAAGACAAAGGGACCGGCTTTCAAGCGTTTGCTCCAAGGTTGGACGAGTACATTTTGATGTGGTGTTTTTTTTTTTTTTAAATCAATTCCGGGTTGTCTTTTGAGAAGTTTCAATGCCTCAACTTGTCATTTTTGTGATTTTTAAGGACAATTTAAACATAAAGAAACTTGCAGGAAACCTTGAAGTCATAAACCTATCCTTATACCTTGAAAATAAGTATTTAGCTGGCTTTCACTATCTCATTCTCTAAAAGATGTAATTTTAAACCTTGTTGTACATTCCCAAACAGGTTCCACATGTCAAAGTCTTCTGGATTCCACTACGTCTCGACAAGATTCTCTAATAACTGCAGACTTGTTGTGTTGTGTTCTACATGTCGATAAACACGAATTTAAAGAGCAAATACTCTCAGAGGTTTGTCATTGCCTACCGAGATGTGAAGACGTGAAGATTTAGGTGGTTGTTGTTTAGATTCGAATGTGAACCAGAGCTACTCAGCATATTTTATAGTTCAACAAACTAATCGTTTAAGGACGTTAAGGATAGATAAGAATATGATCTTCGTACCTAATCTTCTCCAGCGACACGGTTAAGAGGTTCTAGAAATGAATGGGTACACCCAAATTGGTCAACAAGCTGTCATTATGCCCAAGTATATTTCGATTTATTTAAAGTCTTAAAGCTGAGGATAGCCCAAATGATCAAACACAGTAAAACTGACTAGCATCAACCTCGCCTTGCACATGTTCAAGAACAATATCAACATTGTTAATCTAAAGGACTTCAATTTAAAGATTCCGGGATGTTCTGCTTCTAACTCCTAACTTCTAACTCGAAGGTCCAAAATTATGCTCTACAAAACCCAGATCTTGCCAGTCCTGCTTGATGGAGAATGCTGGACGATAAGTGAGATAGCGGATCAGATCTTGGGATCCTTTGAAAGAAAAATTCCATGTCGAATATTTGGTCCTGTCTTCGAGGAGGGCGAATGGAGGAGAATGCTCTTTAAATCCCAGCCACCTGGTTCATGAAAAAGAGGAAGACCGAACCTCCGGTTTAAATATCAGGCAATCGCGGACAACAGAAACCTTGGTCTAGTAAACTGGAAGCAGCGTGCCCGGGACCGTAAAGGATGGAAAGCAGCATTAGCTCAGGCTCAGACCCTCCAAGGGTCGCTAGCCTGATAAGCAAGTAAGTAAGGACTATGTTCTTCTTCAGAATTATGTCATTGCTCATTGGAACTTACTACTTGTCAACTCAGGTTTCCATGGGATTTTCTATGAAAAAGAAGGACCACATGAAAAGACTTGATTTTTAGGTAAATGAGGATAAAACCAAATTTATTCTATCGGACAAAACGTCTTTGTTGATAGCAATTATAATTTTAAAGTAAAAGTTCATCTGACAAACGTTAACACCACAAATGTCACGCTCAAGAAGACCGATTGTAGGGAACTGTTGCCTCTTGGGTTTAAAACTTGTAACCCGAAGATTGAAAGCTATACTGCCTACCTGCCACTTTTGTTATACATACATATAGTGCCGAGTACATGGACGATAAGGAGGAAGGCAGATTTGATTTTGGACGATAAAAAAAATCTTACTAAGATGAGGACAACTGGATTAGAAGTATCAATGCGAACTTATTTATCTATTCTATTATTATTATTTTTGCTTCGAGAGAGGTGATCAGCCCTTGGCACTGCGGTTTCTAACGAATCCTATTGTGAATCCCTAGTGTTCCTAGATGCATTTTTTCACTCCAGAAGATATCAGGAAGTAAATGAACTTCTCTGGGTGGATGGTAGCAAGCTGTTCTGTAGAGACCTATTCGCCGCCTAGTATTCGTTTTTGAGTTGAAAGAGAGCTGGGCATAAGGATATGAAGAGAGGTTTCCTCACTCTCAAGACAGAGTCTACAGCTTGAATCTGTTGTAAGGTTCATGCGATGTAGGTGCTTGTTCAGGCGGCAGTGACCTCTGAGAAGTCCAATTAGTGCTCTAAGGTTGCTCCTATTGAGGCTTACAATGTGGATGTATAGGCAGTCTCAAAATTTAAGACTTAACTACCTCATGCTGATCAAGCAAATGTACAATATTCCATCCAACGTTAAAAATTTCTCATTTAAAGAGCCGAGAGAGGGATAAGCAAAGCCTCGAAAATAAATAACTTCTTCTTTGCACCCTACCATCAACAAAGTCGCGTTCCTTTTTTTAATGGGAACCTGCACACAGTTTATCGTTTTTTTCCCATATAAATTATAAGTCTTATATTAAATATGTAAATCCGTTGATCATAATTATAAATTGTCTCCACATGGAGAAGGTGTCTCCTTTTGAATAAAAAAAAAAAAATCCAATTTTCAATATGTTTTGTCAAAAGACATAAAAAATGCATATCCTCTCGCGACTAATAAACCAAATGGATAAATTCAATTTATTCGTTAGTCCTTAAACAAAACTCCCTTACAAATTTCATTGCCACCCAGTCTTTTGTGTAAGGTCGTGAAAGTTACGATGGATTTAGTATTTCCCTAGAAAACGGAACTGAAAGAATTTTAAAGGAAACAGAAAATCCTACTCGTGTACATTTCATCTCTCCGAGGAATTTTATAGTTTTTTTTCACCATCCTTAAGGGTATTAGATATGTATATATTTTTTTAGAATTACATTTACATGAGTTTATAACTTGAAACCGTCCACATGTATCGTATCGAATATCAATTATGTGGAAACAGAAACGGTGACACATGAGAAGAGAATTTAATGTTCGACAGATGTCCTTTTTGTCAATACCAGTACGGGTAAGACAATAAATTCATAGATTGGTTTGTGGTGTGTAGTTTTATGGTCGACCCAATGGACTTAGACACCTTGGCAACCTTGTGATTCGTATTTGATTTGTTCTACTCGTTTTGTGGGCAATAACATTAAAGCATTATGGGGCATTAAAGTGAAGAGTTTTAGGATAAGAAGCTTAAATACTATCACTGAGCTTACGAGTAAAATGCTAATTGGGATGATTGTTATAGACATTATGTACAATATGTAAACTGAAAGGTGATAAAGTTTATGAGCTGTGTAACATGTAACGAGATTTCTTAATTGAGTCTTAAAATTTCAAACGACAAAGTTGAATGCTTAGTTCGAGCATCATCATCCTTCTTAAGTAAATGACCTACTAGTAAAAATCTGAAGGTAGATGAACTACATTTATGGTCAAATCGAGCTCAGACTGTTGTGTAATTTTAGCTGATACAAGGGTCTTTTCGCGACATCATGTATCGAACTTCGAGAACTTAATTCGTCATAAATAAAGCTTCTGAATCCTTGTACGAAAGCGGGTATAAACATGCATAAGTTGTTGCGAGCAAATGGACCTTGGTCTGAGATATTCAATGGAATCGTCTTCAATGACAAGCCAGCTCGTCGATCGTAGAATTATGCATCAAACCTGTGAACCAATGAAAGATTATGCAAGCCATGAGCTTATTTGTGAGCTATTCTGTCGGATGGCAGACTGCAAACCTTACTCCTCTGTTTTTTGAAACCTTTTTGGAAGCGGCTTTCTCGAAATCCTCAAAATAGTTGTCAACAGTTCTTTTGATTGCTTAGCCTTACTGAAATCTGTTTCCAGACAGCGACGTTTTGAGCTTCAAGAATAGATGAAAGTTTAAGTGAATTGTAAGGGTTGTCAAATTACTTTGGCATCACACAAAACCGAGGTCATCACCATTCTTTTCGGAGGCAAGTGGCGATGGTGTAGTGGGTAGTGTGTTCGCTTGTGACCCGACGTGTGCAGGTTCGCGCCCGGTCGGGGAATAGCAACAGCCACCGAAACTAAAGAGAGAAACGAACAAAATCTGAATTTCTCAAATCACTACACCAAAAAGGGGTTTCTGGCTGGGAGAACAATGAATCGAAACGAGTTTGAGTGCTCCTGGGATTTGAAAATTTCCCTTATAAAAAGAAAAAAAAAAGCTTTTCAGGGCTAATTTGAGGTCGTTAAGACCTCACAGAGTTCTTCGATGCCAATAATGACGACGACAATGTGAAGCGCTGTCATTCATACGATTTGTTCAACACCATGTTTGAAAGAAGTGTCAAGTCAGAGGAAGTGGATAAGGTAGATCTAGCAGTCAACGAGGCTAAAGCAAACTACATATAAGCTGTCAACAACAAAATTACACTCAACACCGACGTCTCGGACAGATATAGACAGATATAACTTCGAAGTAGTTAGTAACTTTATCTACCTAAGCTCCGATATTTACTCAGGCAATGACAACAAGGCTGTGAGCAATCGCAGAACAACTCCTGCCAATTGTTGTTTCTTTGGGTTAAGATGGTAATTGAGTAGCAAAGCCTTCGAACAATTAAAGTGATTATAAACAAGAACTTGATCATTTCACCCCTACTCTATGGGAATAAGGACTCTGTGGATAGTGGAAAAGGTTTCCATTGGATGTTTTGAGACAAAAAACCCTTCAGACGATCAACGGAATTATCTACAGGTGAGTGCAGGAGGTGACATAACGACGAATTGAAGAGACTGTTTTGCTGACTAGCGAAATTTACCTAGTCAGATGAGTCCATATACAAGGGCTTTAATGCATGTAGAAGGGGTGCTCTAGCTTTGAATCTATCTTGAAGGCATGGCACAGTGGAGGAAGACCCCGATTCAAGTGGAGCACGCAATTGGAAAGGAGCCTCGTCCAACTAAAAGTGTGAAACAAGAGGCAACTAGCTGGAGATCGAGCTGGCTGGAGAACTAGTTTTGTTGAAATCCAGGTCTAGCCGGGACTGAAGCACCATCATAAGTTAGTAAACATTCGATTGATGTTCGGGGTTGAATTTCAAACATAGCTTCCTTGAAAACTATGTTCCAGACTTCATCAATGATATCTGATGTGGGGGCCGCTTTTGAACTTTCTGGACATCGTTTGTCATTTGAACCCATAACCCATGTCGACATCTTAAAACTAAAAATGAAACCCCAAGGGGCAGCATCAAACTTGAATTTCGATGTTATCCAGTTTTGAGAGATATAGTGTTGACACTTTCTATCACCACACATGAAAGAGTTGTCATTGCATCCATATACAGGACTGTCTCCTCGATACGACAGATCATTTTCAAAAAACAGTCGCAATCGGTTGTCAAAAATTCAGCGCCCGAAAAGCAAGACCCAAAGCCTGTTAATTGGTTACAAAAAAAAGGAAAGACTAAAGCTAGCTAGAGCTTTTTTTCAACTGTCTATGATGGTTGTTGATTTTATTGGTATTTAATTCAATTAATAATTTATTAGCCATGTGTCAATCAATATTTTTAATTTTTCGTTCAAATTGACACAGCAAACGATTCCTCAGTCAATTAAATCTATTGTCGTCACAAACATTCAAACAGAACACATCCCTACGTAATCACAGCAAATGCGTTACCTCTTTCAGATACAAAAACTAAAAATACACCTTCGCATCGATTAAAATATTTTACCTCAATTATTGTTGTTGAAGTAATTTAAAAAAAAAAAAAAAAATTAACTCCCACGCTTTACCCCAGATGGGACTCGAACCCACAATCCCCGGCTTAGGAGGCCGATGCCGTATCCATTGGGCCACTGGGGCAGTTGCCTCTTCGCGTGCGAATCATATACAAAAACATTCTCATCGCAGCATTCCTATAAAGTGGAGACACAGGAATGAACTTTCGATGAATTTATATTTAGAAATTCATTTGCGATTCGAATTGATTTATGCTCCCCTTGAATGGATAGCCATCTAACGGATGTAAACTGGTTTTTTAAGCATTTGAAGCTCCAACGAATGACTGCCATTTGATGAGGTCACTTGAGATATATTTTTTATTTGACTGCCCATGGTTATCTAATTTTGATTTCGATTAAATAGGAATGATCTCTTAGATTTTTTTAAATTTTCAAGAAATACGTAACCGCCCCAGTGGCCCAATGGATACGGCATCGGCCTCCTAAGCCGGGGATTGTGGGTTCGAGTCCCATCTGGGGTAAAGTAGAGAGATATATACTTGCGCTTACGCGCGGGATAAAGATACTTTTTTTCCTTCATCTAGTCAAGTGATTAAGAATAAAGTTTCCTCTTCTCTCCAATTAATTCTTAAATTAGAGGGGATGGCAAACTTTTTCCAGTGTCATACGTCTCACTTTGAACTTTAGTGTCGCTTGGGTAATTTATCTTTAGGTTCACCTAATGGATACAGATATTTACATATTTTTCTTTATGAGATACAACCATTAGATGCATATTTAAGGTTTTCTTATGGTTAAAAGGGGGGAGAAGTTTCCTGGTGAAGTTAGGTGACACTGTTTTAGGGGATGGAAATGGGAAAACGTGAGAACTGTTGAATTTTAAGTGCAAATAGTGGTGAGAGATTGAGGGTGTGTTTCGTTGGATGTGTTTCTTTTTGGCGAACAGCACTTATTATGCATTGATGTTTGACAGAAGAAAAAAGAAAGAAATCACTGAATGAAGGCAACCCACCCCATTGGGGTTGTGAAAGCAAAAAGGTAAACTCATGTATCACTGTCGGATCATTTGGAAATTGTGTAAATGGATTTTTTTTTTTGATTGTGGTGAATTTTATACGATGTGTGCTTTATGTCTGATTCGCTTTAGTGTAGAAGGGCGCCAAAAGAAAAGCCTAATGAGACATAAATTGAACTTTTGTTGAAGACCGACAAAATCAATCTGAATGATTAATGTGTAGAACGTTACGGAGCTTGAATTCTTAACTTAATGCACTCGGGGTGGGGTTATGATTTTTGTTTAATGGAATGTTAGTATAAGTACATATATCATGAGCGGAAGGAGAAGGAGAAACTGAGGTTCCGAGGCATATTAGCTTTAAATGTTTGTCTGTTGGAATGTGGGGAAAATACAGTAGCAGATAGAGCATTCGACATTGCTGGCATGAAAAGTTATGTTTAAAGAATGTAGAAGCACCAAAATGCAACAATAGAGAGTCAAACAATTTTGCTTAGCTTCGGCCAGAATATTCCACTGTAGAGCACCTTCCCAACACCTGCTTCTCAAAGGAATCTGAATATGAGAAGTGTATCTATGGTTGGTGTATTCTTATTTGACATTTGAAACTTGGCAAAATATTTCATTCTTTTGTGAGTCAGTGGCCAGTGGCCACAAGACTCCAGAATGTGTTTTGGAATATCACTGGTCTTATCGCAGAATCTGCAGTGGTCCTCTTCTTCTATCTCTTCTACAACCTTTAGGTGGGTTGTTCCTGTTTAGGTTGATGCATGCTTAGAATTTCTTCCGATTATAGTTCCTTGGAGTTTCTTAGCATGCCTCAAGCTTTGAAAGTTATTTCAGGCTTTGGTCCTGTTCTCCTTCTTCTTTTTTCTGAACTCTTCCTTTTGGATATGATCCCCGATTTCGTAGCATGGATGAGGGCCAATAAAGGGTTCAGCTGGTCAATTCCTATGTACCCGGGTAATCAGTAGACGTAGACTCTGTTGTTTTTGTCCAGTTTATTGAGTTTATGTAGGCATTTCCATAAAAGTCTGGACTTTTGATAACTGTTTGACTGTCTGACATTAACACTTTATCAGACGTTCTGTATTTTTCTTCCTGCGATTTTTAAACAGACTTGGGCTAACTTTAAGTAAAGTCTTAAGGGGTTTGAATTCAGAACGAATTTTACTTCGAATTTCGCTCACCTTGGACCGCAATGGCTGCTTTACATGATCCTTTCAATAACAGTGCATTTAAAGATTGATGGATCTTTCAAGAAATTCATTCTGTAGACTCTGCCTTGAGAGTGAACCGAAGCTTCAACTCTTTCTGATCCTTAAAGTAAAACATTTGACAGTGGAACAGTTTCTATAGAGATGTTCACTGCCATCTGTTGCATTTTGTTGGCAAGAAATTGCATCAGAATTTACTAAGGATGTTCTCAATAATTAGAAAGCTCTTCTTTCTACTAATTCATTCCTATATTCAGGCTGTGTCCTATCACCATCAAAGAATCACCACTCAAAGTCTTGATGCAAAAATCACGTCTTGACTAACAAAGTAAAGCGTTATACACTTTGACAACCCAAAATGTGAGAAGTTTTCGGGGATAAACTCTCCAAACTTCGTACGACATCAAGCCAGAATAATAAATCACTTCCTTTTGTGCATGATGCAACGAATAAAGTTACGAAAATCATGTACGTGAGCCTCTGACATGTTTCGAGAAAAGTTGTACGTAAAGCATTCCTTTTAAAGCTCGTAAAATTCTCTTTGATCAGGGATAGGTAAATCCTTAATTAATCACTCAAAGCATTGTTTTTAAACTCAATTCTAGAATGAAAAGTAAAAGAGTATGTAAATCTCTTAAATCCGTTGCATACACAGTTTGCACATGTGCATGCAGTTACTATTGCACGTTTTCAAATTTCCCTACGGCTACAGAGCCTGCTTTTGACTTCAAAAGAACATTCAATACACGTGTTGTTCTATTTGTATCTACTTCCATCCAATTAAACTTAAATTAAATTCCCACAACTGTTACCATAAACATGTACTTTTTTGTATCCTTCCGCAACGAGTTCAATATTCCATCACAGAACTGAAATCAAATCACAAAGGAATCCAACAAGCAAATATCAATAAAGCAAACAATCAAAATGAAATGAGCAAATAAATTTCATCAAAAACTCCTCGTCCTTTGGGGATCAAAACCTGTTCCACCAGGATCAACCATTTCCCCAAACACACACAGAAATAACTTACCTCAATAGGTCTGTTTGTGCTCAAATCGACCAGCTGGTCCTCTACACTAATATATCCGGTCTCAATGAGTCCTGAAATTGGAGGAAACAAGAAAAAAAAAAACAAGTGATGTGGAGGATATTGATAAAAATGCTAGATATAGAGGGGAGTACATTAAAACTTAGAACTACATATGTATGAATGTGTGTGGATAGTCTCTTTCAACGTTAAGAGCTGTGGGGCCTTACGTTTCGGTGTCATAATAACTTGACAGCGACTGCTTGTGAGCTTAATTAAGTTTTATGACACTTTAATAGTTGAAAGTAGTTTTTCTTTGAATTAAGGCGTGTGTACACGTGCAGCATACATAATAAAATGTCAATTTCTCTGAAAGGAAACACATGCTACCTTGGATGTCCTTTTAAAGGGGACGTTCTCATTTTTTTCATAGATTCCAAATTTGGGGACTTGAAACCAATTTTGAAGACAAGGCTCGTGTCAAAAGCAAAATCTTCGTTAAAAGGAAAATGTCCTTTGAGATGCAAATTCGTTCAACACCCCATTTTCAAGTTCACGCGGACTGACATATTGGTAGATTAATCAACGGAAGAGCATGTCTGGTTCGACGTAGCAAGCACAAATAGACACAACAGGAGTATAAGTGGTATTTTCTCAAGGACGCCACACTAAATGGGGTTACTGTATTCGGTATACCCCATCATGAGATGCATAAAAATGCTCGTCCCGATTGGCATGTCATTGATTAGTCATCTGGATCTTGGTGGTTTTATGGACTTATCTCTAATTTTGCCGTTATCAAGGATACGGCAGGCAAACACTGTAGTTCTTTGTCGGCTTATTGCTTCCAACCAACGACTACTTGAGCGGTAGAGCCCTTGTCATACTAGCCTCCCTTTAGTATACGTTTTTCTCGCTTTGGTATAAAAACCGTGGACGAGTGCATGAGTGCAAGTTCATGCGAATGGGTAAACATGTTTCAAAATCCTCTGTTATAAGGCTGTCGATACCCTTGTTCTATAGTATATTCAGCTCCTTATTAGATACATTAGCAGCCGATTTAAAATCCAGAACCTAAATTCTGCTGATTCGTCGAAAGCTCTGCTAGTAAGCCATCAGAGCTGGCGGCCTTGTTCTACTTCTGCTTTTTGATAGCTTTCCCTAGTCTGTTTGTGCTGGAAGGAGGGATTCCTTCTTTGATGACTGGAGGTGAGAGCTCTTCTTGCCCTATCACTTTTTCAACAGTATGCCCATTGAGTAGCTTAAACCCATCTTCAATCGCCTGCACCTCGGTTCCCATCACTATGTCGAAGGATCTGTGTTTCGTTGTTGAAGATAAATATTGTTCCTATCACACGACTCTTCGATTTTCTTCAGCTGGAATACGGGGTATGTCCTCATCTTTACAGCGTAGAGCCTCTCACTCAGGCGCTCTTGTAAGGCACTTGCTTCTCCAGTCTTACAAAGGTTTCAAAAGTTGAATAGTCTGGAGGAAAGAGATTAGAGTCGACTATTGTTCCTCCGAATGATTGCATCTATTAGCATGTGGTCCATTTGGTTGAGGGTTCCATCGTCTGAAAAAAGCTAAGTTGCTGGATACAAAGTTTGGAAACCTAGTGCTACATATCATCGCATTACTAGCTGCTGTAAAGTCTATTATTCGGAAGCCGATTTCTATTGTCGTTTCGTGGAGGCTGGACTTTCTAACTAATCCGACGAAAGTGTTTTCCTTGACGATTTTGGCGTTAAATACTCCGAACAGGTTTCAGTGGCTCATCGTAGAATTTGTTCTTGATAGAGTCCTCAGCATTGGTAGAGGTGTGTACAGGCTGAAACATTCTGGGTCGTGATCTTAACTGAGGGGATGCATTGGTAAGCGAGGTTAGTGTCTTTCTCATCATGTGGTAAGGAAGATACCCCGACGACACCGCCCCCAATCTGAAGGACCTTATATGTACATCCGTTCTACGTGGATACGCGAGGTACAAAATTTAATGTAACCACATCACATACCGAGTCCTGCTGAAATTTATGTATGTGATCTCACTTGAACTTAAATGTGCTTCCATTGTCCTTGCTTATTCACGACTTAAGGGATAAAATCTCTGCCTCGCCGTTTAGGCTTGCAAGTGAATAACGAGCGCGTAATTTTCGTCTCATCATAGCTCATAAGTGTTAAAATAAAACTCCACGTCAATTCATAATTTATTTCTGAAAAAGTCCTCATGGAAATACTTTCATTTCAAAGGACACTGCAAGGATGAATCAAAATAATTTTTATTTTTTTTTTGCAAGAACTTTTCTCATAAAACTCTCTCTCAACTCGTTTATGTTTATCAAGCTTTTTTTTCAGCAGAGAGAGTGAGAGGTGGAAAAGTTTCCTCAATTTAATTCTGTGAAGGATAAAGGATAAGAAGGCTGTGTAAGAGGAAAACTTGGTCAGAAGGTAATTTAATATCCTGTATTGGAGCAATATTTGTTATGATACTTAGAAATACTGCTGCTGTTTCTGAAGTTGGTATTATTTTTGAAGGATTTTTTCTAGAGAGGAGGAGAGGTTTTTTGTTTTGAAAATGAAACCTGGAATGAGGGCGTTTTGAGCGAATGAAATTTCAAATCAATAAGAAACAGAGTTCGAAAGATTTATTATCAGATATAGGGAGGGCGTTTTTGTGGTTCTTATTACCGTCTTTTCCATACGGTAACATGCATTTTGGTTCATTTTTGACATAAGAGCGGTTGTGTTTTTGAAATTATGGTTGACATGGTATATCTTTTGGTTGTTTTGACGAATTTGGAAAGCGAAGATTGACAACGAAGAAGGGGCCTTTTGAAGATTTAATTTTAAGGGAGATTCCATAACCCTTTTCTATGTTCTCTTCTTTTGTTTCTTCAACTGAAGGTATCAGATTACCATGTCAAGAGATTAAATCTGAATTTGAATTCTCCTTGGTTAGGTTTACTGATGAGGGTTTGATGTAAAATTCACCATATTTGTCATTTTGATTGTTTCTTATGTCTCACCTTAGATATTCGGGGGTTGCCTTATCTAGTGGTGTTGGAAGCTATTGGATGGAGAGGAAAATCTGAATAGAAAGACGAAACAAAAGCCCGAGTATTGAGTTTCTGGGTCATCGAGTTCTAAAATAATAGTTTGCAGCATATTCCTTCATGGTATGTCTAAAGATTGTGAAAACTATTCAACTTCTGATACATACCAATTCTTCCCTTACTGTTGGGACTTTTCTTTGACCATCATGCTTTGTCCTGTGTGGGAACTTTAGCTACTCTCCCTTCACTTTATACGGATTCCAATAAATCTACTATAACTCCTAATGAGAAAGAGCAACGAAATCAGGAGAGAAGAGGTTGAGGTCTTATTGTTCGATAGGAATTTAACAAAGACTAGGTCAGTGGTACATTAGTTGTGAAATCGCCCAAACTGCTGTATGGCTGTAAGACATACGTATGCCGTAAGCGGTAATGTGTCCTATCCTCTTTTACAAGTATATCGATTCAACCACTGACGTCTATAAGTTGTGGTCTGTTCATACTCGTGAGCCTATGACAAGTACGTATTTAGATATTTTTGAGCTCCACAGTAGATAACCATTGCCGATGCCACAGCTTTTTCCCTCATTGCATGAAGACATAGCCTACGGCAATGGGTTAGTCGATTGAATAAGGGAACAACCAGCTGGAAATGCGGAAATGAAAATATGCGTCTGAATAGCTGCAATGACTAAACATTGCGATAATGTTAAGGACTTTGTCTAAATTCATCGGAAAATTGCAGGGGACGCCATCAAACACCTCCAAAGGCGTCGCCTTTGTCATTTGGAAAGTAGACTGTTTGGAGAAATCGCTTTTCGGGATCTCTAGTGACGATATGTCCCAGGAAACTTCTCCTAACAACAAAGATTTGACTAAGGCTTTCAGGATAGCCTGGCTCTCACTAGATACATAAGCCTTGCATGAATCTCGCTTGGTACACAGATACATATAGATATCTCTTTGGAAAAGGGTGACTTTCTACAAAGACCGCAGCAAGTGAAACTGGGATGGATTCGAAGCCATTTCTGTAGATTGGACCTAGATTTCGTTTTTATTCCTTACGTGGCTGAGAGTCAAATGAAAACCAGACTTAGACACAAGGAAAGCCAAACCTTAATCTGTAGACTTAGATGTTTTTGCCACCATCAGATGGTGTATTCATGAGACTGAACGCAATGGATATTCCTCCTACAGGCTTTTAAAGTTTCGTCTATGATTAAGACGTCAAGGGTTTGGTTGATTCAGAATTGAATCAAGTCAGAACTAGACGTCCTAAGGAAAGCTCTTAGCCAGACCAGACAAACTCTGCTTCTTGTGTTATGGAAGCTTGTTTCAGCAGACAATAGTCGCATATGTTAATTAAGGCCTTGCAATGGCAGTACGGAATCGCAGAACTAGACTCTCTTCGGTGACTTTTGTCTTGAAGGCTGGTTGTGCCAATGCTTACTTAATGTAAAATTGTTGTTACTTCTTGGTGAACTGTAACTAATATCGTATTTAAAAAATGATTCACAAGGATAAATTCGTTGCTCGTAGAAGAGAATGTTGATTGTGTTGCTCAAGGGAATAAGTCAAACCTGGGAGATCCTTTTTGATACAAAACAATTTTTTTCATAAAATACTCGTACGTCACGTCGGAGTATGCAAAACTTAATGAACTGTATAAAGCTGTGATGGTGAAACTCATCGGTAAGTTAATAGAGTTACTCCCAGAAACTATGATACACTGGAAATAATCGTGAAGTCATACGATATCCTTGCAGATACAGTTACATGAGTGAGAAGCTTAGCTGATGGCATGAACCAAGTGTGCAAAGTGTTGAAGTGGAAGTAGGCAGCCTTAGGAGTTTTGACTTTGAAACTCTTTAGTACGGATTAAGATTTTAGGAGGACAAATTGTACCGATTACAAGTTCGTCTAGACAATTTGTCGAGAACAAAAAAAGATGAAGATACCACACAGCATCAGAAATCTGCCTTTACCTCGGACAGTAGCATAAACTTTCCGGGCAAGGACACAAGACCTTCCACCCAATTTCCAGGAAAAAACGAATCCACACACGAAGTAGTCCAATTTACTTTGTCATGTCACTCATGACAAAGTAAATTCCATTACTCCTGCTTTGTCGTATGCAAGTGGAACACTCCTTCCGTAAGCGACTATCCTTCACAGGTAACTCCTGTTCAAATTCTGTTCGCTTGACATATACTCCAGCGGGATGATGTCAATCCATGTGCAAAAATAGAATTTGTAATCATGTGACTGAAACATATAAAACATGTTGCACCAGATGACCCAATTTTTGCAATCCTTCGAAACGGATTATCCTCGTTTATATCCTTCGTAGTGCTTTATTCCACATTGGTAGGCCTCACACACCCACTAATGAAGCCGCTAAACAACTTTAGTGTCGTCTATCCTGGCCAACAACAACAACAACTGTAACCAACACCATCAGTTGATGCCCATCCAACCGCCTAATTGCATGCATTTTTGTAGCTCAGTGTGCTGGCGGAGGTAATCGCTTGACACGCGTATAATTAAATGCTTCCGCAAGGACATTATTTTTGCTCATAACTAACTTTATTACCACACACTCGTTTACTTGAATTGGCATCAACTGTGCAAACACAAACAGAGCTGTTGAGCGGAACAGTGTGTGCGGGAAGAAAGCGAACGGAAAAAGGATTCAAGTCTTGGTGTTAACCATTCCAAGGTCTTGCTGCGCATACTGTTTTTTTGTATTTCATGTGCAATGCATGGTTTTAAGGTTGTTATCCTTGGTTGTAAGGCTTTAAAAGAGTTTTTTTTTTGTGGAATTTTTTCCTCTTGGTCACATTTGTACCAAATTTGCACTCTCTCCGTCGGTTTTCACCTGCTTTTTGTGCACTTGACCCAAATTGCTGCCTTAGTTGCCAAAAAAAGAAATACGCGAGCATAAGGAAGTTCTGCCTTTGGGCGCATGTCGACGAGCGGATGTTGAATGTTTTATTTTACCTATCGTGGTACACCTTGGGGAGATGTTTCCTTTTTTTCGCGGTGAAGAGAATCCTGATGATGGTTGATGTTGGTTGATGATTGTTGCCTGGGCAAAGGATTGAATTCGTTCTCCCAAAAGGAGCTGTCAGAGAATTTAATTTGAACTAATGGATGTGGTGTGGGCTTATGTTTACCCTGAGTGGTAGGCAAGTATAGCGTCTTTGTGTCAGCGTTGACAAAGAGCAAATACCTGTTCAACTGGTTCATTTGTTGTAGTTATCCTTTTTTATTTCGCTTCCAAAAATTATTCTTTTGGTTTCTCTTGAGTTGGGTTAATTTTAAGACGGTACGGAGCTTCTAGCACTTGAAGTGCATTATGCTAAATTGTGATAAGGGTACTTGTCTTCTAGGGGGATTTGTATTTGAGAGGTCTTGTTAGGGTCACAGTTACAGGGCTTTGTGACGTGTACAGAGGTCTTGAAAGATAAAGAGGGTCAGGAATATTTTATAAGGTCTTACCTTGCATTAAAATAATATATTGTCCAATGCATTTGCTGCTACTGCTAATCGTTCCACTGCTTCCTTGTCGCGCTGTACTTGTTGATCCTAGTCCGGTTTTAAGAAGAATTTTTGTTGTTTGAGAACGCAACTCAACCGTGAGAGTTTCTTCAGCGGTGGCCGGCCTGGCCAGTGGCCATATGAACGACTGAAATGGAGATTTATGTAAATATGTTAGAAATTGGTGCTAGAGGATTGAAATTGAATGGGTTTTTGTAAATTTATAAAGCCTCAGTTACGCTCCAAGTTCTTGTCGACAAACTTAGGTTCGGAACATAGGTCTTAAGCCACTGTATTTACGAAAAAATTTGTCTTTTAAAAACGTTTAAGGTATATTCCTAGGCAAAGCCGCAAACACGTCTTTGCTCAGCACACTGTGTTAATGTGCCATTTTGCACAAGACTAATCGGTTTTTACCACTTTGGCAGTATTGCAGAGATACTGTGGGACATGGGACTTCCTTAACTTCAGCCAAAAGTGTGTAGGGCTGGTTTCAACATAAAAGTCATTATCCTTCACAAATCTGTCCACCTACTGGGGCAATGTAGACTACTTTGAGATCAATCAGTTCGCATCTACTTGTACGGATACGGGTACGGGATTGTCAAAGCATTTGAAAAAAAAGGTGGAAGAAGTTGGTTCTTAACTTAACGATAAAGGAACCAAGAGCATTCTATTGACAAAGACGCTTTGATGGCAAGCTGAATGCTGGATGTTAAGAAAGGAACTATAAGCTCAAACTTATTTGCTAACTTATCAAGCCAACGATCCTTGGAGGGTCAAAGCCTGAAGTAACGCCGCCTTTCATTCTTCATGGTATCGGGCGCGCTGCTTCCAGTTTAACAGGCCAAGGTTTCTGACGCTCGCGACTTCTTGATCTTAAAATCGGAGGTTGGGTCTCCCTTTTCTTCGTGAACCAGGTGGCTGGGATTCAAAGACCCTCTCAGCTGGAGTATTCTTGTTCATTCGGTCGATGTGGTCGAGGCAGTGCAGACGATGGATTTTTGCTTTTCGGTCTTCCTTCACATTTTTTAATAGCTTAAAGGGTTCGCAGTTGTATCTTGGGCCTCCACGCAGACCGGTCCACATAGTTGAAGTAGACTTATTATTTCGAAAAATCTCAAGATCTGCTTCGCTAGCTTACTTATCGTCTAGTAATCTGTTCCATAAAGCAAGACTGGTATAAGATCAGAGTCTTGTACAGCATGATTTTGGATCGCCCAGTTAGGAGTTTAGACCCTAGCTGTTCAGATGAACCGAAGTAGCAATAGTTGCCTAAGGTTATCCTTCGTCCAATTTCCACCAGAGTGTCATTTGTTGAGTTTATATTTGCCTCGAAGTGGATGAACTCCTACACCTCTTCAAAATTAAAGCTGTCGATTATCAGATTCTGTCTTAGAAGGTGTTCGACACCATGTACTTTGTCTGCTCCTCATTATGCCGATATCGTCTGCATATTCCAGCAGCTGGATGGATTTGTTATTAAATTCAATCGTACAGAGGAAATGGTCAACAAGGTAAAACAGTCTTCGAATCGTAGCCAACAGGTTTGAAACAAAAAGGAAGACTGTACCTCTATTTCAAAGACTAAACCCTTGCAGATTGATGTAGCGAACTGGAAGCAACAAGTCTGGTGTCGAAACTTTCAAACAAGTCGCTCCCAAAACTATCGAAACTGCATTGAGTTTACTTAAGTCTTTAAAATGGAGTTTCGGTTTTCCTTGTCCAAATTGAACCCGAATTCTGGTCTTTTTGAATGTCATGGAACCAGTATACATTTTTGCTGATTTCTTCGACTGGTACTGGGTTTTGTGCACCGGGGATCACGTTTGCTATTTTGATGGCACTGTTTGGCCATTTGAAGCCTATACTTGCTGGACTTTATATCCAAATTAATCTACACATGAAATTGAAATCAATACATCCAATAGCGGTATACAAACAAAATTAGTGAGCTTTTTTCAAACAACTGAATCGCTTATAGACGGTCATAGTGACTCTAGTTACTAATCATACTCCGATCCAATTCAATAATGAAATACGTTTCGAAACTGAAACACCCTGTATCGCACTAATTTTCCAAAAAAACCATTCAAGCGTTTTGCATAAATATTTAAAAAATTTAATTTCAAAACTATTTCGCAGCACACTGTCAGTGTCTGGATGCATTTCATTGAAAACCACGATCCGTAGATGTAAAAAACTGGTCGCAAATTCATCCGATGTACCAGCAATGCTATGCTTTCGTTCCGTAATTACAAAAAAAAGAAGGTTAATTAAAAAGTTGCAATTGCAAATGTTTGCAGTAGCATCTGTTGTCATTATTCCTTCGTTTTGCTCTATTCTCCACAAATTGGAGAGATAATTGGCTCGTGGACAATAATTTTTATCTTGTCTTGAGCCTCTTTTATTATAACTTGTCTTTGCTTTTATTTTTTGGTTTCTTCTAGGAAAACTTTTTATCATCGTCATTCAGAAGCACACCATTATTTTCTTAAAAACTCTAGAGAATCCTTTTCTTTTTTGTATACAACAAAAGACATTCTCACGCATACCTTCTCCAACACCTCGAAGGAAACAAACGTGAAGACATTTCTCATTCACCAAAAAACTACTAGCATCTCGCCCAAGGAGACACTTACCGTAAACTATTGTACGATGGCTTCTGATGGTAGGAAAGGGCGGCAATAATACTGATGGAGGTAGTGCAATATCTTCCACCATTTGTAATTGCGATGGGATAACAAAATGAGTGTGAGTCTACTACCGCAACGTGTAAGGAATTTCTGGGTTTTTGTTGGCAATTGCGGAACGTCCTTAAGATGTTTTCTGAGATTATGTCTGTTTGCTTAAGATGGCTCTGAGTGCTATTTGTTGGTCTTACATCGCCTGTTATAGGGTAAATTGTTATTTTTTGCATCGTTTGTAACAAATGGAAGTAATGAGGGTCAGCATCGATAACTCTATTCATCCATTTGTAGGCTTTCAATTTCGAACAGAGAATGTGGAGTTCTTGATGTGGTTTCTTGAAACCAAATTTCACGTTACGCAGTCGTTAATAGATTGGAGGAAATCCGAGCCACACTTAGATCAGAATTCAGAAAAGGATCCTAGACTATTTCCCCTGAAATTTCTATAAGATTGTCAAAGAAGGGTATGTTCAGTGTACGGTGCGAACATCTGCAAAGAATGCGAGAATTCTCGATCGCATCCTTAAAACGATTGCAGTATACCTAGGTGAGCTGGGAGATTTTGTAACCGGCAAAATCCGCATGAGTCTTGCCCACGATTGACCTGAGATTAGCCCTTGCTAGACAGTACAATCTTTAACAGATTGCCTAGTTGTGTTTCATTAAATTTTTTGTCAGTGAAACCTGGCACCCAGAGCGAATTGACCCTTACTTACCCTCCTTATACATGCAAGCTCATTTCAGCACTGATTGGCCTACCAGTTCGAAGTTTATGGTAGTTGAATCTGTATCAATGAAAATTGAGATGTTTCGATTGGAACTCGAATTGCTAGCAAGTTCGCCTTGCTGACGTTGTTTTCAAGACTATTTTTGCCCTGATTCTGTAGTCCAGTTTCCAGTTATTTGTGAAGATTTCTTGGCTGAGATCTTTCGTCACTCCACCGTTATTTCATTTTACTTCGGTTTTCTGACTTCAAGAACTGGCTTAGAACATTTGGAGGATACGAACGTAGAGCTCTTGTACTGTTTATCCTTTTCGATCTTGGAATCATTTTAGATTTGTTCTTACTCAAGACTCAATGCAGCGGCGGTAAAGCATTAGGTACGTACAGGTTATCCAGCATTTTGGTCTGTGGTTCTTAGAGCAATATGCCCAAAAATATTTGTTAGTGCCTTTCGGTTGCAAACCGCTTTGGTGAAGCCTTGAATATTGCTCACAGGTTTATGTAATAGCTTTTCAATATCTTCCAAAAAGTGTTTCTCAGGAATCTGACTCTTAAATGGCAGAGCCTTAGGACTGACTTACTTATACCTACAGCCTCTGCAGAGGATATTGTCACTTTTTGTATCTTTTAACAAAAATTGATAGGGATATCCTGCCTTTCTGTAGAAGTCTGTGGAGTGTCATCGGTTGTGTCGAACTTGAGAGTTTTATTCCATGTTTAATGCTTGTCTCAAGCCTAGCCTAGAGCCTTTTTGTTGCTAACTCATCAGCCTCTTCATTCTGTTTGTTGAATGCCTTTTTATCCGGAACTTCAGTACTCTGTACAATGTCGAATGCTGTGACAAAAGGATGTTTGGGTTGAGCATAGCCTCGAGTCCCAGTGTCGCAGGAGGTATGGCTCTGATTAAGTTGGTAGCTCTTTCAGCCTTTGTATCTTTGTTACGTTCCTAAGGTTTAAGGTTTTACAGACATTAAACGTAGAATGTACTTCCAGAGAATGGTCCTGGATTTGGGTGTCTCCAGCAATTTTTTTCTCAACACATGATTCCCATTAACACTTTCAGAGATTGTGAGGCGAGTTCCTGGCTTTGGTGGTGAGGATCATCAGATATCTCCGCTTTACCTAAACACCTCGAAATAGGGCATCACATAATCCATTCCATATGGACTTTATGCTTGCTATATGTTTTCTTAAGTCTTTTTTAATACGCACTACAGGCTGATTGTGTTGGGATATTACATGTAGTCGTATAAAAATTGATACAGAATAGAGAGGATGAAAGCAAGAGCAGACAGGACATTGTTTTCCTTTTGCTTCGAATGCAATTGGAGAAGAGGAACTTTTACGAGGACACTTTCGTTTGAAGAGGGAGAAAAAAACAATTGACACTCATTGCTTGGTGAAAGGGAAAAGTCGTATTTCGAATCTTGAAAGATAAGAGATATTTTCTCAGCAGTTTAAGGATTTTTTTTTCTTCATTTTGTCTAAGAGAAGATTTTATCTGGAGAATAGGTGGAAGGACTATAAGTATCGTGAAGTGTTGAACCAAAGGAAGACATCTTACGGACGAAGATAGACGAACAAACCAACGTGTATAATGAAAATAAATTAATTACATTTCAAAGACAATGAAATCTAAGTTTGTGTGGGATTATCTAACTTTTGACAGCTGGGTTAAGGGTTATTTTAAACAAACATTTTTCTAGATTTATTTTAACTCCACTTCACACTTGTCCTTAATAGAAAGTGTGCAAACATTTTACCATACACAGTAGGTAATCAGCGCAACTTGAACTTATTCCACCACGGATCTGTCAAGGGTAAACTGTTGCCTAGCGAGACCATGAGCTATATTTATGTTACTGTAACCACGAACCCAGGCAGCGAGCTCCGTCTTGAATTGTTCTATCAATTCGAAGGACGAGGTAGCCGAATCTATGGCCTTGACAATGTCTTGACTTTCATTGAAGGTTATTATGTTTGGCATGCCTCCTGGATCTGCTTAAGTTTTGAGTTACATTTTGGTTGAGTTTTGCGAATAAAACCTTTCTACTAATTGCTTGGTTTTTCCACAATGCTTTCAAGGCTTTTCTTAAACTTTTGTACTGGCAAGGAGTAATTACATCCACCCAAAGAAACTGTATTACATTTCGCTTCAATTAGTTCACCGGGTGATCAAGTTACCACCAATATTCTCAGCATTCACATTGCGAAAGCATTACGTAGGGTTGACTGATTTGGTTCCGATTCCATATCCAAATGGAATCAAGGATTAGCTATTATTACGTCCAAATTAACATGATGACTATTGATTAAATGATTTAGGTTCTACTGCCAATGACGTGACGGTTATGTTTTTTCTCTCATTACAGTGCTAATGACTTATAGCTTTGAAAAAATGCTTGACAACTTTAAATTAAAAAAAATAAACCACTTACCTGATTAACATCGATGCTACTCGAACCGGAACCTAGTTCGGATGTTATATGAGCGACACCTGTAACAAAAGATAATCTTGGATTATTTATGAAATGATTAAGTACATGTAAGTTTCTAAATAAACATCATTTCCTGTGTCATAATATAAAATGTCCCGCTTTTCAATTTTCGATTTCTTTTTTTTCCCCAACTTGACATAGTCCACGTCCATTCATTTCACATAAACGTGACAATGAATCGTTTCCGGTTCCTTGTTATGTCCATGTCGGTAGGTGGACGACTTATAAATGACTAGCTAAAGTGAGTTATCCCTTCCTGGGATTATGCCAAAAAAGAGAAAAAGGAAAAATCAAAACAAAACGATGTGAAACAGGACACGTGCAAATGCTACGTACCATTGCTATAACGAAATTCCAATTTGATTTTTTATTTTATTCCGACACAACCGGGGCATTTCATGTTCACCAGGGTGCAGAGGTGTGTCATGTAATCCATGAGAGATTTTTTTATATTATCCCTCTGAATTTATCCCCTCTGGACACGCTGTGTAAAGGAGACTTTTGTGTGTGAAAATTGGAATGAAAAGCAAATTGATTTTTCTCCCCCATTATGCCAGAGGGTAGGGCAAACAAACCGAATGACAATATGTCTTGTCCGCGTTGCGAAACTACCCACAGAGACAGTCCCGTATGGTGAATTTTAATGTGAAACCGCTTCAATATTTACTCATACATCAGATTATGCAACCGATTGTGAGCTATTGCAAATAGGAATCAACTAAAGGATTCAAGTCTGTTACTTGGTTGGACTTTTATGCACCAGTGCGCCAGGATGTGCATTCAAATTTATGTACGAAGTAGGAGAGTTATTGAACGTTAGGGGAAAATAATGGAATCAGTTGACATGCAAGGATCTTATGTGCAAAGCTATTGAATCTCACTTTGTATGATATATGTGCTTAGTGGGATAGAGGCAGAGATAAGCAAATAGACTTTATGTCGCAGCTATCAGAGAATATAAAACTTTAATATGTATGTATTCACTATATGAATTGCAAGTAAACTTAAGGTTGACAATAAATTATATGTCAGAAACTGTTAGGACCATTGAGTTCAATCTTTCTAACTCAAATCCTATGGATATGCCATTTGATGCAATGTTTCCAGAATTGAGACTTCTCTGCAGATTCATGATTCGATTTTCCCAGTGGATATGGACTGGTTTTTGCCACACTCTGAGTCGAACAAGGAGTTTAGTCGAATTTTTGAAAATGCCTCAGGTGCTGGAGTCTTTGTGGAAAGCATCTGTCTTCTAAGCATAGATTTACACAATAGAACAGCATGCGAACTACATATATTGCAAAAAACAATTGTATGTGAGAAAATATTTGCATCTGTAGTGATAGTCAGGTTGCATTTAAGTCCTTGTTCCATCCTCTCATTCGATCAAAATAATCCTTGGTTGAATTTGGTTGGAAGACTGAATCTGCCAAGGCTTGTGTGGGTCCTTAGCTACTGCCGGGTAACTGGAAATGAGTTCTTCGATGAGTTTGTTAAGCAAAAGCGGATTTGGTAGTTGTGGACCCTTAACAAGCTCTATAGGCAATAGTTGCAAAAATGAAGCATCATGCCCAGCTCATTGAGAACCAATCGAGACCGACACTGAGAAGCTGTAGGCAGCAATTTATGAAATAGCTGGACACGAAATTGATGCTTTTCAAATCGCCAGTCTGTCAAGTGCTGAACAATAAGCTGCAAAGGGTTGTTGCCAACGAAAATCTTCGTCTATAGTCTGAAAGATGATCTAGATTCACTTGCAAGGGGATTTTCATTTGAATTTCACTGAATTCCTTTCGATTGATGGTAGATCAGCACGCATAGGTTTCTGTTTGTGGAGATCGACTAGGGCAAGGCTTTTTCGTTGACCAATTAAAGGACATGCACTTTGAAAATATCAATGTTCAAAGGAACTCCATGGAAATACAAAACACAGATAAGACCAACTGCCCACAGCATTGATCTGAGTCTGTGTAAAGTAGTAGGCGATACATGCTAACGTACACACCACGAGAGAAACCATTACCGAACATATTGTCCAAACACCATCATCACAAGTTGTCCTTTTTCTGTATTTTATTATATTGCCACTGAACAAGCCCACCCAAGCCTATAAACTTTTTGCGCATACAAATTAGGGACATTCCTTCTGAAAGCCATTAACAAGCCCACTCAAGTCTGTCTTTCTCTCTGAAAGCCTTTCACAACCCACCCAAGTCTGCAAGTCCTTTTAGTGTCTTTCCGTCTGAAAGCATTTGATAAGTCTCTGATCAGTTACAGTGTTTAAGATATTCACTCAAATCGCAAACCCTCTTACCTGCCTCTCGTTCCAACTGCCTTTCCTTGCAGCTTTGTTAAGAGACACATTCTAGATTTTATTTTGAAGCCTGTCTGTCGTTGCAAATCACAATTTTTGTGTATGGAGTCTAAAGGAGCGGTGGTCTTTCGTAAAAAAATCCAGCAACCGACGCCCTCCATTGTGTTTAAGCCGTCAATATACATAGATAGTGATGGACTCCTTGTAAAAGACTTCGCGCTGACTTCAAATGTCTGTCTCTGTAGCTCTACCTCAATGAACACTAGATCAGCTTATTAGCTATGCTGTGGTAATAGAACTCGGGCTTGCCACGCATTCTGTGTCGCTAAGCTTAAGGACGGTATTGGTGGCATGCTGCTTGTCATAAACATCTATAGGCAGCAAATGAGGTGTAGATTAACCTTAAAGTTGCTGTTTCAAGAACAAGGGAGTTCAAGTCTAATGCTGAGCGCTATGTTCCTATTCGTAACATGCCGTAGGTGCTAAGGTCTAGGTTGCAAGTCTCTGGAATCTTTGGAATTGGTCTCTTTTAAGGTTTATTCAGGTCTTTTGTAAACCACATTTTCTTCGCGAATTATAGCCATTGTAGCAGGATAAAATTGCTTGTGCTTACAGACAAACCGGAGGGAGGTGTTTGAATGGACTTAAAGTTAAGGCTTTCTAAAACAAATGTTGTAGCTGGCAACCTTCAACCACCTTGGTTCTATTCTCAAACAGCAGACAATATGCTTTTAAAGACTAAAGACTTCATTCTAAAGAAAAAATAAATTCAAATCCAAGTGAGAAAAAATTCACAAGGACTCTCATCATTACGATAAAAATAAATTCCGACAACCACCGTTTGTCAACAATTGCTTAAACACTTCTTCTCGAGAAAGTCAACTCTATGCTCGTTAGGTGCTCCTTGCTTGAGTGACACTTATATCCATTGTGGCACTGAACGTTTTTACTCAGAAGAAGGCAACCATTGCTCTGTCACCCTGAATTTATACGTTCACGTTTATCCACTTCATGTCCTGTAAGTTGTGCATACCTGCTTTTGTGTTGTCCTCTCTCGTTTATGCTTGCTATTACCATCGTTCATGACCTTCTACTTTTTAAGTGGCTTATTGCAGTTTACCCAAATTTTCAGTAAGTCTTAAGCTGTGTCAAACAGGATTAAATGTAATTCACATCCATTGTGGTAATTAATTTCAGATACTCTTCATCCAAGGAGGACATATGAAAGTTCTGACATTGATTGTAAAAAAAAGAATGCATACCACACGCAATCGATACAATTGAGGGATGAAGCGCCATGTGTTCTTTTAATTAATTTCTTCTCGTCCTTGTCCAGATGTGTGGTGCAACTTTGTAGTTGCGAATGTTGTGAGACGTGAAAAAATATTTTGATACCTTTGTACCAATCGTAGAGTTTCAAGGAAACTTTTCAGTTTGACTTTGATATGAGAAGTTCCAAGTTTACGTGGAACTTGTTAATGAATGTAAACAGGTTCTTGTTGCTAAAGTACTACTCTGTTACACTGCCGCATGCGATATGAGAAATTAATTTCAGTTCAAGGATTTGTGGAAGTTTTTATGACTACCCACTGGTTTGGTGGTGTGTGGAGAAGTGAAACTTTGACACTAATCTTTAATTGAAACGAAATGTATGAGTTGAGTTAAGATGATGAAAACAGAAGGTAATCCTCACCTCAAGGACATAATTATGTGGGTGGCTTGTGGTTTTTTTTCTGACAAAGTATTGCCGTGGGCAGAAAAGTAGTTACTTGAGTGATGTTAATCCTGTGGTTTTAAGTTAAGCTTCATCAATAAGGGAGTGCACCAAAGTGGTTTTCTATGATGAATTTGAACACTTTAGCACAGTGTCAGGGTTGAGTAGAGAAGGACATTGGGATTGGAATATGCTCTGAATCTGGTTTAAGACGTTCAGACGCTGGACAGAATCTTATATCCGATGTTTTGTTTAGCAAGGATATACCTTGACATTTTTTTGCCAAACATTGGATCGCCTTTTTGTAGAGTGCTCGCAAAGTTCTGAAGCAATACGAGGCGTTATTAACTGAGTTTCTCATGGTCTAAAGTCTAACCGAAGGAGCCAGGATAACAGCATTTTAAGCTATGGGCATATTCGTATACAATCAAATATCATCACCCAGTGGGAGAGTAACCCCACGTCCTCAGCCTGATCTAAGTTCTTCTTTTCGTCGTCAACAAAGCACGAAACGATGCACTGTTATGCAGCCTCGACATCTGTCATGACATGTGTTCTTTCTCTGTTTGAGAGGTTATTCAACTGTTTTGGAATAGAATTCCGCTTTGAGAGGTTTTTTGGTGCTCCAATAAGTTGAGGTCCAACTTGATTAAGGTGGTGAACCCGCCACAGAAGGGGAGTAGACTTATAAGCGTTGGTTGGTTAAGTTTCTTGCCTGGCGAGTTCATCCGAAACCTCGTTGCCTTCAATGCCCTTGTGTCCGGGAACCCAATACATGGACATTTTGTTGCAAACAGCTAGCTGCTTGAGAGCGAGGAAAAGATGGCAATCGATTTTCTACGGACGTTGCGTCTAATGCATTTGACTTCTATGTATCTCTGCCTAACAAGTAAAAGTAGAGTCCCTCTTGGCTAGCTTAAAACTCGGGTCATAGACATTCGCGCAGTGTAAGATTGGCCAGTTAACCACACTGAGGTCGAACTACTATTGAGTGGACCACCGTTGTTCTATTCAGTGCGGGTGAGCATAAGCGAGTTGAAAGTTGATTTCAGAGGGCATAAAGTCCGTTTTGCAGACAGCTGGGTTTGAAAGAATCGGTATTTCTTTAAGCATCTATAGATATCCAACCAGATTACATGCTTTAAAATTCCACGAACGATGCGGTTTCATGGGATAAGCCGCCGCTGACCTCTTTGGACGCATGGACTTTGTAAAATTCGGGAAAAAATTTCTTCATCTGACTTATGGTCCAATCTGCGTTGACGGTACATTTTTCCATGCAACGCCTAAGCTGGCTGGGTTATGTCGATCTGATGAACATCAATGTTCCAGCTTTAGGAGACTTTGAAACCACTCTTAAGGGACTGCCAATAAGCAGATTACCTCATCTTCAAGGCCCACCGAAGCTGTTCCTGTGGATCCATTGTGCCAATTTATTGTTATCTTGAAAATTTAGTGAGAGAAACCGCTAAGTAAGAACCAACCGTGAAGAGATATAAATATCAGAAGGTACCGGAGCTCAGCACTACGTTAGTCTTCCAGCTCGTTGCTTGTGAAGATACCTCATTCTTCTATCTTTCAGGACACTCTCGCAAAGCAAGCGTTGAACAAATTCTATTTCTTTCATTTTCATTGTGGGGTATCCCAAGCTGATTAGCTTTGCTCCTCTTGAGGGAATAATCGTGGGAAAACCATGAGGAAGAAGGATCAGAACTTTGTAATGCTGTGAGTGTCGTTGGTTGACGAATTTTACGATTTTTCCAAATAAAATTTCTTTAGCTACATTGGGAGTAAAGTTCCAAAGTCGAAATATAAAAGTTAAGTGATCTTAACTGATGAGAAGGAAAGTATTGCTCGCATAATTTTTTTTAAACTCAATAGCTCTAGCCATCCATTCAGTTTTCCTTTGAAAAAAAGGCGCTACAGAGGTCAACCAATGTCATATGAAACAAATTATATTTCATAGACTCTCTTATTATTGAAAATCTTGTTCCAATATACATAATTGTTTACGGTCCATTTCCTAACTCTATATTCCGGTTTAACCAATAAAAAATCCTTATAACCCAACTTTATTTAAAGAAATCCTTATTCATACCACAACCCGACTAAAAATCTAAACAGACAAGCTTCACAGCTTTCTTATCCTGATTTCTTTTCCCCAACCAAAGGCCATTGATGCCTTTGAGAAATACAAACAAATTTCATTTAAAATCCTCTCAAATATCCTTTTACACGCACACACACACATATATAATAAGAAAGTAAAAACACAAGAGACTTAACTACAATGTCGAATATAAATGCCTCCAGCAGGTGTATCTACAAAAATCCATAAAGGAATTCCATTCCCCAACCATTAAATATGTTATGTATTTTCTTTTTCATATTGAAAATATCTGAGGATGCACACTGAGAAGAAGAGTAAAGGATCACAATCCAAGTTAAACCATTAAATAGAGTGTATCCTATCGAAAGTTGAAACGTAAAGCGAAATGAACACAATTTTCTTCCCACTAAAACTAGTTTAGTGCCGTTGTTGTGTACAAAGTAGTGTTAAAGATAATTCTTTGTTTACTCTCCTGCTGCTCCTTCCATTTATATGATGAAGTAGACTATAAAGGATATCTTTTGTATTCATTGTTTTGCTCAGACGTGGAGAATAATAGACACTACAGGTGCTGTTGGGAATTTTTAATTTAAAAAAAATAAATAAATAAATAAACTTACCTCGGAATTCGACGCGTGCGATTAAGTTTGATTTGGTCTTTGGTAGATGGAATTGAACTATCTTCACCGTTAGTGACATTTTTTATAAATTAGATAAGTATATCCTTTATTATTTCACTTAAAAACTAATTATTGGTCTCTCTTTTGTGTTTATATAGGTATTATTCAAAATTATAACGAAATATATTGCTTTTCTTTGATTTTGGTTGGTGTTATTAACATAGGTTCCTTAAGTTAGTTGATCCTGTGCGATGGTCGTCATTTCTTATGAAAGGATATTCATATTGTTCTGAAAAAAAAGAGATAAGAATTTATTAGTAGGGATTTGAAAGGATTTTCTCGATTTTCTTGATTATAAATTGGGACCAAATGATTTTTAAAACGGTTCTTGCTTTGACGTCAGAGATGGCATATTACGAATCCACTTATGTTAGTGCACGTAATATTTGTATAAACTCGATTCAAGCCCTTGAAATGGTTTGCCTACGTGTAAAAAGGAAGAGTGGCATTTAAAACAAAAAGATCCTATAGGGTTTGCAGAAGGTGTTGACGTAAATAATGCTGAAGCACATTTGCATTTTAAAGCCTTTTATCGACGTTAAACTAGCTTTTTTTAAGAACTCGAATGCGGTAACTTTGGAAGCAAGGATCCAACAAAAACATGTCATGCTTCAATCGCTGACATTTTCGAAACTAATAACATCCGTGGCTTAGTGCTTAGTGCGTTGGACTTCTCAGCCAGCTGATACAGATTTGTGTCAGAAAAAAAACCAAACGTTATTTCGAAGCACCACCTCTCGGCAGGAGGTGACAAACCTCTGAGATTTTAATTTCTCATAAGAAAGCGTCTTAATCCGCTGTATGGAGTCGGCTATAAAAACAGTAGGTCACTTCCATTCGTGTGAAAAATATAACACGCACAACATAAATAATTGTGAGAAACAAGGCCTTGGTTCTCTACAAGCTGTCGTGTCAAACATTTGTATATACTTGTAAAAAAAACATGAAAATAGCTTAAAGAGCTCAGGTCCATCCCTGACGTAAGCGTCGTCATAACCCTTTCTTCTTAGCAGATTTGGGAAGTAAAGCCAATTTTGGTTAATTTGTCACTTGCCATGTCATGGTCCTCAACAAACAGCTAAAAGAAAACGATAGGAGTCCAAAAATATCCGCTGAGTCAGAAATTTAAAGATCAGAAAGTTCCAAAGTTCTTCTGCAAGAAGTTAAATTTAAGCGACAAAAATATCCAAAAAGACAGATAGGGATTGATAAACTTCTTTTGTTCTTTTTTTCCGCTTGGAGGCGTACGTAAAGTCCAAATGGTACATTGTATTACTTCGATGATTTTAGGAGTAGATGTCAGCACTAACGTTATACAGACAGTCTTGTCTGTAGTGCCTCTTATTCCAACAGAATCATGTGCTTTATGGTAGCATATTGGATACCAATCTTTCCTGCTGCGAGTCAGGAAAAATTGCGCGTATTTCTCGTACTAATTTAACGAACGGCGGAGGAAACCATTCTCTATCTTCTCTGTAGTTGCTCAGCTCTCTCCCGTAAAAGAAGGTCCCACCTAGGAGAATTCTACTTTGACCACTTAGGCGATCTGATAGACACAGATGTGGGAAACCTCCAGCGTTTCATCGAAAATGAGTAGGTGAGGAGATCTCTCCTGATCCATGTGGTATCACAATGGACCTATCATTGGTTTAAGTGCGCTGGCAACAGCCGACAACCACTTTAACCTAACCTAACCTAAGTACGAATGCATGTCCCGAAATCTTTCTCATCGTGATCTCATGGTGATTTGGAACTCAAACGAAATATACATTGGGTCCCCTGCTCGTCCCGGATTAGTGTCCATTCACTCTACATGTCCTAACCATCTTAAACGACCAATGCACAGTTTTTTTTAGATTAGGTCGATGAACGCTGCTTTAAATAGCTCGGCTGGTAAGCTCTCCGATCCAGCAGCCTTGTTGGATTTCAGTTTGGCTATTGCTGTCCGCACTTTATTTTCGTTAAAGGAAAGGAAGTTTTGGCTATCATCGTCTAAAGTACATGGTCTGCGTCACCGTTATACAGTCTGCAGAAGTGGTTTTCCATATTCTCCGCGGCAACTGTGCTTATTTAGGGTTTCTTTGGCAAGTTATTTTAATCTTTTGGTAAAACTTCGGAACAGGGTGCCTGGAGTACAGTCGTGCAATATCTTCAGTCGTGTACTTCTCGTGCTCTTTCTTCTTCTTTTAGAGAAGCTGATGTTCTCCCCATCTCTTTTGCTCGTATATCTGGGGAACAGCTGTCGTCCATCTTTTCAGCGTTTGCACGTGCTTGTCGGCATTTGTCGTCGAACCAGAGGTTTTGTGGTAGTGGTCGGGTGAAACCTAGCACATAAGTTGTGAGGTTTCTTATGGCATGTTGGCAACGCTGCCTCTAGTCCTTGGCACTTGATGCTCTGATACGCGTTCAGCGAAGGGCCCGAAGTTGTATATTCTCATAGTATTTCTTCTTTGAGGCATTCGGGATATCCGCATTCGTACTATGGCTTCAACAAGGTAGTGATCCGAGTCAACGTTGGCCGCTCGGAATGATCGGACATCCAGAATACTGAAGGCATACCTTACGCCGTTCGCATTGTGATCAATTTGGTTGACAGTTTGCTGTTAAGGATGAGGAAACAGTGTGCTTGCTACAGTGACATACCGAACCAGCTGCGAATTCAATTAACCAAAGTCCATTTTCAGACGTCGTGTCGTAAAGTCTACACTTTTGCATCGTTTAATGTTTTAAAAATTGAAAAATATATACAAAGCAGATGTTATAGATGACACAGCGTAAGTACATCAACTCATTATATGCTTAGCATCATACAGTCAAGGATCTACAGTTGTTTTTATTTCTGAGAAAAGTGTCATATGGTCACAACTTTCTAATTTATTAAATTCCTCGACATCCGCCTTGCATCATCTTAGCCATAATATCTCACACTTCCGGGTAACAGAATCTATCTCCGACTTTTATCAAATTAAAAAAAATACATACACTACTTATAGATTCAGCCTTCCTCACCAACGGATTTCCCATGATAATTTATCGAGATTGTCAAGCTGTACCCTGTAGCATCTTCATACCAAGAAAACGAATATACATATTTAAATTTTCGATGACACGTACTGTTGGCACTGAGCCACTTTCCTGCTAACCACAAAAATTGTGTTTCCGGAAATTCCAGTATAAAGGCTATGAAATAACCTCCCAAAAGCTTTCCTGTCTTTTTTTCTTAGTTAATTGAAATTTCCGAATTCAATATCCTGCGGACAAAGGGAGCTGAAAAGAAAACTCAGTCCATCCTTCCCACTGCGAGGAGTATGTCAAGTGTATCTGCAAACCACAAGACAGTCTCATTCCCCTGCAATCCCGGATGGCAAGCGCGGGTATACAAGAATTAAAATTTAATAATTAATTTTGTAATTGAATTTTGCTCGGTAAAAAGAACGCAAGTGCATACACCCACGAGCAATATGGATTAGTTAGTTTTCAGTTAATTTTACTGAATCCTGGAACAATGGGCTTTTCAAAACCAATACATGATTGCAAAAGTGATGAATCACGTGACCCCTCGATGGCATTTTTGTTAGGAATGCCTTGTCACTTGTCAAATGGTTGACACGCTTGGTTTTAATATTTATTATGGACTGGAAAATATATTTCGATTTGAATGGTGAACACGCTCCCATGCCGAGAGGAAGTCCTGATACAAAAGCTAGATTACAATGAGTGGCGTGGCGTGTTAGAAGTGGTTATTCAATCGATGGAGTGAAGTTGGAAATATTGGACACATTTTCATAATGGTTGAGGGATTACAAAACAACGGTTTATATGTTTAATTTTGTATAAATTACGTCAGATACCATCGGGGATAATTTGACTAGTTCTTGTCAAAGGAAATTATTTCACTGAAGTCTAATTTGAATGCGGTGCTTCTGTATCTATTCGTCTTGCAACACTTGCAGGTTTATGGTCATGGCTTAGCTTTCATACAAAGAGGATGAGAGATTATAGATTGCAGGGGGACTGCACCTAATATTCAGTGAACTAAGGTAACAAACATACCAACGATGATCACACTAATTGAATACCGGTCGATTGGGTCGTTGTAATTCATCTCAAACGACTGTTGGAGAACTTTTTGTTTGGGGTGGGCGGATGTGAGGGACGAAACTATGAAGTGTCTTTTGCTTTTTTGTGAGGTCTGGGAAATCCTTCAGCGTTTTTGGTAAACACAAGGATATCATCGATCACTTTGTTGTCTAGATGCGTTAAGTCTGGTATCCACATAGACCCCATCACTCTTTATTGTGGCTGGACACTGGCAGATGATGAGTTTCAGGTTTTCCTGTTCCTCCTCGCAATTTTTATAGGTCATTTGTCAACCAGTCCAATTCTGTGAAGTCACATTTTTTATTTGATTTGGCGATAAAGGATCTTGCCACTTTGCATGTCGGCATGTCTACTTAATATTTGTGAAAATCTCGGTTGATCCTGTCATCGATTGGCGCCTTGATGACTATTGATGCGACTTCTATCTTGTCGTTCGTGGTACCACCGCACCGGTGTTCCTGATCCTTTCTTCGCCAGTTCGTCTATTTTCCGTTGCTTAAAGTGGCGCTACAGTCCGGAGTGGACCTGGGCCTCAACCAACAAGCGTCTCCAACCAAGCTCGATCTTTAGCTAGCTGCTTCCAGTTTCGCACGCTAAGTTGGTTGAGGCCCCCTTCAACTTGCGTGCACCACCTGAGTCGCGGTCTTCCTCTACTGCGCTGTCTCTCGGGGGCGGATTCGAAGATTGTCTATTTTCCGTTACACCTGCAAAATTCGGTAGCTTAGAGGAGTTACTTTTGGACTGTACCTTGCGTAGCATGTTTTCCAGTGTCATGCCGAGATCTCGAATTCAACCATCCCCCTGTAATGCTTAAGAATACTTTCATATGTGGCTTCGAAGTCGATGAAATAGTGATGAGTCTCAACGGGGAATGAGTTGGCCTTTTCTAGGATTTACTACAGATTTGGTTTATAGTCGAACTACTGGCCCGGAAGCCACACTAGTACATGCCAAGTTTGGCGGAGAATCCAAAATTGGAAATTGCTCTGTAAAGATAAGTAAGTGCTTTCGTGTAGAACCTTGAAGACGGTAGGAATCGATTTGAAATTCCTATTTACACAAACTACCTTGAAAGTAGTCATTCCCAGCACAAATTGTTACACAAGATCAGAAGAATTCCTGAACGGAACCCCATGGAATGTGAGCAAAATTTCATCACAGAACCTTGGTTCACAACTCTGCTTTTATCCCTAGGCAACATTTTTAGCTTTGGGACATGAACTTCGAAACGTGCCCATAGCGCGCAAGGTAAGTGTCAAGTACTATCTAAGATTCGAATAATTGTTTCTGTTGACTAGGATCAGTCTTCCAATCCTTTTCATGTCAAAAATGTTAGCTTAGCTAAGGACAATTCTCTTGAAATCCAACACTATCTACGTCTACTATCATTAAAATAAATCTTTGAACCTCCTCCTTCCAAGTATTAAACGAATTATGAGTGAATTGACCTTGACACATTAAATGGACTACCACCGTTGGAAGTACAGAAATTTCACTCTCACACATAGGTTTCCTTCGGACTTTGGCGATTAATAACACATGAACTAACCCAGTTTTTATTAATGCACTTTATCGTGTCGTTCTGTAGTTTTTATTTCAACAAACGACCGGAAACTGCTAAAAAAAAATTTAATTAACTTATTGCACGAATAGAAATCTAACTCATGTGTGAGAATTTCTATTTACAAGGACTGCTCATGTTGACATAGGTTCGGATTAAAAACATAAAAAGGTCATAGCATGACATATGTCACTTTGAGTTAGTTAAGCTCCACGCGACCTGGTCCTAACACATCAGAGCTGCCATTGAGGGTGGGTTTACTTGTTGTCACAAAGCAACAAGCGCTGAACAGAAAAAGGTTCCCACAAATGTGTTAGTGGCATGCTTCTGTGGTTCTTATATGAGTATTTTGGTCCTTTAAAAAATAAACAAGCACAATACCGATATTTGTTTGTGGAATTTTATATCTTGTCGGGCCACCTAAATCCCCCCACTTCGGTGCAGCACAAATCGAGCACGAAAATATGCGATTAAAGGATCGATAAGTGTACCTTTTTTTAAAGAGCCCACCGAGACTCGTTGAGATAAAAAAAAATGAAAAAACCCACATAAAGGACTGAAGCTTACCATTCCTGTTGTCGGTCATGAAAAGGAACTAATCCAGAAATTCGTTTCATGTTTCCGCTATTGAGACTTAACATCGAAATCCTCTTTTACTTTGGATATCCTGGTAGCCACATGCATGCTATTTGAATCCTCTAAGTGTGGAGGAGGGAAGCAACTTCATCGATTTAAAATCAATGTTGCCACACGCAATGAGGTAAGTTTTTGGGGAGTTAAGTGAGCACAATTGCTGTGTGAGTACCGATCCAGACTGAGGACATGTAAGGGCATGACAACTTGGTATTATAATTGCTGTCGTGTTAAATTGTAACGGCTGTATAGTGGTTTTCTTGATTGTATGCAATGATTGTTCAAGTGGTTTTGAATGGAGGGTTGGTTTAACTTTATTTCCCACAAGGCAATGGCAACGAGTTCTGGAGGTGATTTGGGAATATCGTAGTGCAAATTGAAAATTATTATGAGCCTCCGACTGGATTAATCAAATGACCACCACCTGCAGCTTAATGCTTTCAAACTCGTTGGGAATACCTATCCATGACACGTTTGAGAAGCATTGACGTGGGAATTGGTAAATTGTGGTAGAAGTACCTTCGCACATGGCTGATATGCAATCAAGAAGGACTACTGAACAATAAGAATTGAAAATGCATAAAATGGAATGAAGCTATTTTTATGGAAAGACAAGCTTCTTTCGAAATCATATGCTCCTTCTGAATCAATGCAAGTGTCACTGCTTAAGTATCACTGGATGTAGAATTTAAACTGGCAAAACCTTCTCCGAAGTCCATCCCCTTCGTAAGGGAAATGTGAGCATACAATTAAGATGTGTTTCGTGCTTTCTAGCGTAGAACCACCCACATAAAGATTAGAGTCCCTGGTTGTCTTTAAGCTCAATAGTACTCCAGCTACGTGAAGAAGGAATTGCCAAGAGTCCTCATTCTTCTAGCAGCGACGGCAGGACATTCCCACTACAGGTGACTTTCTCTAGTCTTTTCTATTTCTTTCTCATTCTCATCCTGCAACTTCTGCAATAGTTCAGGTGTGCACAGAGTCGTTTCGCAAGAATACCAATGGTACCCAGTGTCCAGTAATGATGCCTGAGCTAACCTACGCTTCATGGCGACTAAGCTTAACCAGAGAAAGAGATTTCCACTATTCTGATACAGGTTGCCCTCTGGATTTTGGTGAGATTGCATTGCTTCCCAGGAGTTTATCTTCCACGAAACTAATGAGCAATATGTAAGAATGGGTCTCACAATATTCGCAACACTGTAGATGATTTGAAGCCCCACGTGTTATTGAAGACCTTTTTGCATGAGTAGAAGGCTAGAAATGGTAATGTATGTCACTGAAGAAAGTCAAATAGTCATAGGTCGACCACTGTCCAGCCGATCAGCTGAAAATATAGAACTTGTGCCACAAAAAGTCAAAAGAAGTCAAAAATGTTCACAGGAAGACGAGCCATACAATTTGATTTTCTGAGGACCTCCATGCGACGATTTTTTGCAGAAAGACTTGAAGGTGTTTTCATGACCAACAAGAACATTCGATTTGACAAATCCGGACTTCTATCTCTAGAGCTATTTGAAAGGATTATCTTACGTTAACAAGCCACGAACTATCCAGTTTTTAGACGAAAACATTGCCCTTTTGGAATTTCGTCAAAAGAATCTGTACCTCCAGTCGTTCAACTTGAGAGAGATTGTGTAAAATAAGACGGCTCTATGGGACTAATTTATTGGTTTCTTCTTTTAAAAAGTGTTTGCCAATCAATTGTAGGACTTCTCTTGAGTTGGTGACAAAATTCCTAAAAGGACAACTTTAAGGCGTAACTGCAACTGACGTCGTACGAGCTTTTGAAATGACAATGATGAAAGGACTTGTTTAACTCCAATCACCCTGTCAATGTAAGCATCTTATTTACATACATGTACCCATGATTTTTTTTTTTATAAATTTGTGGGTAAAAGGTCCTGTGGAAGGAAATTTCAGAAAAGTAATCCTAGTAATGCCGATAAAGTATCAATGATAACCACGCCTACAACATTTTATGCTACAAAAATGGAGCATGGGCCTAGTCCTCTTGTTATAGATCCCTTGTAATATATTTTGCACATGCCCCAACCTTAATTTCCATCCGGAGTCTAGCATTCATAAGGATGCTATCCGTTTACCAATACGGACACATCTTTACTAAATCAAAACAAAATTTAATAACATGGTAACGAAATGAAAATAAATACTCTCACCCCCGGCAGAATATATTCATAAAAATGTATGTGTTCCTTCCTTATCCAATATCATTTATCCAACACGTGGAATTATTGTTCATTTCCTTTGACAGTGAAGCATTGTCAATTTACTTCTCCACAAATTACGGTATCAAACATCATTGGGGAAACAAATTTGAAAATTACACAAAATCAATCGGTTCGTCAGTTACTCCCTATCAAAATCATCGTAAGGATCAACTTTCACCATTCTTACACCCTCAGTCTAAAGTACCATTGTGAAGACAAGGGTTCCCCCACAATCGAAAAAAAAGAAAAGTTTCCTCATGAATAAATTTCAATCAATCGACCCCCGGTTTCGACTTCAAGACTTTTCTCTTCATAATTAGACACTGAAAGTGAAAGAAAACACTCGACCGAATGGAGTCCTTGTATTGGCTTTTTTATTTTTCTTTCTGCCTTGTCTTTGTTATCGATTTGCCATTTCCGGCATTATCTCCACACTCTACCCCCATGTCATAGCTAAACATCTGCCTGGCACCGTTTTGCTTGCGCCAATACACAATGACAACGATAGAAAATACATATCCTGCAGCCTGCAGGATCAGCATCAATCGATTATTTCGTTGCTAAATTCCATTTATTTTCTTTTACTTCTTTTTTTTTCCTTTATACCGTATCCGTATTTTTCGAATTGCTTTTCTTTTTTCCCTCAAAGTCTGTTGGGTGTCTTATTAAACATTTAAAATGGACTGAGCTTTATTTCGACTGTATCCTTGTGTTTGTCTTTAAGGATAAACAAAAAAAAAAATCTCCTTCTCCCACTCAAATTGCACTTATAAATAGTGGATACGAAATACTGCGGAGCCGGCTATTGAAATTGCAAATTTATAAACGGGATGGGTGGACGGGTGGTGGTCTTGAACCATACGAGGGTTTATAAGCAAATCGCTTTCATCTTTTAGGAGGAACTTGGTCTGATTAAAAAAAATTCTTTTTTCAAGGTTAAAAAGGTAAACACGTGCCAGATTCCATGGTGCCTCTGTATTCTACCCAGTCTGTCCAGACTCTTTGCTTATGTTTCCAAAGTTCAGGATTTTACTTGCATCAATAAGCCTAATTCTTTGTAAGCATATGATGGACCACGTAAACACAAACAAGGACATTGCTGTCTCAAACAAAAACTCTAAATAGATTTGACGCACTTTGAATAAGTTCACATAAGTTTTTTTTGTTTATTGATTTTTGCTTTTGTCCTTCTCCCCTTCTATTGTTAAAAAATGGTCGACATAATTTCCTTAGGGCACAGTAGAAACATAGAGAAGGAAAAACAAGGATAATTTCGAGGGCGGAAAATATGTATATTTACTCGCGCAAAATTGTTGTACATAACTTGAAGACTCGCACAAAGGTGTACTTGGGTAATGTTTTAGGGAATTCCTTTGATGGCGGATTCTGTACGGAGCAAAAAGGAAACGTGTTCCTGTTTTCCTTTTTACATTTCTGTATTTTTAGTCATCAAGGAATGGAATTGAGTGACGTTAATTTAGAGTAATTCTACCGCCAGAAGGTGAATATTGAATAGTTTGTTTCGCAATGAATAAATTTAGTCTTTGGGTTAGCAGCGCCGCCTTAGGGAATAAGTCTTGTAAAATATTTAAAATATTTTTTCTTTTCATTTTCTTTTTGTTTTGAAGAAAAAAATTATTTTGTGTTTGTTGCTTTTTGTGAAAAAGTTGATTGTTGAAGGCTGTGAAAGTTTTTCAGAACTATTTGCCCAGTTTTGTTTAGCTTTTCCATTGAAAGTGGATGTGCTTCCATAATGGATGAAGTTTTAAACTTCTCTCACGCAACAATGTCTAAAGTAATAACAAAACTTTTATATTCCATCAAATTTAAAGACATGTGGTAGGTTTTCCTATTACGTAAATTGTTACTAGCAACAGAATAACTAATAAATAAAGTGTTTATGGACATTTTACATTATTAAAAAACAATGATACAAGTTTTCATCAAGGTTGCAGTTGTTTTGAAAACTTTATTCAAAACTTATATTATGGTTCACTGTCTCCTTGATCTTATGGTCCTTTAAACTTAATTTAAGCGTTCGCTGGACTTTAAGAACATATCATGATAAGGGCATTAAGTCTTGGGCAACAGTCACTTCAGTAAGGCTTTTGACGATATCCCACACCAAATTATCCTTTTCAAAGGTAAAGCTCTAGGTTTTCCTTGCTAACCCCAAGTATAAAATTAGATTTAGATCTTCATTATCCGACCCTATTTCAGCCACCTCGGGAGTCCCTTAAGGCAGTCATTTCGGACCGTTAATCTTAATCCTTTCAATTAATGATGCCAAGACTGTCATAAAGGACTCTAATCTCTCAGTCTACGTGGACGTCACGAAGATCTTTAAACGCATATGAACCACGGTTGACTCTGATCTTCTGCAGGAAGATCTGGTCGTCTGGTGTCAGAAAAATGTCTTAGAGCTTAATGTCATCAAATGTCACTCTATTACATACTCTCGTAAACGCCTCCTACCACCTTACACGGATCACTTCATTAACAACGAGCTTGTACCCGTAATCACTTCAGCTCGCGATCTGGGTGTTATCTGTGATAGAGAACTCAACTTTCGCTCACACATCGCCAACATCATTAGAAGAGCCAACTCAGCTTTTGTCAAACGGTGGTCAAAAGAATATTCGGATCCATACGTTACTAAAGCTCTCTATACTACGTTTGTTAGGCCTTTTCTTGAGTATGCTGGCCAAGTTTGGTCGCCCCATCACATTGTCCACTCCATGAGAATTGAAGCAGTCCAGCGAAGATTCCTTCGCTTTGCTATACGCGGTTTACCTTGGACTGATATCCACAATTTACCCCCGTAGGTTGATCGCTTCAAACTGATTAACTTACAATCCCTGGAATCACGCCGTTACACTGCAGACATGCTTTTTGTCCACCAACTTTTAACTAGATATATTGACTGTCCCGCTCTACTGGAATTGATTTCCCTTAACACCAACCCACGCAACTTTAGGTCTGTTCCTCTCTTTCGTCTTGTCTCACATCGTACTAACTATGGTTTCTACAATCGCCAACATGTCCGAAATGCAATAAAAAATGGAGATCAGTTCAAATAGGCACGATCCGTGTAAGGGAGTTCCGTCCATCTATCAAATCAGCAGGAATATAAAACTTAGGCAGTACTGTAGTCTGTAGTGTCCAACAAATAGGTGAGCAGGAAGAAGCAATCATCAAGACTATCAACAGCTACATGATGAAGACTTGGAAAGAGACAATCTTGAACTTCTGCTCGTTGGAAGAGGACGAAAAGCCCACAATATTAGCAGAATGACCTATTGAGGGATTTGTCAAGGCAACATGGTTACTCTCCCACTTATTAACAGAGGATGTCGGAACAAAAAATACAACATCAGAGCAGTGGAGGAAGGAATCACGGATACTGGGAAAGGGTTCAAGTGAAATTAAATTCCACGTGGTGTTGTCTAATGGTAAACCTGGGGGATGTCATATGATCCACAAGAGGAGCTTAAGGAATTTTTAAAAAAAAATTTTACAATCTACCACGTGTTTTCGCAGAGTATTTTAGGATCGAAAATCTGGCCAAGCTCTGAATGATAAATGTTGTCATGCGGTCCTGGTTCCGTTTAAGGGTGATGCTTTGATTGATTCCATCTTATACTTTTAAAGTCAAAAAGTTGACTTGGCTTCCTACAAAGGTTTAAAGAATTGTATTAGGATAATAATTTCGGGAGAGATTTCTACATCCAGAACTTTCTCTACAAGTTGCATGAGCGGATGTGCTGACGTTTTCATTTCTGCTTAGAAAGCTGCGGCCGAAATTCAGATAAATACAAATAACTTCGTTGCCTTTTAGAAATAGGGAAGGGACGTTAATTTAAAGCCTCTAAATAGTTTTTCTACTGATCTTTCTTCAATCTCTGGATTATGCCTATTAACCCAAAACAATTGTACTTTTTTTGCTTGTTGGTAAGTTTAAGACGTGTGGTCCTTAAGGAAAAACTTTTTCCGTTTGTCTGTGATTAAATATATGACACTCTAGTTGTTAATGGTTTAATGGTTTTTACACATACAATAAAGATACATATTTTCACATTTTCAGTTGAAAATTATACGTTCAAAGTTTTTGCACATTTCACGTTGTCCTTGTATACTCCCACAATTGATTAAAGAATGTCCTGGCGTATATCACGTACGTTAATTTGTCTCCGATTGAGATGTAGAAGTCGATTATTTATTTTACAGGATATTATTTGGAAAAAAGTCGTCTGAGTCTTACGGCTTTTGATGATTAACGTTTTGTTTTTGGTACTGTACTCTTCTTTCTGTGAAAGGCTGGTACACTGAAATATAACGAGATTTGATATGGTGAACATGGGTTGAGGGTTTATGTGACTTGGCTCCCAAATGTGGTTTCTAAATTGATATCCTGTAATAGGATTTCCCTGTATTCAAATGCATGCACATCGATTTGGTTTATGTACAGTAGTTAATGCCTTGGGCTGTAGAGCATACTGATTCAGGTTCGAGTCGCCAGCAAAATAATCAATCATTTTCCTAAAGCACCATCTGTTGGTACACCAAAAGAATCTCTTAGAACTCCGATTTGGTTTAAGCAATAAAATCCTTTCCATTGCTTTCCAGTGTTTGTAAGAAGCTAAACATTGGGTTGCTATTAGCTGTCGCGCCGATTTTTTTTATTTATTTCCCATCTTCACCATTTCAGCTGTTTTATATCCCTCTGTGAAGTGTACTTCTAAAACGTCTAATCGGATTAAAACGTCATTTAGGGAACTCTGTAGGTAAGCTTCATCGATTCATTTGAAAAGTTTGTCAAGCGAAAAATTGTGGATAAACATCTTTGGAGCTACTTAACCAATTTAAATGAAATGTTTGCCATTAAGTATGTTAATCTAAGAAGATAATAATCCATCAATCATCTTCTTTGTTTTTTAGAAACCAAATAAGGACCAATAAAACTAATTTTCTTTGTACACGTATTAACCTACTTAAGGAAAAGTTAAGAGATGTTTCTGAAAGCATGATTGATTGCCCAGCCCAGAACCCATAAGAAATCCTTCATTCTGTACATTGAACCACAAGGAAAGATTTAATACCCACGCAAGCCACGAATTACCTTAAGTGCTTATATTTCAAGTGACACAAACACACACAGTCACCATAAAGTCAACTTTGAAAATCAATGTCCCATTGCCAGGAGAAACTTGCTCCAAGTTGGAATCCATCACTACCTCAATCCTTCGATAAGCACAATTACCCATGATAAAGAGGTACCTAATCTAGTCGAAATTGTATCCACTACATCCGTGTAAACTTTTATCCATTCACAGCAAGGTATCCTGAAAACATCCTTTTCTTGTGTTTGGCCATCCATTATCTACACGGGGTGCAAAAGTATTTGTACACGGATGGAAAGATAATTATCTAAATTGATTTTTTCCTACAACGGTAGGCTCTAACTAACTAATTGCTGTGAAGGATAATCGGAAGGATATCATTTGAATCGCTGTATTTGACAAATTGCTCCGTGATATACTGAGAGATTATTTCAGCACGATTCTCACATCGAAATGAAAAATGTTTCAGTTCAGTTCTGTGAAAATGGACACAAGACAGGACAATTTATGGACAATTTGAGGATAAGTGGTGGTTCTTCGTTCAGTTTTTAGGTGGCAAATCTAAATTAATCGGTCTTTCGCGACTTGGGACCATAAATACTTGTTATGTGGTAAGGGTGTGCCATATTTCATATGCTCTTTGGAGTTTGTTTGGGGTAGAAGAAGAATTAAAAATAATGGATGCGTAAACAGTTTATTATTTGTGTGTGGAAGGGAGACGAATTTAAGAGACGACGGTGCTGGCAATGCCTTTTGTGTTTTGTTTACCCAAGCGAATATATTCGTAAGTACTCTTTGTTTTGATGTTTGTTATAGAGCTCAAGCAATGTAAACAAATAGATTAGAGTGGCAAGTGGATAGGGGACTAAGTGCAAGGATTTTCGACTGAGCTCAGTTGGAAAACAAGAAAAGAGTGGATAGCTGAATCAATTTCCGTGGATTCTTAACTCTGCGATTGTTTCGCATGGCTAAAGATACATCATGGCAAGTCAGCAAAGTTTAACGTCGAGTCTGTGGGAATTAATGTCCTTGTTGTTCGCTTGTTGACTACAATTCCACTGTCTGGAAGGGAGCCCACTCCCTTCACATTTATTAGCTGTGGTAAGAGCTGTGTGTAAGTCATCTACATACAGTCCAGTGTAGATTAAACATAGATGTACATAGTCCTTGGTCAGATAACTTCATGAAGAGCAATTCGCCAACCCAGGGTTTGTCACGAATCATCATCGTCACCATATCACGTAGCCTAATACAGTACGACAGGAAAATCGGCTTAACACAGTTATTGTAAGGGACAAAACGAAGGACTTTTGATTTTTGGAAGGATATTGATGTTGAAGATGACTGTGGCAAGTAAATATGAGCAGATCGGACTTTGTGTTTTGAAGATAAATCCGGCAAAGGGACTCTTGCTTTAAGCAATTGTTTAAGAAAGATTTGAAATCAAAGCAAAGGAGTTGAAGAGAGACCATGTTGCTGTTGTTTCTTTGGCAGTACATAGCGTCACAGAGAATTTCGAAGGAGACATCGTACTTTAAAAAAATTAACAATTCGTACTGAGAGCTGTAAGCCATGGTAGTAGATCTCAAAGCTTCCTTCTATGGCAACAATCAACCAGGAATACCAACGAAACGGGAGCTTTGGTGAAGCATTTCGATGTAAGGTATGTATTTGTTACTCAACAAGTACTGCCCAGAGGCTACCTTACTACTGAGGTCCAAAACGAATACAGGTTACAACCTCGAGGGTTCAATTAAATTTTTGTTCTACAGTGTCAAACAATAGTCGAGGGTCATTCAACAGCTGAAGGACGATATTTTATCCAACCATCAATTTTCATTGTACAAACTCCTTTGGTTGCTGGAAGTGTTATCAATTTCCACTTGAACAGAGCGCTCAACAAAGTCGCCCGCATTACAACGACCAATAATACTCCCACTGCACGCACCAACTTTAATGTTATGCGATGTAATACTGAAGCATTTCTCTTGGGCTTCCTCTGTACATGCCAGACAACGAATCCTCAATCAATGAATACCAAATTCAACTCAAAGTATTATAATTCCTGTACAATGCCTAAGGACACACACACTGTGTCTGTGTGTGTTTATGAACGTGTGCCTCATGTTAAGGCAAAACTTTTGACGTAGGCCGTTTCCGGCGGACGCATTCCATGAATGACATTTCAATTGAGACCCCAACCAATTCACATCACGGCCTGTCAATGTCCACTCTTCGATGTGTCACTTCGATGCCAGTCGATAATCTAAATTCATCACCCCTTAAGGGGCCGAAAATGAAATACAGACGCACGTCCGCCGCACCGCCCAGGACAATCAACATTGATACGTAATTAATAACTGTTTTTGCATTCATTAAGCTCTTTTTCTCTCCTGCAAATGATATCCTGCTGGGACCCCAGGAGTTGGAATTGATTAAAAAGTCCTCGATATAGACAATTTTAAAGGTACAACGTTGAATATCGACGAATGTGAATGGAAAAATAGAATTTCAAATTCAACGTGACTTTGACGTTGTGCAATTCAAAGCCTTGTGCGAGGAAATCTGGGTCATCTGTGTTTGAATTATTAACAGCAGTCCTGCATCACAGGATCTCTTTCGTCGACGTACACATCGATAAATAAATAATTTTCAACAACTTTAGATGGAATCTGAGATTTTTGCTACCAGGCTCTGAGCTTGGATGAGGGTTTCTCATACTGAACCCGTGAGCCACTATTTGTAATCGTAAATAAGTAATGAAAGGATGAGATTGTTTGCTTGTGTTTGTACTCGTATAGTGCTGTGTCATATGAAGTAATTTGTTCTGTAATCCTTGGTGAATTTCGAAACGAGTTCTCGCATGAATAGGGTTTGAATTAAGGGAGAATTAATCCTCGAAAAGGTGTATGGCATTAAGTTGGATACACAGGGTGGAAGAGGGGTTTCCTTTGCTGATGCGTCCCATCATCTTCGAGGATATTATAAGGTATTTGCTTTTCAATGGTAAAGGAACGATTAAAATGCTGATTTAATGTTTATTTGTCGGGTGATTATGGAAGTACGATCTCAGTTAAGCGAGTGTTATTAGAGGCTGTAGATGGAGATTAAGTCTGCAATGGAGTAGACCAGTGCAGACGGGAAGCATGCCAGTGACGTTTACATTGCAGATGATACTGTATCATGTGGCTTCACTTATGAGTCACCTGTTAGGTGATGGAAATCGGTGGTCTGAATAAATGAGCTCTGACGCTGATTTTGTGGGTGATTTCTATGAATAGAATAGGTTAGTATGTATGATCTAATGACTATTTTAGACCTAAGAAAAGCGAGATCCAACATCAACTTATCCTACACAAGAATCATGTGCGCTTCCGTAAAGCGATACCACACAAGATCCTTGACACAGTCTTGAGAACGTGGCTCCTGTAATTACAATAATTCTTGATGGCATTAAAGAGCATCTGAGGCATGATGGTTTTTAGTCTGACTCCTCCTGCGTTCACCACGTTAACATTCCGCCGAGAATTATAGAGCAATTCGTCGAGTACAGACCTCGGCTTCGTCTGTCCTTTGATTATGAAAAGGCTTTCGATTATGAAAATAGAGAGTTCCTATCTCCTAAAGTTGGAGATGCATTCCGGGTAAATTGGTGGCTATTATCAAAAGCAAAATACGCAGGAGCTAAGGGTGCTGCAAATGAGTAAAGCATTTTAGATTCGAAACGGTGCCCCACATACATGGTTCCAAACTATCGCCACTATTGCCTCGGCTCGCTCTCAAGACTTTTGTCGGACGAAAGGGTGTGGAATCTATTGTAGTCTAACAACCATTCTAAAACACCGCAACTCGGAGAAATCGAACTGATATCGAATTGATGGCAGAGGTGTACCTGATGAGACTCACTAGCAACCTCTTAACCTCTTATTCTCAGAAATATTAGGAAGTCGCTGTCGTTGGCATACGCTGTCAAAGAGAGTGAAATAGTTGGTGTAATCTAACTTACTAACCTAAGACGGAAGAATAATGGGTGATTATTAAAAGATGGGGCCCTGAACGATTCGAACCCGAGCCAGGCCCTTTAGTTTTCTTACATACTTACTTAGGTGGCGCTACAGTTCGGTGTGAACCTAGGTCTCAACCTTCGATATGGTCTATGCTTCAACGCCAGAGAGTAGGACTTGTATAGAGTCTCCTTAGTTCTTTTGGATAGGGCCTTACTACGCTATTACCTTTCCACCCAAGGAAACAGCAATTGGCAAGAGTTGTACTTCATTTGACTTGTGATGAGAAGTCGTTTTCAAAAGTGATAGCAGAGCCAAGGTAGACGAAGTTCTTTACTTTCTCGAACTTATGGCTGTCTACTGTGAAGTTCTGTCCAATTCGTCGATGTTGAGTGTCCTTTCGTGTCTCTATAATGGACGCAGTTAAGGGGGATTTTCTTGTGGATCGGGCAAACCATGCTGAGATGGCATAAATTCGTCGGACCAAACTTTGGAGATGAGTTGATGTATGCTCCCTACCAAGTCATCTCCAGCTACTTTGAATAGCTCAGCCGGTAGCTGTTCGATCCAGCAGCCTTGTTGGATTTCAGTTTGGATATTCCTATCTGCATTTCGTTTTGATTAGGTGGATGGAAACATTTTGATCAGCACGAAGTCTGAAAGCTGTATAATGGTCTTTGCCGCCGTCATACAGTCTGTAGAAGTGGTTTTTCTAAATTTTCAGCCACGATTAAGATTCTATTGTGAGTTTTCCTTCTTTCCCTGACACGTTTTTCTAACGTCTGTAGTATGAGCGACTCAATATCTTCAACCGCGAGCTTCCCGTGCTCTTATTCAATGAAGGAACCACTTGAGATTTACATGAGATGAGTTGGAGCAAATCGAATTCGATCAAGGAACCGTGAGATCCTTAACATTGGCTTGACAACCTGTACAGTAAATGGTTCAAACTTATTGGAACGTAATTCTCCTGCGTATCTTCCGGATCAGCAAAGCAGAACCGTAGACTGAGTGGCACTTCATGTTCTAGTCGAAATATTAAACCTTTGTCAGACCTTCAGACAAGACCAGGAGTAGGGAAGCAAACAATATTTCCTCATAAACTTACCGATTCGAACATGAATTCAGTGTCACACTTTTTCGTTACATAATCCCATTACCATTCATACTTTGTCGCATTCACATTTCAGACACATAATCCGACACCATATTTCGTTAGATAAAATCAAAAATAAAACAGCCTTCCATCAGGAAAGTGTATGACAATAATTTCCCACCAACGCATTCCCACACTTTATTGTCTTATTCTAATAAAATCGATTGAAAATATGAATTCAATTTCATTTTATTTGTTTCACCACATAAATGATTCAACACAATGCACGTGTAAACAGAAAACAAAACAAAAGAAATAAATAAATTTCGATAAGAAAGGTTTATTTTTAGATCACTGAACTGTGTTTCATTTTGTGTCAAACATTTTACAGCATTATGGTCACAAAACAACAAAACTATAGAATGCCATCAACTATACAACGTCATAAAAAACTGAAAGGATTTTATGAGTTTTCCAGTCGACCATAAAATTCCCTCTAAATCCTTTCAAAACATTTACTTTCGGTTCCAAAAACCGAAATGACTAAAACATTTTTTTTAAATTATTTCTATGCTTCCATGACCTATCCGCACGAACGTTGTATACAAAAAAAAAAACAAAATGCATATGTATAGCAAGGACTTGATAAAATTATTTCAAAACACGCAGTACACACACACGCAATCTGTGTCACAAAAATTATACCTTTTGCAAGAGTTTGAGTCCGATGCCTAAAATTGATGTCCCTTAGAACGATAACATACCAAAGTGGATGTCCTTAATTACCTCCCAGCAGGTTTGCCTAAGTAAGTGTCGGCTCAACATGGCATCGATTACGCTAGACTTATAGGCTTAGTGCTTTTGGGGGCGGAATTGGAATACAAATGGCCATAGAAATAAATTTCCTGACACTTCAACAAGTTTGACTGAGTTATACACAAGTACATTTTGGGACAAATATAAATCATAAAGTTCAAAAGGATGTCGACTAAAGTGAAACAACACTTGGAAGGCGCCGAAGAAATATTTTCAATACAACGACTTCTTGAACAACTTTAATCCGCGCACAAGGAAGTACAAAGCTTCAATTTGAATTGCCAAGAACTATTATCTAACAGGATTAAGGAAATATTACTTCTAAAACGCGATCTCAAGGAGGCTATGAATGAATTTGGAGGTAAATTCTGTAAAATTCATTGAAACCTCTAAATCTACAGATCTGTATAGTAATCCTATTCTTCTGTGTTTATTCAAAGAACTTCTGCATAAATATCAGCTTTTTGTTTTAATTAAGTTATTACTTTTAATTATTTTATTCCAAGAGAGGTGTACAATCCAACGGACAGGGGTTATCTATAATTACCTTCAGTTGAAGTTAGTAATTTCTTTCTTTTTTTTTTTTCTTAATTGAAAAACTCATTCATATTTCCGCAGTTTGAAAATTATTCAGCACGTGAAGGAAATATAATTGTAAATCCTCTAGACACACCCCTAACTGTCTTAACTTTGAAAACTTGGAAACAGAATTGCAAAACTCACATGAAACCTATTATTTCTGAGGACAGGAGATAAATAAAACTTTTATGGTTCAGTGACAACCACCTGTTTAAGGTTTTGTTTTTCTTTTTAACTTCCTTGTGAAATAGGAAGTAAGAAACAATCAAAGGGATCAGCGGAAGTTGTATCTGAATGGAGATATGCTAATGGAACAGTATGACTAGCAAAATGGAAGCCTAATAGGTGTCTGGATATTGATGAACACTATACCAATGATAACCATGAAACAAGTTAACGAAGGGATATACTTACATAGAATCGAATTAAAACTAGAGATGATATCTAAGAACCGAAAGGTGCCCTTGAAAGAGGAGTAAGCACTCTGCTTATATTACAATATTTCACTAATTGGCCTAGTGATGAACTATGATTTCTTAACCTTGTCCATCTCTAAACTGCAAATGTGTATCTTCAGTCGAACTTCTTCTAAAAAAAACTCGTGTGTCTGACCTTGATAAGGGCATGGTTGAATTGAAACTTCTATCTTTTCCTCAACCCTAGCTAATTCTAAAACTCAGATTTGGGTTGAATTGTCAGCCAACTTGAATTTCTAAATTTTAACCAAAAAACCGTAGTCAGCGACCCTTAAAACTCCCAGATATCGATTTTGAGTCGAATCGGACCATAAATGTCAAGATTGTCCGCCATCTTGAAGCAGCAATCTTGAATTTCCAAATTCTTTTAACTCTTCGATATTTAACGGATATTCTAAGGCGAAAGCTCTTGTTTGCCATTGTTCCTTGATGACATTTTTCAGATTCACAACCCTCGCTATAGAAGTTTCACTTCAAAAATTAATATCGAACGGCTCGACCTTTACGAATGACTATAAAAGTATCAAGGAAGTCGGTGCAAGAAGGTCTTAACAGTTACCACTCCTTTAGCTTCCATAATCAATGAAGCATCATTCAAGCTGAAGTCACAGCTAGCCTGCAGGTCGTGCAGTATCACACGTGATTTATATCGGGGCCAGGCTGCGATCCAAACTCTTGTATTCAACAAAATCTAGGGCAGTGAAAGATTGTCGCAGGTCTCTGAATGAGGTTCCAGGTTATTACGACATTCAAGAGAACTGTGTTGTTGACGAACTAGCCAGACAAGGTTCTCTTAATACAGACAGTAGGGAGATTGACCATATTAAAGGACCTTACACCAACTCTCTGTCAAAAACAAATCGTAGATGGGAACATTCTTGACCATAAGAAGGCGTTAATTCGGCTTAAAGGAGACCAGCTCTTTTACTAACGTCAGGGAACTGCATCCTGGGCAGGCATGCTCAGCGTTTGGGCTTTGAATACAATGAAGAAGCTGTAGGGACCATGACATGTCCCGCCCTTGAAAACAACAAAAAACCCAACTGAGGCGAATATTTTTTTGCCAAATTCTTACGAGTTATGAGTCGCATTAAGTCTTTTGATCTTCTAGGTAAGGTCTGACTTTTCCTAATCATTTGAAAAGGTAATTGAGTGAATGGTGGTCAGTTGAAAAGTCTGTCAAGCTCTGTTGTTAAGCTCGACGCAACCCCTTTTCTTTTCTTGAGAGTGTCAAGGAGTTAAGCCCTAGTTCGATGGGTAAGCGATAGAAAGGCAGCGGGAAGATAAAGAAACATTGAGATCCTCGTCCCTCCAGCTGTTGAGTTACTAGGACATTGGAACATAGACAAGCTTTGTCATGACAGATTATACTCTCGGATATTTGTCATTGCCTGCCAAGAGACTTTGTTGGTTGTTTTGGCCGTGTTTGCCCGCCTAGCTGTCCAATGCACTAAACACTTAGCCATGGCGATGACCCTATGGTTTCGAGAGAAAGAAAGTTCTCAACCGCCTATCCAACGATGTTTAGTGGATCCTTTGTGCTGTGTAGTGAGTGCTGATACTGTAGGCTTCTCATAAGGGAAGTGCCTACAAAATACGAGAAACAATAGGCCCTGCTTCCGTAGACAAAGAAACAGCAGTCGCATTTGAGCGCTCTAGTCTGGTGATTCTTGTTCTGTAAAAAAAAAATCAAAAATCGTGTGCGGGACTCTGTATTCTAACGATTTTCAGACTCACTAAGTCCGCTTAGGTTTCAAGATTGTACATCTAGCAGCCATCATCTGGATGCTTGTGGTAAGATAATCATTGTATATCGAATTTTTTGGATTTTCACTTTTGTTCCACGAAAAACGTTGCTGATGAGCACTAGGAACCGCAGAGGTGATACTAAGCACCCTTGTTGTAGCCCACCTAGGACTGAAAAGTCCACTAATATCTGACCACCATGTACCATTTAGCACTGTTCTTAGCCAATTTCCTATTTTTAAAGTTTAATACAAGTTCTCATTGCGCCGTAGTAAATAAAGTCGCATTGCAAAGTTCCTAAATTTGTCGTTCTTTAAGGTTCATCAAACAGATCGGGTACAATTGACTTAATGGTTCTATAACTACGTAAAGTCTGACTGACTGATTGCTTGTGTACATTCCTGTGTCTGCTCCACATCTTGATTCATCAAGTCTTGTTCGCATCAATCATTCCAAAGAAACGATCGATAACCACCACCTTCCCTTAAGGAACTTTTCAACAAATAAGTACGTTTGTCTTGACTTAAGAAGTATGTATGTCACAGCATTGGTTGTCTGTCTGTTCAACAGAAAATCAGGACCTCTCCGTAGCCAAGACAACTTGAGAAATCTCAATCTCAATGACCATTAAAAAGAAAACAAAGTTAAACAGTTGAATTTTCAATTCCATCACCCTCCTGTCCTGTCAAGTCACAACTTGGGTAAAACTTTTACAAAACTTTGACCTCAACTTCACAAATTCATAGCGACATCTGAAAAAGTACTCGTAAGCTAATTTCTTCCTAATTTCGCACCCGAAAAAATTCATCACAATGGCCGGTCGTCGAGGGTCGTGGTAAAACAAAACTTTTAACTTTAATAAAGGGGCGCTAAATTTTAGGAAACCCACTTTTATCGGGCTCTAATTTATGTATGAAAAAGTGCCTAGCCAGAACAAGGACGATAACGAAGCGACACCTTATGAAAAAGGCGAATACCGAGAGCAGTGGAAATGGGTTAATTAGTTTTCGTCCTTTTTCCTTTGTAGTTTATAAAAAGAACAAAAAGGCCAATGAAATGTTCAGTCAGAAGGATAACAAGCCTTCTACCTAATTAAATGTTTTCTTGAGCGTAAATGTTATTTTTTAAGGGTGGCTGACATCCTGTCGCATCTTGGTTGTGTCTTAAATTTAAAGATATTCAGTCAAGGAAGTAGGAATTAAATACGAAAAGCACTCAAACGTCTAACAAAAACACAACTAAGACAGGAAGAGTAAGGATAGACAAATAAATAAACAGACAGTTGAACTGTAGAAACAACATTCATAAATTATGGAGGGTAGAGACTAGAGAGTGAAACTGGAAAGGGATATTCGTTTTTTTTTTCAGGAACTAGGAATCACGTGATTTGCTCAATGGTGTTTGGATTGCATTTAAAAACTTTTAAGGGAATTGTTGATGGTGTTCCTGTTGAATTTGTTAATGTGGAATCTCAGAGACTTGGAAACAAAGTTCAAGGAATTCGTGAATTTTAATGTTCAGGAGTCACGAACATGTTTAACAGCAATTAAACAATTTGCGATTGTTTACTTTGATGACCTTGCAGGGAAAGTTGGAATATTTATTGTCTTAGGTCGCGTAAAGGATACCGGTGAGAAAGCATGAAAAAACGAGCTATGCACTACAGGGGTTTCATGTTAATATTTCTGCTCCGTTAGACCATATGCTATTCATTATTTGTTTGTAGCTTAGCTTAGAATAAAGCCATCTTTTAGAATCGCAACAGGAACGTCCTAGGATAGGAATTAAGAAGGAGCCCATCCATGGAGTTTAAATGGATTTACATAGAAACGAATGGATCTAGGAGTGAGTGCTTCAAGGTTTTGAGTTCTTAATCTTATTTTTGGCGTCATGTAGCATGCATAAAGTTAATTTGCCAATTTTGGGTTTGCGTATACGACGATGTCAAACACAGTTCTTTTGACTTTACTGGCGTCCTTGGCAAAGAATTTCTAAGAAACTTGGAGTGCTGTAAGGTGTAGTGTACCAGAGATGGCTTGGAAGGAAAAATTAAGATGTTTTGGGGTACATTTTCAGATTCCAATTACGTAAAACCCACAAAATAATCTTGTTCAAGGAGCAGACCGTATGGATAGGCTCAGACAGCACATTGGGTGGGGAGCTGTGGATGTTCAAACAAGTAAATCATAAGAATTTCATAAAAATCGAGGGCTTAGGATGCATATAAAGACCATGTTGAGAGCAGCACTCGAAACTTTTTATTCACTTTTCTACGTATTCAGCGATGTAAACGGCTCTAGATGATTCGTTTTACGTCTATTTGTGGTTTCCTTGCCAATCCATCCCAGGTTAGTCGTCGCTCTTGAAGAACTGGATAGCGACATAAGATATGTTTTAAAAAGTCAAATTCTAGAAATCATGTGTAAAGGTGCCTTAATTTCTAGTCATGTTTTCTATAGCAGTTATTATAAAGACAAGCCTTTGGATGTGCCTTCCTTCCGTGAGACAAAAGGGTTGTATTAATTTTCATACCAAGCATAGACCACATGCAATTCGCCGCTCGGAGTCGGCATTAAAACTGTAAGTCCCTTCTATTCGTGCGAAGAATATAACACGCACAACATGAATGATTGTGAGAAGCTAGGCCTTGGCTCTCTATAAGCTGTCGTGCCAAATATACATACAGACCACATGCTGCGGGTAACAGGTCACACGTAGCACCTAAAAGTGGGTGGATTCGAAAATTTGTTCGACCGGAGCCTTGATGGCCATCCGCTCTACATGATCCAGCCACTTCAGATGGTGGACCTTCATACTTCTGGCCAAGTCGATGCCGCTGTATATTCCCCGTACAGTTCGTCGTTGTATCTCCTGTTCCACTCACTGTCTATGCAAACGGGACCGACAATCACCCGAAGAATTTTACTCTCAAAGCAGCCAAGAGCAACCTTATCCTTTTTTGACAAAGTCCATGCCTCCACACCACAGAGCAGGATTGGGTCACTTTTGCTGTTCGAGAGAGAGCTTTACTTGTCAACTGGCTTCCTGGCCAAAAGAAGCAGCAATTGGCAAGAGTTATTCTTCGTTTGATCTTAGCTCTGGTGTTGTTGTCTGAATTGATAGCGGAGCCTAGGTAGACAAAGTCCTTAATTATCTTAAAGCTATATCTAGCGAGGGTGATATCTGTTCGAGATGTTGATGTTGGGTGTTCTTTCTCAGCATATTCTGGATCTTGCCCTCATTGACCGTTAGACCCACCTTCGTCACTTCCGTCTCCATACTCGCGAAAGCGCTACTGAAATCACACTGCTTTATTCCGATTTTGTCAATATCAGCGACGTATGCGATTATTTGAAAGGAGTTTTGAAAGATTGTGCCTCTTGTGTTGACGCGTAAGATTTGTACTATTCTTTCAAGAACGATGTTAAAGAAATCGCATGACAGCTCATCGCCTTGTCTAAATCCTTTTTTGACATTAAAGCTCTCGGTGAGTTCTTTACCGCCCTTGATGGAGCAGCGTGCATTCTCTATCATCATCCTGCACAAACGGATGAGTTTGGCAGGGACGCCAAAATTGGACATTTCTCTGCATAGCTCGTCTTTATAGATGATGACGATGGTGGACTTTTCTCACCTTGACGAACAGCTTCAAGCGTTCAGCGAATTTGGTAGATAGGATTTTGTAGGCGATGTTAAAAAGGCTGATGCTTCTGTAGTTGGCGCAATTCAGAGGGTCTCCTTTCTTAAGGATCATACAAACAAAGTTTTTATTTAGCAACACTCTAAAGGACATGTGTTGAATTGTTCACACTTTGCTCCACAACTGTGCTTAAACTCCCATCCTTCAACGACAAAGGTCTGCTTTCAAGTTATTAAATCGCATCTATATGCGTTAAAAGCAAATATTTCTGTTCAATTTCAAGGTTCACACATGATTAAGGACCATTTTGTCTTGAATCAGCCAGTAAAGATACTGAGTTTTATGCAAATATAAAAGCTTATACAATCATTTAACAGCTCATTTTTAGTATCTACTTGTACATATGTAAACCCTTAAAACGTGTTTTCAATTACGGAAAGTGTTTGAATTTCACAAAGTAATTTACAAAGGCTTCCAACTTCTGTTTGTCGGTATCATAAACAATCGAAAAACCATAAATGGAACAAAATTTAATTGATTACTTGAAATATCATGTATCAATAACAAAACGAAGTCAATTGATTTTTTTATAAAATATTTATCGAATAATTTAAAACTGATTAATGTTAAATTTCAAATCCAATCATTTATGGATTCATAAATATTTTTTACGATTTTATTTAAATCAATAATTAAAATCATTCAACAAAAACATTTTTTTGTCATTAACGTTGAAACAGACTACGAGATTCTTAATTTAATTTTATTTATTTTTTAACCCGATAAATTGGTACATATTTTTGTCGGAGGCTTCTCTTCGAGTTGTCTTGAATATCCTACATGAATATAAAAGTCACTTGTCATTGTCCACTTTCAATTGTTTAGTTGTTTTTTTGAGGTTTCAGTCTTAAGTCATCATGCTGAGCGGTCAAATCCACTAATCAAGGAGCTACTGATAGGTGCTACAAAAATGTATTGACATCTAGTGGACTTAGTTGAAACATCATTCCGTTTTTTAAGTCGCTTCAAATAAGTAAATTGTTGGACCTTTTACTAGCTTTTTTGTGCGGTGGTATCTAATGTTTCCAAAAGGAGTTAGGAATACTCTTAAACTAGAGCACGGGCATTAGGCAAACAACAGGATGGATGAAGGAGATATCGATACAAATTGGTTATAAATGCTTGTGGGTTATAGTAATGTGGGAAACGTCGATTTTACGGTTTAGGAAAGTATCCCTGTCAACATAAAAGGCCACGAAAGAATACAGCTTAAGAATTTTGACTATTTGAGCTTAGTTCCGAAAACGATAACAATGCTAATCGAAGTTTTTTGGATGAAGAAGACAATTCAGAAGTGTCTTACGAACAATTTGGGATATTTAATACAAGTCATTATTGAATTCAGTCCTGCTGGAAGGTCGCAGAAGCATGGACATAAACAAAAGGGGATGAAAATATTATAAGTTGGCTCCAAAGGTGGATTCTTCGTTTCATGACCTGTGCAGTTTGTATCGACGGAGTGTGATGGGTAAGGAGAAGGTACGAATCCCGTGCATAACATGTCTAGGACTAGAAAAGAGCATAAACACCACAGGGAAAATGCAGTTGAGGAACACACCACGAAGGAATTCAGAGTGCATAGTGAAAACGGTATTGCAACCAACACGATGTGTGAAACTGGAGGTAGCTATCTAAGGGTCAAACTGGTTAAGGAGTGTTATTTGTTGAATTTCTGGTCCATCCATTAGTAACTTAGCCCGACTGAGAACAAAGGCTATAGATTCGTACAATTTAAAATGTCGAACATTTGATCAGAACCGGGTTATGACAATCGCCAAGGGATCATTGAAAACTAAACTTTCTGTTTAGACACTACTAACAGAATGAAGCACTTCCTCTTTATTCACAATTTGACGTGTGAGATTTGACGAACGTTTTTTTTTTCATGTCAAGTACCCAAATAAGCAAACGCTAAGCATGCCAGTATAGGATGCAGTGCCCTATGAGGACGTTTTTTAGTTTCAAAAGCTGGTCCCTTTTATCCTATGTTTGTTACAATGGTCAAGATGTTGCCATCAATGATTTGCTTTCGGCATAGAATCGGTGTGAATTAGGTGCTTAACAACCAACATAGACCCTTTGGAGTGGTCGAGTTTCCTACTGTCTGTACCTTTGAAGCCGCACAGTTCAATGGAATGTAGCTATGATTTAGGACCTTGTGGGACATTGTGGCGGTTAGCGATTCTTACTCATCGCGATATGCAAGTGCGATTAAGATTCCCAGTTTCAGTTATCCAGTATTGTGTAGAGCTAGTTAATAATGAATCCAAGGCCGATGAACCACCACCATCAAATGTTGCTTTTGACAATAATGTCTCTGATGATTATTACGTCTGTCATTAACAAGGACTTCTGTTTTAAGGTACCATACAGCAATAATTTCAAGAACTCTCTCGTTGTGTCCTCTGCGCCAGTCATCGTGTATGCTTTTGTTGTAGTTTAACACTGGACTTGACACTTGGTGATTTGGTGTCCTTTCTTGTTGAGGGCTTTTCTAAATTGGTTGCAAAAGCATCGAACACTTTGTTCGCACTTAAAATGCTTAAAATTCCAAAAAATTGCTCAAATTTTTCAAACTTTCTGAGGTAAGATTGGGTCAGTTAAGGAGGCTGTTCCCGCACGTTGAGTATCGGATCTTCTAAAGTCTGCAATAACTTTAAAGAATAAGAGAAGAACAAACGAAAAGCAAACGAAACATTTTAATGAATTCGCCCACAAGCCAATACACAAACCAGGCAATTAAAAAAATAACAATTAAATCAAGACATTCGTACACTCAGAAAAATAAATAGAGTCATAAACAAAGTTGATCGAATCACTACGATACCATTTAGGCCTTATTTCCTTAATGGCTCTACACTACTTAACATTCAACATTGGAGTGTCACGTGACTTCCGTTTAAGTATCCCAAATTTAATCGAATAATAGACTGGCCCACCATTTAATGGCTTTCCAATCCATTACATAAATTAAGCAGGCTAAACATCCCCATTCGTGTAAAATCAAAATGCCACCCAAGAGCTCGTAACAACTTCCGATTGGCGCTATGATCAATTCAAACGCATGGACGCCCCCTTATTAAAAGGAAGGGTGATTCGAAAACATGCGAGAACTGACCCACGACAAAAATCAATACTTTAATCTTATAACAATCTCTATTCAATGGAGTCCTCAATCAAATCGAAGGAAAGGAATAATAATCTGAACAACCTTTGATCCCAAAAATGGTCAAGATACTCACTCTACTTTCATGTTTAATTAATTTTCACTGCAAAAAAAAAAATTGAAAAACATCCTCGTCCTTTTAACTGCACATAGAAACTAACAATGCACATCTCATCTCTTATTCACTCGTATATTCAATTGGATAACTCTTTTGTTGTTGTTGTTCATTCGAAACGTATAATTGGCTTTCACTGTATTGAAATCCTTTTCATTCAAATTGTGGGGAATTGGGAGGGAATTAAGTCAGGAATGTTGCTCCATTGATGATGATGAGTGGAATGAGTTTTATGGAAACCAAGCATACAAATGCATTTCAATGAAGCATATCCCAGGACTGAGTTGTTGAAAGTATGCTTTGCTTATGCTGCCAACCATAACACAGGTACATGACCACATCAGGGCTGATTAAATCATGTGGAAACCGCTGTTCGTTTTTCGTAAGGATGGGTTTATTCCTATTAATGCGTGAACTACGAAGTTTTTCAGAATCAGAATGCATTGGCAGATTAATTGACCATTGATTGGAAAATAATTACAAATGTTGTGGCCTGTCATGTGTGGGATTAGGAAAGAATTCTGTTGTAAGTTGTAGGATTACATGAATTTTACATTAAATTTGTTAAATTTCCCTTTTTTTCCAGAGACAAAGCAACACTTTTTGAAACCATTCTTGTAAATTGATGGAAGGATACACTTCTATTCCCTTCAACGTTTCCTCAACTGCTGTGATTCCTCTTCCATTTCAATGGTTGAGATTTGCTTCCTTACAGTCTTGTGTACGAGGATTAAATTTCGGGGAACTGATTTACTTTCTCGGAATTGTCACCAATCTACTGTCACTTCTGGGAATAAATAGACACATCTATTGACTTATGATCTTGTCTCTAATGTAGGTCTTGAATCTCAAATCGATTCATAAACATCTGCAGTTTTTGTAAGATAGAGGTGGACCCTTTTTAGTTCCTGCTCCTACGCGAAGCAGTGGCTCAGCAGTGCTTTATCAGATCTAGATCGGTTCCACTGTTTATTTTCTAGACTGGAAGTTTCTTAATGCTTACATTAGCGGATGTATTAGGTACCTAAAGGGCTGACTATTTTTGTCTTACAAAATTCGCCTTGTTCTTCGTGCTAAAATTTGTTTGATTTAGGATCCTTTCAGAACATTAAGACAAACTTCCATCGAATTTCTCAGTTAAAGACCGAAAAAACAGCGTCAAGTGAAAACAGTAACGGTGTGAAAATCCAGCCTTGTAGTATTTCACTTTGAATGTAAGGTTTCTTAAGCCTTTTGCTTTGTTAAACTTGATACGAGCTTGACACATCGAGCGAATGGACAAGAATGCTCCGGCTAAGAAGATCTTCGAATCCCAGTCACCTGGTTTACGAAGAAGAGGAAGACCGAACCTCCGGTTTAAAGATCAGGCAATCGCGGACGCCAGAAACCTTGGTCTAGTAAACTGGAAGCAGCGTGCCCGGTAGTTTAAAGGATGGAAAGCGGCATTAGTTTAGGCTCAGACCCTTCAAGGTTCGCTGGCCTGATAAGTAAGTAAGTAAGTAAACTTTATACGAGATATCACTTTGCCTGGCGTGCCATAAATCCTCTACTGACACTGCCGAAAGGCTTTTCAATTTTGGGTTTATGGAGGCGTACTACATACATGAAACGATATAAAGCTTCGGCTTCATAGCTTCAGGGGTTTTCCAAATTAGTTTTTACCCAAAGAAAGCCTATAAGCTTAAACTTAAGTCAATCTTCAGTTTTACGAGCAAATTGAGCACCTCTTTTTGCTTCGCTTCTTAAGTTTTTTGAAACTTGTACGGTGTACCGGTCTTACAGAAGTGGCCATAATATCTATTGTTTTTGGAACACCTTGCTTTTAGGATTTCAAGTTAAGGCAACTCGAGATATCTGCATGTCACAACGAGGCACGCACTAGAGTGTATTGTATTTGCACTTGACGTGGTGTCGCTTGAAGATGACAAGCACGTAGTCCTGATGTTGCATTGAAAAAGTAGCAATTCAGGAATTTCAAGTATGCGAATCAACTAGCTGTAGAAGCTTGAGGACCAGTTAAGACGGTTGCTGAGCTTTTGCTGGCAGGAGCATCAAGTTTTTGATTTCAGAGTCATCCCATAAGCGTCTCGTTTTTAAAATATTTGCGACATGATGCTTCAATGATTTTGAAAAACGCATTTGGTCGCACACTTTTTCTATATGAACCTACTTCAAAGGAACACTTAGATAGTGCTTTCAAAATGTTTGTTCTTTATCAGCTGTCAGCGTACTGCATGCTTGTTTACAAGGTACTTCCTTGTGTACTTCGCTTAGCGCAGATAAGGGCAAAGGATTCTCTGTGTGGGAAGTTGAAATCAAAGACATAAACGTCTATTGGAATGTAAAAGGATCTAGAGAAGAATTTAAATTCCATTCTCTTCAGTCAGTTTAATGCGACTATTGCCACTGATGCATCCCCCGCAGGATGGCACTCTTAGTGGAAAATTCAATTGCCTCCTCGCACTATTAAAGTCGACCATTACTGTTTTATTTTTGTAACACCCAAATGAATTGAAACCATTAAAACAAGCGTGGTTACAGCGAACTACACAGCAATTATAAATGTTAATGGTTGGCTTCAATTAAGTCCCGTCGGCCATTAGATTGATCATATCGATTCTATAAGTTAATTACAAGCGTTGTATGACCATTCTGGCCATGTGAGCACATAAATCGTTTAGTTATTAATTACTTAGGAAATTTTAAAAATATAAGTCCTTCCACAAGTCCACTACTTGTAAAACATACATGTGCTACGAAAGGATGCCTTGCCTATGGTTTCTTGTTTTACGTGGTACTCGTGCAATTTCATGAATCTTATGGGCCAGCATCTGTGACATAAAACTAAGTTCTTCCATTTTACGACTGATTCAGTTGAAAGTGTGCCATATCCAAGAGGAAAGGACGAGTGTGAGAACAGAAAGTGTGCCGTTAAATTGCTATTAATAGTGTGTGCTTAAAGTTGCCGAAAGTGAAACTTACAAACATATGGGAGTGCTAGTGGTGTTTTATTTTCCGAACAACCTGTTATGTTCTACCTAACCACAGTATCAACCCAAAGGTGCGTCATTTACATTTATGTCATAATCACGAAGCGAAGATCCAGGTTATACCGCAAAGAGTTCCTTGTAGCATTGTGGTGCTCTCTGTCTCCACCACACAGATGGAAGCTTTTGGAAATTTAAATTCAGAAAGTGAATGCGGTAGGATACCGGATGTCGTTTCGTGAAGGATGACTACGCAAGCAATGAACGCTATATGACGAGAATATATATACACATTGAACACAGTCCCGTCTATTCTTGGATGTTTAAAATGTGCGAAATGTCCAAAATAAAAGACACTTTTGTCGGTTCCAGGTCGTAGAGGGTTTAAAAATGCATGAGCATGTCGGTGATGGTCCTGGCTTTTCAGGGTCGAAATGTGAAAGTTTTCCTTTCTGTGGGAGTGGATATTGTTGAGTGGAATGTTGCCCACCATACCTTTGTAAGTCACTTGTAAATTATTTACACCGTAGTCACATTTTGTGTTGTAATTCGTTGGCCTTAGCCACATCCTTCCGCTGAAGTGGCATGTACGAGTGGGTAGTTTCTATACCAAAATTTGTACTTCACCAACATGATGGTAATGATGACGATGTTTGGTGGAGAAAATTTCCTGATTACGATTTCATGTTACACAAAAGCAATGAGATGAATTTGGCATGAGAGACAAGGCGGAACGAAAGGATAATTGGAGAAGAGGATACAAAAAAAAAAATGTTCATTTTCACTTAGTGACTTGATAACAAATTGCCAAATACCGCGTTGGCAAGATATGATAATGTTTTCTCCCTTAATTCCGGATTTTATTGGGATAAGGATAATAAATCGACACTCTGCCATTGTGTTATTTATTTTTACTTTGAAGGCAATTGCAAAGGAAGAAGCGGTTGTTGCTATTGGCAAGGCAATGCAAATAAGAATTGAAATGATTCTTAGATCCTTGAAGGATTTATTCGGATTATATTGATGAAAGGAATGTAAAACATATCGATATGAAGATCCAAAAATACTTGTGTGTCTATTGGCTTTGTACATGTGAGCTTTTGAAGACGAAAAATTACAAGGAATGATGGGAAGGAAGCGAGGACTAAATCAAAACCTAGTTGCATCAAACTAATTAAGTGATAAACTAGTTTATGCTGGACCCAGGCTTCAATCACATTGCTTTCAAATGTATCAAGCCAGCTGGATTTATGGTGGCAACAGTCGTTCATAAGAAGGGTGAACTCGGCGCACAGAATTGCATCCTTAAAGGTATGATGCGATAAGTGTATTTTTTGGCCGTATGTCTATCGATCTTGAAGCGAAGAAGACTGAGGCACTACGTAAAAATGAACACGATGACAGAAGAACAACTATGGGAGCTATAAAAGCAGAATGGCAACATAGATGGAATATCGCAAACAAAGGTCGATTGACATATACATGTAAATTTATTCCCACCGTTGATGAATGGATTCACAGAAAGAAAGACATTAGCAGAAGGGAATAGATGCTTCCTGCATTACCTCTGCAAATACAATCATGTGGGTGACCTATCCTGCCAGTCTTCACAGTGGAGGGAAAAATAAGAACCAGAAAGAGAAATTGGCGCGCAAATAACCCCAAGGATTCATGTTGGCAACGAGCGAAGGCTGGGAGACTGTAAGTGAAGTTATCACAAGCATGATGAAGCCGATAGAGCAGCGAGAAACGCGATAAATAAAGCATCTGCTAGCTCTGGCGAGTGAAAAAGAAGTGGCGAAATGTCAAGCCTGCCCATGCGAAGGAATGAATTGACTGGCAGTGTTACTGGGGATTATCAAACAAAAACCTGGATTTATGGTTAACTACGACCAGAGGCCAAATCGTCTCTTCCGTAATCGTATAACTCGTCAAACGACCATTATTGCGTAGAAACGATCATTCTGTATGCAATAATGCACGTTTTTACGTGACGAGTTGTACGATCAGTTTCCATTTGTATGACGCAAGTCAGGCGAAATGGATTTGGATGAAGACTCCTTAACCTAGACTGCTAGAATCTACTTGCTTTACTTACTGCATCCACAGTGGACGATTATTTGTGACCTGAGACCCAGAAGTTGGCTTTTATTGCGAATATTCATATGAGTCATAGAGCAGAACTTATCCAAAGTCTACGTTGTTGTGGTACTTAAGAGAGCTTTGCAGATCTATTGATTCCTCAGTCCAAAACAACAGCTGTCGACAAGAGTTCGTTCTCCCTGATATATGCGCTGGAACATACATAGGAAAACCAAGTCCTTAACTCCCACAGTTTTGTCCCTTAGTTTTGGCAACTTTTTCTACGTCCTACTCGGTACTCACAAATGTCCAACACAAAGTTTCCTTAAACGATGCTTGGAAAAAGTTCGTCTAACTGTCCCCAAAAATGTACTAGCGTAAGACGTCTTGCTGCTTCTGACTTTTATGGACCAACGCTCATTCTCGTCTTCATCTACAAAGTCGAAACAAGTCAGTTGAGCATCAATATAGAAGATCTTCTACAGTGGTGAACTTGTCTGATCCGAAACCATATCACATTACTCCAGTAGACTAATGACACTGCAGTTGCAAAGCATGACAACTTTCTTTGTTTTGTATGAACTGGTGTATCCTGTTAGCTGACAGGTAAACAGACAGCTCCAATAGCCTTAATCGTTCTTTAACTCGGACATTTTTTATTGAACTACCGTTTAGTTTGATAGAACGAAATTTTGTCGGTTGGTCAGCTTGAACAGCTGCATGGGATTTGGTAGTCATCGCCGTTAAATAGTTTGCCGAAGTGATGGATGATTCTATGGCGAAGTTTCATTTTCGTTGCTTTGTTCTAATCTCCATTATAAAACATTCAAAGGCTCGATACATTTATTTCCCTTATCTGAATGTGTTTGCAATAGCCTGTGCTATTAATAAAATATTATTTTGCACCCTAATGTACAGTGGCACGTATCACTAAACAATGACATTCGTTTCTATGAATATTTTAAAACCATTATCGTAAAAAAATAACATTGAGTTGAAATTCATTAACAAAGTTCGACCACCGGCATCACTAACGAAAAACACCAATTAAATCAAACAACACAAATAATTTTTTTTTTTCAACATTTCGTGGACGTATGCGCAACTTTTTATCCACTTGACTCTGCATGTCAGCAAACAAAACAAAAAACAAAATATAAAAAACACTTTATCCTCACTACACTTCCCATTCTCTGAACAGGACTCCAGCGGAAGGACACACATGCATTATTTATTTCTTCGCATTGATTTCTACCGACAATTTCTATTGAACCGAAAAAAACAAAATTAAAAACAATTCCGGATCCTGTTAAGCAAAGAAAAAAGTTTTATTGTCGAAAACTTTGCTGTGAAAATAATTCCAACTTACGTTCATATAATATTTAATTAAGAAGGACAACAGGAGTTGGGAATTTCACGTTTTATGTGCCATAATGGGAATAAAATTAACGGTTTTGATGATTGTACTCATAAGTTATGGCGTAATGGAGGCAACGCGTGCGTTGGAAAAATATTAATCCCGCATAATTCTTTGAAAATGGCATGGACAATGGACAAAGTCAACAATAAAAGGAGATTAAATGTAAGCAAATAAGTATGTACATGAGGTCCTTTTATTTTGTAACCAGAATTTACGCACTAACGCACCGATTTGGCAAAAGTCATTTGGTTCATGTTGTATGTGGACAAATGCGAACTAAGAAAATACTAAAGAAGTATACAATAAGTCTCTAGAGCTAGTGTTTTTAAAAACCCAAGTAGAAGTATGGTCATTGAGAATAATTTGCAAGCACTACTACTTCTCACTGAAATTCGGCCATCTTTTGTCTCATTTTTCAAAGCTCATAGCTGATATTGTTGGGCCTAATCTGGAGTCCTGAAAAATCAACGATTACGTAAAGGGTAATCGAAGCACTGCCACATGGAAGTTTAAGATCTAGGTAGGCTTCTTTGCGCGACAACAGTTCCTTAAAATGTTTAAAGTTTCTTCTAGTTTCCATCTTTAATCTGCACGTCTCGTCTTTTGAACTTCAAGTGTACGTACCCTATTTTCAGGATGTGGTTTTTGAGAAACGAGTAAAAAAAATATAATTCGCTTCAGAATTTCATGTCACGTGCAGTGTGGCCATTATTACTGGTCTTTACGAAATCAAATCAGCTCAAGAGGGTAAGTGACTTACAGCACCGAATTTGATGTACTACTTACAAACACCGAAGACAACATATGTTGTATTCTGACAAGCACTGGTAACACGTGGGTAAGCACGGGGATTTCCGTTTAAGCGCATCAAAATCGGAAATTCCCTTTAGGTGGTCTAATGCGGGATCAACAGTTCCTTACAGTTGCTATAGCAGCTTGATTACTTCTATATACTCGTATGCATTGCCCTTGCGAATGATAGTCTAGGGACATCCTTTATTATCAGATGTAGCCTACGTGATGCTCTAAAATATTTGACAAAGTCCAAACCAGCAGACATATTTATATTCGAGACACAAACTATGAAGATAAATTTTAGTACAAATTTGATAAAAATGTATGCATGCATGTGTATCTTGAACTTTTAGTTACATTTGGTGCTCATAAATTGTCCATAATCATCAAAAGGATATCCCCTTTGCTAATACGTAACAAAAATAAAATTACTTAACGGACAGCTGAAGATTAAAGAAGAAAAAAACTAGAAGGGGAGGATAACAATGTGCCGTGCTACATACAATACAAAACGATGCCATTGTATCCTGTGACCATAATTAGATTCTACAATATATTAGACACGACTCGTGTGACATTGTATTTGATATAATATACACACACTATAAATATTCTACCGCACAAATGTACATTTACTCAATAAAAAAGACAGAAAATAAAAGTATGTACACATGGCATTTAAAGGGGAAACTTCAGCTGCTATAGACAAGACTGAACGCAAGATGGTGTGTCCGTGATAAAAAACGTCTGCTTATAATTAAAATAATGACTATTTGACAAATCCTAAAAGCAAAGTAGCAACTTTTTGTTTATTTACTTAGTTTTCTAGGTATGGACGATTAATTACCTATAAATCCGAGGAGTATAATTCAACTAAAAATAAACTAATTGGTCAACTTAATCAATCCCTCAAGAGGCAGACCTTCTAAATTGCGCTAACTGTAGATAAAAGTCTATTCAACAGCGACTATAAGGTCTATTCTGCCGCATTGTATGAGCTCCTAAAGCCCTTTGTCCACAACCTAATTGGTCCATGTCAGGAAGGTCCACCAACGACCAAATTTCTTAGAGAAAAATCAGGAATGCCAAACCTCTTTACCAATTTCAAGGCCGCGTATGATAGCATTTAAAGAGAGGAGCTTTACAGAACAAAATTTAGTTTTGGCCACTCTGTCAAACTCGTCCGACTGTCCAGGATGACAATGGAGATTGTACGCTGCTCCATCAAGGACGGTTAAGATCTCATCGACACCTTCCATGTCAAAAAAGGATTTAGACAAAGCGATGCGCCATCTAGTTGAGCAAAACTCACAAAAGGGCACAAACCTTCAAGAGTCCGTGCAATTCCTCGCATATGCCGACAATATTGGCATTATCGGAAGAAGGCAGCTTGATGTCACTATTGTGTTCGTAAGTATTGAGATGGGTTTTACGGTCAATGAGGGATATATGCTGTCAGCAGAGGACGCCCGATAGCCAACAGAACGCAACCCTTGATAAATATAACTTTGAGGTAGCTAAGGACTTTGTCTACCTAGGCTCCGCAATAAACTCAGACAATGACACCTCAGCGTTTGGCCCTTTTTCGAATAACTACAGCGATTTTAGACAAAATCCTGATATTCCCAGTCAACTAAGGATGAAGTTGTTTCGAGAAAAAAGTCCTTCGAGTGATGAGTGGATGCAGGGGCTAAAACGACGAACTATATGCGCTGTCAAGCGACATCACCTAGCCAAAAGAGTCCAGATACAACGATTAAGATGGCTGGGGCACGTAGAGCGGATGAACATCAGCTTTTCGGGTCAGGAGAATCTTCGCAGTAGAATATTGCTACGATTCAGGTGGCACGCACAGGTAGAAAGGGACCGCAACCAACTTGGCGTGCAAAACTGGATAGAGCTGGCTGGAGATGCTTCTTCATTGAGACTAAGGTCCACACCGCACAGTAGCACTATCAGAAGTAAGTAAGTCAACTTCAAGCCATTGTCGAAAAATAAATCAAGTTTTGTTAGAAAGGACTAAAGAAACTAGTCATGGGTACTAGGGTGTCCAGCATTATCCAGTTTCGCATTCGATGATGCCACTTTCACTTTACACATATCTACCTTTTTAATACGAATAAAATCGTTCAAAGTACTTCCCTCGCCCCTAACCATCTCGCAATATGTCACAAGATTCCTTGAAAACAATTTATTCGCCATTTCTCTTCGCACATTATTACTGTCTCACGAGCGACAAAGATTTATCGTTTCACCTCGAGAGTTTAGAAAGGTAATCTAACGTAAGCGCAAAGAGAATACAATTTTAATGGATAGGCCGCCTTTCAATCAAAATTCAATTTACAATTTTTTTTTAAATTTTCCTAAACGCCGAAAATGAAATTAAGTTTTCAAACGCTATCCTTGGCAGTTCGACATATTTTTTTCCCTCGGGATAATACAACAATTTCTTAAAAAAAAAAAAAAATGAAATTGACTATGCATACGCGATATTCCTATTTAACATGAAAGGACATGATCCCTGAAACATGTTAAATCATTTTACACGCAAAAATAATTTCATCCTTCAACATCAACTGAAAAAAAAAAAACTTCTTCACCTTTCAGCGCCCCAAAGAGCCAAAATTGTCACAATTGTCCCTGAAGATGAGTTGCAAAAAAAGAAGAAACAAAAAACCGTATTTCACTCACTTTAATCGTCTCGAAAGGATTCTCAAATACAAACAGAAGCCGCACGCATACAATTTCGCCTAAAAAAATAAAAACAAACCAGTAAAAGTCTTTAATATTAATTTCAATTTCAATTTCGACCCAATTTTTGCAGCTCCATGTACATAACTTGGTGTACCTGGTCTCATAAGGATTCTTTCACTACTCCTGGCCTTGTTTAACCAAGAACAACGAAGATGAAACATTGAAGGTAGAGGTCAAGTACATTTCTTACGAAACCACTTTTCTTTCCTAGAACAGAAAACAAACAAACGAAAGCCAATGAAAAAAACCAACAAAAATGAAGTAAAAAGGACGAAAGATTCATTTTATTTATTTCTTGGTTCATTATTTGGCATATCCTTTTGCTGTCCTTGAACCTGATCTAAAAACGAATTTGGCAAGTATTCCTCTATTCAATAAAAGCTTCCCGCTTCCCAAAGAGACAAATTGACAAAAAAAAACTTACTTTATGCATTTAAAAATCCTGCGATGCACATGGACATTAAGTGCTTTTAATCCGTTTCTGTGTTTAATCCTGTTCACAATGTAATTCCATTCAGTAATTTTTCACTTAATTCACTAATTTAAAACATAATTCACAAAATTTCAACGTTAACCACAGAACTAGATAATCACTGCAAGGGATATAAAGGATTCAACAAACAAATCCAAAAATAGAAAGGATTTCTGTAATATAAGCACTAAAACAGATTTCTCTCACAGGAAGAGAGAGATGAGGGAGAAAATGGAAAATTGTGCACTGATTGACGATGCTTTCAGAAGGATAGCATTAGAAATACTGAATATCCTTTCATGTCGTTCTAAGGAAACACAAAACAGTTTGGAATCTAACTCGAAACTGAGTTGAAATATAGGACAGCAGGGATATTTAAAGTTTTTACGAAGCTTATTCAGACTTGTTGAATGAAAAGGACCTGCATACTGTTGAGAGTGGGTAGTTGTAAAAGCTGAAGCTTTTCAGAGCGCCATTTTAGTACTTTCTACTAGAGTTGTACTAAAATGTGAACATCAGGCCGGTTGTCCTTCTTTTTTTTTTGTTTTGTTTTGTAAACAAAAACGCACATGGCTTTGAGTGTGTGAGAAATTCCTGACTGGATGGAATGGTTTTGTTTTCCTTTGGATTGGTTATTGATCTGAGGACATTGCGTACATTGTTTGTTTGTTAATAGGTATTTCGATTAATGCAGATTTTTCTATTTATTTAGGTTTTGTCAAGGATGTGATGGAAAAAGATGGTGGAATGGATGGTAAGATGCCTTTTCGATTAGACAGGGTGGAACAGAAGTAAGAAAGCAGTTAGAAGGTCCGGTCTTGTTACCGGACTCAGATGATTTTGGCTCGGTCATAGTTTAGAAGTTAGAAGGTCGGGTCTTCTGCCCACCAGCGGTTGGTGATGTCGTTCGGATTCTTTGTTTTTGAGTTACAAACTGTAAGTGGCGAAAGGCATATTAGAATTCCCCTTTTCCGCTTGAATCAGTAGAGTTATGCCCTGCTTAGCAAGTTTGTCTTCCGTGCAGTTATCACTGGCTTTCTAGCCACAAAATTGTCTTGGAACATTGATCATTTTAAGAATCCACACGATGCGGTCTCATTCGAGACTCATGATGATGAATAACACTTCAAACAATTTTGGCACGATCATAGTTTAGAAGTTAGAAGTTCCGTTCTTCTGCCCCCAGCGGAAAAGGGGAATCTCAATATGCCTTCCACCACATACAGGTTGCTACTCAAAAACAAAAATCCGATCGACATCATCAACTGCAGGTGGGCAGATGGTTCCACATGCCTCTTCACCTCTCTAAAACACCCTCACTGTCTAATCAGACACAAAAGACGTCTTGTTAGTACCTTAGTGGATATTTGAATGGGACACTGCATCATTGGAGCCCACGGCAATAGACTGAGTCTCTTTTTTTAATGATTTTTGTAGAAGATTCATGGATAAGGAGGAAGAAGAAACGATTCTTCATCTTCTCTGTACGTGTCCTGGTGTCGAAGCTCGAAGAAGAGGTAACATAGAAGTCAGCTTCTTCCTCGATCTCAACAAACTGGTTGACATCAGCATAGGCATCCTCAAGTGCTTCATAGTAAGCTTCTGCTGGTTCTACGGGTGGTTTTTTCTCTTGGGGAAATTACAGATCAATGTAGTATTATGTATAAAGGACCTTCTCTAGTTTAAGTGTGTGGCTGCATTAGTTATAAGATTTGAAAGAAAAAAGTTCTAAAGCTACACATATTTATTTTTATGAACACATATCTCAAAGAAAAGAGTATCATCCTTCACAAACTCCCTGCTGCCGACGACCTTGTGTGGAATATAAAAGAACTGATTACTCTGGAACTCATCACTTTTCCGTCGAACAGTCACTATTTTAACATAGTCCTGCAAGTTTTTCGGATCACTGTTCTGATCACGAATAATAACGTCTGCTTGCAGTTTACATGGCCACGGTAGAAGTGGATCATATTCCCCCGGAATAACATTCAGACATGCGATTATATTTCTTCCCTTCCATGTTCCCTTACCGTTTAGATAGATGTCCACCTACAAGTAGAAAACTCTGAAATAGATAGTCTCCCAATTCTACTACTATGTTTACCCTCAAGGTGTATCCATATGGCTTATTGCAAAAGATCGGACTCTGTAGTACGGTGTCATGTTGTTTTGCTTCTTCGAATTTTCTTACAAAGTCACTTATTCTCCAAATAAGATGGCCTGTGGAAGGTTAAAATGAAAAAAGGATACACAATTGCAGGAGAAAGAAAAAACCATTTCCTACCTCTAGTATTTTGAATGGCAGACATTTTGTATTGAGCCATTAGATTTACCTCCATGTCCGACATACTTTGCATAGTATGATGCATAGCTCTGTCTACGTCTTGTATAAGTTTCTCTAGCTTTTCGCACTTATCTTCAGTCTCGCACACGATGTTCTTCATACTCTTGATTTCGTAATCCATTTTAAGCTGTTTCGTACTTAGATCGGTGTTAGCTACAAAGCGGGTCTTAAGGTCGGTACCAAGGTCATTGATTTGAGTTTCTATTTGTTTGATTTTTGATCTTAAACAAAAAAAATAAAAAATTTAATAAACAATCTCGTCCTTGTTCAGTGATTAGAGTCCTCCACAGACATCCAGACTTAAAAGATACACTTACTTAAAACTCTTTTCCTGTTGAAAGATATTGTCGTCCAATTTGATGACAGTCTCTGTTATTCCGTTTTGGGATTTCTTTGTATCGAATGAAAGTTCGGAAATTTGTTTTTGTAGTTCATCTATGGAACGTTCGAGCTCACTTTTGAGAGACTTCAAGAGAAAGATTGATTTATTACATGGATCAGGGCAGATGAAGGATAAACTTACTTGTGCCAAATCGTAGCAGTAGCGAAAATCATTTTGACATTCTTCTACAGAAGACGTTCGTAGTTCTGCTTCTTGATTTATCAACTTTTGTAATTGTATCATAATTTGATCGGCTTCTTGGTTCCATTCATCAGAGACCTGGAAAATATTCATAAGTGAGGTTATTCCAACTTTAGTGTCAGGGATTAAATGATGCGGTTGATGGCCTAGTATCAAGTCTGGAAGGACTATATTGCTTTACGCGAGAATAAAACTTTTTACTATTGGAAGTCAGATCAGGGATACAATGAATCTTTATGAACGGACCAATCTTAATCAACACTTTTGAATGTGGAAGCGGAACAAATGATCGATTATCAAATTAGCTAAGTGTGCTCTCTGTGAATCTTGAGTATTTGTAGTGGATCTAGAAAGGATAAGTCTCGCTTCTTAATTTGTAAGGCTCTTTTCTTACTCTTTTATAAGTCACAGCTTCACAATGTTTTAAGAGGCAGGGTGGGGTTTCATAGCTCCGTAGCAGAATTTGAATATTTTACATGCGTCGTTAGTTTCTAAACTTACAGAACTTGGCTATTTTGGTTTCTTCTTCAGCCTATCCTTAGTTTATGACACCATTCTACAATTGAAGGATAGGTTACGAAGGTGCTTCCACTATTTCAGAACCAATCTCTTGTTTCGTGGTTATTTACTAACTTGAAAAAGGCTTGAGAATTTTCATTTACAAAACGAATCTCATAAACGACCACTTGTTGTATTCGTGGCCCATGACTGAAGGACCCTAAAGTCAATTTTAAATCCCTTAATGGTTTTCTGTGATTTTGAAAACCTATCCCTGTTTCCTAGAAACTCGTAAGCCAGTTCATACCCCCTTTTCATTTCAGTAGATCAAATATATTTGCGTTTTCTAACTCTGTCAAGCTTGCGAGGAACCTCAAGCCTAGTATATGAAGTTGTGTTTCTTGCAAGGCGAGGCAGAAGTTTAGCAGGTTTTGGACTGATTCTCCTTTTTTCTAGTCACTGCAACTTTTGCAAATATCTTTAACATTTAGTTGAAGGAGGTTCTAAACATAGTGGTTGTAGCGCAGTAGCTCCTAAAGAGCCACATGGAACTAGGGAGGAGTGGAGGGAGGGAGTGAACATGAATTTCGATGAAAAATATACTTGCACAGTGTCCACAACTGATCATATTGCATGATAAAGGAAGGGTTCATGTCTTGCAACAAACTCATGGATATTTGAGAGTCAAATGAGGTTATCTCTGACGTTAAACGAGGCTGAAGTGTATCGCAACTGAAAACTATTTGACGCTGTAACCAAATACCAACTCTTTCTCGATTTTCTAAACTGTTTTATGGTCTTACGACAGGGGGTTCATTTGTCACTTCTGAGCCTACACTATGCTCGGTTCTGTTCTTTGCATATCTCCTCTCGATACCTTAACATGGGATGCACTATCAAAACAATCTAACGCCATCTGGCTTATAGCATTATCTACAGCCATAAGCTAAATTATAAGAAACGGGTCGGAGTATCTTTTGTAGCAACAGTCAACCTTCTTTTAACTTATTACTAAAGCAAGCGGACTAAAAGAATGATCTCGAACGTCTTTAATAAATCAGCGAGATTCTCGTTGACTCGCTGGACACTTCACTATTGACAAGCATCTTAATGGACTAGACTTAAGTGACAATACAGTCTTAGATGCTTGTGGAGAAATTGACATACTCAGAGCATTTCCTTTGGGAATACAGGAAGCATGGCTAAAAGATAAGGTATCCTTACAATGTATTTTTGCAGAAGACGTAGGTAGGAAGAGGAAATAGTGTCTGTAAAATATCTGTGATAACACTGTCTATAGCTCTCCAAGACTGTGAGCAGTTCTATATGGATTTCAGGTTCATTAATAGCTACGTGTCTGTAGAAACACCGGATCTAACTCATCTGTGTAAATCGGGCTTTGCTTAGCGGCTAATCGCTTAACCTTTAGTAGTGTGACTCCAGTCAATCCGCCTAAACTCGGCATTTACAATGCAAACAAAAATGTTTTCAGAACGTATACCCGCAGAGCTTCAGGTATAACTTCAGTCGTATGGAAGCGGCATGATAGTGCGGACCATTGATACTGGGAATTCTCTTCCAGCCAAAAATTAACTCTTACTCATTTAATTTACCGGGTATGATAACATTGGTTAAACTTGACTACGAACACATGTACATATATACATATAAGTGGACGACAGCACTTCAGATTGGAATCTTATCAAAACACGCTACGAAAACGAAATATTGGTCGATAACGAAGCATCGGATAATTTTCGACGCAAAATGTGCGAATTCTAGTCTTTTTAAACAGAAGCCGCATAACTTGAAAGACAAAAAGGTTATACCTGAGTCTGAACCCGTAGAGGACAGACAACCAGAGACAAGCAATGCATTTCATTTTCCAGCTTAAGCTACTTAAAATGCGTTTTGATTAATGTGCGCCTGAAATTTCGACGTTCTGAGTTAATAAGATAAGGTAAAGTTCAAAGAAAAAAACATAAAAGGCTTTTTCGCCACTGTTGACATTTACCAAAAAAAAAAAAAAGTAAACACCCCGTTCCGCGCTTAACAGCTGTTATTGCTAATATTTGCGTAGAAATTAAATTTCAATTTCAATTTCATAGATAACAACTTTTTTTTCAATTAAATTTGGCTTTACATGGTGATTTCCAATCAGTTTTTTCCACTTCACGATTATTTCACACTCTTACACTTGATTTAAAGCATTACACTATGACCAATTGATTTAAGCACTTGGCACAAGCCTCCGAAGTTTTGATAGCTGAAAGTTTAAACCCACCTGATTTTGTTTCCTCAAACTGCCAACATCGGTAATCAAATGCAATCGCTGTCGAATTTCCTCATTCAATACCGATCTCAAGGCATTTATTTCCTGCTCCAGGATCAATATCCTATCGTCCATTGCTTCATCTAACCCATTTGGTATGGACGTTCTCCTCGTCAGTTTGGGACAATCTCTCAAATGTGATCGCATCTTCTTCCTTTGTATGTAGGACGAACAGGAATTTGGGCACGGTTCCAGTACTTGACCACAATGAATCAAATGTTCCTGTGTATGAGTGTAGATAGGCAAAAATTAGAGGGCGTACATTGCACAATGTCTTATCAAAATGAAATTCTATTGATAACAACGGTCATCGATTCTAAGGTATACCTTGAATGTTTGTGATTCCAGCCATTCGTTGCAAAAGTAACATGATGTCTTCTCGTACTTAATAACCGTCTTAATAGGCAGTTCCTCGTCTTGATCATGCGAGTTCATTGTAAAAAGGTTCCTTGCACATGCAAGTGTATTACGCACACACTCTTCTACTTGACTAATCACGAGCGAATTTTCCAAAATACTAAAGTTAAATATTTTCTTATTAATTTTTGATAGAGTCAGTCGTGTTCTAAGTTGATTTGGGAGTATCTCACGCTCACTCCCTATCTCACTCTCTCTCGCTTTTGGTTTGATAACAGATACTTGCTCTCTTTGATTTGTTATCTCGTCGTCTGTTCTAGATACCGCACGTTTTGTATGAGTATAGCTGTTAATTAATCTTATCACTGTGATGACGATAGAGAGAGATAAAGAGAGAGAAGAGAGTTCTACAATTTAGAGAAAAAAAAAACTCTCGCAATTGTTCTAGATACTACGCGTAGGGGTAGGTTGGATATGATATACGACTCACGGTGCTAGTGAGTAATGCTGAACCTGCTACAAAAAGTAAACAAACAACTGATAGCGATAAAAAGTTAAAGCGGGTGTCGTGCCGCATAGGGTAGGTAACGTGACTAACGATCCAATTTATAATTTTCGCAAGTTGTTGAATGTATATTGGTTTCCAATTAACTCGGCTCGTAAGGAAGTCATTAGACGCGTGAAGACTGACACGAGATAAACGCAAATCGTCTTAGATATAGCCTAGAACTCCAGGACGTAAGCAAGTATCTTTCCGATTGAGATTTTCTTTTTAAGGAGCTCTCCGTCTACCGATGTTATTGGCGTTGCTTTGAGAAACTCGACAAGAGTGGTCAGTGTAACTTTATACCGACATTCTCTTCCAAGCTCCAGAAGTTAATTGACCGCCAGAAGCCTTAAATTTAACCCTTAAATTGGCAACACACAGGGTCTGCTGATAGTGAATTTGTGTCTTCGAGCAATGTCACTGAGTCTTCGAACAATATTGGGTAAAGGATGCAAGTTCTTATCTTCATGTTGGCTGAGCTGTTTGCTTTTTTTTCTGGACAAGGGTTATGCTCAAACATAGTGCAACCCTTGACAAAGCGATTGAACTCTTCTTGCTCTAGGGCTAGGCCAAAACGCAGCCAACAACATGCTTTTACGAAAAGGCTAAAAGGCGATTTAAGTTGTGTTGATGTGCCTATTGGACCCACTCTAGATAAATTCTGAATGGTTTGTCGAAAAGAAGAAACAAAATGTTCAGGCTATATCGAATGAACTCTTAAACAAGATGCTGGAACTTGCGTACCTACCTTCCTTTCCACAAGCAATTAGATTTCTCATATTTCAGAAACCTATCTTAGTTGAGAAGCCGCAGTCTTCAACAAACGATCATCTATTATACGAGCCATTGCTACACTCAGGAAGGTAGGTTGTTGTTACAGAAACCTACGATGCTAGAAGAAAACCTTTGATTTCAAACTTGGTTAATGGGTTACTGTCCATTTTCAGCATTTAAGACGTGGTTGGCTCACAAAACATTCCTGTAGACTATGTCAGGTCTCCAGATGACTTGATGTTGGTCAACTTCCACAAGTTTGTCACTTCAAAAAGAGATTCCATTCTACTAACTTGGGATTTTTTAGCACGGGCCACTGGCCAATCGGTCCACACGCTGCCACGTTAGGCATCCCGTTTAACCCCCACTGCCGTAGTTGCGACAATTCACAAGAAAAGGAAACGCTATTCCACTTTCTCTGTGACTGCCCAGCACTTGCCAGAACCAGGCAGCGCACTCTCGGAAAACCCTTCTTTAAAGAACTATCTGAGATTTCTAACATCAAATCTTGCAACATTATCAATTTTCTTTATTCCACAGGATGGATCTGAAAACTACACTCTTAGCTACGCCCATCAACACCCAGGTCACGTGAGTTGTGGTATCAAAACGGCGCATCCGCGCTATTTGTGTCTCTGGCAGGCTTACCAGTTTCAGCCACTACTACCTACCCTACTTGGGATTTCTCCTAATGGCAGCTTTCACCAGCCGGCTTTGGTAAATGATTCTGATTAAATGATTGCATCAGTCGAATGTCAACAGTCAACAGTCGACTCTCGACACTTCGAATTGATTGCTAGGTCTCTTGAAACTCCAACCCGCCTATTAGAACTTTCTTTACTCCGAACTCTCGTGAATTCCAATTTGTTGTAAGGTCCATTGAGTTTAGAATTAGTCGACTGTATACACCACAGCCTATCAGAGGATATGTGGTAAAACCGCATTTGATTTAAGGCCTGTGCTGCAGTCTTATGTTTTTTTTTGTGGTTATTGATCCAAACACTGATGGATTAGTTCTGTTTAGAACATATCGATGTCATCACAAGACTGGTACTTTAACTCTATCGAGTTGTCACATTTGATGATTGCCAAGTTTTTACCTTTTAAGTGCTTAAAAGGACCTAATACCGAAAAAGACTAAAAAATAATTTCCTCACTTGTAAATTTCCACCAAAAATCGCGTGACATAATTACGCATCTTTACATTAAAATTTCTAAAGAAAACAATTTTATAAAAGATACAACATCTTACCTAATGGAAACGAGGTAAGGTGACAACATATATGAGCCAGACAAAGAGTGGAACACTCTACAATTCTATCGCAATCGAAAGGAAGCATTTTTTTATGGCGCTATGTTTATCATTCGCATACTTTTGATATCTTTGCTTGGCTTGATATCAGCCCAACCTGTCACACAATAAAGTTAAGCACACAATTTCGCAGTACAGGTGGATAATTGGATAATTTTAATGTTCCATTAAGTGTTGAGTTAGAACATATCACATTTGTGTACTTTTTGTCGGGGACAAAGTTGATAACGAATGAAATACTTTAAAGGGGGTGTTGCACTGTATTTCAATTGAATAAAGATTATTTTATTGCGTAAAAGACTGTCAGGTGAAGGGTATAATTGTCAAAGTACCAATAAAAGACTACATTCAGAACTCTAGATCTACGACAGAGTAAAGTAAGGATGTCTACTTCCACTATTCGCAACCACCCTTGATTAATTCATGAGAGAAGTCTTCATAAAAACATGAGACAGGGGTTATCCGGCAACTTGTCGAACTGTCTAAGTACAACCTCTTGTTAAACTACCTTAAATACTGTTTGAAGCGAGTCAAAAGAGGTATGTACGCATATGATGATAACTCGGCTACACTTAAAGGAAGTTACAAAAAATGGCTTAAGATGGGAATCCGCAGAGAAACTGAGCCAAAATGGTCTATCGAAGACATTGAAGAGAAACACGGAAAGCACTTTTGATTTTGTTCTGAGAACTTTCATAAGTTTGTCCTTAGACTTATTTGGATCCCTGACTGGTGCTTTCTGTCCATAAAAATTACTCGTGGGAGCCCATTGGTAGACGGATTATAAGGCAAGCGCCTAGAAAATGATTCGAATCTTAAAAGTTTCCTGAATTAGCGGTTTGAAGGTACTTCAGCTACCACCAAGAGTGTCGTACAGATACTGTTTCATTTAAGTCGATGTAGTCGTTCCGCATGAACTCTTCTTTAACGAAGTATCATGTCCTGAGAACATCTGAAACCACAAAGTTTCATGAGATTGTTGGAATTGTTCTTATTGGTAGTTGGCCATAGTGATCTGCCATTTACACATGTGTCTGGATGGCACCATTGAGTGATTTCTGTCGACGTCAACAATTCCCCTTTACGTTGAAGCCGTTCAATGGTTTTGCTAATTCCGTCTACTGCTGGGAGCCAAATTAGCTTTTCAAGCTGTTTTCGCTTCCTGCAGTCGAGTTGATAACGCGCCATATAATCATATGACCAATCCAGTTGCAGAGTCTCGTGGTTTTCAGCCCTCTGCAGGCGGTTTAGAATTGCTTCAAAACAACTGCAGCTTAGCCCTTTTGGTTTTCATGAATCGTACTCTAAGTTGGATTTCCACAGGCTAATACAGTGCTCATTCTATCGACTGGAATCGTTGTACATCCACCTGTACACTGCTGTCTTTTTATCCAATGTGTATACATTCAACACTTTAGAAAGCATTAGATTCTAACTTCATAGATTCCAAGCCTTGCAATTTGTTGCTCGACGCAACTAGGTCCAACTTTGGTGCGTTTCTGGATAGCGAATCAATGTTCTCAGAACCATAGCTTGTGGCCCCAGGAAAAGAAATTGGATTGATTCAATTCTCTCTTCTCGACTTCGATATTCAAGGACACAGTCTCATCCTCTTGTGGAACACTGACATAGGAAGTGCTCCTTCACGTCAATGCTTTCCGAGGCAAGCTGTGCACATTGGGTTCTTACTAATTTCCATATTGACTGACCATGTGGTGTCAAATGCATTTTTCCCTGTGATTAACCCGAAGTCCCTCCAAGTTGAGAAGGAACTTTACAGTACTCGTATAACGCCCTTTTAGAAAATACATACATGCTTCTTCTGCAAGAAGACGCTAGAGCATCTCTTTTTATGGAGAAATAGTCAAAACCTTCGCTGAACTGACATCAATAACTAGTTACTCCTGAATCAAGGATTAGTTTCCAACCCCTTTTTCGCTAATGTATCTAGATCTTTCAAGTCGCAATGCCAAGCTTAATGTACAAGGTCGAAATTTAGAAGAAAAAAAAGTTGAATGTCCAAAGAAGACTTAAGATAAGACAGTCTAATGAGATGCTAAGCGCGCTGAAATGAAAGTGCCAGATTTATGAGAAGATTGTATGGAGCATCGTCGAGCGTGGAGCATTGTCAAGACACTTGGCCATCGATGGATATTTGGAGCCGCAACATACGACTAATGAATGTTTTTCTTATTAACTCCCTAGAGGACAGTTTATCGTTTAAAATTCTTACTTTTTCCTAAACGTATGGTTAACGACCAAAGGCATAAACAATTAAATTTAATTTTATTATACACATATATTTATTATAAAAAATAACCGATGGTATAGTAGTAGCATAGGATTTTTTTTTTTGTTTATATAAAAAGTGAAAAATTAAATGTAACTTTGTATTTAACTGAAACAGCAACAGTATACTTTTCTTCCTTATTTTTTTCGTTTTTCGTTTTTGTTTTTGAGACTCTAATGGAAGAAATTTAGTATGTTCTGCGGATAGAATATCCCAAATGGATGCAGTCATTTCGGTAGAGATTCTCTTCTCCTCTAACTTACTCTAGAACCTAAGTAATACATATACGTTTATGCATACAAAAAAAGGAAATAAGATGTATTCGAAGAAATAGTTATGTAATGTTGAGTTGTATGATTAAGGATTCTGGTTTAATCTTATGATGATCTCTGTTCTCCAGTGAGAGCATACAATGCATGCTTGTAATGTCCAGATGTGTCACCCTATCAAAAGAAACAATTATTAGAGAAAGCCAAAAAAAAAAGAGTTTTGCATCTTACCTTGATCCAACTTTTAAGACTCTTTCCGTATAAACGTTCAAAGGCAGCCTTAATATCCTGCATGTCAATCTGTAAAAAGGATGTATAATGAGAATTTTAAGAATGTCTACTAGCTTATTCTTACCTCAGAACGTGTGATAATGACACGAATCAACTGCTTGTCATTGGTTCCAATACCAGCCATGCTCTTGTGTAAACGTGAGGCAAAGTATTCAGCTTTATTTGTCACGCATTTGTAAATGGCTAAAAGTCCTTCCTGAATGTCTCCCGAGAATTCACGTTTAATAGCCTTTTCCAGAGTGTGTCCTGTCATATTCTCATATTCTTGGAAAATCTGTATACAAAAACGGTCATGAAATGCAGGAAAATCTTACAATTATCCTTTGCTCTTACCAATCTCAATTGATGATAGTTTCTTTGGCACAGAATCATGTTGAACATGCTCTCGTCCGTGCCGACACGTAACTCTCCAGCTTTCAGTAATTCTCTTGCGTCGTGTTGAGCAGCAGTTGCGTCTGTATGACCACTCTCATCCCTAGCAGCGGTACATAATGAAATCAGTAATCTCTTGAAATTACCTGAAGTCTCTGATTTCAATTCGGATTCCAAGTGAGCACCATACACTGTCAAAGAGAAAACACTATAAGTAACGACTTGAAACAAAGTTTGTAGACTTACTCCTTAAATATTGATTTTTGATTGTATGAATTTCCATGTTGGATAGTGTACATAGAATCTCTACAAGGACATCTTCATCGGTGCCAATACCCTTCATGGCATCGCATAACTCATGACAGTAGTAGTCGACAATTGGACGCAATAGAGAGACTAGGAGTTTCTCAAAATTACCACTTGTCTCGGATTTGACGTCTTCGATGAGATCCTTCCCAAAGTGTGTCTTATATTGACGTTGGATTTCCTATAAAAAAAAGTGATTAGAACTGAATACTTGGCAACCCTTAAATAGCAAGCTCTTGAAAAAGTTGTGTAAGCTTTTAAAAATCGGTTGTGTTCTGTGCCACACATTCACAGTAAAATGAATCATCCTTTCAAAACAGATAACAACCGAGAAGTAGCAGGAATCAGCTGAATAAATATTTATTTTTAAAATTCAAGAAGCTCTTTCATTGCATGTGTGTGTGTGTGTATAAACAAATTGTATAATTTAGTAAACAAATTGTTGTCTTATCTTACCACTCTTTGGTCGTTTGAACGACGACAAATAATGTTGATTAGGGCATCTTCATCGGTTCCGAAGCCTCTCATTGCTTTTCTAAGATCATGAGCATCTTTGACAGGATCAAAGTTTTGTGCTGCCATCACTGTTGGAGTTCCCTAAAGAAAATAAAGATACAATTAATATTTTGATACATGTAATGAAAAATATTTAAATTTTATTAGACGGGATAGTGAGGAACTTTGTTACTTTAATAAGAATGCGCAAAAGTCTACAACACTCTAAACTTAAAGAATGTATGTATCTGAAGCTATTACTACGTATGACTTTCAATTGTAAGCGTTAAGAAGGTCAAAAAGGGGACTATATGCATGCGACTAAATCGAAGCTGCTATCCTATTTGGTTCAAGAAGTACATGTCTAGAGCTCGCTTTTAAAGTCAAGTCTAGAGCAGAGTGGCTATGTGAAATAAATGTACACAAGTCGACTTAATTTTAACGGTCTTATTCCTTTTCACAATTGACCAAGTTCGCATGCTGTGGGTTTAGATTCGAATTAAACATGGAAACGTGTCGAACTATGAGAGCACAGGCACGTACACTGCGAACGATTGAACACGGTTAATTTGTAGTTGTCCACTTCATGGGCCTTTCTGCCAAAAGTAGAATATAGACGGCTAGATAAATTTGACGCGTGTGACTAAATCATACTTATCGCCCGGCTAAAATTGACTAGTGTCAATCCGACATTGGCCAAATCTTACATACTTGGCTTTTGGTTGAGGTTATGCGAAGTTCTCTGGAAAACAAACGCAAGGACCAGGGTTGCATAGGCATTTCTAATTTGAGTGGAGTTTGAAGATAGACAAAGGTGTCGGTCCTAGTTTCGTTGGATCCAAGCTTGTGTGACATATTACAAGTATGTACTAGGAATGAACCATTCAATCCGGGCGATGTGAGTCAACAATTCTGTCTACCCGACAAAGTCATATCTAAATTGTCATTCAATAAAGCTGTCAGAGTTGACAGACTTGCCGCCGATCTATTTAAAGCAGAGGGAGATGACTTGGTAAGGAAGATGTACAAATCATCGGCAAAATTTGGTCGAACGAGAGCATGCCCGATAAATAGGACCTCGGCATAGAAATATAAGTCTCCTCAACATCGACTAAGGTGGCTGGGATATGTAGAGCGGGTGAACAGCAGCGCTCCAGCTGGGAAAGTCTTTGAATCGACCCCGAAGGAGCGACGCAGTAGGGAGAAAGCCGTAACTTAGGTAAAGCGCTAACCTTGGTGTGCGGAACTAGAGTAGAAGAAGTAAAAGATCGGTCTTACTAAAAACGCTAATTGGGTTACGCCCAGGACTGTTGCTCAATCATAAGCAAGGAGGTAAGGTCGTACTGCCACAGGCGACATAACAGATCCTGAGCGACCTATGCTACATTTTGGCACTCTGACATGTCTTCTTTTTTTTCAAAAGACGCTCTAAAGAAGCCTATGTTGCAATGATCTACCTTGTTTTTCAAGCGTACGTAGGTCCTAAGACTTATGGAATTCTAGTGAGTAAATTATATTTGATTTTAGTACCTAAAGCTCCACACTAACCTTAAGAACGCTACTAAGCGACTATCTACTGTAAGTCAGTTGGTTATATGCCTACAATATTCAAGAAAGAGAAAGAAGGAACGAATGTGATAAGTCAAAAATAAGATGAGCTTATGAGAGTCTAGTATCTTATAACCGTGGCTTTTCTTTTGTTAAAAAACTGTCCTTTCTTGGAACCTGGTTCCAAAACTTTTTGAAGTGGAACTTCTATAGCGAGGGTAGTGAATCTGGAAAATTTAGTCACAGAATTCAAAGTTGGAAAGTTAAAAACTAGAGCTAGCTCTTTAGGTGTGCATACGCGTGAAAGATCGGAGAATTAGTCAAGATGGCGGCTCTAAGATGGCGGACGAATTTGGCATTTATGACGCAATACGACTCAAAATCGATATGTGGGGGTTTTCGAGGACACTGATTATGAACTTTTGGTCAAAATGTTAAAATTCAAAATGGCTGACGATTCGACTCAAATGTATCTATTAAAGTTTGCACGATTGACGAAAGGAGGGAAGTTCCACTTCAATCGTACGCTTATGGGGTTTCTTATCAAATCACACGTATCTATTCAAAGAACTTGTCTAACTGTCTTAAAAAGGTTGGAAAAACTATCAATGACAGCGTCTAATTTATGTTTTGAAACAGCATTTCATCATTTTTCGTGTCAAAGTATAAACTTTTTCAATCTACCCACACAACCTATCGACTTGTTTCCATACTCGCATACTTCAAAGACCACATGCTATGTATTTTTTTTTTCTTTCTTGTTGTGCTATCAATTCAACAGTAGAGAATTACTGTAATTATTTCAATTGCATGATAAAGACATTTTTGCTTTCCGGACAGATATCGTCATCGTGGCGGGCGTGTATATAAATAATGATTAAATGGAGAACCGCGCAGAGCAATGTATGCACACGATAAATCTATTGTTTGTCAATAAAAAATAAAAATAAATATGTGTATATACAAGCGCAGTTTCAAAAAATTACAAAAAAAAAAGGAAGAAGCATTCGCTTGATCTCACATACTCTATCGTTGCATACGAAGCCGATTTCCTGTTTCCGGTTGTGCATGTGCATTCGCGATAAAGTATATCTTTTCAGTTAGTAACAGTAAAACAAAAAAAACAATCACATATACAAGACAAAAATAAAGAAAGAGATAGAAAACAAAACAAAAAAAAACAAATCCAAGACACAAACCTCTTTTCTGACAATACTCTGCCGATTGTTCGTTTCGTTGAAGCACTTGGCCATACTTGTTGCCGCATAATTTGCACCCGACGCCATATGCGCTTGTGGTGGTTGTGCTGATGTCGGATATGGTGTTTGATGGGATGAGGGAGGGTATCCTTGATGATGTTGATGATGGGATGGAGTGGGATAGGGAGAACCAGAAGCTGGTGGATACGGTGACTGAGTGGGTGTATATGGTGACTGTGATGGAGTATATGACGACTGAGCTGAAGGATATGGACTGGATGCATTTGTAGAGCTCGGGGGGTATGGTGCATGACTTTGATGTTGTGGATTATGTGGAAAAGATGAACCAGGATATGAAGGATGATTGGCAACCGGAGCGGCTTGACCATAACTTGGATAGGGAGCTGAACTTTGCTGTTGACTGGGATACGGATATGAAGGACCAGTTGGATAGGGAGCATTCGTATGTTGGGAAGGATAACCACCATGAGTGGGCGGCTGGCTTGGTTGAGTCCAACCAGCACCGAAGGGGGCATTGCTACTTGGTGCCTGGTATTGGTTGTGGGGTGGAGTCGGTTGTGGCATACCCGAGCCCTACAAATTTAATACAGAAGTCAATATGAGTTGGGGTTGTCTTTTAACCTTTTTTGAATTGAATTTCGTTTGGATACATTGTGTTAGTTGAATGGAGTACAAAACAAGGGAGATATGTATCTTCTTTAACCTCCGGGAGAAGAGTCACAAATGCCACTTAAAATTTATTGAAATAATGGAGATGAAGGATGGGGCGTGGGTGAGAATCAAAGATTTGAGATGAAAAAAAGGTAATAGAGTGAGGTGAAGACGCGCCTTAATTCGGGACTTTTGCGGATTAAAAAATTCAGGAAATAACCAGTAAGGTAGGTTGAACTACATATATATTCTTTTGCTTAATGGTTAGTAAACGATCTTCTAAATTTAATTGCGTGTACAGAGTCAGGCTTTTAAACTAACACAATGGAATAGATTCGGAACTCTTAAGCTTCACTCGGAGAACTAAAAATAACCTACTCTTCTTCTACTATTTCTTAGCCAAGGCAAGGCTACAGTGATCCGGTAGGCGAAAGGAGGTACTCAAGTTGAGCGTTTCTGAACAAACACCTCCTCCAATTCTCTTTCTTATTTCGGATTCGTCGTTAAAGAGGTGTATGCTAGAAATAAGCAGTCCTAGAAGCATCGCTTTCTCCAGTTATTTCAACAGAGAACTGGTGCCCAAAAGTTAAAGTCAAAGTACTACTCAGGCAGGGTGTAACTCTAAATTCTAAATGATCTGCAAGATGTACATACCCTCCGCCAGACTGCACTTTTTGAATTTATGTTATTGATCCGTGCCTCCCGGTCCTTAGCAAAGATCTTTCTCTCAAATTTACTAGGGAGTGCATAGACACTGCCGTCTGTGAAGAACGTCATTTTGTTCGTTCTAACAGCGTCGTCAGAGTCCTATTTTTAAATCATTGCAGTGTACGACTTTTATAAGTTTAAAACATTTCAAAATCGTCTATTCAAAGGACTTTCCCCCTCCTCCTCCGAATAATAGATCGAATGGCAGAAGGTGATATATACATAGTTTCGAAATTGACTTAAAAAGTGGCCCTTGTCACCCCAAGGTAGGAAGCAAGTATTAAACACTTGTCGAATGAGTTTTTGTATCCCGCACTACAGCTTTGAAATGACAACAGGGTTAATTTAAGAGGCTTGGAAACATCGTATTCGGAATAGACAATGCTGAAAGACGAAAGCGACTTAAGCAACTCAAGTTATGCTAATGATTATACATCAGTTCTCAACCGCCATCATTGCCGCGAAAAAACAAATTTAGGAAGAAGACAACTTTCATTATAATTATCTTTAAGGGCGTGACACCTTCACCAATGACATTTTGGTCAGCAATGTCAAGCTGTGTACTTGTAGTAATTGACAGTTAACTATCAGTTTCACTCTCATTATCCCCAAAACAACAGTAAAGCACCTTAAAGTAGACATGTCAGGTCACAATTATTTCGTGAAGTTCAGTGTAAAGGTGAAATCTAATCAAAAGAGAATTACTTTCTTCGAGTACCTATGTGATTTCAAAAGCATTTAATCGCATTTAATTGCTCGTTACCTAAGTGAACGCGATTTGTTATCATCAAAACACCATCAGTCCACGATAACGATGACAATATACTGTCACTTGATAAACAAAAAGCGCCATGGAAGCCACTCTGTTTATACACACTGAAACCGTAGTTTCCTCTTTCCACGCAGTTAACCACGGAAGCCAAGTTGTATAAACATATGTACATATGTATGATCTCACGCAAACTGGTTTCCTAGTAATTAACATGAGTCACGCCCCATTTGGAAATTTATTTTTAGACCTTAAAACAATGTAAATCAAATCATTGTGTGTAACACCTAAACCCAGATGACCCATTGGATCACCACATTTTTGACGTCACTGTGACGTCAAAGATTCATCATCAACATTTGGAATTCTGCGAATATACGTGCATCTAAACATGACAATATGACGCCTTGTCTATTTTTATTCTACCTCTTACCCCACTCAAGGTAACACAATGTATCTATGAATAATTTGCCCAAAAAATTGGTTTGTGTACGAAATTGGTTTGTTATAAGAAAAATAATATTAAATAAAATGTTTAACATTCCAAAAATGTTAGTAAAAGGAAATGTTTGAAAACTACATATGTAGATATGTACAAAATTAAAAAAAAAAAAAACTAAAGTTCCTTTGAAGTTAGGTACTTACAAATGGATACATGGTGTGCTGTTGTTGTTTGTTGATTACTTTTATTTCTTGGAAATAAATTGTCTGATGTGGATGTGTCTTCCTTATTCGACCTAAAAATAAACAAAATTATTGATTTGTTATAGAAAGCTTAATTCAAATAATATCGATGTACACTTTGTTTAATAAACAGGAATGTAAGACAGTACTATAGAAGAGGACGCGCCTTAATTTTATTTATAGTTTTACGATTGTTGGTTACTGTGTTAAAATTTATTAACACAACTATCGAATACTAATGAGAGAAGTACCTAAAGATAGGTTCACTTTCAATTGGATAAAATTGCTTGGACAGTTTGTCAGGTGTTTGTGTTGTGATTCATTAGATCCATAAAATCAATTGAATAAGAGAATACAAAACAATAAACAGTATGTGTTGGTTCTAATTAAGAACTTTATATACAATGAAGTGAAAGTTTCTTTCTATAGAGATATTTGTACATTAATTCCAAAGTATTCTGGAAGAAATTGACTATAATTTCCACACTACCTAATCGTTTTTGTTAATTCCTATTTTGATGTTGAAAACGCACAAGTCTATAGATACAGGACAAGTTAGACATTATCGACCAAACTAAACGCATACAGAAGTCTAATTTGAACTTTTTTGATAAACTTCTTCAGTCTTAGGTAAGGGGACTCATTTAACTCAAGGCCCATTGTGATGTGTTATTTCGTCAGTTTTAGTTGATGAATAAATCAAGAACCAAGTTGTAAAGTTTCTCAATCATGGCTTTCATTCGATAAGAATACAACTTTGATGGAAGGATTGTATTTATTTAGGCTGTTTGTCAACTACAAACTATTGAAAATCTAATTTGTATGGAGTTTGCCTTTCAAGGTTTGCATCTTGAGAACCTCAATTTTTTGAAACAAATTTTGTACGACAACTTGTTTATCATTTGACATTTACAAGTGACTTCTGGCATTGAAAGGCAAAAATGACATTGATCTGCATTTTCGAAAACTTTAAAATGAATCTTAAACGAGCTAGGCAAGGTGAATACCTAGTTGATTTTAGTACATTTGTACTAAATAAATAAGTTCGAAGCAAAGATTTTAATCTAAAAATATTTTAATTACTCATTTGGATAAACATCCTGACACAATGCAGGTTTGTATGACAATTTACAAGGCAGTCTCTAATTAAGGCATGTTTAGACTGACGTCTGAAGTTGTGTGCTCTGACTAGTAATATAAAACACGTCGATGAGCACAATGGTCGTTCCTTGGACTAGATACTAAGTAAACTGATACAGATTCAAGACCCTAAAAAAAAGGTTTTATGCGCACCGACCCTCGGCATAAAAGAGGCTGAAGGCTGTGTTTGGTACGGCTTCCAAAATCTTGAGATGCAATGCTATTAGACCAAGCTACGGCTGTTTCGCTTCAATCCAATGTTAAATCCGTGCTTCTATATAGGTGCGACGCCTGGAAAATGTCTACCAAACATTTTTAAATCGATGTTTAGGAAACAAGTTACGGATTTTGATAACATAACCGCATTTCCAAAGCGAAGCTCCGTGGGAAGTCGGGTCACGATCCCATAGACGTCACAATTCAAAATCGAAGTTTGCAGTGGATCGGATACATTTTTCGAAATGGCGACACCTCTATTGTTTGCAAAGCGATGCTTCCAGGATGGAAGTTTGGGTAGACAGAGGAATCATGGCAGCGAGGACGAAGGTAAAACCGAACGCTATGGCACGTAGGCGTCGTAGAGGCCCTAAGACCTCATAAGAGGAGTAAATAAGTACCTCTTTGGAGGCAATGTTAATCCTCCGAAAGCATAATTTGTCATGAGAAGCTTCTCGATCTGCCTTTCGGAGTCAGCAATAAGAACTGAAGGTCATTCGTGTAAGAAATCTAACACGAACTTTTTGATTAGGTGCAAAAATCTGAGTCTTGGCTATCTATAGACTGTCATGCCTAAGTTGAAGTCAAAACAGCTACTTGGCTACGGAATAATCGAACGTTGACAATAAAAGTAACACTTCTACAACTAGATTCAACAATAAGATTCGAGTTCACTTTCCCGAAAGGTCGGAATGGAACAACAATCTATCTCAATCAAACTACCAAGTATCGATCTTCACCGACGGCTCCAAGATGGAGTGTGACGTTGGAGCAGGTGTCTTCTCAGCGGAACTAAACGTGTCCAAATCGTATCGCCTCCCAGACTCTTCCAGTGTCTTCCAGGCGGAGGTTCTAGCGATTAGAGAAGCCTGTAAAATACTTAGCCTCAGCTCTACAACCTCAAACAACATAGGAATCTTTATTGATAGCCAGGCTGTCATCAAAGCGCTCCACTCACTTACTTCGTCCTCTAAACTGGTTGAACAGTGTAAGGAAACTTTAACGCAGGCAAACGCTCGGTTTAACATCACTCTTCTCTGGGTTCCCGGCCATAGTAACGTAGAGGGGAATGAGAGAGCCGACGCGTTAGCCAGATGTGATTCTACCCTTGATGTCTCCCTGGCGGAGTCAGTCTGCTCCCCTATGGGACTCATCAAGGGTAAAATTTTCCAACACTTTCTCGCCATTGCCAACTCTAGGTGGAAGGGACTAGCAATCTGTGTCATATCCAGACAGACATGGCTCACCTATAATAAAAGCAGGACGAACGACCTTATTAATATGAACCGCTTCGAGATAGCAATTATCACGGGCCACTGGCCAATTGGTCCACACGCTGCCAAGTTAGGCATCCCTTTCAACCCCCATTGCCGTAGTTGCGACAACTCACAGCAAAAGGAAACGTTATTCCACTTTCTCTGTGACTGCCCAGCACTAGCCAGAGCTAGGCAGCGCACACTCGGAAAACCCTTCTTCAAAGATCTATCTGAGATCTCTAACATCAAATTCTGCAATATTATTAATTTTCTTAACTCCACAGGATGTATTTGAAAATCACAATCCCAGTTACGCCGCCCCAACATCCAGGTCACGTGAGTTGTGGTATCAAAACGGCGCTATTTGTGTCTCTGGCAGGTTCACCAGTTTCAACCACTTCTACCTACCTACCTACAACTAGATAGACACTTTTGACAATACATATGGATGTCCTTGACAACCGATAAAATGTGTAGAACGCTCCAATAGTACAAACTCAGGTAGTGTTGACATAGAACTTCTAACCAAATTTTTTCCCTGATCACACAACGTGCTAGAAGTTATTTTCTGTCATCTAAAGTGGGTTAGGATTAAGAATATGTGTGTGTCGAGTTTGACCGCATGGGTCATTACTGATTAGTGGCCGCTGCAGATCGATAAAGCCTTGTACGTGTCTTATTGTGAAGTACAATACTGAAGTATTGCCAACCATCCAAAACTGAAACTGTATTTTAATAATAGCCAAAGTCTTATAGTATGGTTCGCGGATAGAGAAACACTTTGAACTTGACAACTAATCGCAACGGAGCTGATATATCAAATTAGAACTTTAAAAGTTATAGCTTGAGTCAACATCTGGTAAAAAGTTTATTTGACATGAGAACATCAATAAATTATTTGATAGTCAAAGGAAAGTGTCTATTTTACCGGCTTCTAATAATACTTAGCTGTCGGGGACTCCAGTACATCAAGTCGTAAATCTTTAAATAAAAAAAAGTTGTTCCAGATGCACTTTTAACTTAACTAATAAACGAACAATGTCCACTAAATATATGACAAATGTACTCATTACTGCTGACATTAATATTCTTTCCATGAAATCATTGTAAGTTCTTTTCTAGAACTGAAAAACAACTAGTCTTGAACCATTTAAATCACTTTTGGACTTGTTTTTGGTTTAGAGTAACTCGTGGAAAAAATGTGTTAAAGAGCCTGACTTCAGTGCAATTTGAGTAGCTATGACAAATAAAGTGTCAAAAACCCACAAACCCACTTATTATGACCATCAGTTCAAAACAGCAATTATTGTGGTTTAAAATTTTAAGAAAACATACTGAAGCTACGTTGGGTAAGCAGCTAATCTTATTTGCTTTTGTAAACTGAGTTCATTTCCATGACGTTGACCTAGTTTTCCAATGATAAGCTCACGTGTTAGACACGAAATTTGGAACAACCACAGTCACGCACAGTTGTTATCGAAGACAACTATGCGTTAAGTGCGTTTTTTTTTTAATCGTAAGCAACACAATTTTATAGTGAAAGTTCATCACCCACAGTTTTCTTCTAGTGTCAATGGCATGGGTTGACCACCATGAATCGAGGAATGCCATTCCTAAATTTAACATGACAACTGAATTTTCATTATGACAACACCGGTAGTCTCCCAGCAATTAATTACCGTACTTACAAGACGCAACAGGTTGTCTTAATTTACAAAAAAAAGCCAACAAAAATGGTGAAATCCCACGTAGTCGAAGCCGAACGACACCCCTCCCTGTGACGATTTTGATCGGAATTTTCTTAGTTACGCATCTTTAAATGTATCTATCTAGTTATTTGCTGGCATGTGTATAGAGACATCTAAGCAAAAGTGATGGTAATTTGTGGCGACAACTTGGCGGGCATCCAACATCTATCTATTGTTGTCGATATTTTTATCAAAGATATGTAGGTACATAAGAATTTGTATAAACAATATAAATTTAGAAAGACCGGGTTTTTTAGGATTTTCTTTGAATCACAAATGAAAGGTTGCTAATTCGTTTTTCGTGTTACACAAATTTCGTAAGAAAAAGCAATAAATTCATGATTGATTGGGCAAAAAAAGGGAAGCAGTCAGTCAGCAGTGTAAATAAACAGAAGTGACTTTATTTCAAAGAAAAATGAGGTCATCCTACATGTGCGTCGACAGCATACAGAAAATTTAGAAAATATATCTCTCAAACACATACCTAAACAAAATTTTTTTTTTGTAACGATGGTTAATCTATCAGAGATACATACATAGATACATACATATGCATATTTGCTCGGGAATTATGAGAGTAAAATTTAAAAACCAGTTTCAGCGGGTATTCCTACCTTTGTAGGTAAATAATTGCTGGGATTGTATCTAGTTTGTATGTATGTATTTGGAAACGTAGAATTTTTTTTTCCCAACATGACTACTGATTCACTGTGACAAGCTAATTGATTTTGCAAGCCCTTGTAGATTATTTAAATAATGCTAGAAAGTTGTTTACACTCATGTACGAGTGGATTTCATAACAACTTAACTGATTACCTTATAATAATGTTCTAAAAACTGTGGGACCGATAATTCCCGGTTTTTTTCAACATTAAATGAGGTAGAACATTGCCCATAACCGGTAAAAAATCGCTCATCACGACCCAATTTTTTGTTTCAAGTCTAGGATAATAATGGAAGTTTGATGATGCCCTTAAAAATACGGATAATTCCAATATCAAGCCTGTGTGCCCTTCATATAATGGAGAATGGGTTATAAAATGAACCACCCTTTTGTTAAAAAGGTCTTAACTCACGTACCTGCTCTTCAAACGTAGAAAAGGAATGGCAACGTATGCTAAACTCATTGAATTCCAAGCTTGACAGCATAATCAAATGGGGTTTTACAAATAAAGTGGGATTTAATGCTTCCAAAACCCAATGCAGTCTTCTGTTATTCAGGCGAAACCCAGATATCCAACCATTATCCATGGATGGTACCTGCATCGCATCCAAAAGACTTTTCGCCCTCGGAGTGTGTGTTAACGACCACATAGTCGAACGCTACGAAACGTCTAAGTCTCCCTAAAATACTTTACCCCCTCTGATCTGGCTTCAATCTATAAGCCGTTCAACCGCCCAAGTCTTTAGTACAACGCTCACATCTGGTCTGACTCAAGTTAAGACTTTATGGTGACAGGGACATTGCAAAGTTGACAACCTAAGAAATGCTTTGTGTCCCTCACTGTTTTATCGTACTTGAATGTAGAATTATCTAGCTAGCTCTGTGTTTCCTCATCTCATCAACTCATTAGCATTGTAAACAAACGTGCATCGGTATATCATTAGCTTCTCCTCTAATTTCCCTAACTCCCCGGCTTTCATTTAACTCATAAACCCTATATAAACAAAAGACACTAAGGTGGGGTATTCGTTAAAAATAAACTCAGCAGTATTTCTGTCTTTCAAACACAGTAGCAACTTGTCTCAGGGACTTATGCCAAGCTTCTTAAGATGATAGTCGAACGAGCAGTCAGGAAGTTTTTAAGAAGCTGAACATCATGCTTGCCTAGTGTGAGAATTCTTTGACTTCAAGTCCTGCTCTTAAATTCCATTTTGACAGTTTCTATTGGTTCCAACTTGAAGTGGCTGCTGGAATAGTGATAGAAGGGAAATGGATCTATAAATGCTGAGTGTCATCTTTGCCTGGCGTGGTCATCGGCAGTTTTAGTAATTTTTTTTTTGTGAGTAGATAGCTGCTTGAAGGTGTTTGGACAACTCTGCAAGATTCAAGTGGCTGATTATAATCAGAGTTTTGCTAAATTTGTAAGCCTGCGAATGGCAATAAGCCTATTTCTTTCATAAAATACAAAACAGGCGTGACAGCTAATTGGCGTTAAGTTTTGCAGAGCGATAAAGTAACGTATCTAGGTTTAATCTAATTCTAATCGGTCAACATTCATCATTCGATGAATTATTTTAAATTCTGACATGGAGTTAGTGCCGCAGATTGGCAGCTACAGCAGGTCTGTATGTAGTTGAAATTTTGAGAATAGAATTCACTCAAGCCCGAAGGCTTCTTTTCATGTTTATTTCTAACATGTGCTGTTTTTTTTTTTTTTAATTTATAGTTACTGATAAACATGCGTGGATATTTTTAGAAAACTGAATCGTAAATATTTCTGCGATATGAGAATGATAAAATTTAGTTTTTTACGAATTTGATTCCTCTGGTTCAGGTTTCTATTTATTTGCTGTTTTAAGAAAAGAAATAGTGGACTGCCCAAAAGGTAGGTACTGCTAAAATGTACGTACCTTTCAAACCCAAGATAGAACGTAAAGTTGTTAAAGTTATTTCATTTGAATTGTTTTCGTGCAAAGACTTGAAAGGTTAGAAAGGGCTAACCAAAGCACCATTGCGATCTATGAAAAAGCTTTAAAGGGACTGAAAAACCTTAACACTTCTCTTCACTCAGAACCTAAAGATTCTATTATAGTCAAATAAATTATATTTCCTCCTGGTTGCTGAGAAAGTAGCTACCTACAACTTGTCCTTGATTTCGAACTTTTCACTGCCATTCGCACAGTATAGGTGTCATATGCTCTTCGATGAATATGTCTTTACGTGTCTGTGAGTCGCAGTCGCATGATATACTTCCACAGAAGGCAATGTTCAGACAGAATATTTGTTGCCATTTTAAGAATCTGCCTAGCTTCCCAACTACCTTGACCTGTGTCTTTCGAAATACGCGCCATGCTTTGAATGCTTATCAGTTTGTCCTGAAGCTTATTTTCGGATGTTCTATCAAATATGAGGATTCTCTTCTAAGTTGTAAAACAAAAATGTACGTAGCTCTATGTTTCCTCATCACTACAACCCGCAAGCATTCATTGAAAACCAACGTGCATAGGTATCTCCTTTGTCTTTCTTCTATTTTTCCTAATCTTCGTTCAAGGGTAGCCATGACCCTTTTAATGCACGCTATTTCTAAAAAAAATATATAAAAATACTAGTTAGACCATTTATAGTCTGTCTTCCTGAATGGTTTGTCTCTTTTGATTGCCTTCACGAGGGGCGAAGGTGGTTAAATGTCTACACCCTCATGTTGTTGTGACGAGGCTACTACACTTTTTGTTAGCAGAAAAGTTACACATTGCAACCAAAATTGAATCGAAAAGCCAAAGAGAAATGACTTAGAAGAACAAAAGATGAGACGGCACGTTTTTTGACAGCCGAAAACTGAACCTATCTCCGCGCAAAGATTAATTTCATTAATTTAAGCCTAATTTGAACATTTTTAAGCTTAAGTCAAGAACCAAAACATCTTAAAATCAACAAATAAAGTTATCAATACAAGTCCCACTCCTCTGAGTCCTAAGTTTATACAAGAATTCAACCAGAATTCGAATTAGCAATAGTTAGTGACATTTTTCTGGACAACTTTGTATAATTTATGACAATTTGCGTGACAACTTTGTGACACTTGCGGAACCGAATCTTTTGTGGGTGATTGCGTGACGCACATATCGTAACATCTAGCATCTATATTTCCTATGAATAATGTTAAGATTTACAGACACAATGAGTTCGTAAAGAAAAGATTGTAAAGAACAGCATCTTTTCCCTTAAACGGATTTTTATTCTTACGAAATGCATATGAATGATCGGATGGGGATGATGTATCACATGTTTGTTGACTGAAGTGCTGGTATATCCACATTCAAGAGCGTTACAATTTTACGATGTGATGAGAACTTTTCTAATAGCAGCACTTCAAACTATGCTATACGTACAAGCTTTAACTGTAGCCTTCTAAAATCAACTGATAAGCCCACTAAATATGACCAATATGGGCTTCGTATATAGAGTGCCTGAAGTCAGCGTAAAGTCGATCTTTACGGACGGCTCTTTTCGGGCGACTTTGAAATTCAACACTCGTTAAATTTCCCTAATCATGGTAGTATCTTTCAAACTGAAGTCACAAACTCACAACGATCAGCCAGGCCGGCACATGGCTGAAGATTAACGCCGAATCCCATGCATACCTTGAGAATTAAGCTGTGATCAGAAAGTGAAGGACTGCCGTGTGTCTTTTGAGTCCTATATTTCTATACGATATTCCAGCGAACTTTGCGGCTGACGAAGTACCCAGACAAGGATCCCTGTGTAGACAGTAGGAATCTTGACCGTATCAAGGCACCTAGGTAGCTGTTTGTTAAAAACAAATCAGAGAGCTGTCACCAGTGCATTCACGAGTATTGAGACAGATGCAGCCAAAATTGGCAAAACTAAGTATTTGATGTCAACAAGCATGGGCACTCAACAATGGCGAATTCGACAGAACGTCACAATAGACAGCTATTACTTCGATGTGGTAAGGGACTGTGTCTACATTGGCTCTGCTATCGTTCCTTAAAACAACATCTCATGAGAAGTCAAAATAAAGTTTAACTCTTGCCAATCGTAGTTTCTTTGATGTAGACAGACCTCAACTAACTGGGAGTGTGTTACTGAAGGCGGTTAGCTAAGGACCGGACTGATTGGAGAGGCTTATTGGTTGAGGCCCCGGTTCACTCTGAAATTTAGCGACACCTTAGTCTGTTCCAGACTACTTAACAGATTTGACCTAAGCTGGATCTGAAACGCTCTAATAATCTCTCGCTTAGCAGACTGTGCGTCAGCCAAATGATAGACGTCAGCACCAGATACTACCTTATCGGCAACCGTACAAGGCTTAGCCTCTTCGCAAATGATTTTTCTAGAAGCTGTAGAAACAAAAAAGGAGGTAGAGAACCGGTCTCTTCGATCTGGCACTGCGTAAGGTTTAATTGTATCCTAGGCTTCTTTCGAAGCTCCCAACGGTTTGACAAGTAAGTTCGGTAATTCGTTTAAAGACAGAATGAACCTCCATAGTTTGCTGACTGACACTAGCTAGGTAGATAAAAGTAGTTGTCTGGTAAGTCCTACCACAAACAAAAGTACCAAGTAGGTACATACCACATTGACACACAATAGTTGCGACCGGCTTTTCTATAAAACATCAAACAATCCTTCCTTGTAAAATTGTTTAATTGGACCATTAAATTAGTTGATCACATTCGCATCACTCAACACGTGAGTTTTGTGCTGAGTAATTGGCAAAAGAACCGACAAAGTTAGATCTCTAGTTGCTAGACAAGTACCTACATTTTGATATTATTTATGATGTGGGGTTTTCAAATTCTCTGAGTCATATACAGTTGTTCAAACAGTGACTGTTGCTATTTATAAACTCAAGTGTCATTGCTTTTGGAAACAATCTTTTAAACAGCAGATCACTTCTAAGCCTTAGATTAGAGAGTTTGTTTGGTTAAAACAAATGGCAACATCGATCCATATTTTCAATTATCCTGCAATAAACCTTGAACTGAAAAGTTGGTACAAATTGCAGTATAACTCCAAGTAGTATGTTCTTGAGAAAGGCCCCAATGTCTGGCAAACTCCCAATTAGGTCCCATGAATCAAAAAAAAAAAAAACCAATTATTAGCATGAGTTTATGGGTGGATGAGGTAATGGCCGACCTTGGGAGTAGAGAAAATTTCTATCCCCGAAGCTTAAGCTTAAAAAACAAAATATTTCATAGGGAAGCCGGCAAGAATACCACTTAACACCAACGCCCTCTAGGCTTCCTTGCACACATTCATAAAAAAGCAACAATAAACGAGATAATTTTGAAGAAGACTCAAGTAGGGGTAATCAAATTCCAAATTCACTTCATAAGACAACGCAACAACTTGCATGATAAGTCCAATGTATGCACACAGTTTATTCAACAAAACAATTTTCACTTAAGGCTTGTGTTCTATTTCTATTTCTTCTTTCCGGTTTTTTTTTTTTATTGTTATTCTCATATTTCTTTACACTTTATTCTCTCTTTTTCACTCTAGTGTTTATCAGATGGTCTGTCTTTGTATAGAATTTCATGTGTTGCCGCGTGACTCACGTCATTATTAGCACTCGCTACCACCACGAATACATTCTTCTTCTCCGGAAATAATGAAGAAAATCTATCTCAACTCTCGAGCTTATAGCTAATTAATCATAAAACTTAAACTAACACACACACACCTTTTTGTTTGATTTATTTTATTTTATTTTTGTTTGTTTTATTTGAAAAACACTTAGACGTATGAATAATTAACTTTCACTTGTCTGTTGCGAAACTAGATTCTATAGATACTTCTAGTTAAATGTTAAAAATGCACTTGCACTACCCGAAGGGATGGGAACGAACCTTTAAACTGGTAACACTACGATGTCAACAGGAAGACGAACACAACAATAGTGAATGAAGCTAGTGTAGTCTGGGTCTTTTAAGCGCACGGCGTTTTTCATTGGGAATGGTTCATAGTGGAATTGTGAATGTGGAATGTGGATTGTGGAGATGTTTACAAAAAAAAGTGAAAGCTTTTCGTTACGTGACGTTAAAGTAACTTAACGTAATGTTGTTGAAGTGGTGCCAAGTTTACTTTTCTGCGGGACTTTTTTCCATTTTAATTCACTTTTCAAATTTCCTTTTAAGATGAATCGAGTTAATCTTCCTCTGAAACAGCTTCTGGCCACTAACAATTCCAAAGATCATTTTCAATGAAATTTCAGCTGTCAGCTATTAAGACAAGGCCAATCTGCTTGTTGCATACTTTGCAGACAACTCAAGGACAATAGATTGTGCTCAAATTCTCATACAGATATACTAAGAGGTGTCAACATTGATAAATCTGCTGGTCTAGGTGTTCCTTCACGTTGCTAAAATCACTGCGTATGCTTCTTCATCTCTCCCACTCATCTGGTCCCTCCTACTAGATAGAAAACTGAGTTTGTCTAATCCGTTGAATCTTCTATTATCTACAACTACTCTCCAACATTGCACTTACGTCCCAAGCTTATGAAATATCTCGATTCACAAAAACTTTTCAGTTGCACCGGTGATTTGATGGAATATCTCACCAAGAAGTGGAACGAATCCCTCCATCATTTTGGTGGAATTAAGATTGTTGCGCCTGATATTTCGCAAACATTTAACAGAGTTTGACTGCATGCATTTCAAGTAATTTTGGACGGTTTCCGGTCCACAACTCACTATATAGATGCTGGTGTTCCACAAGTTTCCGTTTTGTCTCCGACTTCTAATTCAGTTCATCCTTTCGCTGATGACAGTATCCTTAGTTTTTCATATTCGTTCCCTCACTCTAGGAACTGCTCATTGGACATAAACAGGTCTCTAGCTCTAAAAACAGCCAGTTGCACTCCACCCCTTTAACTTTTCACATGCAATACTCGCCATGCTTCGAATGTACATCAGTTTACCCTTAAGCCTGCTTTGTTTCCTAAGCCGTACAACGTGAAATGATCTTCACTAGCATTTAAAACCAACATGTATCGGTATCTCATTCGCCTCTCCTTTCACTTAACTAACAGTCGTAGATGGCTAGGACATGTACAGAGTACAAATGGACGTCCAGAGAGACAACACAGTAAAGGAAGGCCTTAACTTTAGTGGTGCACGCAAGTGGAGATTGAACTCAAACAATTAAATGTGCTTAACTGGTATCAGCTGGCCAATGATTGGGCTGGAGAGACTTATTAGTTGAGATCCAAAACCACAAAAGACTGTAGAGCCATGAAAATTCGTGGATGAGATGATGCTAGCCCTGACAAACCAACAACAAATTGTCCGTGATCAAAGACAATTCAAGGCGTTTGGTCAGGGTAGAGACTATTGCACTCTCCGTACCTCGTTAAGTAAGTAAGTATTAAAAAGTCTGGGCTCCACAGTGTCATCGAATTTTCCACGAGTTTTGCAAAAAGTGGTGTCACTAAGCCCCAGCACATTGAGTTGTTTGGCGAAAGAGTAGTAGCCCATAAGAATGCACCTTCGATTGTGTTCACAAAAGACCCAACAGTCAACGGAAGCCTTAACCGAGGATGCTGGCAAACCCTCTTACTCTGGTTAAAGCCAATCGAGAATCCGAGCAAAATCAACGTTAAAGCCAAATTTGGTTGCCATTGCAACAGAAGGCATACCCATGACACACTAGGATCACTATCGTGCAAGATCATCAAAACTCCAATGGAAGTCGTGCCAGAAACCGCTTCTTTTTACACGAAATATAGCTCTTTCAATTCTGTCCTACCTTTAGGCACAGATCAACGAGTCTTTTTTGTACACTCACAGATCCAAATAGACGTCGGTATCTACTACGATAGAATCTAGCACTTCCCTTAGAAATAACAATAATTGCATCTTTCAAACCTCTGCAGACAACGGCAGTCACATCAAGACTTGAAAGGGTATTGCAATCGTCCTGATAAGTCCAAAATATGCCTACTCCACTCACTTGGTGTTAATTAACTAATGTTCCTTGTTTCCCCTCCAGCAAAGCCATGTAACATCTAATTAAAACCCACTTTGCCAAGGATAATGTCCTCCGAAAACCCACCTATCAAAGGCAATCAAAAGCATTATCAAAATTAAAGTCCTGAACCTATAAGTACTGCAAGTCATTCGACACAGCGGACAGTTATCCCCAAAACTTCTTTTACTCATAAACCTCCTTCCAGCTACATCATGGACAAATTTCTACACAAAGTTGCTTACTACATTCGAAAAGTCTTAAGGACTGTTTCAGATAATTTCACTGAGTTTACCCAGAAAACTGCGTTACATGGTTTCAAGTATATTGGCAGTAGAAGTCTTTCTATTTTGGAAAGGTAAGTGGGGATATGGGGGGTCCTTTGCAGCGACTTTTAATTTTTCCTTAAAGACTCTACTTCCTTTCTTCCTTTATGATCATTCTGGCTTACGTGGTTCTCCTCTGTGTGGAGATCTATGCCAAGTGGGATAGTACACCCGTGATAGTAGGTTTTAGCCCAACTCCGGTTCTGGTCACGAAATTACCATTCCCAACTATCACGATCTGTAATGTGAATCAGGCTCGTGCTAGCAAAGTTCAAAATTTTTCCAGGTTAGATGGAACCGTTAGATGAATCTTTAAGCGATGTTTTGACAGCTTCGCTATATTGCAGAACCTCTGTGAACTATTCCATGCTGCAGACGCTTTGTTCGAGGTCCGTTGACAATGTGAACCCCAGTGAAATGGCAGATATCAAGAACCGAACAATGTTTCAGACGTTTATAAGAGAGGTAAGGTCTTAGCCTTGTATACACAAGATCATACTTTATTGTTTTAGAGCGCCCAACCCTGTGAGCGGCTTTTAATCGAGTGTAGATATGGCACAGTTCCAAAAAAGTGTGAAGACATCTTCAAGTCGGTACTAACCGATGAAGGACAGTGTTGTACGTTCAATTCCTTGCACCCATCCTTCGTTCTAAGGAAGTAAGTTCGATTGAAACAGACCGCCGTCATTAGAGTTCTCTTATTTTATGATTTTTAGACAAAGATCTTCGGACGGCCTCATTCAAGCCGACGGACACGTAGGTGTCGACTGGAACATAGAAGATGGATTCCAGCCCCACTTGCCTGAGTTATTTTATCCTCGAGTGGCCTCTGGTAAATATGAATCTTTCGTATTGTCACTGGTTTGATCGAGCACCTTTTGCAGGAGTCGGAATCGACTTGGGCTTGTCAATCGTCATCAATGCCGATGTGGATGACTACTATTGCACGTCAACAAATGGACCGGGCTTCAAGGTAAATCTCTACACAACTGAGCTTGTTGTCGGCGCTGAATTGATTCGTTTAAGGTGCTGCTTCACAATCCCATCGAAACACCGACACTTCGAGAGAATGGTCTGTTTGTACAGGCCGGATCAGAGATGACATTTCGAATCGCTGCCGATCGTTCCGAGGCCGCAAACGATATTCGTAGCTTCAGTATCAACGATCGTCAATGTGCCTTTCAGTCCGAACGTCGACTAGCACATTTTAAGACCTACACAAGAGCGAACTGTCAAGTCGAGTGTATGGCAAATGTCAGTGCAAGGCTATGCGGATGTGTTGACTACTATTTACCAAATATTTGGACAAATGTGTCGGCTTGCAGTTTGAAAGATAAAAAATGCATTGCACCGATTCTATTTCCGACTCCGGATTTATCTACCAAGACTAAAGTGCCAAACTGCAAGGACTTGTGCATGCAGGGATGTTTTGATTTGTCTTTTAATCCGGCTAGGTTTACGATTCCCTTGAGTTCCGGTGGATACATGATAAAGAACCAGATGTTGGAGAAGTTCAACTCTACCTATCTCAGGGAAAATATAGCCGTGTTGCATTTCTATTACAAATTTTCAAATTTTGACGGATACATGAGGACGAGATATATGGGTGCCACTGAGTTTATGTGTAAGTTGGCTAGACAATCCTTTTGACGAGGAGAGTTCAAATGAATTTTTGTATTGTTGTAGCCAACCTCGGAGGACTTATTGGACTTTTAGGATTCAGCTTTATATTAGTAGCCGAGGTTTTGTGCTATTCGATATTGAAACCTTTAAGGCCGGTCTTCAATTGGATTTGGGGTTTACGTTTGAAAACAGGAAAGAGGACCAAGGTGAACGTGACACGGACTCATCCGTATCCCAGAGAAAGCATTGCAAGAAGAAAGATTGGCAAATATTGGGGAAAAAACATTTACGGAAGTCGGTGAAGGAGGCTATATAGTTGGTGTTACATCTCTGTACATTATAAAATGATTTTTTTAAAATGTGTGTTGTTTTTTTTTTTGGAAGACTGTAAGCTTACTTAGACGCTTAAGGACTTGTTTTTGTACAATCTTTTAGAAAGAAAAGTTGTACCCAATCTTCAAAATAGGCGACAACTGCTGCCCTTAACCGAACTTAGAGAGAGCTGTCTGATATTTAAACCTGTTTTTCTATATTTTTCGAGCCTGAAACAAAAATGCAACATTCAGCACTCTGATTGAAAGCCCCTCAGGATCTATCTGCGTAGTAAGTTCCATTACGTAGGTTAACATTTAAACCACCTTTCAAGCAGCCGTCTCTCTGAAAGTCAATTGAAAAATAATTAAATGGAGAAGTCTAATGAAAGTATTTGACTTTATAAGAAACCTCGTGAGAGAGTGCAGCACTTGTGACACATGTCACTCAGCCGTTAACCTATATCTCTAAACGCCAATCATTTATAATTTCATTTAATTTGCATGCATAATATGTCCCAGATTTGCTCGTAGAACTAGGTGAATTGTTCGTAAGCAATGTACCAAGAGGACAAAAACCACGACAATTATCAAAACCCATTATAACTGCATGCTCTCCAGCTATCCCTACTCGAAACCTACCCTCGTCAACCCAACACTCTTTAATGGCAATAGAAAGGGACCACTGACCTAATGTCATGCGAAATATGATTGCAACTTGCAATTCCCCGAACTGGGTCATCGTGATAAATGCGCTGGAAATCATTTTTTTAACTACACCCTCATTCCATTGATTTTATTAGAGCGCAGGGAACTGATAGGCTACAAGGAGGACTGAACTTTTGCGGTGAGAGTTGGGGGTGGAGTAGTTTTGTGAAAAGTGGGTGAAAAGGAATGTGAGCAATTTCACTTCGAGGATGTGTGTGTGTGTCCAGAATACGTTCCTGAACGTATTTAGGTTAAAAGCTAACAAAACTGGTAATCCAACTGCGATAAGATTGCGATAACTGACTTTAGATGGGCGCTGATTGACATTTAAGTTCCTTACTGGATATTGAACTTAATGAACATGTGTCACGCTCTGTTCTAGTTCTGTTTTTCATTTGCTCCTTGTGGATGAACGTTATATTAGAGAGAACTCAAAATTGGTGAGACGAAGAAAATGTATCGGAAATTGATAGGTGTCTTGGGAAACGGATGAGTAGTTACCGAGTCAAGCCTTTAAAGACAGTTCCTCAAGAAAGTTAATCCAGTTGTGACACTTTGAAAACATTTCTCGCCTTAAGCGGCTGTAAGCAGAGTAAATCTGACCAGCTTTGGTCGGTGGTGAGGGTATACATTTTGTGAGGCATTGAAAAAGTTTTCAAGGCAGTTAAGGGCTCAAACAAAAACCGGTGGCTTTGACGTGAATCGCGCTTAGGGAAGATCTGACTGGTAAGCATAGAAGGAGAACCATATTGGGGCATTCCTGCCGGAAAGAGTCCTCTCGGTTTTGGAACTCCATATAAAGCCTGCAACGCAAATCTGTTATAGACTTCTTCACATGCAAATGGTCAAAGTTTTTGCGTTTGGGTGCATCATATCTTGTCCAATACTTAAAAACTTGTCTATTTCAGTTCCCACTACTCTCATATAAGTCAGTTGGTGTCGACGATCTTTATGCTTCGTCATGCTTAGAGTTTTCCAAAACGTTTGAGTTGTCTCTAGCTCTTTCCAAGTCCCTCTAGTATTTTTCAAAATATGCTACACTGATGTAAAAACTTATAGTTTATCAACATCTAGTTGTGACTCTCCATTAAATTATAGTTTTTCAGGAGTTTGACAATCACTCCCTTCATCTTCCTGGAAGATCCTCCCTTTTCAAGCTAGTTCAACGGTTTATCATAGAAAATCTTGAACGAAATGCCATCAAATACATACCTTCTCTTCCAGAGCACTGTTCTATGAGTATTCACACAGACAGGCTAGAGGAACCTCACAACGACTTTTGTGGGTGCTGAAGCTACGAAGAATCTGTTCAGCAACTTCTTTGTGACTGTTTTGTCCAGCTTGGAAGGAGAATAAGGTTTCTCGACAGCCAATTTCTTCGACGAGCTAAAAGACTTAAAAAAAATAAGCTACACGACCTTTTGAGATTTGGTATCTTCATCCGCAGTCAGTGCATTCCTTTTCTAGGTTCTCAGTTCTAGTCATAATTGACTCAACTTTTGGTGCCTGGAGCCGTAAGGCACCCACCTCCTTAACCCAAGCCTAGTGTAGGTACCATGCAAGAAGCCATCCAAGCCGCGTTAGAAAATAGCTGAGTTTGTGATGTCGGATAGTGCTGAAAGTTAGCGTCATAGCTGAAGTCACTATCTTCCTAAAGAAGAGTTGAAACAGTTGTCGAAAAATCCAAAGTGAGACAAACTTTAATAAAATGTCACCATCGACAGAACACAGATAACATGGCACCAGCTTAGTGAATCTTCCTACCGCAGCACCCAAGCTCTCTATTTTAAGGCCACACTCTCTGTGATGAGAGGATCCGAACTCTAAAGTGGGAGGTGAGAGAAGATGCAATGCTCGTAGTTGACGTAAACTATGTCAAAATAGCATTCTATCTTCCAATGGACTTAGATACACAAATCCAGTTTTCAAATTTATTCCAAGTGACAAGTACAAACAATCTCATCTCACTTGCACCACATTCCATTTAAATTCGATTAAAATCATTTTTCAAACTAAACCCATCAGTCAGTTGCCCCATTTCGAAAAGCAGAAAGGAACCAACAAATGGTTTATTCCAAAAATCCAAAAATCCAAACAGACAAATTGGGAAATTTTTTTCACCCTGCCCTAGAAGCGCGTCATAAACGCAAAGTCGTAAGCACTTTCCTCTATTTTTAGAGTGTAATTCGGCCCCAAAAAAAAAAAAAACAGTTCCCATATAATTCGATTTAGCAATAGGGATTCAATTTTTCTCAGATCGACACCCAACTATCTATCGAAGAACCGTGTACAGTGTGAATTATGTTGAAATCAATAAACAAACTTGCGGCTATGACTCAGATACTCGTACGCAGATCGCGATCGTCGTCCCTGGGAAATGAACATGTTCCAGAAGTTCACGTTGCATTTTCTTAGAATTATCAGCGGTGGAATATTCCAAAGAATCCCTTCATTTCGGACACAACTGCATACAATGTACTTCAGAGATACTTACAGAGGTACTTGAAAAGAAAACATTGTGTCGTCGTCGTCACTTTAGAGTGCCAGTCGAGGGTAGGGGGTGTGGAAATTTTTATTAACACTCTTGGAATATTAGCTGCTTCTACAATTAGGCGTGCAAACACTAGTTGAACTCAGCGGAACGTGCCATATGTTTTCAATCAAATAGCAAGGGGTACCACCACACCCGTGACCCATATGTACCGGGACTAGAGGCAAATCGTTAAGAACTAAGAACTCAGTGCTTCTGTGCAGAGTGGAACGGCTAACATTGTAAACACAACTTTTTAATTACAAATTCTTGCGAGACTAGGAAAAACGAGTGTAAGAACGAAAAGAAAAATCCACCATCCAGCAGCGATTGCACCCACACATCCAACTCATTATGAATTCGAAAAAAAAACCAAACGATTGGTTTGTGTTTTCGGGAGGCTTCAGTGAATCTGATTGCTAGAGCTGACATCAGTCGAATCTAAGAGTGGTCACGTGCTGAGTGGCCAAACAGTGTCGCAAAAAAAAAAAGTAAAAACGGTTCCCGATCTTGAATTCGCGACGACGCGGGTTGACAATACATAATTGCGTGTGTACGGTTCGGTTTTATTTTGGATTTTGGACTTAGGAGTCATAACCATAAATAAAGTTTGGTGAAGTCACGAAAAGCCCACACACGTCAGGTTTCTTTGATTAAACTGTTTTAGCCCGCAGCTGTACCGGTATTGAGCCTAATTCTACACAAGGTGCAAGTTAAGGTGCAATATTTGCGGGGGTTTATTTAAAGAAAGCTTTGCAATTCCAAGGACGTGGAGTTAAAGGTGTTTACAAGTTCTCAGACTTTTTGAATTGAAATATGACTATGTTCTAAGTTTTAACCTAGAATTGTGATATATAATGGGAAGCAATGCGTCAGCCATGCGCATCTGTTGATTGTTTGTTTAGTTTAGTGTTTTTTTTTTTGGTTGCTAAAAATACAGGAAATGTTGTCATGTTTTAGTTGTTTTGATTACTTTTAGCGAATGTTGTTTTACCACAAAGAGATGTGTGTTCCCTGTGAACTGAAACGATCGTATTTTTACGTTAAACAAACAATTTTTTAAGTGAAAATTTAAAATTATGACTCATCTTAGGAAAGACTATTAAGTGTCTTGCATTTCGTACGTCATCGTTGTTGATGTATCGATTAGGAAAGGAAAATTGAGATCTTTTATTCTGATGATTTGTCTCAGGAGTGTCAGTCTAGTAACCAGTAACCTAAGCACTCGATCTTAAAAAAAACAAGCATTGTTCTAGTCCCTTTTGCTAACTTTTTTAGCAAGTCCCCGATCCTTAAAGGCGTTGCAGGCCTACTGCCACTTTTTCAAACAAAGCAGCACGGCTTCCGCAATAGCTTGATCCCCACGACAGAGGTTCGGTATTTCTGGTCATTTCGAGCTTGAGAACTGCGATTCTCTGGGGAAGAGCATTGTTGTTTATTTGCTCGATGTGTCTAAATAAATCCTTATCTTGATACAGTTTATAGAATTCGCGGTGGCATAAATAGTGTTCTATAGAGCATCACCTTTGTCCCTCGGGGGCAGCTTTAACCACATCTGTTTTGCTTAATCCTCATTCCTAGGGTTATTCTTCTCTGGATCTGCACTAAGGTGACATTTGTGGAGGTGGGAAAAATCGCTTATTAATTTGAAGTTAAAGCTGCAGAAAGTCGTGTTTTGTTCTTAGTTGTGAACCGATAGATCAACTTTCATTGCTTTCTAGAAAAACTTGTTTCGCCTTTCCTTTTACAATTGCGGTAAATGTTCTTACTACGGCTTATTAAGAGCGTGCGATGATATCAATATTGTCCATAGCTAGATGGGCAAGCAGCAAATAGTGCCTTTTGTGATTACGCCAACCCTACGCACTATTTGCTTTAAGACGAAACAGTCAGCATTTGATGCACGCCTGGAACAGTTTCGAGGAAGTCTTTCCAAGATAGTATCCGTCAGTAGTTCTCAAGAGCCTTAAGAATGTCCTTTCTACAGAGCTGATAGTCTAATCGTCGGGCACGGTATGCTTCCTACCAAAACATCGCCTCCTTACTTGAGTACCTCCAATGCAAAGCCATCAGGACCGTAGGCTTTACTAGTTTTTAGCTTGGTCAACCTTTTGCAGACTAGGAGGGAGAGACTTGTTAACCGACTGGATTTGGGCTTTTTCCTTCTTTAACACTGATTTCTTTTTTTAAAAAAAGTCTGGATGTTGTTCCTATCGAGTTGATCTTTTATTTCCCTAGTCCTCTTCAAACTGATGTTCAGTTAAGACCAAAGGTAGATCCATTTTGGTGCCACTGTATGTTAAATGCTAGAGCTGAAAATCTACTCCTGAAACCATTTAAATTTCTTAATGCAACAGTTCTGGCTGACCTGACTGGCAGTGATCAGATCATTGTAATCGTTAAACGCTCAAACGCTGAGACTGTCCACCTGGAATGCAATGTCCTGCTATAATGTGAGTTTCGAAAAATTGTCGCTTTTTAATAAAATTAATGCTTTGGAACTCTTAGCTCTATAAGATAGCTATCAGATACTCATTAGGACAACTTTCCACGCAAAAACAGCTTGATTTGGATGCACAGCATGGAGGGAACTATCAAAGCCTTCTTCCGTGCATGAAGCCGTATATTTTTATGTGCTCAGGACCAAGGACTGATTTTCTTCAGACTCTGAGTGTCGAGTTAGGAATATAGTCGAATTTTTATAAACGACTTCAGGACCAGGGATGGTGCTGGTTTCCTAGTTCATGCAGACAACATAAGACAGCACTTTTTCGGGCTGAACTAATGGATTTGCTACATTCGGGAATGCAGTTCAAAGACTGAATTTACTTAACCCTATTTGTATGAGAAGCCTATAGATTCGAATTCAGAGAAATTCTTCCCTGAAACTTGCATATCAAGCTCATCGGAGGACGGATCCTCTCTGAAAACAGAGTGGAACCGCTTGCCTTTCTAGAATCGATAAAGTCTCACTTTGATAGTAAAGCTAGAAGAACAGCTAATAGCAGGTGAAATAATATCAAAACTTTTCTTCTGTCGAAACAGATCTGGCCTAACCTCGATTTGAGGAGAACAGGAAGACTTCTGTCCGTGAACAGGAAACTTATAAGAATTATGGTAAGAGCCCTTACGGGGCATTGTCTAATTGGCAGGCATGCCATCAGAATGGGTGTACCTTCTAACGATTTCTGAAGAAGCTGCAGAGATGAGGAGGAAGAAGAAACGACTGCACACCTTCTTTGTACATGCCCTGCTCTTTCAAAGCTGAGGAGGAAAACACTAGGAGAGTACTTCTTCAATGATCTTAACGACCTAGCCAGACTCGACATCTTTAGGATTAAGAGTTTTGTATGTAGATCAAATTGGCTCGGCACAGGATAGGGTTCACACCGATACGGTTACTCAGGGCTTATACTCCTTTTATCCTATAGGAAGTTCCACATGTGAGGTTTCTGAGACTGGTTTCCGGTTTCTACACGCGGTATCACAATGGACCTTTGTTCTGGCCTAAGTGGGTCCCTGCTTAGTGGGGACAGCCGCCCAACCTTACCTTAGCTTATTGGATATGTATTTTCGATTTGCTTGCAGCTTCAATTAGGGCTTGACATTGATTTTTAGCTCCATAACTCAAAAACTTGCAATCGGCTTTCTTGGAAAGTGAAATAGTGGATCTGCTTTCAAAAGCTGATTGCTCTAGCTTCGTGTCTCAACATTTTCCGACAAATAGACTTAACCATTATCCTGTTGAACTCCCTAGGATAATTAATTTCATCAACTTTTTGTGGGTTATGTTTTGGAACTTCTCTTGGACTTATTTAAGCAGCAGATGGGTGAATATTCTTTTTTGGTCCTTCAGAAAAATCCTGAGATACTTTCAATATGTTTGAGCTGTTATCAAGCCGATGTTTCCCCCAAAAGATCTTGACATTGAAGACCTTCAATATAATGTTGGCATCAAATTTATACATGAAGAGTTCAGGGAAACCCTCAATGAAGGTCATACAAATTCGTCTTCACACAATCTTTAGCTGCCCTGATTGTGCGAATATAAAGTGTACCGAATATCCTTATCTTCCATGTAGTCCATCAAATTTCAAGTTCATTCTTTCAGGCTGCGATAATCTTATGACCGCAGTCATAGTCCATACAAAGCATCACTTTCATTCATCGACATAGTAAGACCAATTTCCGTTGACAACGTTTGAGATAGCTAAATATTCTTATCATGCAGAACCAATTTTAGAACGTGCTCATATAACTGTTGAAAAACTTCTTCAAAATTAACCATAAAATTCATTAATTTTTTTCAAAATAAACTTTAAGATAATTGAATTCGAAATAAATGCCTAAAATTTCAAAGGAATCCATTGGTAAGTGTGACTTTTTCTAAATATTCATCTCATTTGTCGTAGGGTGACGGCATCTCCCATTTATCAGGGAATACGTTCCTTGAAAGTCGTCTTATATCTTTTGTTAGTCACGGTCGCAGGGTAATGAAAAATTTGACCAAAATGCGTGACGGCATATGTATCATAGTTTAGTTTTTAGACATAAAGACTCCAAAATAATCTGTTAATGTGTATTTGGATGATTAAGTGCGATGGTAAACACTTGTATGTTTGTTTTGATACTGGGGCGCATTGAGATTCGGACGGAACATAAACAAAGTCTTTCATTAAGGAGACATATGGCTCCAGCTGGTTCGTTTCGGTTGAGTATATCCGAGTGACCTAATTTTTTTTTTTGATGACAGTCTGGCACGGATAATGATTTCTGTAAGGTCATCGATTGCTCTTACTTAATCGAATTGTGTAAAGGCTACATAAGAAGGCCATTTTACTGAGGTCCTTCTTGTTGTAAGTAAGAAGAAAAAGGAATCATAGCCTGATGCTTCTCATCAGTAAGAGGAGCTGCTTCCTCATTTTGACGGATACAATAGCCGTGTTTTTTTCAGAACTATACTTACTTCAGTCAAAAAAACGATTCATACTCAGTAGCAGCCGCACCAACCAATTGGTTTGCGGCTCGATTTCTTTATCTTCATTTGACAGTTTTCAAATGTCAAAACCGAGGAAAAGCAACAAATACGATCGGCTTAGAGCTAATTTATGAGATTTTTCGCGCTCTGGTGATCAACTTGTGTAGTTCTATCCTCACTTGCTGCTACTGGGGAAGTTATCGCCACTTGGTGTGTTGTTATTGCTTTGTGTGTAAAATTCTTCTGGGCTGGGTATACAGCTCCCGAAAAAAACAGGGCTAATACCATAACCAGATCAGAATCCACATCAAATAATAACTTTTTCGAGAGGCAAAGGATAACAGCGAAGTTCATCATATTCAGGAGCATTCTCACATAACAGGGAACAAGACACGAAAGGGATATGTGACCTACAGGCTGTTTGAGGTACCAAAATTAGAAAGACCTACACTTCCGTTGATTTTGTCTTGACTATAGAGCCATAGGGCGTCAAAAACGCCTTCTGATTTCTATAACGTGTTTTAGCTTTCTCTTTGATTCATCCTCAACTGTTCTGCCCCACGTTTGGTAAGGGCTTTCTAATATTTTGCTTGGTTAAGTAAGTAAGATGTGACCAATCCACTACTGATTTTTTTTTCTCCAGATCTTGGTAAACATTCAGAATGAAGCTACTGATTTGCCGGTGCAACAGCCAGTTCGGTGCCACACAATGGTATCGACTTCTTTGCAAAAGCAGACAAACATAATCAGAGCAGTCTAGGTTTCTTATATGAGCTGTTGTGACTCAGTTCCTTCCTTAACCTGCTGTAGGAAAAGTATGTAACCATGTTGTACACCGCTTTGGACTTCAAAGTCCTCTCAACCCTTATCACCTTCGTGTGTAGCCTGAGCTTTCTAGCGCAAACCAACCAAACGAAATCACAATTCATCCTGTCGAAGGCTTTCCCGAAGTCGATGAGAAATAGATACCTATAACCGAGATTTGAATTTGATGTATCGCTCTAAAATGATCCGTAAGGTGTTTATGTGGTCAATGCAGGAAGGACCTGAGTAAATCTTTCAGAACTATCATCGCTACGGTGTTGACGAGTGCAGGGACCATGCCCATAGCTGTCTAAATTCCATTCTCTTTCCGAATATCCTTCTTGGACTTAGACTGAGCATGTCCTCTTTCTCTTTATAAACATATAAAGCCGTATTTAGCTCGGCTTGCAGGGCCTTATTTTTCTTGAGTATTCTGATTGTTTTTATGATCTTGGCTTGGTGAGAGGTGCAAAGTGAATTCGCAAATTTACAAGGCCTATGATTCGACTTATTATATCAAGTATTCACTTGCTGTTGCCGTACATGGGACTTGGAAAAGTTATACCTCCACTACCAAAGGCAATATTAGACTTAATAGAGTACATTGACACCAGAAGATTTGGCTTTGTAAATATTTGACGCGACTTTCCGTAGAGAGCCTCCTCTTCCAGAGATTATATTTCAGGCAGCAAAAGCCCTGAGTGGAAGTCCACTAGATTCCTCAAGCTATTTCTCAATAGCCTAGCCGAAGCTGATAGTACAGTTGACCCAATTGACGACGTACAGAAAATTTCAGGTCCCAAGAACGCGAAACCTGAACCAGCCGTAAACAGCTCCGACATTGTTTTATCGGGTGTAAGACATCGAAGCAGCACTTGACTGAGCGGGACCTCACTGCTTTAAGCGCTGCCTAACTCTCTGAAAAAAATGTATTCTAGCTTTTCTCAGGGTTAATCCTAGCGCAGAACACATTGGGATACATTCCCATTCGTACTGAGACTTTGATGTTGGGTATCGGGCCTGTGAACTAGATCAGACTCCTCGGATAAAAACACATACATACATGGCGGCACGAATGGAGAGAAGTGACCTTAACTGACGAACTGGTTTCTTCAGTAACAAAATCTTGTTTACCTAGGTTAAAGGGTTGGCATTGTGTTCCATGACCTAGCAACTAAGCAAATTCCTATGTAACTACCAATTCCGATTCCGACTACACCACAGTTTGACACTTTCGGTTTCTTTTCAGCTACATATGTATCACCGCCTTTCACCTTAAGCTATACCGTAGTCTGAAGGTCAATGTTAAACCTTGTCGGAGTTTATTTTCATTACAAGCTTCTTATAACGGTTCTATTTCATAAGACTCTCATAACATTTATTTCAAAATACTTTTATATATTTTCTAATTACCAAGAAACGCTTAAACACTCATTAAGCTATAAAATGTAAAAGCGGGTAATAAAAAAAAACTGGTTACGGTAGATGTACATAAATCATTTAAAAAAAAAAATTCAAATACTAGACTCTTCCCACGTACGACTTTTCTTGTGCAATAGTGTACGAGTACATGGAATAAACGAAAACGGCCAATGCACCATGATTTGAAATATAAAAATGTGTTACATCACTTTTTTTTTTCTCTCATGTCGGCTGATGTATAAAGAAAGCCGAAGCCCCTGACAAGAGGCCTTATCAGTGTGACTCTCTTGAAAAAAAAAAAAAATGAAAAAAAAGTGCGACACTTCAATTCAAATGCAATTTGCACACTTAATCTCGTTGAAGAATAATAAGAATATGAACTGTTCGTTAGTATAATTGGGCATATTCTATAGAAGCTTCAATGAATCACATACTTAGATCGTTATCTAATCACATATGATACTCGTACAACAACGTATTTATAATAGAGACGCATTCGAAGTCTTAAAAATGTTTGATAAAGTTTTTCGGTAGCCGGCAACGCCTTATTTTATTCGCAAATGGATTGCTGAACAAAGTTAGGAGTTTAATCAAGATATGATGCACTGACAGTACAGAGTAATTTTTAGACCCAGAAATCGACCATCACACAACCCTTGCGGACAACCTTTTTGCACTTTCTGTCACTTGGTAAACAAGTTACAAGTGTGCTACTGTAGAATAGGACACTCCTCAATTTTCGCTGAAGTTCTAATGAGCAATCCAGAAGCAAAGGACTTTAATGCGCCGTCCGACGCATCGCATTCGGATATGGAAACAAGTAGGACTCAGTATTAACAGAGTCCTTTAAACTATCATTTGCATATAAATCGATATGTAACAAGGACATCGACATTTAAAACAATGGTCTGGCCGCACTTAAGCCACTGGAATTCAATAACATCAAATCTGACTTGCAGATGAACTAGCCAAAAACGACGGTAGAACTCGATGAGCACCACCTTCATGAACCTTTTAGAGAAAGGTTCACAGAATTGGTCTAATCAACGCAGGACGAGCATAAAAAAAAACCAAGACAATCCACAAAATGAAAAAATCTCCCATTAGGACATTGTCTTCTACGGAAACACGCCAAAAGATTAGGTGTTACAGACTTGGACTTGTGTAGGTTCTGTAACGATATGCTGGACTAAAATACTTAGGTTATTACTTTTTCAGTTGAATGGTTCGTTGTTGTTGATGGCTTTAGTTCACAACCCTGCTTAACCTAACTTACCCTCATCAATAATGCGCCATCTCTGTCCACTGTTAGACATAGGCCACCTCTAAATGTTTCCATTGGCTTTGATTTTGAGCTATGTTTATCCAATTTCTTGCTATCCTCCTGATTTTATCGCTCAATCGGGTGAGTGGTCTCCGTCTATTTCTTTTGCCTTCTCTTGGTCTTCGTTCTGAAGTTAACTTTCCTAAAACGTACTTAAAATTGGTTTTAACATTCAATACCGTCCGTTCATTTTACCATTCATTTACCATTCTTATAACTTTGTGAAGACTCTCTCAACAGCGTTGTCTAATGTCTCTGAAGAGGGACACCAAAGTAGCCAAACGAAACTTGAGTTACAAAATCTAGCAGCGTATCAATACGTTGTGTGACTATTAGCGAAGACCTTTTGTAGATTACAAATGTGGTCTTGTCCTTCAACAGACTTGTCAGTGGATTTATAGAGTATGTTCGTTCGAACTTTGGAGTGTTCTATTGGTATCCGAACCTGCGTTAGCACACTCAGCCAGCTGCTGCCTACCCAGAGAAGATATTTAACTTTCTGACAGGCTCTGAGAGTCATAAACAGACGGCACAATAGGATTCTAAAGGAAACCGCAATGCCACAGCTGTGAAAAGCTGTCCCGCATCCAATCTAGACACCTAGCATGCTCAGTAGTCCAATGTACCAATCAATTGAGCTACAACGATCACATACGAATACTTAAGTACGATTGGGAAAATAAAGTAGGACATCGAGGAACTTGTACATGATCAAGTTCAGCTCTAGGATCGTTGATTCCAAAAAATAATGCATCCTATTGCTTTCGATGGTTAACAATTGAAATTGAAAGGGACTGGTTTGGTGGCCTATCAGATAGACAACTCGTGTGTGGATGTATGTGTCCATCTAACGATGAAAGTGACAGAAGATAGGGTCGTCCAAGAAATACAAATGGGGCGTAACAGTTGAGGAAGAACCACATCTCTGAGTTGGAAAGACTTAAGACATATTGCCAGAAACCATACACAGTGGTTCGTAAAGGTAGTGCAAGCCCTGTGATCCACAGTCGAAAACAGGTCATAAGTGAGTAAAGTAAGTAGGTGTTAGCCATTGATATTGTCTTGGACAAGGAACAATTCATGCCAATTTAACTTGTCTTAGAAGAGTTGTTGAATGTTCATGTCACAAGGAACAGACAACAATGTTCTATTGGTGGAAGCAGTTGGGTCAACAATTTCTGGAACCCAACAAATCTACAATACAAACTTGAATGGTGTGTCCAACCACATGAATGATTTGGGGAAGTATGACCAAGTGATTCGTGCTCGATGGCTTCGAAATTTCCGTGTGAATGAGATCCAATTTATTTTGTCGGCAATGAGCACGTAAAGTAATCAAAATGTATTTCTTATACGATTTTGACACTATGGAATTCATCACGGAGTATACCTTTAGAAAAGATTGAAAAATCTTTGCAACTTTTTGCCCTAATTGTCGGATCACTTGACACCCCCGCTTGCTGGTCATTCTGTGCCACAACAATCATTTAATTGACACTGCAACTGAATAAGACCGTGCAATCACTCATCTCCTAATGTAATGAAAATCTTTTATAATTTCATTTTGCATTAGTCTCCATTACAACATCTGTCATTCGTCAGATTCTCGCTTGTCATTCAAGTCGTTCTAACTAGCGAGTCACTCTGACGTGCCATTAGATGTCGTCATCGTTTCTCCTCAAATTGCAAACTGTCCGCCCCAAAGTAACTATCTATGTCACCCCTTAATCTAATCCACGCAAATACCGTTTTTGCAAAGTGATACTCGTTTCGTACAGTAGTGTCCCGCAAATTGTCGTTAATTATAAAAGCGTGCATAAAAAAAAAAAAAAAAATCAGAAAAAAATACATAAATCCCTCGATGTTTGTGGATCATGATGCGTCGTCGTCAGTTAGCATGCGTTTAATTGAATTTTTATAATCGTTAATGATGTGAGGCAGAACTTTTCATTTTTAACGGCTTTCCTTGGCCACCCCTTATAAGGATGACCGAGTCTATCTATCGCGCACCGGTAAAGACTTTATTTTATTTTTTATGGTCTACCTAAACGATTCATGTTTTGATTCTTTTATATTATTGTGCGCGGACTTCCCGTATACGTATGCCTCCTTAATCACTTTCTATGTATACTACACTCACATTGAGTATGAATGTATCTACTGGTTACTTTTTTTTTAGCTTACCACACAGTCCGAGCAATTTTACACAATTAGTTAGCCTCCAGCTACGATTGAGTGCGCCGTCATCGTCATCATCATCATCGTAGCCGTCGTCGTGGTCGACAGTGTTTGTACAGCCGTTTGTATCTACTCCAGTTTAGTGCAGTCCATTGGACTTGAAGAAGCTTAGGATACGAGTAAAAAAAATTAAAAAAAAAAATCTCAGTACTCCTACTTAAAAGATATCAAGAATCGACCGGACTTGGATACTCATAGATAGATACCTACTCTGGGCTGTGACTCTTTTAAGATTCAATTCTGATTCTAGTGCTCGTTTTTTGGGATACACTCGTCTGTGATAAACCGGTGGTGCGTGGTGGTGGCGGACTGGGATACAGACTCTGGTGGGTTGATTTGGGTCGTAGCACTACGCATAGTGCATAGATTTAAAAAAAAAAACAAAAAGTATCTCAGAATTCGATTGTATAATTGAATGTATCTAAGTACATGCTCGGGTGTAGTTCTGGAGTCTTTATTTTCTCAAATTGTTCAGTGAGTGAAAATTCTGTGCAAATTAAATGAAAGATTTTCATTTGTGAATGAACATTTTGCACAACATTAACGCCGCAGATGAACAGACACAGTCAAGGGTTGATTTTTGTGAAACGGAAATTCGAAAATCAAATGCATGCACACGCATTTTTGACGACATCCGTTGTGCTGTGTTCAAAATTTGATAGCTTTGTGTTCTATCAAAGGAAGTGAATCTTTTAAGAGATTATGCGTTTCGTTAACAGAATACAGTTGTGCAGTGAAAAGATTAAAAATAAAAAAAAATAAAAAGAAGTTGGATAGTGCGTACTTTTTTATGATTAACATTCGGAAGATACATTTTTGTATAGACAGTGAAAAAGTTTTGAATGCAAATTACTGTTTAATTCAATATGTGATACTTTAGTGCTGATTTATTTTGTAACAACAAACGGATTACTGGATATTCTGGCTGCAAAATTCTTAATCCACTTTCAAAATCTGAGACGAGGGAATCCTACCCTATCCGTCTAGGGAACTTTCCATTGAAGACTATAGATCTTGAAACTTTAGAAAAACATCTTGTAAAGTTTCTGAACACATTTGTTATTTTCTGTAATTGATCTTGGCAAATACCAAGGATCGAACGCAACCCTGTACAAAATGACATACGGTCATGGTGATATTGTAGTGAGAAGTGTTTTCGCTTGTGATCCAACCTGTGCAGGTTCGAGATCGGTCGGAGAACATCAATAGCCACAAAAGCGAACAAAATTTGAGTTTCTCAAACCACTACACCAAAAAGGGGTTTCTGCCTGGGAGTACAATAGGCCGAAACGAGTTTGAATGCTCCTGGGATTTGGACATTTCCTTTAAAAAAAAATCCTTTGTCCGCTTACTCTTCTTAACGCATTCCGCACACCATGCCAACAAGTTTTCCCGTTCGGTTTCTGGCGATGTGCGTCTACTATCCTCAACTGTCGTGACTCTTCTTCGAACGAGGGACTTGGGTTCCATATCCATTGCATCATATTTTGGCTTCTCAACTCTTTTCAACGAAGAGGTGTCAAGCCTCTTTGACTGTCCTGCGCCACGGATTTCTTGGGTGACCTGGGATTCATACCATGACTTGGCTGGGTCTCCAATCGTTATTTTCTGGAGGGTTTGACCGATGGATTGCCACTTAAGTTTTTGTTGAATCGTGTCAATAGCCCATTCTCATAAACATTTGTTCATTTGAGACACGATTTAACTTGGGGTTAAGCCTGATATTTATAATATCAACGGTGCTGCTATCTACCTATATAAAACTTCAAAGGTAACCAAAGTTTTGTTCTCGTACGTCTTCTTGATAAGTAATTCATACTTGTGAAATTAAGGGGTTATTCATCGGATCATGGTGACTTGATTGATGCCACTGTCCAGCAAAAAAAAACCTTAAAAACTTCCCCTCAATCAATCCAATGTTTTGTGCAATGAATTGTTTGCTTGGTGTACCTACACATGTACGAGTAAATTGTACCAACAAAAAACGGTTATCATAACTAAGTATGTAGACTCTGTTTTGAAAGAAATGAAGATCCAAGTGTTTTCGTTGAAGACTGCAAAAGCTTCTCAATCCGGGCGGAGTGAATCAGTCAAACAGCTTACAATGGCTTACTCTATCCGGAACCTGACATTTACAGAGAAAGTGTTCAAGGAAGTCTCCCTTATTTTACATCCTTTTAGCTTCAACGTAGTCTTTTGATTTGGGGTACCAAGTCTAGCTGTATGATGTACTGCTGGACAGTGATCTGTACATGTCGCTGGGCATTATTTGCACCAATTTTGCAGAGGAGTACGATTGTTATCCTTTGGTTGTACGAAGGCCAGATCTTTCTGAATGTAAAGCTATTCTTAAGCCCGCTTACTTTTTGGTGTGAAAATATTCTTATCTTAACAGCTCCAAGTGGAATGAAAACTCTTCCCGCGTGATGCTATCCTAATCTCAGGTTTACTTGTTTCCTTATTCACCGCTTAGACTTGAAACCGATCTTTGAAAGATTGAAAGTCAAATTCATAGATTCTGAGGATGTTGCGACACTATTCTACCAGTTTAGAGAATTTGGTTGCAAGAAGCAAGGGCCTTGAAGGCTGCCATGACGTTTATTGCTTCGTCGCTTCTGCTCACGCGTTTTGGTAATCATTGGACTTTGATGTTTATAAAGTTTTCGAACTTACCCTGCGGTTACCCTCGAGTCTTGACTATTCTTGTACCACTCTAAGTTCTTCTGCTGAAATTTAATATATGTAGGAGAGAGACAGAAAGTCTCTCTTTAGTCACCAAATCTAGAACGTTGCTATGGCCGCACGGTTGGCAGCCTTAACCCCAGATTCCTAGAATCTGTTTAAACTACCCGCTGACATACTAACATTTAAATGAGTAAAACGTTAGCGTTAGTGACTGCAGGCACTAGTTAGTCTCTGAATGCTGTTTTCAAATTTAAACTTAGCGCTATCTACTAGATTAGTGATTAGTTGAACGATCTATTAAGGGGTCTATGTTCCCTCTTCAATCGTAGCTCTAAGTTTTTGTCTAGTTTGACTTTGGATCGAGAGTAGTGCCTAGATATTTGACACTAGACGACAACTAGAGGGGTTGTCTTTCGAAAAGCTGTAAGGGTAACTCTGGTATTTTAGTCAGTATTGACACTGTGCCATCAAGTTAAAACGCAAGTCACCACATCGTCCACATATGCATGTAACCACGTTAAACCTTCCTCTGTTAAGTTTGCCAAGGTAAGTAGGTTGATGGAGTGACTGCATTTTAAATGCAGCATCCTTCAATCGAATCTCTTAGGATCAATTGTGTTCCCCTGGCGTGGAATATCCAGTCTGAAAAGAATAAGGCTGAGGCAGTCTCACAGGAAGTGAAAATGCACTCTCTTCCGCATTGTGTAGGTCATCTGTGTTTAAACGCATTCTTCTAAATGTTGTTTAAGTTCATCAACCAGAACAGTGGTGCATTTTCGATGCTTTGGTTCATCCCGAACTGTAGCATCTTGGAAAGTAAAAGTAGTCTATATTGATGAACGCATAATGCATCTTGTTTTGAGAATCATATGCTTGCAAAGTCTAATACAACAGGGCCGACAGAATGTGGCTTAATGATAGTCGTAACATCCGTTTCTACAAAAGAACAAGTTCAAAAGTCTAATGCCACAGTTTCGATTGCAGTTTCGACATTGAATGTGTACTGCATCGCAGTCCAGACTTCTGTCTATTCTATTATAAATTCGAATCTAACTAATAAGAGCTCTCTCACTAAACATTCCCCTAAACGAACATGACATGCAATTCTATATTAATTATCACGTGAAATACGCCATATGTGTTAGACTCTATTGTATTTGTAGTAGGTACTGACCTTTATCAACTATTCTCGTCAAACTTAACCTAATCTTAGATAAATCACTGTAATTATAGTCAACTGAAGTTTTTTAACATTTGTATAATTATTTTTATTTATAGAAAACTGTAAAGTGAATTAAAAAAAAAAAGCCAATGGAGGGGGAAGACGATAATAAGATGCCACTAAAGGATCGAACTTGTAATGATGAGGACACAGACTTAAATATAACTGCCGATACAAGACAAGAACAAAGGTAAACAAAATGAAATCCCCTTTTTCCAATATTTCAAGAAACCCCTAGTGGGAAAATGGAAATAACCAACCCCCCCTAACGAATGCAAAGTCATTGCCTTTCTTAGAAGTGTGAACAGTGTGCGACAAGAATAAATATCTAGTTCAATTTATTACTTTTATGTTGTGACAAATAAAATGGTAGTGCGGCTTCGGTTTTATTTAACGTGATAGAAGGTAACGCTGTTGTACTATCCACAGATAGTACTGACTGATACTGACAATACGTCACAGGTCTCTAAATGAGTTCACTGAAAGAAGCGACGCTTTACTGTGCTAGGGAGCTGTCAAAGAAAAGTGCTGATCGGAACCTCTCTGGGAATAGAATCGTCTGCTTATAATTGGTACTGAAGACAGAAAAATGACAAACAAAAGGTGTGTTTGACTCAGACCTGGCCTAACCTGAATCTGTACAGAACGCAAAGACTTACTGTCTTATTCAAGGTGGCGCTACAGTCCAGGGTGAACCTGGGCCTCAACCAACAAGCGTCTTCAGCCATCTCGATCTTTAGCTAGCTGCCTCCAGTTTCGCACGCTAAGTTGGTTGAAGTCCCCTTTCAATTACGCGTGTCATTTGAGTCGCGGTCTTTCTCTAGACTAGGCTACTGTCTGTTTATAGAAAATACTTGAGCTCTATAAGAGGAACCCTCATAGAGCACTGCTTGATGGATAGGCATGCTTTTAGAAAATATATCCCTTCGAACTATTTCTGAGAAGCTGTAGAGATGAGGAGGAAGAGGAAGAGGAAACTGTAACCCACCTTTTATTTATCTGTCTTGTCCTATCAATGTTGAATTGGAAACTCTCGGAAAGTTTTATCAAGATACAGATAGCTACCTAGCCAGCTTCGTGTTCGGGTTTTACTGGTTCTGTACGTTGTACGAAGCAAAAAGGTGCTATGGAATCAAAATGGATTTTGGACTGCGACTTGGTCTATATATGTTGTTGTTTGTGCGGGGACATCCATCTTACCAACCTGACCTACATAAGTTTGACGATAGGATGAAATAAAATCTGACACAGACTTATGTCAGAATGGTTGCAGTCGATAAGGTCGGTTTGACGTGAAATTCATATTCATGCAAGATTATGCAGACACTTTTTCCTATTATTCCATACAGCTTCTACAGAAGTAGTTATTCAAGAAGATAATCCTTCTAATGCAGTATCCTGCTATTATGCTCACCAGGCTCTGGATGTGGCTTACTGTAAGTGACAATAGAGTCATTGATTTTTTAAGGTCGGCAATGGTCTGCGGTCCATAAGAGAATTACTAATATTTTGCCATTGTACCTTAGCAGTATTTGTGGTGACACGGTCTGTGAAGGTTAGTTGCTGTCAGCTATTTCTAAATGTATGTCAGGATCGTTCGTGGCCGGTTTATCTGTTGTTTCGTTCAGATTGATACTGCTTGACTACTCACGCAAATGGTGATTTTCATGCTGCGATTTGTTGGTGCTTTTTTCATCGCATAAATCTCAGCTGGGAAGACACAGGAGTTAACAGAAGAATTGCTTGATGCGCGGTGCGTCGTAGAAGACTCCTGCTCCAGTCCCTTTTTTCATCTTCGAGTCATCTGTTACCTTACCTTATCTTAATGACAATGATACACTTATTCCAGTGTGAGAAATAAATAGTTTTTCCAACACAAGTAAAGCTTAATTTAAAGGAAGAATGTAGAAACGCACCTACTCTGCTGTGGAGAGAGGAACAAACTGTTGCAAACGTTGAATATCTAGACAGATACCCTGGATTATTCTTTAATCTCACATGACTGTGATTCACCATTAAAATACAAATATTTGGAGCTACAGCTCGTAGAGAACCAAGTCGTAGCCTTTCGCAAACATTCGTGTTGTGGGTGTTGTATTTTTCACAAGAATTGAAGAGGTTTCTTTTTCTGACTCCCAACGGCAAATTGAGAAGCTTTCTCATGGACAAATTTAAATCTTGGAGATTTGTCTATGTAACAGCTCGCTTAGCAGTCTAACACACTAGCCCCTGATCCATGGTAGCCACCAATTAATGAAAGTCGTATTTTTTCGAAATTGCACTGAAAAAGAGAAGGCATGCGGCTGATGTGTCAAACGGGTTTAACTCTAGGTTTAAGGTTTCATCTTAAAAGCTCTGGCATCAGAAATAATCATCCATTTTAATTTCAAAAACTGATCGATTTCTTTGTCACTCACTGTAAGCTTCGCAGACTTATAATTAATAAATAATAGCGTACAGCATCTTAATTCATACTTGCAAATCACTAATTTCTCGGATATTAAAAGTTCAGGTATTTTTACCTCTGAGTGCGTCATTTTAATTTTATACGCCACACTGAGTCGTAGTGCAGACTCAAAGTTAAACCGTCGTCATCGTTGTCGACCTCAAAGCAAAGTGGGGACAAGACCGTAAAGCTTTTCTACGCGCAATTTACTAACTTTAGTCTCTCTGCGGCAATCTCGAACGTACCACCACCGTAGAGCGGCGCGCATTCATCTGTTGGATAAAATTTAAACTTGTGTACTGTGTTTGCTTAGCTAATAGATTTGTGTAACCAAGAAGACTCCATCTGTCGTATCTGTTTGCCCTCAATTTTTGGAAAATATTTAGTGGAGTTGGGGACCCATAAGTGCGTCTTAAAATGTTGTTAGTATTTCCAATGACTGCTTTGTGATGAACTCATGTAATCCGGTTACGTATACACAAATCAATCTACTGCTGGTCACCTTAATCGGTGTCAGCGATGATGTGCGTGAAAGTAATTCCAAAACTCTATTTGCAGGCGTGAGAGTCTACTCAAATGGATGAAACGGCTGACAATAGCTCTGATTATATTAATCGGTGTCTTCTTGATCGGTTATATGCTCTGGAAGTTAACATTTAGTGGTAAGTATCTATGAGATTTGGTTACCATTTTAATAACCTCATCCACTGCGGTTTTACAGATGCCAATGAGCCAAAACTTGTCGAAGATGTACAAATCGGATCGATAGGACCATTCAATGGCAATAATGTTGTACTAGCAGGGGATGCCGTAATCATTCCAATTACAACAACATTAGAACCAGTCATGGAGGGAGAAGTCGAAGTCGAAGTCGGGGAAGAAGTATCTGCAACGACGACTTTACCACCTGTAGATGTGAAGTCAAGATTGGGAATCTATGAGAAGGCGGCTGTGTGCTCGGATAGCAATATTTGCAGTAAAATTGGAAGGTAAGCGGGGGAAATTTATTTTTTTTATTTAATTTATATCTAATATTTATATTTACTTCTGTTTTTTTCTGTTAGTTTTGATAGATGAGTCATGTTTTAAGCTGGTAGTCCCATCTTTTGTTTATGCAATATGTTAACACTTATCAGACCTCATTAGCGTCATAAGCGTACGTGTGCAGCAGAAATCGTTCTTTAGTGGCGTGAAACAGATTAGGGTTCGAATTCGTGAGATACGTGTTAAAGTTTTGAACATTTTTCAAATATTCACATACGAACGAGTACATTCTTTAAAGAGTAACTGAAATGATTGCACAATAGTTTGTCAATAGAAGATTGACTTGACATTTTGTTACACATGAGTGTGGGTTGGCTGGCGACATGTGTGTTACTATACTTGAGATGTCGCTTACGAATTCTAATGAGTTCTGTGGACTTTTGCCAAGTTGTATGCTCAAAGTATTCGAAAGATTCGATTTGAGTTTCAAGATTTACAGAATATTGTCCATCAGAAATCTCTGGCATCAAATTTTGCAACTTTATTTTTCATTAACTTTCTAAACTTCATCCACAGGATATATTTGAAAACTACCCCTTTTAGTTACACTTATCTACATCAAGGTCCGTGAGTTGTGGTATCAAAAAGGAGCGCTACTTGTGTTTCCGGCAGGTTTTACCAGACAGCCACTTTTGCTGACCGTCCTAACGTGCTGCTCGACTTTCACGGACAGCAGTTTATTTCCCCATGAGAAAGCTTCGTTTTGTTTTTTTTTTTGCTTTAGGCCGCTAAAAGCAATACTTCAGCATGATTGTTTCCTAAGACAAGGGATCCCCTAAGACCTTCAAAATATTTAGGTTTATTTGAAATAGTAGTTGTGATTTTTTAGCTCACAAAAATGCATAGTTTTTGAACTAGAAGAGTATCTGCTGAAACTTCTTTTCTCCCGGTAGTGTAAGTTCGCATTTTTTAGAAATAAGAGCGTAACGAAAAGTGAAACACTTATTATGGGCAGTCCGGAGAGCATACAATGGGTAAAATAAAAACACAGTGAGCGTAATAAAAACTGAAACATGTATGTATACTCGACACTCAATGTGTCAATGAAAGGCAGCACAGAGTTAACTGCAGGAAGACTAGCGTCAAAGTGTTTGCAGAAGTTGTAACGATTTGAAGTGGTAAACAGCTCATAAACAGAAGATAGAAGCTAACAACAGTATGTGGAAGGGAAAGAGCGGGTAGAGAAAGTGGCTCGTTGAAAGGAAGCATGCGAAACGAAACAGGCTGAAGAGTTGGATGTTGATGTTGAGGATGTGGAACAGTTTCGCCTGTGGAGTTAAGAAAGCGGATTAAGTCTCTTATCCCTTTACCCGAGATGTCATTTAGGTCGTCAAAGAATGGTTGGATTAGTGCAGTCTGGCTCTTGCAAGTGCCGGACATTTGCAGAGGAAATGGGAGAGAGTTTCCTTCTCATTTTCGTTCCCGCAACCACAGCAATGGGGGTTGTACGGAATACCTAGTTTGGCCGTATGGTCTCAAATTGGCCAATGTCCCGTGATTGTCGCCTTGATTCTGGCGATATCTGGGCGGATTCTGTTTATACGATCTTTTGTTCTATTCTTATCGTAGGTAGGCCATATCTTCCTTGATATAGCGCAGCTGGTTAACCCCCTTCATTGAAGGTTTGCGTTCTGCAGGAAGTGTGTATGGATTTGTCCTTTAAACGCTCCTAGCGGGAGCAGTGTGACCCTGAAACGTTCACCCAAGGGAGCAAATTCGTTCCGGCACTCCTGTACCAGTTTGGAGGATATGGTAGCCGAATCAATAGCTTTCATAGCGGCTTGGCTATCTTTTGTTGTGTCACGCCCGAGTTGCGTGTAAGCTTCATGGATTGCTAGTAGTTCCGCCTGGAAAACGCTGGCAAAATCCGGCAGAGTTCTTCAGTTCTTCACTATTTCGATTTTCTTCCACTGAGCTCTGGTAGCAAATCTTACACGGAAATTTTTTTGAAGTTTAGTTTGGGTGTGATGTAGTCGGTTGGAAACGTGACCATATCTCTAGGTAACGAATTCACGATGTAATTGTGGCCGTCGGGCCTTGCAGTCAGATTCTTTGAGTCTGACTGCGCTGCATAGTGCGGTATCTTTTGTGTGTAAATCAAGGGGCAGAAGATGCAAGGGCACAGTAAGGGCATCCGTTAGGGCCGACTTCAAAGCTGAAGAGTAGAAAGAACGAAGATGTTTTGTCGTGATGTTCAAATGAGCCTCAGATCTGCCTCCAAGGATGGTAATATTTTTCAAACAGAGCATAAACCAGCTAAAAGATATGTGCCAGAGTTCTAAAGGGATAGGAATCTCACGAGTTTCCTGAAACCAGAAATTTCAAGGTCCTTCAACCTTTAGATTTTACAGAAGATGCTAGCTCTCGTTGGATCCGTCTGTTTAGAAGGCTAGCTCTTCTTCGGAGTAGAAAAACCTCTCATTTCCTATGGAAGTCTCTGCTGTTGAGCGGTTTAGATTGTAGCGATTGTAGCTTTTCGATGTTTGCTCTTTAGTCTGCTGGAACATCGACCATAAGTGATTTTTGTCTTCAGTATCCTTCTCTTTCTCACCCTATGATGCTTTAGATCTTCTTTTTTCTGTGCAATTTCATTCCATCTTCTGCTTCATTTTAACTGACTGACAAGTCAAAGTAAACTTGTCCACAAGGCTTCTCTAAAAGTTGAATCAAAACCTGTTTTTCAATTCTTTTCAGTGACATAATCCAACGTGGTGGCAATGTTGTCGATTCCGCCCTTGCTACCCTCCTCTGCAATGGCATCGTCACAATGCAGAGTATGGGTATCGGTGGTGGATTCCTTATGAATGTCTTCATAAAGCAAGATAACCGTGCCTATACTGTTGATGCTCGTGAGGTTGCACCATTTGCAGCGTACGAAGATATGTTTGCAGGCAAACCTAAAGCATCCCTACATTCTCCACTAGCGATTGCAGTTCCTGGTGAAGTAATGGGTTACTATCGAGCTCACAGTCGATTCGGTTCGATGTCATGGAAGGAGATTATCGAACCGTCAATCAAGGTCTGTGAAGAAGGTTATATCCTGTCGGAGCATCAATTCAATTCTCTGCACTTGAAGATGATCGTTAAGAACGATACTCATTTGAGGTAAGACATGTAATTTATAAACTGTTAGTCTATCTAACGCGGTCTACCTTTACAGCGCAGCCTTTGTGAATAATGCCACGGGAGAGTTTTACCCGATTGGCACGAGGATCACTCCACCGCGTGAATTGTGTAAAACTTATGTAAAACTATCACAGAACGGTCCATTGGACTTCTACAACGGATCACTGGCTAGAGATATCGCATCGGATTTGCAAGACTTGGGAAGCATCATCACAGCTGATGACCTGGAAGCTTTTAACGCAGATATTGTTGGTTCCGTGTCAATGCCATTGGGTAGGAATACCCTGTATGCGGTGCCTCCAGTTGGAAGCGGCACTGTTGTCGCTCATATTTTAAGCATACTAAACGGATATAATTTCACCAAGGACAGCATTGCTAATGAGACGGAGGCGGCACTGACTTTCCACCGAATGGCTGAGGCTTTTAAATTTGGATTCGCTAAACGATGGGAACTGGGAGATTTGAGATTCCATGACTTGAGAGAGGTGAGTTGGACATCATTTGAAGAGATAGCATGCTAATGAAAATTCCTTACAGCTTGTAAGTCAACTAACAGCTATTGAGAATGGAGAAGAACTCCGGCTTAGGATCAACGACTCTGCTGTGGCGGATGATATTTCATTTTACGGAGCAAGGTTTTCTTCAAAGGACGACTATGGAACGTCGCAAATATCAATACTAGCACCAAATGGAGATGCTGTTTCGGTTACTAGCACAGTTAACCATTAGTAAGTTGGAAGATACAAAGAGAACTCGTATCATTGACATAAATTATCTTTTTTTGCAGCTTTGGAGCCGGATTCACTGGCAAGCGGACGGGGATCATTTTCAACAGTGGAATGGATGATTTCTCCCAGCCTGGAGTTTCGAATCAATTCAATTTACCACCAGCGCCGACAAACTTCATTGAACCACAAAAACGGGCAATGTCATCCATGTCACCGATGATTGTAACAAACAGCACGGGACATGTTGTCCTAGTGCTTGGATCAGCAGGTGGTTCAAAAATTATTACCTCCGTAGCGCAGGTTATTGCAAGGATACTGTGGTTTGATGAGGATATCAAAACGGCGATCGATGCGCCAAGAATTCATCATCAACTTGTTCCGAATATTTTGGAATACGAAAATGAGAGTTTAGAGGTGAGTTTTAGGTTACAAACGGGGGGTGTGCCTGTGTGTTGTGATGTCTCAATCAAAAGTTAGACTTACTCGTAGACTTGGTCAAGATTCGGTACAGAAATCACAGCTTAACTACTTGCGTCTTCAATGGGCTTCGACATCGAACTCGTGCTCAGACCTTTTGAGGACCTGCCTAAGTGCTATACGCTCGCCTCTCTCGTTCATCTTATACAGACTTGTTACCTTAAGTCCTCTTATGCTCATGAACCCAATTGAGGGTGACTTTATTCTATTGCTCTAAATCTAGACAATACCAGACACAAAGGAGTCTTTGACTCTGCTCTGCTTACTGAAAAAAATTGCTTTGGAGACAGCGTCGAATAGTCACGCAACATGCTGGCCTGCGATATTCGAAAACTAAGTTGAGTCGCCCAATTTGATACTGCAAAAGATCTGCAAAAATTTGAAGTTTTATCAAAGATTCAAAACGGTCCCTTATCCTACAATTGGACATGATTATAATGATCTTGAAATGCTAACAGATGTATAGAGGTAGGTATCGTTTCTCTGATCCATTGGGCTAACTACAGAGGCTTCAGTCTTCTCAGCATCGCGTACAAGACTGGCAGCTATTAGTGCAATTTTAGGCTAGGGAAGTCCACAATCGACAACATTTTTAGACTTTGACAGATCCTGGAGAAAATGCAAGAAGTCCAAATCAGTAGCAACAATATTTTAAGCGATTTTAACGCCGCCTATGATGAACTGTACAGATCCATGTCTAGCTTTGGCGAACTCGTCCCTGCTCCATCAATGTCGATAACGACCTCATCGACACCTTTGACGGCATAAAAGGATTTGAACAAGGTGATGTGATGTCATGTGACTTAGTTAACATCATTCTTGAATGGAGGCACAAGTTTTCAAAAGTTTGTGTGACAACTTGCGTACACCGACGTTAGTGTGTTGTCATTGGAAGCACTCAGCGAGATGTCGCTGGTGTGTTCGCGAAAGTAGAGTAAGGAAAGTAACTCTATTTGTCTCTGCTATCACTTCTGAAATAAGAAATAAAAAAATAAAAAAACAGCCAATCGCTATTCCTTTGAGCTGAAATCTGAAGCCGTTTTCCGAACAACTAAGGTGACACCGAAGTAGTGGAAGACGGACGAAAATATCCTTGGTCGTTTCGAGCAAAAAATACTTCGTAAGAATTCGTTCCTGTTTCCGTTGACGGACTTTGGAGGAGGAGATTTAACGACGAATTATACGAGCTGTACAATGCATACCAACGCTGCCGTCCGCAAAGCCTTTTTGAATCTACTTATCATCGGATATTGGTCTTCTTTTAAGAGCGGGATTCGAGTGCCATCAAGCGTCAAAGTTAGAGGATTGATACTTTACATTTTGAAAAAGGAAGTCGTTAACTGAGGTTCAGCAAGTTATTCAAGTCAAGTCGAGGTTATTAAGGACCCAGCATTGCAGGTATACTGATGCTAGATATCATCGACCAACGACCTCTGTAAGTTGAGTAATCTCCTAGCTCTTATCCTATGGCTATAGCGATTCTCTCAATACGAAGTCAAAAGTCAAAGAATAGCATGTTCTTCCTGGAAAAAGCCTTAGTTAGTTCTTGGCCCCCGACGAAGATGCATGCTTAGACCAAAAGTAGGTCCATAGTGATACAAGAAGAAAGCCTTACAAGTCTCGTCTTGACACACCCTATTTTTCTGTGTCGACAATGAAAATTCTTCTTTGGTTCACCGAGATTGGGGAAAAGATGGTTCACTCAAGAGCCTTTAGACTTGTAAGTGAGTTGAGGATAAGCATACAAAAATTCAAACTTTTTAATAAGTTTCGAGAAGACTATTCACTAAACCTTTGTTTTTATTTCTTTTATTTTCAGGGCATCATGAAAATACTGGAAGCTAAAGGTCACAAAACAAAACGCTATCCCGATAAAGGATCTGCAATGTGTGGCATCACAAGAAATAACACAGCGATTTATGCAAACGCTGACTTCCGTAAACGAGGAGACGTCTACGGTTTTTAAAATTCCCTCAATCGTATTACGACAGAAATATTTTTTTTTTTGTACAAAGTAAAAGTTAATGTAAAACACGTAACATAAAAAGAAAATACACAAGTTTCTTTTGTCTTTTTTTTTTAAATTTAATAATTAAAATGTATTTATTTATATTTAAATGTGACTTTTGTTTTTCTTTATACTAAACTCTTGTAAACGAGTACAGTAACGACAGAAAAGTGTTCAAGTTACAATTTATCAAAACACAGTTTGAAAACAAATGTTGTTTATCTGTTGTCCTGCGCATGTCCTTGTTTACAAAGCGGGTGTGATTCCTGTCAATAAAAGTGACAAGAGTTGTGAAAAGTATTAAATTTTACAATTAAGTAGCAAACACCTTCGAACACCATGGACACGAAGAAATTAACAAGGACACGTCAGGATAGTTTCACAAACAGATTACATTTCAACAACAAAACGTAGGACATCTACAGTCCTAGCGTCCTAGCTACAGTAGCAGATTCATCTTTTTTTTTTTCTTAGAAAACTTGTACTTCTTGTGGTGTTCATAGCTTGCACCAGCATCCTCTACGAACATATTTATCATGGACCAGAAATTGAACACAAATGCAAGGAAACAAAGCCCAAATCTGCAGAACCATTCTCTTCCAGGCACCCTCCTGATACTGAAGTTCCATTGGCACCATCTCCATCAGTGTTACATGTCTTCGAGAATGCAGCAATTTGCTCGGATAGTGATGTCTGTAGCAATATTGGACGGTAAAATGGGACATTTCCCCAGGACTCTCACATTTTAAGAAACAATTTCTTTTAGAGACATACTCCAAAGAGGAGGTAACGCTGTAGATTCCGCATTATCTGTGCTAGCTTGCAATGGCCTCGTAACGATGCAAAGTATGGGAATTGGAGGTGGATTCATAATGAACATATTCCAGAGGTCTGGCAACAACTCGTTCACCATTATAGCCCGAGAAAAAGCTCCATCAGCTGTGAAAACCTATGACTTCTTCAAACAAGATTCAAATTTCAACCTGAAAGGACCAATATCGATAGGAGTACCCGGTGAGGTTATGGGTTACGCTATAGCGCACAAACATTTTGGTGACATGCCGTGGGAGGAAATTCTGGAACCAACAATTAAAATCTGTGAAAATGGGTTCCAACTGTCAAAGCATCAATGGGACTCTTTGTTCTTTAATCCACAAATCAGGAATGATCCCTATTTAAGGTTAGGTTAGGTCAATATCATTTGTATTCTAAACTTGGAATGATTTTGCAGAAAAATGTACGTCAATGGAACGACGGGTGAGTTCAATCGTGTAGGATCTTTGATTCATCCACCCGTTCAGCTGTGTGACACTTATCGGATCTTGAGACAAAAAGGTTTGAGGGACTTTTATACAGGAGGTCTGGCTAAGTTAGTTGCTATGGACTTAAAAGATATCGGAAGCATTGTGTCTTTAAAGGATTTGAATGAGTACGAAGCGGAATTATTAGATTCGATCAAAATGAACGTTGGACAGGATGTCCTGCATTTGGTGCCTCCAGTTGGAAGTGGTGTTATTGTGGGTCATATACTGAATATTCTTAAGGGATATGACTTCAGAAAAAAAGTTCAGCCTCTAACGTTCACACATCGGATTGTTGAAGCGCTTAAGTTTGCCTTTGCTAAGCGCTGGGATCTGGGAGATCCTAAATTTGTCGATCTGAAAGCTGTAAGGTGGGACATGTTACCCATTGCTCTATGATGTAATTTAATTTTTCACAGATCCTTCATAATCTGATGTCCACTGAACGGGCGGAAGAGTTAAGACTTAGAATCAATGATGAGGCCACTTACAGTGATCCGCATCACTATGGAGGACAGTTCGCCCCGGTAAATGAGCATGGAACTGGGCATGTTTCTGTATTGGATTCCAATGGTGATGCAGTTTCTGTGACCAGTACTATCCATTATTAGTAAGTTTAAGCCACTCAACTTGAAATAAATTTACTGAATCTCAATCCTTCATAGTTTTGGTTCAGCATTCATGGGCAAACGTACTGGAGTCCTCTTCAATAGTGCAATCGAGGATTTTTCAATTCCTGGTCTGCCCAACTACTTCTCTTTGCCACCATCAGAGGCAAATCGTATCCATCCACAAAAGCGTCCCATGTCTTCCATGGCACCTACCATAGTGACCGATTTCCGAGGCGATGTAAAACTTGTTGTAGGCGGTGCTGGAGGACCGAAAATAATTTCCGCTCTAGCTAACATTCTACTACGAGTCTTGTGGCTTGGAGAAGATATAAAGCAGGCAATCGATGCGCCAAGATTTCATGATCAATTGGTACCAAATTCATTTGAATATGAATATGGAATGTTGAAGGTAAGGTCAAGCCTTGGAAAGCAAGCTTTTTGCTTAAACATTTCTACTTATAGGATATTGTTGACGGTCTTGAGAAAAAAGGTCACACAACACTGCGTTACAGAGAGCGTGGATCAGCATTTTGTGGAATTATGCAAAACGCGACGGCGGTGTATGCGAATGTGGACTTTAGAAAGTTAGGAGGAGTTTCTGGGTTTTAAAAAACCGTGATTCTTTTTGAAATACAAATAAAATTTAAAGGTCCTGCCCTTTGCGATAGAAAATTTATTACGAAAATGTTTCAAGTTGGATCGAGAAAGTAGAAGAGTTTCAAACTGATGCTCAGTATATAAGACCAATGCCTTACTTTTAAGTTGCGTATGATACTCAAAGTTTAAATAAGCATAAACCTAGATTGACTATGAAGAATGTAAGCAGATGTAGCAGTTAAAATGCATAAAGTGGAGGGAAAGTGTCTGTATATTCAACAGTCCACCGACAAACCGGATCCCTTTTACACCAAGACACAGTCACGGTTTTTTGCCAAAACATACCAAAATGCTAAGTATCGGATAAAGATGCAAGATCACCAATGTAGGAGCATTCTTCTTTAGTAACATTGCAAAAGAAGGCGGCAAACTCTAAGTAAAAATCACCAAGTTGTGTAATCGTAACGACGGTTATTCAGCGAACGTAATGCTATGCTATATGCGATATCCATCTTTAGAGAGTTATCGAAACTAACTACAATTGTTCGGTCCCCATTCGTCCCTCTTCTATGAGTCATTTTAGACAGAAGTTCCCTCCGGATCTCCCTGCGATTCCTCGTGCCAACGCTAGCATTTGTTTGATGGATAGTCCTCTAGGCTTGAATCCACTAGCAGTTGAACATTTGCTTTTTTCTGTTACCCTCGTCCTTTGAACACAGCCTTCAGGTATTATCTTCTAAAAGACCAATATTCTTCAGATGGCACCTGAAGTTTTCGTATCCTTTGGACAATGTTTAGGAATTGCTCGATTCACGCTTAGAACTTCATTCTTGGTGCAGGGGATAGACATTTTCATCGCCATTTTGGTCCGCTTATCGATCTCGTCCTTCGCCATTCCCAGATCCAGGGCAACAAATTGTTCAGGACTTTGAAACTCAGAGGTTGACCCCGACTTCACCACGTTGTTCATCTGTCAATTTCCTTCGATGCACAGTTATTGAAGTTTTGAACACATTCCATTGCCAATGATGTATTGAGCTTGGTCTAATGCACCTAATCCTCAAGCAACTGGCCCAACATGTGTAGCTCTGCCAATATCTCGGGAATGCAGGAAAATGGCTTGTAGGAAGAGGCTCGCCAAGGACACATGAAAATTACTTCAGTGGAAAAATAAGCACGCGGTAAGTAAGTCAGGAGCCAAGGTAAATGAGGGTTAACCACGATTGCATTGCCATCTATCAAATATTCAGGACATAGATACCAAGTAGCATCAAAGTTCGAATAAAGGAGGCGTGAAATCGGGACTGTATTCTGAACAGTTCGCGAGATAAGCTTTGTTTTGGAGTTGTAATGGATTTTTATGTACCATTCGTCTTGAGTGTAACAAGGATCAACAAAGTCAATGCAAAGCTGGGCTTCAATAGCAATTAGGAGAATCAACAGCTCCGAAACTTGCTTACGTCGATAGAGAGTAGGATCCTCGAAATAGTTTCTGTAATGACTACCAAAAATAAAACTTAGCCCAAAGCGACCCTACATCCGCTTTTAAATTTCACAGACTACTTAGGAAATTGAAGGCGAATTTCCATTTTGTTGACAAACTGTGTGAACGACTAAAGCCGTTTTGCACCACACTATTCGACACCTATCAGTGAGGCTTCCGGCTCGGCAAATCGACGATAGACCAAATCTTCACACTGCGGCAAATTCTGGAAAAGACCAACGAGTTCCAAGTCGATACTCACCATCTTTTCATCGACTTCAAAGCCGTATACGACAGCACTTATCGCACCGAATTCGGGATCCCGAGAAAACTGATCCGGTTGTGTCGCGCCACGCTAGAGAACTCGCAATACACCGTGCAGCATGGGAACAGAACCTCCGAATTCTTCCAAATCTGCACCGGATTTCGGCAAGAAGACGCGCTGTGGTGTGGCTTCTTTAATCTTGTGCTGTAGCAGATAGCGCGAAAGGCCGGCGTAAACACAGAAGGCACTATATTTAACAAATCCATTCAGCTGCTGGGATACGCAGACGATATCGACATCACCGCTCGTTCCCAGCGTGCCATTATTGAGGTTTTTACGGCAATAGAAGAACAAGTTCAACGAGTTGGTCCCACGATTAACGAGGGTACAACAAAGTACATGCTGTCTACCAAAACCAGATCCGTCGAACACCGTCTAGGTCAAAACCTAACAATTAACAGCTATAATTTTGAGGTAGTGAAGGAGTTTATCTACCTCGCGGCAAATATAAACTCCACAAATGACACCCTAGTGGAGATTCGACGAAGGATAACCATAGACAACCGCTGCTACTTCGGTTTGTCCAAACATCTAGGGTCCAAACTCCTAACTCGAAGGTCCAAGATCATGCCCTACAAAACCCTGATCCTGCCAGTCTTGCTTTATGGAGCTGAATGCTGGACGTTAAGAAAGACAGCTGCTCCGCTGTCTTGGGATCCTTCGAAAGAAAATGTCGACTTCGAATATTTGGTCCAGTGTGCAGGAGGGCGAATAAAGGAGAAGATATAACCGTAAACTCTACGAGCTGTACAAAGATGTGTATGTAGTCCGAAAGGCAAAAATCCGTCGACTGCAATGGCTCGGCCACATCGCGTGAATGGACGAGAATGCTCCAGCGAAGAGGATCTTTAAATCCCAGCCACCTGGTTCACGAAGAAAAGGAAGATCGAATTTCCGGTTTAAAGATCAGGTAATCACGGACCCCAGAAACCTTGGCCTAGTAAACCAGGACCGTAAAGGATAGAAAGCGGCATTAGTTCAGGCTCAGAGCCTCCAAGGGTCGCTGGCCAGATAAGTAAGCAAATATTGATTTGATAGATATCGGAACATCTAATTTCATTTTAGCCTTGCACACTCCTTTCTCTGATAAGTACACACATTATTCTAAACAAATATCCTTTTTAGGAACAACTTAATACTGATGCATATCAGCCATTTTCATTTGCTTCCTAAAGTCTACAGAAAAAGTAGAAAACAATTCATTTACCTGGTAACTCCCACCCACATTCAGATACCAATCAAAGCAATTTCAATTATCAAAGCTTCTGAGATAATGTCAACCCTCAATCTAAGAAACCATCCAACCCTAAAGTTTCAATTAATTGTACAAGCTACTCCTTTATTACCAGGTCACACAATAATTACTCACCCCACAGAATTTAGAAAGTACTTAAGCAAATGATCCCGAAGAACTTGTCTCATTGAAAGTCTTACGCCATTACAATGCGGAACCACTCAAAGCGAAGACATCTATCCAAGGCAAAAGCACTTTGTATCGACAATTCTGAGGAGTTCTGTAGGAACACCAGTCTACATGGAATCAAGTACTTCGTAGACGGGCAGCTGAGTCCTTTGGAACGAGCTTACTTTATCATCTCGTTTATTGTGGTTGTCTTGGTTGCATGTAATTTTATATCCAACGTCTATGCCAAATGGCAGAATACTCCGGTAATTGTGGGCCTAAATGCTGTTCCAACATTCATCACTAAATCGCCGTTCCCTGCGGTGACTATTTGTAATCTAAATCAGGCGATGAAATCTAGGGCGCTTAAAATAGAAAAGTAAGTTAGACACCTGGATCAGACCTAAGATGCTCATTCGTTTTCTTCTAGTGACACCGTTGAAAGCGCCATGCTACAGATGCTATGCAATCGAGAAGTCTCTCAGAAGTACAGCAATACGATCAAAGATTGGTCTATTCTCGAAACCTTCATTGAACAGGTAAGTATTCTCTAACCATTTTCATAAGTTTCTTCTTCTCATCTCTCTTAAAAGATATCGCAACCTTGTGACCTGATGCTTCTATCTTGTCGATTCGGTTCCATCGAATACAATTGTAGTGAAATTTTTACAACTGTTCTTACTGACGAAGGTCTGTGTTGTACCTTTAACATGGTTCACCCTGCATTCATGTATATTCTACAGTACGTCTTTCAATGTTTCCCTTCCCCCAAACAAACATCTAAACACACATTTGTACACCCTCATTGCAGTGCCAAAGAGATTGAAGACGCACCTACGAACGATGAGTCGACTCCGGTGGACTGGAATCCTGAAAAAGGTTATCCAAAAGTTTTGCCACGAAAGTTCTATCCCCGAGTTGCCGCAGGAACTGGAGAAACTTTAGGATTCACTGTGGTTCTGGACGTACAAACATATGAATATTATTGCTCGTCAGCTAATGGACGTGGCTTCAAGGTAAATGTCCTGATATTTCTTCTTTAAGCCTTCCTTCAGTTCCGTCTTCCCAGATCTCTCTCCACAGCCCCACAGAGACTCCTCATGTAAAGGAAATTGGTCTGCTGCTTCAAGCTGGCTTTGAAACTAAAATGCGCATTACAGCGGTTAAATCAGAAGCAGGTGCTGAGCTTCGATCTATACAAAAGGAATACCGTCAATGTACCTTCAACGAAGAGTCGAATCTTGTGTATTACACCTTCTATACAAAACGGAACTGTGAGATTGAATGTGATGCCAATTTGTTGGTCAAGAATTGTGACTGTGTAAGCTATTATTTACCGAAGTTGCATCCAAATGTAAGTATCTGTGGTCTGAAAGACTTGGATTGTGTTGAACGAGTGACCAGGAGGTCACATTTGGTGGATTTGAATGAGTTAGACTGTCATGACTTCTGTCTGCCAAGTTGCTTTGATCTGACATTTTTACCAGACTTTTTCTCTTCACCGATATCGCACACTGGATTCTCTGTAAAGCAGCAGCTAATACAGAACATCAGCAATGAGTATGCCTCGCAGAATATTGCTGTGGCACATATGTACTTCAAGGAGAACACCTTTCGGAGCAGTGTCAAGACGCAGTTCATTGGAATTACGGATTTTTTATGTAAGTGCATTTAACATTTTTTAATATTTTTAAGAAGCCTCTCAGTCTCGAACTTCAGGGTAAAGGTGCAATTGGGTCGTCTTTTTGGCCAAGACACAAATCGATGACAACTTTTAAGTGAAATTGAGGACATGTGTGTGGAGTAGGGTCAACCCACAACGTTTCAATACGAGATAATTAAAAAAAGCTTACTAATTGAACCCTGACTTGTTGCCTGGAAGGGCGTAACAGCCTCGAAAAAGAGTGACAACAAGTCATGTGGTTGTTGGGTGGGGGGAACGATTTCGATGTGAGGACATTAGCTAAGTTTACACTGCTGGCTATTTCCAATTACACCATCTAAATCGATGCTATTTTTGACTTTCGTCAGCCCAATCTGAGGGCTTTTCAATATCTTCTCCTGTTCACGGACTAAATCGGCTCAAAAAAGTCCGACTAAATGACATTTTAATTGAACATTTAGTGTGTCGAATAGTATGCATTAGACCAAACCTATTTACGGCTCATGGCCAGACAATGGCTCTTGTTATAAAAGAGATCAAGGCCAAGTATGTACGTAACTATATGGTATCAACATTGACCAAAACATCACAATGGGTGGCTATCACTTTGAAGTAGACCATGACTTTGTCTGTCTACCTAGGTTTCGCAATAGATTGTTCAACGACATTTCTCCTGTCAATCGCTGTTCCTACGAACTAAGAAAGCAATTAAGTAGAGCTGAGAGCTATCAAGAAGGATTAAGAAGACGCTCTCTCCTCAATCGTGGACTGGAGCGTATTTTTTATAAAAGTCGGATAAAAGTGCATTTGGAAAACTTCAGAGAAAAGTTCTTCCTACGATCTATGATCCTATCTGCGTTGACGGTACATGGAGAACAAGATTCAATTAAGAACTGAACAGCGACATCGACCTAGTTAGGACTGGTGGTCATGACCTAGCCCGTAAAAACTTTGAATCCACCCCACGTTGAAGAGGCACAACTAATTTTCGAAGACATACGCAAGCGGAGTATATAATTGGAGACAACTGGCAGAGGGTTGTTAGTTGAGGTCCACGTCCATCTCTAACTGTAGTTTAGAAGATGCCTCTGTAGTACGTGCAACTTCTTCCTCAATCTTGTAAGGATTGAAGTTCTATTTAATGTGCTGCTTACCAAGTCATCTCCCTCTAGACGGATTGAATAGTTTCTTCTGCTTAACAGCGGAATACTGGTAGTAGCCGGTACAAGCATTATTATCGTATCCCGAGAATCGACTGCGGTTCTATTACTAGGTTTCCTTATTTATCCCCGTAGAATTCTGTTAAGGGGCTTGTTCCGATCTTTCTTCAATCGTGCACTTCTTGAAGGCGGTGCACCCCCTCTTCTTTTCTACTCATGAAGCTGTAGAATTCTGTTAAAAGGTTTGTTCTGATCTTCCTTTCATCGTGCACTCTTCTTCTGCTTTTTTCTGAGAAGGCGGTGCTCCCCCTCTTCTTTTCTGCTCATGAAGCTTACGAATACCTTTTGTTCTTTTACACAGCGCAGCCTTATGCACACACGTCCTGTCAACCCTGAGTTTCTTTTTTGTTATGACCAATGGTGACATTGGCTTTCGGCACTTGATGGGCTGGCGAAGAGATTATGGAACACAGGTTGAGTTTTCTTACAGTTCCATACCTTGGCGACACCTACGTAAGGCGTGTTCAGAGGTCGAGTTTGAATTCATTTAGGTCGAAATGTAGGTGAGGAAGTTGAGTATGAAAGTAGATCTCGGATCTAGGTTCTCCGTTCTGGCAGTAGGTGAGTCAGTTTAAACTGAATTCTGTTGACAAATCATTCGGATTCGACATTTCATCAGACGACCAACATAAAGATAACTTTCGTACAAGAATGTAATAAAAAAAATTTCAATTATGGATTAGACACGTTTAGCCCAAGTGCTAATTACAAAAATGGCGTTGCCTATAGGTACATATCGCGCGGTAAAAGAATCTTGTCGGTGATTTTTTGTCAAGTCAAAAACTTAATATTCTACAAACGTTGCTTTATTGGTTTTACGTTGGCTATTCCAAAAAGAAAAATTAATGTGACATGGATGGGAAGTCTTAGGGAAGTCATTAACACATTTTAAGAGGACCCACATTGACAGGTGTTACTTTTGTGGTTGTATAAGAAAAAAAAAGTGTCAAGTTGACATACATAAGTACATTGATGTGAAGAATTTTAACGTCAACAATACACTTGTGACTGCTGTTCACTTCTTTGACGTCAAACTTAGGCGCCGTTTTGTCTTCGTATGATCGAAAAATCAACGTTGCGGCGGAAGTGTCCGTTGGATGAATCGTATTTTGAGAACATGTCTATTAATATGGTTGTTACCCAGAAGCTGTCCTGAGAAATATTTGTAGGCATGGCACGGTTATTTGATTACGTGCTGTTTAAGATTGAAACACGAGAAAGAAGTTTAGTGAACTTGGAATTTGGTTCGAGTTTATTAAGGTATTGCTTCACTGCTTTACAACCCAAAAGGCCATAAGAGTTTTAGCAGGAATTAGCGTATTGGGAAGATTGTCTGTTCGCTTTGAAAAAAAAAGAAACGTGCTCTTGAGGGCTGTAGGTATAGGCTCGATGTCGTTTAAGTCAAAAGAATCCAAATTGCTGGTCCATAAAGTACGGATGGACACCAGGATTGGGTGAAGAAGGTTTTGCCTCAGGTGAAGCGCATAAGTGGAAAAGAACCTCAACTAACAAATTAGAAATAAGTAACTACTGATTGAGGTGATTGTTGGTTAAAGCCCAAGTCCACCCCGAACTGTAAAGAGATCAGAAATAGACCTCCTGCTAGTGTGCGGATTTGCTTACTTATCGAGTTCCTGATCCGTGAAGAGTTTCTGCCTTTCATACTCTTCACTCGCGATCGCGCCACTTTCAGACTTGTTCTTTGTTAAGGAGAATCGATCTTCCTTGTCACCTCACCTTCTTTTTGCTTCATCTTATTTTGCCATAAAAGCCTCTTCAAGTATGGCGGTCTGCTGGAAGCATCCGATGGTGTCATTATCGTGTGCTGGATGAATTTGTGAAAAATAATACCTTTCGTGGTAACACTTACCCTGCGCCCCATCGGCTCTATCTTGAGACTAAAGAAATCACAGCGCATCTTGCTGAAATCCAGTGAATGTTTGGGTGAGCTGTTCCCGAACTCCACATAGTATCGCTTGTTTTCCAGTTTTGCTCAGCGCAAGAGTTCAAAACGATTAATGCTGTTATGTGCAACTTGTAAGTCGGAGAGAGTTTGAGTTTGAAATTCGTTGGTCTTTCCGAGGAAAATTGGTGGTCCATGGTTTATAATCAGACAGGAAGGCTCGCTGATGCATGTCGATCAATGTGCTGCAGAAAAGCTTGAGATATTCACACAATACATTGGAAAGGATTTATAAGGTAAGACTTTTATCTCAGAGAGGTTGACAAGAGTCTACTAAACACATGTCGAATTTGTCTGAGTGCATCTTCCATGGATGTTCAGCCATAGCTCAATGCAAACTTAAACATTTGAACAGGGTCTTTCCATTCTGCATAGCAGTAATTTTATAACTGTCTAATTCCAGTTTCTATATCACCCTCTCTAAGAGTAACCACATATCCTTTCATTTTCAGCAAATACTGGTGGTCTGATGGGTCTCTTCATGGGCTTCAGCTTTATCTCAATGGCCGAGATTTTGTACTATGCTTTCATACGACCAATCAAAACTCTCATCCAACGGGCAATCAGAGCGCCAAGCACAGCAGGACACCAAGTAATTACAATTCTCATTAAACTTTGCTTCAACGACAAACACTTTGTCATCGATTATCCTTTCCCTTGCAGGATGACATGAAATCACGCCTATCGCAAACAAAACCATCGCTCGATTACAACTCAAACAAGAGAAACTACAAGCACAGATTGCGATTAGTTCGTCCACTAGTGTCAATACCAGTTATTCACTCCAAGGAATCCCAACACGTTGGCACTATTTCCGAGCGATTTATGGAGAATTTTAAACATCCTACTGATGAGGCACCTCCTTTTCCCTATAATCATTAAAAACCTTGTCATTGTCACTGTCAGTGTTGTGTTCTAATAAAGTAATGGATTCGAACAAAATGTGCATTTTATTTAATCCTGTTTGAGTTGATTGTTTGTTTGTCAACATGTCCTGTTGTTACTTTATCCTTTCACTCACGACACTGACTTTCAAATCGATTGCATTGGCAACGATTTATTTAAGGACGTGCCTTTGAAGAAAGTGCTTCAGTTGAGCGAAGGACTAAAATGAGGAATCACGGCATTAAATTGGCGACAAGTGGACTTGATTCAAAGCCAATTGAGATGGAGGAGGTCCTTACAGAGGATGAGAATGACAACAGTAAGGCCTACAAAGGTCTAAAGAGAAATATCCGGGATTTTCTAGAGAACTCAACTTTGCACGGGTTGAAGTACTTCGCAGATGATAAGATTACGATTTTTGAAAGGTGTTCTGTCCCAAGACAAGCTTTCTTTGGGAGTCTACTGATTGTTTTCTACTTCCAGACTATTCTTTGGATTGTCGTTTGTGTTTGTTATCATTTGCTCGGCATTTTTCATTTCAAATATCTACACCAAGTGGAGTGCTTCTCCAATCATAATCACGATTAATCCACGACCGACTTATACAACGAATATCCCGTTTCCTGCCGTGACCATTTGTAGCTTAAACCAGGCTTTGCGGAGTCGTGTGGAAGAGATAGACAAGTAAGATTTTGAACTCAAAAATCAGCTTTAAGCTTTAAATTTAACGTTTCTGTAGATCCAGCTTAAACTACACCCTACTGATGAGTCTTTGCGCAAAGGATTTCGAAGTAAACCAACTATTCGGTCAGTTAAGTTGGAAAAACTTTAAAGTTCTCCTAATGAGGGTAAGCTTGCACCCTGGTTTGGAATACACATGTACATAAGTCTGAGAAATCTAAATTTTTCAAGGTTTCTCAACCTTGCAATGCCATGCTGGCCTACTGTCGCTTTGGTTCAATCGATGAAGACTGTGAGAAAATTTTCAATCCGGTGTTGACTGATGACGGTCTTTGTTGCACATTCAATGCTGTTGATCCGTCATTTTTGCTAAGGAACTACACGTGAGTTTTAGCGGTTCTACGACCTGGATTGGTAGCTCATATCCCTTTTCAGTGAAGACGAACGTTTTACCGCGGATTTCGATGAACACTACGACGTTCCCATTGATTGGACGCCTGAACGAGGTTTCAGTGACAATTTACCTCCCAAATATTATCCACGAGGCACTCCAGGAACTGGCAGTCAAATGGGCCTTACCGTCATCCTTAACGCATCATCCTCAGAATACTTTTGCAGCACGTCCAAAAGCATTGGATTCAAGGTAAATTCCAATCCTCTTCCGGGAGTGTCCTTATTGACAGTCGATTTTTAGATCCTCGTTCACAACCCTGCTGAGCAACCAAAAATTAGCAACTACGGCTTCTTAGTGACATCCGGTCGAGAAAATCGTGTCTCCATCGATCCTCAATACCAAACCGCAGTTCCCGCAATTCGCACGATCAGTACCGACATCAGACAATGTCTCTTCTCCGATGAAGGTAATCTTAACTTCTACAGAACCTACTCACGCAAGAATTGTGAACTCGAATGTGAAGCCCGAATATTATCGGAAAACTGTAATTGTATTCTTTACTACTTGCCACGAATTGATCCGGATTCTAAAATTTGTGGACCAACTGACAATCATTGCACGAAGGGAGTTCAAAGTAAGATCCGATCATCCTCTGGGAATTTCTCTTGTGATACATGCCTGCCAGCTTGTTTTGAACTCACCTACAGTCCAACAGTGACGGCAACACAAATGGTAATTGGAAGCTTCGAAACAAACGATAACTATCCAACGAAATTGTTTGAGAACGTAAACGACATAACTATCGTTCACTTTTACTTTTTAACGAATGTATTTCGAAGCACAACGAAGGGAGAGATGTTCGGTTTTACAGAGTTTCTGTGTAAGTTACAGCACCCCAGGCTAACCTCGAATGGTCGTTAATATTTAACATTTTAGCTAACACTGGAGGGCTGTTGGGACTGTTTATGGGCTTCAGTGTCTTTTCGATTATAGAAATATTTTACTTCATAGTTCTGCGACCGAATTGTGACCACAGGGTTAGGAGGCGTCAAAAAAGGGCAGCGGAAGAAAGAGTAAGTATGAACTTTGTGTGAGAATCAAAGGCGTTAATGTCCTGGTTTTAGTTGAAAAACAAAATTGTATGGAGGACACCAGTGAAGGGGAGGAAACCAATTAGAGGGAATGATGCTGTTAAGAAATGGGTCACTTCCAAGCAATGGCAATGGGCAAATACCTTTACCCAGACTAGTGATGAAGTTTTTCCATACCTGGACTGAGGGGATCTATCTGTCCGTCGACAAAGTTGATTGTATTTTGAAATCCTGTTTACCGAAAGAAAAAAACAAGTAAAAACAGTTTAGAATTACTTGGACCATTCTCTCGAATTCATCCTACGTCGAGTGTGATTCCACAGGGTATAGGTATTCTATTTTCTTTCTACAGAACCAATTGGAATCTCCATTGAAATCTTGAAGTTTCCTGACATTCCCGCAGTGGTTTCTATGTAAAGAGAGAGAACTGCACGCGTTTAAAAATGATGTAGGTACCTCTCATGTCAACAATCATTTGAGAAGAGGCCAAACCGCTTTGTCTGTTTGTCTACTAGCCAGAGTCTTGCGTTGGCAACTCCTATTGCGCTGAAGTACAATTCCAAACCAGAATCAGCTCCAGACAAATACCATCATCGGATGAATCATTCATTTCGAAACCATCACTATAAAGCACAACGGTTACTACTTCAAACATAATTTTATTACTTAACTGCGTTAACTGTACAAAAAATATCTAACAACTTAAAGCTTTTCATCTTCCTCTTCAGCGGCCACGTTAATTACTATTGAACTGGAACAGATCCAGTGAGAGATCTAGAATAGGTGTTGCCTGTGTAGTCTCCTTCATTGACACTGCCTCCACTGCATTATCACTCGCGTGGTCATAATGAATAACCGCAGGCGTGGCGGGATGAAGTAAGTCATGGTCTAACTTTTTCATGCCTTCTTTCATAAGATCGTCCACCGTGCGTAGAAGACTCTCTTCCGAGGGAATGGGACCCGAAAGATTTAGCTTTGCCTCTGTTAAGGTGTCGTCCAGGGAAATACTCAAATTATAGTCCATTCGTGGCGGTGGAGGAGGAGCTAAATTCTCAAAATGCACAATTGGATCGGGTGGTGCTTCAATAGCATTCACATCGAGGGAGTAATGACCTTCTGGGATTCCAAGAACTTTCGACGTACGTGGGTTGACAAAATGCAGTCCGGAGGTGTTTCGTACAAGACGGGAGCTTCGTGCCTGAAGTTGTTCTACCAAATCTGAGATTTCAGCGAGAAAAACATCGGCACGTTGATCTTCGGGTAGTGACGCTCTTTGAACTTTATTTACGAGGAACTTGAACAGTGACATTTCCTCGAGAGTTCGTTGATGTTCGAGGTTCGGTCGGTGTTCGGGAAATGATTGAAAATGTTGCTGCATCCGTCGTTTGCCCAAGAAAATTTTATTGCACGTTGGACAGATGGAATCGGCGGACAGATTGCGACGTTTCGATGGAATCGGCGATGTCGGTGTTGCAGAAGATGGTGGGCTAGGTTTACAAATGTACTCTGAGTCTTTGAGCTCTTGCAGGAAGTTTCGCATAAATGCAGCAGCGTTTTCAGGCTCTAGGTTGTCTGGCTCTGCTTGTGGTGGGGGAGTTGGCGTAATTGTCGATTTGACAATGCGCCCAGAGCGCGTCCGTTGGACATTAGTAGGTGTAGGTGGGGGAACTGGTACTGGCGCAGGTTTAAGAGGACTGGTAGGCTTGTCGGGTTCCTTGTTTTTCCGAGGTCGCCCTCGTTTTGACTTAACTGGAGGTTTCTGGACTGTTTCGCTCTTGATAAGTGTCGCCATCATTTCCTGCGTTAAACCGAGAGTCTCTGGAGTAAGAAAACGATAGATTGTCTTGCGATTCAGTTCGTCCTGGTGACGGATTATCTCATTTCTCTCTCTGGAAAGAGTAAATCCCTTTAACGTTGGAGTGCTGAGCAGAAAGTACAAACTTACCTGTCAATTACAATGTTATCACGGTTGGATAGCTTGAGAATATCATACGCTAACATGGTTAGACTATCCGGCACCTGTGCCGGAGGCTCCTCCACAGATTCTTCAATTTCCTCGCTTTCTTCTTCCAAATTCACATATGTATCCCGGAACACGTCTGCAGCTAAAATTTTCCCGGACTTTTCTGTCGCAGAAATGAAAACATTTTTTGATGTCACTTTCGCGGTCATTTCCTCCGAATCCACTTTCGATGAACGCGGGATTTTCTTATAGATTCCCGGTACCATAAACGGCGATGTGATGGGTTTGAGTCCATCCTCTTCCACCATATACAACTGTTGATCTTCATGAGACTCCTCGTTGAGGAGGAAATCCGAGCTAGCGAGTGATGGAATAACACAGGATTTATCCACATGTAGATCTGGTTTTAACCTCTTATTGGACTTTATGTCGACTAGATTTAGCAAGTCATTCTGATCGCTATTAGTTGGTGTTGGCACATTTGAGGGATAGTCCTGAAAAAGCAAATTGGTTTCAAATGTATACAATAGAGTTGCTTCCAAATATTTACCTTGTTCACCGCAAAGAGACCGTCCAGTTCATCGAAAATTGTCGCAGGCGGCTTAGTAGAGAACCCATCACTGGATAGGAAATTCACATCCAGCGATATAGACATACTAGAGCATTTGGTGGGCTCACTCCTGAGGGAATTTTCAACTTAGTTGTTTGAAAATTCCTTGTTTTTGTGAGAAAATTTATAAACAAAAAACAATACAAATGTAAATGCCAATCATCAGCTGATTTTGTTGTGCATGTGTCAAACGCAAAAAGTAAAAATTCTGTCAGATGTCGCTGTGATAGATAAAAGGCGTGTGACTGGCGATAGTCGAGCTGTGAACCAAAGGGAATGAACGTTGCATGGAACGGATGGGAATTCAAATTTTTGTGTTAGAGAGCCGTTTATAATGTTATTTGTGCTAAGAACAACAATGTGGATTTTCTTCTGGACAACTTGGAGAAGACAGGCATCCAAACTATTGATTGTGCTGATGATAGCAGCAGATATCATAGGAAGTGCTCTCTGAGTGGTTGAGGTCTCGTGCTAGAAGCAGGAGTGGTTGGAATAGAATTCATAGATGCTACACGCACGACACCAGCATATGAGATGAAAGTGTTTCTGGGAATCCTGTTACTTTATTTATTTAGAAAACAGAAGCATCCGAGGCACTTCATCTGCATGATCTATGGGCATAGAAAGAACCTGGATCTTTTGAAAAACCATATTAGAGACCTTGGTATACCTATGGGCTGTAGGGAGACTTTACTATCTTAACGGAAGAGTTCCTTGATAGATGGTACAGCGGAAGCAGGCATCTTTCCTGATCTAGACTGTCATCTCAGTCTGGGGACGACATAAATCTCAGCATAAACCGGGAAGTTGGTACTGCTACATGCGTTGATACGATTTATGAAAGAGAGACGGAAGGGAACCAAAAAGGTGGAATGTTTCTGTATATCTCTCTGTCTAGTGGTGGAAGAGATTACCAATGCCTTAATCGCGGCCTGTATGTTGCAATACATGCAAAAACTCGGCTCGTTCCACCTGTTCCTAACAATGGAGGAAGTCGCAATAAGTCGCTGAATTCGAAGCGCATGTCAAAGAAGGAAATAGAACGAAGATTCAGTATATTCAACAACTTCAAGTAAGTTTCCAGAGCAAGTCAATCTACAAAACTGTGATCAACTCCACGAAATTCACCGTTCGTCATCATTAAATGCCACAAAGTTCGCAACATCGCAACAGTCCTTCATTTAAAGTCAATTGTCCTAGCGCCCAGGGGATTTTCAATTTACCTTATAGAACTCCCCTAACCCTTTCTAAATTCAGGTTAGTGTTGTAAATTCGGGGTCAATGAATCGCCACCAAATTTTGTTTTCAACTATCGATTCGAAAGCACAAAGTTGTTACAACTTATTTACATTTTATGCAAATGTTTGCATTCCCAACTTATGATTCCAATTCGATAGAGTTTTCCCACCCACTTCACCGATATAAGTGGTTACAACTTCTACTTCGACCAGGCAATTGTCCTTCAAAAAAAAAACTTCGACGAACTAAAAGTTCATCAATTAACCTCATCAATGAAGCAAGTTGTAGCCTTCCAATATCCCAAGGCGACATTCCCAATCCGGAATTTCACCCCCCCCCCTCCCCAGAGACTTAAGTTCCTCGCAACACTAGGTTTAGCCACAACTTGTCCACCCTACAACTTTCACCTCTCATTCGATTGGCTCAATCGCCGCAAAACTATGTAATTCAACACCCTCCATCCCGTTCGTATATGCCACATGAAGTTAACCTCACAGTTTCCTGGCTGCTCGTAACCACTTTAACGAAAATCCTCATCCCTGGGGGGTACACACTTTCCCTCTTTTCCTATTCCGATTCATCGCATATGTCTGAGGAGGAAAGTGCCGCATTGTGTGATGCGTCGTCGTCCCTAGGAGCTCATGTCCACAAAGTCCAACCAATTGACCTAATCTGGTAATACCAATATTTAGTCTTCGAAAGGCCAGATTAGGGTCGTCTCCAGCGCGCTTTCCACGTGGTCAGACAGCGACAGAGAGCTATAATGTCTTCTCTATCTGATTTCTGTTCTCGCCCCTCATCGTCGTTGTCGTTGTCGTTGTCGTCGTCGGAGTCCTTTCATCGTTTGAACTCAATTCGAACAGGATTACGTTTGTCAACTCAATATTTTCCATCGCTGTCACAGGGAATCCTTAACACAAGACTTTTTTGGGGGATGTTATCCCTCATGATGTGAACATAAAGAACAAAAAAAAAAAGAATGTAACTTTTGGTTTACCCAACGAAAGGATTATCCTTTAATCTCTCAAGGACAATAGATTGTCGTCTATTCCTTGTGATCACTAGAAAGAGTTTTGTGCGGAAAATCAATTTTCATTAACACTCAATTATGAGATCATTAAAACAGCAAAATATACCCACCACAGGACGAAGAATAGACTCTGTCCTTGAAGATCTGAAGCTGCAGTGAAGGTACACCAAACTGCTGTTGTAATTGAATTCGCTTGTTTCGCGAAGACAGTAGTGGCGTAGTTAGAAAGTTTGTCTGGGTGTCGTGTCTTGTGCCGAAAGTTTCCTTTAATGCACTTCATCAGGATTTAAGCGAAAAGATTTGTCATCGTCCTGGGTGGAAATGGAATAGGATGGGTGTTCATTTGTTCCATGGTTCATGTGTGCTTGGTTGCATATATGCATTGTGGGAGTGACGAAACGGAATTGTGTAAAAGTTTCGTCTCATAAGTTTGTGGACAGAGTTTTTTTTTTCCAAAGTGTAACCACAATGTAACCGGGAATTTTTTAGAGTTGAGCTTATAGGATGTGGTCGAGTTACTGTCTGGTTGCTTGTGGTTTCTTTTAACGTCTGTTGAAGTTCATAATAACTTTTAATTATTGATAAGTAGGTACATAGACTGCTACTTAAAGCTAATGATGCAAACATAGCAATTAGAGCGATGATGTATTTGAATTGCTTTGAGTGAAGGAATTTTGAAGAACTTTTGGTATCCAGAATGAGGTATTTGAACAGAAACTACGGGCGTTAACACATTTAATGGAACTAGGGATTAGTAGAACGTACGTCAATGACTTAGTCGTGCTAACAACAACACAACAACAACTCCTTCCTATGATTGCGGAAGTACTAAAATCGGCTTTGAATTCACTGAACAACGGGATTAAGAAATGTGTCAACTACAGTCTCCAAAAAAAGGAACTAGCTTTGTTTTTCAAGAGAAGGGTGATATCATCATCTCACCCCCGTCAGCGAACTGAACAAAAGAGAGGACATTAAAGAGGGAATGGAGGAGGCAATTATCGCATCCTATGGTAGACAGTCTGACTGTATACGGCCAGCGTTGACATATAAGTGTCTGGTCTGATGGCTACTCACAAAAAGCCATTAGCATGCATCAGCACAATCAGCGCAACAAGAGTCACCCGAAGGCAGCTCTTGAAATGATATTCATTCCGCTCGACATATACACAAAAGATATTGCAGCAAAAGATATCCTAATTCACAACTCCGAGGAGAAATAATGCCTATACTTCAACAGCCAATCCGCCATCGAAGCCGTGCTATCCATAATACTCAAATCAAAATTATAAAAGAGGTGTGCCAACAGAAGGAATCAATTAACTTTACTCCCGATGAAGGGTTTCTGTGGAGACTCAGCACTCTTCCATCGCTTACAATCTCAAGCCAGTCGATTCGCCATGCCAACCTGCCCAGTATAAGTCATCGCCTTATCTGTACTGGTAAAAATGAGGTTAGATTTCCAATGGACTCTCCATTAAATTTTCTAATCTGTAGACTGGGATTTAAACAAGTTCTTGATTCCACCGTTGTTTTCTATTCCTTCGACAAGGATGAACCAATGGTACGTATGCAGTCGGTTAATCGAGCATCGAACTCCAACGATTCGCCGACCCAGAATCCGCAGTAGAACTTACCGATGAACTTATACTTCAATGTCTGACGATGAAGAATCGATCAAGCTTCTGTTGTTTACCCTTCTTAAATGTGGTCGAAGCCTCATAATCACTCATGCTTCATTGCCTGCTGGGCGCTTTGACACCAAGAAGTTCGAAGTAGTAGGACACGTTGCACTCTAGAGTTTTTATGCATCAATTCTTGATGGCATGCTATTGCCACATAATCCCTAAAAGATTCCACAGACACGACAGTGTGACGACCACCGAAAAGAGAATCTGCACAGATTTTCTAAACATGTCCCTCGAATCTATCAGGGACAGGAAACAGTGTAGATTTGCTTACTGAAGTCAAGAATAATACAAAGTGGATACGTCTTCGCAATAGTTCGGGACAACAGAAGCGGTACTAAAACTGTCTAATTAAAGGGGCAGTAAGTAATCGAATCGGCTAAACGAAAGCGATCTGAAGCCCATCTCTTTGAGAGCTCATCTGCCTTCTGCAAATCTCTAAGCCAAGACGAGTTGCGAAACCATGTAAAAACTATAAATTCGTGATTAAAACTTCAAAATTCCCAGGGGATGCTAAATTCAGTACAAAGTAGCCCAAGATTTCTTAAATTTATCAGAACAGCTTGTCCAGAGTCCAGACACTAAAAAATTTCGAAGATTCACGTGTGCGATTAATCGCTTCATCGGTTATTTTCCACAGCAAGTGTTCGAATCCTCAGCATAAAAGGTATTCAAGTCCTCAAGTACGTTCGGGAGTATTTTTCTAACCTCCTCCCCTTCATTACCTCTCGAATGCATCTACCTACATTAATGGCTCCTCAATAGAATTACAATCCGGTAAGCATAAGGATTCTCTCGCCGTCAAAAGCTATAAAAGAACCAAGTATTCATTATCCTTCAGCTACTGCCGGTTAAAATGTCCTTTCTACCCAGACAAAGTTTAACCACATTTCACAATTTCACTTTTCGGTAAAACACGCAAAATATACAGCAACACGATAAAAAAAAAGTTGAACTTTACCACGAATTGGAAAAAGGAACTTCGTCCTGCAAAATAACCACAAGGCTGGAAAATTTGTTCAGGCAACGAGAAAACTTTTCCCATCCATCCCCACCTCTATCCCTCAAACCAAGGAACCACAAAACGTCATATGGAAAAAATTACTCTTCAAAATTGTTATGATGGTGATCTATGCACACATGTGTTTATGTATGCTAGTCCTTCTTCATGGTCGTAGCCATCGTCGTCGTCAGTGGAGGTCACTTAATGAATTAAATGAGCGATCCAATGGTGCCGTCCTGAACACTTGAATAAAGTTCCATCACAGCATGGTATACCCGACTCCATTGCCCGGTTTACGATGATCGCACAATCTGTTGCCACAAGAGAAAAACTTCCATTATTCACAGCCATAACCATGAAATATGCTTCGCAGGACTCTATTAACATGAGCAGCAGGGAAGGTGGATTAAATTTTCAACAAAAAAAACACCTTTAAAGGACACAAAATCTATTCCAAGTAATAGTCAACAGTTGAATGCTCTTATCTGTAACAAGAAAAACAAGAATTCTCGAGTAAAAATCCTTTCGTCCTTTTATTTTTCATGAAATTCCCACTTTCAATTGTACTTTGAACTTTTACAGTTATCACACGCGAATGTGGTGAAAAGCACAACACTTCGTCGAATCGTGTGTAGTTGAGGACGACATTGGAGTGGACGACTATTATTAACTTTGTTTCCGTTTTGCCTGCCGAATGTCCATCCGTACGCGCACGAACAACACCGGCAAGGAAAACCATTTAAACTTCAGCCATCCGGCGGAAACGACGCAAGTGAGGTTTTTGTCTGAACATTTTGCCGCAACATATGCTTCAGCCGGTAGAAAGCCGATAGTGTTGTTGCGAACACTGTTCCTTGGTTCCGTGAGTGGTAGTCATAGAGAAACAGTTACACGTTATCTGTAGTAGGTCTTTCTGTTGCGCGGTTTTTAGTCCGTTTTTGTTTTTTTCATTTGAATTTTAAAACTTTTTCGCTGATAATGCTAAATTGGAGAGAAAAAAAGGATGAAACATATGTCATGCATTTCCTGTCGTGGTTCCGGTAGGTGGACATACACATGTTTCTATCTTTTTTAAGTGCTGTAGGGAGGAAACAGGAGGAAATCAGGACGATTGATAGAAATAGCAAAAAAAAAAATGAGTGTGATTTATTGGAACCTCCAAAGGACTGTGGTTGGGTTGGATAGGTGGAGGCTAGAGAGTCTTTAGCGACACTTCCAATAGTAGATTACAGATCCTTCTTTCCAGTATTTGTCACCGTGAGAGGCAGAACATTTCCTTAAATGGTAGCCTTTCTCTAAGAGGTTTTCACTTTATAGCTGTTATAGAGGATTCATCCCACATAGGTTGAAGAAAAAGTAGGATTTCTAGACTGAGATCTTGATGTTGAGCTAAAGTTGAGATAAGCTGCTCACTTGTCTTTTGTAGCGACTTTTGTTGAAACCAAAGGGCGACTTAGCGCCGACGAACCAATAGGAGTTGAAATAAATTTGATTTTCAGCTGCTTCTTGCAAGACACTCCTGGCGTACGCTTACACCTACTATCACTTAGTTCATCAAGGATGTAATCTTCTAAAAGTTAGAGCCAGTGAACTTTAAGCCATTGCCGAAGTGAGCAAAGCAAGAACTCATTCCTAAAGGCATGGCCGTCCCAGAACTCGGTAAGAATCTCATCAAAAGCGAGCGGCTTTTAAGGTTGTGTGATCTTTTCCTAGAATTTTTTCACATCTTGCCCATCCGCTGAACTTAAGATTGTCTTGTGGATTTACACTGGTGTAGTACCTCCTTTTCTCACTTACGTGTTGCTAGTTTGGTTGCCTGCTTTGAGTATAAAGCCTACAACATCAAAAAACTTCACAATGTTCGGTCAAGTCCGATCGGGGCTATAATGTGATCTTACATCGAGTCCATGATCTTCATATCAAAAATGTAGCTTTATACAGCATAGTTAGATTGAGAGAATCTGGGTGTTGAATTGCTTAGATCTACGGGTACAACAACATACTGGATTCCCTATCAAGGTGACTGGTAGACTACACCACGCGTAAACTAAACTTCAGTAAAGACATCACCCTAAGATTTTCTTTCAAGAAGCAATGGAAGCATGGTAAAGTTGTGAAAGATTCATATACAGCGATCTTCAAAGACGGACTCAAGCACCTACCGAATCTCAGATTCCTTTAGCGTCTTCCAGGCAACCCTTTACAAAATACAAACACAAATGTTTGGCACAACAGCACATAGAAAACCAGAGCCTAGTTTCTCGCAACGAGTCATGTTGTGCGTGGAAGAGACCTGCAGTTTGTATTGGCAACTTAAAATGGCAGCTTCCTAGAAGCTTCCTTTAAGACAAATTAAATGCCAGAGGTTACAAATTGCCTGCCTAGAGGTGGTGCCGCAAATCACTTTAAGTTATTTTGCTGAGATTCCAACTTTTGTCTAAGGTCTAACACACTAACCACTGAGCTACGGTGACTAAGGCCTCTCCAGTTAGTCTCCTTGTGGACATATTTTCTTCCATGGATTGTAAACATAAGTAAAAGCCAATCTAAGTACCATCTTTGTACTTTTTCCACTAGATATTCGATTTTTAAAACATCATCATCCCTCATAGTCGCAACATTATTTTAGCTCAATAAAAAAATGCAATAATGTCAAGAAAAATCCTTGGGATCATCATCCATCAACAAATCCCTTAAGCAATCTTTCCAGCACTAAAAATGTCAATCGATTTCGAATTTCATTTTGTAAATATCAAGTTCAAAGTAAACAAGTTCATACCTGAGTAGGAAAATCCACTGCATTGCCATTAACAATTGCAGGTGTATATTTGCTACATAATCCTTTGAACAAATTCCTAAAAGAAGAAAAAACCAGAAAAATATTAGAAAAACGCAACCCGTACAGATTTCACAGTATTTGTTGGAAAAAAAACCGTAAAAACCAATAAATTCGTGCTTTAAAAAAACATTTATTGAATTCGTGACAAAAATATTCTGGAATTCAAAAACGTGTGTCACGTGGTAAATATTTGCACACATGAAAAGAACATCGATGGAGTATACAAAAGGTACAATCTGTCTGGAAGGGATTGAATGATACCCTATCCACGTGATGGAATCCTTAGACAGACTGAGGGATGGGTGAACCAGATTGACATGTCTTTTGTTGTGAAGTTCTATGCGTAGTTTTGTCGCAATCGAGACATACCGTATCCGTCCAGATGGCGGATTGAGACAGAAATCTGTCGTTAACTGCTGGGAGATGGTGCCCTGAAAAGTTGTTCGGTTATTGTTAAGCAAACTCAACACTTCTTTATGTTATCAACTATTCATAAAGCGGAATGTACCCTTTGAAATGGAGTATAACAAAAGTGTAAAAAAAACAAGATGCATCGAGATGTTTGGTACACCAGTACGTGCTAAAATCCTTGAAAGTGATCTGACAGTTGGTGTCCTAGGAGAAGGTGGTATAAACTTCTACAGAGGTTTTTTTTTGGAATACCTACGAAGTGAGGTTCATTTACACTTTGACAGATAAGAGTTTAATTCTTCATTTTGGACAGAGTGGAAGGAAATGTCCAAAAAGATGTGATAAGCGATTTTCAAATCCTTTATTTCCTTTCTGCTTTCGACTGAAAGTCTGTCGACTTTTTAAACTTTACTTTGAATATTGCAATCCCCACTTGTAATGCTGTCTTTTCGTACAGTGTTTTGTTTTGACTTTGAAGCCTTGGCAAAGACACGTATAAATGGAATGCAAGAGAGCTTCTCCATCTTTCTCGTCGTTCCAGCATTGACAGGGTGTATGACGATAAGCTAAGCTACAGCGACGATAACATTTTTATATATTCTACAAACGTTTTAGAAAAAAGTCCGGCGACGATCCCGCTCTTTCGTTCGGTCGCGGTCGCAGTGAAGAAGCCTATGATAAAGTTTTTGCTGAAGTTCAGTTTGGGATCAATTGGAGTTGTCGCTAAATACCTTGATAGCGAGTGCAAAATGGCTTAACCGGACAAGATTCAGGTTCTATGAGTTAGACTAGAAGATGTGCAGAAGCACATTCAAAGGTTTGGTGGTGCTTGTTTGTGCTGTTGACAGAACTCTTATGAGTTTTTAAAGTGAAACTTCTATAGAGAGGATAGTGAACTATGCAAGTTTGATGGAAACGACAGTAATTTCACCGACGATTTTTTCTCTCTCCCGTCCTCAGATATGCCTGGGTGCTCCAGCAGCGTCGAAAGTGTCACAAGGCAGATGATTTTCATATCGAATCCTACCGATTCTTCGCTGACTTTGAGGCTATTTACGATAGCATTCGTCGTCTTGAATTATCTGGGTTCAATATTCGAGGGACAAAGTCTTATCCCTCTATTGTCTTAAGGACAAGTTATCCACAGGATTTCGTTAATGAATTGTGAAGCCGATTATGGAGATAAGGTAAGGTGATTTTATTAAGAGGAATTGGAATTGTTTTTATAAACAAATTTAGGTTGAGAAGTCTATCGTCTCGGAAGACATGAATTTTAGAACTGAAAACGAGTAAGAAACCATTGAAAAAGGAGTAGAATAAAACAAGGATGATTGGAAAATGTAAAAAGTTGAAGAAAAACAAAAAAAAAAAACAGCAACAAATTTTAACAAAGAAATTTAGTTTTAGTATCTATATAAGAAGATGCTAGGCTGGAAGGACTTCAGTCTCAATGCGGCCGTCGAGGTAATCAAATCGTAGAGCTTGGTGACATTTTTTGATCAGTATGTATGTATATGTATGTCATAATGTTGAAAGCGGGTCTTGGGGGTGAGAGAGTGAGACAGAGTGAGCGGGAGTGAGACAGAGCTTTTTTTTTGTTTCTACGTATGAAAGCTTGCCGCGACTCTCCTTATACAAGCCACTATGCCAATCGACACCGGCGGGTCTATACGAACTACTCCTCTCTGGGATAATGCGATCCCCAATCGTGAGTGTTACGCCCTTGGACGTTAAATGGGCATGTGTATTCCTGAACATGAGAACAACTGGTTGGGTTCTGTGTGAAACAACACCAGAAAAAGAGGCAATATTCCACACAGACCAACACTGACATCATTAGAAACATCATGAGATATAGGTTAGGTTAGGTTAGGTTGTAATGGCTACCAGCTTTAGTCAGCACACTTAGACCAGTGATAGGTGCATTGTGATACCACATTGATCTGAAGAGATCTCTACACCTACTCATTAAACTATTTGGAGCTTTTTATGAAGCGAATGAGGTTTCTGATATCGCCTAAGACGTGAAAGTTGAGTTTCCCTAAATGGAGTCTTCTTTTACGGGAGAACGAAAGACAGTTACAAAGAAGGTGGAGAATAGTTTCCTCCAAATCTTCGTCCATGCAGCTTCTACAGACATCGTTTGAATGAACGCCAAGCCTTGTTGCATGTTTGCCTATTAGACAGCGTCCCGTGATAACACCAACTATGGAACTGCTACGCGATCTGTTGAGAGAAATCAAATTCTTAGAGCGTTTCAGATCCAGCCGTGGCCAAATCCACTTTGTTGCTAGACGTTATACCATTTGTCCACCTAAGAATTGGTTTTCTCGATAGCATCCAGCATGAGTTTGAGTTTACATATGTAGCGATCGGTATACCCAGGGTGTCTCTTTCTGTGAGCACAGGTACGGTTGTTCCATATCTGGCGAGTTCATCAGCCTTGCAGTTCCCTGGAATATGCATGAGATACAACATCAATCTAAAATCATCACAATTTTGCCCATAGTCCCATATTTTATTATATTGACCCTGTCCCTTAAATGGGATATAAAGGACAAAGTGGCCAAAATCGTATGGTATTTATATAACTTCAGGGTTTCTAATGGATATGCAGAGTGAGCAACTACCAAAGGAACAACTGAAGTCCTGCTGTTTCGCTTGTTGATCCAGGACTATCTAGTGAGTGATCTGAATAGTGGTGAGGATAAAGCTGAAGAAAAAAAAATAGTTCACATTACGTGGACTAAGAACTTGAGGATGCCTATCATGGTTTCTTCAAATGTCCATGATTTTAAAAAGAAAAAAAGATACTTCATGATAGATTTCCTTTCACCCAACGTATGGCTAGACTCGCAGGAAAAATGGAATACCGCCAGTGGAATCTCATGGCAATAGCTGTCATGAAAAAAAAAACAGAAAAATGATTGGAAGACTAGATTGAGTCTTCATGTATGTAAGTTAAAAAGAAGAAGAAGAATATAGAAAAGTCATTTTGGTGGAGCGGATTCAAAAAACAGGAGATGTTTCTCTTAATATCCCCCACGTGTGGCAATCTCGTTGTAACCATAAAGACTTTCTTTTTGAAAATAAATTGCTCTCCCCATTTGGGACTTGAACCTACAACACGAGTGTAACAAGCAGACACACTGCCAACTACACCACGGTCACCTGTATTTTTTGTAATGAATCGTCCTTTTAATTGTTCGCACACGCACTGCCTCGTGGTGAGCAGTCTCCTTACATTTTCCTGTGAGAAATCCATATCGAGATTTGGACAACAGAGAAGAGAGAGAAGACATGTAATAGATACAAGTAGCCTTTCAAACACTAATTTCTACCAAAAAGGTGTTAAGTTTAATTGTCCACTGACGGTACCTACACGTGCCATCATCTGTCGTTGTGTGAGAGAAAAAAATCTAAAAATTAAATCTTAATGAAGTATTTTGATTAATTATCGACTCCTAATGGATGATTCACTTCATGTTACTCTCACACTGTATGCTATAAAATCTCCATTGATTCAGTAGCAAGCCAACAGCATCATCATCATTAGCACATGTGATGCTCAAGTTGGCTCCTCTGCACATGGACTTCTCAGCGCTAGCAAATTAATCTTAATTTTGATATAATTGGGTTGACGATGAGAGGAGATGTGTAGTGTAGGGAGCATCAATCTCTTCGTCCTCCTCCACATCATCATCATCATCATCATCCTGGTGTCGTCCACCTCGTTTTTAGAATCATTTTTCATTTGATGGACGAAAATAAAAGGAAAAAGTATCTAAAGGTGTTTCATTCATTTTTGAAGCAAAAAGGCGATCGCATCTACCTCAGCAGAATTCGTTTTTGATGAACTTTTTTTTTTTCTCAATTTTATTGAATTGCTTATATTCTATATAGTTCCTATCTTATATACGAAGTTATGTTTATAGATAGAGAAGAAATATTTGTTTTTGCGATTTGTTTTTTTTTATTTGGTGAAACTTTTTCAAACACACTTTTTGCAGTTTTTATATAGTATGGATGTCAAAGCATACGATATATTTGGATTGCTACAATTGGGGGAACGGAATGTAGCCAACCGTCAACACTGTGAGGCATCGAACCGCCCGATGGTAGGTGCTTTCAATTTTGCTTATAGCTTGAGTGGACTGTGAATAAAATTCTGCGAACTATACACGATCGGACGATATGAAGTGCTGGGAAGATTTCTGAGTATGGTTGCACACCGAAAGTACATATCTTGGATGTGAACCATTGTGCTGCTTTGTATCTGAACTGAATCATTGGAGCGAATAAAATGAGGCAGAGAGGCAATAAAAGATCGCGATCGTGACCATAGTGATGTCATTCGATGGCGATCGTTGAATGTGGAAAGTGGTTGGTTCTTAATTTGGATGTGCAACCTATAAATAGGAAGGTATTCATGAATGGAAATGAGTGTGCTATAGATCAGGGGAGAGAATAACAAAGCAAGACGAGTTTTTACACTTTTTTTTTCCTGTCATCTGACTTGGGTACATTCATTTGCGAAGGGACATCGGGACAAGGAGATAAAAGGAGACATGATAGTTGCAAAGGCTTGTAAAAATCTAAAGAGAGTGTATAGTTAGTCGAACAGAAAAAAGAAAAAGACAAACAAATTGGAATGAGACTACATTTACACGAGGAGATCACGTGAAGATGTTCTTTAGCGGTCCATCCGAAAAGTACTACGTTCATACTTTTCACTTTGAATATGATTTAGAACAAATTGAAATAGTCTGATCAGACTGATTAGAATGCATCAGTAAATAGATGACTGTCCAGCGGTGCCTATCTATTGCGAACATACATACATTCTTAGGTAGCATATGGTGTCCTTTATTGCGAGCCTTGACAACAATTTAAGCATTCTTCGAAGAAGGCAATACATAGAAAATGTCAGCGCTATAAAATCACTCCTGTGCCCCAACGCGCCTAAAGAAGTATTTTTCGACAAAACGCATGTGCACAGAATCTCCACAGTCGTCAGCCTCCATTATCTACACATGAGCCATCTCCTCACTTCCCGGGTCTTAAGTCGTTACAACTTTGCGCATTCGTCGCAGTTTTGCAAATTTGTTCCCAATGCGGCTGAAGAATTTTGTTCAAATCTAGTTTGCACCTATGGGTATGCTACAAAAAGCGTTAATCGAATACACCAACCAAAAAGATTAATTCGACCTGTGAATATGCAACAAAATATAACTTCCGTAAACAGAGGTCGAATTACGGCATCAGTGATCGAGTATAACGATCATTATGACGTAATAATGTTCGTTTTTACGTGACGAGTTACTCGATCACTGATGCCGTAATACGATCCCAGCTTCTTTGCCTCAGCCTTAAAAATGTACTCCCAACGAACTGAAGAGGCTTTACTTGACTCTTTGTGGACTATACTTAGAGAAGGAATTCCCGATGCCTGCATCTTACAAAAATTATCTAGTGGAAACTGATTTCAAATCTATCTTGGGACTCACCATGGGCCTCGCACTTCTAAACGAAGTTCTGCTTGCTATCGCAGAAATGAACTCTTAAACAGACAGCCCTACCTAGTAAAACCACCACCCTTATTCTATCACAGTGCTGCCACCTATGCAGAACCACTGTTAGGTATTTCATCAATCATCGCTTACATGTTGTTATCTCCGCAATGGTTTCTGTAGGGGTTCTGTCTTCACCGATCTATGCCACAAAGTTCTTTGCGGATTGCATTGTGTCTGTGATATCATCTGGAGATAGTGACTGAACAAATGTACCCCTTAGTACCGAATGTTAACCTAAGCAGTCGAAAAGACATTTTACCAAACAGGTCTAGACTAAAAATTCATAGTTCCTGAATCGCTGTAGGTATGCCTTTAAACTATTCCAGCATCATTCCAGATTGCATCATTTTGAATTAGAAGAAGCAGGGTTTTTGACTCGGCTTTCCATCCATCCATCGGGTGTTTAAAGGTACCAAAGCCAGAACTTAACCACACTTTTTAAGTCATCGAACTCGATTCATTAGAAGTTTAAGATTCAGAAGTGTTGACTAGGAACATTGGATTGATTGAAAACTTGACTTGAATCGACTCTAAACTTGTATGTAGCGACGCACATCTTGAGGTCAGTTCTTAACTATTCTTCAATTGTTTGAAGCAAGTACAGAAACTCTCGCTCCAAGTATTTTAAGAATGCTTTACCAAGCTTAGAAGGTAGATAGGAAGTGAAAGCTATGAGGAATATATAAGAACATTTACGTATTTAACAAAGGCAACCGTGACTCGTACAGTTTTACGACCTCACATCCTTTCGAACTTGACTAACTTGCAATATGTTGCTTGATCCAAAAACAAATCCAAGTCTAACCACATCGGCTTCCATCAACGAAATGTCGCACTTTTGCTTCTCATTTGAGGGAAACGTATCGTATTTCATATTTTATTTGAAATTCAATTCAATTATCCTTGACAAATCACCCATTTTTGGAATGAATAAATCATTTCTCCGACACTTAAGTGCAGAATGGAAAAACAATGAAAACAAATTATTTCCGTGCAATTAAATCACTTTATCCTGCACCTAATGATTGACCTACATTGCTCCCTTCAATTTGTCCATTCATTCAGATTTGTCAGCCAAAAAATGGGGTGAATTGTGTACCTCTGCACACTACACTTAAACTACATATACATCCTTTGAATGGTTATCTTTTGAAAATAAATCCTTTCCATTTAAATTTGCACACACTTTGCTAAACAGCGTTAAGTTATCTCGAATTGTGTGGAACTACATATATGTATGACAAATGGATTAAAACTTAAAGAAAATGATTGAATAGGTCCTTCACTCCCCTATTAGTGGACATTAATTTCTTTTTTTTTTCTTTTTTTCTACTTCAAACCTTTCTTCATCCTTTTTTGGATACGCGAAATTCCTTTTCAATATCAGTTGCCAGCTGCTGATGGCAAGTGAGAAATGTTCATGTAAAATAAATCTATCCCTGTTACCAGGACTATTGTTGAAACGCGATGAGTCAACAGAATTTCTATGAAAAATATATCTTCCCTCGCGATGTTGCCAAAAAAAAAAAAGAAGATGTAGCTGCATCCTTTGCGTTCCTTTTTGGAATATGGAATGCATATTGATGCATGATGTGCATATTAATGATGATAGCTGGTTGAATTGATTTACTCATTGCAGATTCTTTGCCTAACTTTTGATGAATAGCAAAGAATCCTATTATATCCTTACATTACCCACTCCTTCCTCTAACCAAATGGTAATGTGAAGTGACCTTCAAATGATTGCACATCATTAGGTTCGTTCAAAGGACGAAAATGCAGCAATTGTCGCGTTTGGTGTGATTTATATTCAATTTTGTGGTCATAAATAAATTCCTTATCATTTGGATGTTGGAAACAGAGGACGAAGGAAACAAAAAATAAAAAAAGGGAAAATAAAGGCATGGTTGTGGAATATAATAGAAAATGGCGAGATGCCAATTGCATAGATATTTTGGTTGACGTTCGTTTCTTTTTTTTTTGTTCTTCCTTTCGTCGGTTATGTTCAATGCCATTACAAATGGAGCATCGCTAAAAGAGCAAAGGCGATAGACAATGAACTGAATGAAGTTAAGGCTTTAAAGACGGGGGAAGAAAAAAACTTGCAAAGATGTTAAAAGGTCCTTGAAATTGTTTGGTAAAGTTCTACTGCGTGTTTTCATTTGGAGGCATTATGTTGCTTTTAAGGACTGGTGGCCTTTTGCTTCAATATGTTGTGTGTTTTTTAAGACTTGTAAGACTGTAGTCACAAAAGTGCCGGCAGATGTCCAAAATAGGAGAACCCTTGCAGTCATCGACAGGAACTTACTTTCCTACCTTATTCATCTTATTTCCTAAATGCAAATGCAGCTGTTGTACAATGTTGACCAAAGACTCTAACAACGAACCTACTTTGCTGGCAATAAGCCTTCTCGCCAATGCCTTAATCTTACGCAGCACTTCACGACACAATGCCAAAAGTCCAGCTGCCATTTTTGTAGGCTTACGATGCAGCCACCACTTACTTACTAAGATGTTGCTACAGTTCGAGATGAGCTCGGGTCCTAACCAATAAGTTAGCTCTATTCGTGGCTAATGGCCTCCCGTTTCGCTCTCCAAGTTGGTTGAGGTCCATTTCTATTCGTGCATATCATCTTGGGCAAACTCATCCCCATGGAGAAGCATTGCACCTCTGGGTTAGGTTCGAAAGCCCTAGCCGGAGCATTGATGTCTGTTGCCATCGTGTACAAGGTCGATGTCACTGCTCAGATTATATAGATCGTCATTGAATCTCCTCCTCCAAAATCAGCCAACGCAAACGTGACCGAATATCTAACGAAGAATTTTTTGCTCGAAACAACTATGACTTCGATAGAGTCCATGTCTTAGCGCTATAAAGGCGGACTAGGATGATTAGGGTCTGACGTAATTGATCAGAAAAGAAACAGCGATTGGCAGATTGTGAAACCAGAGTCAAGGCAGACAAGGTCCCTTACTACCTCGAAGCTAAATCTTTCCATAGTGATATTCTGCTGAGTTCATCATTGTAAGGTGTCCTTTCTTGTTGACAGGAAGAACTTAGTTTTGCCCTCGATTGCTGCTTAACCCATTTTGGCTGATGGTAGCTCGCTAAGTTCTGCCAATGATGTCGTCTAATAGTTCCACAAACTTTTGAAAACTTATGCCTTTGGGTGTTAGCTTGTAAGTTTAGCACAAAGTGTTCAAGAACGACGTTGAAGAAATCACATGAAGCATCATTTACCGACCTTAATGGAGAATCGAACATTTGCCATTATCATCCTACACAAACGGACAACTTTGACAGAGCTCTCTATAACTCTTTCCTGCAAATGCTGTCATAAGGGGCCTTAAAATGGATTTAGAGATGGTGCCTATCGATTGTGGACGCCCCGGCTTAATACCGCACTGATACGGGTGAATCAGGTTGTTGATCTAGCATAAACCCAATATTGCTGATAGGATCTTTGACGAGAGGCCGAGAAGACTGATGACTCTTTAGTTGACGCAGCTGAGGCGGACTCCTTTCTTGTGGATCAGTGTTGTTCTGGTTAAATCTTATGACGAATTGGTACCGAATTCTACTCGGAGAACCTAGATATCGACCTGTTCTTCAACCGTAGAATGCACGGTCGAGTTTTCAAGACTTAAATCCGACTTTCGATTCATCGATTGGATCATGCGCAATGTAGCATTAGGGTCTGATAAAATATGAAGGCCGCCGTCATCTGTTAGATAATCTTATAGGGTACGGCGTATTCGGTACCACGTCGCAGTACAAAAAAGGATGAGAAAACTTAGTCCTTTTCTTTTTTTTATCGATCTAGCCACGTCAGCCTATGTATCCTGCATCTCTTTGGACTTCAAAAGCATCTTAACAAGGCTTATCTCTCCTTTAGTGGTTCTATTTACTCCTTCAAAAAAATCTCTCAAAAATTTGATTTCATTTCCAGGAGCTAGTTGCCCTTGTCCTGAAACCACAAACATCTCATAAGATACTTTCTCTTCGATCGTGATTGCTTATCCCGTAACCAGTAACTAAATATTACCACAACACTGTTCGCAAGCAACACTAACTGTAAATTTATTTTTCATTACCAAAATTAAATAGAAAATTATTTGTAGTCTGTTGATATCCTTGCACAGATTTTCCACACACAAACATCTGATGCAATTCTAAATCCAGGACCCTAAGGTGACGAACTCATCGCTTACTTAGGTCAAGACTCGAATACAAAACAAAGTCCCAAGAACACCCTCAACACCCGGTTCCCTGAAAGAAAACAAAAATAAATCGAATTTAGAGAGAGAATCCTTGCAGCAGCAATGCTGCATTTCCTAAACGATTTCTATGCAAATATGCCACCGCTCCTCCCCCGAAAACATATCCTCAAGAGCATTAAAAGTTTATCCAAGTGTTCTGATAGAACAATGATACTTTGCTCCCTTAGCAGGCCCTACACCTCCTCCACATGAGATGATGAAATCATTTCTATACACACCGCACCGAATGCATGTTTAGTATTTGAGCGGGAGGACCTTAACCAAGCCGAGGGGTCAATTGTTGTAACCAACGGACAAATATTGAAATGTCCTTATACCATCTGACATTTGTTTTAGTATATTCTCCCTCTCTCTCTCTTTCTCTTGTTCTTTCTCAGAAACATGCCACACAACCAAACAACGTGTGTACAGTGGACAAGCACAGGACTCCTTCTGTCCTTCTGTGTCGAGAGAGATTATTAAACTCATAGAGGCCACGTAATTAATGTTATCAAACAAACGCCAGTTGGAAGGAAGAGACGACTCAATTCAAAACTTGCACTTAACTACTGCCACCGGATAAAAATAGGCTGAACGTGTCGTTCACAACAGACAACGACGATGGGGGTAAGCTCCTCGAGAGTAAAAATTATGACCGCTTACCCCGTTCAAGGAATTTTTAATTTTCCAACGATAAAAAAAAAATAGTTCATGGAGTTTTCAAGTAAATTACTTCCACAAGGAGGTGTCTTTCAGAATCTGTCTGCACTTAACTTTATCTCTTTCATTAAGGACTCTCTCGCTGGAGGTAGTAAAATAAACCGCCCATCAAAGGAGTGGAAAAGAAAAAAAAACCGAAAATACTTTTGGCCAGAAGCCAACATTTTTGGAAATCTCTCGATTCAGTTTGGGCGGAGTGTCACATTCATCAAGCGTTGATGACCGAATGGCTTTGACAAATACTGGAAACGTTCTGTGATTTAAAGGATTTATCCTAATTGCTGAAACGTGGGGGCAGGACTATACCTTAGGTTAATGAATGCGGTACAGTAGTGGACACCTTTGCAAATTGATTGCTCATTGGCGGTGAATGATAAATGTTTGCCGTCAAGCACGTCGAGTGCTCAAAAACTAAAGAAGATGTGTTTTTGGAAAGCTGAACTCTGCAGCGTCATAAGTCAAGTGATCTGTGTATGTCATCTGCAGTCAATGGTCATGGATGAATTTTTAGAATGAAGAAAAAAATTAATTTAGAGTCAAGGACTTTTGAGGAAGATCTTGATGCATGTGAAGACCAAATAGGTGTGCAGTCAGTTTATTGTGAACAGGATCGCAATAGTAAGACGCGAAAGGTTGTTCTTGTCCATTATCCTAATTTGTTAATCAATCCCACTGCTATCAGTTCTCGAGAGAAAAACTGGCAAATTCTTCCTTGAAAGTTGGGAGCCCTGAAGAAATATTGATTGAAACATTATCTTTTCAACCAGGAGCGATCTTGAATCCTATGATAGTCAAAAGTTTGACCTAGAAACGACCGAATACAATGACTAAGATGGTTGGATGGAATTACAACGTAACATTCTGATGGATCCCGGGGCACAATGGTATCCACGGGAATGAAATGGCGGATGAATTAGCCCTTCCTGGCTATCGGAACAGGACCTATCAATGGTCGATCACTCAGTTCTAATGCCCCTAGCTCTCGTCAAATCTAGCATTGCACTAGACTTCCAAAGACAAGCTCATGAGAGATAGAGTGCACTCTTATCCTCCCTTCACAAGGATCATTCATCACAGGCCACAACCTAATGGCGGTCCGACTTAGAAAAATGCGTTTAAGTACAGACGAGTTATACAGAAGCTGCGGTAATACAGACGCGGAAGAGAACACAGCCCATTTCCTTTGCGAATGTCCGAGTCTATACAGATCAAGGAAGACGGCCCTTGGTGAACACTATTTTAACGACCTTGGCGACCTGTCTAACGAGCCACCAAAAGCCATTCTTCATTTCACTACGAATTCGGGATGGTTCAGGGATGCCGATCAATCGTAACTGCAGCCAGACCTTTCCCCTCTTTTTTGTCTTTTCAGAATGGATATTCCACGTCAGAGGAACACAATGGATCCGCTAGAGATCCGAGTGAAGGCTGCATCACCTACCTAAGATAGTTGGGATATGTAGAGCAGATGTTCACCAACGCTTCGGCCCGAAAAGACTTCGAATCTATCTCAGATGGTGCAGTTGAGGAAGATCTCACATCAGATAGCGTATGTACAATGAAAGGGACCTCAATCCCGGTGTGTAAAACTGAAGACTCATGCTAGAGCATTCACCAAGTAAACCGACTTCTGGAAAAGTTTTGAATAAAAAAATGATTATCTTAGAACTTTCGAGGCAAGGACAAGCTAATGAAGTATGAGAATTTTTCAGTATTTGTAAGCTATATTCATGTTTCTGCCTTAACCACTCTCCAATTCAGCTCTTATTTTATGATATGTGGGCACTAGTTGTAGCGTCTTGCAGAAAATAAGGCCTCGTCTAGAATTAAATAGTTTGAGAGGCCGAATGGTTTTAGAAAACACTTTGCGACTAAGTAGCATATTGTCAGGGATATTTACGGCTTTACATTTTCTGATCGGCCCTAAAGTTATCTTCAAGCTTTCGTTCAATCTCCACAGTGTGTTTATAAAAGACGAGCTACAGAAGGTTACCTGTAGTCAAAACTTGACTGATGTCATAAACCTTCAACAAAGATCTATGATAGCCAATCGAGCCAATCGAAACATTCAAAATTCTGCCAAAAAAAGTTCAACTGAGATCGAGAAACAAGAAATCCAAAGTTAACAAGCTCCAAAAGCAATCATAGACACTCCACGATATGCCTTAGCTTCTATTCCATTCTTTACCACAGATCCTAACATCCCATCCTGCCCAAAACAAAACAAATTACGCAATTCATAATGGCTCGTTCCATGTCGCTTCTCCATATGTTCGCAACCAGTTTACATCATGTTCATACTTCCCCAAAAAAAAAAAAAACTTTCACAAATTCAACACCAAGTGAAAGATAAACAAAATCTTATGCGATCCGGATGTGGAAACTGGAAACCACCCATTCAATGAATTCGTCCTGTTTTTTTTTTTTGTTGCACCCACCAAGCAACCGTCAACTCTTGCACCACACGCAGTTGCAACCACACCATGACCGCTTTGTTCGCTTATTTCTTGAATACTTAACTCACCCCCGAGTACGTAACACAACAGCAGCAAATACTACTACTATTCAAGGATAACAAGGACGAACAGCAGAATGGAATGCAGAGTACAAAAACTAACGGCGAATTCAATGAAAATTAAATGCACACTTTTCTTTTGTTCGCCTTTACGTTCCAAAATTTATTCAAAAGTAAGATAAGTCTCCATCGCCATCCTCGGCTGTGCTCTATCGGGCTTCGTCTTTTCTTGGAATCCTACAAATGTGCAATGCAATCCTTATACTGCTGCTGATCGTCGTCGTCGTCGTCGTCGTTGTCAACTTATTCGCTGCTCGACAGTGGTCGTCGTTCCTTTTGTAAGAAGCAAACGAGGACATTTTGTGCTGCAAATGACAACTTTCGTTAGTGAATGTATGTTGGTGTGTGTGTGTTTGCGTTTTTATTTCATATCTCGTGAAATAAAAAAACAAGAAGAGCTTCTCCTTCGTTGTGTATGTGTTTCTGCGAACAAGGATTCTCTTCTTTCTCAAGATGACATTCATAATGGGAATTTTTTTTTGTAGGCACAAACTGCTGTGTGTGGTGGCGGCGGGCGGGTTGAATGTTCGCATCATTTGATTTACGGTCGCGCGAGTTGCGTTCCGTGAAATTTCATTTAATGACCCTCAAGCAGGATGAGGAAAAATGTACAAAATATTGTTTACAGGGCATTCAAAATCGTGGTATTTGTTAGTTCACAGGTGTCCTGTGATCAATTTTATTCAATTCCCTGTATTTAATTACCCGTAAGGTACAACAGGGTTCTGTTATTATAGAGTTCTCTCATAAATAATGATTTTATGGCTCAAATTTAACGGTAATTTTGGTAAATAACTATTCAAATGAGAGGCGATATTGTGAATTGTTTTCCGGTTATTTTCTCAAAATTAATGTGAGAGTTTTGGAAAATTTCCAAATGGCGTTTAGAGCTTTTGAACTCAAATTCATAACGGTGAAGTCAATAACAAATTTGGAAAAATAGAATCCATCGTGATCCAGGTTATGAAGGTTGATGAAGGTCGTAAATGTTTTATTTCCTTCGATAACTCGTAAGGCATCAGGCGATACCCACAGATAAGATAGCTGGACACAATGTTGTAGCCCTGGCAAGAACTCGACGTATCAAGGGACAACTTAGGGAGTACTTTCAGTGGATTTCACTCTGAGGTAATAGCCATATTCTGAATGAGCAGGGCCGGTGATTCATGGTTGGCCACTATGGCTTAGTTGGGCGCGAATTTCTCGTAACGCACACTTCGATTGAAGTTCTATAAAGACGGTTCCAAAACCAAAAACGGTGTAGTTGCAGATGTTTTCTCCTTTTTCTCCGTCTTCCAGGTGGCGATTATGGCGATAAATGCAACCCTGTCTTGGCTGAAGTGGAATGTTATATCTACTTGGAATATTCTGAATTTTCCAGACCTGTGTGTTCCTCTGTCATCACAGGACATTCCCCTATAGGGCAGACATGCCACTCGAATGGGCTTCCCCGCAAATGATTTCTACAAAGCCTGCAGGGACGAAGAGGAGGAAGAAACAATCCACCATACCCTCTGTATCCGTCCAGTGCTCTCTTTTAAAAAACGAAACCATCTCGGTGACTCCTTTCTTGAAAATCTTGGCAATCTAGCACAACAAAATGCCAAAAACCTAGTTTGCTTTATCAAAGGCACCCACTGGTGATCCTAAGGTATCACAATGACCCTACTACTGGTCTAAGTGCGTCGGCGGCTAACACTGATTTACCTACCTAACCTAACCTAACGAAACAATCTGTCCAACTGAACCCTTCATGAAGGACAACTTCTATTAAACTACATGCATACAAAGCGTACGCTTAAAATTTCAATCAAAACCCTTCTGGCACAAGGACTCAATTAATAATGTTTTTCTTTCGTACAATAACTCTTCAATGGACATGGGAAAGATTCCAAATGCACACATATATTTTGGAAGCTATAACGAACATATGGAGGAGATAGAGCTTCCGCACAATTGATGCATCAGCATCGAGTGATTAATGACTCTCTAAAGTGTGACTATGGCCATTTAATGTTTTTGTTTTGTTCTGTGGGCCTTTTGGACCAAACAGGACAATCTGCAATGCGAAAAATCTATTCACACGTCGCTCCTTGTGAAATTTGTATACGGAAGGACTATATTTTGTGTAGGAAATTAGAGTGCTCTAAGGGCATATGAATAAATTTAAATAATTTTTGAACTGCAAGCTTTAACGGATGAGAAGGGCATTAGGAGTCTGAGAAATTGGGCGGACAGAACAAAGTAACCTCTTTAAAAGTTCAGCAGCTTACTCACACTCTTAGAAGTGACCCTTCTTAGGTCCCACCGAACCTCGCTTTTTAAAGGTGTAGACGTAGAGAGTGTTTATCACAGGAAACCAAGACACGTCTAGAATTGAGCACTTTGTAAGCTGTAGGTTGGCTAGAGATTTGAAAACTGATTCCAATAAAATTTTAACTTAGCGAGGAACTTTGTTTTTATAATTAACGCGACCATTTCATGGCTGTGAAAATGCTTTAACTTAAGATCGGCAGATGAGGATCGCTCTTGCTTTAAGCCATTTTACTCACTTACTTAAAGGAAAAATGACTTCCAAAGCATCCTTCACTTAAAAATTCGTTTGGTACGTTCCGCTCCGTTGAAGCGTCTTTCACCCTGTCCTCAGTGGCTTCCAAATAATAAATGTATCGGCTTCTTAAGTGACTATAAGCTGCTGCTACCGTAGCTTACTTGTAGCTAAAAGAACTAAACACATATTTTCAAAAGGATGAAGTCATGATACTCTAAATTGGCTTTGTTCGAACTATGGTTGATAGCTTTTAACACGGTTTCCAATAACTCTGCTTAAGCAAAAGTTTCATAATTGAATTTCAATTCTTGACCGCCTACAGGTCCATTGCATGATCCTAATGGAATTATGTCGTATACAGAGGGTTACGAAATGTATTCTGGAGTTAGTGCTAGTGTTCATATGTCCTGCCTCTGAACTTTATGCCATCAAAACATGCGCCAATTTTGCGCCTGCATTTTGGTTTTAAGAGGGCGCTGCCATTTATACATGTCACGAACGGCCATACAGAGGCAAAAGTACTATAATCACACTTTATGAGCTCAACAATTATGAATTTATCTACTCACAAGAGCCGATACCAAAACACTTGAGAGGCTCGTTGTCAAAACTTAAGAGTGTTGAACTTCTAAGCAATATGACTTAGATTCAAGTCCCAGAAAAGATCAACAAATTTTTCGCGGCATTACTGTGGCAACGTAGACAAAAAAAGCACCCAACAAAGCGGCCTGTTTTGATATTTTTTTTCCAAACACTGCCACCGAAGATGTCAGATTAAGGTACATGATTAACCGTCTTCCATATATTGAATGCTGAACCTGTTTGAATCCGCGGAACACCGGGAAGGACAACCTTGCTCCGACAGGGAATGCTCTCAACTTGTTTAAGACGACGTCTCCTGATTTTAAGCTCAATAGATCTTTTAACTAAATGTGCCTTTAACTCCTTTAAGTCTTGCAATCCCACACGAGATGGGATCTCAATAAAGAGATTGTTAATGCTTAAATTGCTGATTTGCCATCAGAGTAGATGTCCATGAGGACCTCCACTCCCTCTAGATCGAGTAGACTTTTACTTGAGAGACTGTGACATAAGTTTCGAGATACATATATGGCGAGTTCGATTTGCTGTTGTAAGCAGGGCCCCCTATCCCCCTATCGGTTCTCGATATTGAAACCGTCTTTGTTTAGTGTCATTCTTTCGTGGTGTCCTGAGTTGATATTGTGCATCCATGACTGGTTAAGACGTTGTTGACAATGTTGAAGCTCTCGTTGGCAACGTCGATTGGCTTGATTTCATTGTAACCAAAGACCCATACAACCGATCGAATTACTTAAAGATCTTTACTTAACTATTTCATCACAAGTGGTAATTCTTGTCACTGTCTTATGAAATAAGCTTTAATTAAATGTCAACCCCCGCCTTAGAAATCATTTGAATAGAATTTAAAAAAATTTCATTAAAAAAAAAAAAACGAAAACTCCCATCAAAACGAAACACAAATCGTTCTCTAATAAAACTGCAAATGGAAAACTTTAACATTTCCTATCCATTTATGACTTCAAATTCTATTCCTATTCTTCTTTCGGACTTGGTTTACTTTTTCTTTTTTGAAATAACGGTATTCCATTCATTGGACAAACACAAACCAATTCGAAAAACTGACACTTTTGAGGCTCAGATGTGTGTTCCAAGGCAAATTGAAAACTTTTCAGACACATTATTGCTTACAGAAGCTGCTACTATTACTAGTGACGCTGTTGACCTTCTCCTTTTGCAGCTCCTTCTGCTGTTGCTGTTCGTCCTTCACTATCACATTAGTGAAGTTTTCCAATGGTGAATGCGAACGAGTTTGACTGAGTATTGCATTCGGTCCGCATGGTCGCGTGTTTGAAAAATTACGTATGCGATTGTTACAAGGTGGGGGTTGGCCCCCAAAGAGCCATTGTCCAAAAAAATAAACTTTTACTTAGCCAGAGGATGGGAAGGTAACATTTTTCAGATTGTGTTTACGGGATGTGTGTGGGTGGAAGAGAGATGAAAACTGAAAATTCACAAAAATTATAATTTTCCCTTTGGCGCTTTGATGGAAGTTTTCATACCCACACACACATAACGACCACATCCAACTCACTTTGGTGTAATATGTAATTTTTAAACAAATGGTTTGTTTATTCTTTGGTGAAAGTTTTTCAATTTCTTTTAAATATTTTACAAGGCAATGGGACAGAAGGATGTTGACGTGACATACAGGAAGTTTTGTTTTTCAAGTTATGATTGCAATTCAGCGCGGGAGGAAACTTCATCGGGAGATGGGATGTCATTGTGGAAAGGATCAGTCAGTGACAGATGGTATTTGAACTTGCAAATTGAAAATGATCAGGTTTATGACATATGCATTTGTGGGCAACATAAGCCTGGGGCTTTGAATTTTGAAAACATGAATCATGTGTGTTCTGAGAAATTGTAAACTTGCTACGCTTGTCACCTTTAATCGATTTTGAAGAAGGAGATTTCGGGTAAGAATGCACCTTCATTTGAATTACAGGTCGTTACACCAACTCATTGTCAACTTCGAAAGGGCTTTCCTCCGCCTTATTTGGAAGTCATAAACCTTGGGCATTCGGAAATATGTAGCAAAGAACAGTTGTCTCGTAAAATACGCAGAAGTTTTATAGGAAGGATGACAAGGAACAGTGAAATTTGGGGTCCACTTAGGCAGAGACTCCTATTAAGAAATGGCAAGCACAGTTGGGATCTCTATTTTATTTTTTTGAAGGAAGTGCAAGTTGATCTTCTTTTTGCAGCCTCGATTAATGAGTTTTTTTTTTCCAGACTCATCTCAACCCGCAAGGCAATCGCTTAGCAGTTAACACAAATTACCTCCTGATACCACATGAGTTTAAGACAACGTTTTTAATACGCATGCGATCTTCTACGTGAATGGAATACCTATGTGAATGGAGGCTATATTTTGGGAAGAATAAGACGCACTCAGTTTAGAACATCCGCTGTCTACCTTCTCCCTAGTATACTTTCTAAAGACAATTTTGCTTCTAATCAACATATGTGCACGCTGGGCTTATGGCTTTCTGGCTACTCTAGGAAAGTCCTTCAAGTTAAAAGGAAATGAGTGTCTCAGGAGCTGTTGCGACGCAGATGCAAGGAAGTGCCTCATTTTACTCCCGCTGCCGCAATAGATGCTTAATGTGGTCTGACTAAGCATCTAAAAATCCCGTGAATTCTTTGAGGACTCACTTCATTTGTGAGAACGCTACTGCCAAGGGGTGAGCGGTCTTAAAGTTCTTCGTCAACATGTGATCTAAAAAGTTTAACCTGGAAATCAGAAGAATATCCTGTAACTTTGCTGGATCTCTTTCAAAGACGGCATTCTCTTTTCTTTCTTTTTTTTTATAATTCACTAGTGCTAAAGGGGTTATGAATACCCTTATGATGCTGTTCGCAAAGCGGTAGTGTTGGAGTAGTGATTTTGAAACTCAGGTGGTATTAGATTTCAGTCTTTTGCTCCGAGGGTGGTGTCCAGAATGATTGGGGAGAATTGTTGGTGCCATTGCTTATAATTCGCAGTATTTCTTTCGAACATGCCTCTTTTTAGTCTTAAGCCGATAGAATTTGGTGTGGCAATCGGTTTGATAAGGCGTAAAGCCTAACTTCTCGCTACCATTCCCGTTGTACATTTTAGATTTTCGCACGATTGGAATAGACACACTTTGACGATGGAACGAGAATGATTTTTTCTTTGCAAGTTTAAGGTTGCTCCAGTCCAGTATCCTATTTTCAAATATAAAGTCCTTTTCCAAAATTTCTACCGAACCATTCTATACATGTGCAAGGCTTTTCTATGCCACGGCTGTCTCATCTTCTGCCTTGAGACCTCCGTTTGTTCCGAAAGCACTTTGTTTAAAATGCAGCCAACCACTGTAAAGTTCTTTAATTTTCAACCAGTGGAGCAAGCCAAGCTCATTCGTTCAATATCGAACATTTTAAAGCGACTTATCTTTTCAAATACTTAACCAAGCACTTGGCAACCCTTGCCAATGAAAATGAATTTATTTTATAAAACTTATTCCAAACGAATCGTTGCCAATTGCACGATTGCAACTGATAAAACTGAAATATCCACAGATAAAGACAACAGAAAACCTCAGACAAAAGACTTTGCTCTCTCCCAAGTCCACTACTGTTGAAGTGAATGCCCTCTGTATCAAGGCGAAAGGACCACTTCCAATTTCGTCCAACAGGATCTATCAATCCGACACGATACATGATGACGACATGATTGGAGTTATTTTTGTTGTGCCTCTGCTCTAGACTACTCCGACGACGTCGCATCAACTCCTCTGATGACAAATTTGCGCAAAAAAAAGGATGTTCCACCCCTGTTCAGCTGAAGAAAGGCTTCTCGCAGAATTTTTAGTTTTTTCTTCTTTCCCGAATAGCGTGTCCTGTTTGGGAAAGGAAAATCGCATCATATGCTTTCAGGACACGTCTCTGGTGAAAATTTGAGTCACGAAAACAATTTTGAGAATTGGTCTGTTACTTTTGTTCGTTTGTATTGACGTTGTTGCTGTTGTTGTTGGTGCACTCGTTTCGTTCGTTTGTTGTGTGAATATCCTTTGTTCCTGGATTCGCTTTCGCGTTCGAATTTCATTCGGTGGCTAGTAGTATTGGTGTTTCGAAGAATTTAAATATAAACAACTTGTAAATTTTGTGGTTTTTCTCTTGACGGAGTGGGGGAGGACGTTTTACAACAATGGCGGGGTTGCGGGGTGGCTTCTTGATAACGGTAATTTTACACAAATGCAGTTGTTTTCTATCTAATAGGGACTCCTCTGCCCACTTAAGTGAGACGAATGATGAATTTCGATTAGGTTAATGATTTCTCAGCAGTTGGTTGGAGGTCCTTCATTTTGGCACGATTCTGGCATTCAAATGACCGTTATTGTAACTCGTGCACCCACCCATCCAAATAGAAGTAAAGAAAATCAATTAAACGACCGACATTTTTGGCACCACGTCCTGATGCCTTTAATCCCACGAACATATATGATGAGGTGCTGGCTCAACTATATATAGACGACAACCGACCCATTAACCCTTTAGTTTTGCATTGGTGCCAAAACCGGGTCCCTTTTTGCTGTTACTCGTCTGTTTGTCCTGTCAGTGTCATTAGTTCCAGATAATTTACTTAGTCGTCCTGCGAAAGGTTTTACATTACAGTGAACAATTTGAAAAGTGGATTGTCGAATGGGAGTGAGGAGAATGAGTTTTTGGACGACGACAACGACGATGTGGAAGGATCCTTTATCTCTATTCAATGCTTCCGTTGCAGTGTTTGGAATTCGAAGGGAGATGCTTTTTTTTTAAGAGAAATTCTTTTTGAATTCTCGTTATTGTGGTTGTGAATTGAAGGATGAATTATGATGCTTATTGGCTAAGGAAGAAGGTGGTTCGGTGGAATGCGAATCACCGCGAGAGAAACTGACGAAAGTGGTAGAATGTTTGAATTGAATTTGAATGCAACTGACAAGTGGCTTTGAGTAATTGTTTTCTTGAATTGAAATTAGAGGTTTTCAGCATACAAAGTTGGTTTAAGGATTGAGTTGGGTAAGTTGATTCTAAATGTATGCACAAGTTTCTGTTGCATCTGCCACATCATTACCCAATTTTAAGAGACTTGCAGTGAACTCTGTACAAAACTCTTTCCTGCACTTCAACCTTCATTCTCCGCAAAGGTTATATTCTTCGGTCACGGTCTCCATCTGTTTTCTCAGGAAATGACTTTAAAAAGCTTCCGTGAGCATGATACCACATCACAGTCAGAAGATGGCACTACTTCTACTTCCTGTCGAATCAAACCTCAAGAGGCAGAGTTTACTCCGACTAATTCCCAAATATCTCGCTTAGTTCTCGACTATTCTGCAAGATTGACCCAACTTTCGATTTAAGAGTGAAACCGACTTATCTTCGTTCAGCAATCCACACCCGATTTAAGCTTCCACGACTTGAGTTCCTAGATTTAGAAGGTTTTCAACTTTTTTTGACCGACAATATGGTTGGATTCAACCGTTAGTTGAAACTAAAGATCGAGCTGGCTGGAGATGCTTGTTGGTTAAAGCCCAGGTCCACCCTGGACTGTAACGCCATCTTAAGTTAGTAAATAAGTAATCGGACAATATTGAGTGGAATCAGAGTTAATATCCTCAGGGCTGACTCGAATTGTTCATCTTCTCATGCATGCCATCAATACCAATCGTTCTCTGTCTCTTGAAACCTGACCTTTTCTTACAGAACCAACGCAAAAGGGACGGCTCACAACGGACCCGACTGAGGATACCGTGCTAAGACCTTAACACGTTTTTGATTTAGCTCTAGACGTCCAATGGATAAGCTTGGGAACATGAGTTGAAGGCTGATGAAGGAAAACCTGCAGAAATCTTCATCCTCAGTCATGTCCAGGGACTTTGACTCAAAACGATAGCACTACAGCACTCAAAGATTCTCATAAGAGATTTTCGAAGGTTATGTCGAAGTTCTTAGAAAAACTCGTAAACAGAAATGCAATCAAAAGACTACTCCTTAAAGTGGATACACTAAACTACATCTCCAAGTTGAAATTGCTTTCTTGATCCCTAAATTATTCTCTCCCCTATTCAGTTGCGACATTTAGATGACACACAAATAATTCCCATCACTTAGCGAGTCTCTGTCGAACCCAATTGGACAATTAAAATTCCATACGACACACAAAAGTCGACAGTTAATAAATTCCCATCATTGTTACAATACACTCAAACCATTTGCAAGACCAATGATTGGTGGTTAAACAAACAAACTCCAGACAACTTCATGAGCTTCATGTCTTCCCTTGGTTGTGCTCTTGGGGAAAGAATTTCCAAAATCAAATCCCATCACATTCAAGACAATCCGTCAGATAAATTGTACCACGTACTGCGAGTGGTAAGTACACATCCCTCCCGCATCCGGCTTGTTCTTATATTCAAATTCCAACTGGCGTCACAGTGACAAATGAAAATATTTTTATTACAGTGATAATGGTTCGTCCCAATGCGTACGCTACCACCACGAACAAGGACACCCCTCGCGCACTTCGTCAAGGGAACGAGCCAACAAGAAAAAAAGAAAAATAGTTATAAAACGTTTGATGAATAACAATGTCCTTAAGAGAATCCTAAAATGACCCACAAACTGCTGTTCCCGAAGGACACGAACACCAAGCCGAACTGGATTTGACGACGAAAACGAGAAACAACTTCTGAATGTACAAAAAGGATTTCGCGAAACTTGTAATCAGTTAATTGTATCAGGCACAGAGTGTTCTCTGAATTGAATTGAATGATTTTTTGTGGCACATCCTGTGAATCTTTAAAGAACAGAACAGAAAAAAAAATCAGTTTCGTCCTGAAAAATCCGCGCTCCTCACTTGAATTTTGTAATTCTCGTAAAAAATAATTTTTTATTGATTAAAAGTTTTCCTTAACGATGACAGTCGTGGTTGTGGGCGGCAACATATGCATTAAATGCCTTTTGGTTGCTTTTGGTTTGGATATCCTTTAGAGAGGATGTACGAAAGATGATTTTTTTTGGGAAATTTTCGTAATTAATTCAAAGTACTAGTGGGGATCACAGCTGCCTTTGAAATTGAACAGAAATTTTGTGGAACCAAGAAGGATATTTAGTGAAATTAAAAATTGTTCATTAGTGTTCTGGTTGGACATAAGTTGGGTTTTAGTTTTGGCGTAGGCAGTTTGGAAGTTTGCTCATTTTCATAGCTAATCTCTTGGAGAAATTGGGAAAGCAGTAGTTGAGAAGTATAATTGTCGTAGGCTCAAAAGTTGGCCCATCAATGAAAGCATGTGTTGTAAGAAAGAAGTCGTTAAGTGCTGTGAAAAAAACTATCAAATGAAAGCTTTATTCTGCCGAGTCCTTAATAACATTTCAAATTACCGTCTTATGTAGTTATAGGAGGTTTATTGAGAATCAATACGGGGCCCTGCCAGGGGTGACCAAGATCCCCCTGTGTCTTGGGCTCTTACCGACTAAATCCTCTTCATCTTCCGGCGAACCAACCTCGAAACCGCTTCTTGCATTACTACAGGGTGGTGTCACTTTTCCTGGTCTTACGGGATCTAATCTTCTACGGTCCTGACGGATCTATGTCCTGTTTTTTTCCTCTTTACCCTTAGCACCTTTCTCCGGTCCGTTCAATCCGATGTTTCCGATCAGTCTTGCTGTCCATCTACCTCTGGTTTCTCTGTTTTTTTATTCTTGCCAGCGTTGTTTAGCTTCCGCTGTTGCCACTTTCTTTGCAACTTCTGTTTTTTTCGCTTGTTCTGAAACTGTTCGGTAGAAGTTCACCACCCAGAAAGCTCCTCTTCGATGTACCGTAGGATACAATACGTGAATGTTCTTAGAAGTTTTCGCCTACTTGCCTTTGGTCTTCTCAAGCTTTTGGATGCAGACTTGATCAGTTACCAATATGTGAGCTTTGCGCCCAGCCTCACTCTCAAGTACTTTACTACATCTTTGGTGCCTCAAACATAGTTGGAATCTGTCATCTATTCAACTTTTGAAGAAGCTGCAGAGGCAAAGCCAAAAGCCGATACTCTCGGTAATATATAGCTTCTTCTATGGATTGAAGGACTTTTCGAATTTATATGGACATAAGGGACCAGCCAGAGGTGCAAGAAAGTCATAGGCCACCCAGAAAAGCTGCCAGCTTATATGAAACAAAAGTAATTGTACATTAGCGTCCTCTTTCAACTATCAAGGTAAGGCACAGACTGAACTAAGACTGATCAACTTCAACTAGAAGATCACGAACGACATATTTTATTAGAAAGCTTCTGGGACAGCTAATGTCAACACTTGGGCTTAAAATTCTTCTTGCCCACCCAGTTCAAAGTCATTTTTCATTCTTAAAAACCAATCACTTGGCAACTCTGCTCTCCTTTTTATTATTTGTCATGTGTCATTGTTTAAGACCAATCAGGAACCAAAATTAAATTGCGAAATCCTTAGAAGTGCCACCTCATCCTAAAGAAAAGATGCTCCTTTGCAGTTTTTTTTTCTTTTTTCACCCACATCAACCGATTAAAGTTGAGGAGTTCTCTCATAATGTAAGTGAGTGTGTACCATCGAGATGCATCAGTGGAATGAGCGGCCTTCTCGTTGTGGTATAGCGCCTTCTGCTGCATTCAAATTGATGTTCCGTCCAAGAGAAATGCATTGCGATGACGAAGTAGGAAATCTCTTCACATATGGATACAAAACAAATGCAAAAATCTATCCAGCAGTTGCTCTGTGTATATCCTGTTCATGTGGGGAGGCTTGCACCAGAGATACCGCACACATTTAACATCTCTCAGTGCCCTGCCGCAGAGTCACAGGCACAGCTGAGAAAAGTACATCACTTATGCGCCAGAGTACATCATCTGTCGACTTGTTATTTTGGTTGACCATTATTTGAATTTATTCAAGCAAAATAAATGGGATTTTATGTTCTTGTCCATGTTTGCCATTCGAGTGCATATCAGCATGTGTTTGAATATCTATCCTTGTATGTGTGTGTGTGTTTGTATCATGTGTCCTTTATCATTTGGGATGCAGCTGTTAGTTTGTTTTTGTCATTTGTAAAAGGCTCACGAACGAAATTAAAGTTCGAAATGAATAGGTAACAAATTGCAAGGACCCTCCACGTATACAATAGTTGATCTCGTCCTCAATTTCTTCTTTTTTTCTTTCTTCTACTGGCAGTAGGAGTACGAGCATATTCTTCGAGTGTCATTTTGGTTTACATCTATTCAAGAGTGAAAGGATAACAATGAGATGATTTATGCCATCAGTTTTGGCTCTCGGATGTTTTATTGTCCTTTTTTATGTGGAGGTTTAGCACAAGGATGAAGAGAGGTTATGACAAGATATCGCTCTATCATCAATTTTGTCCTTTTTTTTCTCTCATTTACGGGAGAAAGGTGTGGAAGACATTTTGCTGGTGGGATACTGTCTAACAGTTTCTTTGGCACCTGTCAAAAGTTTATCGGTGGCTTTTTTTCTTTTGAATAAGTTCAATGGATTTTCTTTTTACTTTTGTGTTGACAAATTTATCCTTTTTCTTGATGATACAATCGAAATTGTGAGGTAAATCGTCCTTAAATGAAAATTTATTTATCTCATTCGTATTCAATTGAATAAAGTTTTGAATTTTTGAATACAAATTGACAGATGAACTAAACCTTTGTTGACAGTTAAGGAATCTGTTACAACAACATGTCAAAACTTATTGAATTTCCAAAATTATTTACTTCTACTCATAGCTAAGGGTGATGGTGAGTCCTTTTAAGAATCTAGTGCACACAGGTTTGATATGCACAAGATAGGACCAGAAATTCAGCTTCTAAGTCAAAACCCCACACGTATGAATACTCCAAAGCCGCATACGACGGCATTAATATTCTACTCAACGCTGGCAGGATCTCTGCGATTAAGGAACATCTGATCTGCAACCAGAACACCCAACCGGCATTGTGTCCTATGCGTCCGAAGTTTGAAAAAAAAAAAATGTATTCACACCAACGCCAGACCAATTCCCGTTGCGTTGTTACTTTCTGGACCAAATGGCCTTCTCCTGAGGCTTCCTCTATGGCATGCGGAAGCTATAAAATTCATTTCTTCACAGTCGAAACAACTCCGGCGACTTTGTCATCGATTTTCAGCTTTCCCGTCACTTTTCGGGTCGAAGATTCTATCAAAATGCACTCTCGTCCTCCGATCTACAAATGGGGCAGTCCATCGACGTCGTTTGGGGCTCGCGAAACATAGGATAGATACTCCGTCAACGTTTTCATCGATTTTCGTCCTTCCTGTCACTTTCTGAACCAAATGGTCTTAGCGGAACAAAATATAAAGTATATTCCTTTCCCTGTTCTTCAACAAGTGCACCAGAGCGGTGGCGTTTGCGGCTCGTTGCATGCCACCAAAATTGGAATAAAAATAAGTTTTTTTCCACCAGTTTCTGGGATTTGTTCGACCTCGGACAGAGTGCAAGGCTGGTATAAACTTTGAAGAAAATGTTTTTAAAAGATCCATCCCAACTTAAGTTTGTCTTGAGCTAACAAGAACAAAACGTAGACTAGGCTTTATTTAGGACAAAACTATGTCTTCGAAGAAGTTGAGGTTAGTGTGTTGGACTGCTGAGGAATCTGATTCAAGTTCTTATCCCAGAAATTCAGAAAGCTTAGAGCACCAGCAAAAAACACCTGAGGTTAAAAACAGTCCCCAAACCTTGGTCTGATTTATAAAAAGAAACTTACCCGTGGAACGAAAAGCAGGTATACAAGGCGAACATCGGATTCAAAGTCCTCAGTTTCGAGACAGTTGTCATGATACACAACTTTTGCCAAGGACTCCTTACGAAATCTCATATGAAATCAGCGGTCTAGCAACAGGTCAAATTGAAGTCGGTCTTATTTGAAGTTCGACAAAGCAATTCAATATCCCTAGCTCAGATCTAAGACAGCCTTAGAAGTGGACTTGAGTGAATCCCACTATTTTTAATATTCAATCATTAAAGGCATCGAATTTGTAAAAATCAATACTTACTTACTTGCTTATCAGGCTAGAGACCCTTGGAGGGTCAGAGGCTGAGCTAATACCGTTTTCCATCCTTCACGGTTCCGGGTGCGCTACTGCCAGTTTACAAGACCAAGGTTTCTGGCGTCTGCGATTGCCTGATCTTTAAACCGGAGGAGGTTTCAATCAATAACTTAATATTCTCGGCATAAATTTCGGAGGTCATTGTCACTCCACCACGAATGTATGTAAGTACATAGATGGTATAGTGTCAGTTTACTGAGTATACAAATGGATGGAACATATCCATCTCCATCTCCATCAACACTCTGCGAGTACATCCGGCATTTACAGAAGCGTTACTAACACGATTTGCATTATTTCGTGCGCTTTCAGATGGTTTTGTTTGGAATTTGTTTCGCGTTTTGCTTTTAATGTCCTGCATTATCCTTGCATCGGATATTTTTTTAAATTTTTTGCTTTAATTTTAAGCTGATTAAAGGATTTGAGTTTTAATTTTTCATATTTTTACGCGTAGATTGATGAACATTTCCACAATTTTAACGAGTGTAGTCCGAAAGAAAAATTGTATTCTGTTAACGGTATCAACCAAGTGAAGTAAATTAACGAGTTGTTAAGTCTTTTGTTCTGCTTGAACATATTTAGCTGACAGAACATTGAATGTCCTTTTTTAATACAAACAAATACAAATATTTGACGGGACAGTCAGAGCTCATTCATGTTGTGCGTATTATACTTTTCGCACAAATGGAACTGGTCCTTTTGGTCCTATTCGCGACATGTGCTGACATTTTAGAAACTTAGGTATGCAAAACTAGAGGCATTCTCTGCAAGTTAATGGGTTCCAAATAACTCGTCTGGAAACACAAGTAACTGGTAGCTGGCAAGACTAATCAGAACTTAAAAATTCATGGTTAATATAATCTTGAACCGGAAGTTCTTTTATGCGTGCAAGAACATTACGTTGTAGCTCCTAGTCGAAAATCATGGATTTGCTGTACGCTGATGTCGTGAAACTGATCCACTTCACTAACGATCTGTGCTTGGACTGTAGATCACCCGAAGGATTTTTCCTCTCAAAACAACTGATGGCAACCTCATCCATTCTTGACGAAGTCCATGCAACTATGTACTCCATACGGTAAAACTAAAATGAGCATGGTCATGTCTAAAATCACTTTACTTGTCCAAAGGAGGATTTTGCTACGTAGCTGCCCTTCTTAGCCTAAAGAATCAACGTTTGGCAAGACTTATTCTACATTTGACCGTAGTACTGGTTTTGTTGTCTTAGTTAATAGCAAAGCCTAGGTATAGATAGGTAGACGAAGTCACTAACTACCTCAAAGTGATATCTATCTAGAGTGACATTCTAGCCTTTTTTGTTGACAGCATGTACTTTGTTTTGCTCTAATCGACCGGTAAATCCATCTTCAGGGTTCCATCTCAATACTCACGAACGCGTTACTAATGAACTTTGGAAGGACTGTTCATCTGATGATGCCTTGTGAGTTCTCGGTAATCCTTTAAAGAAAGATGTAAATCTTTTATTTTTCTTTACATCAAACCTTGATATGGTCTTTACCGAACTCGATGGAGAAGTACGCATTCTTCATGATCATCCTGCACCTTCGGACGAGTTTAGCCGGGATGCCAGAACTACTTAGGGCGTCTCTACAAATGCTGTCATTCGCAGCTTTAAAATCGACAAAATAAAGTGGAAGACTCGTCCCTATAAATGCTGTCATAGGCAGCCCAAAAAACGAGAAAAATTCCTCGGTTTTCTCCAAGATCTTATGTAGTGTGAATATTTGGTCATTGGTGGACTTTCCTGGCTTCCTGATAGACCAATCAGATCCGAAACAAGAGGCTTTCGCCGCTGACAAAGTAAGGTAAATAGTAGCAGCCTTTATAGTTGGCGTAGTTTAGCTAGTCACCTTCTTGTTGCTTAGTTGTCTTATTGCAGGCAAATTTGTCTCCAACTTTAGACTACGTTTTGTGTGGCTGCGTTCAAGCTCTACTTTCTGGCAAAAGTTTGACAAAGGTCAGCCTTTAAGGCGAATGTCAAACGAGAAGAGATTTCGTCAAATTACTACATGCCCGCCTCCCTTCAATTTTGTTTGTAAGGGAACAAAAGTTGAACGAAAGTGTTTGCATGGATACGTCAAAAGGACATGTTTCCGTTTTGACATACCAACATACATGTTGAGCAGTTTTAATTTTTTTTTAATACTCAAGTGTTAAATGCCCATGCAGTGTGTCCCTTAAGTGCATCGAACTTCGAAACTTAACAATACGACTTACGACAGGAAATGCATATAACAATCAATTGCACTTTTCCTTGTTCCTTGCCCTCACATAACCTCAATAACTTTCAATAACTGTTTCGTTCTACTGTTTTTTATTGATATTCCTTTTGTAGGGAAATAGCCTAGCCATGGCATAGCTACTGCCAATCATCTTCTATTTTTACCCGCGCATATCCTTTTGTTTCGTCGCCGCAGATGGATGAATGCAATACAACAACAATTCCAAATGATTACTGAATCGGCAAATATATATTTTTTTAATAGATCCACGAACTAGTTGAACGATTATGTGAGTGTGTGTTTGTGTTATCCTTGAACATTGAGTACTTGCGCTAGTTGATTTGCATCATAGAACTCTAATCCTTTGTTTTGTAAACACAGACACAGTGGTTTGCAGATTCCATTGGAATTGGCTATATGCTTGGATAGCATTTAAACCGTGTGTTCATTTCACGATTTTCAATTTTCTTCTTCCATTTGGAAAAGCTCCTCTTATCCTGGGATTTAAAGAAGAGAGGTCAATGTTTCATTTGTCGGGGTTGAGTTCTTGCAACACTTCAGTGATTTTATGAAATTAAATGTATACACACGGGATATGATGGGGATCCTGTGTAGCAGAGGAACCAGAAAAAAAAATAGATGTCGCCATAGTGTATAACCGATAAATAACTATGCTCCTGCTGAGCGTAGCGAAAAAGGACTACAAAGGATAAGAAGTTGTCTTTGAACAATGGACATTTTTTTTTTAATTTTTACTTTATCAGATTGTTGCTAGAGGAAGCAAATGCGAAAGGATATAGTGGAAGCTAAAGGGCGCCCAAATGGTTCAGTCTTTGGCCTTTTTGTCAGACAGGAAAGTGATTTTCTTATTGCGGTGCATTAATTTACTTAAGTGAAAGATGTACAAACTATATGCGTTATGGGTTGAGTTTTTGGTTCATTGCACTTCAAATTTAACAGGAACCGAAGAGGGGATAGGAATTTGGAATCATTTTTAAGCTCATATATCACAAGAAGCCATAACTCATCGAAGAAGAACTACCTTAACGTGCTCTTTGTATACGTAGTGCCAGGTCTCGAGCTCCGCAGATTGGGCTAAATCTTCTCATGGATATAGACAACGTGCGTGCAGGAACGCATTTTACTTGTTAAGAAGGGAATCAATTTTCATAGCTCGAGGACCGTGATGCATAGACTAGCTGTACATGCGTCGACTAGTGACGAGGCCATTCTCTTTTTATGTCCTAATTTTGCTCAGAAGCCTGATAGATAATTCTCCTGTAGAATATGACAAAGCGACTGGCAAGCTGATGCTGTTCGACTATTTGATTGCCTTACGACTACAACTATGACGAGGACAACATAGGGTTTCCCAATCAATGCACTTGGTGTTCCACGAAGCTTCTTCGAGAGCTCCACGAAAAACAAATTGTTTATGAAATAGATATCATGCCTTTGGCATACGGACAACGACAAATTTTCTCCTGAATGGTGCTCCGCAACTTAAAAAGATTGACTGACCTAGACCTTGCACAACTTGAGGTGTTCTTATCTTCTAAAGAGTGTCCCCTTAGAAGAACATAAACGCATCTTCTCCTGAGTGAGCGATGGTTTTTTAATTTCATTGTAGACAAGCTGTGATTATTTTTAAACAAAATGTCGGCTAAATGTCCTTCAAAACACTAGTTGCATACCTGTGTTGTTAGAACTCAGTCTTGTGCAAAAACAAAACCGTTTGTGTTTCGCTGACATAAACGAGCATTTTTAGAAAACCTTACGTTCAACGTCAAATCAGTCGACTTTGTTGATCTATTGATGTCAACTCTTTGCAAGATAACACTGCCTGGAGATTGTTGCAGCAATTTAATGGGTTTTCGAGCAATGTGACAGATTGCGCCCTTCTACAGGATCTGGAATAGTTCTCATCGACATTCCCACCAATGCGATGCAAATAGTTTACTTTAGTCGAAGAGGCCATCGTTATCAAACTGATCTCCGACATCGAGGTCTGGACAAATATAGCACTCGGGGTCTCATAGCGAAACAAAGTTAAGCCCTGGTGGGTACCAGGACACAGAGGAATTAAAGGCAATGAAATTGCAGATCAACTTGCCAAGATAGGCTCTTCAGAAAGGTATATAGGTGCCGAACCCTTCTGTGGCATCCCTACTTCCGCGTTCAGAATGAGTCTTGACAGATATGAGAAACGAAACTTCATATCCTACTGGAACAACACTCAGGGACTCAGACAGGCTAAAAGAGCCATCCGACATCTGAACAAATGCACGAAAAATATTCTTAACCATAAAAGGGACGATATCAGAAGATTTGCCGGCTTCCTCACCGGTCGAAGCCTCAGATATCACTTACATAAACTAAAGATAGTTCAGGAATCTGAATGCAGACTCTGCTTAGAGGAAGACGAATCAGCTGAACACGTATTATGCGAAAGCGTGGCTGTCTGCAGGGTGAGGAATCGCTGTCACCCGAGGACATTCATAATGCCTCGACTGGAGGCATTAGGAAGATAGAGGATCTCCTTGTATAACTGGCTGCAGGCACAATAGATCTTTTAGGTCGCGGTGCCATATGCGTCTGTCGCAGAGCCTTACAAATAATTATAATAATAATAGCACGCGGAGACTGCAACTACCATCTTACACAGTTCCTGTTCGAGGACGAAGACGGCTATCGAAAATATATCCGCAGATTTGAGCACTTACCTTTTGAAGGCTTGCACACCTTTTGAAGAGGAACACGCAATATTCCACTTTAGACGCTTCACAGAGAAAGGAGTGAACCCACCCAGCCTCAAGCTTCCAATTAAGCATATGATGTGTGGTTAAAGGTATATGCGTGTGTATGCCAGCTATATGGGACAGAATGACGGTTCCATAACTAACTACCCATGGCTTTGAAAGAATGAATTGATAAAGAAAGGAACTTCGAAGTGGAACGGTTAAAAAAGGCTTAAGTTAAAGTTCTATAGCCAACTTATATATATGACCAGGACGTCAACATACATACGAAGGTCCTTTGGAACTACCCAGTCACGCCAACATAGTTATTGTTCTCAACTTCAGCGCTTCACTTCACTCACAACAAACCAGATGTTTAAGCCAGAGTGAGCCCTTGCTATTGGGTAATAACGTCTGTTCCCCTTGATAGAATGAAGCTGGAACCTACCATTCTTTCAGTTGCGTTAGGTCCTTTCCCTCATTCTTTTACTGCTCTGGTGATATCATTTTCGCAGCATTAAATTTATTGACCAAATAAAAATCGCATTTTTGTTTTGTTATCCTTTTTTTTGTTTGGTTCTGGTTATCCTCTTGGTCGACAGGCTATAAAATGTGTAAAAGCATTATATTTTCTTGTGAAAGGAATGGAATCGGAGGGAAATCCTTGAGAAATTTAACATATGAGAGACAACTAAAAACCAATCGATTTATGACAGTCAGGGCGTTTTTTTTTTCCAAAAGAAAGAACTTAAGTTGCAAACCTTACCATCAGACTTCATCAAAGTCCTTTCTGTTTAACTTAAAGTACATAAATTGACTTATCTTAAATCCCTTAAGACGAACAACAGTTATTTTTCTGGCAAATCCTTTAAAAGTCTACAAAACAGTCTTTTTTCACTCAATTTCATTCACCAGTTGGCAAGGACTTCCTTTAAAAAAATCATTTTTTTCTATATAACAAACATCTGTTGCCTGTTCGCGTAGAAAATGCCAACAAAAAAAAGGATACGTTGTCAGGATATATGAGCACATATCACGTGTAAAACAACAATATCATCCATCCATTCGTTGTTGTTGCTCTTGTCGTCATCGTCGTCGTCGTCGTCGTCGCCGCTTATTCCCAAAATAGTAACAATCATCTTCGCCTTCTTTTCAATTTCACCCACGTACAACAAATCTATATTTGCACACACACTCAAACACATGAACGATGGATAGGACAGGAGAGGACAAATATTTGGATTTGCCTTTGAAAGCGCAAAATTTCTGTCACGGATTCAATAAACACTTCAACGTATAAAAACCTTCACGATTTATTAGAGATCATCCAGTCACACACGAATAGATGTCCCGTGCCGCGTCACTATATACTATAGAGAGGACGAGGACACCAACACCACCAACAAAATGAAATGATGACAAATGAGAAATTACTTTCTTTTATACGTGTTAGCTGCGTGATGTGTTGTTAATTCTTGGTCCTAGGTAGGAGATATGATGATTAATCGGTTCACGATGTGAAGGTTAGTCAAAAGGAGACACTAACAAGAAGAAAGTCGCTCCTTCTGTGTTATCCTTTGAACAATTTTAATTATTTTCTCAAAACGAAGTTTGCTAGGTAAAAAGTTTCACACAAAACGTACGTCCGCATTGTCACACTGAAGAGCTCACTTAAGTTAAGACTGTGTGTGTCTCCTGTGAGAACTGATATCGTTGAGCGGTTGAATGAGCCTAATTAAAAGATTTGAATATTTAAAGTTTTCGTCCTGAAAATGCGAAGAGATAAACATAACAACACACACACACACGCACACATTTCTTGCACGTTTCGACTAGGGATAACCATGTTAGTGCATTTCTTTTGTAAATTTTATCGAGACGAAGGACATTTACGGTAATCCTCGCGTGATAGTGTGCTGTGGTGGGTTCCTTTGTTAAGTGTTTATCTTGCGGTAGTTTTAGTTTACCTGAAGGAAGTTCTTAGATGGGGTATTGTTTTAATCCTGACAATGGTGGTGATTTCACGTTGTTCGTAAGGAGTTTCATGGACCGTATTAAGGGGTGTAATTACTGTCTTGACTTTTTGAGGGCGGATTGAGGATTTTAAAGGAGGTTAATCGCTTGGTGTTTTTTTGAAAGAGTTACAGACACTTTGGAGAATGTCCTTTGGGAAGAGTGATTTATGTAGTCGTCAGAGTACGGACCACGTGAAGAGTTTTTAGATTTTGCAACATTTTTTTACAATTGAAAAGGATTGAGTAGCAAAGCCCTCTCTCGAACAACCAAAGTGGACTACGCCGATGATTTTTCTAGGGTGGCACTGCTGGACAACAGGACTAGAGAGTGTAAAATTTATATTTGAAGGCAAATCGAAAAGCAAAAGCTATTTCCAACCTCTTGACCAGCAATGCAATCCGCTTAAATTGGTGCCGGGAAAATGACTACTAATGTCAGAAGGAAGCTGTAGGTTAGGTTAGGTTAGGTTGAGTAGCTATCCCTACTAAGCACACTAAGGCCAGAACAAGGCCCGTTGTGATACCACGTATAAAAACCGGGTGACCAGCATCAGAGACTTGTGTAATTTCCTTGGGGAAGAAGAATAAAGTTAATGGTGTAAACCCTATCCTGTGCCACACTAAGTGCAGAACCAATTAGACTCACATACGAATTTCTTAATTTCAAAAATGTCGAGCCTAGCTAGGTCATCGTGGTCATCGAAGAAGTACTCTGCTCGGGTTTTCCTCCTTAGCCTTGATAGGGCAGGGCAGGAACAAAGAAGGTGTGTGGTCATTTCCTCCTCCTCTTCGTCTCTGCAGCTTCTACAAAATCGCTGGCATGCCTGCCAATTAGACAAGGCCCCATAAGTACTCCTACTATATTCCTTATATGTGTCCTATTCACGGACAGAAGTCTTCCCGTTCTTCTCAGATCCAGGTTAGGCCAGATCTGTTTTGACAGAAGACAAGTGTTGACGTTGTTCCACCTGCTTTTAGCATCAGTATCGAGGTAAGATTTTGTCGATTCTATGGGGGCAGGTGGTTCCCCTCCATTATCAGAAGGGATCCGACCTGCGTCTGCCTTTGCTAGCTCGTCCGCCCTGCAGTTGCCCGGAACGTCTCTGTATCCAGGAACCCAGCACAGGGAAACGTCGCATCTAACAGCGAAAGTCAAAGTCCTGCGGCACTGCTTTACCAACTTGGACCGTACTGTCAGTGATTCCAAGGCTTTTATCGTTGCTTGAGTGTCTATGTATAGTACAATAGCACTACCATCTACCGCGTTAATCGAAACCCAAGCCGCAGCTTCTCAGACTGCTGAAGGAAGCTGTAGGTTGCAGTTAATAATTTTTGTCCCAAAATTTTATTTAAAAGTACGCACCAGGAAAGTATAAGTACCACACTCTTTGAAGTTTATAACTACTCGTACATAGCTAGCTAATGGGACACTCGAAAAAAAGGGACCCACCGTTGATATTAAGTCCAGGTCCTGGAGAGGTTCGTTATGGATTGTGATAACGCTTAGTTGGGAGGATTGGTTTTTTGTGAAGCTACGAAGTTGCATTGTTCGACTGAAATCTCTGAGCTAAGTGGAAAATTAATTCCAATTTGTTCCAACCAAACAGAAAAGCCTTCGAATATGGCATTCCTCAAGGTTCCCATTCGGGTTCACATTTAATTACAATCTCGTCGCTCTTTAAACATCCCATTCTCTGCAATTACCATACATTTATTGTCCTGTTCTACTGCAACAATAAACTACTTACTGCCTGGTTACATCTTTTTTCCATTCCAATTAACACAAGTATCTACCGTCTATTGTATGACTGTCAATTGGGCGGCAGGCACATGTGTCTGTGTGTTGTAACCCCTACCCGATTGTAAAAGAACAAATAAATTCTTCTTTGTATTTGACCTTCACACTCGTCCACCCAGTGAAATAAACTTTTCTACACACTCCCTCATGAGCATATAATAAAAGTAATATCCTGAGAAATTAGTATCTAATGCAACCCAGGACTAAGAGAAATAAAACTTCTCATCATCATCCCTTGGATTGCGTTGAAGTGGTCGCTGCTACCGACGACGACGACGCCGCAGTCGCATGATGTAAAAGCCCAACGAGATGAATAGAAACTAAGATAAAAGTGTCCTGATTATTATTCACTTGGGCCTCTTCTGAGGACTATCCAGTGCCTCTGTTGGCATTGTGCTCTATGGCCCTATGAGATCCTTTGACCTTTGCCGTCGTCGTCGCTGTTCCCCTCCGCTTAGGTTGATGCGTATGCAAGGGAATAAAAATAAATTTGTTTTCCTAATGTGGATGTGTGTGGTGGCGGTGATGGTGGTAGAAAAAGTTTTCAACTTTTGTTCTATTCTGCTGGTGGTGGACAAAACGACTGGAGTCATCATCCCCCCACCTATACTCCATCTTTGGCATCTGCCCTCAATCTAGCCCTCTGACCTGACAAACTATGAATCGTAAAGAGTGAGTGCTGAGAGACTCATGAATATATTTCCCTTGGAGGCATTCCTCTGAATTGGCTGCTGTTACTTTTCGTCATCTTGCGTTGGTTGGCTGCAGGGGTTGTCTATTGGGGGTGTGAAAATGGTTACCAAATTGTAAAATGCTCTAGAGGCCACTTCGTTTGGAGTTTTTTTTTTTCCTTTGGTGATCTCACAGAGTGGAAAAGTTGACCACAATTTTTCTCCCCCTTGTGAAAGGGAATTCCCTTTTTTTTGTGTGTGCTTCCCGATGGTGGCTTGATGTCCTTTTTGCCACGTCGTTCATCCCTTTTGGGGGCTAGGATTGAAGATAAATGCGGTGGATAACGATTTATTTGTGTCAATTTGAGCTATTTCAATTGGACAGAGGATGTATGCATGTATGTGTGAATGTGTGCTTTTTTTTTGAGTCGGGTATCAGTTTATTGAGGGGTTTGGAGTAATTTTTGTCCTGTCCCATGAATTTGTTTCAATTATTCGGCGGTGATTTATCGCTAATGGAATTTTGGTTTTTATTTTTTGTTATTCTAACAAAGGAAGCGGGTATTTTATGGATTTTTCAATGAATGTTGACGTGTTGGTTTGAGTGAGAAGTATAAGGGAGTTTCTTTTGAAAAGTCCTTGTAACAAAAGTTTGCGTAAACTTTTGTCGTCCTTATGAGTAAGCAGTACAAAAGGTGGCATCTTATTCTTTCAGATCTCGATCTTGCATTTGAAAGGGCACACAGTCCCTGTTAGATATTACATTTCATACGATGGTCTTGAACTATTCTAAGACTTAGTAAGCAGTTCTTTAGGACTAAGAAACACAGTGAGGGAGTAAAGAAAGATGGATAGGAAGAATATGGAGCTGCTTGTGGATATAGTCATCCAATTGTATCGATCTTATCTAAATAGAGACATTCAAACTAACTTTTATCGATCCAGCAATCAGCTGCTCAAATATAAGACAAGTATCGAAGAATAAACGCAGCCTTGGGGTACCGCATTTTGGAAAAAATAAAACTACAGTCGGAAGCTGCATAGAGATCTTCATATATGACCCAGATCCTTTCAGTTTTTGCTCAATAGGTACAAATTGTGCCCCATTCCATCCCGAGTATCTTCTACGTCAAGACTTCTACAGATCAAGTTGATGAAAACAAAACCTGCCTTGTAAGAACTTAAGTTCATACTTTCATAAACTTTAAGCTTCAAGTTTTCAGTAAATTTTACGTAGAATATGTCCTCTCATCTTTGCAAACTTTTGAGGTTTCTTTACGATGTGCACCCCTAACAGAATAAGGTCAATTGTATTGATCATCTCGTCAATTAAGATTTGGGTTTGGATCAATCTAGTCAACCTTTTGGAGCTCAAAAATGCTGTATGGTCTTTCAGTGGTTAGACATTTGCAAAGTACGTATTCCTACGTCTTTTCTTCGAAACAGGGTCCACAGGAGCCATTATTGGACAGTCCTCAGCGGTGAGTTCACATTGAGTAATCGGCAAAGACCGTCTTTTTAAAACTCCAACCTCGAGTTGGATTGTTGAAGTTATTTGCCTGTATTTGGTACTTGGTTCACCTTACTTCAAAAGGATTTAGAATCAATGAATCGTTGACATGCGCCACTTCTCACGAGACTTCTACATGTTCGTTGCCTTCATCGTTTTGACGATATTGGCCTTTGTTGGGTGCATAGAGACACATCAGGAAACTGTAGGACTGGTGCCTTCGCCATGCTTCAATGCCAATTTCACCGGAATGCAAACAGCAGGACAAACCTTAAGTTCACCACTTGCCATGCTACCAAACAGATTTGACGCAAGCTGGATCTAAAATACACTAAGAGCTTCATCTTGCTTAGAAGACTCTACAAAAGGTGCCATCACCGGTCACTGCCCTTTAAGCAAGCAAGCATAAAAGCTTGACCTCTTCTCAAATGATTTCTATATGACTTGTGGGAACAAAGACGAGAAGAATAGAATCTTCTGCTTCCTATACACGTATCCTGCCTCCTCCCTCTAAAGGAAGATCTATTTGGGAGCATTAATTATCTCCCATGTGATTCATTCGTAAATTGGAGAACTCCCCTCGAGATCTTAGTATTTAAGTGTGCTTGGACATGGGTGCTGCTACTATAACCTGACCTGACCCTGCCTTAAGACCTTCGTGGAATGTTATCATCAATATTTACTAAGTCAGGTCTTCCAAAAGAGGCAGGGGTAGAAAATTTAAGGGCTTACTTGACTCTCCGACAGGTTGTAAATATAAGAGCATTCCTGAACAGATATCTCTATGGTTTGCACTTCCGCCTGGAATTGGATGACTTAACTTGTGCAACAACCATTTGCAAGTTGGTTGCTTAGACAACACCATCTACGTACCAGATTCGTGATCCCGATAGTGTAACTTTTCTACAACTGTCAATGACAAATGACTGAAACATTGAAAACCTTTTGAACTTTTAATACCTACAGCAACCGTCCTTTAAAGAGAAACCACTAAATATCATAGTACACCACCACACACGTTGAATTGCCTTTCATTGTGCAGTCCTACTCCTTAACTTCGTATCATCTACTCCTTCAAGCAAGCTTAGTTTTGAAAGACAAAATCTTCCTGTCTTGCATTGGTATCCCTTTAGCATAACTCCTGCCTGCGATGAATGACAACTTCCAGCTAGACAGGCAAAACACGTTACCACACCCCCGCTGCTGGCTGTACCCAAACAAAAATCTCTTTTAATTGCCAATGAAGTGGAAAAATGATTTTTCCATTACATTAGTATTCAGTTGGAGATTTTCATTTATGAACCAGTCATTAGGGGCATTACATGTGTTCGCCTTCAAGGACCTTCTCGCACAAGTGAGAGAGAGAGAGAGCCCTGGGGACTTAATTTTCCTACGATTGGAGTTTTTTTTTCCGTCTCCTGTTTCATGAGTATATAGATCCATGAAAGTTGATCGCAACAAATTAGTTGTCATTCTATGCGCATTCACAAGGACCAACAGATGAAGTAAAAGGACAAAATGAAATCCATCCTTAATGACAAATAACTAATAATTAGCTAAAAGGGAAAAACTGTCCGCAGAAATTACACCAGATTTACACAGAATTAAATTTGTAGTTTCTGTTGTGTCCTTGTGAAGGAAGTTTTTTTTTTTGCAACGCAAAGTAGTGCAGAAGGATAAAGTTGCTCCTTTCGAAACGGATACCGATGGACAAAGATAGATGCCATGGGGATATGAATATATTTTTTGCAAATTTTCTTATGATGCATCAATTTGTGCAAAGCGACGGAACACACAAAGGACTATCGTAATTGAATTAAGGACAAGTAATGAATTTGCTTATAAAAAGGAGAAACGAAATTAGGAAGATTGTAAATAATTTTCTGAATTTCCAAGGACAATATTGATTGTTTGAGACATTTTGAATGAAACAAGGGATGAGGGTGAGAATGATAAAGAGGACGACCTTAAAACTCTGTTGTGAGGATGTTGTTAAAGCTGTCACTTATCCGACTTCGGTGGCAAACCTTTCTTGAAGTAAGTGCTGCTGACATCCTAAATATAACTTGAGTTCGCTATGAAGCCAATTTGCTAAAGGGCTTAGAGCACGGGTATTACAGAACTTAAAGGTGAGACGAGGGAGATACAGACGAACGTTGGTTTTAAATGCTTGCAGATTGAAGTGGTGCTATATTTGTAAAGCCTAAAGCCTGATTGGTCCATTTCAGTGTGGCTTCAGGCCAAGAATGTTCACACTGCGGCAGATCTTAGTAGAAAATCGATACCAATCACCTTTTTGTCCATTTTAGAAGGACGTTGTTGACAGCATAAAGATGATGTCTAGTTTTAATGACGAAGGAGAATGAGAGCTGCTCTATCAACGTCGGTAAAGACCTAACCGAGATCTTTGATGTCAAAAACGATTTAGACAAGGCGTTCAACACTGCTTTTGGAAAAATTGTACAGAACTCAAATGCCAACACCAGAGACACAATCTTTCAAAAATCCGTGCATTTACTCGCATACGCTGACTATATAAACAAAATCAGGAGACCGCAGGGTGATGTCAGTTCGAGAGTATTAAGATGGAAGCAGCGAAGGTGGTTTAAACGATCAACTGTGTGGTGTGGACAAAAAAATAAGACACCCAACGCCGATAACTCGGACAGACCCTCACTCTAGTCGGATACAATTTTAGGGAATTCTTCAACTCAGGCTCACCAGTGCTGAGATCAAACATTGAATGACCCTTGCCAATTGCTTTTTCCTCGGGCTAAGAAGCTTATTAAGCCCTCTCTAGCAACCCTAATCATTCCAATTCTATTCTATGGTCCAGAGACATGAACTTTGTTCAGAATGGATGAGGTTGTCCTCGGTTGTTTTGAAAGCAAAATCCTTCGGAAGATTTAGGGCCCCGTGTAATCTCCTTTTCACTTCCAAACAGATCCACACATGAAGGATCCCGCAACGGGGAACACAGTGAATCCATGAAGAACGGAGAGTGGAGAGTGACAGCAGCACAGAGAACCGCCAGTGTCGCCATGACTGGAGCTCTATGTAAAACTCCCACAGCAGCGACTCAACCTTTTCTTGGATATCTTTAGCAGGTCGTCGAAGAAGGATCTGCCTAGAGTGCGTTATCTGACCCTCGCTTGAGGTGGACATGTGCACAGAAAGTGGCACAAAGATTCGTTTTCTCTGTTATCCTTGCAATTACGATAGAAGGTGTTTTGTAAGGGGTGCCGAGCTTGGCTGCATTTTGTCCTATTGAGTCATTAGGCTCATGAATACGTGCAGTGTGTTTCAAATCCGACAGAGATGTCGTTATTTACAGTGAGAGTCAAGCTACATTCAAAGCCCTGAAATCGAGTGTCATAAGATCTGAAACAGTCAGAATATGCTGCACAATGCTTAAGGGCATTATGAATGCAGAATTGTATTAGACGCCATTGGATAGAGAGTGACCAGATGAGGGTATGGACATCAGACTATCGTCGTCGAACATTGTAAAAACAATCATTAGGGAGACCATAGATTGTCTTACTTAGTTTGACCAGTGCTAGACCGCAGGAAAACTAGGGAAATTCTAGTCCAGATATCCTGTCCGATTTTTGGCAGTAGCAGGAACATTTCATGAGACTGATACTCATAAGCGTTTAATCGAATACTTAAGGTGGCGCTACAGTCCGGGCTAGACCTGGGCCAATCGAATACGACAGTTAAACTATGTAATTGTCAAGGACTAGCCCGGAATCAAATGAAGTGTTGGAACACCACACTGGAGCACTCAACTACAAAAAAAGTCTATTGTACTTGCTGGTAGAAGCAGGTACAACCCTTTTACCGTTTTCTTCATTTTTCTAAGAAAGTCGAGAGCTTCAGTGATAAGGAACTTAGGTTACCAGCACTCATCACATCAGCCCCAAAAATCTGCCACCTGATACGAGCAAAGGCAGGACAGTCACATAGGAAATGTTCCGCAGTGTCGTCGACCTCTCAAAAAAGAAATGTTTAGACATAGCTCTGAAGGAATAAGGGTCCATCAATCAGCTAAAAAATAATCCTTAGGTTCTGTAGGGAGATCAAGTGTTTAGGTTTTCCAATACCTTTTAAGATTGTCCATGGCAGGTACAACCCTTTTACCGTTTTCTTCATTTTTCTAAGAAAATCGAGAGCTTCAGTGATAAGGAACTTAGGTTACCAGCACTCATCACATCAGCCCCAAAAATCTGCCACCTGATACGAGCAAAGGCAGGACAGTCACATAGGAAATGTTCCGCAGTGTCGTCGACCTCTCAAAAAAGAAATGTTTAGACATAGCTCTGAAGGAATAAGGGTCCATCAATCAGCTAAAAAATAATCTTTAGGTTCTGTAGGGAGATCAAGTGTTTAGGTTTTCCAATACCTTTTAAGATTGTCCATGGTTTTCCCTCTGTTTTAATGACAGCTTAGCTTCGTAAACCATTTCTAACAGATTGGGCCGGTTCGACATCCCACACATATTTCAGACTTGTCTTCTTAAATCTCAACCTGTCAGAAGAAAAAAACAAGCTTACTTGCATCTTAAACTCATTCCCTACCATCAGTTGGAATCCCTATGTCTGACCTAAAAACTCAGTGAAATATTTTTTTTAAGAAAAACGGGAAAAATATACTCCAAGTCCTTTGCCTCAATTAAATTTCAGTATTTTATGTTCATATCAATAAAATATGCCGCATGAATTTATGTGTTACAAATCGACATCTGTTGTTCGAAGCTCGTTGTCGTTTTGCGAGCGAAGCGAAATGGGATACGATTTTGATCCTTTTTTTTCCATTCCTTGGCATTCTGCTGCTGCTGTTGGTATGGCACTTCTTCCTTGCTGCACATTAAAGCAAAGAAAAATATGAAACAAATGTGGAAAACCAGAATAGCAGTATAGCAAAAGGAAATAACATCGAAATAAAAATTTTTTGTGTTCGTAAAAGAAAACTGCCTAAGGATACGGAAAAAATGGGAAAACTCCTTACGCTCCTTTTTTTTTTTTCTTTGTGGAAAAAAAAAACTTTTCCCTTGGCTCCATCCCATTCTCAGATATTTGTTTCGTTGTAATTTCTATTTCATGACCCTCGTTATGTGTGCCGTTGTTGACGAAGACGATGATATGCCTTAGCAAGGATTTTCTATGGCAGCCTCTTTTCTGTCAAGGCACACCACTTGCACTGCCCTGGAGAGTAAGTGAGTGAGGTTATATTGCCAATAACAAAGTAATTACGGGAGAATTAAGTCCTTAGGAGAAATTTCAACATGTTCCACAGTTGTCGGATGGTTTTTTTTCCCCTCCATCTCCTCGTGTAATGTGAATTTGAAGACTTCAATTAGAAGAGTAATTTACAGCGGTATATTCTTCCAGAGTATATTGGTATTTCCCACGATAAATTTGTTTTTTTTTTTTCTGATGATTTCTGGTTTGTTGTGGGAGTGTGCTTTCACTTTTAAGAGAGGAGGCTTTGTCTTAGTTAGGAAATGAAATTAAGACGGAAAATGGTCAATTGGATCACGTGCGTGCGGATCATTAATTTGGACTATAAGATGGCGATGGTACAGCGAAAATTAGTGACTTCCTGGGCGGAGGAAGAGAAATTAGTTTGATGGCATTTTGGAGAAATTTGATAGCATAAAGCTTTCGTGAGCCCTGTAGATATTTGAGTAGACAAAATCGACAGTCACTTCCTTAGACAGCCAGGTCTTGGTCTTGCTGTGGTTATGTACAACGAGAAAAACAAAATTAAGGGAAAGTTGTAGCATCAAAATGGCGCATCCGCGCTACTTGTGGCTCTAGCAGGCTTGCCAGTTTCAACCACTTCTATTTACCTACCTAAGTGAAAGCTCAAAAAGGACAAGATCGGTTGCAATGCGAACAAGTTCTAACCAACACCAACTTGGTCTACAATTCCTTGGAACTAGAAGAGTCCACAAGCCATGTCATGTCATGTTGTCATTGCTTATAATTCACAGTATTTCTTTCCAACATCCCGATAGCATTAGTACGATCTACACTTTCAAGACATATGGCCACCCTACTGCCAGTGTTATGCCTATGCAGGAGAGTTGACGTCAGCTTTTTTCGCAGTTAATCGACTTTTTTTTGACATCGGGATTCGAACCTGGAACCTTCAGCGTGACAAGCGATGATGCAACCACTACACCATGGCCACGAGTTAAGATAGTGGAACTCAACGCCGCTTGACTATCGGTGAGTACATTGATAGTTCCGCCTTTAAGGCCAGTAGCGAGATAAATGTTGGCACAGGTTTCTATGGCAAACAATTCAGCCTGATAGAGACCAGGATACCAGCTCCAAATACCAGGGTCCATCTGTAACCATCAGTATACTACACTAATCCTTTTATATTCAACAATGGATCACCAATTTCCCAGGCTAAGAGATTCAGGATCTTCTCCTTAAATAGAGCGTGGAGTCTGATACCGTCCTGATCATTTCTAGCTTCGGAAGAATCCCCAGGTTACACGATAGTCTGCTTGGCAACTTTTCTACCGAGCGTTGAAGATTTTCCATGCGGAGAGGGTTAAGTCCAGTAAGTGCATCTCCCGTGATAACAAGACACGCTAACCTTTGTAGTCCTTGCAGGTTTGAGATCGTCGCCATTATTTTTATTATTATTATGGTGTCGGAAGGGTTGTTCACAGCCCTTGGCAGTGCGGTTTCTATCGAATTTTTTCACCCCAGAGGAAGGTTATCAGGAAGTTAAGGAACTTCTCTGGGTGGATGGCAGCAAATTGTTCCGTACGGATGACTTCGTCGCCGAGAATTCTCTTTCTTAGATGGGCATTCCATTATGATGTGACAGAAGGGCTCTTCACCCTCAAGGCAGAGTCTACAGCTTGAATTTGTAACAAGGTTCATGCGATGTAGGTGTTTGTTCAGACGGCAGTGTCCGCTGAGGAATCCAATTAGTACTGTAAGGTTGATCCTATAGGTATAGGGAATAGCAGCTTTGAACATGCTTGCCTTGGTGTGTTGACTCAGACTTCTCTAGATTCTTGCATGCAAAGAACCTTTGTGTGTCGTCGCCATACTGCAGAAGATTATAACTCGAACTTTCATAGTGCACACCCAGTGTAAAAGTGAGAGTTGCTAACCACAGGTTTTAACATATGCAAGGCGACATATTAACACGACATTGATCAAATTGGCAATTTTGCTTTTAAGCTGTTGTACCATTAAGAGTCACAAAGACCGTGTTGCTTCTAAAGCATGCTAAAGAACTTTCCATAAAGTAAAGGCGTGTCTACTGTGCCACTTATAATCCAAATCCATTTTTAAAAAATGAAAACTCTTCATATTTCCAAGTACTTGTAGTGGATGACCTGCTCCAATTCCCCAAATGCCAATCCATTTCAAAACTTCCATTCTCTTCTTGCAACCATCAAACCTCAATATGATATCAATTATGTCATCTGAAGTATTCAGTATGACAATCAAAACACTCAACTCACATTTCCCTCCAAATCATTCTGTTGCCAAATGACTTTTCTAGTCTAATAATCCGGCCACTTCGACTGCATCCACATTCCTACCTCCCACAGTCATTGAAGTATTCAATTATTTCGACTTTTTTTCCCAGCGAAATTAAAGAAATTCCCGAAATGAAAGATTCAAATCGGGAAGAGGAATCGATTTACCATCACCACAACCACAACTTTGAACAATCCATCTGCTGTCGAGAGCATGCAATATCGTTCTCCGACGATAATAACCATGATGATGATGATGGATTCGAAACTCTTAACTGAAGAGTTCTCCCACCGATGCACAACACAGTCTGTGTGCAATATTTGAATAATAAAAAAAAAAATGTATGACAAAGCTGTAAGTACATCATATCCTCGAATCGTCGAATCGTCGAATCCTCGAATCCGCGAATCCTGGATTCCGGGATGAGAGAGCATCATCGATGGCATCTGGATTTCCAAATAATAGAGTCAGCAGTTAAAGTGTCGCCCCCCAAATCCTGACTCAAAAACCTGGTTATTATGCATTCAATTCGATAGGAAGATACATATGTATCTAGAGTCACCATTGTCACTCGTTATTCAATGGATTTTCCACTTGAAATGCTTTCATTTTTTTCTATTTTATTTGCCTGGCAATACTTATATTTTTGTTTTTAGTTTCTCCCCCGATACGGAATATCCCTGCGCAACAATTCAAATCTAAATCTGTTGCGGACGTTTGGTAGATGGCAACATGGCAACAGGATGGGATGGTTTCACGAAATGCACATTGAGCTTCTTTTTTTTTTTTTTTTTGTTCCCCTGTTGTTTGGCGGTAAATCTATTTAATTACATGGAACTACAAAAGACTTACGCAGAAAAAAAAAAATAAAACACGAATAGAACGCAGAGCCAATAATAAAGGATTTAAGGACGAATCCTGGCAATGAGCATTATTAGCGGAATTAATAGAGTGGTAACAGTGGCGAATCCTTCATCATAGTCATCGTAATCCTTTTTTGAAAAAAAAAATCGTTTTATTTGTTCAATAATTGCACACTGAAGGACGATTAACACGAAGCGCAGGGGAGTGTATAGATTCACCATGGGAACGGTATAGATAGGAAGTAGCTAGGGACACTATGAATATTTTCAGTTATGAATTATTTTTTTCCTATTAGGCTGGAAATATGTTTTATAATTTTAATTGTAAATTATGTTTTTTTATGGACAAAAAGGATTAGTACCGATTGGTTGGAAATCTATTCAAATGCACAAAATAGGAAATTCTTTCAAGTGGTTTCAAAGTGTAGGTGGACACACAAATTTGTTCGAATTTTGTGTTAGCTTAAGCCGTCTTAGGCTCCGTTGGGATTTTTTTTTTTATAATTGACTTGCGCTTAAGGGGTTATGAATACCCTTATAATGTTATTCACACAGCGCTAGTGTTGGTGTGGTGATTTTTGAAACTTAGGTAGTATTAGGTTTCAGGCTTTTTTCTCAGAGGGTGGTGTCCAGAATGAATGGAGAGAATTATTGATACTGTTGCCATTACTTATAATTCACAATATTTCTTTCGAACATCCCAATGTCATTAGTACGATCAACACTTTCAAGCCATATGACCACCCTACAGCCAGTGTCATACCTATGCGGTAGAGTTGACGTCAGCTGTTTTTCGCAATTGATTGATTTTTTTGACATCGGGATTCGAACCTGGAACCTTTGGCGTGACAAGTGATGATGCAACCACTACACCATGGCCGCCCTCAAGAGTTAAACCTTCTTCTATGGGACATGACATGGCACATGTATTTCACGTATAATCATCTTGTTCTTCTTTGTCCTTGCCTTTCCTATCCGTGGTTGGCTCTTCTCTTTCAAAAACGCCAGATTCTCTTCCTCTAGGCAGTCTACATTTCGTTAAAGCATATCCGTATCTTGTTTTTGAAGGTTTACTCAGTCCCCTTCTATTTCTAAGTATTTGATGTCTTAAAACTGCCGCATTATGTGTCCGTATCCGTAACATCGAAGTCTGTTTTCCCACAGTTTTGCTGGGATTGATGCAACTTTGTGTATTTGTTTTCGACTTTATCGAGCTTCGACTTTACATTCGCAATTCTGCCATTTGTTCGTATTTCTTGGAAGCCACCCAACATTCGGAAGCATACATCAACGGATTTATACATGTTGTCCTTAAGAGGGAGCGGAATATTCCTACTACAAAGAACGCCTAAGAAACTGTGTTAGCTTTGTGAGTCGCACTTTATCCTATGTTAAGACTCACACTGCTTACGTTTGGAACCAATGTATTTGAAACTGTCTGACTGTTTGACACTTTTATTTCCAATCTTCATTGGGTCAGAACAATCCTACTAAGCTAACCCTACTCTTTTTGTCTAAAGGGCTTCAACCCACAAGGACAACTTTTCCTGCAAAGTTTTAACATCTGTCCAACATTAAGGCAACATCACCGTTGTAAAATATAGTCCAAGAAATGTCATCTTGGATACCTCGCTTGGAAAAGTCCAATACCAGGTTGAAAAATAGTTGCCTTAGTGCAGAACCTTGATGTACACCCATCTCCGTTTCAAACTTTTCTCTCAGACCGTAAATGGATTGAACTCGTTTTGTAATTTGTACTGGCACTTCTTTACTGATGGTCTTTCAGAAAGATTCCTCTGGAGTAGGAGACTTCTAAATCCTTTAACAGCCGCGTCGACATTTAAAGTCTTGATAGGATCTTTAGTAAAATTGATGTAATCTCTATCGTCATCCTGGATAATCAGATGAGTTTGGTAGGGATTTCAAAGCTAGATACTTTTCTGCAAAGCTCATCTGCACAAGCGCGGCTTTAATATCAATAAAAAGTTGATGGATATCGATTTGGAAGTCCTGGATTATCTCCAAGAACTGCCGATGTGTGAATATTTCAGTGGATTCTCTTGATCTATGGACTGAGCAAAAGGTTTAAGACGCTTATGCAATACAGCAGGCAAAATCTTGTAAGCGAGGAGGAAACTCCTTTTTTGAATAAATACGTAGAAGTAATCACCGATAGCAAACTTAGCTGGAATGAGGATGTAAAAAAGTCAGTTTGAGAAGTCACCCGTGCACATAAAAATGAAGCAGCAGCGTAAGGTTGTACGAAGCAGTTCAAGTTCAAAGGTTCATGATAAGCAGAAAACTATGATTATGTCAGACAGTCGAGCTGTAATAAAAGGAACGCAATTTGAGATGAGTGAAAGTAGAAGACCTGCCATCGTCAAGCTTTGAATAAATCGGTTTTTTTTTTTAACGTCTTTATCTTGGTTTTCGAAACCGAAGCATGGGCCATCTAGTTCTTGGTATATATCCTAAGATTGATTGCCCAGGCCCTGGGACAGACCGTTTTGATTCTGAGCCATAAAACTATCCATCGTAGAACGCTCTTCCTGAGCTCTTCCACGGTAACATCCATCTTGCTATTTTGACAGAAAATATTCAGCTCATATGTCATATGACATCAAGGGATTTCTTGTTGACATTTGGACGACTTTTTCTTAGTATATCTGCCCGGGAAGTAGAATCCAAGACAACATCACATCACCACTGTATTGACAACTGGAGGGGATTGACCATTGGACTTGTTGTGTTCCTTAGAATTTTTTCAAGACGCAATTGGTCTTTAGTTATGAAAATTAATGGAAACTTGTTCATTTCTTTGGAACCCGGAATGATACCTCGTCCATTCTTACCCTACCATGAGGCATAACAGCAAACTTCTATTATCGCTTAATTAAATCGTTTTTGGATTCCACCTTAATTATTTATCCACAAGCGCCTCTTCGTTCAGTAAAAAGATATCTGACGAATCTCTGATAACTTACTATTAGGAAGCCCCAACAGTGCGATAGTGGAGCTTATCTCTAATTCTAGCCATGAAATATATATAAATTCAACTATTAAGATCGTCAATCAATTAATCATTCAGTAAACTTTCAACTAAAATGGTTTCATTTATTGGACTCTTGGCTATCGTTGCAGTTCTAACCACTGCCCATGGAGTAAGGCTTGGTCAAATTCATTTGACATGGAACTAATTTTTCCTTCTTTTCTCCAGGAAATCCTAAATGTGACGAGTAGTACCGAAGATTACTTTCTACTTTCACAACGTGAACTCTTCCATGAGATCGAACTTGTGGAATCCCAAATCGATTCGGTTGATGCCCGCTACGCTGATCGTCTGGATGTCATTCAGTGCCAACAACAACAGGTTTTGCATGAAATTCATTTGGTAAATCAGACATTCATGCCTTTGCAGGCATTGGGTCTTGTTCGAAAGTATTGCATTCAAAAATATGACACGCAACTGATCACTTACGAAAACGCCAAGTCCCGGCTGCAATATTGTTACGATGTGGCCGAGATGGGTGGAAAAAGTTTGACATCAAATTCTAGGTTAGCTGTCAGTAATGCCGAAACCTATGTCAGCTATCAATTGCCAAAGAATCTAGCAAATTGTGATAAGATACATTCGAAGAATCAAACTGCATTGGAGAACTGTTACATTGTATATGTGAGTGCGAGGTGTCATATGTCAAACAGCATCCTTGATTTGTTTGTTATTTAAGGTCGATTCAGCGAAAACTTCTGTCTATTATTATTTGGATCGAGCTCAAGAGGAACTGGACAGAAGCTTGTATGAATCATCTGTTCTTTCACGGAAGGCAGTGCAGTGTTCTTTCGCAGTGGAGAAGGATATTTTGGAAACCATTGGTGAAACAAGTAGAGCTATCAATGATTGTGAAGTAAATACGAATGCAGAGAGTTCGAATGAAGTTCGAAGTGAGGAGAGCGCTGACCAGGCCTTGATTGGTGGGAAGATTTAGGATCGGTAATTTTGGAAATGGAAACTTAAATAAAGAAAAGGGGATTTGGTGATGTTTGGACTACTCTTGTTGTGTGTTACACTGTCTCTACCTCCCATCATTCGAAAGTCGGAGTATCTATATCTGTAGCGACAGCCAAACTGTCCAGTATAATTCGAAAATGCCAGAACTCTCTGAACTTGGTCGCAAAATTGAATTCTTTGACTGCTTGCTGGGGCCCAGGTCATTATAGGAACTCTGGGAATAAAATCTCCGATGAAAAGACACAGCGGACAGGACTTGAACCAGCTTTTGGCGTTCTTGCATCCTCCGTTATATCTTCCCTTGACGATTAAGTCTCTAACGAACAGAATTATGAGCAGCATCACTCTGCAGAACGCAGTCGGAACCAAAGGATTCTCCCGGATGTCTGTATGAAAGCAACGACAATCTTGCTGTGACTTAAAAGAAGAGACTGCAGACAACTTATTGGCATTCTAACGGGACACTTCTTAATGCGCTACGCTAAGGTGACACTACAGCCTGCGGCGATTGTAGAGAAGGTATCGACACTTCAGAGCATTTTCTTTGTAAGAATCCTGCCTTTGCTCGTATTAGGTGACGGATCATAGGCTAGGCTTTCTACGAAAAACGAGAATATTTCAGTGCGATGTGCGATGGAAGACGATAGACCAGTTGCGTCTAAATTGTTTAGTGAAGTGTTCGTCTTACAACGAAACTGAAAGAAATTAGCTGAGGATCAGGGTTGCTTCCAAAGAAAAAAACTCGAGAATGACCACTTGGTTCAGTTCAGTTTGTCTTCAGAATAGGTGCCTAAATTCACGTATTTGAATCTAAATTTGTATCTTGATTAGACCTTCGGCTATACAGTATACTTGCCTTTAGAAAAAAGAGCTTAAGACTAGGTTAGGTTAGGTAGGAGTGGCAGGCTGCAATTGCAACCTCACTTAGACCAGATAAAGTCCATTGTATTACCACCAGGATCTGTATTTCGCCAGAAGTACTACCCGCAGAACCAACCGGAGCTTACTACGAAGCGCTGGAGACTGCCTATACTGATGTCAGCCAGTTCACTAAGGTTGTTGAAGCAGCTGGCTCCTAAGTATGCTCTTCTCCGAGCTGAAAGGGCCGCGCATGTTCAGAGAAGGTGTAGGATCGTCTCCTCCTCTTCCTCATCAATGCAGTTTCTGCAGAAGTCGTTATAAAGGATGCCCAGCCTAAAGGCATACTTACCGATGGTTCAGTGTCCCGTAATGACACCCACAAAGGTACTTATTAGCAATCTATTCCGTCTGACGAGACAGAGGGAACGTTTGAGATCCAGCTTTGGCCAAATCTGCCTGGTGATGAAACAGGTGCTACCAACGATATTGATCGCGTGTCTATTGAGCAGCAACTTGCAGGTGGCGAGAGGCATACTAAGATTCCCCTTATACGGAAGAATTGGTAGAGTTGTGCCCTCTCTAGCGAGTTCGTCCGCCATACAGTTGCCTGGAATGTCTCTGGCTTAAGACTAAGATACAAAATATGTCTGAAAGAACTGTGGAGACCTCCCCACCTTCCTGCTTCATGTATCTGTCGCCTGCATTTGATCCTTTTAAAACCTTGTACTCATACAAACACTCCCACTGACATCATTCAAAGATCCTGAAAGAATCCATCAACGAGATATATTACAAACAGTTCTCCTTTCAAATTACATCCCAACATCCTTCCACTAACACATTCTTCAAATCCATAAAAATCCTCCCCAAGATGCAGGATTCATTCTGCATAATGACCAATTAACAGATTTTTAATGACAGTCATTGTTACTTTTAATTATTCCTCAGACAGAGTTATTCCTCGGCGTCTCAGGACATTCACAGATTATAAAGAGCGAACAACTTTATTGATGCGATCCTTATATATCCTGTTTATGGTTTAAGGAATCAAATGAGGTCATGCAATGACCATTAATATAAAAAACAAATTCGATTTTGCATTTATCTCTTGTATTAAAGATTGTTGTTGTAAGGATACACTTGCTTAGTACTAACATGCAGCTGTTTCAAGTGCTAATGGGATTCGATTAATTAGCTTTTATATAGGCTCGCACGCTGATAAGGGCCCATACTATGTTTGATGTTTACGTGTGCGTGTGATCAATTTTGTACGTGACTATTGAACCGATGAGGAAGTTTCCATACGTAATGATGTCTACGTGTTAATGTGAAGCTATATGGCATAGCAAATCAATGGTGGGTTCAACTTCCTTAACAACTTAGATAATCAAACTGTTGACAACTGAATTCATAAATCTTACATTGAAAGTTAAGATGAAACCATCAATTTGACAAGGAATAGTTCTTAAGAGGCCTTTAGTTCAATGCATACAGTGAAGAGAGTACACGTATCTCCACACAATATGTTCGTTTTGAAAGTGTCACATGGTGGAACCTAAGAATATGATGAACTTTGATTGGAGTTAATAGGGGATACAGCGGCTTTTAATGCGGTTGCGCTGAATTATCCTTAAAGGAGGAGCTAAAAGAGAGAGAGAACAACAAAAAAACAATCGAAAAGTAATTTGTATCAATATACACTATACTTCGTGTCAACCACGACCGACGTCTTGTGTTCTTCCCTCGACGAACAAAAAAAAAATCAATATCCTTGCGCCGAAGAAAATTGTCGTCACAAAAACTTTTAAATTTGTTTACAAAATTCAACTGAAACGTTAGGCAATGTGAGATTCTCCGTATAGTTTGACCATGGAACTCCTAGGTCAAATCGAACACTAGAACAAGTATTCAAACTGAATTTGTAGCCGTCGGTTTAGATAAACTGGCGTCAAGTTTGGTAGGTTACATGCGCCAAATTTTGCATTCATCGAACCAAACTTTATAACGCGATGGTCAAGTTTGGGATCCCGAGAAAACTGATCTGGTTGTGTCGTGCCACGCTACAAAACTCGCAAAGCGCCGTGCAGTTTGAGAACAGAACCTCCGAATTGTTGCAAACATGCACCAGATTTCGGCAAGGAGACGCGCTTGTGCTGAAGCAGATAATGCGAAAGGCCGGCGTAAACACAGAAGGCACTATATTTAACAAATTCATCCAGCTGCTGGGATACGCAGACGATATCGAATCGACATTATCGCCCGTCCCCAGCATGTCATTATTGAGGCTTTTACGGCAATACAAGAACAAGTCCAACGAGTTGGTCTCACGATTAACGAGGATAAAACAAAGTACATGCTGTCTACCAAAAATCGATCCGTCGAACACCGTCTAGATCAAAACCTAACAATTGACAGCTATAATTTTGAGGTAGTGAAGGGGTTTATCTATCTCGGGGCAAGTATAAACTCCACAAATGACACCCTAGTAGAGATGTGACGAAGGATAACCTTAGGCAACCGCTGCTACTTCGGTTTGTCCAAACAACTAGGTTTCAAACTCCTAACTCGGTGCTTTACAAAACCCTGACCTTGCCAGTCTTGCTTTATGGAGCTAAATGCTGGACGATAAGTAAGACAGCGGATCAGATCTTGGGATCCTTCGAAAGAAAAATTCGAAGTCGAATATTTGGTCCTGGTCGCTGGCACTAGTTAAATTTAACATAGCACTAGACACCCAAAGACAAGCGGGTGAGAGATGAAACACACACCTATCGTGCCGTATCTCCAGATCAAACTTAACGCTCTTTATAGGGATTATCACAAATCACAACCTATTGGCGGGCCACCCTAAGGAAATGTGTTTAAGTGCGGACGATTTTCACAGAGGATGAAGCCGGCGGCGATACAGACGAAGAAGCCCACTTCCTACGCGAATGCTGAATACTATTTCAACAACCTAGGCGATCTGTTTAAGAATCCATCAAGAACCATTCTAAAATTCATTACGAATTCGTTTCAGGAAGGCCGAATGACCACCAACAAACCAACAGAGACCTCTGTTCTTTGTTTTCTCCTTCAGACTGGACATATCACGCTAGGGGAACACAATAGATCCTTGGAGATTCGAGTGAAGGTTGCTTCATATGAAATGCAGTCACCCCTTTTACCTACCTACTTTCAACATTGTCGATATCAACCAGAAGAAGCCATATAAGTCTTAAGAAGACGCCACTTAATGGAGTTCTTTTGCCAATCTTTTACGGTTGAGTTGATAGTTGTTTGTTGTTTGAGCATGACTAACTTAAAGTGGCGCTTCAGTCCGGGGTGGACTTGTACTACAACCAACAAGCGTCTCCAGCCAGTTCGATCTTTAGCTAGCTGCCAAGTTGGTTGAGGTCCCCTTTCACTTGCGTGACCTATCTGAGTCGCGGTCTTCCTCAACTGCGTCGTCCCTCGGGGTAGGAGGTTGAGAATGAACTCGAATCAAAAACAACCAGCTCTACGAAGACTACATTAGTGTCTTCCTAGCTTGACTTACCGGCTTTTCCAGCAACACTGGTTGGATGTTGTCCGTTTTTTGTGGTTTTCATATGTATATTGTGCAAGCGACTTTAAAGCCAATCAGCAAGATTTTGTCTTCAATTCGCAGCGTTTTACAACCTCCATTGACAGGAAACAATCGATTTCTCTTCTGACCTTTCATATCACATTTCAACCACACCCATCTAACCTCCTGGCCTTTATCGTCGAAACTCTAGAAAAAGGACATCATAACATTTCATCTGACTTTTTCAATTATGAAACTAATTCAATTGATTGACATTATCAGGACAAACCAAATATTTGTCCCACATTTTCCTTTTCTATTTTGAAATCCTTAAACGGAAGAGCTTTTCCAAAATATTATGTATGTTATGTTCCAACAATATTCTATTAATGCACATGTACTTGAACTCATATCCTCTTTCAAGTGGCAAAGGATTAAATTTTCCAAAATATTTTTCTGTAACAGGAATATTTTTGAAAAAATTATTTCACCATTATCGTTGAATGTTACATCTGCACCCAATGCCTCTGTGAATTGATCATTTGAAGAGGGACCCCTCCCGTCTCGGTCACAGTGCTCACCTTAGGGAACATACCAACAATAGAACAGAGAAAGAGAAGGAAAAGATACAAAACAAAAAGAAAAGAAGGAAGAAATCGGTAACAAATGCTAAATTATTGCAAATCAATTGGGGGTAGCATCTGGCCAGAGAAACTTAGGGGTTGTGAGGGTGCGAGTCTAGCTTCCTTCTTTTTTTTTTTGTTGCTTCGCCCTTCTAGGTAATAAAGCAAATTTTATTGAGCTGTAGCTGCTTTTTTTTAAAGAGAGCACCCTAGACACCTTGAACTCAGTCATAGCCACAGGAACATCTTAATGTGGAATGTGGAAAATATTTTCATCCCCCTATTCGAATGGAGTAGATACAACCACCTTGGGGGTGAGTGGAAAGCAAATTGAGCGGAGTGTACGTACTTTCATTGAGTAATCGTTTACATCTGTCGGTGGGTGGCAAGTGGTGGGTTGTTAGGCTATCACTTAACGCAATACCGGGGTTGTATCCTGGAGGGGTTTTTTTTTTTTGAGAATATTATGATCCAGGAATACCAATTATTATTTATGAACCGTGGTTAAACTAAGGCCGGCTCTGTTGGTCACGAATTATTAGACTGTGGAGCATAAAAGTGAGTATGTCAGGAAGCTTGGTCAACTAATTTGAAAGCGTTTGACGCGTAACCTTCTTTATAAATTTGAGACCCGATACACAAACATGTCCCACATGACTAGAGGAATAGTGATAAGAAGTGCATCTTGTGCCATTTCTCGTCCAACGTAAATCCATGTCATTGACCTACATCCCAGTGTGCTCTTCCATTAAAAAAAAAAAACGAGAATCCTTCAATTAAATCCGATTGCTAATCCCATTCTCCGCCGAATTATCAGGATTTATACTCAGACAATCCGAACGGATTGTTATCCCTGACACTTCCCTTTTTTTTTTGCCCGACAAAGATGAGCCAGGCAATCAATTAATTCCTCCCCAATGGAAATGGAATCTTTGTAACTAGTCATCATCACGGTCGCCAACACCGCAGACAGAACAACCGCTTTCCGCAACCCAACTTTGCGCCATCAACCCCTTTGAACACTTCCACCCCTCCGAATGCGATTGATGATATCTGAAATCTATACTCTTTGTAAAATATTAAATTTTAGACTTTGCTGCTGGGGATTCTGAACTCCTTGCGAAGTGTAACACGCGGAGCACCAACCATCTGAGTGAATTAGCCGGATGTGCTGGTGGAAAGTGTGTGCAAAACTTTCACTTGACAATGGAAAGCGGTACAAGTGGTGGCGGTGGAGATGGTGTAGTGCACAGCAATGGATCAGAAAACTTCAGGACAATACCAGGAAGTTGTTGTACTCGTTCATTCGTTCGACGACGAGGCAAAGTGGGAATCAATGTCGTTGCAGAGGATCTGATGATTGAATCAATGGCAGAAGGATCTTCTGAATAATTTAATTATCCGTTTTGTAATTTATGGCATTGAATTGGGGGAAGATTTTACCGTTCTTATTTAATTTGAATTTAGGGATTACTTTTTTAGTCAGTGATGTTTTAAGCTTGAGATTCTGTCTAGAAACTCTGTTATGAGGAGCACAAAACTCCGATTCGAATCTCTTAAACGTTTCCTTCAAGACTGATTTAGAGGAATACTGGAGTCTATAACCAGTCGATGAAACCGCAACCTTAGTTAAATTCTTCAAGAGAGAAAGGGTGACCGTATGAGATGAAGCAAAAGACCTAGTCTTCTAACGGAGACTAACGTCATAATCTATTCCAATCTTCGACTTCGATTCAGCCGGAATAAAGCTATCAAGTACCGAAGCTGCTATCGATGGTGTATATGCAGCGAACTTCCGATCAAAAGAGTCTTCAGAATATGCTTGTACTTGAAAACTTAAAAGGATTGTTTGAGGTACATGTATCCAAAGCTGAATTGCGAACGCATCTACTTTTCGAAACTCAACTTTCTAAGTATTCTAAGAGACTGCTCTTCTTTAGCTTCAAAGTAGAATCGAGTTCGATTAGGCAACGTAGTCAATGCTTAGCATTCTCCGTTAGCAGGGATAATTGAAATCTTCCCGAATATCGACATTCTATCTCCCGAACTCAATGCTGAAAAGAACTTGATCTTTCACAACTGGAATACCTCACACCACTTCTCAGCCTAGATAGATAGATCAGATGCTCCCTCTGCTTAAACCAGACGAGACAACTAATCATGACAAACCCCACCGAACTGTCTCCTTCCTTTTCCGATCGCTAAAATACTTGAGTCATTTCTTGTTCCAACAAGTGTCGAACCTGTGACACCATCATCAGGGTTTTACGGAAACGTCACAGCACCACCTTGACCCAAAACATCATATCGGACCAAACAACTCACAGTTTAAATAAAAGTAAACCTTGCCATTCAACAGTTGTGATTGCTAGACCTATCCAAAGCCCAGACAGAGTCCCCACTGTCAAATGTTCCGAGACGCTAACACATGACATAAAATGGTGAAACTAGGAGCTCGACAAGGCAGGAAAATTATTTTCTACCATACACGCCATCAATATGTCCGAAATCGGACTCAGATCACGAAATAACGTGCTTAAGCCACTCGTCAGAAGTTCCTGGGGGAAAATGGACAAGAAGCTGTTACTGACTAACCATATATATATGTATCTGTGGCCACAAGGAAAAACAGCATAAGTCTCACCCAACACAAGTCGACTTATGTTGTTTTTCCTTGTGACCACAGATATATAAGGCGATGGACAGCTTCATCATAAACAATGAAGATCCTATCAAAGAGGGGACAAATCTGTTCTCAATTAATCAGCCTGCCACCTAGCGGAACACTCCAAATTATTATTAACAAGAACAACCCAGGAACTCAATGCCTCTCGAGATATGCAAGTGCCATCAATCCATCGAACCATCCCGGTCATTGTTGTACTGAACGTACGTGTAGGTATATTCAAAGAAATTACATCCAGAATCATCATCATAAGTAAGTTGAATACTAACCGGCCTTCTTACTCACCTAGATGGCGCTACGGATCGGGGTAAACCAACAAGCCTCTCTAAGTAGAACTCGAAGTTGGTTGAGTTCCCCTTTTACTTGTACGCCCCACCTTAGGCCAGGCCTTCCTCTGCTTCTCCTGCGTTGTTCTTCTGTTTTTCTTGGTTAAATTTGAGAATCTCCGGGCGGTCTATATGTTCTAGCCATCTTAAGCAACCAATGGGCAGTCTTTTTTTATTTTTTTTTTTGACTTGACCGATGTCACTATACAGCTCGTATAGCTCGTCGTTGTCTCTCCTCGTCCAAAGCCCTTTCAACGCAAACCGGACCGAATATCTTATGAAGAATTGTTCGCTCGAAGCGACCAATTGTGTCTTCATCGGCCTTCTGTAGAGTCCATGTTTCAGCCCCATAGAGTACGACTCGGATGATCAAGGTTTTGTATAGAGACTTCTTAGTTCTTCAGGACTTAAAGACAACACAGTTGCCTTCTCAGCCCAAAGCGTGTTTTTCTTCGTTTAATTTCTAATGAGTTGTCGTTTTTAAGGAAGACAAAGTCCTTTACTAACTCAAAGTTATAGCTGTCTACTGCAACGTTCTGTTGCATTCTTCGATGGTGAGTGTCTAACTGTCTACTGAACGGCTACACCCGCACTAACTTATCAATCTAGAGTTCCTAAACCTCTTTAGAAGTTCAACACCGGCCATTATAACTCAGACCATGTTCCGATTACACTTTTGTTGATCGACTGGCTCCAACAGGACACATCTATTTATACTGTCCGTTATACAGTTGATTGTACTTAAGCGTCGTTACACAAATCCATGCATATGAATACGTACAGTATCTCAAAGTCTTCCCACCCTTCTTCGCTGTCACAAAATTTAACACCTCACCGTCTTGTGATTCCTCACTTCTGAATTTCAATTGGAAAATCAAGACGACGACGACGGTGACATAGAATTATACCACGTCTTCGGTATTAATTCGGCATCAAATTAAAACTAAATCTTTGCGAGCTGTTCATCGCCTGTTCGTCCTTCATGCAAATGGATTGCCATCAATTTGATAAGTTTCCTTTGCCTAGGCAAAGTGTGTGTTGTGAGGGATGTCTTCCCCCGCAAAAAACTATTCCCACTGTGATGTGACAGGTGAATATAACACCTCAAAACACAACCAAACACACACACACATAAGTAAGAACTTAACTCTGGGAAAAATTGTACGCCATCTACCCACCACAAATTCGCAACAACCACGTACTCGGCGTAAGTTCTCCACGTACATGACAATATAAACTTTTGCATGTTCAAATTTTGCTACCCCCTAACAAACCGAAACGGCACATATTCACACACACACACAGAGAGAGAGAGAGAGAGACAAACACCTTCATCCTTATTTTGCATTTGGAAAACTCTTAATTGGCCAAACAGGTGACGAATTTAAACTTTTCCCTTTCAATGAAGGTGGCAAGGCGAAAGGAGGAGTACAATGAAGCCCTTAAGGACGACGGATGGGGGTAGGCACTAGGCAGAGCATTGCTTGCAAGGATCCATTGCATAAGTACACGATATGTTTTTACCTTAAACAAACATCCGGTGTTTTGCTTGTGTATGTCCGTCTGTGTTCAGTGTTCGGGATGCACAATGAGTCAAGTGTATGGAGATGTGTCTGCTCCTGCATCCATCATCAACCGAGTGTTCCTTGGTACACACTTGATCGTGTGTACATAGTTTTGGGGGTGGGTTAACACTGTGTGTACGCTCTGGTCTGTTGAACTTTGGGATATTGTTTGAGGTACAAATCGTAATCAGAGGTGGGTTTTTTTTTAACTCGACCTGGAGTGTCCTGGAAAATCCCTTCCTGTTTGGAATATTTAAATATGTTTGGACGCTAAATATAGTCGAATTCAGAGATTGCAACTTTAAAGACAGGATCAATTAGTTGTCGAATTAATAACTTTAAGAAAGGGGGTGACGGGATGTACATTTGTAGGTGGAGTAGCGAGCTTATGCCACCATTAAGTCTACGAAAATGTCTTTCTCTTAACAAGAATACTTACTTTCTTCTAGTTCGAATATTTGTGGGGTTCACGTTACGTTATATTCAATTTCGACCCACGAAGAGCCTCTTCTTGGGATAGTATCGCATTCAGTTTGCCTAACACTGATGGCCATGAATTCCAGACTACATCCGCATCGTAGTAGAGCTTATACTGTGTCGACGCAAGGTTTTGTCTTCAAAGAACCCTATCTGCTATAAAGTATAACTTTTGAGGAACATTGGTCTACAAAGCTTGACTTAATGGGACTGATTTCGACTACGGACGTAGTCAAAGTTTAAGTTCCACTTCTTCTCCTACTTCCACTGTCAACAGTAACATTTTGTCTTGAGCACTTTCTCTCTGTTTCCTTCAAGACTTTGATCTAAAAGGCTCAACGACAGATGATTGGGAACGCTGGAGGATGTCGATATCTTCCGCCTGCAGCATTCTCCATTTTCTCACCCATTGCTTCCTTTAAACCCGATGCAGAGATGATGGATTCCAACTTGAAGACATCGCAAACTTGATTGGTGATAGACTTGTGGAACTGATCTATGCTCTCCATTGAAGGACTCTCATGAGTTCTTATGAATTGGAATACGGTTCGCTTCACTGGAGCTTCCCGATTCCAGTTTAAATTCTATGGCGTAGAGGACTGTTCGCCCGGCTCACTGAAGAAATATGATCTGAGGACAGTTTTTCCGATCCTACTCGGACTTGGACACACGCAGACGAAGTGTGTCGCCATAGTCCATGCAGAGGTCGATTTTTTTTTTTTTTGTGTTTTGGTCACATTTCTTAGGTGTTCCATAGGCAAGCTTCTGCAAGTCCATGTTTCTACTTAACTTTAGTGTCTCCATGGGGTCAAACCGAAGTGGTCGGTTAGTTCATCGGCCTATTCCCCGGCTTTGCTGTCTTCATGCTCCAGGACACAACAAAGTGAGATGTTATTCTTTGGGGTTAGGACCTTAAACTCAGTGTGGCATCACCTTATTATTTTCAGTTTTAATACATCTCGGACGTGGTTATGAGAATTGTCTTGAAGCCTCGACTATCGCTTAGGCCCAATTCACTCACAATTGGCGTATGGTGCTGGCGTGGTGCAGTCGTGTTTGCAGACATCTGCCACTTTCATGTTGTCTTATGGGTCAATACCGACAGAGATGGCGTAGTGCGGGCATGGTGACCATGCAGCTTGCACATATTCGCACTACTCCTACACCTCGCCAGCACCATTTGTCACTTCTGTGCGAATTGGACCCAAGACTTGTACCACACTGCCTTCGTTTGAAACTCTTATTTGCCTTGCAATAGCAAGTTTAGATTCCGGTGTCAACATTTCCATCAATCTTTTAGCCGTCGCACGCCTTTCATCGTCTCAACTTTCTCTTGATGGGAAGAGTGTTAAAAGTCAGAGCATAACGTTGAGTAATCAGTTTTTGTTTCCATCATTGCTCATGTAGCGATACTAGTGTAACCTATTTGGTCCTGCTTCCCGTAGTTCGGTTCTTAACGCTAGAGGGCTCACTTTGTTGGCATTTGTTTCGTGTGTAATTCCAGCGGCATAACTGAAAGTATTGTTTCGTTTCGAGGGCTGCTATCGGAGTGGTTTATATTCCGCTAGTTGTACTGCATGCTGCTAACCAAACCAGGACAAACCCATACACATATGCGTATGTTAGAATAGACCTTATGAATGCCGTATACATCCAGTGGCGTATGACGGATCTTAACCCCAAAGATTCCATTGCTTCTTTATAATGTTAGAAGGACTTCTCCCAAAGTCAGCTTACGGTTTAGTCAAGATCAAAAGGCTAAGGTTTTTCCCATTTAGTGTCGAGGTCTCAAAAGATGGTGTCATCCTTTTGTCAGAGAATAAAATTTTGGAGTTCAATTTTGTGTGGGGTTAACGTTTAGACTACTTCTCTTCGCCAGGCTTTTCAATGAGTTTAGGGCCGATTGTTATAGACAGTGGGTAGGAATTTCCTTGTTATTGACATGATAAGCCCCACAACTTTTCTCTTTCTTCGAAGAGCCTGTTGAGGCGTTCCCCCCAACGTTATGATGACGCCAATGACTTTAAGCTGTTGATGAAGTCAAACGAATTGAGCAACTTCTAGTAGAAATGCCACTTAGAAATCTTTTTATTCTCGTTGTTTCAAGATCAAGAAAGAGCGCTCCATAAGGTTAGAGTTATCCATCCTGTTGTTTAGTTTATGACGATAATTCCACTCTTTGCTAGAGTACTGCCTATTCCGTAACAAAAAACGATTCATTTCAGACAAATAAATTGTTTTCAAGTCCATAAATCAACTCAAACTCCTTTTTGTCATCCAGTACATATATGCGGGCTCGTCAACATCCTCATATGTATTAACCCCTCCATTCCATGACTCACGTATCAACACACTTCCTTTGTCAAATATATTAACTTCCTTAGATAGCATGTGATTCTCGCAGTTATGAGCTCTCTTCCACGTACATAATTGTAACGGCTACCCCATTTAGTCGGCGATTTAAAATAAAAAAAAAAATGCTATCCTACCCCAATTTTGCGTACACAAACCCACCAACCAACCAAACACACATGCTTGCTCGGCTCAGTGAGCATAGCAATAGCAACCCATCCCCGGGAGACAATTTAAAACACTTGTGACAGCTTCTGTTGTCGTCATCGTGTTTTGAAAACGCCTAAAAACTTTATTGCCTGCAATTCAATTAGTGCGATGTTGATGTAAGAGTCATTAAATTTGCATACTCCATCTGGCGGAGACGCACCGTGGGGTAGATATCATCGCTCAAAAAAAAAAACAAAAAAAAAAAAGACACTAAGTATCTTTCGTGTGCAATCACGACAGATGCTCTCTCTCTCTTTCTGTCTTTTTAAATCTCTAGCGCCCTCTTACTGACTGAAAATGTTGTTGAAAAACTTCATATTGTAAATAGCGGTAAGGCATCCAGTATCCCTACGTGATCTTATAGTTTATGGATGCAGTTTCGTGCTACAAAATCAAAACTTACACTTAAAGTTGCAAAATCAGAGCTATTCTACGTGCAAGTATGTGTGGAAGGATTTTTTTTTTAAACCACAAGAATTCTTTTGCTCTCGTGCTTTGGCATCCGACACTATAATGTCCTTTCACATAAACATTACACTCTGTTGCGCTGCTCTTCGTTTGTCACTTCTATTGTGTCGCATGGGAACAGAAAAAAAATGAAAGCAATTTTTTTTTTGTCCATTCTCTCCTCCTTCTGTTCGTTTTTCTGTAGCGGTTTAGCGGAGGTGGAAAATATGAAAACTTTCGACAGGAAGTGCTGATAAGGCTATTCACTGGTGTCATTCATCTTCATCCGCTTCTGAGAGACGCTTTTTTTGTATAGTGGCAATATTGCCACACTATAATCACCAGTACAACACAGCCATACAGCTGAATGATGCTAGAAGACAAAGTGAAAGCGATCCTTGAGGGAATACCTGAGGTTGTGATAGAAGGATATTTTTTTGTATGGTTATGCTTTGTGGTAGGGGAAGAGTAGATGTTGAAAGGATATGCATTTTTGTTGTCAAAAATGTCGAATAAAATTTAAAGTTTAAATGGGGAACGATAATCTTGGTCTTTAAGTGGATTTATGGTGACAGATCCTGACGAAGTAATATCGTACTTTAAATCGGTTTTCAGGGCAGTGCTGACTACTTATACGCCATCGTCCACTGATAGACGTCAATGTATTTATAACTTTCTAGAATTGATGAGGACTCACCTTATGGATGTGCAACTCCTTAGTATCTACCTTCAATACGGCGGGAGTATCTCGTTTGGTAAAGGCTACAATATAATGAAACTTAAAGCGATTCAATTGGACTGGTGAACAAGCTGGCTTAGGACTCAAGTCCCAGAAAAAAGATGTTTTTTCGTGACACCACCGTGAAGAGAAAACCGTAAAGGGACCCAACAATTGTGCTTGGTTTAGACATCTGCTGGACATCGAACTTAGCATTACAGGCGTCCTACTATCAGCTGAGTCAAATGCTTTGTCCGACAGGTACACAAAATATATCGCAGGGTATAGTATAGAACAAGGGACCTCCACTATAAATCCTTAAGGTCACGGCAGCACTCTAAATTTACTACTGAATGAATCGGTGATGTTTCCAACACTCTTAGAGATATTTCTACAAGGACGAACGGACCGAAATAACATATTGAAATGATCACGACAAGATCCCGCTGAATTGAGTTCCAAATCACTGTAAGATTGACTCAACTGTCCACAATTCAATTGCGGATAGAGTCCACATTTCATGAAAAGACCAGTAGAAGATAAGCTACGAGATGTCAAGGAAGAACAGGGCAAACACAGTTGATCTTCCTAACGAAACTTGGACAGACATGGTGGCTACGGTAATCACTAGCCATTCGAAAACTAGACAATTGCAGTGATGCGTTTGAGAAGGAAACTATTACGCATCTCCTTTGCAACAAACCAGTACTAGCTAGGACCAGCAATCACATCCTGAATATACTTCATAAGATTTCATTCTATAGCATGGATTTACGGAACTCAATCTTCTCAATAACTTACTGACAAATCGAACTCGCGACCTATGGAGAGTCTCAGTTTTCTATCCCGGTGGCTCTGCTTGCAGTTCTTCGGACCAAGCCTTCTTCTATCCGCGATCTTTTGGTTTTTGCTCCAGAAAGACGAAGTTGAGATGTGGCTTAGGCAGACATTGTACTCATTAGAAAAGCATCTGCCAAGAGTCCTCAATCGGTTTCTTGGACCAAAAGCTTGTAGCCTCATCTCGAATCCTGCTGTTTATAAATCCAATCCTAACTCTTGCAAAGTGAAAAGCTTTATACTTCTACGCCTTTTCGGGCCCGCTGCCGCTTCCTCATTTGATCGAAACCATTGGTGTGGTCTTATACTAGATATAATGTCGCCGTTGATGGTCATTAACTAGCCTTATACCGATGCAAAACGAATAATTTGTTAAGGTATATGGATGCGAAATGACGTGTCCCGTTTAGTTCCTTTTCGTATGTCAACGTCTTCCTTAAAGCAGTAATGTAGCCGTCATGGAAAGTGCTTAAATTTGCCTTATTTTCAAAACACGGTCACTGAAGTATTCCTTCCATCAAAGTCTATATACCATCAAGGGCCACTTGCCTTAAGACCTCTTAAGCAGAGAATGGAATTAATCAAATGAATGTTCTACTCAACTCGCATTGTAGCCTATACCCTCGCTTATGCAACAAAAATGGAAAAGCATACTTAAAAGCTATGATGCGTTTGGAAACGATTTTGAAGTACCCTAACGTCCCTTTCTTAAACACAGCTCCGACATTGTGGCAAGGTATGTAAATCTATCTCGTACGACAGTTTGACACATTGACAACCCTTTACAGACCACTTCCTTGGCTTATTTTTGATGCAAAAACCCTAAATCAAAGCTTTTACACCCTAAAGGATATATTCCGGGAAAAATAAAACTCCAATTAACACTTGATTGTTGCATGGCTCTTTAACTTAAGGACCCTGGCAACTTGTACACTTGTGCACCCAAAGTATTTAAAGTTAAAAGGAAAAAAAATGCTAAATCCCTGTTGCTTCTCAAAACTCCACGATGGTGCTGGTGCACTCTTCAACTCTGTGTGCGAATTTAACGAGTCCTGTTTGTGTAGTAGGTACTCAAAAAAAAAGTGAGTCTGCCTCTGGGGTTGATTAATTCATTGTTTCCAAAAAGGGATCGCATCGAATGGATGAATGTAAATACCTTCCTGCAGTCAGGTTGTTCATTTGTAAGGAACTGACTTTTCAATAGATTCACATGCATTTGCAATGAGTGTAAAGTGTTGCAGAGAGTGCTTTAGGGACGGTAAATAATATAAATCGGTCATTTGAACGATGGAATTGAATATAATTTTGAAATCCTCGAAAGGAATTAACGGGCTATAGATCCACAGAGACGAATGAAAATCTGAGCAGGTGTTCACTGATGCTAGTGTTGTAAATAAGTATTTTTGAAGATCTAATAAAACTCTACTCAAGCGTTAGGTAAACAAGGGAGCAGATGCTTGGCCAGCATGCAAGCCGAAGTTGATACACTGGATGTACACCGTCACGATAAGACTCATTTCAATCTACTATTCGATAGTTTGAAAAATTCTACGTCGAATATTTGGTCCAGTATGCGAGGAGGGCGAATGGAGGAGAAGATATAACCGCGAACTCTACGAGCTGTATAAAGATGTGGATGTAGTCCGGAAGGCAAAAATCCATCAACTCCAATGGCTCGGCCACATCGAGCGAATAAACGAGAATGCTCCAGCTAAAAGGATCTTTGAATCCCAACCACCTGGTTCACGGAGAAGAGGAAGAACGAACCTCCGGTTTAAAGATCAGGCAATCTCGAATGCCAGAAACCTAAGTCTAGTAAACTGGAAGCAGTGTCCCCGAAACCGTAAAGGATGGAAAGCGGCATTAGTTCAGGCTCAGACCCTCCAAGGGTCGCTGGCCTGATAAAGTAAAGCATTCGCCAGTTTGAATGAATGCTTTGGAGAAGAAAAATCATCATTCAAGCCTATCTGCCTAGCTGCCAACTGTTGCACTAACCCCTGGAAGACTGGTGCTTAAGTTAAGGGAAGTCAGTTTTTGTTTGAAATTGGTACCCTCAGTTCTGGAGGTGACTACCGTCTTCCCTTTCTAGACTGCAACAGAAGGTTTGATACATAAATTCCTCGAAAAATGTGACTGAGCTACTCGGTACCGGTAGCAAACTTACCTTCTTACTTCAAACTATGTAGACATTGGTGTGGAAACTGAAATCTTCTGTGAATCTCAATGCAGTGGATGCTCATTCAGAATCGGAACCAGTTACATCGTCTTTCAAGCAGAGGTAGCCTACATATATCACAGAGACTGCAAAATTTATCAAGAAAACAATATCGTCGGAAAGGCTTTGTTTTATCAACCCAGTAGCAGTCTAGCTAGCAAAACAGGGGGTCAGAACAGCACTCTTCCTACGCCCTTTGTAATAACCCCAACTTGTAGGTGACTACACTTAACAAAGAGAACACTCTGGCTAGACATAAGTAGATAGAGAACCCTCACTCTGGTACAACTTGATCGAAAGGGGTATGAGCCGGGACAGGCGTCATAATGTGCCTGCACGCAATTGGAACCTCTACCAAACGCAGAAGTTGCAGAGGCGAAGAAGAAAAAGACTCCATTTGTAACCTGTTATGCGACTGTCCTGCGCTAGCCAACAAAAAATTGAGAACTCTTGGCTTCTACTTAAAGCTTAAGGGCTTACAATATGCTAAACTCTTCTGGGTGGCGCTCAAGTTCCCGAAGATTGATGTTAACGAGTCGATGGCATTTCGCCACAGGACACCGATGTTACTCAACCGAACAAAGGTAAGCCTTAACTTCAAGATATTAACTAATGCTCATGAGCGTTCAATAGTGAAAGAACTGGGTTCCGGAAGCCAACGAGCAGATTCTACAAATGGTTGAATAAATTTGGATCATTCAACAGGATGATCCTTTTCCTAAAACATTGTCAATTCGACTTGCTCTCACTTCAGCTAGCTTCTTGTGTCATTGAGACGCCAATCTTGAGTGACAAGTCCATAAACGACCTTTTAACATTTGGTTTCGATCCTCGATATGAGGTTCTTCACATGACTTCATCTGGCAGCTCACTTCTGTTTTTTTTTTGGAACAAACCTGAAAGTCCTTTCATGAAATAATGACAATTTCAACTTAATTTCCCCACATGGCTTTCCCAGGGACTTTCACAAACTCGATACTTCCTTTCAACAAGCAAACACAAAATGTTGCAATAACTGACACCAGTGACGCTGCATAAATTCATAAACTCACCTACACAAGTGATATCCTTTGTCTCACCTTACGTGTACCATTCTTTGGATAACTTTGTTAAATTGTTTTCGATTTAATCGAATTTCGAAAAGCAAAATCTAATCGGATGCGTAAAGTTTCGTTTCGAATACACCACCTCAAACCGCCATCGAACGCCCGACACGACACGACACGACACATAGGCAGCAAAACTTCAAAACATAAAATTTCTCGAACAACACAGATTGTTTCTCGTCTGATTATCCTTGATCTACCATGTGACATCGCCTCATACATTGAGTTAACCAAAAACTTTGTCCTAAGCCTTTAAAGTTGTGCGTACAGCAGTTAGGCAGCAAGCCCCCCCCCCCCGACACACACTCGAATGAAATTTGATATTTCAATTAGACACTTTAATCAATGCCTCACGTCGAACCGAGGCACCTGCTACGCCACTTTAATGTACTCCGAAGCACCCTCATCCTGTGAAATAGACCACCACCACCACCACCCTCCCTGCATCTTTGTGTGTAATTAAATGCGGAGGAATGCTGTTGTAACAGTGGTAGCTCTAGTACTGGCAGCACATGTGTGATAAGCCTGTAAACATGCCACCAGACACAACTCACTTATATTCGTGGTACGAGAGAGTGCCGGTCTTCTCACAACTGACCCTAGGACTTTGTTTAAAAAAAAAAATTCAAAAGGTAGACATTCAAACCAACTGGTGTACGAGTTCTACTCCAATACTGAGGGGAGTTCCTCTTCCCTCGTTCTCTTCTCCAGGAATCGTTGGTCTCTGGAATGGGCGATAATTCAGCTAAGCTGGGAATTTAATGAACAGCGCCAACAAGGGTTGATAATTGATAAGGTGGACGGGAGAGAATGGATGGATGCAGTACTCGCAGCTTCGGACTGCAAGTGGAGCTTGTTGTTTCCCTGCGAATCATGGTCGTTGTTTGCTATTTTTGTGTAAAGGACGTGAAGTGAATTGATTCGTTTGCTCACACAAGGACAAATGGTAAGTTTAAGGGTTTAAGAATAATTTTGTTACTCTATTGAGTGAACTACTTTAACAATTGAGGGAGAAAGTTGTGAGAAGTGTTTGCAAGGAACTGTCGTAGGGCTGGAGGTTGGTAGATTTCTGAACATACCTCACGAGAAAAAGATCGAATTTGACAAAATTGGTACAAGAAGCCCATCCCGAGTGGAACTTTTACTTATAAATCACGGTCCATACTCAAATGGACCTACACCATGGAGAGCCAAGGCCTATCTTCTCGTAAATTATTTTTTCATTCGGTCCATCCGGAATGTGAACTTGGATATTGTAATTGAAATTGAGTTATGGAAGCGTAGTCGAACCCATATCCTTAGGCAACAGATCAAGAGCTTTACTGTGACCATAAGGTCTTGGTGACCAGAATCCAGATTCTCTGAGCCTGATAGTACTATACGAAACAATGTATTTGATGTGCAAGTCTAGTGGCAGTATATGGAACAACACGTTGAGGGCTTTAGTTGGGCTCGATCGAAGCGCCCCTGTGGTTCCAATACCGACTGTTCGTTGGACTCTACTCAATTTTGTGATGTTGTAGGCTTTGCTTAAGGCGAGCAACCACACGAGTGATCCATAAGTGAGAATGGGACGAACTACGGCAGTGTACATCGAGAGGATCATCTTAGACTGAAGTCCCCACCTTTTACCAAAGGTCTTGCTGCAGGCGTAGAAGGCGACGCATGGTTTCCTTACCCTGTGCTCTATGTTTAGTTTCCAGTTCAGTTTGGGGTCGAGAATGACGACAAGGTAACTTGCACTGGAGGATGGAGTAAGTGTTTGGTTGTTCAGACGTGGAAGCTTGAAGGTCGGTATTCTGTGGTGGTGAATAGCATTAGTTCAGTTTTATACTCACCAACTACATTTCGATTTCGCATTCATACGTGAGAAGGTTTTGAGCTCCTTGAGTGAGATAGTCAAGCTAGATAGATGATAGGTTGTATGTTAGATGAGAACTAGGTCGAGCTAGGACCTCCCTGCGGACAGTGGGTGAGAATGTTTGGAGCTCCCTGAGTGAGACAATCTAGACAGGTGATAGGTGGTGTGTAGTTTGAGAAGTAGTTCGAGCTAGGTGCTCTCTACGGACGATGGATGAGAATGTTTGGAGCTCCAGTTAAGCTAAATATATGATAAGTCATGTGTAGAATGAGAACTAGTTCGAGCTTGGTCCTCCCTACAGACGGTGGTTGAGGGTGATTTTCAATATGTTGTATAGACCTGCAGGCAGGACCTGACACAATTTGAACTTCAAGCCTTCACTGCACACCTTATGAAAAGCTTGCGAGACATCAAGTGATGCGCTTGAGCAGATCTTTTATTCTTCAAGGGCTTTTTCTATTACATCAGTGATTCTATGTACCCGGTCAACAGTTGAGAAGTGATAGGTGGCTTCTGTTGAGTGTGATGATTTTGTTGTTGTGATTAACAGTTTCACAGTTCTAGATCTTATCGTCGTGGATTCGATGGCTTTGGTGACTGCTTGACTGTCTACGTAGATGTCGATATGACTTGTGAGTGTCTGTTGTGATAGTTCTGCCTAGGCCGCAGCGATTACTAGAACTTCCGGCTGGAATAGGCTGTTATGGTTTGGAAAACTTATTAAACGTGCGTGATGCATAAATCCCAGAGCCTACAAAAACAAATACTTGGCGTAACAGCTCATAAAGATCCAAGGCCTAGCTTTCCTCTCAACCATTCATGTTGTGCGTGTTTTATTCTTCGCACGAATGGAAGGGACCTACAGTTTTAATGCCGACTCCGAACGGCGAATTGAGAAGCTTTTTCATCACAGATTGTACTCTTGCAGGTTTGTCATGCCTGCGAAGAGGTGGTGCCGCGAAAAAACGTTTTGGTGGTTTTAAAAATCGAACCTGTGTCTCTCGCTTAGCAGTCCAACGCACTAACCACTAAGCCATGGCGACCACAGAGCCTACACCCACATCAATTTTTGACCCATCCTTGAAAATTGATATTTCGTTGGGGTTATTGGCCTCTCCTTATGTCCAGCTCTCTCTGGAGAGAATCTTGATTTCGAGGTTTATGCTGAATTTAGGGATTGGTGTTAGTTTTCGTCAGTTTTGGCTTCAATGTTCACCCACTTGGTGTTCGACAACCAATGAGATGTGCATATTTCGATCATTTTTGTAAAAGGTCAAGGCCGTGCACGTACTTTGGGATCATTCTTACAAATTACAGGATGATTTCCATTCAAAAGAACAAGTCATGCTATATCTAAAGTATCTTGATCTTCAAGAAAAAGTCGGCACCCAACTTATGTGAACAATTTTATTAAGACCTGTGAGCCATTCAATCAAACTTCGACTCAAGCGCGAAAAGAGGGACTACAATTCGGAATTCCCCCAAAAAAATTCCCGCACTAAGTCGAGTCTACATATTGAACCCACATGGTGGGCCAGATCGATTAAGAGGTCTTGAAGATGCAGGATAACTTCTCTGGACTTAAAGGGAAAGAAATCCAATTTAGGATATTCAAACGCTCGATTTAATGTATTCTAAGACTGATGTTGCTCCTCAGTTCATTGATGTATGACTCCACACTTGTGATAAATAAAAACGATAAGAATTGACAGCTGCCAGGCCTCCTTTTCTAAGTACTTGTGTCGACGCAACTGCTTGTAATCCTTGTGTAAGAAGAATTCGCCTGTGTTACATCCAATGCCTTTACCGAACCGTTGCCAACTGAACAACTCAGTTAATGTCCTTATTCGCATCGCATAACCGACCTTGCACATCGTTTCAGCACTCAATCCACTTCACTGTTCATCGTATACTCCTCCTCCAAAATGTCCTGCGCAGGCTCTAACTTTTTATTCGTTCCTCTTCGTTTTTTTTTTTTTGTTCTGTCCTAAACTATTGGCAAATATTTGCCCGATACCCCAGTACAAGTTCCACCACGTGCTCATGGAGCACGTGTTCTTCACAAGAATACCATCCACAATGGATGGAAAATTCATTTTGTTATCCTTTGATGAATTTCCAAACCAACACACACAAAACAGACTCTCTTCGGATGCTGCGTCGTATGAAATGCTACACTCAAAGGATATTCCTCGAGCAATGCAATTCTTTGGGTCCACCACTAAGAGAAGCATCATCATCATCATCATCATCCTCATCATCATCATCAGAATCATCCTGTTTCAGTATCCCAGCATCCAGCATCATCATCGTCAGTCGTTCATTGTTGTCGTTCACGTATCGATGGTACTGTGTCAGTGGTAGTTGCTTCGTATGGTTATTCATCGCATTAACTGTTCTCAGTGGATTCTTTTTGGTCCTGCGAACTTTTTCAGTTTATTATCATCGATGATGACATTTGGACGTTGTCGACGCGACGTTTTGCCTCCGGTCGAATGATAACTCATTATCGTTGATTTAATGCGGTGTGACAGGATAATTGTTTCATCAGTGTGTTGTGTGATTGAAAAAACAGTGATTTTACGTTGCGGTTTCTTGTCGTTTTCAATAAAATTAAAAATTATTCTCTATTAACGTGAAGGATAACAACAACAAAAAATAAAAAGTTTCACAAAGTGATGTGAATATTCACATGAATGTTAAGTTCAAGAGAAATTAACAGTGTTTAGTGCTGAATCCAATCTTAACAAGGATAACAAGTGAAAAAATAGAAAAAAAAATATTCATATAGAAAAAATTAATTAAATTTCCTTAATTACTCAGATTATGAGAATTATTTCGAAACTGAATTTATATCGTTTCATCATGTGGCTGATCAATTCAAATGAAAAGATCCTGATCGTCTTGCTCATGCTATTCGCGATAGTTAAAGGTAAAAAAAAATCGAAAGAGCAATGCTGTTAAGGATAACCACAGTATTCTTTCAATAAACATCCTTCCGAACCAATAATGAATTCAACAAAAATCGCAGAAATGTTTAAGCTGTTTTGGATCTCTAAGCCTCTCATCATTATTTATTCAAAAACCACTGAATGTTAGAAATTGTATTATTAACTTGGGTTTAGTTAGAAAATAGAACTCCTCCTAATCCTTCGATGTTTCAAAATGCTTTCAAATGCCACAGGATATGGCTTAAACTTCTGATTTGTCTTGACCTCGAAACAAAAATTGTCACGCACTTTATAAAATGTCTTATGTTGATAAATCGCCTCAACGAAAGGACAGTTTTTAACTTGTTTTACACTTTCCTGGTTTTCTGATCACCATCGTAGCATCTCACCTATCTCAGTGCAACATTTTAAAGATCTGAGATGATATTTTTGAAATAAAAAGGAGATTTCCTTAGTCGATCCTTCAATACGTGTGTCCAATCACCGGTTTTTGGATTGACTTATCAACAAGAAGAAGTTTTGTACAAAATTTGAATAAAATTTTGCATTTCATGTTTGTATACAGGATATCGCGGCTCAACCACAAATGACATGGTTTACAATTTTTTTTAAAAACCGTTTACATCATAACTTTCGTTTTCGTTGAGTTTCGTGGTTTCAAATTCCGATAAATCGCTTATAACCTGCGGCATATTTGTTTTTTTCATAATTTTTGCCGGCTTTAGGTTTTAACGCTTCGTACGTTTTGTATAAAGTTTTTGGTTTGACAAAAAGGATTTCAATGGGTGGTCTATTTCAACATTTTTCTCTGTTCTAACTTTTTGCCTTCAATCTTTCCTGAACCATCACTCTTCTGATACCTTTTGTATGCCTTAAAAGAAAAACGCCATCGAAAGTAGGAAAACCATGATAAAATAAATATCAGAGCCGGAAAAAATAGAGCGGATCTCGGTCATAGAATAAGTGAACAAATTTTTAAAAATGCATGATGTTCCACGTTATCCAAAATACCAAAGTCTTACGAGAACTTTGCTTATCTAGGTGTTTCCTTACGTCCATGCCTTATTTTTCTAATGAAATTGCTTTCTTCTCGAACTAAGCCGGAAGGCACCTATTTTGTAAAAGTCGGAGTTTGGCTCTAAAGGACTCTTACAAAATTTGTTGTGCCAAGCAAAGTTTGCCTACAATTAAACACAATTATGATCCTAAGCAAAGTCGAGGCCACGGAAGAACCTCAGGCTCATACTTGTGGATAAACAGTTGACTGTTTCTGGGGAGACGAATCCTCTACCGAAGTTTTGTGCATGCTTAAAGCAATTATGGGATATTCGCGTAAAATAGACTCAGCAGTTTCTTGATCTTCGAAACAGGGACGGCACACAACCAAAGGAATCATGCCCGCCTTGTTCAGATAGTTATTGTGTGAACATTGTCTTGTGAAGAAGTCCATTGAGAGCTTAGAATTACACCTGCTTAGTATGAGAATATCTATCAGTAGTTGTGTTTTGAGCTTCTCCTGGTGTTCCCATGGCCTATAGATAATTTACAGAATGGGAGTGGACTTAATAATATCGATTGTGATCCCTGTCAAAGCCCATATAGGCAGAAATCCTACAGACGGAAATTTGATTATGAACAGCCGGGCATGGCTGGTTTTTTTCATCAAAATCTACGGTTTTGAACGTCCCAAATCTTTGCCACTTAAAATTTTTCAAATCTATCTTTTCTCACTTTCAAGTCTTGTAAGCAAGGTACCAAAGTACAATAGCACCGTTTGATGGTCCCTCCTATTTGCAGCGTCCATTTTTTAGCCAAGGCATCCACTCACCTGATCATATAGTTCAAGAATGAGAGTGAATCTAAAGAGTTTTTTTTAAATGTTATAAGTGAACTGAATGTGTTAACAAACTGGCTCTGATAATCCACATCCTGTCAATGCATCTTACGGTCACTTTATCCGGCATTTGTATTCTTATTTCATCAACAATGCGAGTAATATTGCCTTCCAATTCAGCAATCGTTGCTGGTTTATGAGCATTAACCAGTCACTTCACGTTACTCCAATTAAAACAATTTCAAGGCACGATCTTCTTGGTCCATTTCTCGAAATGATCCTATCACCGAGTTTTTGTATCACTGACTCGATAGTTTCGGTTGCTGTATGGCACGTAGCGCCATCCTAATGGAACCACATGTCTTCATCTTTCAAATTTGCAAACAGTGGTCATTGTTCTGCAACATTCTTCATTGATGGCAGTGCGCTACAGCGAAATAAGGTGAAGTTACCCAAGCCTGAATATAATATTAGCACGTGGTCCAGTACTTAAGTTAATGGTATCGACGTGCGTTAGAAAGGCCTAACCGCCTTCGATCGGCGGATTAAGCTGCATTTTCAGGACAAATTATACTCTCGAAAGTTTGTCATTGCCCACCAAAAGGTGGGCACTTACTTCTGAGCCACGGCTATCACAGAGAAATCGAACCTTTGCAATTCGGAGCAGATTCTTCTCAGGTGCTTAAAATAAACACGGTCAGCTAGTTTCAATTTTGTATCTGGCATCCGGCTGGAGATATTTAACTAGTGCAGAAAACGCTAGGAGTCCCAGTGGATTCTAGAGTACCAGAACGGGCACCAACGACTTGTATTAACAAGACATGCAAAGAAAACCTTTAGAAGATGGTACATCAGAGTAAAGTTGTAATTAGAGCCTCAGGACAAGGAGGACCAACTCCAAATAAAAGCGATAAGGCAATGGAAGGAAAAGAAAAAAAAATGAGAAGACTATCTGAAACAGAACTATGTAGTTCCATGGTAAATAAAAACAGTGACGGGAGCATAACTTCACTATGCGCTTATATTTACGTAGAACTGCATCTGGGTAGTAATCGCCTGGCGACAAGTGGATCACCGCTTGTATGAAGACAGTCAATCTCGCTTATTTGCGGAAACGTCTATGATCACGACAACTTGTAATGCAATGGTGAGGTTTAAGAAGACACTGAATCAAGGCCTGTCGCAGACATGTCCAAAAGATTTCGTTGGTCCGCTTATAATAAGCCTCGTATTCAACATCCCCTTAGTCCGTGTCTACCGCACCGCGTTGCCTCGAACCAATAATAATCCGAGATATCTAGTCGGTCTCTATGGTACATACGCCTATAAGATCGTACTGAACGGCGATATAAGTGGCCATGGTGTAATGGTTAGCATCATTGTTTACAGCGCTAAAGATGTCAAAAAGTCGATCACAAAAAGCTCTACTGGATAGACATAACACTGGCAGTAGGCTGGGTAAATGGCTTGAAAAGTTGATTGTACTGACACCAGGAAGATGGAAAGAAATACTGTGAATTATAAAGCAGTAAAAACAACACAAACAAATTCCCCCCAGTTATTCTGGACACCAACCTCGGAGTCAAAACTGAAACCTAATAACACCTGAGTTTAAAAAATCACTACATCATCACTTGAACTGTATAGAGGACTTTATAAGGGTATCCATAACCCTTTAAGTGCGAATGAACCCTTATTATGTTATTAACACGGCGCAAGTGTTAAGGTTCCAGTCTTGACGTCAATGTTGCCGGCTCGCTCAAACCAACCGATAATGATGATTCATTTAGCTAAAGTTACGAAATTTTTTCTCTGTCTAACGCTCTATAAATCATCTCTCTATCCCGTTTGATTTGCCAGCAGTAAAAATAAAGAGAAGTTACGTTTTTTCGTGACAATCCTTAGAAGAACGTAGTTCTATCTTTAAAAATCTGAAATTAAAAGAACTAGACAGCTTTGTCTGCCTTTTCCTTTCTGTAGGTTTTTCAAAAACTGATTTTCCAATGCAAAGACTGATCATTTAAAGTGTTCCCTAATCCACAACATATCTGTTCTGCATAATTAATGTCCTTGTTGCTACTTTTCATAATTTCACTGTGATTAACAAATTCAAATCAGACAGCACTATATACAGTAAACAGTTTAAGCTTCTTTTTTTTTTTTAACAACAATTTGGACTTAATTCCAAATTATCCTTCGCATAACACAAATATATGTATAATTAACAACATAAAAATAATGCACATCCTTTTTAGATGAACGCACAAAAGTGTCTTCATTAACAAATCAAATACAGAGTGAAAGTTCAACAAAAATAGGGACTAACATATTTTGTTGGAAATACAGAATTAAATGCACCGCGCATACATCCTTAATCCGATAATAAAATAATAAGCTTCTTTATCCTCACGCATACAAATGAATTATCAGCGTTGGTGCTGTTTAAAATTGAAAACTTTTTTTTTGGCAATAAAGTTGAAAATAATTTATTAAATTTATTTTTGCCATAATGAGGACGAGGTTTTTAATGGAAATACTTTGCAAAGGGTTAGTGTTTTAAGCAGGTAAGCTGCTTTTATAATTTTTTTTCACAATTGTTTTGTTATATGGGACTACAAAGGTAATAGGACTAACAAGCAGATTGTCAATAGCCAGTTGTTGGTCTATTTGCTAAACTTGTCTGGATCCATGAACAGAATTTGATAAGTTAGCCAAGCAAAGTTCAGAGGAGAACTTCTCCGGCCCTGAACCCACCTTAAGTTTGCCCATATCTTTGCATAGAGCTTCTATTAATGCTTGAGTTTCTAGCAAACACAGCTGTATGTGGTATGACTCCCCGGAATGCAGGCAGACTAAACAGATCCTTCCCGACGTCTGTAAGAAATCTGCGGCATTCTTGCTGACTCTCAAACTGTAGACAATTTATTAACGATACTTCGGGACACTGCGCCTTTGTCAAACATCTCAACGTGTTAGTTCTAAGTGACACCATTGTCTTTGACGATTGGGGACAGAACGACGATGTGATTGCCTTGCCTTTGCTCGGATAAGTTAGTCGATTTTTGGAGCTGATGTGATGAGTGCTAGTAACCTAAGCTCCTTATCACTCAAGCCCTTACTCGACTTTCTTAGAAAGACAAAGAAAACAGAGTAAAAGGGTTGTTCCTGCTGGTAGTACAATGGACCTGTTTTTGCGTCTGAGTGCTCCAACGTGGTGTTCCAACACCTGAACACCTGAAAGCACTTCAAAGGGCGAGATTACATCCCCTCTTCTTAAGATGGTACCGGTGAAACTTGGATACAGTGAAATGTGGCTTGCTATGCACACTCCTATCTAGAACCAACAAAAAAACGAACTTGAGCTCGTTACAAACAAAAGAACGATACCAGCTTTCACGCTACCGACCTTTGAGGGTATCCCCCATAACCTGTCTAATGGTGCGAAATACTTAGGTCTTCCATTCGACAGAAAGTTCAACTGAGTACAAAAAAGGCATCGGACTATACCTGTAGTAGATTCTTCGGATACTCTGCGGTCGTCGGACCCATACTCACATAAGGAGGATTACTCTAACCCCTAATCTCAGAAATATGACCAAAATACAGAGAGTACCATGGACTGGAAGAACCACTGCGATGAGCACAACGCCAAAAACGGAGGTGGAAGCAATTCTTATCCTCCTAGTTCTAGACCTCTACATATAAGAAGCCGTAGCGAAGAGTGCTCTCAGAATTAACCAATCAAACGAATGGCTACCGAATCCGTATAGACATGCCAAGATGATAAACAACATTAAGACCAAAAAGGACTACACTGTCCAGTACTTGGACTTTAAAAGACCCTTCATCTGGATCTTTCCAAGCAGAGAACAGTGGTAGTAGTAGCGAAAATCGATCAACAACGATGGTTCAGAAAAAAATATAGGCATGGGAGTTAGGACCAAGACTCCCAGTCTACAGTAGCGTTTTCCAGACGGTAGTTCTAGCGATGACAAGAGCCGCCCAATGCTAACAATATCACGGAAGGATATCAGGACATTGGCAGACAAGTGGTTGTAAGGCAATAGCTGCTACTCGAATCTGTTGTCGCGAAAAGCTAAGGGTTCTTGGCATGCTGCTCAATGTAAAACTCTGCTTGGTCCTTGGTCACAGAGGGCTAATAGATAATGAAATAGCTGATGAATTAGCTAGAAAGAGTTCAGCTCTAGACTGAGAGCAAGCAGACCGTGTGGTTAAACCTCCAGTCTTAGAGCCAAAATTGCAAAAAAATCCTTAACGACAGCAAATAATAGGTCGAAATTATTAACCACCTGTGAGATATCAATAAGGTTGTAGCCAGAGCCAAAGCAAAGCAAGGACCAACAAGTTTCTGCAAAAAGACAGGAAATCGCTGTCAATGCTGGTAGGACCACATGGTAAGATGTCATACAAAGAAATTTCATGTGAACGATGACGACATATAGAGGGGATGAGAAGATTCATGAGGACACAGTCCATTTCTCCGAGACATACCGTACCGTGCCGATAGGAGTGTATAGAACCGGGAAACCTTGGTTGTGAATTTCACTTCTATTTTTCTCCATCTTGCAGTTGTGATGCAGCCATCTTAAGGTTGTCAAACTGTATTTAGTCCAAAACGGATTGGTTGATCTTCAATTTTGTTGATCGAATTTCAGACACAAATTTTTAAGGAGTGTAAGCTCTGATTGATGACAATATTCCAGCAGCAGTAGCACAAAAGTCCATGCGAGAATCCTCAACATCTCCTTTAAAATCACTACGTGACCTGCAGTTACAAAGTGAAACGAACACTCTCTTCCATCCTAATAAAAACTGTATTCAAATACTTCTACTGAACTTTAAGCTCTGTGTCAAAGAAAAAGAAAAGGACTCCAGTTGTTCTACAATTTTTCACATTATCACATATCATTCTTGATAGAGATCTCAGGAACACTATTACACCCGCTCCACCGCCCACCGTGCCATGTGTGATTGTAAATGTTATCTCGCCATAAATTTCACCCAAGTAATACCACCCTGTCGGTGGAACTGATTTAAAACTGAAAACGACTTACAAGTCCTGCGAGGGACAGAGAGAAAGAGACAATCCCAAGCGAATTTTTTCCTTTTATTTATAACATCCATAATATTGGCGGCGATGTTGCTAGAATCCCAGATCCTTAACTCAAAGAAAATCAGTATACTCCATCCTTTACTCTGTTTTGCAGAACATGTCCTCCTGAGAAGTGCACATTGTTGTACATGGATTTTATTGCCACCCAGAATGGAGTAGAGTAGAGCAGGAGTTCACTGACTCACGTGTGGATTAAGTTTTCGACAGGAGTTTTATGCGCAAAAGAAACATGATGATAGCATCATCAGGAGAGTGGATGGACCAATGCTCCTTCTCCAGAAGGAAGAAAAACTTTTCCCAAAACAGGGTTAATAGATACGAAGCCTGGTTATCTTCAGTAGCAGTAAAGAATGCCAGGTATCTTCAAACATAGTTGAGTAAACCCTGGCCAATGACAAACATCTGGCAATGGTACACGTTGCAATGCAAATCCAAAGGATATTCTGCATTTCTCTACTCATTTCTGCTGCGCTCCTGTTCGTAGTCATCACGTAGAGTCATTAATATTGTGCGCCAACGTACGTATACGAAACTCACACTCTAAGTTAAAAGTGAACTTGGGAGGGGTTAGTCGACGGAAGGTTGCCAAAATGTAAAGGGTTATGGCGGCGCTATAGAAAGTAGTGGCGGGTGGTGATGGCATTTTTGCAACTGCGATTAATCATATTTTTGCCAATTGGGTCGTTCCGCTTTTGGCCACCCAACGGATGGTCAGTGGGTGTATATCTGCGGAAAATATGAATTTCCAGGTTCACCCTCATTTCAGGATTCCATTTCTCTGCAATGGAGGGTGAGAAAAGAGTGTGTGTGTGAGAGGGTTTTTTTTCTTTTTTTAGACGGGATAATAAAAATGTTCATGTCAGATGTCAGACGTAATGAAGATCAGTGAACTCGAATCCAAATCGATGGTAATTCCTTCCGGTTACGAGTAGACTTGGAGGAGCTGGTGGCAAGTGAAGTTTTTAGTTTAACCTTGTTCGATGATAGATTGGCAATACAGTTGAAGGAAGAAGCGTATCTCTTCGAGAATAAAACTGAAGGCAGTTGCAACGATTTTAAAGGTCGAAATTAGTTTAAGGGTTTAGGAAACGATAATTACCTGAGAAAGCTTTCCCAGTTTCCCGAGGGAAACGATTTTGAACACTTTTCATCGTAGTTTGACTGTCCAATGAAAAGAAGCTAGACTTAGAAATAGTGACAACAGTCCTTAAGCAGCTAGAGCTAGAGTGGGGTGGCTCCGGGAAAGACCCCTGGGTAAATGTATCCATACGGCCAACGACCATAGTGGCAGTGATGATGGCTCAGCCTTTGATTAAAGTTTGCTACCAACTTTAAATAATCAAATAGTAGACCGCTATCCCTAAGCTTGCCACCTAGGCTTCTTTCAGATCTTTAGGCAACATCGTGCAGAAATCACGCCGATAAATAATTTCATATTTGGCTTTGAAGTGAGTTTCGACTTGGAATTCGTTGATTTTTTCCAGGACTTGCCACAAGGAAGTAGATGACCGATCTACTTTCTGTGCAGGATTTCCTTCTCTTAACTTATTTTGGTTCTATACCCTTCTCTTGTTTCCCTAGTTTTGCACTACAGTGCTTTTTTGTGTGTATTCCTTCCTGCGCCGAACGCGCTCATAATTGTACCGTCGGGGTCTTTTCGCTGTTTCCAGTCACCTCCATAAAGATGGTAGTTTGTGCACAGTCATTCTCTATAGATTCTGGGCAATCCAGACGTGCTAAGAACTAAAAGCATTAGAAACTTCAGGGGTTAAGCCTCTTCAAGTATAAAGTTTTGTACACCTGGAGGTTCTGAGAATTTCCACTACGAGATCAAAAAAAACAACGTTTTGATGAGGAAAGACAAGGCGATGCAGTTTTTCTGTGGACTCTGGAGCAACAGTGGAATAGTGTCCCATTAGACTACTTTGTAAGTCAAGACATTTTGTCAGTAAGGACAGACCCTTCGATATACAAAGCTTGCATTTGGTACAAAGAGGCACTCTACAAAAGGGGCAATCAAGACTGAATGAGAGTAAGCTCTGTAAGAGGTTCTCAGCGTAGCCCTAAGGTCCCACCTTAGAACACATTTTTTTGACTATTTTCGAAGCTTGATCGGTTGTTTTTTCAGCTGTTCTGAGACTTACTTGGACCAATGGCATGTCCGTTGTCCCCAGTTTGGAAACAACCGTAAAAGAGTTAGAAACCACAGGTATTTCCTGAAACCAGCGACGTGAAGGTCCTTCAGCCGATGAAGCATTTGGAGCCTTCTGTATACCAAATTTAAGAGTTTGGTGGTGTAACGAAATTTGTTGGAGAACTTAAATCTCTTGAGCATAGGATCTAGGATTTTGAGAATGGGGTCGTTGTCAACATGTTCAAGAATCTGCAGATGTTCAAGAATCTGAGGCAGCCTAAGACTACTCAGAAGACTAATGATCAACTGTTTTGCCCATTTAGGAGAAAGAAACTGAGGTTAATGGGATGCTTTGGGCGATTACTAAGCCCTTTTTTAAGCCTTCGATATAAAGACCACCCTAATGTCCTTTCAACTTATTGATATGTAACCAAAGTCGCTTAAGTTCGATAGGACCTCCTGTAAAACAAGTCTACAATTAAAAATGAAAGTAACTCCTTTCAAAATTTTAACACTTAAGGACGAACAACTTCTCTGAAACCGTTTACGATGGTTCGCCTTGGAGTGTTCAAGTGCGATAAGCACTTTCTTCATAAGTCTCCTGTCTGCCTTCAGCAAACGAAAAACAAAATACTTAGCCCAACAAACTTAAAACAAAATTAGCTCTACCTGACATAAACTGAATTATGTGTCTTCATCAATATTGACCACCTTGCGAGTGTGTGTTAACTTAATTAAAGACGAAAACACTTCGCACTTGACCAGACATCTGAGGACGACAAGTGGAAAGGGTCACAACAATGACGGCAAGACGCCGGCCGATGAGACTGCTAATTAAGTTGTTCACTTTATTTCGTGCGCTCTATGAAATAGGTGCCATCGCCATGGTTATGGCAAGAAAATTGCAACAGAAAATATCCTCATCAGAAAGGACGTTAACGTACATATTTTCTTTTTTTTGGGCGGAAGCTGTTACTGTTTCGCAAAAGAAAACAAAGTTTCTAAGTTTTATCGCCAATTTTTCCGTTCCGTCTCGGAAGAGCGTCTTGTGTTCTTGTGTCCAGTCTGCTCGCCATGTTACTTCATTTAGAACAATAAAACATTTTCACTCGAAGGATGTTGTTTTCTTTTCCTTTACTCCTATTTGTTGTTGCCTCTTAATTTTTTTTTGTGGTACCACTACTGAAGCAAATTAATAGCAGGATTGCATCCTGTAAAAGTTCTTCAGCACCACAACCACGGTATACCGTGAAAACCTACAAAAGTCCTTAAAAAAAAATTTTGTTTTACTTTTTTTTTTTTTTTTTCGTTTGAAAAGTAAAATATTTGCTGAGTCTCGGCATGAGGCCATTAGGACTTTTGGTCTTTGGTGGTGTGGTTTAACTTCCGGCGGCGGCAATGGCGACTTTACGAATTAAGTGCGCTCACCGTCGAGAACGAATGCAGAGGATGAAAAAGTGTTAAAAAGGATCAAAACAAGTTAAGGACTAAATTCTATCAGGTTTAAATAATTAGAAAAGTTCTGTGAACTTTTCCTAATTGTCTTGTGTTTTTCCTTTCAATTTCGAAAGAAGTCCGTTCGTTGGTCCTTTCGCGGTTGATATTGGAGTAACATTGTCTAAGGACTTTTTAGATTTTTTTTTGCGTGTGGATTGTATGGGATTTCCCTTAAATTAATTATTTCGGTCTGAGGTGAGGTGAGGTGAAGTTGAAGTCGGGTTTATTGAATTTAGATGGTATCAGTTTGTTGAACCACTCTTAACATCCATTGCAACCAACAATTTTGCTCTTTCCTTGATCTTTCTGGACTCGACATTTAGATTTACGTGCGGTACAGGTGACGACGCCTGCATTTAAACATCCTTTTCAACGATGAGGACACCACCGAAATATTTCACGCTATCAACTATCGAGGGCACTCACCTCAAGCTGTCCGCGAGTGCGAAATACTTAAGCCTCATAATCAACAGGAAGCTCAGCTGGGAGCTGAACATGAAGGAAAATGTAAAAACAAGGCATAAACCGCCTTCTTTACCTGCAGCAGATTCTTCGGGAAAAACTGGGGATCCAGATCCAGAATACAGAGAACAGCATGCACTGGAACAATCAGCGCGATAAGAACAACACCGACAGCGGGATTTGAAGTAATTCTTAGCCTTCTGCCTTTAGTTCTCTACATGCAGGAAGCCACAGCAAAAAGCGCTCTCAGTCAGCCACTCTGAACACTGGAGACCGAATACATATGGATATGCCAAGATAATTAGCAACTATCTTAGCATCCATGTCGACTCAGACTACATTGTCCCATACGTGGATTTCGAAAGGCCTTTTTCTTGGATCTTTCCAAGTACAGAACAGTGGGAGAAAAATGAAGTATCCAAGGACTCCAACTACCGATGGTCAAAACTGGACATAGGTACAGGAGCTGGTTTCTTCTCGGAGGAACTTAAACAGCAGTGTTTTCCAAGCGGAGGTTTTCCAACTGACGTCAATGCTGACAAAATCACAATTTAAGTTGACAGCCAGGCGGCTATAAAAGCAATAGCTGCTACGCAGATAATATCGAAGCTTGTTAAGAGCTGCCGCAAAGAACTTGGCACGCAACACAAAGTAAAACTCTGTTGGGTCCCTGGTAACAGCGGGATACCACGCAATGAAGCAGCGGATGAAATGGTAAGAAAGGGCTCAGCCCAGACCGGGAAGAAGCAGATGGCACGGTCAAAATCGAAAAAAGTCATTGATAGAAGGAAACAACAGGTGGACATCACAAACCACCTGTGAAATATCAAGATAGAGTACGATAAGATGAAAACTAGCAAACTCCTGCAAAAGGACAGGAAATCTCTTTCAATACTTAAAGGAGTGTTTACTTGGCCACAAAATGTCATAATAACATACGAAAAAATTACTTCTGAAGGACGATGATATCTGCAGAGGACACGGCCCATTTCCTCTGTCACTGCCCAGGCCTCTGTCAACTCAGAAACAGAACCCTGGGCAAATACTTCTTCGACCATATCGATGAGCTATCAGATGGATCACCGTTAAAACTGCTTAAATTTGCCAGGGCATCCGGATGGTTAGAAACATGACGATAATACCACGGTAGAAAACAAACCATGGGTATCACAATAGGTCCACATGGACCTAAGTGTGATGAGGTTGTAATCATTCTCATCAGCCCGCTAACCTAACCTAACCTAAAGCCGAACCAAATTTTTTGAGATGATAAGTAAGTGAACAGGAAAACAGTTAAGACCCTGTTGTTATTCTTAAAACGTGGGCTAAGAACAAGTCAAGTCTAGAGTTCTTAACGACGACTTGCTGTCTTACTTACTGTGTAACCAATCTGAATCGGTTGGAAGGAGTTTCTACTACACTTAGGTCAATGTAGACCCGTTGTGGTATCCTAGGGGTTTCAGCTCCCCTTTCTAGGAACCATTAGCCTATGTTCTGTAGAGCCATTCCGCGGATAAACCTGTGTATGTCGACCACAGACTTGTCGGATAGTTCTTCTAGATCCTAAAAGATGTGTCTTCCCAGGGTTTTGAATCTTCTATAGCAGAGCGCTGGACAGTGGGCAAAGAAAGTGTGTGGTGTCCTCATCTTCTTCTTCGTCGCCACAGCACCCGCATAGGTCATCCGTGATTAGTCCCAGTCTTCTTGCATGGTAGTTAAGCATGTTATACCCGGTGATGATAGGGAAGATAGGAATTTTTTTATCCATTTGCAGGATTCTATCAGTTTTCTGTTTATTGTAGATTGGCCATAGTTTCCAAGTTATGACACAGGAACTAAGCGCATTCCATCTATCATTAGCTGTCTTTTGAATTTTGCTCCCAATCTCCTGTTTGAGGTTACAGGGTGGAATCAGCTTGGTCGGGGTCTAAAGAAGATCCTTCCCTTGCCAGCTCATCAGCTGTCTCGTTACCAGGCACCACTTTGTGGCCATTGACCCAGCAAAGTCTTACATTGTGCTGTCTGCCAAGATCCCGTAGCTCTTCGCGACAGCGACTTACAAGCTTCGATTTTACTTCAGTGGCAGAAATCGCTCTTATTGCCGCCTGGCTGTGGATGATAAAGGTAATCTCATCCCGTAGTAGTGCCTTCATTGCAACCTGTTGGGCAGCTGTTGTCACTGCCAGGACCTCCGCTTGTAAGACACTGCTGTAGTCTGGGAGTCTGATCGATCCGGACAGTCCGAGAGTCTCGGAGAAGAATCCAGCACCCGCTTCAGTGTCCATATTGGATCCATCCGTGTAAACGAAAGTGGTTGTGCCATTATTTAATATCTGGTTGTCCTGCCATTCACCCCTGCTGGGAAAACAGGTTGCGAATGGCCTATCAAATTCTATGTAAGGCGTCATGTAGTCTGTGCACACAGTATTGCACAGCATATTGATACTCTTGGTCGTCTACTACCAGTGATGCCACGGGTCTTCTTCACGTGATGCAGCAACTGAGGAAATTTTTGGTTCTACAGATCCTTCTAAACAAAAGAGTTTGTTGGTTAGTGGAATAGCGCCTTGCGACTTATTACTAAACTTTAAAAGAATAGTCTTCCTGAGCTGTTCTTATAAACTCGTATACACTCACACTTTTCAAAACCGATCAAGGCACAGTACTTGTTGTCAAAACATATGAACCGTAGTCAGGAAAAGGTAGCAAATGGTTGGTGTCTCCTCTATGGTCAGCAAGAAATCCCAAACGTGACTAAGTCGCACTTAAATCAAGACTTGTGAAGTGTTTTTATTCATACAATCAACATCCTTTTGTCGTTCTTTCAAATAAAACTATCCAGGATCCTGTCTGATTATAATTTTAATTTTAATCTCCTTCTCACATCCAACTACCAGAAGCACAACAAAGGTCAACAACATCAACTCCTCGACGAGGTTCGAAAATCCCAGTTGATATCCAGAGATTATCATACTTCTCAACAGAGTTCCTCGACAACTGCAGACGATTTCGTCGGCAACTTTCCCTCAAACAGTGTTCCTCAAGTTGATCATTCCCTCCCTCCATGCCTCTTTTGACCAGCTAATGCAAAGCATTCCTCACACTACGTTTGTTCTTTTCCTCTTTCACAGATTTATCTGCATTTCAGCCGGAATTTGTCGAAGCGATAGCAAATGTATCTGTTGCCGTTGGACGTGATGCGACATTTACGTGCAATGTCCGGCATTTGGGTGGATATCGGGTAAGGACATTTCGGTGTTTTCCAACAAAAACTTTCACATTTTTGTTCTCATATTTCGTAAATATTTGACACTTTCACTAGGAATAAAAAGAAGGAGTGAGAGGAGCAGTCAGTCAGGACATCATGCTTATACGACTATTCACTTTTCTGAATTTTTATCCTGGAGAGGGGATAACAAGGAATTAATTTTTAAGTTCTTCGTCCTCTTTACGATGGCTCACTCTCACTCTTCCTTGCACAATCTCATAAATCATATTGTACCGCCCCCCTGTCCGCACTGTCTGCTAACAATTTACATCTGTTTCATATTTTGCTGTACAGGTCGGCTGGCTGAAGGCGGACACGAAAGCCATTCAGGCGATACACGAGCACGTCATAACTCACAATCCACGCGTCAGTGTAACCCACTTGGACCAGAATACCTGGAATTTACATATTAAAGCCGTCTCCGAGGAGGATCGTGGCGGCTACATGTGTCAACTAAACACGGACCCGATGAAGAGTCAGGTAAGTGTAGAGTGGTGTATGCGTGCAACAGAGTCCTGCAGGTTATTCCAAAAGGAAGGGTTGAGTTTTTTTCCTTTTTTTTTTAAAGTTTTCACAGTATGTCTGTGGTTTGAGGGTTGTCATAAGTCAGTCAGACTTCAGACTCGGTGTGTGTTAGGTGCTCGTATGAAAGGGTGAACATTTTCTCGTCCATTTGACAGGACTTTTGTCTGAGGGTCCGGACAGGAAGAAACGATTAGTCTAATGCTTTTGTGTTGCATGCTGTTTTGTGTCTGTGGAGTGATGACTTGGGAATGCCATGTATTTTTTCGACATTCGAAAATCTGTGCAACTCTTACTGGGATTCCTTGGGGTAGTTTACGTTTGCGTCTGCAAGTTGCAATGAAGTATTTGGTTTGCTTAGGAGGGAGGAGAGAGTTAGGCGGCGAAGGATTTCTGTCGATGAATGGAACTCTATTTGATTTTTGAAGTCATTTTTTTACCAGGGAACTGTAACTCTGATTAGCTTACCAAGAGCTTACCAAATGTGAAATCGAGGTATGCCCTTCTCTACATACTCATACAAGCTACAGATTAAGCTGGATGCACTCAGTAGGACAACCCTTAACAGATTTGGTTGTTAGCTGGATCTGAAACCCTCTTAGAGCTTAATTTCGCTAAAGAGACTGCACAACAGACTCTCAGGCAAGCACCCAACAAGGTAAGGTCAATTCTCAAATGAATTCTTTAGCAGCAGAAGAGAATACACAGCAAGATAACGAGCTCTTTTGTCTTCCACCGACCGAGGCAATAGTTTAAAACCCCGAAAATGTATGAAATATTCTTCCCTGTGGATTGTTACCTTTAGGTTGTAAAGCTTTATTTGATTCTATACAAGCCGTGGACATGAGAGATGCAACAAGAATAGCTACACTTCCATTTAAGTGTTACATTTAAAATGGCACGTCCAACACCAAACCACTGCGGGGGAAGTTAGAATTAGAAGGCGTGCCTTACCTCTTACACTGCGTCTTAGAAACGGTTTCTTCAAAATTCATCCTATCTCCTCGAACTTTTTCATGTCAACTTGACGCAATCTTCGACGTACACCATCACTCTTGAAACCTCAACTTCTCGTACCCCATTTAAGCACAACTCGTATAAAACTGTTCCGCACTATTTTCTTAAGGACATTCACCTTCCTACCGATGACAATGGTTTTAATAATCAAAACTTTACGTTCATGTGTACGTAGGTATGCGTTGCAATATCAATTTGTAAATATATAAACTTCACACGTTCCACAGGCTTCCATCTGTCCTACAACCTGTTTAATAAACATCAGCTTCAATCGTAAAATAAGCGAGACGATGACGACAACACATAGAGAGACGTAAAATCCCGACCACTAGACCACGTTAAGCTTCATCTTTTTCTCAACTTCATGGTCACTTCCATTCCATTATCCTGACGTAGTGAAATAAAAATTAAGGAAGCATGAAATACATTTTATTGACCCCATAAAGTACTTTCATACTCTCTCACACACCGAGAGTGTTTGAGCTTATGAAACCAAACTACGAGTATAATGTGTGTGTGTGTAGGTAGAACACACCGAGCTGTGCTTAGGCTGAGAGTCCTGTTTTGTTTAACATTTTTTCCGTGCATTTTTTATCGCCTGTGCATGCCTGCTTACATGCATTCATGACACGTGTTATGTTGTATGCCATGGCGTATGAGTAATATTATTTCTTTAATTTTGTTATTTTGTGTCCTGAAAAACTGTTCATTTTTTTTGTATTTTTAGATTGGTTACTTGGACGTGGTCATTCCACCGGATTTTGTTGCCGAAGACACATCGTCTGATGTTATTGTTCCAGAGGGTAGTTCCGTTAAATTGACCTGCCGGTATGTATTCAAATATAATTTGTGAAGACTATGTACAGTGTGGTTCAAATGTTTTAAGACACCAGTAGAGCGAGAGTTTTTTAAAGCGGGTTTTTGTAGGTATTCCCTTCGGAAAAGATTAAGCAAGTAGGCAAACGTCCCATAAATCTCATAAATCTCATAAAGATGTTATAGTACAGTCATCTGGACAGCCGAGAAAGCGGGCTTGTTTTAGATAGTCTAGGTCTGGTTTCAATTTCGCCTGCCGCCTGCAACCATATGTCGAAGAACTGGTGTGTTTGAGACCTAAAAAATCGAAATTCGGTCAAATCCTGACTTTTCGCCAAATCCTGAAGAAAACCCAAGAATTCTGGATCGATATTCGGTATTCGCCCAAAACTCATTCGCTTATATAGCATGACGATGGAGAATGCTTGCTTCTCTGTCAAGCTCAAAAAAGACTCCGCCGAGGTCTTCAATACCACTACAGTTTTTACGCAGGGCAACCCACTATAATGCAGCTTTTTCGGCCTTACCCTAGAAAAACTTGTGCGAAATTTCCAGACATTATTTTCCATATGACCTGGTCAAAGAAAAACGTGTACAACGATTAAGGTGGATAGTTCTGAGGGACTACGTAGAAGAAGACTACCTCATCTGCTTTACTTACTTACTTCCTTAAGGTGGCGCTGCAGTCCGAGGTGGACCTGGCCCTCAACCAACAAGCGTCTCAAGCCAGCTCGATCTTTAGCTAGCTGCCTCCAGTTTGGGGGTTTCCCTTCCTCTTCCTCGTCACGACAACTTCTACAAAAATCGTTAGAGGGGACACCTATTCTTATAGCATACATGCCTGTCAAGCAGTGTCTCCTACTACATGGCTTAGGCATTTCCTATTGATATACACAAGTTTTCTCGTCCTGGTTAGTCTAGGTCTGCTTCGACGAAAGACAAATGCTGACACTATTCCACTTACTTACTTACTTAAGGTGGCGCTACAGTCCGGGATGGACCTGGGCCTCAACCAACAAGCGTCTCCAGCCAGCTCGATCTTTTAACTGCCTCCAGTTTCGCACGCTAAGTTGGTTGAGGTCCCCTTCAACTTGGATGCGCCACCTGAGTTGCGGTCTTCCTCTTCCTTTTCGGACCGGAGCATTGGAGTCCATCCGCTCTACATGACCCAGCTACCTCAGTCGATGGACCTTCACTCTTCTGGCTAAGTCGATGTCACTGTACAGCCTGTAAATCATCTGCTTTAGGGTACACAAATGAAGGGCTACCTCAACCAGCTCGGCATATGCTGGCTAGATGGGCTTGTTGCTTAATGCACTGGTTCACCTTGAACCTAGAGCTATCTTAGTAAGTAAGTTAGGTGATATTGTGTAGCCGATCGAGACTGGCTACAAACTCATCCATCAATGCTACTTTACATAATTAATCCGTCAGTAAGCTTAATTCGGAGCGTACATATGTATTTGCGATCTCTTTTCTACCCTCTACCGGGACCAAGACGAGCCCATACCCAGAAATGAGATTCTTAAGTTTTTTTTTTTTTTATAATTCACTAGCTCTAAAGGGGTTATGAATACCCTTATGATGCTATTCACACAGCGCTAGTGTTGGAGTAGTGATTTTGAAACTCAGGTGGTACCGCTCTCTATCTTCCATTGTCCTTGACAATTATCCAACTGGGCTGACTTGGCAATGCTTTCGATCAAGCAATGATTCTTCATTTAAAATCAGTCTTAAAGTGAATTGTTATCGATAGATCTGACTGGAGAGACTTTTCGGTCAAGATTCGACACGACTGTAGACCGTAAGACCATGAAAAGTGCAGTAGGTAGCCTTCTTGAAAGTTAATTAAGAATCGATGATGGGTCCTGGTGTCTGACAAGACTGAATACATTTTTGAACAGTCTTCTACCTTCTACAAGTGTCACTTTCATGCGGCCTACCTCAGATACTTTTACTATCACCGTCACTAAATATCAGACTCTATCTGCTATCAATTTTCAACTCACCGTTAAAGGACAAACATTTTGTTCAAAATTTTATTATTTACGAATCCTTTTCGAACTCGTAAATAATTCATTTCCCCCTATTTCCCCCATTTCCACTGCAATAAATTTCCAAAATTAATTGTTTCAATTCCAAGAACTCTAAACTCCACCCGACACATACTACCATCAACCATGAGCACCAGTTAAAAGGACTAAAACGACCACAACCACAAATGAGTATTTAATTGGCGTCAAATTTAATGACATTGCTACCCCCCAAACCTTTTGTAGATAAAATTTCCCACCACAGTGTGACCAAAGTCAAGTGGCGGCAAATCCATCCGCTGACACTTCCCGAACTTCCGAGGAGTGTTTAACGCCAAATAACATTACTTAACGATTGCTTCCTGGTAATCCGCTCGATTTTTAAGAATTAACGACTCAAGCAACACTCTCTCTACTTCCGAGACTGATTTATGTGACTGACCATTACCCGTCGTTCACAATAATTTTCACAATTTCCCGACAGCGATACGTAACGCTTTTACAACTTAACCCTTGGCAGGATATAATAAAAAAAAAAAATATCCATCCGCCATCGTATTCGGAAGTTCTTCCAGAAGTTGTGTTGTGAGTCTCCTTTTCGCAAGGAAGCATATTTTTATTAGTCAAAGACAGTAAATACGCGTCGGATTAGTGTTTTGATGTCTGTTTTGTTATTTTTATAGCGTAACGGTTGTGTTATGGACAATCATAGAACTGTCAGACGTAAGCACTTATGAAATTGGTTACAAGTGCACACAAATACAAGCGAATCGCTCGAAGCTGGTGTATTTTATAAGACGAATCTCTGGCACTGGCACGAGTATGATAGATGAGAAACAAAAGAGGAAGAGCAAGGCAACTATAGAGGAGATTATACAGAATAGCAAGTGTGGAAGTGGACAGGATGTATACTTTGAAAGAGCGATGGTTACGCAGTATGCAATAGAATCCACAAATTCAAAATGGATGGCACAGGATGTTTCAAAATAGAGAAACGAGACATTTGAAGAAAATTGAGAGACATCGCCAGGATGCGTGGTACATGTCCTAAAAAAAAATCCTAGAGAGAAGCCCTTAAAAGTTGAAGCCTGCGATTATAGAAATGGTCCTTGCATCAGTGTAAGCTGCGACTTGGCTTTCAATTCACGTGGTAGAGGGTAGCCCTATTTTCCAAGTTGGTATAGCAATGACGCAGGTCTTTAAGTGAAATCGCTGACAGCTGAATGCGACGTTTCCCTGTGCTGGGTTGCAGGAAACGGGGAATTCCTGGCAAAGAAGGTGTTTGTCGAAATCTCTCTCAGAATAGGGAGGAATCATCTGCTTTTATAGAATTGTTCCGCCTTGATACTGAAGCCAGAAGAATGGCAAATAGCAAGTGGAATAGTATCAGCATTTGTCTTTAGTCGAAGCAGATCTAGACTAGGTTAGGTTGGGTTGGAGTGGCAGGCCGCAGGTTGCAACCTCGCTTAGACCAGATAAGGTCATTTGTGTTACCAAATGGATCTGTATTTCACCGCAAAATACTAACCGCAGAACCAGCCAGAGCTTGTTATTAAGCGCTGAGGGCTACCTATGTTGATGTCAGCCAGTTCCCTTAGGTTGAGAAAGAAGCTGGCTCCTAAGTATGCTCTTCTTCGAGCTGAGAGAGCCAAACATGTACAAAGAAGGTGGAGAATCGACTCCTCCTCCTCCTCCTCTTCGTCCATACAGCTTCTGCAGAAGTCGTTGTAGAGGAGACCCAGCCTATGGGCGAGTTTGCCAATGGTGCAGTGTCCCGTTATGACAACGACTAGGGTGCTTATTAGCAGTCTTTTTCGTCTGATGAGACAGTGGGAAAGTTTAAGATCCAGCTTTGGCCAAATCTACTTGGTGATAAGACAGGTGTTACCTGCTGTCCATCTATAATTGGCGATGTTGATCGCGTTTCTATTAAGTAGCAATTTGCGGGTGGAGATCTAGACTAACCAGGACGGGAAAACTTATGTCTATCAATAGAACATGCCTAAGCCATATAGTAGGAGCTTTCACGGGACACAGCTTGACAGGTATGCATGCAATTAGAATAGGTGTCCCCTGAGAGGAGGAGGAGGAAGAGAAATCCCACCTTCCTAGTCTATCAACGCTGAGAAGGAAAACCCTCGAGGAGTACTTCTATGAAGATGTCAGCGACCTTGCCAGCCTCTCCGGGTCTAAGTCGTTCTGCACATATTGTGAAGCAGAAAGTGGCTTACACCGATATGGTTGCCCGTCTTTTCTTAGAAATAAAAGACATTCATCATTCAAGGTTCCTGGTGTTGTAAATTCGGTACTCTGTGTACGTGGTTTCACAATGGACTCACATTTTTGTCTATATGAGTCCCTGCCTAACCGGGAACACCAACCTAATCGAACCTGCCATATCCCAGATTGGCGTTTCTTATGTACTACCACTGAATATGTTGTTGAAGTCGTTAGTAGATCCTTCCAACTTGGCATGCAGAGCAAGAGGCAGCTAGCTGAAGATCGAGCTGGCTGGAGACACTTGTTGTTTAAGTCCCATCCGCACTCCGGACTGTAGCGTCATTAAAAGTAAGTTAGCTTAGATGAGACTAAGATCGTAGCTCACGTAAACTAACATTTGGAATAGAACCAACCAGGTAGAGATAGAAAGCTCAGCAAGGCACTAAGCAAGAGTCTTCATTCTTTTATTACCCACGCCAGAAGACTCGCAAAGCAGGTGCTTTCCTTTTCGTCTCCGTGAATACCAATGGCACAGTATCAACTGCCCAATAAGGAAGCATTTCTAGGCTAAGTCAATCAGAGAAAGAGTCTTCTATTTAACGTGGATTGGCCAGTGTATTTTGATTAGTAGGCAAGTTTCCAAACATACGAATCTAGACTTCATTATCAATTTTAGAATACAAATGTAGTACAAAGCGAAGACTTAAAGGACAGATCCTATCCATGACATCCACACGACTATAATGTTTAGTTTTACCAGCCTTGACTTAACTTTTGGCGACTCTAGGCCTTAATGACCGCTTGACTATCAGTTCGCAGGATTATGGCTTTCCGAAAATGTCCTTATTCCTAATTAGCGTATCTGCTGTGACTTCAGCTTGAGAAAAACTACAACCGTTGTGAGTTCTACACGAGATTTTAAAAGGACTCCAACTCTAACCATCATCTACTTTGGATCAGTGAGAGAAAAAAGTCGGTTCTTTATTGAGAGAGGCAGAGATAGTGTTGGAAATAATGAATTAGTTTATGAATAATTAAGTTTGGCAACACCGGCTCTCACTGGAAACTGAAACATATACTCTGTACTTACTCTGTATTTATCCTATTAAAATTAGTCTCTTTCTTAACTTCCTTGAAGTCGGTCGTCTTTTTATTTAAATTGTCCAACAGGTTATGGGCCCAGATTTCGCGGTCATTTGAAGGTTAAAGTAAATTTAGAAAAACGAACATTTCCTTATAACGAAGTCTTTTGGTAGTCTGGTATAAAATTAATATTAGTTAGAGACTTTAATTTTCCGCGTAAGAAAATGGATTCTGAAATTTTTAAAGTAGACAAACTACAAAATTCAGAGCAATATGCAGTCTGGAAATTTCAAGTAAGCATTTTACTTAATGCGTCGGGCTTGTTCAACCAGGTAAATGGCCTGAGTAAACAGCCAGTTAAGATGGAAAGTGAAAATCAGGCTGCATATGAAAACCGATTAATAGCATGGATGAAAACCGACAGTAAGGCTCAGCGAATAATCGTCACAAGCGTGGGTTCAACTCCGCTTCGCCACATCGTTAACTGCAGCACTGCAAAAGATATGTGGACGAAGCTAAAGGCGGTTTATGAACAAACCTCCAGTGCAAATGTTCACCTGTTGCTGCAACGCTTTTATGGTTTTGAGAAGGAGCCAGATGATGATGTTGCAACCCATATCTCAAAGTTGGAAAATATAGTTAGACAACTCAGAGATATTGGGGAGGAGATTTCAGACAGTATGGTAATTACAAAGATCTTAATGACTCTTCCAGAAAGCTTTCAGCATTTCTTTTGTGCATGGGAATCGACAGCTAAGGATCAGCAGACTTTGGAGAATCTGACGTCACGACTGGTAATGGAAGAGACACGTGTGCTTTCACATTCGTCTGTTACAGGTGATACCACCACAGCTTTGCTCGCAAAGCACAAACATCGAAAGCAGCAACAATCAAAAGTCTCCAAACCTGGAAAGTGCTTTAGATGCAATGAGCCTGGTCATTGGAAAAGAGAGTGTCCGAGAAAGTTTTCCGATCCAAGGAAGACTGGAAACCGAAGTGGAGCACAAAGGGGAGACGCACTGATGTGTAGTGGATCTTGGACTGGAAGTGGAGGTGAGGTAAATGTGGAGAAAATGACTTTGGCTGGTAATGATCAACTGAGGACTGGAAGTGGAAGTGAGGTAAAAGCGGAGAAGATGACTTTGGCTAGAAATTATCAACTGAGGACTGGAAGTGGAAGTGAGGTAAAAGCGGAGAAGATGATTTTGGCTGGTTATGATCGACTGAGGACTGGAAGTAGAAGTGAGGCGAAAGAGGGAAGGAATTATGTGGCTGATGACAATCGGTTATGGTCTGGCAGTAGAAGACAGGTACAAAGGGCGAATGTTCGGACATGCAACGCATTGATGGTAAATGATGGGCAGGCGAATGAAAATTGGTACCTTGACTCAGGAGCCAGCGACCACATGACGTGGAGAAAAGACTGGTTTGTGCGATATGAAGATTTTTCGGATCCGATCGACATCAAAGTTGGAAGTGGAGAAAAAATCCTAGCGCTAGGAATAGGTGATATAAATATTTTATCCTTTAATGGGAAAAAATGGTTTGAAAAGCATTTATCCAATGTTTTGTACGTACCGAAGATTTCTGTGCATCTTTTTTCGCAAAGCCGTGCCTTAGACAAAGGATTGAAATTTACTTCTGACAGATTGCAATGTGAGTTTATGACAAAGGATGGAACGGTTGTGGCAGTGGGAGAGCGGCAGGAACAGCTGTTCAAAATGTGTTTTGACGTACAGGTTCCAATGGGGCAAAGAGCAAACTAAGGCTTTGCCATTAAAAATATGGCATGAAAGAATGGGTCACCAAAACATTGCACACGTACGCGCCCAGCTGCAACGAGAAGGTATCCGTTTTATAGACGTTAAAGATTTTTTTTGCGATGCTTGCATCTATGGGAAACAACATAGGTTACCATTTCCAAGGAGCATGTACCAAGCGAATCAGCCAGGTGAGCTTATTCATGCGGATGTATGTGGGCCTATGGAGGAAATTTCTGTCGGTGGGTCCAGGTTTTTTTGTTCTTTTTAAGGATCACTTTTCGCACTTCAAAGTAGTGTATTTTTTGAAGAACAAGACAGAGGTTTGCTCTTCAATCGAATATTTTATTTCACGTGCTAGCTGTGAGAGTCAACATTCTGTCAAAACGTTGCGTACTGACAATGGATCAGAGTTCGTCAATGCAGAGGTTAAGGCGCTTCTTACCAAATACTCTATCCGTCATGAAACTACCGTGGCATATACTCCAGAGCAGAATGGCAGTGTTGAGCGGGAAAACCGTACCGTTATTGAAGCTGCTCGAACCATGTTACATTCGAGGAATTTATCTAAGAGATTTTGGGCTGAAGCTATAAATACAGCGGTTTATGTCCTAAATCAGACTGGTATCAGTACTTTCAAAGGTAAGACTCCATACGAGATGTGGTGTGGCAAAAAGCCAAACATAAAGGACTTCAAAGTTTTTGGCACTGAAGCATTTATGCACATACCAAAGCAGAAACGTAGGAAATGGGACAAAAAGGCGGAAAAGGGACTGTTCATGGGTTATGCAGAAAACACCAAGGGATACCGTATCTGGATACCAGCTAGACGAAAGGTGGAAATTGTAAGGGATGTTGCGTTCAAAGAAATTGAGCAACAGAATCAGCACCAGAAGGTTTTGAATAACTGCGAGGAACCAGCTGATTTTCAACTCATAACGAATAATGAGCCGCCGAGGGAAACCACGAATGAATGTGAGGAGGAGGAACAAGCAGGGGACGGTTTTCAGTCAGCCAACGAAGAAATGGAAGCAATCGATGGAACAGAAGACGCATTAACCGAAGGTGGAAGCAGTGAGGATGATGATGAGCCTTTAGACATTCCACTGAAAGAACGATTGCGCAGTCAGAAAAATGCAGCTGCTTCAGGCACTTGCAATTTCATGGAAAAGCATGCCTTTATAATGTTAGGAGAGCCACAGACTTACAAAGAAGCAATGTCGAGTAAAGATGCAGCTCATTGGAAAGAAGCAATGGCAGAGGAGATGAATAGTCTTCATCAAAACCATACATGGGACCTGATGCGGTGTCCACTGAACAGGAATCCCATAAGCAACAAGTGGGTATTTAAACTAAAAACCTTAGATCCCAACGGACGGCAGAAATACAAGGCCAGATTAGTGATTCGGGGCTTCAGTCAACAGCAGGGCATAGACTATGGTGAGACATTTAGTCCAGTAGCAAAGTTTACGTCCATACGTTGCATTTTTGCAATTGCGGCAAATGAAGGACTGATTCTCACCCAATTTGATGTAAAGACGGCCTTTTTAAATGGAGATCTGAGTGAAGAAATCTATATGCAGCAGCCCCAAGGCTTTGATGATGGTTCCGGACGAGTTTGTAAACTCCAGAAAAGTCTTTATGGGTTAAAGCAGGCGTCTCGATGTTGGAACAAGAAGTTTACCACAGTTCTAAAGCAGTTCAACTTAAAACCTAGTGAAATGGACCCATGTGTTTTTATCTCAGAGGATGTTAAGAGGCGTATGATTCTCGCAATATACATCGACGATGGATTGGTCGCAGCCCGGGATAAAGAAGATGCTATGAAGTTAATCAGGTTTTTAAAAACGCAGTTCGAGATAACAACATTGCATGCTGAATGGTTTCTTGGTATGGAGATAGCTAGAAGTGCTAGTGGTGGAATTTACATCAGTCAATCACGAAATTCGGAGTGTATTTTAAAAAGATTTAATATGAACTGCTGCAAGCCGGTATCAACTCCAGCTGAAACCTGTTCTTATGCAGAATCATTGTGTCCAGAAGACATCAGGTTTCCTTACAGAGAGGCAGTTGGATGTCTGATGTATTTGGCAGTTGCAACTCGTCCAGACATAGCATTCGCTGTGGGAATAGTTTCTCGGTTTTTGGATGCACCGACTAAAGCTCAAGTCAATGGGGTCAAAAGAATACTCAAGTACCTCTCCGGGACCAGAAAAATGGGTATACTCTTTGAAAAAAGTAAATATATTTCTTTAGTTTGTTACAGTGACGCTGACTATGCGGGCGATCCTACAACAAGACGTTCTACCACTGGTTTCATTTTTACAATTGGGAATGAACCAGTGTCTTGGGCATCGCAGAGGCAGAAATGTGTGTCCTTATCTACCACTGAATCGGAGTATGTAGCGGCGTCGCAAGCAGTAAAAGAAATGGTGTGGCTTCGACAGCTTCTTCTGGAGTTGATTCCGACTGGTATCGGCGAGGTGAATCTGAATATGGACAACCAAGGAGCGATCAGATTAGTTAAAAATCCGGAGTTTCACAAACGAACGAAGCACATAGATGTCCGCTACCATTTTATTCGTGAGAGATACGAGAGAGGCGATTTTTTAATAAATTATGTTCCGTCTGATCTTCAAAAGGCAGATATTTTTACAAAAGCACTTGGCAAAGAAAAGTTTGAAAATGTTCGTTCTCTGATTGGAGTAACTAATATTTGAATATTTTACATATAGATTGAATTAATGCTGTTTGTTTTTCTGTATATAAATACTCTTGGTTGAACTATTGTAAAATTATTCAAAAGTGGGAGTGTTGGAAATAATGAATTAGTTTATGAATAATTAAGTTTGGCAACACCGGCTCTCACTGGAAACTGAAACATATACTCTGTATTTACTCTGTATTTATCCTATTAAAATTAGTCTCTTTCTTAACTTCCTTGAAGTCGGTCGGCTTGTCCAACAGATAGACCTAAGAAAAACAGTTTTATGTACAAGTTTTGAGAGTTTTTATTTTTAAGTCCTAATGAGCTAATTTTAAATTCTCCTTTCAGAGCGCGAGGTTATCCAGAACCAATTGTGACGTGGCGACGTGAAGATGGCAACGAAATCGTCCTAAAGGACAATATGGGTACAAAAACACTAGGTGAGCGTTGGCATCAAAATTTAAATTCACTTTCACATGAGAAAGAATCCGAATATCCTTTCTCCTTTCTAACCCACATTGGTCTAACCTACACTGACCGACCCGCATGTGTGCAGAATCACTTAAAAAGAAAAAAATGTATCCTATCTCTCCTTTCAGTTGCATCATTTCGAGGCGAAGTGTTGAAACTGACAAAAATCTCACGTAGCGAAATGGGTTCCTACCTCTGCATTGCATCAAACGGGGTACCACCATCGGTTTCCAAAAGGATCTCACTCAGCATACACTGTAAGTTTTTAGCGGTGAATTTCATTTGTTATCCATTTCAACAGACACGAGTACATACAAAAAGTATCTAATTAGTACTCTGAGATTGAAATTCAAATGCAGGCGCAATGGTTCCGTTCTGATGGACTTGCATGCAACACATTATCGCCTCGAAGCAAACATTATATCCTAACCGGGGACTTGAATTTCTTTTCAATTTCTATGCCATCTAACAACCTGTGCGTATATTTTTTGTAAGGATATGTGTGCTCCTTTTTAAGTCTGATTAATTACACGATGCTCAAAACCATTGTGAGGTTTTTATCTCATTTACAAAGGACACTCCTTGACAACATGATGTACACTAACACTGGTGGTGGCAAGGTAAAGAAAACCGAAAGTATGCAAATGAATCTTCAGGATGTACACGACGGAATTAATTTATGTTTTGCACAGGAAATTTTATTTGCGGAAATCATTAACAAGGATGCACTGTAGGCGGGAGGTAAGGATGCGCATGCATGCGGTAAATGCATCAAAAGAGCTTCAGTCAAGTGTGGTTGAGAGTTAATTGAGTTTTGTGAGATGTTTTATGGAGTTAAGATGTTCTATTTTGGCCATGTACGGCAGGAATAACATTTAGGAACTTCAAGAGTTAAGACAAGCTGCGTTTTTATGGAAGAATTCCAGAGGTTTTAAGGAAGAGGAGATTGAATTAAATTTTGGGAACTTGAAGATAGTTGAGAGATACTGGTGTTCAAGGAGAATTTTTCACATATTCTTGCCAGTTGAACTGATGATTTTCCATCTTTAATTGTAGAACCAGTTCTCCCAGAACGTCAGGATCCTCTAGAAAAATTAGAACAACATTTCATAATGTTCACTCGGATTTCAAGGGACATTAGAGCTAGCTCTCCAACTTTTCTTTTCGTCTTACCTACCACCAGTCAACTTTTGCTTCTTAAACGAGTTCCCAAGGTCCTTAAACTTTCCCATACCATCTCTCATGAGAATGAGCCCATTGAAATCAATTCTTGTGCGCCAAATAATTTTCTAAGCTCCACGTCAAAATCCACTTTCATCCGTCCTTTAAAAGTTCCGGGAAAATCTTCTCTGTCATTCCATGAAGTGTCCAAACCTCATCAATAGGTCTTAACTACAAACCTCATCAACGCCTGACACAACCACATTGATTGTTGCCTTTCTCAATTTACTCCACAATACTTCAACCAGTGGCAAACTTTCCTACATGCCCCTTTTTGGAACACCAGTATCCTGTCTGTCAAGGTTGTACTTAGCTCGTCTGTTATTTATAATCAACTTCAAAACAACAGTCACTTCCACGAAGTCGACGTCATTCTAAATTGCACGCAGAAATCCGATAACGGTGGTCCGATTCGCACTCTAAAATTATCGCCACATGCTAAGAGAACCCCTCCCCCCCCCCCCCTTCGAAAGGGACCATAGTCATTATTGAGACTTTCCCCAAAATTTTCAACGCCTTGTCGGAAAAGACTACCCGTCGTGGCCCTTACACACACAATTTAAAATGCCACCGGACACTTTGCATCCGTCACATCTCACACATAGGCAAGCACTCCTAAATTCGTCCTGCATCAGGTGACCATCTGTAGAAGAATCTCACCAAATGGAGTTTTCGGGGCGGAAAAGTAAAATTTTCAATGAACCCATCATCTGACCAAGAGTCCTCTTCATTAAGGCTACATTGTGTAGCCAGAGTCCGGTGGTGACCAATACAGAATTCATTGAGGATAGACTCAAACCGGCAGACGATAGTGGTTAGTCGGACTGAACTATGAAACTAACCAAGCAACCGACCAGACACAGTCGATTCTCTAATAGAAAAGGACTCATTAAATGTTCCAATCCCAACGTTTTATTATCCTTTACTAAAGGTTGCCTACAGATACATATGAGGATGTGTACAGATAGCGCACGGTCGAAAAGGCATTTGCCAACGACCAACATCGTCTTTGTGCATCTTTTGTTGTTGCGTCGTCGTCGTCGTCCTGCGAACATGTTTTCACTGAAGTAAGGCGAATTTTACATTTAACATGCAGTCAAGGACATAGGAATGCTTTTGGGTGTTAAAGGATGCTGATCGCACGAACATTGGTAGTAGAGTGCCACTTCGTTAAGTAGTTGCAAAACGAAATTTTCCATGCATATGAGTTGAACATATTTTTTTTACAGGTGAGGTCCGGGCATTAGTTTTCCTTTATAGAAGGGCGCGGCGGTAAAAATGGTTATATATACTCGAAGGAGTTAGAAGACTTCATGTTTCGGTGCAAGAAAAGATTTATTTTTCAAGCTCCAAGAGTTTGGATGGAAGGCGAATGTAGTCTTAACAAATGATTAGTCTAATCGATGACCGGTAGATGGTGCCACTGCAATAGGCTTGGAAGGGCTATGGAAAATACGCAAGGACTGGTGCAATATAGACTCCATAAGAATCAGTGAAGGAGAAGTAGTAAAAACAGCACAAAAAACCCCTTTTAGGGTCACAATCGAAGAATGTTAGTAAGCACTACATGAGCTACTTGTTACTTTAAAAACAAAATACTTGTGTGGAAGAGTTCCAAAAAGGCTCAGACCCAGGTCCCAGACTTGCTCGGAAAGCATGTATTTTTTTTTCGACTTTCCTAAAACTTTCGTTACTAAGTGGGTAAAATGGAGCTTAAGACTCGATGGAAACTCACTCCAGTCCTCAGATACACAGCCTGAGTCCTCCAGCAGCATCGATGTGGCACGAAACAGACCGCAAAAAAATTATATTTTTCCCACCGACCCCGGACCTGCTCGGAAAGCGCGCATTCTTTTTTTCTTGTCTTTTCTTCAACTTTCGTTGCTAGATGGGTGGAATAGGGCTTCAAACTCGATGGCATCTCACTCCTGACCCCAAAAATGTATCCTGGGTGCCCCAGCAGCATTGAATGTGACACGAGATAAAGTCCAAAAAAAAAATAGTATTTTCCCACCGACCCCGGGCCTGTTTGGAAAGCATGAATTTGTTTTCTCATCTTTCCTTCAACTTTCGTTACTAAATGGGTAAAATGGAGCTTCAAACCTCATGGAAACTCACTCCCTTCCTCAGAAATGCAGCCTGGATGCTGCTATACATAAATACAACTTACAATAAGCCTGGCTGTCGAATGTTGGGTGTCGGATCCGACGTGACCCATTTCTGTAGCCATTTACCGTGCAGAATGGAATAGCATCACTATTGATCCATACCTATCTAACCTCACTAAAGCCTGATTTCGGAGAGATGAAGCTCAACGTTAAACGTTCCACTAAAACATTTTCTGTTTGAAACTCCCTACCACTCTTCTTGATTTTAAAACTACTTACTGGTGCGCCTTTCCTGTATGGAAACCTTTCCCGAACTACAACGACAGTTGTATTTTACGAAGCAACCTAGCCCCAATTGGAAAGTCCTAAATGGTTACCACAGATACAACTTTCAGACTACGAAAAACCACATGCGCCGCACATGAACTAGTACCCCTTAATCCGCCCCTGTTGCAATTTGTTCCACTTGCTTATAAATCGAGACAGATGCAGTTTGGAAGTTACCTACAGAAGGTAGATTTTACAGACATTTTGAGGAAAACTTCAAAAACCTAAGCACTGGCTTTCCCACCACACGCACACCCACATCCATACTCATACATCAACCTCACCTCTGATGGATACCGCAAAATGAATGCATGAACGTACTATATGCGGCAAATAACACAAATTTTCAATGAAATGGGAGTCGATGGAACCAACTACTACCACCAAGGGTCGGACATCTAGTCAAATGTCCATACCTTATCGATGCCCAACCAAACCCTTAACCGAGTGATGTTGCAATGAGCCACCCTTCTTCGAAAACTGCATTGAATTTCAATCTTTTTGTATCCCTTAGCGTGCCAGGACTAACCAGTGTCTAACTATTTCTCTGTCTAGTCCATTTCTACCTATATGGATGAGAGAACATTTTATATTTGCCTGCACACACACACATATACATATGCATATAGGTAAAGAGTTTTTGATTTATGGTTTTGCAGTTCATCCTGTCATCCAAGTACCAAATCAATTAGTTGGGGCACCGCTTGGCACTGATGTTCAGATCGAATGTCACGTAGAAGCCTCACCAAAATCAATTAACTACTGGATTAAGGATACTGGTAAGTTTATAATAGAGAGTCATTATTTTTGTCATTGTGTTGCCGGTGTTTGTAGATATATTTTCACTTCTGTAGCATTTAACACGAAAACAGAATAGTCCTGTGACTATGTGTCCTATGTCTACATTCGGAGGCGTCAATATGGCTGATAGAGTGACGAATTCGAAGGAATTTCTTGTTATCCTTTGAAGGTATACATGTGAGTGTACACTTGGAATTAAGTACCTTTGACCAGTCGGTCGATCGAAGGATACCTCGTACATGATGTTTTGGTATTTGCTGTTGCAGTTGAAGAAAACTGAATGGATACTCGATCACAATATAAACTTCGAGTATATATTAGTTGGAACGGTGAATAGAGAAGGATCTGATTTTCCGGGGTGGAATGGGGTGTCCGTCCTTCTCAGAGTCACACACAAATGCACACGAACATGCTGTTTGACATTTTGCTTAAGTGATATATGAATTGTTGGCAGCAAACCAAATCTTTGGTCCATTCATCCGTTTTGGCGGTCAGTTCTGTGGGTGCCTCATTACATTGGCCATTGTGAGGACAAATGACTTATGGTCGAGATAAGCTATAAGGACAACTTCAACGGGAAGGATGTTTAAAATCGGTGATGACCTGGAACAAATGTTATGTGCCTTACTTGTCACTGGCAAAGAGAGAAAAGATTTCCTAAGCATTCCAAGAATTACCTCAAAGACTTTGCATCCTTAAATGTTGACTCAAAAAATACTGGAGAAGGCCGCCAAAATCTGTAAATATACACCCTCTTACCGCTTCTTTCTATGAACAATCATTTGTGTAATGTCCTGTCAAATAAATCACACGAATTTGATTACTATTGCCCACTTCAACTACTTTCTAAACGCACATACACATGTGTAGAAGCATAAAGGACACCTAACCACACACCATTTTAAACTTTTCACTGCTTACTTTACTACGGCTCTCTACCGACAAACCTTGAGCTCTTAAATACTCAAATCAAACAGCACTTTTACAAGGAATCACAAAAGCAAACATCCCAACAATTTATCAAAAAAAAAGTCCTTTTGCAATGCAAAAAACCACTTACAGGATCTCAAGTAAATAAGAAGCAAGCCAGAGACACAAAGAAAACAACCAAGGAGTACGTACCGCACCAAATGAATGTTTATTAGCAGAGCTAAAAGCAGGTGAAAACAAACACAAGGACATCGGGTCATTGGAATCGGTGAAAGGACAGAAAAGTTTAACTAAATTAAATACAAGACGTACAACCGTACACAAGGAGTGGATCACTACCGTTCCGGTTGGATGGAGAATCAATGGAAAAAAAAAACCGCTAAAGCAGTCAATAAACCTTTATGATTGGAGTGAGAGGAATCTTTAACCACTTCCCCACATCACTAGCTAGATCTGCTTGTGTTTATCAAACTCGTAAAACGGAAATTTCCATTTGTATATCCTTGATGTGGTGTGCAGTGCACACGTTGTTTTTGGTTGTGTTTCGAGCCATTAGCATAGGGGTAGACGGGAGGGGATGAAAGAATTCGTTTGTTGTTATCCTCTTAAGCTGTTGGAATTTTGATAATTCACCACATGTTTGCGGAAGGATGTTTCATTGGGTTGTAACCACCACCACATGCATATACAATTGACGCGGGGAGACGTTTATGAGATAGTCAAGGGATGTTGCTTTCCCCTCTATCTTACGACGAAGTTGTCGAGGGTGGATGATGAAGTAAATAATTTTACCGATCATTTGTGTGGCACCTGGTTTTCATCTGTTGTTTCCCTTAACAAGTTTGAATCTATTGTTTCGGGAGGGGGGTGGATGGTGGTGGCTAATAAATATTGATGTCTGAGACTTGGAAAAAGAATAAGACAAGTTCATCGTGGGTTTTGTCATAGATAAGTTAGACATATGTAGACGAAGTAAAAGAACATGGAGATGCGGAAGATGACATGACACACTTCCTCTGTCGAAGCATAAGCAGAACCAGCAAAACAGCCTTTTGGTGTACAATCAACGACTCACGCCACGAAAACTCACACTAAAATGGGTATAGTTTAGGATGGTGCTCATGAAAATTGGTTCCGAATAATTTGGCGGCAGAAACAGGGTAAGTTGTGAAGGATGGTGAAGGACATGACCGATAACTGGGCAACGAGTGACCAGCTTAAGAAGTGGGGAAAGCAGACAAGCGAGGAACTCGCAAAAATGTCCATAAGACACAAACCTTCCGAACCAGATGGGTCTTCTAAAAAACTATACCTGCTACAGCTGGAGGACGAGGTTATTGCTACAAATATACTGCGCGAGTGTCTGGCACTGACTACTAGCAGAAATGGTATTGTCAGCTGCCAATGTCGTCAATATCCACACACACAACCACTTTGACTCTGTCGCTATCGAACCTTGGCATGACTAACGCCGTTCTGACGTACAGTCTCACACAAATCTGTCAACAGGAGGCAGCTACAGCTGAAAAGCCCTCCCCAGGATGGCGAAACCATAGATTAGCATGGGTTAGACGCAGAAGTTGTTTTAGTTTGGGTTAGAGTCCTACACCCTGGCTTCCGATGCTTTCCACCTTCCTTACAAAAAAATAAAAATAACGCCGCCCTGTGGATTTGGTTGACTCAAAACCACAAGATTTACTTTCAAGGATCACTCTGTGAAGGACTGTCAACGCATATGTCTTGACACGGCCTTATCATCTGCAAATGCCACAAAAGTTAACAAGAAACCTCTTAACTTGGAAGCTAGTGTCTTATCATTTATTTTCCTTTTGATTTCTATCCCCTATAAGGACTAGCCCCTCTCAAAACTCTCCTAAACTAACAACTTCTCATCCCCATCAACAGGTGAAATGATTGTCTCCTCATCAAAATACCATGTCCAAGAGCATTCCAAATCAATGTACGAAACAAAAATGACAATGATTGTGAGGAAATTCCAAAAAGAAGATGTCGGCTCATACCGTTGCATAGCAAAGAACTCCCTAGGTGAAGTTGACAGCAGTATACGACTTTATGGTATGTATTTGACACCCCTAATCCTCAATCAGACTTTGGTTTATGCAAATTATGCCGCCGCGCATTGACAGGCTATAAAAGCCGCATGCCAATTGCACACGCGAGCTACCCCCAAAAAGCTATCTCATTCAATTATCCTTTTTTTTTTTTTAAAGAAATCCCCGGACCAAGTCGTAAAAATCCTTCCAACAAACACGGCACCGAAACAAATGATGTCCTTAAACAGAAACAGGTAAAGGTGACATATCAGCCCGCCGAAGGTGGGGCTGGCTTGGATCTCGACGGAGACGGTGAAGATGATGACGACGATGACGAGGACCTCTACGGTTCGGCAGAGGATTTCGATGATGGCGATTTACCTCCGAATGTATATTTACACGGTAAGCCAACACATAAGCCCTCATCTGGGGATAGCACGCGACATCATCATGGCGGCCGTGGAGATAGTGGCGGCGGAGGTGGTGGTGGTGGATTGATGGACTTTGCCAATGGAGCCGGTTCGAGTGGTGCAAATTCCATTGGACCGGTGACAAGAAAACCACCATTTTACGGCCTACCCGAGGTACGGGGCGCCATGGACAATAACGAACTGACATCACGAAGCTCATCGCGGCTAAGGCTTTCCGCGATGCTAACAATGCTGGCGACGATGGTTCCTAGTTTAATGGTGGGATTTTTGAATTTATAATACCAAATGGTACTTAGGCTAGGAACTCAATACTATTGTAAGGATATACTGTTATATATTACATACACCTATGTTGTGCTGTTTGTTGTGTTCTATACGACGAGTGAAGTTGCCCTGAATGTAAGTTTTATAGTGTGAGTGTGAGCTTTGTTTTTTCATTTTTTCAAGTATGACTGAGCGAGTGAATGAAGTTCAAGTAGCTATAGCATCCCACAACCCCCCCTCAATGTTCTTAGACAGACGTGTTCATTCCTTTTTAGTTTTTAATTTGATACTAAGGCGGATACAATAATGTAAAAAATACAAATAATATAAAACCAAAGTAGATGTGCTTGTTGGAGAATGGGTCGCACTAGGGGACTCCTTTCATCCGACTCAAGTGCAAATTAGAAATATTTATACATTTACAGGGAAAACATCTAAATACGATTCAAAATATGGGTTTTCAATAGGACTGTTGATGCTTTCCTACTACGGTTTGCTGGACATAGTTTTTTTTTTAAATGCAAGGAGAAGATCGGGATCTACGTTAGGAAATGTCCTTTAAAATCGTTTGGAAAGAGTTGTTTTGAACCGTTTCAAATCAACGATTTACCAGATCACTTCACTAATTTCCTCTAACGGCCCAATGTTTCCCAACAATCGACCATTGTCAAGTCTTTCTAGATTATAACCCAACTGCAGCTCTATTAGACCTCCCTCCCTTGCTTGCACAATAAAATGTTATCTGTCATGCAACTTCAAATCGGATGACATGTTTAAAATCTTAAGATCCTCAAAGTTAGGTGAGATAACCCACGTAAACAACCACCGATGCACTAAAACCAGTAGTAATTCCATTGTGATACCTCAGGATCTATGAGGAATTCCTTCACTTATTCGTTGAACCAGTGTGAGCTTTTAAAGCGTTCTAGGTCAAAAAAGAAGGCACTGAGATGGTACCGTCTTTTAGGAGAGAGTGTTGGACAAATACAGAAGAGACAGAGGACTTTTCTTCCCTTTCTTCGTCTCTGTAGCTAAACCTGTAATGATTCTTAGAAGAAGCAACGAAATCAATCTTTTGGGGAGCTTTTGGCCCTTTAAAGGCCGAATAAGTCTGCTAGTATTTGCAGGTTATACCATTATACATTCCACCTCAGCCAAGATAGGGTTTCTTTTATCTCCATAGTCTCCGCCCGGAAGGCGCTTCAATGCTCTGAAAGGCGAAAAAGAGATTCAGGTTTACATCATCGGAGAAAATACCTCCTTCCACGGAGTCTTTGATCTTGGAACCGGGTCGACTTTCCCCATAGATCTCTCATGGGGATCTAGATTTTGAAGTCACTCTTAGAAGAATACCTTAGGGCGGTGTAGTGAGCTGAAAGTAGAGCTGGAGCGGATATTTGCTGCCAGTTTGACCAGTTACCAGTTTTACTTGACTGCTTCACATCAGTCTTTAAGGCGAGTTGTTCACAGCGAAATGCAGTAGACGAAACTTGCCGAAAAAACTGATTATTATCTTTTCTAACAGCGAGCTCCTACCGTTCCAGCTCGATGATTGCCAGAAGCTTCGAAACACCCCTAGGCATTGAATTCTTAGAAAATAGAGCAGCGAGATTGCCGATGAACTTGCCAGGCAAGGATGTAGGTAGGTAGAGGTGGCGGTTCTGCAAGAATCCAAGTAGTACCAGATGTGCCTTTTTGTTACCACGAATCGTGTGACCTAGTTGGTGATGTGTGTTATTGAGGATGTGAGACAGTCGTTACCTAGATCCAGCCTGTAGAGTTAAGAAAGCGAATTAGATCTCATACCCCTTTACCCGAGATGTCATTAAGGTCATCGAAGAATGGTTGGTTTAGTGTGCACAGTCAGGTTCTTGCTAGCGCTGAATATTTTGCAGACGAAATGGGAGAGGGTTTCCCTCGCATTTTCGTCGGAAGACCTGCGGCAGTGGGGTTTGTATGGAATACCTAGTTTGACTGCATGGTATTCAATTGGCCAATGCCCCGTGATTATCGCTATGACTCTGGCGATATCTGGGCGTGTTCTGTTTATAAGGTTCTTTGTTCTGCTCTTATCGTAGGTAGGCCGTATCTTCCTTGAAATGGCGCAGTTGATTAACCCTCTTCATTGGAGTTTTGCCTTCTGCAGGAAGTGTGAGTGGATTTTTCCTTTATCTGCACCTAGCAGGATATGAACCCTTGCCGCAAATGAGCCATAAACAGCTGAGACCTGCCGGGCCACTTCATCTGCACGCTCGCTTCCTTTTATGTCAATGTGCCTTGGAACCCTGAGCAGTGTGACCCTGAAGCGTTCATCCAAGCAGGCAATCTCGTTCCCGCACCTCTGCACCAGTTAAGAGGATATGGTAGCTGAGCCAGACAAGGAGCTCAATCAGCATTTATCGATCCATTTACCTTCTGTGATGGATAATCAGTCACAAAATGCTGGAGCTCAACTCAAAATGCTGACTTCGATCTTGTAAAAGATCACGATTTTGTCTACATAGCACAGGAAACCTATCAAGTAAGTCGCAATGCTTTTCTGGTCTCAATCAGGTTAGTCCCGTCAGAGCCTACTTATGGTATTCAAGAATAGATTCTTTCCGACTGAGTCCTAGAAGTTAGTAATTCTTTATTATTACGACCATTACTTCTTTAAGAGAGGCTAATTCAGTTAAAGACATTTTCAAGCCAGGCAATCTCCTTGCAAAAGATTACTCACAAACTCTGTAAATACCTCAGACAGAGCTGTCGAGTGCCACTCTATTAGAGACATGTAGAGAGCTCCATCCAGAAACAATTTGACTTTATTTTCAAGCTCATTGCCAAATGGCACCTAGCGGTTTCTTTTTGGAACAAATGAACCCACGTGTATTCCAACTCTTTTGGTTTCTTAAAATAAAATACACAACTCAATCTCTCCGTTGTCCCAGGACACCCAAAAGTTCGGGTTCATAAATCTTCAGACTTATGAAATGAAATGACACTTCCATTTGTTTTTTGTTTATCAAAAATATCCCTCAACGAGAGCATCCATCTTATTAAAAATGATTTCTCTTTTCAAAAATAATTATTTTATTTCCGTATTAATTAAAATTGATTAATAAATGAAACTCTTTCATTGACGCCTTTCCCCGGTTCGGTACCAACACCCTGTCGTGTGAACCGTCATCATTTTGAATCAAACAAAAAATAAATAAAAAAGCGCCTGTCAAAAACTTCCTTCCTAACCGAAAGCTATACTCGTACTTCAGTTTGACATTCGTCCTTATCCTACGATACGGTTTCAATATTTATTTGTTTCACTTTGTTCTCTCTTTCGATTGCCATTCAAGCAGAAATGTCAACCCCAAAAAAACAAAAAAATGGGAACAATGACAGAAAAAACCAAGCAAGGACGAATGAAAAAGAAAGAAAGGATTTTAAAAAATCAAACCAAAAACTTTTATAATTATTGCCTGACGTTGTGTGAATTTCTCACCGACTTTCGATCCTTTTTTTTCGGAAAATGAAACCCTTGTAATCGCATTGAAAGACTTGACCGGAAATGTTTCCTTACCGATAACGAAAAATAAAAAAAGGACGTCCTCTTGATAAATATACTACAAGAGCTGCTGTCGATTTCATTAGCAGGAAAAAAATAAATTCCCCACCCACACACACACATACACGAACAAACGAACAAAAAGCGTTCAAAAATAATCTAGAAAATATGTAAATTTTATAACAAGGTGTTGCACATCCTTGAGGCACTTATCTTTTTCCCGATTTCCCATTGTGTACAGCACAAGTGTTTTAAATTACTCCAAAGAATACACGTGGTTTCCTTAAGAAATTTCATTACAACGACGACGCCAAATTACGGATCCTTTTTTCTTTTTTGCCGAACACTCAACAAAGCCTATACAATATCCTTTCCTTCACTAACTATCAACTTTAACAGCGGCTGCTTTCATGCATTCACTTTTGTTCATCTTATTACTTTCCCTGTTTCGGCAATTAAGGACACAGTGCTAATAATTACAATTGAAGGGAACGCTGACTATGAATCCTTTTCCCAAGAAGATTATCCTCGATATGTAAGCTAAACTGCGGTTATGTGTTTTCATCTTCAAGAATGAGGACATACTTTACTTACACATGAAAGGTAGCAAAAATCATTATTCATGCATTATTGTTCATCGCCATTGAAAACCGAAAATGTCCTCTCTGTCCTTAATCCTTTTGTCCTTAATTTTATAATTAAACACACATTTATCCTGTTTAAGTTTTAAAATGAATGTAAGTGGTGTAAGGAATCTATTTGAATGTAATTTACCTTAAGACTATTCAAAGGACATAATTCGTATAGGGAATCGTCCTTGTAATTGTTGGCAAGTTGTGTAAATTATGACTAGTTTAACCCGATATGTGGAAGGTATGGAATTTGGTCTAGATCCTATGGAATTTTAGAAGAACACTTCTTAGAAAGGGAAAACCAGTAGGGAGGTCTTGTTAATGGAAGTGGTCGTTTTGAAACTTGAAGGAGTGTTGTTTTTCTGTTGAAAACTTCAAGAAGTCAGTGGGCGTATGCAATAATCTAGATGGGTTCCATCGCTTTTGACGGGTTCACTAAATAGTAAGTCCTTTGGTGAGTTCAAATGGTCTCGAGGCTTATGAGAATACTTGACAATAGGTTCCTGAGTGATCAGGCTTCTTCAGATTTAGAAACGAACACATCATTTGCATAGCTTTTGGCTTATGACGGTCAAGCACTTTAGCGAATGAGCTGGTTTTACCTTATGTACAGCCTCGCTCGAAACTCAAAGGATCCATTGTGTTCCCTGGTAGCATAATAATTATTATCAGTATTGATTGGCCTCCCTGAATCACCCTGCGTTGCGAACGAATATCAGGATGGTTTTCGGTGGCTTGTTTGCCAATTCGCCCAGATCATTAAACGAGTATTCTCCGAGGGCATTCACATAGAAGATGGAATGTGTCCTCCTCGGAATCTACGTCGCCACATCCTCTGCATTCTCTTTAAGTTGGCCACTAACAGGTTGTGAACTGTCATAATGCCTAGGACCAAGAGTTAAGATTGAAAAAGATGGCTAGAAAGCTAGAACAGATGCAAACTCTGGCCAAATGGGCTATCTGCGAACAGCCCCTACTTAATCTTGCACAGAACCACAAACCAAATTAGACTAGATTCGCACTGCTGGCTACTTTTCTCGACACCACGTTGAAGCATAGCGAATTTGGAATATATCTCTGCGGCATGATTCACAAGTATTGGTTCAAGTGGCTTACTTAGAAAAATGTATTCATCCTGTGCTCGGTTTCAGCAGTCTGTTTAAACCTTTCATATGCAACTTGTACTCTGCACTTGTTGCAAACTAACAACTATGCTAGTGATTCATTTCCAAGACAGATATTAAGCTCCTTAGCACGCTCTCGAGCTTAACTTTAAGCACTGTTTGGTTATACTTGATTAGTTGGACGTTAAGTTGGACCTTACTGGAACATTCGTCAGTCTGTAAAATAAACTGTGTAAACACTTCAGTGACGAAGAGCTTAGAAGACGATCTGCCGCCTTATCCGAGTAAAGGCAGGGTAATCACATAGGAAGGGTTCCGCAGGAAAGTTGCCGTCTCCACACACATCGCAGATAATGGGGCTTGGCAAAAAAGGGCAGTGGCCCTTAGAAATGCCTGCAACTTGTCTGTAATATTTTCTTCTAGAAGACGACAAGAATGGCGTGGATTTCTTATAGACATCGAGTTGCATTCGTTTGATTTATCTGCATCCTGAAAAGTCAGACCACCTTTGTTTATGTTCACTTGAAACCTGAACGTCATAGGAAGTCCCTATCGAAATTTTGCATTCTTGAACTATTTTGGAAGTGGTTGCCGTTAGAGCGTTGGCCGACGGACACTGGTTCAAGCCATAGCAAAACAGCCACAAAAGTTATTCTACCAGCACCACCTTTTGACAGGCAATGACAAACCTCCAAGAGTATAGGTTAGATTAGGTTGAAGTGGCTGCCAGCTGTTGCTAGCACACTTAGACCAGTGATAGGTCCATTGTGATACCACATGGAGCTTCTTATGAACCGAAGGAGATTTCTGATCGCGTAAGTCGTTGAAGTAGAATTCTTCTAAATGAAGTCTTCTTTTGCTGGAGACAGCTGGACAGATGCAAAGAAGATGGGGAATAGTTTCCTCCTCCTCTCCGTCCATGCAGCTTCTACGACAATCGTTTGAATGAACACCAAACCTTGTTGCATGCTTCCCTATTAGACTTGATTGTTACGGATCTGATATGCGATCTGTTGGGAGAAATTACATTTTTAGAGCATTTCAGCTCCAGCCGTGGCCAAATCTGTTTTGTCCCTAGACACGTTATACCACTTGTCCACCTAGAATTTGTTTTCTCCGATAGCATCCAGCTTGAGTTTGAGTTTACATGTAACGATCGGTTGTATCATATCTAGTTCTCTGAAGTTTATCTATGCTCCGGCACTCAACAAAGATGAATATTGAACTGCTCCGCCATCTCTGTAAGAGATTATGAGCAATCTAGAGCTACTTATGAATTTGGAGAGAATGATTCCAATGACCTGATCGCTACTTGACTGACCGAAAAGATACGTATATCTGTGGAAGATATCACGTTTTTCTTAAGTCAAGATACGACTTCCTTAATCGCCAATATTTCCGCTTGAAAAGAATATAATCTGTCATGAAAAAAGCTTCTTAAACTATCGGTCGAAGTCAATTATAATCCATTCGAGCGAAACATAAAACCTGCACAACATGAATGGCACCGAGGAGCTGGACCCCTGCACCACATATTTGTACTTTTTTTCTTATGAGGCCTTCACCCTCTTTTTCACAAAAAAGTCCATAATAAAATGGAGACTTAATGGATGGGTCCAAAATGATTCCTTAAATACCGAGCAAAAGTCTTATAATTGTTTAGGATTCGCTGCATTGCATCTCAGACTCTCAAACCTTCTGCCCTTGGATTTGAAATCTTAAAGCCATGTATCTCCTACAACTTATACTTAAAAGTACACCTAAGTAACACCGTCATCATCTACTCCTCATTAACTTTAGAATTATGTATATTCAAAATTAGATAGCCTTAAATTTTACAGACAGACAAATAAAAAAATGTTCATTTCAATTAATATCCCCGTATATTATATTAAATAAATTGTAAATAAAACTTAAACAAACCATAAAATACATATACATATACCTACATGAACAAATTCATACAACAAAAATGGTTTTTTGCTTTAAATTGCTTAATAAGAAAGCATCCCTTCTTAAAAATGATATTGATACAAAACAAATTATGCCGTTAAAAAAAAAAAAAAAAAAGAGCTAAAAACAAATTGTAAATTAAACAATAAAATAAGAAAAAAAAACAAATGCAAAATTTATTGTATAATGAATATTGAAAGGAGAAAACTGTAAAACAAATTAAAACAAAACTTATATTATGCAATAAAATTATGTGCCATTATTAGTCAAAATCAAATCCAAAATAAATGAAATTATATAAAATATATATATACATATTTAGAATTAAATTTTAATATAAAAAAAAACAAATATATTAATAAAAAGAGTTGTATAAATCAAAAAGAAAACTAAAAAAAAATATTTATACCTAATTAAATTATGTTTATGTATAATACTATGTATAATCTGAGAAATGTTTTTTTTTTTTTAATAAATGCCAGCATTCATTTGCATTAATTGCTTATTAAAGGAAATACTGTACAAGTATATCAATCTTTATTTAAAGGAACAAAAATTAAAAATATTTTTTCCGAACTGAAGTGTTGTTAAATTGCATTTAAATATAAATTGTTGTATATAGTACTTAAATAAGAAAAAAAAACACGAAAACAAAAGAAAAGTATTTTTCAATTAAATTCAATTTTAAGAAAATATGTTGCATAGAACTAGCCGACGAAGAGCGAAAGAGAAGTAAGTTATATATTATACACATGCATATATAGCTGAATATATAATTATATTGTATACTTAATAATTAACAGAAATATATTTATTAATGTATAAAAGTAACGAGATTTTGTTTAATTTATGATACGTTGCCCGTTGAGGGTGTCTTTAGCATTTACAAAGAATGGGGGAGAACAGACAGTTCCTTAATCAATCAGGATTTGACCCTCAAGCTCTTAATGAACACCTATCCCGTCTTGAAACACTGGAACAAGACACGATCTTAAGCATGTTTCCAAAAAAAAACTTAAACTTCTCAATTGTAAACCTCGCAACCCTAGAGCACTAGTTGGATTTTTCAGCAGACACTGCCACCTTAACAAGCACCTACATCGCGTGAGCCTTCCAACAGATTCAAGCTGTAGACTCTATCTTAAGAGTGAACAGACCTGTACACATCCTAATGGTATGTCCAGCTCTCTTTCAACTGTCCTTGCTGCTTTCCACCCAGAGAAGTTCCTTCTTTTTCTGACATCTTCTGGAGTGAAATCACTCATTTAGGAAACATAAGTGAAGGCACAATAGGATAAGTTCGAAATCGCAGTGCCAAGGGCTGTGAACAAGCCTCCCGAACATAATAATAATAATACGTTGCAATTTACCCATTAGTTCTCACATTTCAAAACTTCGAGAACGAGAAAGAACAGGCAGTTCCTTAACAGATAAGGATTTCGCCCTCAAGCTCTTAATGAACTGATAAACAATGCCCTATCTATTCTAACTAGTTGGACCGGCAAATCTGAATTTAAAGTGAACCAACACAGGAAATATAAAATCCCTGCAACCAATCTTCCAAATTTCTACGGCACAAGATTAACTCTCTCCGATAAGACCAAATTCCTCGGCGAAAAGTTAAGCTGCTGTTAAGCCCACTATTAGAGACGTAGTAAAAAAAAGCTTTGGCAGCCCTTTACGTCTGCAAGGGAACTATTGGTCATAAGTGGGCCTATGCGTCCAGAGTTACCTACTGACTCTACACGTCCATAGTCACTTTTGAGAGCAAGAGTGTGGTGGACTGCACTCAAGAAAAGCTCATGCCTGTCTCTCTGTCATAATTGGAGCCCTAAGACCGACCCTCTTCGTTGAGCTAGGGACCATCTTGAACCTCACACTTCTTTAGTCACTCTTACGTTTCCTAGCCGGCTTCAAAAATGGAACAAAATATATTTCTATCTCCCTCGATAGCCAAGCAGCTTTGAAACCCTTATCATCTTTGTTGGGTGCCTGGACATAGTGGTATCCTTGGGAACTGCAAAGCTGACGAATTTGTCAATTCTGGAACCACCCTTGAAACACGTGACATCACTGGTATCATTTCAGTTCACTTTCTAATAAAGCAACACGCTGCAATGATTTTTGCAAAAACTGTAGAGATGAGGAGGAGAAGGAAACTTAAACACGCATCTTCTACCACTATCTATCGCTATCTCACAACAAAAGAAGACTTCTCAGTCACTATGACTTCGACTTACTTACTTCCTTATCAGGCCAGCGACCTGTGGAGGGTCTGAGCCTGAACTATTGCCGCTTTCCATCCTCCAAAGTTTCGGGCACGCTGCTTACAGTTTACTAAACCTGATCTTTATACCGAAAGTTCGGTCTTCCTTTTCTTCGTGAAATAGATCGCTGGGATTCGAAGATTTTCTTAGCTGGAGCATTCTCGTCCTTTCGCTCGATGTGGCTCGGCCAATGCAGTCGACGAATTTTCGCCTTCTGGACTACATCCACGCTTTATATAGCTCGTAGAGTTCGTGGTTATATCTTCACCTCCATTCGCCCTCCTCACAGACAGGACCAAATATTCGGCACAACATTTTTCTTTCGAAGGATCCCAAGATCTGCTCCCCTGTTACTTATCGTCCAACATTCAGCTCCATAAAGCAAGACTGGCACGATCAGGATTTTTGTAGAGCATGATTTTGGACCTTCAAATTTGGAGTTTGGATCCTAGTTGCTTGGACAAACCGAAGTAGCAGCGGTTATCACACGACAACGCGTCTCCTTGTCGAAATTCGATGCAGGTTTGGAGGTTCTGTTTCCAAGCTGCTTTGCGCGTTCTCTAGTGTGCCATCGGCCATCGCGTCATATAGTTCGGTGCGATGAGTGCTGTCGTATGCGGCTTTGAAGTCGATGAAGAAATGGTGAGTATCAACTCGGAACTCGTTGATCTTTTCCAAGATTCGACGCAGTGCTAAGATTTGGTCTATCGTTAATTTGCCGGGCTGGTAGCCACACTGGTAGGTGCCGATGAGTGTGGTGCAAAACGGCTTTAGTTTTTCACACAGTACGCTGGATAGGATCTTGTAGGCTATGTTAAAGAGAGATATGCTATGATAAACAAGGCAAACTGCTTAAAAAGTCGAAAATCCTGCTGAAACTGACTACGTCCTGGTGAATCTTTCCAACGCACTGTAATGTCAAATTTTGGGGGGCACCATCTAAAATAGGAAATTTGAGGTAGAGGTGGACTTGGCTTCTAGAACACGGATGACCTGTTGTAAGACTGTTGATTTCGTTGACTTCGAAGGAGCCTGGTGACAAAATGCTTGTATTCTTCTTTTCCGTATCAAACGCAGTTCCAAAAGAATATCGAATCGAAGGTTATACCCTTGTTGCAACTAAAAATTAAGGCATCATTCGAATTGTTTGCTTTCAAAAGGTGCACGTATATTTTCTTGACTCACAAAAGTTACATTTCTAATTAATTTATTAATTTCCCTCTTGACATTAACCTCTGCATAAATGTATCATCCATGACATTTCCGTTCTCAATTGGCAATGCCAAAACGCCATTTTTGTTAAAATTTTCTACACAAACGTCAGCCAAATTCGAAACAGCGCCGTTATCTTGCAAAACCTTCTTTTCGACTGTAAATGTACACTGATTGGCTTTGGTTGCTACGACCGATGATGTGTATAGACTGTCAGTTAGTTTAATTGAAAAACTTTCCATATATTGGTTGAAATACCAAAGTTGCGAATCAATCTGTGAATAATTGAAAAGGCTTTTTGAATTTATCTAACCTCAAACAAAGTAGTAGTTACTTACTTTTTCTCTCACACATTTCTCCAAATTGATTAGGGCACTGTACGTCTTATTGCAATTGATGAAAATCACAGGCACTTCCTGCTCTCTTATGTACCTTGCATTCTGCAAGCTTTGCTCAGCATTAACCGTCAAATATTTAGAATCAACTTCAACTTGAGCCAGACATTGAGTAAAGTTCTTATTCACTTGATCGTAGGTCGGTGAAATTGATTTATATTTTTGGACGCAGTGTTTACGATTTAAACTGAAAGCCTGTTGTTGCAACAGGATATTGTCGAATTGTTGGACTTCTTGTAGCACTAGTTGTTGTTGATTAGCAATTGCTTCAATACGATCGGCATGTCTGGCTTTAACTGTAGTCAATTGCAGCTCACCGATGTCGAGATCAATTTGCATTTGACGTCCCACCAAAAGGGTGTAGTCTTCCAATCCAGATGTTACATTGTACACTGGATCGATGGCCTATGAAGAGAGTTGATGTTTAAAATTTTGAAATTTGAATAAGCACCCTGTTTTGTTTTTTCCTTTACCCCTAGCGTCGATGCTGCAAGAGCGACGAATAAAACAAACTGTACTGCAAAACGCATTTTGTCAAAATGCCCTGTGAAAGTTCTCCGACAAGACACATGTATTTATGTCAATCAATTGGCTTTGCAAACGATAAGGACAATGACGATAGAGATAAACCCCTAATCGGATGTGTGGTTATCCAAGATCTTGATGAAATTTGAACTTTTGTTGGAAATGAAATCTAATCGTTCTATTATTTACGGCATGCTTCTGGGTTGTTCAGCGATAGAGTTTTGGGTAAAAAAAAAATATCAATCTTAAGGGGATTCCACGTGATGAAATTGCAAATTAAAATTTTGAAGTAATGTTAGGTATACTGGTGGTATAAACACTTTAGGGAACCCCGGTACGGACACTAACGATTCATACGTTTTCTTTGAACCTAATCAAGAGAAGATTCAAAAGGGAGATTATGATCCACAAGGTGATTTTCTGGGCTCTCTGGGAGTAGATACGTCAAAGTAACTGGGATTATTATATTATTTATTATTGGTTAGGCTCTGCGACTGACGCACATGACACTGCGTCCTGAAAGATCTATTGTGCCTGGAGCCAGTTAGACTTCATCCTAATGAAGTTGAGGATATCTTCAGGCATTACGAATGTCCTCCGGTGTTAGGAATTCTTTTTTGAGAAAGCGTTTACTGACTCTGCAGACAGCCACGCACTCGCAAAGTACCTCCGTTGATTCGTCTTCCTCTAAGCAGAGTCGCCATTCAGGTTCCTGAACTATGTTTAGTTTATGTAATGACCGGTGAGAAAGCCTGCCAGTCTTCTGATATCGTCCCTTTTATGACTGAGAATATTTTTTGGAATCCTAGCCCTTTTAGTGTTGTTCCAGTAGGATAAGAAGTTTCGTTTTTAGCAGCTGTCCAGACTTAGAAATGCCACAGGGTTCGGGTTCGGCACCTATGTACCTTTCTGAGGAGCATTTCCTGGCAAGTTGGCCTGCGATTTCATTGCTTTCAATGTCTCTGTGTCCTGCTACCCACCAAAGTTTGACTTTATTCCGCTTTGAGAAGTCCTGGAGAGTATTGAAGCAGCCTAGAACGGCCTTTGAGTTACAGTAGTGGGAACTCTGTGCTTTGAACACTGTCGGTGAATATATTGATGGTTACGCCCTTTATGCCGGAGTCGAGAATGATGGTGGCGCAGGTATCGATGGCATGTTATTCCCCCTGAGAGACGCTGGGACACATTCCAAGTGCCTTAGAGACCTTGCGATTAGGGCAATAGATACCGACACCAACACCGGAGTCCATCTTTGAGCCATCAGTATACCATACTAGTCCTTTTGTTTTCAGCAACACGTCTCCGGTTTCCCAGGAGTAACGGTTCGGGATCTCAATCTCGAACTTCCTGCCAAAACAGAGTAACTTGAGCATAAAGTCCGATACCGTGCTGATTATTGCGAGCTCGGTGCAATCAGATAGGATAGCCATGTGACCCATAGGTTTGCTTGGCTGGATTTCTGTAGAGCGTTGGAGGTTAACTGCATTTCGTATTGCCACTTTTTTAACAAATATGTGGAGTGGGGTATGACCAATGAGTGCCTCTAGGTCTGCCGTAGGGCTAAACTGAGATAGAATATCTATTGCATTCATATCCCAAAAAGAATGAAGTTCCACAAGGTTCACAGTTGTGTTCGATTTTAATTATTATTCAGATGAAGTGTCAGGACATGCAACTTCTACATTTTACAGGCCACAATTACAATTGACTATATCATCCCTAAACTGAGCTCCAGGAAAGAAGAACTAGGCAGACTTCCTACCAGGGAGGAATGATAGACAAGACTTATCGACAAACTTCATACAATCACAATTTTATACACTGATGAGTCCAAAATGGATTGTGTACGAGCATACAACCAGTTTCTTCCTTTAACTCGACTCATCACGCTTACTAAACATGTAACTACGACCATTTTGAACGCATATCGGACGTTAAATATTCGTTTAAGGAACGCCAAGCATTTGTAAAGGAAGCAGTGTGAGGCAGACTCCCTTAACTGAGTGTGATTTCTTATGCTGGAGCAGATAGTGCAAACGGCATAAACGTAGAAGACACTACATTTAACGAATCCGTCCGACTAATAGTGTACGCAATAGACATCATCGACCTCAGCGATTGAAGAACAAGCCAAACTAGTTGGTTTAATGATGAATGTAGACAGTGGAGAAGACAAAATACAGGCTGTCGACCAAAAACCGATCTCCATTGAACATCGTCTAAGAAAGAATGTGACAATCTTTAATTTTGAGGTAGTGAAGGAGTACATCTACCACGGAGCGAATATGAACTCCACAAATGACACCCTGGTGGAGATTCGACGAAGGATAACCTCAGACAACCGTTGCTTCTTCAGTTTGTTCAAACAGTTCCTTACTCGAAGGACAAAAATCATACCCTTCACACTTTCTTTATGGAATACTCCAGCTAAGAAGATCTTCGAATCCCAGCCACCTGGTTTACGAACAAAAGGGACCTTGGTGTAGTAAAATGGAAAGAAACAGTGTATCCGGGACTGTGAAGAATGGAAGGCGGCATTAGTTCAACACTTTACCCTCTCGTGAGTAAGTAAATCGAATGCCTAGAAAGTTGAATTATGTAGAAGACTTGGTCGGTCTTGGTTCGAAAACTTAAGCCCAAAGATGTCAGATTTCTAAAACTCTGTCAAACACAATGCTTTGTAGTAAAAACACTTCAACACTTAAATCGATGAAATCTTCTATCGAGTGACCTTGGTCGGTTCGCACATCATAAAACAATAAAAACAAAACTTTCCACCACACTCAAACGAAACACCCTCGAGGCCAACCCCTCCAATTGCAATAAAAATAAATTTTCCAATATTTTTAGTTTCATTTCGTTTTCTATAAAACTGTTTCGACAAAACGAAAAATATGAACCCAACTAAAACACGAGACGACAATGATTTCGAAAAAAAAAAAAAAAAACGTTGCTGCTCCTTCGATTCTTTACGATTGTCCTTTCCGTCGGTTTGGTCCTGCTAACGCATATATTTTCCCAATACCTACCCTGCAAGCGATAATAATAATGAACACGATTTGTGCATTAAATGTTGTGCAAAACGAGAAAAAAAAAAGAATTCAAACTTGCGTCTCCTTCAGAATACTGCCTCATCCTGGCCTGCTTGCCTGGCAGTCGGTACTTTGTTTTGTTTTCGTCTCATTCAATAGGAGAGAGCGTGAAGTAGAAAACAAAAAAAAAGGGTCAAAACCATAACTTTTGCACTGCAAATAAATACCAAGTGCCAATAATTCATTGAGTTTTACTGAAATGATGCGATGCCACATTCGTGGAGCAGAATCGAATTGAGAATGGCCAGAGGTGGTGCCTGGTGCCACATGGTGTGGCGGTATGGGCTGGAGAATAGGTCAGTAAATCTTTAATGGATTCTTGTATTTTGGATACGAAAAATTATTTCCCAGAAATGGAAAAAGTGTTGTCATGTGGCAAGTCCGTCTGTACAAGTGCATGGGAAGTGAATGAAAATGAATCGACGATAGACAATTAGCGGTCAATTTAGAGCAGGGTTGCCACCGAACCACAAGGGCACTACTTTTTTTCTGAATTCGAAACCTTTCCATTATAATAAGCTACATTTGAGGGTATTTTAAGAGTAACTCACTCTGCACAAATTATTTTGACTGCCATTTTGAAATATGTCACATGAATGTCAAATTTCTGTCAAAAAAAAGTTCTGACAGAGAAATTTGTGATGACAGCTGACATTTTTTGTCCCCCACATTCGTGGGCATCAATTGTGACATGTGGAGAAGCGTTGAGCGTCAGCATAACCTTTCTTTTGATGTAGCCACACTTAGGTCCTTCGTAATACTACATGGATCTGGGTATTCCCTCCAGAAACAACCGCAACTGGCTATAAAATGCAACAATTTCGCCAAGATTGAAGAAGAAATGGCTTCTAGATAGGCTCTTCTGTGAGTTGAGAGGGCTAGGCACAGAGATGGTGGAAAATTATTTTCTTTTGTCCATACAGCTTCTGAAGTAATCATTTGAGAGGTTAAGTGTAACTGTACCCAACCTTTCTGTCTGATTAGACAGTGCGACTGCGGTTACAAATGCTGATCACCTGCAAGTAGCGAAAGAGAGAATTTAGCTTGGCGAGACCTATGCTCAGTATCCCAAATAAGTTAAATTTGACAAATGTTCAGCCATCCTCTAATTTTCCCTAATGCCCGTGCTCTTGGTTAAGGGTATTCATAACCCCTTTAGCGCGCGCTAATTATTAAAAAAAAAAATAAATTCAGTTGAGGAACAAATGACAAGGTGACAGGTTTCACCGATTTGATCGCGGCTTTACTATCGGTAAAAAGGGTGATAACCCGTGTAGATACCACGATACGTCCTCTTTGACTGCAATAATCTCAACTTGGAAAACGTTACAGTAGTTGGAAAAACGGAAGGAGATGTTTATATTTTAATTCTTGAAGACAACACCTCCATCTCCAGCCACTTCCGATTCTGTCTTGTCTGTCACATGGTCACCTTTCGTTGTAACTCGAGATCATCCTTCCAGTCAAGCCTAGATGGCATGATAGTTTCAAAGTTCTTATCGAATAAGAGTCGTTGTAGAGTACAGTCGGTGTCTTGAGGATGGAATTCTTGATCGTTCAGTGTAATGCGCTGGTGTAATGCTTTGATGCATATGGCTGCCACTAGATGTCTGAGGGTAACAGATGGAACAATATTTTCAGAGCCAACATTGGAGTGGGGAAGTTTCAATGGGTTGCTCCAAGCAAGACGATCACGCCATACGTCTGATGATGGATACATAGAGCTTAGCTGCGGATCCAACCTGCTCCTTTTGCTGCTTTGCGGTACTGTAGAGCTGTCTTTCTATGTTCGCTTTTCTTCTGACGAATTTCGTTCTGCCATCAAAACCGGAAACGAAAAAACTATGAATCTTGTTTTTAGACTTCCGTTGCATTTTTTTCGACACTTTTTTCAATTTTCCAGTGGCAACACTGGTTGAAGCCTGTCAACTATGAAGTTTTGTATCTTTAATGACAGTTGATGGGGCTAATTGATAGAATGAATGAAAAATAATTTCGGAATGTGAGTGTCCTAAAGTGGTTTGAAGTCATTCCTGCAAGTTATTCATAAGCTCTGGTCTACCTTGGTTAGGCTTCCCTATTGATTATAGATATGAATTGTTTAAATGGATACTCACTTGGCTTTTGGTAAAGAAGAACATGTTTGTTAATGGATGGATGTCCAATCGAAAAGTTGTTTGCTGCCCTCCACACTCGTCAGTTCCAGTGGTTAGCATCATGTCTTGTTAAAAGCATTACTACTTTTGAAGAAAGTTGCCTTCGTGGTATCACAATGGACCTACAACCTGGTCTTAGTGTGTTGCTACTTAAGCGAGGACAGTCACCTAACACAGTATCTGGACGCTTATCCAATGCACTCTTTTAATTTCCACATTCTCTGTCTTTCAAATTGTGTGTGTCCTTGATAGATCATCTGTCAGATATAAACCTGTCACCGTTGAATTTATTAATGAATAACCTTTTCGAAATCTTTGACGAGCCCCCCCCCCCCATTCTCATTGGACGTGTGAATTTATTAAATTTATTCAATTAAAGCGATTGAACGACCGGAAATATTTCCAAAAACTACCACCAAACAGCTTTATCCTCGTTTCTATTAAATTTATTCGCCAATTTTGAAAGTAATTCTCCTTTGTTCTCCTTTGTACTGTTGAAATCCACTGCCACTATGACTTAATTTCGGTCGTCATGGACGTAAAACAATACGCCACAGACAGATACACAGAGAGAAAAAGTATCTAAATTCCCATCACGAACATTTTTGGGTGAAAATTTCAAATAATTAATTCAGTCACTTGGTCTGCTCTAGCCCCATTTTATAAAAGCCGGCTCCATACTCGTTCGCCGTCAATCTGGTGAACACACCATTTCCACGAGTAAATTCGAAACATTTTGCAGTTGAAATACACGCTGAAGAAATTAACCACAGAACATGATTCGTTGCCACAAAATGAGTCAGTCAGAGGCTGGAACTGGAAGCAGTGATGAGCTTCATTGGGCACCCGCGGATGCCTAATTGCCCATTATGGTGTTATGCTGCCGGGGTAGTCTTGTGACTTGCGGGGGTGGCAAGGATAACTTACACTACACTGGGTGGTCACACGAAACGATTTTTAATTGGAGGCAATTTAATTTTGTTATTAATTTTGCGGAGAAAAGTTTTGTTTGTTTTGGGAAAGGGTTACGACAGGATTTAGAAGTGGCTGGGGTGGCAAACAGTCTGCACCGTCTAATGTTTTGACGTTTAAGTAGCCATGAGAAGTTTATTGCTTCGAATTGATTGTTCTGTTTTGTTGTTTCTTGGCGGAGATTTAAAATGGGGATTGCATGGTGTGCTCTGAAGGATTTACTTGCTAACGATCGATATTTTAAATTTAAACAAAGGGTATTGGTATAGTTCAACAGAATGAAGGATTTCATTTAAAACTTGATGCTCTTCCAACTGAGAATTGTACACAAAGGCATCATATAAAGTCGATGGAAAATAAATCCCCACCATGGTGAAGCATGCATCATGCGCTATCATAACATTTCTCAAACCTCGATATCTAAGAGTGGGATAGAGAAAAGATATCTCGGTAAGTAGATAGCAAGGTGACGTCGAACCCCCGACCTAAGTCTTAAAACAAAACATGACACTCCACGTTAAAGGTTGCACGCTGGTTAACCATTAATCGGTTGGAAAAAGCAAAAAGGTTAATCTTGAGAGAAACCCTTCAAGCCTTGGATACAGAATGCCTACAAAATTAGCCGCAGCATGACATGGAACAACAACGCACTGCCATATGAGAGTCAGCTGCCACAATAGCCTGCACGTGTAAAGATACGAATTTGTAATATGAGATCAGCAATGGCCAAGAATGTGTTCAAGACACTAACGGCGCAATCAAGGAAAATAAACCTTATGAAGCCTTTTAAGCGTAGAATGTCAGAATCGTACTTCCAAAAGATCTACACAGCAGCCTTCCTTTGACCACATGCTTGGTTATACACGGCATGCACCAAACATTATCGATGTTCGAACTTTCAGGGGGGAATACGTCGAATCCGAACATTTTTGGACTGAAGTCCCTTTCCCAGGTTGTCAAACGAAGAAAAGCTGCGGTCCACTCTGAAAAGTCTGAGCGAAGCCATCAAAACCATCAACGTTAAGGACAGTTCAGCTGTATGGTGTCGAGTAGTCGAGAGCGAATGGTGGAAGAGATATAATCGCAATTTATACACTGTAACTGCCTCATAAGAACACGTCATCGTTTTCTAGGCAAATACTACCTCGTGGCAGAAGATATAACCGAGAGCTCACCCAAAGACATCGCCGGTTTCATCGCACACTCTGGCAACATGAAAGAGCTTTAATAAAGAGGATATCACAAAAGGCCCAATTGCGGTCGCAGTGATAAGGGACTAGGACCACCTCAAATTCGAATCTTATCTAATCTAGTCTAAGCTGTACCAAGATGCGGATGTAGTTCATAAAGTTAAAGCAAATGGATTACATTGACTTGAACACATCTAGCACAATGAAACACACTCCTTCAGCCAAGAGAATCTTCTAGTCACATCTCTTATGTTCGAGAGGACCAGAGAATTGTCCGTTCAATCTCAATAGACCATACCGCCACAGTGGATAAAAGTGAAGCTAAGAGTATGGAAACATCAATTCTATAACGTTTGCAACCTAACAAAATCTTCTCAAGCCGGACGCGTCGAGAGTTTCCAAGTTCCCGAGCTTAAAGCATTAATCCAAAGCGTGATTAGTGATATTAGGTCTTTTATAGCACATTTTTGCAACTAGGCACTTAGAAAACGTAAATGTAGCTTACCGGCTCTCGATTACCTGTTTCTGCATCAAGGGCGACGAACTATGCAAGCGAAGATCTCAACAACTTTTAAGCAGAAAGGGAAGATAGCTGTGTCATATTCAGAAAAATGTGTTCGAGATCGCCAATGCGGCTTACACTGTTTTTGAACTGAGTGCCTCATATTTATAACCTTAAAAGAAGCCACGACGACGTGCGGACCCCCAACTCTTCGCAATACACACTGGTCACTTGGAGTGTCCTGTCCTTGATCGCCCACTGATAAAAACGTTCTTCAATCAACTTTTGAAGGAAGATATAACGAACATGAATCTCTAAGGATTTGCCTGTTAGTTTCTCGATCTGGTCGTGATAAAGGACTTCAACGCAAAAATCTTCACCGATGTAGCCATCGTGACTCTAGTAAAGGGTCTTTCATTAAGCGCTTCCTATCTTTAAATTCAAATAAAACAAAGTGTGTGTGAGATATCATCGACATTTTTTATTCGTTTGAGAGGCCTATCGATGCCATTATCTATGAAATATAACATCGTTCAAATGTCCGCCGTGGCTTCTCTGGGTGGCGCGCATCCGAAATGTCCAATTTTCCATGCCTCTGGAGCATAAATCAGGCTGAATTTGACCGATGGCATGGGTTATGTTGGCTTTGAGGGCCGCTGTGGCTTGTGGCTTATTCGCATAGACCTGCGACTTCAAAAAACCCCACAAGAAAAAGTCGAACGGGGTCAAATCGCACGATCTCGGTGGCCAGTTCACATCACCTCCACGTGAGATGACCATGCCCTCGAATCGTTCGTGCAGAATTTCCAATGTGGCGTGAGCCGTTTGGTCCTGTTGGCACAACATGTCGTTGGTGTCCAAATCATCCAATTCAGGCCAAAAGTAGTTGGTAATCATCGACCTATAGGCCTGGCCAATGTCGTTCTCAAAGAAATATGGACCGATGACGCCGCCAGCCCAAAATCCACACAAAACAGTGACATCCACATCGGGATGCATTGGATGCTCTTGCATCTCATGTGGATTGGTATCGTCCCAAATTCGACAATTTTGTTTGTTGACGTACCCATTCATCCAGAAATGGGCCTCATCGCTGAAGATGATTTTTCGATGAAAATTAGGGTCAGTTTCCAACTGCTCCAGAGCCCATTCAGCGAACACACGTCGTTGTCTACGGTCGTTTACCTTCAGCTCCTGGGTCAGTTGAATTTTGTACGGGTGTAGGTCCAAGTCACGACGCAAAATTCGCCAAGTTGTGGTCTTCGAAAGGCCGAAGCGAAATCCACTGCCTTGGATTCTCCTGCACACTCTTACGAACAGCGGTGATGTTTTCAGCAGATCTTACGTTTCTTCGACGTACGGGTGTTGGTTGATCGTTTACTGAACCAGTGGACTCAAATTTATCCACCACACTGCGAATAGTCCTCTCGGAAGGACGATTATGGCAACCGTAAAATGGGCGAAGCGCGCGGAACGTTGCCCGAACAGAACACTCATTTTGATAAAATAATTTTATTATTTGCACGTGTTGTTGAACGCTATATCCATCCATGGTGATTTGGCAAAACAGACTGTATAAATGACAGCCAATTTGACGGATGTAGCTTCAAAAATATGGCCGCTATCAACTGTCAAAGTTCGGAAGTCCCTATTGGAAGACGCTTTAGTTAGCTCGTGGGACATGCTAATGAACTCGGGTTCCGATAATTTCTAGACTTTATCTCAAAGAAATGGTTGAAGTGTTGATTAATTTAGCAGAATGGATGCGAGAACTTAAAATGGATGCTGTCCTCCCAGATGTGGTTTCAAAATGTAGTTCCTTCCTAAAGAAAAAAAACCTAATTTCAGATCGAAACTCTTAAGCTGATTCAAGGTTAAAATGCATACACACACAGGTAGATTTTGTCTCAAATTGAATTCTACATTGTTCACCATTGGCTCACCATGGTAGGCCAAATATCACGCAGTCAATTTGCCAGTATTAACCCCAACCCCAACACCACCATCATCAGCATCATAACCATTTCGTGCAAAAATATTTTGACTTCAATTTTTATCATAAGACAACAACACGTTGTCCCGCAAAATCATTTCCATTTCCATTTCCATTTTCATTTCCATGTTCTCCTCGCCTATGTGTTAAAGCAAAACCAAAAGGGATAAAAACAAAACAACCCTTGGCAAGGATTCGCCTGAAAACACGCTCCAACTGCGCTGTTATTACTGGCTGCTTCTGGCAATTTTATCTTCTGCGTAAAATTTTTAAATTTATTTTAATTCCAAGAGACTCCCATCCCTCCAAGGATCCACACAGCGTCATGCAACAGAAGTTGACCCTGGATAAGTTGTTGTTGAGCTCTGTTGTTACTTTTCGGCGGAAGTGAAAAACCACAACCGAACTGACAGACCAAAAGGCAAACAGATAGACAGCTAGTGATAGTGCTTTTCGACAGGCAATAGCCAACCGAGTGCATTCGATGGAAAATGGAAAAACGGCGAAAAGGACCAGTCCTTGCAATAGCAAGGGAACAAGGAGCTATGGGAAGAAAATCCTTCGGACTTATGCACAAGGAATGTTAATGCACTGGGCGAGCATAGACATGGGTGTCGGAACCGAGTCATAGGTGGTGTAAGGATTTTGGTTTTGTGTGGAGTAAATATTATAGACGTGGGTTTTATCCAGGACCTAAAGCACTTTTAAGCATTGAATTGAACGGGTATTGGAATACTAAGTGGCGTTTTGGGAGTGTAATTCTGTTTTGGTTTCAGCTCAACGAGGAGACGTAGTGCGATACCGTTGTTGAAGTAATGGATAATGCAACAATGGTTGAGAAGTTATACTATAGCTGGATCACAGGAACGTCTTGAAATGGGATAAGTAAAACTTATTGCAAGTGGATAAGGATTACGAATAATAAATTGAACAGACGAGAAGCCGAATCTGGTTGGTTGAGTAAACAAAATGGAATCCGGAATTTCATGGAAATTGTGTATCAAAAAACGACTTTCTGGCCAAGAATCGATGCTCGTAGACAGCATGCACTTTGACTTCTTCACGTTTACAACCAGAACCATTTCAGCAGCTTTAAGTTCGATGTTTTCGCCAGGCGCCAGTGACTGCTAGTGATGTCATCGTCGTCGTCTTTACAACCCTGCATCTCCTCGATCTCTCATTTCCCATTCTCTTTTTTCTTTTGTGCGTGACCATGCTTCCGTCCCTCCTTTCCTGCTCGTAGAACTGATGAGCCAATTTATGGGCAACCATTTGTTTACTTTTGCCTGTGTCCGTTCAGCATTCAATTAAGGGTTTCTCTCAGGTTAAAGGTAGAAACCTAGCACATCAATCACGGCTTTCCTGATGACTTGCTGGCATTTCTGCCACTAGTCTTCTGCGCAAAACAGTTGCTTCTTGACAGCTTTAGGGATCGGAAAAGGCTCATATGGTCGGAAGAAAGTATACCCGATGAATGCAACCTCAGCATTGTTTGTCCGATCCTCAAGAAAGGGGACCCTCTAAACTGCGCCAATTACAGAGGTATTAGTCTTCTTAACATCGCCTATAAGATCCTATGTACCGTGAACGTCTGAAGCCGTTCGTCAGTAACCTGATTGGTCTATATCAGTGTGGCTTTAGGCCAGGAAAGTCTACCATCGACCAAAATATTCACACTACGGCAGCTCTTGGAAAAAACCCAGGAGCTCCAAATCGATAAACACCATCTATTCATCGATTTTAAGGCCGCGTATGACAGCATCTATATAGAGACGAGCTATACAGAGCTATGTCTAGTTTTAGCATCCCTGCCAAACTCATCCGTTTGTGTAGGACGACGATGGAGATTGCACGCTGCTCCATCAAGATCGGTAAAGAACTCACCGGAGACGGAAGCGGCAAAGATAGGTTTAACGGTAAATGAGGGCAAGACCAAGTTTATGTTGTCAACAAGAAAGGACACTCAACCCTCAAGTCTCGGACAGAACGTCTCCCTCGACAGATAAAACTTTGAGGTAGTTAAGGACTTTGTCTACCTCGGCACCGCTATCAATTCAGACAACGACACCAGCGCTGAGATCAGACGAAGAATAACCCTTGCCAATCGATACTTCTTTGGGCTAAGAAGGCAATTGACTAGCAAAGCCCTCTCTTGAACATCAAAAGTGACCCAGTCCAGATAATCCCAGTCCTGCTCTATGGCGCAGAGGCATGGATTTGATCCAAAATGGATTAGGGTACCCTTGGCTGCTTCAAAAGGGTGATTTTTCGGTCCCGTCTGCATAGACGGTGAGTGGAGGAGGAGATACAACGACGGAGTGTAAGGGCTACACAGCGACATCGACTTAGCCAGAAGAGTGAAGGTCCAACGACTGAGGTAACTAGGTCATGTAGAGCGGATGGACACCAATGCTCCGGTCCGAAAAATCTTCGAATCCACCCCCGAGGGACAGCGCAGTAGAGGAAGACCGCGACTCAGGTGGCGCACGCAAGTTGAAGGGGACCTCAACCAACTTAGCGTGCGAAACTGGAGGCAGCTAGCTAAAGATCGAGCAGGCTGGAGATGCTGGTTGGTTGAGGCCCAGGTCCACCCCGGACTGTAGCGCCGCCTTAAGTAAGCAAGTAAGTAAAGGCTCTTGTAGTCAGTTGCGATTTCTGCCTTTCAACATTGAACTTGATAACAATTGTGGTTCTAATCGTGATATATCTGCCTTTGCTGCAACTAGATAATGGCCCAAGTCTTTGGAACGTTTAAACATCCAACACAGTGGAGGTGTATCATCTGGCGGATTTGTTTTCGGACATTGTTCGTAGATCTTCTCGAGGAGCTCAAAGAAGCTATCTGAGCATGAACACAAATGAAGCTGATGTTCTTGATATGAACTTTGATGCAACACACCCTGACTGACGTCGCGAAAGCTTAGCCACCTCTACCTACAATAGAACTTTATACCCACCTTCGCATCGCAACTACTAGTCTAGTTGTTTAAAATTGTAACCATTTATGACTTTTTAATACGTCTTGGATGTATCTTCGAAGATTAAAACTCAAAAAGTCTGTAAAGGCATGAACAAAACCTTTAACTCAGTCAAACTAACAATTTATCAAGTCACAACGGTACTGGTTACACTTGTTGCATCTGGTAAAATGCAAATGTCGACAAAACAAGCAACGATATTCCAATTTGCATTAATTACAATCAGGATCTCTTGGAATAAATTAACTCGTCTTCCTCAAGAAAGATAGTTCTACTTTATCCTCGTTCTACTCCAAAAGAATCCTCACAGCTTCAAGGGCAACGCATAAATCCTTTCTCCCTCAATTCTGATGACTGGCTGACAGTACTATTCGAATCTTGAATCTTCTACTTGAAACCATAGCCTCAGAGATGAAATGCATTCATTTCACCAAAAAAACGGGAAAAAATTGGAACAAAAAGAAGAAGTTGTCGTCCTCAAGAACAAGCTGTACATGCACAATACACGCAATTATAACAGCGATCCACTACCCTTACACAAATCAAAAAAAAAAAGAAAATTTCGGAATTTGATTAACAAAAGCCCTGTTACCACATACCGGGTGAAACAGCATTCTGTCCAAAGTTACTACCATCTGTATACCACATGGGAATGTCACCAAAGACTCCCGAGACTCTTCTTCAAAATGGAATTCCCACAATGATAGGAGTGTCCTCCTCCTTCTCGGAGGGTTCCTTAAACTGTTTGATTTATATCTTCTTAATTGGAGGAATGTTCGTCATTGCAATTCGAATAGTTGTCTGTTTTATTTACTCCACTTCAATCCGGTTTGCAGCACCCTCTCTGGACTTAAGTGAATGTCTATGATATGCCTCACAAGGGTCCTCTAACCCAATGTCGGAGGTTTCCTTTTTGAGGACAAACTAGTAATTTATGTCTGTGTATAGTGGAAGATGGGGTATGAAAAGGAGTCTTGTTTTTGGGACGATATTACACTTGAAAGTTGATACATCGCATGTGGTTAGTGTGGAGGCAAACAAGGAAAGAAAAAAAAATTACACGAACATTTAGGAAATACTTTGGATGCCTAGATGACGCCACTCAGTATGTGGTCAGAGTTTCTTGCACATTTGGCATTTGTACAAATTTCTCTAAGGATAATTGAAGGATGTCTGTGTGGTTTTTTCCATGTGAACTTGACCCTTCTGTGAGAAGGTATTCTAAATTCGAAATTAAGGACTTTGTCTTCGTAGACTCTGGTATAAATTCAGACACTAACGCCAGGGCTGAGATCAAAGAATACGTAACCCTGGCCAATCGCTGTTTGTTTGGGTTGAGGAGGCAAGAGCTAAGACCTTTGCTATTATTATTATTATTATTGTTTCAGAAGAGTTGATCAGCCCTTGGCACTTCGGTTTCTAGCGAATCCTATTGTGCCTTCCCTAGTGTTCCTAGATGAATTCTTTCACATTAGAAGATTTCAGGAAGTTAATGAACTTCTCTGGGTGGAAGGCAGCAAGCTGTTCTGTAGAAATGAATTCGCCGCCTAGTATTCTTTCTCTGATTTGAAAGAGAGCTGGGCATTCCGTTTGGATGTAAAGAGAGGTCTCCTCACTCTCAAGGCAGAGTCTACAGCATGAATCTATTGTAAGGTTCATGCGATGTAGGTGCTTGTTCAGGCGGCAATGACCGCCGAGAAGTCCAATTAATACTCTAAGGTTGCTCCTATCGAGGTTCACAATGAAGTTTGATTTTCTTTGTGACGGTACCGGGAAACCGGGAAAGGGAAGCAAAGACCTTTAACGTGTCTTGCGAAGAGTGATTTACCTACCCCAGAGAAGGGTTAGGGTACAAAGAATTTTGTTGACGCACCGTCTTTTGCCAGTGCGTCAGCTCTTTCATTACGAGCAAATCCACTATGTTCAGGAATCCAGTGAAGGATGACCATAATGTTCCTAGAAAAGTCCGAAATTACTTTGTGGGACCAGTCTGCTTTTAATAACAGGCGAGTCGAGTGCTTTTAGGGCAGCTTGACTGTCTCAGAAGATGAATATGATTTTTCCCATAACGTGAGAGGACTGCTTGAGTCCTCGGCTTGGAATATGAACGCGAATTTACCACGGCTGACTGAGAAGTTCGCACCTGTTGATTCTCCGAACATTCCGGAACCAGTTCCCGTTTCTATTTTGGATCCGTCCGTGTACCCGACGAGGTCAGAAGGAGATATTTGGGGTTTGTGGTTCTCCCAGTCCTCCCAGTGAAGGGATAACTATTGAGAAATTCTTGTTGAACCAGTATTCGGTCAGCATGTCGTCTGGAGGCATGCTGAAGATCGTGTCTTGCTCCAATGTTTCAAGCAGGGATAAGTGTCCTCCTCTATAGGACTTCGGGTCAGGGTTGCTTGAGTGTAAAAGTCGATGGATGCCTAGCTAAGACCTTAAAAATCTCAGTCGTGCTCTATGGCGCAGAGGCATGGATCACCAAGGACTTTATCAAAAACTGATGAAGTCGCCTTAGGTTGTTTCGAAAGAAATGTCCTTCGGGTGATCTATGGCGCCCCGTCTCCTGAAACAGTGAATGAAGGACAAGATATAACTGTATGAGCTGTACAGTGACATCGACCTAGTTAGAGGCGTTTAAATAATATAACTAGGCCATGTAGACCCAATGAACACCAGCGCTCCGGCCTAGAAGAACTCTGTGACTCAGATGGCGCGCCCGAGTGGAATAAACCTGGCGTGCTTGCGAAACTGGAGGTAGCTAGCTAAACGATCAGGGCTTGTTGATTGACCCCCAAGTCCACCCTAGACCATCACGTGATGCAGCCTTCACTCGGATCTTCTCTGCGTTCCTCTGACGTGGAGTGTCCATTCTGAAAAGACAAGAAAGAGTGGAGGGTATGGATGAGTGCAGTTACGAACGTTCGGCCTTCCTGAACCATCTTGAATTCGTCCAGAATTTTAAAATGGCTTTTGGTGGACAACTCGCCCAGGTCGTTGAAGTGGTATTCACCGAGAGCCACCTTATATAAGTTGTCAATATTCGTTCTAGAGTTTTCACAACAAGTCCAAAATACTTTTCGTTTTTACCTTAACAACCGCAGAAATTTGTTTAATGTTGCCACCCAAACTAAGAACCTTCAATTCACCTGTTGTTTGATCGATAATAATCGTTCGCTGACATTTTTGACAGAACTCACTTTGTCAAACTTAAAATCAAAATATAAATATTCCTAGTTTACGGGAGTGACACTTGTGTGTGCCGTTAATTGCAATAAAACAACAAAAAATATTTCGTTCCTTTTATTAAAATTCTTCAACGTGCTGATACTATATATTTTTGAAAAATGGTAAGTCTTTGGCCACCTCGAAAGCATTCAATACAAATAGCCCTGTGAGCTGCGAGGAAACAATTTTGCGCCTCTTGCTTACGATACATCATCTGTGTGCACATCCTTAGCGCCTTGTGATTCCAAAGGAAAACACTTGCATCGTCCGTGCAAAACATTTTCCGCTCTCTCTGCACAATTCTGGTGGCAATTTTTCAAAAATATCATTTCGTCCCAAAATGCAGGGCCAACTCTGGGTTTAGCTACAGCAGCTAACGCCACCTAACGGGGTGAGGAGATTTTTGTGAATAATTTGCAGTCATAAAATATGCAATAAGCCAACAGATGTTGCGAAATTGTTTTGAAAGCCGCCGTCACATTATTTAAACCGTTTTGTTTGTGTATGAGTGTGTGTACATTTGCCATCGCTGACTGTAGCCAAAAGAACTCTGCTTCCAATTGCGCGACACGAACGCCCAGCTATAGTTATGAAAAAGGTTAAAAAGACCCTTCACCGTGGCGCCACGCCACTGATACCACCAGTCAGCGGTGATGGTGAACCCTTTTAAAGTGAAAATCGCATTCAACCGTGGTGCAATATTTTCCGCAAAATTTAATGAATTATCATCAACAACAGACAAGTCAATTTTTCGCCGGCAATTTGGTAGTCCTTTTTTTGTTTTCCTCACTTTTTCGCTAACTTTTGACATTTGTAGGGCCATTGTGGGGTGGCAGCAGTGTTAAAACATGGCCGCATGGCTGCATTTTATATATCAACAGCAATTAATGCAATCGATAGTTTTGCCGGTTTTTTCATGAAACCGCTTTAATTTTTTGGGGGAAAACCCCGTGACTGCAGATGGGGAAAGTGGTGATTGACCGATAAACACACAGAAGCAGGTTCCGTCAGCAGCACATAAAATGTAACGCGGGAGTAAGTAAAGTATTTACGGTGTTTTAAATATGTCCTCACATTTTTCGCTCTTGTGCCCGGTTGGAATGTAATAAATCGCAAGTTGGTGGCGGTTTGGGGCAGGAACCCTGGACGAAATTAATATTTATTATGAAATCACAAATGTTCAATATTTTCTCTCTCTTCTCTCTTTTTTTATCGAGTAATTAATTGATTAATTAAAGAGTGCAAGCGGAGGTCAGACATTTAAAATGACAGATGATGTTTTGCCGACGAATTGTTTTGGTTTAACGGAATACTTTGAAAGGGATGTTACATTTTTTTAAAAAATTGTTTCCTTTTAAGGTACACAAATATTAAAGAAGCTTAATCGTATTTCATTTTTGTTTATTTATAGCCACCAAAGAAAGGAAAGGGAAAGAAAGGGCAAAGTAAGTACCTTCAAAAATTTGTTAAAAATGTTAGGTTAAGTAGGTAAGTTGATTGTCCTGACAGAGCTAAGACGCAGTTAGACAAAAGTAAGGTCCATTGTGATACTATAGTAAGATAGACCACTAAAACTCTCAGCTTGATTTACTTATTAGGTGCACGAGTACGTTCTCGCTGTTTGTCAATAGATGGCTGGTCGATTTTGACATGTCCAAAACGTCATGAACCGAGCTTAGACATATGGTAAATAAACCGTTTTGACACATTAGTGATTTTGTTTTGGCGTCATATACTTTTGGTTGTGTGAAAATGTCTGATTTTGTGCCAAATAATGGTCATTTGCGTGAACTGTCGATTTTCTTCTTTCATTCGAAGAAAATGGCGGCTGAAGCGCATCAAGAGCTCCAAAAAGTTTACGAAGATGCTGCCCTAAATGAAACAATGTGCCGTGATTGGTTCCGTCGCTTCAAAGACGGTGAATTCGATGTTGACGACCGTCCACGTGAAGGAAGGCCAAAATCCTTCGAAGACGCTGAATTGGAGACATTGCTCGATGAGGATCCGTGCCAAACGCAAGAACAGCTTGCTTCAGCATTAGGAGTTACCCGTCAAGCCATTTCCCAGCGATTGCATGCGTTGGGAATGATTCAAAAACAAGAAACTTGGGTTCCTTATGATTTAAAGCCAAGGGACATTGAGCGTCGTTTTTTCGCCTGTGAACAACTGCTCCAGCGGCAAAAAAGGAAGAGTTTTCTTCATCGCATTGTGACGGGTAATGAAAAATGGATTCATTGCAGCAACCCAAAGAAAAGAAAGTGGTGGGGACTGCACGGTCATGCTTCTACGTCTTCGGCTCGGCTGAATATTCACGCTGCGAAGGTTATGCTGTGTATTTGGGGAGACCAGGTGGGTGTTATTTATTATGAACTGTTAAAACCCAACGAAACCATCACTGGGGAACAGTATCGACTTCAATTGATGCGATTGAGCCGTGTACTGTGCGAAAAACGGCCACGATACGAGCAGAGGCACTAAAAAGTGATTCTCCTGGAAACGCTCAAATGGGAAGTCCTACCCCACCCGTCATATTCCCCAGAAATTGCTCCGTTCGATTATTACTTGTTCCATTCGATGGCACATGGTCTGGCTGATCAGCATTTCCGCTCATATGAAGACATCAAAAAATGGCTTGATTCGAGGATAGCCTCAAAAGATAAACACTTTTACCGTAACGATATTCGAGCTCTGCCAGAAATATGGGAAAAAGTTGTAGCTAGCGATGGGCAATACTTTGAATGATTCATTTGTAACGATTTTTTCACAATAAACTTGCATCTTCATCCAAAAAAACAGCGAGAACTTAATTGCGCACCTAATACTTAGCTATGATGGCGCTAAAGTCCGGGATGGACCTGGGCCTCAACCAAAAAGCCTCTCCAGTTAGTCCGGTCCTTAACTAACCGCCTCTAGTTTCGCAGGACAAGTGCGCGACACCTTAGGCGAGGTCTTCCTCTAATGTATTGTCCCTCCGGGTTAGATTCGAAGGCCGAAGTGTTGGTGCCCATTCATTCAACATATCCTAGCCATCTGAAACGACTAACACGCAGTTTTTTGACTAGGTCGATGTCATGAAGTCCGTATAATACGCCGATGAACCTCCTCCACCAAGGGCTTTCATAGATTAGATCTCAGAGTTAACATTAGAAACAGTCAGGTGGCCCTATCATGGTTTTTAAACAGATTTCAACCGTAAATAACCCTTTTTAGCCTTCTAAGCTTCGATTTAAGCTTTGCCTTTCGTGGTATTTAGTACGATACGACGCTCTATAAGTCTTTTTATGCCGTAGAAAGGCCATCCATGAAACTTCTTTTACCTGAACCCAAATGTCTTCTATCTGTCCATCTCCCTTCTTGTTACAAACAATGTGTTGAGCTGAATCCTGATACTATGCCTATGGTACAGCGTACGAACGCACTAGTGCTTAGATGTTTTTTTCCGCTTAATTGTCTCGCAATTTCAATTGTTATGGCAACGACGACGACCATTTAATGTGCAATGTCCTGCCCGACCATATACGAAGTAGTTTTTACGCATACGAGAGCACACATGTGTGGGATGGTTACCAGTTTTTGGAATGGAAACAGGAGCTCTAAACGTCAGACTGCAGTATAAGATGCACCATTTAATTGCCTTCTGTTCGTCCAATTGCAGCAAGTCCATGGATTCACTTGGATTTTTTTTCCCTCTCTCTCTATCTGTCCGGAACATTTTACAACCCCTTTGCGGACCACTTAACTGTGGTACTCCATGGAACGTTGTGTCGTTGCGACAGCCGCTGACCGTCTGTCATGAAGTTAAAAAAACATAATGGCCATTGCCTTGTCCACGCTACCGCCACCACAGTTGGTTTGGAAAGGAGAGTAGAAAGGAGCGCCAGCAATTATGCTACGTAAAAAGTTTTGTCTTATTTTCTCTTGGCGACGCGGTCGCATTGTGTGTCCTTCTTGCCGAGTGGCATATGCCAATTGGAGCATCAACAGAGTGCAGGAATTAAAAAGGATTTAATTGAAATAATGAAGTTTCCTTCGATGCGTGCTAATAAGTGTATTAAATGACCGTTTGTTATAGATGGGAGGACAGAGTGGGTGCATGTGTGTAAAGAGGTGCAATAAAAATACATTTCGTTACAATGTCCCGGAAGAGGCAAGGAAAAGAATAAAGGTCGTAATTGGTTGGTCCGTTTTGTTCATACATGTTGCCTCAATGTAGACATTTGTGTTAAGTATTTAGTGGCTTTAGATCTCATACAGACCTTATGGCAACAAAGACAACATTTTGATCGACTACAATGACTATTTGTAGGGCTGAGCTCTGAATATGTTGAAAGACAGGAAGAACTCTTTCAGTTATAGGATGTGGTCAACAATTGACATTTCCTCCGTATTGCTGTCGTCGCAGACCAAGCTAAAAGGCACCAATTCTGGAATGCCAAAGCAAAATCACTGCTACTCTGCTCCAGCTGACGCAAAATATGAAACTAAATGCTTCCCAGAATAACAAATGATTGATCATCACGGAGAATCCTGATGGATCTGTGTTCTTCCGGTCCTGACCATATGTCATAGTTAAGATAATTCTATATATTTACGAACCAACACCAGGCTTCTGATATGGACAGACAACCCCGGCAGACCGCGACTCACGCATGCAATTGAAAAGAGACCTCAACCAACTTGACGAACGTAACTGGAAGCAACTAGCTAACCATATTGTTGACTGCAGACGACTGTAGGTTGAGGTCCAGGTCCACCGCGGACTGTAGCACAATCATAACAAACATTAAGATTCATCTCTCGAACATAACCAGTGACCCTTGGAGGGTCTGAGCCTGAACTAATGCCGCTTTCCATCCTTCACGGTCCCGGGCACGCTGCTTCCAGTTTACTAGACCAAAGTTTCTGGCGTCAGTGATTGCCTGATCTTCAAACCGGAGGTTCGGTCTTCCTCTTCTTCGTGAACCAGGTGGCTGTGATTGAAAGATCCTCTTAGCTGTAGCATTCTCGTCCATTCGCTTGATGTGGCCGAGCCATTGCAATCGACGGATTTTTGACTTCCGGACTACATACACATCTTTGTACAGCTCGTAGAGTTCGTAGTTATATCTTCACCTCCATTCACCCTCCTCGCAGACAGGACCAAATATTCGGTACAGAATTTTTCTTTCGAAGGATCCCAAGATCTGCTCCGATGTCTTACTTATCGTCCAGCATTCAGCTCCATAAAGCAGGACTGACAAGATCAGGGTTTTCTTTGAGTTCGGCCCTTTGCTGTTTGGACAAACCGAAGTAGCGGCGGGTGCCTAAGGTTATCTTTCGTCGAATCTCCACTAGGGTGTCATTTGTGGAATTCATATTCGGTCCGAGGTAGATGAACTCCTTCACTACCTCAAAATTATAGCTGTCAATTGTAAGGTTTTGACCTAGACGGTGTTGGACGGATCGGTTTTTGGTACACAGTATATATTTTGATTTATCCTCGTTCATCTCGAGACCAACTCGTCTATTGCTGTAAAAGCTTTAATAATAGCCCGCTGGGAACAGGCGATGATGTCGATATCGTCTGCATATACCAGCAGCTGGATGGATTTGTTAAATATAGTGCCTTCTGTGTTTACGCCAGCTTTTCGCACTATCTGCTCCAGCACAAGCGCACCTCCTTGCCGAAATCCGGTGCAGGTTTGGAATAATTCGGAGGCTCTGCTCCCAAGCTGCACGGTGTATTGCGAGTTCTCTAGCATGGTGCGACACAACCGGATCAGTTTTCTCGGGATCCCGAATTCGGTGCGATGAATGCTGTCGTATGCGGCTTTGAAGTCGATGAAACGATGGTGAGTATCGACTTGGAACTCATTGGTCTTTTCCAGGATTTGCCGCAGTGTTAAGATTTGGTCTATCGTCAATTTGCCGGGCCGGAAGCCACACTGATAGATGCCGATTAGTGTGGTGCAAAACAGCTTAACGGCTCGTTCTCACAGTACACTGGACAGGATCTTGTAGACTACGTTAAGCAGGGATATGCCTCAGTAGTTCAAGACATAGGATCGCCTTTCTTGAAAATGGAACAGATAGAGCTGATAATCCAGTCGTCGGACATGCTTTCATCCTCCCATACTTTGCGGATGATCTGGTGCATACTCCCTACCAAAACATCGCCACCAGCTTTGAAGAGCTTTTACGGTAATCCGTCCGAGCCCGCGGCCTTGTTGTTCTTCAGCTTTTCAATGGCTGGAAGAACTACTTCATCGACTGAAGTTGAGTTTTCTTCATACTCTATCACTCTCTCCGGGTCATGCCCATTAAGCAGCTGCTGGAAATGCTGCTTAAATACATTCACAATTTCCTGCGGGTCGGTGCCAAGATTACCCTCATTGTTTCGAAGGGCCTGAGTTCCTGGTCTGTAGCCTGCAGCCTGGCTTTTAGCTTTTTGGTAAAAGCTTCGTATTTTCTTATTCCTCCTGCCTTCTTCGATATCCATGAGCTGGGAGACTGCAAAGGCTCTTCCCTTCTTTCGCAGTATCTTTTTCTCCTCCCTTCTTTTGGCTCTTGGGTTGTTCTTTGCCACGTCTTCTTATATGCTTCATCTGTTGCCTTCTTCTTCTGCATGCACTCTTCATCATACCACGGATTTCTTGTCGGGGGTGGTTGGAAGCCTAGTTGTTGTGTTTATTAGTTGTCCTCCAGATTAAATACGCAATGAACTGGAATGTACATAAAATGTTAAGCAACACGAAGTTGATTGCTTAAGCTTGAGAAAAGTCCTTATAAAGTCTTTTTGCGTAAAAGTATTAGTAAGTGAAAATTAATTTATAAAACTGATGACATTAAACGTTTAACTATGAACAAATTTCATAATTTTTAATGTCCAGAGTACTTCAAAGCAATTAAAGTTCAAAGCAATAAATGAACGATATCATCTAGGATAATCCAATAAATCAATTAAGCGCCAAAGTCCTTTCTAAGTCACCCACACCCCTGCTCCTTTCCATCAAACACATCGGGTCATCTCATCTGAATCTCATTCAATTAAAATCCTAAATTCGATTCATCCATTTCTGAAGTAATTTAAGGTCGCAAGACTTGTTAAGAGCCCCCAACATCTACACATACCTGTCATTTTCTCTTCAACAGACCTCATCGATGGAGTGGATACATCCACCATGAATCGAGATCAAATTGAGGCTTTTGCCCTTCGGCTTAAGGCCGAAATGGAACGTGAACGAGAGGAACGAAATTTCTTCCAATTGGAGCGGGATAAAATACGAACGTTCTGGGAAATTTGCCGGGAACAATTAGGTGAGTTAATTGTCACAAAAAGTCTCACAAATCGAATAGCAAAACACAAAGCTAATTAAAATCGAATCTCATAAGTAATTTGATTGGATGTTCATTGATTGAATTTGTCTCTCTCTCTCTCCCTCTCTATGTCTTTGAAGAGGATGCTCGAGCTGAACTTCGCAAAAAGGACAAAGACGTTCAAAATGCTCAGGAGAAGGCTGAAAATGAGATCAGACATGTTGTGCAGCAAATGAAACATTTGCAATACGAGAATCACACGAAAATCGGTGAAATTCGGGCCGAGTCGATGACACAATTGAAATTGGCTCAAGAGGAACATGTCAGACAGGAGCAAGAACTGTTGCAGGATAAACGTGAACTGAAAAATTTAATGCGAGAGAAAGATGAAACCACTGAATTGCAGTTGCAGCAGCTAAAAATGAAGAACAACGAGGAGAAAAAGTATGTATCTAGTTCAGGATTTACCCAATGCCCAATACCCTCTTATGTGGTTATGTTTTCGTCTTCCTTTCTCTCTGTTTCCTTTGCAGCACGAGCTCGATAAAGGAGCCTATTTTGTTCCATCTGTCGTAGCTTGAGATCATTTCCACGATATTTTCTGTGTCTAATTCCAGCCTGCCTCCTTCTGATATCCATCTGTAACAAGTGAAGAAGTTGTGGTCATCTACCAGAGAGTCGCCATATCGGCGAGCCGAACTCCCTACTTTTTCCATGTGAAGTTTACGTGTCCGGTTAAGAAACTGGGTGATGTAGTAGTCTTCTTCGCCACCTTTCCACTTTGTCTATTCAAAAACGTCGCTAATGAGTTTTGTTGTCCATCTTCCTCCAGTTTCAGAACTCCATCGCCCTTGCCACTGTGACTTAGTGAGATCCTTCGCCTGTCGTCGCCGTTTCTACTCTTATTTCAGCTTTATGTTTGTAAGTGAATTCCCTCTCAGCAGCTAGGAGATCGATGGGAACCACTCCATCGAATAAAAGAACAATTGGTTCCGACACCGTACAGTAAGAGCTTACTACGTCTCTGTACTCCTGCCATCTGCTTCCTGTACTTCTCTTCCCTGGTTGAAAAGGTGGGGACTTAAACCTAAGATGGTCCTTTGGATGTACACTGCCATAGTTCGTCCAATCCTTACTTATGGTTCGCTCGTGTAGTGGCCCGCCTTAAGCAAAGCTTACAACATCACAAAACTTAGTAGAGTCCAACGAACAGCTGGTATTGGGACCACAGGAGCGATTCGATCGAGCCCGTCAGAAGCTCTTAACGTGGTCCTCACGATGCACATCAAATACATCGTTTCGTATAGTGCTATCAGACTTAGAGAATCTGGGGTTTTGTCCCCAAAGCCCTATGACCATAGTAAGGCTCTTGACCTGCTGCCAAGTATCAATCTTTACCGACGGCTCCAAGATGGAGTGTAGCGTTAGAGCACGTGTCTTCTCGGTGAAACTGAACGTATCCAAACCGTAACGCCTCCTAGACTATTCGAGTATCTTCCAGGCGGAGGTACTAGCGATTAGAGAAGCCTGCAAGATACTTAGCCTCAGCCCTACTACCTCAAACAACATAAGAATCTTTATTGATAGCCAGGCTGCCATCAAAGCGCTCCACTCACTCACTTCGTCCTCTAAATTAGAAGAACAGTGTAAGGAAACTATAACGCAGGCAAACGCTCGGTTATACATCACTCTCCTCTGGGTTCCTGGCCATAGTAACATAGAGGGGAACGAGAGAGCCAACGCGTTAGCCAGATGTGATTCTTCCCTGGATGCCTCCCGTGCGGAGTCTGTCTGTTCTCCGATGGGACTCATCAAGGGCAACATTTTCCAACACATTCTCTCTATTACCAACTCTAGATGGAAAAGTCTTGCAACTTGTGCCATATCTAGGCAGATTTGGCCCACCTACCATAAAAACAGATGGAAAGACCTAATCAATAGGAACCGCATCAAAACAGCTAAAACCTCGGCAATTAGCACGGGCCACTGGCCAATTGGTCAACACGGTGCTAAGTTAGGCATCCCGTTCAACCCCTACTGCCGTAGTTGCGACAATTCACAGGAAAAGGAAACGTTATTCCACTTTCTCTGTGACTGTCCGGCACTTGCCAGAGCCAGACAGGGCACTCTCGGAAAATCCTTTTTCAAGGAACTTTCTGAGATTTCTAACCTAAAATTCTACAACACTATCAATTTTCTCAACTCCACAGGATGGATATGAAAACTCCAAGCTACGCTCATCAACATCCAGGTCACGTGAGTTGTGGTATCAAAACGGCGCATCAGTGCTACTTGTATCTCTGGCAGGCTCACCAGTTTCAACCACTTCTACCTAACCTACCTACCTTGCCTGGGTGCATAGGCCCAAATCTCGCTTCTTATCAGTAGAACTCCCTTCGTCTTCTCTGTCGCCAGACTAAGGCAATGGTTTTCCATCCAGGCATGCACGTGAGGCGAATTCCTTTAAGCTTTGATGGACTTCATATCGGGGTTTTACATATTTTTGTGAACAAGATCAATTTTGTTTTATTTGGGTTTACTTTAACGCCGTTGTTCTTTGCCAAGCTTGAGGAATTTCCCTGTTATCAGTAAAACTATATAAAAGCGACCACCTTAATACCTTTATTGACGAGGGACTTTCGAACTTTATTAAGTGCAATGTTTCACAAAAGGAAAGATAAAAGTTCCTCGCCTACAAACAACATCCTTTAATGTTCGAAACTTTTAATGGGACCAACTTCTTTAAGATTCAATATCCCTTTATTAAAAATGGTTTGTTTTTTAACGACTCGTTATTATAAGAACGAAAGCATCCATTTGAACAATTAATAAAGTTAAAAACTACGCAAAGAAAAAATACAGCAAAGACATCAGAGGATAATGAGACGTGCACCCTGCTGTTGGCGCCGCCGTTCACTCTTGATCTTTCATTTTTAAAATGTGAATCCTTCCTCTCTAAAACTTTCGACTGACATATTTTTTTCTTTTTCACTAATTTTCCAGTGAAATTACATCTCATTTCGAATCCGAGGCCAGGGATATGGTAGCCTTGCATCAGAATAAAATGGATGAATTACGTACGGAAATGGACCTAAAATATCGTATGGAAATGTTCGAAGTAGATGAACGCAAGGATATGCAAATTCAAAAACTTAATGAAGCCCACGATATAGCTTTTAATGACATGAAGAACTACTATAATGACATCACTCTCAACAATCTTTCATTGATTAGCAGTCTCAAGGAACAAATGGAGGAACTTCGCAAGCAATCCGAACGCAGTGACCGTTTGTATGCAGAAACCCTGGCAGAGAACAAAAAACTTGTCGAGCCACTTGCTCAAGCTCGTTCTGAATTAGTCGATATGCGACGCAAGCTTGAACACTACGATCGGGATAGAAACCAATTGACAAGGCTTAAAGTTCACAATGTGGCTGGAGAGAAACGACTGGCCCAATTGAAATGGGAGACTGAGGCTTTACTCATGCGCAACGATACACTTCGTGAGGAACGTGAAACTTTAAAGACCAGATTCGAAGAGGCTGTCGTCGAACTGCAACAGAAGACAAGTCTTCGCAATAATATCCTTGAACGAAGGATTGCCGAACTTGAAAGTGATGTTGAGAAATATGAACTTATGCTTGAAACAACAAAGCGTCCCGGACTTGATGCTCCTGGTTTGAGCGAAGTAATAAACAGGCATCTGAGGTCAAAGAACGTTACAATTCGTGACTTGAAATACGAATTGGCACGTGTTTGCAAGGCGCACGATGATTTATTAGCGACATACGAGGCGAAGTTATTGCAGTTCGGTATCCCGAAAGATGAGTTGGGCTTTGAACCTTTACGAACCTCCACCAAGGTTACATTTGGCACTGGTCACGCTGGTCTGGTGACAAAAAATCAATAACAACGAGATGATATCTGGATGTGGATAGTTTTCGTTGGCGGAACTTACATGGCTCTGTGATGTAGGTACTGTGCAACGAGAACTGTGGTGGCACTGTCTGATTATCTGGTTGTGAAATTCTGAATGTGAAGGGATGAAGTATGAACTAAATTTTTGCAGTCGGGTGTTTTTTTTTTTTTCTCCACATTCGCAGTCCTTTTTGTGTGTTTTCTTTGTCTAGGTATTCACTGCTTGTGATTTGATTTAAATGGACGATTATATCTGCTTAGTCTAAATACAATACTAGAAGTGCATGACTGGAGAGTACTGTGTTTGGAAACTTTCAACAGAAGAAAATTAAAGGTTATGGAAATGGAAATTAAATTTTAGAATGGTGTAACATTGGAATCTGTCAAGGCTATCTATGCTTTTTTAACAAAAACATTAACGCTTCCTGTCTCGCTTATTTGAAATGACATTCCAGCTATTGACTCCTTAGAAAAAAACAATCCGCTTGCTGCGCACTATAAAGATAACTCAACTCTTTCAGATTGTACTCTGTCTCCGTTTGTACTCGAGAACATTGAATTCTCAATATCGCGCTTGTACCTGTCAGATATCAGTTTATACCCTTAAGCCTAAATTTAAACCCCTTTTCAAGTATAGATATTCTTCCCTAAGCCGTACAACATGATGTGGAATGTGGAATGTGAGATCTACACAGCTCTATGTTTCCTCTCCACTACAACCTTCAAGCATTTAAAATCAATGTGCAACAGTATCTCCTCAAATTTGGTTTAAGGATATTCATAATCCTTTTGACATGTAGGTAGGTAGGTAGGTAGAAGTGGTTGAAACTGGTAAACCTGCCAGTGACATAAGTAGCGCGGATGCGCCGTTTCAAAAATCACAACTCACGTGACCTGGATGTTGATGGGCGTGGCTGAGAGTGTAATTTTCAGATCCATCCTGTGGAATTAAGAAAGTTGATAATGTTGTAGAATTTTAGGTTAGAAATCTCAGAAAGTTCCTTGAAAAAGGATTTTCCGATAGTGCCCTGTCTGGCTCTGGCAAGTGCCGGACAGTCACAGAGAAAGTGGAATAACGTTTTCTTTCCTTGTGAATTGTTGCAACTAAGACAGTGGGGGTTGAACGTGATTCCTAATTTGTCAGCGTGTGGACCAAATCGCCAGTGGCCCGTGCTAATTGCCGAGATTCTAGCTGTTTCGATGGAGTTTCTATTGATAAGGTCATTCGTTCTGTTTTTATTGTAGGTGGGCCAAATCTGTCTAAATATGGCACAAGTTGCAAGACTTTTCCACCTAGAGTTGGTAATAGAGAGAAAGTGTTGGAAAATTGTGCCCTTGATGAGTCCCATCGAGGAGCAGACTGACTCCGCACGAGAGGCATCCAGGGTAGAACCACACCTGGCTAACGCGTCGGCTCTCTCGTTCCCCTCTATGTTAGAGAGTACTGTGTTTGGAAACTTTCAACAGAAGAAAATTAAAGGTTATGGAAATGGAAATTAAATTTTAGAATGGTGTAACATTGGAATCTGTCAAGGCTATCTATGCTTTTTTAACAAAAACATTTACGCTTCCTGTCTCGCTTATTTGAAATGACATTCCAGCTATTGACTCCTTAGAAAAAGTCAATCCGCTTGCTGCGCACTATAAAGATAACTCAACTCTTTCAGATTGTACTCTGTCTCCGTTTGTACTCGAGAACATTGAATTCTCAATATCGCGCTTGTACCTGTCAGATATCAGTTTATACCCTTAAGCCTAAATTTAAACCCCTTTTCAAGTATAGATATTCTTCCCTAAGCCGTACAACATGATGTGGAATGTGGAATGTGAGATCTACACAGCTCTATGTTTCCTCTCCACTACAACCTTCAAGCATTTAAAATCAATGTGCAACAGTATCTCCTCAAATTTGGTTTAAGGATATTCATAATCCTTTTGACATGTAGGTAGGTAGGTAGGTAGAAGTGGTTGAAACTGGTAAACCTGCCAGTGACATAAGTAGCGCGGATGCGCCGTTTCAAAAATCACAACTCACGTGACCTGGATGTTGATGGGCGTGGCTGAGAGTGTAATTTTCAGATCCATCCTGTGGAATTAAGAAAGTTGATAATGTTGTAGAATTTTAGGTTAGAAATCTCAGAAAGTTCCTTGAAAAAGGATTTTCCGATAGTGCCCTGTCTGGCTCTGGCAAGTGCCGGACAGTCACAGAGAAAGTGGAATAACGTTTTCTTTCCTTGTGAATTGTTGCAACTAAGACAGTGGGGGTTGAACGTGATTCCTAATTTGTCAGCGTGTGGACCAAATCGCCAGTGGCCCGTGCTAATTGCCGAGATTCTAGCTGTTTCGATGGAGTTTCTATTGATAAGGTCATTCGTTCTGTTTTTATTGTAGGTGGGCCAAATCTGTCTAAATATGGCACAAGTTGCAAGACTTTTCCACCTAGAGTTGGTAATAGAGAGAAAGTGTTGGAAAATTGTGCCCTTGATGAGTCCCATCGAGGAGCAGACTGACTCCGCACGAGAGGCATCCAGGGTAGAACCACACCTGGCTAACGCGTCGGCTCTCTCGTTCCCCTCTATGTTACTATGGCCGGGAACCCAGAGAAGAGTGATGTTGAACCGAGTGTTTGCCTGCGTTATAGTTTCCTTATTCTGTTCAACTAGTTAAGAGGACGAAGTAAGTGAGTGGAGCGCTTTGATGACAGCCTGCAAATATTCCTATGTTGTTTGAGGTAGTAGGACTGAGACTAAATATCTTGCAGGCTTCTCTAATCGCTAGTTCCTCCGCCTGGAAGACACTCGAAGAGTCTGGGAGGCGGTACGATTTGGATGCGTTCAGTTCCGCTGAGAAGGCACCTGCTCCAACGCCACACTCCATCTTGGAGCCGTCGGTGAAGATTGATACTTGGTAGTTCAATAGAGTTAGGTTATGGTTCCATTCCGACCTTTCCGGAAAGTGAACCTGAATATTGTTATTGAATTTAAGTGTAGGAGTCGTATAGTCAGTTATGGTCGGGGTTAAATCCCTAGGCAGCAGGTTAAGAGCCTTCTTCTGGCGCGTACTTATTATTAAAAATAAAAATAAAAAATGTTCAAACCTAGAAAAACATTGAAAAATTCGTCTACTTTATCTTAAAATATGTCTGCTTCCAACTTCCGCACAAAAATATGTGACCTTCGGTTAGTGGTGGCATGTTTCGTAGGATGTTTCCTAGGAATAGAAAAATATCATAACAAACGAAAGTTTTTGAAACTCATATACTCCACTACGATGAGTAACATCTGTCTCGACACTATTCGGTGGCAACAGTCATTGCGTTCCACTTTGAAGCGATATAACTTTGCCGGCATTCATCTTGGGGTTATGGTTCTAAATAGGCCGAAATGGCGGTCGATGATAAGTTGGTACATATACAGTAGTGGCTACTGTTAAATGAAAAGTTTCTAGTTCTATGAAAGTTTATAACTAAGTTTGTTCGTTGTTTCATTTCGTTTACAACTAAGAGTTTAGTAGGTACAGTTGAGGCGAATAAGATCACTTTACATGACACTCTAGTGGGTCCTGTGTCATAACAATATTTCAGGGAACTGTGCGGCTGACAAAATAGCCAGAAAATGCTGCCTAGGTACAAACAGTATGAATCTTGAAAATGTCAAAGCGCCTTTGTCGTTGGTTAAGCACCTAATCCACATGGATGCTTTGTCGGCAAAAAATCATAGATAGCAACGTCTTGACTTTTGTAACATACACACACTGACTTATTTGCCCTATTCTCGATCTTTTGAGCTCAAAAACGTTAATTTGACTTAAAGGAGGGAACCTCTCAAAACTAACTTAAATCTTCACAGGACACAGCATCCAAGGCAAACAAGCACCGAGATTGGATATTGTGTGTAACTTTTTCTGCAAGTGCTGTAGAAGGAAGGTACAAGGAAGAATTTACCGTCTATCTCCTTTGCATGGATCCCGCCTCTGCCAACATCAGAAAAACCACTTTAACTGAACACTTCTTCAACGATCTAAACCATGTGAACAATGCCAGTATGGCCGTTAGGAAGTCTAAATGATTTTAGGAGTAGATTGGGGTTCCCAATCACAGCACTCACAATGTTATCCCTAGCATTAACACAAGCTCTAAAGAATTTGATTTATTCTTAGTCATCCTTATAACTATCTTCCCCATCATTTTTAACTGAAAAACATTTGAAACTTCAAGACAGTTTCGTTCCTTGTTTCCGTTCCATTGGAATACATTTTCCCGCAAGATGGCCCCTTCAACGACACAAAGAATTTGTGGAACTTTTGACATTTGACAGTTCTCAAATTTGGGGAAAAGTAAAAAGAAAACCAAAACACCTAAAAGAACTTGAAAATTCCGACAACTCAATGAAAAAAATTAAATTACTAAGTACAAGGCAAACCAATCGAGTTAAATTGTTTTAAAAATTGGAACTGCATTCGGTGCGGTTACCTCCAAGTTCAATAACTGCTAAAAGATAGGTCCTGCATTTCTGATCCCATCAAAATGAGTCATCATGAGTCCAAAGCAAAATTTCTTACCAGTTCAAATGATCCACCCACATCGGGCTATGTCACCTATCGCATGCAAGAGGAACCGGCAATATTTACGAAACGTAAAATGCTACTCAACATCCCACAAACATACTCGAACATCTCACATTTAACTGTGGCAAGGAATTGGCTCTATTGCATCGTTTCACAGCACGTCCTATTGAAATTTCAACTACCAAAGGCGAATCCTCCAATAGGTAAGTGTAGATAGAATTGTTAAATTCAAGAATTTATTGATTGTGATATGTTTTCATAGAAATTCCATTGGACAAGTTTACTGGTGGCTATTCAATTTCAAAGATTTTTCTTGATCACACGGGCCAGCATTTACTCATCTCCTTGGCATCAAAGACACCAGGTCTTTCACCAGAATTGCTCTACGTTAATGGAAAAGTAAACAAAGTGAAACGAATTGAGAAAGTCAAGGATCATGAAATTACCGCGGTTGGATTTAATCTTTACCATGGCGATGAATCCACAACTGGACCGATTTTACTTGGTACCAGTCGTGGATTAATATTTGAAGTCGAACTCACCCAGGATGGAGATAGATCCTATAGAAAACAGGTAAGTACGTAATATTATGTGTCTACATTCATTCGTCCTTGAAACTCATTTTTTCACATCACATTCGAACTTGAAAAAAACAAAAGCTGCCTTCATACATTCCCCTGTACGGACTGAGGGAACTGGATGGACTGGTAAATGGCTATCTTATCGCTTTTCTGTTCAAAAAACAATAATTCTTCTTGGTTTGCTCTAGTAACACCTAATCATTCACATGCACTGCTTTTTCAAAACCATCAAACTGTTAGCTTTAAAGATTTAATTCACTTTTTCATCTTCGCAGATCTACGACTTGGGTCTTGGACGCACAAAGTACCCAATCAATGGGCTGGAGTTCTTTCGGGTTCCGTACTCTAACAAGTATGTTCTAATTGCTGCAGCACCGGACTGTATTTATGGCTTTCATGAAATTCTACGTCCGGAGGATAAGTTTTCCCTTCAGGCGATTTTCAATACCTACGTTGGTGGCACACGACTTCAACTGACAGAGGAAATAAAGACTGACCTGAAGTACTCTGTGTTGGGATTCCACGTAGAGTCACAATGGCCCACTCGTTACGCTTGGTTGAATGGTAATGGAATTCGTTTCGGAGAATTAAGTAAGGACCCCGCGCAAGAAAATTTCCTCGTCGGCAAAGAAAGTATCCCGTATTCACAAGACCCTAAGCCACTCTCAGTCGAAGAGCGCAAGCAATTGGTTCCGAAAACACTATTACTCACACAATTCCATGCCCTGCTCTTGTACCCTGACCATATTACTGGGGTGTGCATTCTAAATCAGGAAACTATCTATGAGGAGTACTTCAACGAACAGTTGTTGGGCATTGTTAAGGATTCCTTCAATGGTTCCATATATGTGTACACTTCGAAGCAGATATTTCATTACAGAGTCACCCATGAGAAGCGAAATCTTTGGCAGTTGTACCTGCAGAAGGGTCTCTATGACTTGGCAGAGGAAAATGCAGAGAATCTAGCTCAAATGGACATCGTACTGGCACGCAAAGCAGAACTGCTATTCGAACAGAAGGAGTACCTCCGCAGCGCTGATATCTATTCGAACACGCAGATCACATTCGAACAAATTTGCTTAAAATTCCTCTCGCTGGAGGATAAGCGACCTTTGATGACATACGTAAAAAATCGTCTTGAGAAGCTACGCGACGAAGACCTTACACAAATCACAATGTTGGTCGTGTGGCTGGTGGAGCTATATCTTACGGAAATTTCTTGGCCTGGCTTGGATGGTGAGAAGAAACACGATTGGCAAGCAGAATTCGATAGTTTTCTGCAAATGCCACGAGTAGATAAGTGCATCCGAAGCAATAGATCGGTGATATACGACTTGATGGCGTCTCATGGTGACAGCCACAATCTTTCCATATTAGCCGCTGTTAATCATGACTACGAGTCTGTCATCAATCAGCACATTAACCAGCGGAAATTCTCTGAGGCGTTGTCTGTGCTCAAAGTGCAGAAGAGTGCTGATATGTTCTATAAGTACTCACCAGTTCTGATGGAGGAGATTCCACAAGAAACTGTTGCCGTTCTGATGGCACAGGGCAAGAAATTGACTGTAGAACGATTAATGCCAACATTAATCTGTTTGGACAGCCAGAAGCATATTGAGGAGATCATCAAATATTTAGAGTATGCAGTTTATTCCCTGAGCGAGAGAAAGCCAGCTCTACACAACTACTTGCTACGATTGTATGCACAATATAAACCAGAAAAACTTGACAAGTACTTGGACAACGAAGGTGTCGATATAACGCTGGTACACTACGATGTCAAGTACGCACTGCGGGTGTGTTTGGAACACGACGCAAAAACGGCTTGTGTGTTCCTTCAATGTTTACTAGAAATGTGGGAGGCAGCCGTAGAACTGGCACTGACTTTTAATGTCCAGTTAGCAAAAGAGACTGCATCCAAGCCGGGCGATGATGAAACTAGAAGGAAGCTGTGGCTAAGAATTGGTGAGTTATGTACAGGTTGTGATGGATTAGGTGTAAGGTTTGCCTAGCAAAGTGAAATCGTATTGGATGTAAAAATTCAAAAATGTTGACATCATATATCCAGTTATTAGCTAAGTCTTATGTCAAACCATTTTTCTTCCAGCTCAACACGACATTCGCGGAACAAACGATGTGAAGAAAGCGCTGGAGCTCCTTAAAGAATGTGATCTCCTACGAATTGAGGATCTTCTCCCGTTCTTCTCGGATTTTGAGAAGATTGATGACTTCAAAGAAGCGATTTGCTTCGCTTTAAAGGTACCACATGCACTATAACTGTTTCATTGTCTCACTTATACCTTCAACGCATCTAGGAATACAATCAAAAAATTCAAGAACTCCAACACGACATGGAAGAGTCCTCCAAATCGGCTGAACGTGTTCGGAGCGATCTTCAAGGTCTACGCAATCGCTCGGTTCGTATAGCAGCTCAAGAACCGTGTGCTATTTGTGAGGCTTACCTGCTGCTCAAGCCTTTCTTTGTCTTTCCTTGTGGTCACAAACTTCACGGTGATTGTCTAGAGAAACAAATCATTCCAATGCTCAGCTCTGAACAGAGTCGTCGCCTGACCAGTCTGAAACAACAGTTGGAGAACATGTTGACGCACTCGATTGCAATGGCCGATCGTAATAATCAGCAACGTATGTCCCGTGAGAAAGTCAAAGCCGAAATCGAGAATATTCTAGCGTCTGATTGCCTTTACTGTGGTGTGATGATCGATTCAATTGACCAGCCATTCGTCGAAGACTGGGACCAAGTTAATGTTGACTGGGAATAAGTAAGAGAAAACCGTCAATGTCTTAGCCTAACTATTTATTTAACAAATATAAAAAAATAACAATTGTGTCACATATTTCTTGTTAACATGCTTTTCCTTTGTCGTTGTTTCTACTAAATCACAAACTTTACCGCAGAAAATCGTTGTCAAGCGATTTGCATGCGCATTTCGTTACTAATGAACGAAGTTACTGTTGATATTACTGCTGTCTGGATATCACTCCTACACAATAGAGGGATTAAAAGTGCCAGATCTTCAACACCTACATCAGCTACAGCCAATTGAATATGTTGAATTAGTTGTTCAGTTTGGTCTTCAGTTAGATCGTTCTGCAAGATCTCGCCAACAGGACGAAAAGTGCCTACAAACGAAAAAAAAATAAAATAGTAAATAATAGATAAAATGGAATGACTCATCTAAAGAATACTTCTGATCAAAGGTTCATCGCAACAAAGATTCTATTTTTAATCTTATCAACAACTAACAAATAAAACAAAAACACGTAATTTCTTTACACCATCCTGGTGAAAAATTGGATCTTTTACATATTTTACAATTAGCTTACCTGTTGTCATTCTATAAGCTGTGATGCCTCCAATTGTCCCACCAATTGCTAAGCCTGGAGGACCCAGCAATACTCCTCCCGCAAAACACATTGCTCCACAAACGAGTGCACCTTTACCAGATTTCTTCACACAACAACGTATATTAGCGTTATCAGCGACAATAGAAATGGCTTGCATTAACTCCCTATTGTTTATTGGCATGATTAAAGGTGTAGAAGGATATCAAATAAAAAAAAATAACTAGAATAACGAGTATTTACACTGCCTACCACCAAAATTTGATTACTCTTTTGGGGCTTACCCTGTTATAACACTTGGTTGTTATCTTTGACATATGTCATCATTGAATTTATAGTTGATTCACAATGGACACATTATATTTTGTTTGTATCCGCGCGTTCCGAAGAACCAAAAAGCGCTTTTTATAATCAGTTTTAGTTGTGCTTATAGTTCAACCTCCAAAACAATAAAAGTATATGTAAAATGACTTCCTAAACACGACAATAATAGTCATTACATACGGAAACTATTATTTAGAATTCTAAATAAATTCTAGGCATTTTCGAGGTATATTCACTGACAAATTGTTGTTCACTACCTGTTATGTATTGTTAACAATGGGAAATGAACAAATAAACGTAGTAAATGTAATAAAAGTGACATTTTGTCATTTATTCATTTGTTGTATATAAACACCTAAGAGTATGCAATAGGAGTATGTAAGCTTTTTTTTTGCATACACTTAGGCGATGGTGGTTTTTTATATCAACACAATGAACAAATTTGAGACAGGCACCCGCCAGGAAACTAGCAATTACGCTTAGCGGAGTAACGAAGTTGCGTGAGCGGCTAAACCCCGCGGAAAGAGAGTTTAAACCCCTTTAACCCGCGAACCCCTTTAACAGTACACATCTTGCTTTTTCCAATTCCCATTAAACTCTTTTTTGTCCACCCTCAAATTTCCGACTTGTCAAAATATTACCTAACTCACCCACCTACACCTCATTCGCTCTCTTTTTTTGCCCTCGAATTTCCTACTCGTCAAAATATTCCCCACTTCACACATCTACACCTCATTCGCTCTCTTTGTTTTGCCCTCAAATTTCCTACTCGTCAAAATATTCCCCACTTCACCCATCTACACCTCATTCTCTTTCTTCTTTTTTTGCTACCAAATTTCCTACTTGCCAAAATATTCCCCACCTCACCCATTTATACCTCATTCTCCTTTTTTTGCCACCAAACTTCCTACTTGCCAAAATATTCCCCACATCACCCATTTACACCACATTATCTCTTTTTCAACTGATGTGCGAGCGAACAGCTGCATCATCTAATCGATCACCACCCACACCACATGTCGCATCACACACGACAAGGCAGAGAGAAAATATGTATATCACCACACACCCACCCACTTGCTCTCACAAATGTGGTGAAACTTGTCTCAACAGTCCACACACACGGTCGGCATCTACCTCACTCGTGTTGGGGACTTTTTAACCGGGCAGTCGGCTGAGAAGTGGCGCAGTGTGCGGTTGACTTTGGAGATTGGTGGGTACATCTAATTTGAAAAAACAAATGTGCGGGTCTGTCTATAATTGAGTGCCGATAATTCGTTCGTACTTAGTAAGTGCAGTTTTTTTTCGGTGCATGTTCGTGATGGAACACGAAGACAGTCAGTCAATCGGTCGAAAGCTTTTTTTTTGTTTTTTCGGTGCGCGTTCGTGATGGAACACGAAGACAGTCAGTCAATCGGTCGAAGGTTTATTTTTGTTTTTTTTGCCCGGTAAGCGTTCGTGAGGGAACAAGAAGACAGTCAGTCGATCGGTCAGTCAGTCAATCGGTCAAAGTTTTTTTTTCCCCCGGTACGCGGTTGTGATGGATCAAAAAGACAGTCAGTCCATCGTTCAGTCAGTCAATCGGTCGGAAGTTATTTTTTTTTTTTTCGTTGCATGTTCGTGATTGAACACGAAGACGGGCAGTCAATCGGTCGGAAGTTTGTTTTTTTTTTCGGTGCGCGTTCGTGATGGAACACGAAGACAGTCAGTCGATCGGTCAGTCAGTCAATCGGTCAAAGTTTTTTTTTCCCCCGGTACGCGGTTGTGATGGATCAAAAAGACAGTCAGTCCATCGTTCAGTCAGTCAATCGGTCGGAAGTTATTTTTTTTTTTTTCGTTGCATGTTCGTGATTGAACACGAAGACGGGCAGTCAATCGGTCGAAAGGTTTTTTTTTTTCAGTACGCGGTCGTGATGGAACGGTCTAAAGTTTTTTTTTTTTTTTTTAAGGCAGTGGACTTGCGGGCTGAGTGTAAGTTCTCTTCCTGTTGGGTGTGGAGTGCAGCAGCTGATGGATTCTGCAGTCTACAATGAATGTAAGTAACTTCTTGTTTTTTTTTTTTTGTAATCATCTAGTGTTTTCTCCAGGATGCTGATGACTTTAGAACCTTTTACTGCGTCAAGCTGAGAACTCTCGGACTGAGTGTTGGTTCTGTTCCTGTTGGGTGTGGAACTGTGGAGTGAAGCAGCTGATGGATTTACTGCATCAAGCTGAGAAGGTGATGGCTAAGTGTTTGGTAGCATGCCGTCGAAGACCACGTTGATTTGACACTCCGATGCTTCATGCAGTGACTTGCTTGGTCATGGAACTGGTAAGTGGTAAGTCTAACTTATATTTGGGTAGACATTTTGATTGGGGGTTGGGGTGGTTCGACTAGAGGTTGAGGTTGAGGTTTCAGATCTTAGGTTTTAGCTAGGTCGTGTGAGGTGCAAGGATAGGTGAGATGATGGGTAAGGAGCTTTGACTTTGTTGATCATGACGAGCGGTGGATGTGGATGTGGAAAGTTAGAATTTTTTTTTCTTGAGTTCAAGCGGACGAAAGCTGAGCTGCAGTGTTGAAGACAGTCTAGAGTGATGCGTAGCTTTAGGAATAGTTAGGTTCTCCCCACGGACGGTGGGTGAGAAAGGTTTGAGCTCCACGAGTAAGACAGGTGTGTGTAGCATTAGGAATAGTTTGAGCTAGGTCCTCCCCATGGACGGTGGCTGAGAGATGTTTGACCTCTTCAGCTAAGACAGGTGATAGGTGATGCGTGGCCTTAGGAATAGTTAGGTTCTCCCCACGGACGGTGGGTGGGAAAGGTTTGAGCTCCACGAGTTAGACAGGTGTGTAGCATGAGGAGTAGTTTGGTCCTCCCCACGGACAGTGGGTGAGAACAATTTGAGCTCTCAAGGTCAGGCAGGTGATAGGTGATGCATAGCACTAGGAATCGTTTGAGCTAGGTCCTCCCCACGGACGGTGGGTGACTCAGTTTTGACCTCTCCAGCTAAGACAGGTGATAGGTGATGCATAGCTTAATGAATAGTTAGGTTCCCCTACGGACGGTGGGTGAGTGAGGTCAACGTATATATACTTGAGCTAGGTACTAGTTGTCTGTAACTGAATTTACCAACGAAAGTGGCAACGACTTCGAACACAACAACCTCTGGCTGATTGGAAAACGTGATTCCATTTTCTCACATTACCATCAGCTAGTGACTAACAAACATAAGCAGTAGAGCAGAAGCGAAACAAAACGGGTTTCATTCCCGTGAATACTACTGAATGCCATTCCCTGTAGACGAAAGTCAAGACCCCCTCAAAGGCATTGCAGTTATTAAAGCTCTCGCACTTGTGTTCACTAACATGTTCCAGGGCGAGCTCTGTGTTCAAAGTTCCCTGCGTACTCTCGATTATATCGTAAAAACTGCCCAGCTAACATCGCTGGGTGCACAGGTAATGCTGGCAAATGGTTAGAGGCACACAAATCTCCCTGACATAGTCTTCCCCTGCGTTACAGATCTGCTGAGCACATGTGAGTAGCTATCTGACAAAACTCCTACGAAGATTCGCTAGAAGGATAACTCTTTCTAGAACTTAGCTCCAGCTCTTCCATGGCTGCCACTTACACACATACTTACGTATCTACTTACAAACTTGACTGACCTAACTTATATGCCTTTACGGTCTTGAGACATCCAGCGACGATTCTCGAAACTATTCAGCTCTTCTCGAATATTTGTTCTGTAGCGTCGCGCTCGCTTAAGACATAACAAGACATACTCCTGCCACTTTCGATAGGTCTCTAGGAGAAAACCGCGTGTTAGAAATAGAGTAGCTGTAGGGGATAAGGATATCCGAACTAGGTCCTCCCCACGGACGGTGGGTGAGAAATTGTTGAGCTCTTCGAGTTAGACAGGTGTGTAGCATTAGGAATAGTTCGAGCTAGGTGATCCCCTCAAGATTGACCTCTCCGGCTAAGACAGGTGATAGGCGATGCGTAGCTTTAGGAATAGTTAGGTCCTCCCCACGGACGTTGGGTGAGAAAAGTTTGAGCTCTCCGAGTAAGACAGGTGTGTAGCATTAGGAATAGTTTGAGCTAGGTCCTCCCTTCGATTGGTAGGTGAGAGATGTTTGACCTCTCCAGCTAAGACAGGTGGCAGGTGATGCGTAGCTTTAGGAATAGTTATTTTCTCCCCACGGACGGTGGGTTAGAAAGGTTTGAGCTCCACGAATAAGACAGGTGTGTAGCACTAGTAACAGTTCGAGCTAGGTCCTCCCCGCGGGTATTGGTGAGAGATGTTTGACCTCTCCGGCTAAGACAGGTGGTAGGTGATGCGCAGCTTTAAGAACAGTTAGATTCTCCCCACGGACGGTGGGTGAGAGAGGTTTGAGCTCCCCGAGTAAGACAGGTGTGTAGCATTAGGAATAGTTAGGTTCTCCCCACGGACGGTGGGTGAGAAATTGTTGAGCTCTCCGAGTAAGACAGGTGTGTAGCATTAGGAATAGTTCGAGCTAGGTCCTCCCTTCGAGTGTTAGGAGAGAGATGTTTGACCTCTCCAACTAAGACAGGTGGCAGGTGATGTGTAGCTTTAGGAATAGTTAGGTCCTCCCCACGGACGGTGGGTGAGAAATTGTTGAGCTCTACGAGTAAGACAGGTGTGTAGCATTAATAATAGTTTGAGCGAGCTCCTCCCCTGGAGTGGTAGGTGAGAAATGTTTGAGCTCTCCGATTAAGAAAATTGGTAGGTGTCTTTGCCCTATTTCCCCACGGTACCCCCGTCTTAGCATTTCATCAATTGGGGACGAGCAGCATCAAGTGCTCACAATCTTATTGGGCCTTCTTCACTTTGTCGCCATTCTCGACTCACAACGTTCCATGTCGCCTGCGATTGGGCCATACATCATGCTAAGTTTTCGGGGGTAAGTATTTCCCCAAGATCATTTCTCAACTTTTCTCTCTCGGTTTCAAATCTTGGACAGTGGAAGAACACATGCCCCACATCCTCCTAAACTTCAATGCAATACGGACAATACGGAGAGCTGTCGTGCTTAAATCTGTATAGATACGCGCTTGTTATGTAAAAGTCCAATTCGCCATACTTGCGGCTTGTCCATATCTCAATAAGTGGTATAAGACGATAGGTACATCGGCCTTTACTCGTTACGTTCCATCGCTGCTGCCTTGCACCATGCTGTTTGCTCTCTCTGATGAGTTTACCTCTCTGCCGGTTGACCCCAGTATTTTCAAGGGCCTCCAAGATGTACTTCCAGTTCCCAGTGTTGAATGCGTTCACTACGTCCAGCGTGATTACAGCACAGTACCGTTTAGCACCACCTGTCCACCTTCTGCCTTCCGTGGCTTTTTTCGCTGTGTCCACGACTAGTCGGATTGCATCTATCGTTGACCGTGACCTTCGGAAACCGTATTGATATTCTGCCAATCCTCCTGAATTTTTAATGGCTGCTTCCAATCTGGGGCCAAATCGTTTCTTCCGTGATCGTATAACCGTCATGTAAAAACGAGCATTACAACGCAGAAGTGATCATTTTGTATGTAAAAATGCTCGTTTTTACTTGATGAGTTATACGATCACGGAAGAGACGACTTGGCCCCTGTTGGTGATGATACGTTCCAGAAATTTTCCAGCCGTATCCAGCATATAAAGCAGGCGAAACAACGACGAATTACCATCAGCATTGTTTCCTTTTGGGTATAAGTTCAAGATTTTGTTACTTCCACCGTGCTGGGAACACATCTTCAATCAAACATGTGCTGTAAATATTCGCAAACATGTCCAGTCGGGTCCTTATTGCTGTTTTAAGGGCTATATTGGGTATGCCATCTCGTCCAGGTGCTTTTTTGTCTCCAAATCTGTTAGTGGCTGATAATACTTCTTCTATAGTAACTACAGGAAATGGGTGTGCGTCTTCTGATAGTTAGTCCTCCAGTGGGGTTTCCCGTTGTATTGGGAACAACTCCCTGATGATTTTTTCAAGTAACCTTGGGCAGGTGGGAGCTATCGGTCTAAAGCCTACAGACGGTGAGTGTGTAAGTTTTGAGCTCTCCGAGTAAGACAGGTGAGAGGTGATTCGTAGCATAAGAAATAGTTCGAGCTAGATCCTCCCCGCGGACAGTGGGTGAGAAAGTTTTGAACTCTATGTATTTATACCTCCAGAAAAAAAAAAAACGATAGCTCCTATGTTGTTTCTGAATTTCTTCGAGTGAGTGCCTTTCTAACTACGAAGGGTAATAAAATACCTTCTTATACCCGGTCCGATAGACTAGACTCTGGGCAACGACAATAGTAGAAGTGTGCTTATACCGTGAAAGTAAGTATCCTGACTTGACAGAATTCAGGACTGATCTGCACTTCTACCGACAAAGACAAACCTCCGAGAGTGTAATCTGCGATTCGGAGTTCAATCGCGTGGAAAATATAACACGCACAGAATGGATGGTTGCGAGAAGCTAGGCCCTGGCTCCCTTTGAGCTATCGCGCCAAATATTTATATTTATAGTGATCTGCGTGGTGTTAGGTTAGTTTAGGTATGTGAGCTGGCGAAGAGGAATTCCTCTGCGCCACACTCAGGTCTCTAAGACCCATTGTGCTACCCATAGGGGGAAATCTTACCCTTAAACATTACCCGCATAAAAAGTGTAATAGTAACTACTTACGCAGTTCAGATCGTTCACCGGTTTATCAGACAGTTCCTCGAGATCCCGGAAGGAATGTCGCCCGATGAATTTGTATCTTAGATGGTACAGGCCGGGGCAGTGGCAGAAGAAGTGGGTTGTATCCTCATGGACTTCCTCGTCTCCGCAGCCTCTACACAGGTCTTCTGCCGTGATACGGAGTTTCTTCATGTGGTACCGTAGAGTGTTATGACCCGAAATCACATCTACAAGGGTGGAGATGGATTTTCTATCTTCAATGAGCATGGTGTTAGACGCATGAGAATTCATCTTGTCTCCTAGAACAGACGAAGAATACTAGGAATGAGTGCGAAAATCTAAATTATGTCATCTTCAATAGTACGGACATAAACTTTTCAGCTAAAAGTATTGGTATTGGTATCCCAAAACTCAAATTTGAAAACTGGTAAAAATGGGCATGGAATCAGAGAAGTTATGATATCTTAGTCAAAGATTCCCCATAGTTAAGGATCCGATTGAATTTATGTAAGATTAAGAAATCCTAACTTCCATCGATGTATGTAGGTCTTGCACCCAGCCCAGAGACAGTCAGCAGAGCTACTAATTGATTGTCGAACAACAAGTCCGCGGGCTCCGAAGAATAACTCCTCAGGGTATTCAAAACTTATAGCGATATTAGGTTAAAGAGAATGCACCAGATCATTGCAACACGAAACACGAAAGCGTGTCCGACGAATGAAATATCAACTCTATCAACAAATCGACGATAGACCGTCACACTGCGGTGTTAGTTAAGACTCTGAACCTTCAAGATTGCTTACCTTATAAGTAAGTAAATTAGTTTACGAATTCGATAGAACGTCACACTACGGCGTTAGTTAAGACTCTGACCCTCCAAGGTTTGCTAACCTAAAAAGTAAGTAAATTAGTTTACGAATTCGATAGAACGTCACACTACGGCGTTAGTTAAGACTCTGACCCTCCAAGGTTTGCTAACCTTATAAGTAAGTAAGTTAGTTTAGGAAATTCGTTAATTTTACACAGAAGTCAGAAAACCGTTAAGCGTTTTCATTTCTGTTTCAACTCTACTGTAACGATACAAAAACTTTAAAAAAAAAACGAATTCCCTATTGTGAATCAATCTTGTGGAACGTATTCCACCTAAACCAAATAATCCAATTTGACACTTGACAGTTGGAAAGGCCAACCACTTTTTTTTCCTATCCCGGGTATTAATGCACTACATCCAACAACAAATCAATTTTCAAAGAAAAATAAAAGTGTTTTGATAGGAAAAAAAATAATATCCAATAAAATCATTTCCCAATACCGTTGTTGTTTACATAAATCCAATTAATTCGTTTAACAAACACAAAAAGTTTCCTCAATCGTTCGCATAATCCAAAGAAAATGTAAAATTTTCATTTTTAATTGGAAATTTTGTGGTGCGACATTTTTATATTTTCTTTTTTTTTTTGCGTCGTCGTTCGAGAAAAACGTAAATTTAGTCGAAAAGAAAATAAAGCAAAGGTATTCCGCGTAATCCAAAATAAATTGAAGTCTAGAAATTCTCGAAATTCCGGAGCAAATCTATAAATAAGCAAAGGATCAGTCAAAGTCGAAGAAGTACAGATCTGCTGAGTAACAACATGGTCGAACCCATTTTTGATTATCAATTTCGTTTGATTCTGATCGGCGATAGCACAGTCGGAAAAAGTTCATTGCTGAAGTTTTTCACAGATGGGAAATTCGCTGAGGTGAGGAATTTATACATATATATGTACCTACATAGAGTTTCCTTTTCAATTTAAAGTCTAGTGAAAATATGGGGAAAGATAAACTCTCTCCGCACCTGTACTGCAGGGCATTTCATTGATTTGTTTTGGTTTTGTTTTTCTTTTTTTTTTCTCTTTTATCTTTCAATTTCCAAACAAAAACAAAAGCCAAGCTTATATAATTTCCAAAATAAATGCATAACGTAAACGTAGAAGAAGAAAAAAGTAACGAGATCGGACTTTGTAGCTGATAACGCACTTCGCTTTGTGTTGTTTTTCCTATTGCGATGTGGTTCACAAAACAATTTGTAAACAAATGACACAATGCAACTGCATTGTCGGAATAAATTATTAATTTTGCCCCAATTTGTGAAACATTTGGAATGAAACATGATTCATGTACATAAATAATCGGTTGTCAACACTGGGCGTTGTATGCACTCAATTGTGAGATGAATGTATGTATACCCAGTAGCATTAAGAAATGATAATAAATCGTTAGGAGTATGAGTATGTTGCGTAATGCATATTAAATTTTGGAAAAATTATCAAAATCAAATCTGTTCACCCGCCAAAATCTATAGATAAAAACATTTAGCGTCCTTCATCCAATATCTTGCACAACGTGACAACAGATATATCTGTGGCTACAAGGAAAAACAGCATAAGTCACACACAACACAATACGACTTATGTTGTTTTTCCTTGTGACCACAGATATACTTTCGATCTAAATAACAACCCGGCTAGCTTCAGAGGAACTAATTACAAACTCCCTAGAGCAGGTACTTGTCAATGCAAAGCATGCATTCAGTATCCTAAATGTATCATCGTATTGAGATATAGACAGCTCCATTCAGAGCTGCACGAAAAAAGTGGTTCTACATGTCATTTTAAACTTTGGGATCTAGCTAAAGACCAGATTATATCTTATATTGGGCGCCTTTTGAGGTTCATTTATCACAGCTATGCAGCTTATTACGTCTGACAACACACGAGTGTTTTATACTAACAGTTGAAGCCAGAGGAAAACTGAGGTCTACTTAGCAATATGATAGCCTTATATCACTCATCTTCTTCATTTTTTCAGCTCTCCGATCCGACTGTTGGTGTTGACTTTTTCGCTCGTTTGATTGAAATGAAAGATGGAACACAAATTAAACTTCAGCTCTGGGACACAGCCGGTCAAGAGCGCTTTCGGTCAATTACGAAATCCTACTATCGCAATTCGGTTGGAGTACTGCTAGTCTATGACATCACAAATCATGCCAGCTTCGAACATATTCCCCTATGGATGATGGAAGCACAGCGACACATCGAGCCGCATCGACCAGTATTCGCTTTGGTCGGCTGTAAACTTGATCTAGTAAATGCCGGAAGTCATCGTGAGGTAAGCACAGAAGAGGCTCAAGCATTTGCCAAGCAACATGGTCTGCATTTTGTCGAAACCTCTGCACGTAGTGGTGTCAATGTTGAGGAAGCATTTCGCATGGTCACACAGGAAGTATACTCACGCATCCGTTCAGGCGAGTATAAAGTAGAAGACGGTTGGGATGGCATAAAGACCGGTTTTGCCCGACCCAGTAGTTTGGACTTCAACTTGGTAGTGGCGGAGCCTGAAAAGTCTTCGTGTTGTTGATATGTTTCGTAGGTTATTTATTGCAAAAAAGAAAACAAGTTTTACTAAAAAGATTATTAAACAAAAAGAAAAGTACTGCGAATAATTCTTTTTATATTGAAATTGTTACTGTCAATTGTTTTGCTGTGGGGTTTGAATCACCTGATTTGGTCCTTATTTTAATTGGCATGGTTTTTTTTTTTTTCAACGATTGAAATTCGGAAGAAATATTAGATAAAAACGAAAAGAGAATTTTTAGTTAATGGTTTTATCGTTTTTTATTTTTGTCCCCTCAATCATCACTGAATTGACTTCACTTCAAGAGGCAAAACCGACCATTTACAGTTCAAAAATCGAAGTCGTTTCTTCGTAGTATCTTATTTAATTTTTTATTGTAGCTTGTTAGTCCACAACCGAGAGTTCATAGTAAGAAAATAGTTAAGACTCTGAAATTAGTTTGTGTGCTGTTTATTTGTACATATTCACAACAGGATATTTCATAACATTAAAAGTAACAATATTTTTATTATCTTATTGGTTTATTAAAATATTTGTAATATATAAACAAATTCAAAATGAAATATGTGTGTTTTACTGTTGAATTTATTCTTCAATGGCAGTACCATGATTTACCATTTGTGCTAAATGGAGGCTTTTAATTTTTTGATTAACTGAGTGGGGAATTTATAATCGAACGAGCCAAGTCAGACCACAATGAAGTAGAAGATATAGCGGAGGGTGAGCGTCAGAGCACAAAAAAAAAATATAACTTCGTCTTCAATGGCCCACTTATATTGTGTCGCAGGGGTAGGATGCTCAGTTGAACTCGTCATCGGCCATCGAATCAATTTTACCAGGAAGAATATCCCGACTGGTCCAGGAAGGGTTTAGTCCACCCAATCTCGACTTGTGTCTACCAGGAGGTTGCCTGGCGTGTTCTTAGAAACTGGTTTGGCGGCATGTGCACTATGTGAGTAAAACATTAGAGCATAGATCGTTCCGTTCGGGGAATCGGCTGCTAAACATACAGTTTCTCACGTATTTTGATATTTCTTACTTTATCATGCTTGAGCTTTAGGAATCACCATGAAGGAGTTTAATTCGATAGCTCGTTTCCACGAACATAAGTATAAAGATTTCAAGATGTCAAGCTATAAATACTTCTTCCATCATTAGGGGCACTACACCGAACGGAATAATTTGTTTTTTTGTACTTGAATCTTTCGCGTATTTCTGTTTTCAAAACAATCGTAGTGAAAGTGCTAGTACGCCTCTACGAAAAATGCCGATCCGATTTCGTAATTTTAAAGTGTCAACACTGGTCAAAGCATTTGTATGACACTTTGCCGTTCTATCACTTTTCTGACTGCCAGGCCAACAGAAAATACTTTATTTCCAATTAGAACCGTTTATCCGGGGTAAGACACTTGCAAACAAATCGTTTATTCTTTTTATGGAATTTAATGTCAAAATTCTGTACGGCGTCTCCACGAGCCATAATTCATGGCATAACTCATGGCTTGCTTGGAAAAAAGTAAATGGAGATCATCAAAGGCAAGCCATATCGCTCATCTTGCCATCTATGTCTCGATTTTCGGTTTGCCATCGATGGCTTGCCATGAACTATCAGTTTCGCTGAAAATTTTCACTTTCGTTTAACTTTTCAAGCGGAAAGGTTCTGATTTTTTGGTGCAAGCAAACATTTTTGAATCAAATTTTCTCCATTTTCCCATAGAATATCTTGTAGCAGATGCACTTCAGAATTTATGAATTCGTTTTTTTATTTTTTATTTTTTTAAATTCTTCAACATTTTAAGTGCTGCAATGCACTTTATATAGTCCGGCCTCGACATCTCCCTAGCACGAACTGAGCCTGAGCGGAAATGAAATGGCAAGACATGAAATGCCCACATGGCAAGACATGACAGTTCATTTGCCAGCTGCTATGTGTGCAGTAAGCCATGAATCATGGCTCGTAGAGACGCCGTAGAATTTTTGCTGACACATTGTAATTCGCACACACACACATTTTATTTGCATGGAAAACATTTATGGCATGTGGAAACAATTTTAGTCATAGCATTCACATGTTTTAACTGGCGAGTCAGCATGAACCGACTTCTCTACAATTGCTATCTTGATTCCTCATATCGTATCTCGTTGACTTGTTTTTGTAATCGAAATCATAAAGAAAAATATAGGACCGTTGTTTAGATCACCGGCGTTGCCCAGTACTGATTGTTATTAAAATAATCACTGTCATCTTAATATCCCTGTTGGCATAGCTCAGTTATAATTTCTAATTGTTTTATACAAAACTCACGTCGCTCGCTGACTCCGTCCACCCTATCGAACTTCGAACAGGCTCTTTACGTTCAGACGGAAAGATGGGTAAACAATAATATACTTTTGATTTTTGTTCTTTTTAGAGATGCATTCAAATTTCAAATTAGTGTTTACAGGAAAAGAGAAAGTTAAATGCAGGTATCAATTGCAAACAATCACCCCTATTCCGTAAGGTGTTAACGACAAAATAAAATACGACACTGCGAAATCGGTATTACGATTGGCGTTTTTATGTCGTTGAACACCTTGTGGAACCCATTACTTTATGACAAAACGTCATGTGAGAAACCTCACTCGTAAGGCGTTCAACGCTACAAAAACGACAAAAAATCGACGGTATCTGTCGTGGATGAATTCGTGATCGCCAGAAGTACAAATCGACTGAAAATGTAACTTTTCTTAATTTTTTTGTTTTTAAAGCAACTAGATTAGATTATTTTGATTTGGAGGTTCAAAATATGAAACCAAAAGCAATTAAAAGGTCTATTCGAGCTAATGGAAAAACTATTTCATTGGCAAAGAATTTTTTGTATTTACTTATGTTCGTCTACGGAATTTATTTCAACAGAAACTGTTTCCTGCCACTCACCTGAACGCAGAAAAATGTTTTGTAAACGCGCATGAATTTGACGTAATCTATTTATGTGGTGTTTCTTGTCTGCATCGATTGAATTTAGTTTCGTTTCTCTGGATTAAAGTGATCAATTATCCGATTGTTAAATAAAATAGTTTACCTCCAGACCATCAGTTGTCAATACAGAGTTCGTGTGAATTAATTTGAAAATTAGTGCAAAAGAAAGCCAGAGCCAACACACTTCACACGTCCTTTGAAGAGCCTCATTGCTCCGAAAACATAATATCGATTTTTGTTTTTTGAATAACTACGAAGGAAAATCTACAAAACAGAAAACTTAATCAAAAATCAAATAAGAAATTGCAATAATGTCATATGTGAGTACAACCTTCTGGCCTGAGTCATGCTGATAATGACACATTTTGCATATTATTTATAATTATAGCGACTGAAAGCAACCAAGTGTCCTACAGACGAATTATCGCTGACAAATAAAGCCATAGTGAATATTAATGATTTTCCTGATGAAATCAAGTAAGTGGAAAAGATGTTACAAATGAAGTCATTTAAATTGCATTATGTATATTCTTTTCTTTCGTAGATATGCAGACATATCGACTGGACCGGGGCAACATTTTATTTTTGCACTTGAGAAGACCTCAGAGGTGTCCAGAGGTCATGTTGGCTTCTCGCTGGTTCAGCGAAAATGGGCAACCTTGTCAATTAATCAAGATATCGACGTACGCCCATATCGATTCGATGTCAATGCGGATGTTATCTGCACTGTGGTTCTCGAAACGGACTTTTTACAAAAGAAAACGTAAGCGTAGACTTGAGATGCTGTATTGATTTTTTGTTTTTACATAATGTGTCTGCAATATTTATTTAGAACATCTCAAGAACCATATGATTCCGATCAAATGGCTAAGGAATTTCTACTACAATTCGCTGGACTGGCTTTAACAGTGGGACAGACATTGGTTTTTAATTTTCAAGAAAAAAAATTGCTTGGACTTGCCGTGAAAACTTTAGAAGGTATATACGTTGTAAATTGTATTAATGTTGAGGATAAGTATATGCGAAGTAATGCCATTTCAGCTGTGGACTCAAGTGCGCTTAAGGAGAATAAAGAAATGGCAACCAAGCAGGTCCGATTTGGACGTTTGCTTGGCAATACAGTGGTGCAATTTGAAAAAGCAGAAAATTCTTCATTGAACTTGGTTGGAAAGGCTAAAGGGTAAGTTGCTATTAGAGCTGAACAATGCACCATTTCACTTAATACACTCGTAGAGAATAATTTTGAAAGACTATCTTAAGGAATAGCTACTTTGCATCAATGCAAAATTTTTATTCTACTTAGTAGATAAAACTACTGCTGCTAGTTGAAGTTAAGGTTTAGACCTAAAAAAGACGAATGATCCATTCACAAAAGACATAACTCTCGCAGAAAGTTGATTGAGGTCGCTTTCCACTTGCGCACTACCTGATCAGCGGTCTTCTACTGCCCCGACCTTCCGAGATGAATTTAAAGACAATTCGGTAGAGTAGAGCATCTGCTCTGTTAGTCCCAATATCTGGACACCTCTGAGATTGATGTATGTCGTTGTATGTCTCACTCACTGTATATGCAAGGATTTTTCTCTCGAAATCAACGGGGGCAACCCCATCTACTCTTGACAGAGTTCATGCTTTCGGGCAGATCTGGGATGATCAGATGATTCTATAGATCAACACTCACAAAATATCAATCGAGAACACCTCTATACTCAAGACTTAACTTTCTATTTTCCAGAAAAATTGTCCGCCAGTCGATCATCAACCCAGATTGGGATTTCGGTAAAATGGGAATTGGTGGTCTTGACAAAGAGTTCAATGCGATCTTTCGTCGTGCGTTTGCCTCTCGAGTTTTCCCTCCTGAATTGGTGGAGCAGCTGGGCTGCAAGCACGTGAAAGGAATTCTTCTCTATGGTCCACCAGGAACAGGTAAAACGTTGATGGCACGGCAAATTGGAAACATGCTAAATGCTCGTGAGCCAAAAATTGTTAATGGTCCACAAATTTTGGACAAGTATGTTGGTGAATCCGAAGCAAATATTCGTCGATTGTTTGCTGATGCCGAGGAAGAAGAAAAGAGGGTAAGCTTTTGCAATAGTTCTCGGAATAAGATTGACAATGTAATCGATTTACTGTGCTTTGCAGCTGGGACCAAACAGTGGTCTTCACATAATCATCTTTGATGAAATCGATGCTATTTGTAAGGCTCGTGGTTCTGTAGCTGGAAACAGCGGCGTTCATGATACCGTAGTCAATCAGTTGCTAGCCAAGATTGATGGTGTTGAACAACTTAATAATATTCTGGTTATTGGTATGACAAATCGTCGTGACATGATTGATGAAGCTCTTCTTCGACCTGGTCGATTAGAGGTGCAAATGGAAATCAGTCTACCAAATGAAGAAGGTCGAGTACAGATTCTTAGTATTCATACAAAGCGAATGAGGGAGTTTAAGAAAATTGCTCCTGATGTGGATTGTAAGGTAAGTTTCCAGTGAGTGATTTAAGGACGATTAATTTAACTATTTCTTTATGTTTTTTTAGGAAATTGCCGGCTTAACAAAGAACTTTAGTGGTGCTGAACTGGAAGGGTTAGTACGTGCAGCGCAATCAACAGCAATGAATCGACTAATTAAAGCCGCTTCAAAGGTTGAAGTAGATCCCGAGGCTATGGAGAAGTTAATGGTTAATCGAGGAGATTTCTTGCATGCACTAGAGAATGATATCAAACCGGTAGGATGGCTATCTCTTTCTTTGTTTTAATAAACATTTATAACCCTAATGATTTCAGGCGTTTGGCACAGCTCAAGAGATTCTCGACAATATGCTGTCACGTGGCATAATCAACTGGGGTACTCCTGTATCGAATCTCCTCGAAGACGGTATGCTATATGTTCAACAAGCTAAGGCGACAGAGAGCTCCGGATTGGTCTCAGTACTTATTGAAGGTTCACCCAACTCGGGAAAAACTGCTCTGGCTGCCAAGTTGGCAAAAATGTCCGATTTTCCATTTGTAAAAGTTTGCTCACCCGAAGATATGGTTGGATTCACTGAATCTGCAAAATGTCTTCACATTCGAAAGGTAAGTCAGATTCAAATTTATAAGTAAACCTGGATTAATGTGGCCCTGTTTAGATCTTCGATGATGCTTATCGTTCAACACTTAGCTGTATTGTGGTTGACAATGTTGAACGGCTATTAGATTATGGTCCAATCGGACCACGGTATTCCAATCTAACACTGCAAGCTTTGTTGGTCTTATTGAAAAAACAACCACCCAAAGGTCGTAAATTGCTTATTTTGTGCACTAGCAGCAGACGGTGAGTTATACAACTATAATCTACTTAAACTCTCCTATTTATGATGCGTTTTGTAAACAGGCAAGTTCTGGAAGACATGGAAATGCTTTCTGCATTCACATCGATTCTGCATGTACCCAATTTATCTCATCCCGATCATGTTTCCGCTGTTCTCGAAGATGTCGATCTCTTCAACAAAGGTGAACTGCAAGGAATTGGAAAGAAAATGAACGGAAAGAGGTAAGTTATTTGTGCAAAATGGCATCAGACAAACTGTTTGCTTGAAATCTAATTTTACTCTCAGAGTATTCATTGGTATCAAAAAACTACTCGGTCTCATCGATATGGCTCGTCAAACCGAACAACAATATCGTGCAATCAAATTCCTCTCAAAGATGGAAGAAGAGGGAGGTCTCGACATGAAGTAACTACTCGGGAAAGATCTTAATATGTCCGTTGTTGTGCTTAACGACATTTTCTAAAAATAAAAAGAAAAAAGTTCACGAAAAATATCTCAAGATCTCAAGTCAATATAAACATTTTAAAAGTATCATATTATTATTATATTCTAAAGCAAAAAACTTAAATCTTTAGATGCATGTATACAAAAATATAAGTATTTACTTGTTCCTATTTGTGAACACAGGAAAGTTGTAACAGTTCAAAACAGATTTACAAAATGTATCGTTTTCTTTCCTTTCGTTTATTTTTTCTTTAAAGGAAATTTTGTTTATACAAGTAAAACAAAATGTTAAGCATAACTTGTGGGTGTATGTGTGTTAATAGGGCGCAAAGTGAAACTTAAATTACGGATAAAGTAAATTTTCTTTCAAAAGAGAACGATTTTGCTTATGCAATGATTATGTGAATTTGAAATATTTGTTTATAACTCTATCTAAACTAAAAGTTGTTGTGGAGGAGAACAGAATTAAGAAACATTGTCACACTTGTCATCCTCATTTCCAAGTGAAGATAACTGGTATTCATGTTGTTTTATAAAGTACAATTATGATGTAGTCCGTTTAACCGTCTTAAAGGCATTTTCTGTGGATGACCAGCAAAGAAGCGGACATTACTTTCCTGATCAGTGTGTTCATGGCATTTTGTCACAATAAAAGAAATGAAAGTCATTCGTGCGTTGGAATGCTTAGCGAGCTGACACGTATTCAAGCGTTCAACGATTTTTGCAGTACCACCTCTCGGCAGGCAATGACAAACCTCCGAGAGTATAATCTGTTATGAAAAAACTACTCAATCCGCCGTTCGAATTCAGAAATAAAAACTGTCGATCGCTTCCATTCATGCGAAAAATATAACACGCACCAGATGAATGGTTGCGAGGTCTTATATGGACTGTCGCGCCAAATATTTACATGGATGTCCTGACATGATCTCACTTCATTGATATAATTGGTGTCGAAAATTAATGGCTAAAAATTGTGAACCGATTTTTAGATTCTAGTTTATTTTACTAAACAAAATTCGAACTATAGACAGTAATTACAAGACCGATTGTCTACCATTTTTGGTGTTTGCCAAACTATGCATTGCTTGCATAGAAAATAACTTTTCGGTTTTACGAATCACAACTTTGTAAAACAACCAATCGTGTCTGGGGGGCTCCTTCTAGACCAAAAGAAATCAAAAACGTAGTTACACCTTTAGCTCATTTGTCTTGATTTTCAATGAGCTTTCATGATGCATTCGAAACTGGCAATCTTTATGATGTTTCTAAAATATGTTCTTCTCTAGTTAAACTCTCCTTTTGTTTGATTTCAGTTCATTTTCTTTTCAATTCTCTTCTGCCCTACTTAAAACATTCCACTTCTTAAGAATCAACTATCAACAACTCTATCTGTTGTGAATATTTATTTCTTATTTATTTTAATTCCTTTCAAGTCTTTCCTTCAATCCTTCCAACCTAAAATATATAGCTATTGTTGTAAGTTATATAAAATGTATTAATAATTTTTATTAAATATTTGCTTAATATGTAGTATTAGGTAAATATGAATTATAAATTTAATAAAAAAAAGAGAAAGATAACCTGTATACTAGGTGATGTTGCAAAGAAAAAAAAAATCAATTACTAATTGGTAAGGTATAATTTTTACTGTTTTTTAGTTTATGATTTAGAAAAAAAAAACAAAAGAGAAAAACTAAAACTTAGTAAATTATCATCGAAAAATTCCCCACCAAAAACTATTCTTTTAAGATACCTAATCGTAAAAGAATTCTAAACTCCGATCTTTTGCCGATTGGAATACTACATTCTACAAAATTACGTAGTACAACAATGCTGGAGTGAGCTCCTTTGTGGCGTAGTCTAATTCGGTTCGTAGAATAAAACGAATTTGCTGACGTACTAGCCAGGACTCCTCATTACGTAAGACGATATCGTTTCGGTGATAGTTTTGCTTCATGTACCTAATGAAAAACTTATATTGTTGTCTTAACTCTATTAACTTTTTGCAAAGAAAAGAAAATTGTACTACATGACCCTTACTCTGTATTGCGATTTAAAGTTCGGATCGTTCGAAAGCGGACATTTTTTATGCATTTTATGAATTGCGTTTCATAAAAAATTTGTCCATACAAAATTTGCGCTTTCGAACTATCCGAACTTTAGAATCACAACACAGAGTAGGGGCCCTGGAGTAACAAAGATACGTGAAGCATCGACTAGATCATAATCGTCTTAAAAGTTAAGTGATTAGAGCCGAGGAGGGATGTAACACTTCCCAAAAAGTCCACCTTTCGCTGTGCGCTGTTGATAAATAGGTTAACCTTTGACAACCCTAGGCTAGTTTCCCAGTAACATAAATAGTAAATACGGCTTTCTGGAGGAATTTCACAAAAGAAATGTTCGGCTTAGATCCTTGGAATAATGGTGTGAAAATTTTATGTAACTGTATTTCAAACTTTGATACAGAAATAAACATAATTGAATAATTTAAACGGATTATGTACTTTAACGATTAATTTCTTATTTTTAATTAGACGTGTGTAGATAACCAGTGAAAAGTTTTAAAAATCTCGAATACAAAAAGAAAATTTTTAAAAATTTAAAATTATTAAAATAAATATAAAGACAAGGAATTAAAAACAAAGAACACAATTGAAGTTGTTAATGCATTATATTAGCCGAAGTAAGAACATGTTGTTATTTATTCTAAATTAATCCAAACTACAGATATTATATGAATTATAAATAACCGCTAAAATAACTCAATTTAAAGTGCAATTGTGTTTTATTTTACGTCCTACGGCTTACATGTTGTAATCTCAGTGTTAACAAACAGGATTCTCCAAGCAGCATGCACACACTTAAGCTCCAACGTATTCCAGATGGCAGGGAGAAGGTGGAGGTGTCTTCTCCAAGGGGCATTGGGACATTCAAGGTTACTGCATTGAACAGGGTACAACTCTATTGATTCCGCCGGAAAAGAGGAATCTAAATATGCTTCTCGCCACTTGCATGTTGCAACTCAAAAGAAACGCAATCGACCTTACCAAACAGATTTGACCTTAACTGGATGGATCTTATCAGAAAGAAAAGTACCATAGTGTGTGTTATATCGGGGCACTGCACTATTGTTAGGCACACCACTAGACTGAGCCTGCTCTACAATTACTTTTGTATCATAGACGGAAGAGACGATTCTCCACCTTGTATGCACGTGCCCAATAATCTCAGCTTGAAGAAGAGCCTACTTCTGTGTGTTCGGAAAGGTTCTCTACTGCCCTTGGCTCTAAAGTTGCTCTTCAGAATCCTATTGTGCCTTAAAAGCTTACTTTGGAGCCAGCTTTTTTCACAATCTCAATAGCAGCCTCCAGCGCTTCATAGCAAGCACCGTTGCATGCTGATTCTTCGAGTAGTTTTTTCTGGGGGAAACCACAGATCCATGTGGTATCACAAAGGACCTTCTCTAGTCTCAGTGTGACTGCATCAAACGCAGTCTGCCACTCTAACCTAACCTGACAATAACTTTCCACAGCCAGTTTGTCCCAAATAAAGTGCTCGCCAGACGAACTTCTAAGTTAATCGGCTGAACAATATAACACTTGATATTCTACAGTAATAATTAGGCGTCGCTCCCTCTAAATAAACTGTCGACCAACGCTGTGGAGGCTTAATCCTCGAAATATCAGGCGTATTAGGATTTTTTTTTCTATATTTAGCATAAATTCCTATTAAATTAACAACATTGTACAGACACAATGAGCTCATACAGAAACATAGAACAGTTAGCGCCGCAATAGTGCGGGTTGTCGGCGGACCCTGACGACCAGCACTCGTGCCATCCTTTCGGAGGTCAACCTTTTGGCCTTGGGTTGTTGATTTTGCCCTCTAATGCCCCTGTTGTCATGCTGTTATTTGGGATTCTGCGTTCGTGATCTCTCCGCGGTCTTCTGCTTCTATTACGATTCTGTGATCTTAAAATACTCCTAGTGCGTCGAATCAGTCATCATATATTCCACGTGTGTAACCGATTCAGTCTGTTTTGAATTGGCTTCAAAAGAGAAAAAAAAAAAACTCTGGTGGTCCCTTGAGGCAAAGCTCACAAAATCAATAGATTCCAGTTTTAGACCAGCATCAATCACATCGTTTATAAATGCTACACCATAAGATTTAATATACCAAATTATTAGTTGTTTGACATAATATGATATTATTTATTAATAGAATATTCAAAACATAAAAAAAAAAAAACTATAACTTCACCCCTAGTAGGTCGCTATAAAATGCTTAAATGCTGAAAATTTAGTTTTCCGTTGGCTTAAACCACTTAGGCGCATCATTGGAATTTCGATCGGCTGCACTGGATTGTCTGAAATAATCATTCCTAGGTCTTTTTGGTATGGCACCAGTTGAGGGCCCAGGAGCATTTGAGCTCATACTGCTGTTGTCATTGTCATTATCGTCTACAACCGTAGCTCGAATCATTCTTAAAAAATAAAAATTATAATTTTCAGTACAACTACAAAACGAAAGAATATTTAGACCTACCGCGATTTGGATGCCAAGTGAAAAGCACCTTCTGGCGAGGTGAGTTTCATAAGATATTGTTTCTTCAGATAGGGCAACATAGATGGTAACGCATCATGCTCATTGACACCAAAGTGTAATACAACTGTTGGTACAAAATCCGCCTCAAGAAGGGTCTTGTCCAGAGGCATTACAACTTTTGGTGGGATAGTAACTGAAACAAACGAATTGTGGACTGGGAGATAATTTAAATTATTAACTTACACAAATGAAAGTCCAGATCATCATTTGTTACGAAAGACCGCACGAAACTCACAATATCGTTGGTTTTATCAGTTGGTTTGAAAATTCCTTGCAGGACATGCCTGTCGGGGAACTGTATTCGTATAATGCAATTTTTATAATGTGCAAGTTTTCTGAGTAGATTCTTATTTTCCTCCAGTTCACGTAGTTGAGCCGTTAGAAGAGGAGAATCTTCAGTCCCCTCTGACACTCTTTTCAGATCGCGTAGCACCAATTTTAAGTCGTTAACGGTTAGGTCAAAAAAGGAATCTGGCAGGTCTTCCATCTGTTTCTGAGTGCAGTCCAAAGAGTAGATAACTGCATTTCGATCTCCTATCTATAGCGAGCAACGATCAGTGAAGGAAGGCATCTATTAAAAGGTTTAAATAACAAACCACAGTGACTTCTGGCTCCACTTCCATCACATCAGAGTTCATTTCATCTTCCATATCGGAAGTATTAGTTGCTTTAATAGTTCGACCGGAGCCACTGCCCCAGTCATAGACATTTTTTGAATTTTCACTTTCTTTGCTAGTCTCAATTGTGTCCATTTTACTTGCTTTTGCTTCAGTAGTTTTTTCTGCTTGTTCTTCTTTATTTTTTAATGATTGAACCAATTCAGACGTAATGGCGAATCCCCTATTTGCTTGTTTAGTAGTTGACTTTGCCGTATCTTCTTTGGATCCCGATGGTACTTCCTTAACTACTGGAGGAATATACACACCCGCTTGGCTAAAAGGCAAAGATATTTACTCAAAAAATAAAAAAAGGAAAACTAAACCTGCTTACGTTTTAACTTCATCTGGATTTTTGTTAATCAAACGCATCATAGTTCTTCCTCCAGTTATACCCAACGACTTTAAAGTTGTTTGGCTCAGTTGATCACCAAATATCTCTTTACGCATGTATACAAAAACTGGACTCTCATAGTCAGGACATATTTTATATAGAACGTCCGACAAGCTGGCAGTAGGAGTAAAATGCCCTTGACATCGAGACCCATCTTCCAATTGGACACATATCTCAGCCATCGATTCTACTCTTTTCTTTGAGCATTCAAACATTTCCAACAGGCAATTATTTGGCAGTCCAGTAAAACGGAACATTTGTAAGAGATCCAGCTCCTTGTTATGACTCTTTAGACCGTATTCATCGCTAGGAAATCCATGCTTATGGCTAGCTTCTTCGAGAATCTTAATGACGTATTTATAAAGCTGAGTTTAAAAAGTTATTTTGTAAAGAGTATACCTGAAGCAAGGTGGTACTAGGTGTAATTTTGATAACCTGTCGCCTTCCATTTGGGGTAAGTACGGTAACTTTCTTATTTAAATCCATTTATTCCTGTGGGAACACCGAACAAAAATTTAAGAGTTTGTTAAAAGCGAATTCATTATTTTTGACAGACGATGCAAAGTTTATTGACATTTTCGCGGGTTGCATTCAAAGCTTCGCAATAGGAAGAAACATTTATTAGCGTTGTTTCGCATTATAAGGGGTACCTGCAGCCTAGCTGTAAATTATTTGCTGCAAATGTAAATTCATAATAAAAGCAATGGAAACAATTTTTTGTATGTGCTGCTATGAAATTCAAAGAAACGGATGTTATGATTTTTCAGATCAGACTGCATTTAGAGATGGGACAACATGATTGCTACTTTCTTTTAATGGAATGGGTTATTGTCGTCCCAACCATCCACCAGTTTTTCTTAAGATTCATGGAAAAAAAATGTATCTTCTGTTTTTGTTTAATGCAGAAGACTACTTTATAAACTTTATTTTTCTAAATGCTGAATGCGTTCATTATATGTCGGCCCACTAACCTTGAAGGTTATAATTATAATTTTGTAAGCCATTGTAAGCACCGCACAGCTGATTTAGTTGTGAAAAATTATAAAATCAATCTGGCTTGGCTTCAAAATTATTTAATTTCCTTAATTCTGTTATTAATCCTCATAATAGCAGGCAACAAATCGAACTTGCTTCAAGCTATCCTTCAGAATAATCTATATCCTATTCGAAGAATGGCTTGGAGATCCAGTGGTGTAAACAATGAGGATTTGATTCGTCAACTACGAGGTATGTAAATAGTTTATTGCACAATTCATGTACATTCCTTAAGTACTTCTCGCTATAAGCAGATAATGGCATCATTGCCTCGGATGGTGTAGCTGAAGCTATGATTGCAACTGACCGAAAGTTCTATTGCCCTACAAACCCTTACGTAGATAGACCCCAAGGTATTGGAGGTGGAGTTACAATTAGTGCGCCACATATGGTAAAATAAAACAAATAAATAATAAGTTAAATAATAAATGTCTCGTTGAAGCACGCCTTTGCCCTGGAATACCTCCGCGATCAGCTGAAACCGGGTGCCCATGTTCTGGATGTCGGTTCTGGCTCCGGATACTTAACCGCTTGTTTCTTGAGGTATGTGAATGCGAAAGGGGATCATAATGATACCAAAGTTGTTGGTATTGAGCACCAGCCACAGTTGGTCGAAAAGAGCAAGGTAAATTTAAAGACAGATGATCCGAATTTATTGAAATCTGGAAAGCTTGTAATTGTGGGTAAGTTAAGCCAAAAAGTTTATTTCATTTAACATTTTCATTTATTTTACTATTTCAGAGGGTGACGGTCGCCAAGGTTACCCAGAACATGCCCCCTATGATGCAATACACGTAGGAGCAGCAGCTCCAGAGACACCAACAGTTTTGATTGATCAGTTGAAAAACGGCGGACGTTTGATAGTTCCCGTAGGCCCTGAAGGTGGGTCTCAGTACATGGAACAGGTGGGTTGAACAATACCGAATGAGACTAAAGGAATTAAAAACATAAAACTCATTCTGTAGTATGACAAGGACGCCAGTGGAAACGTGAAGAATACTCGCTTGATGGGCGTCTTATATGTTCCTTTAACTGACTTAAATCGGTCTTGATTGCTGTTGGGTTTCAAAGTCGGTTTCGTAATGATTCTCTCGTTCCTGGTTGCTTGGCGGGTTGCCCACTTGGTAAATTTGCTATAATCTCCATTCACCTCTTCCTTTATCTTTTGCTGAAGTGATTCACAGAGTATTATTACAAGTTTTTATTTGTATGCCAGAGAGGTTTAATAAATGTTTATTTTTTTTTATTTCGATTGGGACTTTAATGCGGACAAGGAGCTTTACAGGAACAGAATAACATTCTTTTAAATAAAGAAGGATACAACTTCGACCCGAAGAAAAATACAAGCTATTGGTTCAGAAACCATTTCAATGGAAGGCATTGGAAACAATTTTCACAGGCTTTGAAGAAAAGATTCAACATAGGTAGGTGGTAGGTATATCGACCTCTTATTAAGACTTGGTCCATATATTGGTTACTGCTTTGAACATGCTGATTAAGGTGCAAATCTGAGCGGCACCACCTCTTGTCAGACAATGCCATTCGGATTCGGCAAAAATAATCGTTAATATATTCTATTCTTGTGAGGAATAAAACGAATTATTGAGGCGAGTTAGGCTTCGGTGCTCGTTATCTTGCTCCGCCTTGTACTAATCATAATTTTTGTATCTGATGATACTGCTGAAAACCACAGACGAACAGTTGTTGTTGAGAATAAATGGTAAATTTACACAGAAATCATATAATCCATTTCGATAAAATCGATAAAAGTAAAATAAAAAATATCGAAATTCTATCATAAATGCCCATCACTAGGAAAGTAGGTTTTCTTGTCGCCTCTTTTGAGCATGTTCATGCAAGAGCGAAATGACAATATATTCGTCGCAACTCAGTCTGGCATTTCGTTTTCTGAGTCTGACATCGCGTACAATTATAGGTTTTTAATTTTAATTTCTAAGTTGTTTAACCATAGAGCATTTAATGTCCAAAATGACTACAGTGAATATAAATTCAAGAAAAAGTCCGAACATACTGAAAAAGCAGGGCACCGATCAATGGGTGAAATTAAACGTTGGTGGAACGTATTTCCTGACGACGAAAACGACATTATCCCGTGATCCAAATTCGTTCCTGTCGCGTTTAATTCAAGAGGATTGTGATTTAATATCCGATCGGGTATGTCGAGTGATTGGTCTTTAATTTGTTTTCTCTTTTTTTTTCAATCATTTCCATTGGGGTATTGCCGATGAGTTTTGTTGTGGATACGATGCGAATTCCATTGATAAACATTTGGAATTTCGTTTAAATTGTTTATTTATGTGTCTTTATATCACCTAACAACCAAATTGAGGTGGTTGTTTTATTGTTTTCAATAGTACGGAACAGGCAGTGTAGTGAGATGTGGGAGCACACAGATAGTCACAGTGTTATTTGTGGAGATGAAAATGTTACGACAAACAAACTATATTTTATTAATAGGAATAAAAGCAGGAGTATGAGATCAGATTGTGAATTACCTTTGAATGTATGTCGGTGTCGATCTCGATAAGAACATCCTAATTTTTCGCCCTCTCTGAAATTGTCAATTTTTTTGAAAACATTTATACTTTTTTTAATCGCATTCTTACCGTGCATTTGATACCATGCATTTGTCTTTTTGTGACACTTTTCAAATGTGTGATAAGCTCTGTACTTAAGCACACTCTTTCTTGATGAATTTGGTCTATTTCAGTTCTTTGTTTAAGTTGGCACACTTCCCATTTGACCTAAATTTTAATTTTTCTGAACATGGTTGTAATGGCACAGTGTCCGGTGATACTTTCGGTAATTATCCGGACTCTTACCTTGACCACTGTATACGAAATGGTGCAAATTTCGCTAATGCTCACCCATGTCTACTAACTTGTTCTCTATTTCCTTCTAAATTTCCATCCGATATCGTTGTGGAGCTTTCATAATTAAACATCTTCCCGATTCTCTTTTTTTGTTCCTATCATCGTTTTATAAATTCCAGCAGCGGAATATGTACATTGGTCAATTATTTTCCAAAAAGAAAGCTTGATAAGAGAAAGAATACACTACAATGGTGCAGTTTTAATCTTGAATCGTATGAGTGCACACCAATTTAAATGAGAGGAAGCATGTGTGTTTTATGATCTATGGCACAATTTATTTTCTATTTGCATTCATATACCATTGTTCATGGATTTTTGTCTATTCAGTAGTTTGAGTAAAAATCAAATAGCATCCATTTCATCGACATATGTCTGACCAACTGTATATCAACAAAACCACATATTTTCTGAAACCCAATTGAAATATTGATTTAAAATTCCTTGTTTGTATTGCATATTTGGCTGCCCCCTGCCACCTACTTTCACATGCCAATATGCATATTCATACATATAAACATAACTCAAGAAAACTTCTTTATTTTGCTTTTTATTTTATTTTTTTGGATTAAACATAAAAGGACGAAACTGGAGCATACTTGATTGACAGGGATCCTAGATATTTTGCACCAGTACTGAATTATTTACGTCATGGCAAACTGGTACTTGACGGTGTCTCAGAAGAGGGCGTTCTCGAAGAGGCTGAATTCTATAACGTTACCCAACTGATAGCTTTACTAAAAGAATGCATTAACCACAGAGATCAGGTATGTGTGTGATGAGAGTACTCGACCACGCTTATGGTCAATGGCGTGTTTATTTATGGATTTTTTATTGTTTCCGTTTAATTGTTTTGGCGTGTGTTCTGTTTTGTTTTGCAGAGACCGCATATGGACAAGAAGCGAGTTTATAGAGTATTGCAATGCCGTGAGCACGAACTGACACAGGTAATTTCTTTTGTTTAGTTTTGTTTTGCTTTTATGAATCTGTGTGCGTTGCTTGAATTGCATTCCCATTCAATAGATGTAAGATTCCAATATAATTTGCAGACTATCGATAGAATTAATAGTTAAAGAAGGAAGAATAAATTGTCATTGAAACAAAGGAAAAACAAGCTTGGCTGCTTGTATGCGCGGCTGAAATTGTTAATCGATTCACGTTCTTTTTGAATGAATGAAAAATGCGTAAAGAATATAATGAACAATTATTTTAAACCGTGACGTAAAGACAATAATAGCAAATGCTTGTCTTGAATGATCTATCTGTCCATCGAAAGTGAATGGGGTTGTTGAAAAGCGAGAGGACTACATATTGTGTTTAGAGGAATCATAAAAGCGTTGCAGGGAATATTAAGTAGAGAATTTTATGTCAGTGTTTCAGGATTACCTTACAAAAACAAAAAAACATTACAAAAAATTCATGGGACGTTTTTATAGTTTAACATTCAATAATTGAGATATTTTACTAAAAATTTTACAAAATCCACTGTAGATATGTGCATATGTAGGTACATTTAAAACAGTTTTATTGCTCTAGCACTGGTACTGTTGCTGATTAGTACTAAAGCTGGCGCACATTTCATGGAGCCACTCGTATAGATGAACACGGATTCAAACCTTGTGATGTATCTTTGCGAGAAAGCTTACCTAAATCCTTTCATCCCTTGTTGGTTTCCATTTTTCAGCTGACGTAGAACAGTTGAGAGGAAGTTCTACGTCATATTTTCTTTGGGTGATCCACTTTTCTAAATGCCTGACTGAGTGGATTCCATTGGATAGCATACTTTGTCACGTTGGAGCTGAACCGTTTCAGTATTATAAAGCACAGCTTTCATCGGTCATAACTCCAGATATAACATCACTGATAAGCACCGAGAATAGATATGAAAGTATGCATCCCTGTCGTATTTCAAAGTCCCTTGACATTCTACTATTGTGTATTGTTAAGAACGCGACATTTAGTAGCTTGGTACTTATCGCTGTAATTTTTCGCTCTTGCGCAAGGTCAACCAAATAAAATCTCGATTTCAAAGGCGATAAAGGTGGAGACCTTAATTCTCTGAAATATTATCTGTAATAATCCAAATGTTTTTAATATGGTCGACGCAGGAAGATCTTGAACAGACGCCATCCTGTTCGACTTCGAGATATGAATTTAAATGTTCTCTCACCAGTTTCCTCATTCCATCAAATTTCCCTGATCCTTTGTTCCTCTCTTCTGGAAAGAGTTCAGTTTCCCATGCCTACTGATTTATGAAGCTCAACATCAATGACATCAATGTCTACAGCTTTTTTCTTCTTGAGAGCTTGACCTCTGCTGTAATCATTTGATTCATTTGAGTTTGAAACTATCATGCTGTCTATTAACTATTTTTGAACTTCTATTTTGATTGTACAACGAAAAGTCTCTTAAACCCACTCGAATTAGTTAATTTTTTGTACACGTATCCATTTGTTCTCTTTTCAGATGATATCAACCCTCTCAGATGGTTGGCGCTTCGAGCAATTGATCAATGTTGGTTTGCAGTATCCCAACTATGGTTCATTCGAAAACAATGAATATCTGTGTGTTGTTTCGAAAGATTGTGTCTCGCCAGCCGGTCGTGAATTGGAATTAAATGACAGAGCTAAAGTTCTACAACAGAAAGGCTCTAGAATGTAAGACATGACTATAACCTTAATTATTATTATTCTTTTGTTTTTATTCAAATTGTAGGTTAATTTAACGAAAAAAAATTAACAAACTGAAACAATAATTAAAGTATTTTCTAAATTATCTTTTCTATATGAATATTTCGAAAGCGTGATTAAAAAAATTAAAAAAGAAAAAAAAAATTAATTCTTAACCCGATTAACAAACGGTCGTGTATTTATACAAATATTTTTTTTGTTTAGTTTTTTTTTTTTTTTTTCTTTTTGTTATTGCGGCACTTATATTATGCAAAAGAAAAAAAAAAGTTAAAGTGGAATTGAATACCACATCCCACTCTCCACTAATCAAAGTAAAACTGGTTATGTCGTTGAAGGTGGGCGATTAAAGAATAATAATTCTAATTTAACAAACAAAATATATATCGTAATAAACAATAAAAATAAGTGAATATATATTTATATGTTTAATAGGGAAAATTAATTAATTATACAAGAAAACAAAAAACATAATAACAATTAGACATGTGAAAATTGCGCACAAATCGACGTATCTATTGTGTTTTTCACCACCTTCGCATATATCCTCATTCTCTTGTTAAACGTATTATCGTGCATTTATCATCAACAAAAGAAATGAAAAGAAAAAATAATAATAATAATAAACTCATATGCAAACACTTCATCGAATTGTCATTGTTTATGAATTCATTTAGTCATACAAATCAAGAAGGACTTTTTAGCCTTACATTTTTTTTTTTTGTATAATTACGAAGTTTCTTTTGTGATCTCAACATTCATTTGAGAATTTTTAAAATTGTATTTCGAGAAGTTGAAACTTAAAACTGGGCACAAGAAAATTGGTATTTAATTGTATGATGCTGTTTTTATATTGATTTTCTCACCTTAAAGCCATGTTATCGCAGATGGCTCGTTCGTTGGACTCAGGTTGGAATCTTAGCCAAACAAAATATTATTCGGCAGGCATAGTCAATCCTTATAGATTATAACTAAACACGAGAAGGTTTTTAATCTGCTGTTCGGAATCGGATCCGAGTCAATGTTGCCCGCTCGGAATACTGGAGGATGCCTTGCGTCAATTTGGTTGACAGTTTGTTTGATGATCAGGAGACCTCCATGTCCCCTAGTGGATATTGAGATGGGCAAACCATGTACTTGCTGTAGTGATGTTTCCCCCAGCCACAAAGTCCATAAGTCTAGGTTAGGTTAAGTGGAAGTGCACAGAGGTGTTTGAACGGGGGTCGTTAAATATGTTGTGTTCTCCTTTAATTTGTGGTTCCGGTACTAACGCGCTCATTCTTAACGAAACATATATTAATTAATGTTCTTAAACAAAAAAAGAATGAGTTCCCCGTTTGACGGAGACGAAGAAAGTTTGGGCATTCACCAAGCAAGTGTTTGATAGTTTCTATTACTTCTGTATCCTGAAAGCTCCTGCCGTAGTCAGTACACCTGTGAGGATACTATATTCTTTTTTATCCAAACTCAGTAGACTGTTAGTTCTATTCTCAATCAGTGTTGGCCGTAGACAACGAGATATAACACTGTTATTTCTGACAGACGAGGAGGTGGTGTTGGTTAGTTCGCTTACCTTTAGGTCTATCTTTCTTTTCAGTACCCAAATAGGTATCTTTATTGGTTTCTGAATACCTTCTGTACTAAGTGCTGATCATTTCCGGACCAGTTTGTCTGCTATATCTTTCCATTCTATATTGCCATTTTCAGGAACGCAGCAGAGATTGACTTCATGCGTATGACATATTCGAGTGGATATAAGGCTGATGTTAGCGAATATGACAAATTCACTTCCGAATAAGTTCTGCTTCTACTATCTGCAGCAATCACTATAGCATATGTTACAGCTTTTACTCGGTCCTTCCCATTGCACTTCCTCGATGACGGTTATATCCGCATTATAGCAATTAAAGACCTCTGCTAGTTGTTCGCTTGTACGTGACCTATTTAGAGTCCCAACATTCCACGTGCAAAAGCGGTCGTTGTCCTTAATTCGTAAGCTAGGAAGAGTTATTAACAGTAGTATCATCTGTATCACCGATAGCACAACCCCCAACCTGAAGGACATAGGTCCATTTCATTCATGCAAAAAATATAGCAACCACAACACGAATTGTTGCGAGTAACTAAGCTGAATTATTATAAAATTGTTTGTACCTGTGAACTGGAAGTTAGACTGTGCAATTCGTTTGATTCATTGTTTTAGCACTGAAAATCAGCAATAGTTTCTGCATTAAAAATAGTTCTTGTGTTAAAAATTGTGTCCGAGTTATTATTCCTTGTTTCATCATAACCATGCAATGGGACTTTTAGTCCCATAGACGAATTTGTATGAATGCTACGTAAACTTCATAAAATAAATTTCTCTGGGAATTAGGATACAATTTAAAATAAAAATTCTCATTTGAAAGACTTCACCTTAGCATTGCATGCGACCCGAAACAAATCCGGCATACGATAAGCAACAATGTAAAACCCCATCAACAACTGCCATGTAATTATATAAGTAAATTATTCTTTTCTTCGACTAAAATCATTTAACTGTTTATTGTTTTTAACTGTTTTCTTTGTTTTTTTGCAGTCTCGGAATTTGAACATTAACAAAATGTTTTTCAAAATATATATATTTTCTTTTTTCGTAACTACACACAAACACATATATAAGAGTTGTCTACAATAACATATTATATCCTTAGCATATAGTTTATTAATGCAAATGCAACAACAATAAATACTGATTAAAAAAAAAAAAAAAACACCACATGTAGAAGCAAAATTTGATGTTCAAGTACACCTGGTTAAGTCATAATCTTTTGATTTTCTTTTTTATTTTTCACTTCTGTTATTGTATTCAATAAGTTGTAATTCATATTTAGATTGTGTGTTGTTTTATTTGTATGAACAAACATTTAAATATCATCAAAGCATTGAGCAAATTTTTTGTGGATATTAATTTTGGAAATAAGGCAAAATAGATTGTTTTTCTCTGCTTATCTGTTACTTTTATTACTACTACTACTCTCGAGAAGAAGCTTTTTTTTTAATTTTTTATTAATTACAGGAATATATAAATAATTATATAAACATGTACCGTTAAGAAGTGTTTAACGTTTCACAAGATACCAAACCTAGAAATATAAATGAACACAACGTTTATATAAGAAAAAGTCAAAACGAAAAGAACTTAAAATCTTAAGTTATTTCATTACTATATAAAAGATAATATTGTATTTACGTATCCATCAATTTGTTCACTCCCATCCATCCATCATGGAAAACATACTCACTACACATACACTCGCGCACAGTCACTTTATATCACTGACATCCAACACGTACACAATTTCACACTTATTTATAAGAGAAATGAACATTTAAACTTAACTTTTCAATATAAAAGAAAAAAAATTAAATAAATAACTAAACTTGTACACATACGATTTGTTAAATGTGAATGAATAAATTTATAACGAAAATATGACAAAACATAAATGAAATTTAGTGTAATATTACAAAAAAACAAATAAGAGAATAAAAAACAATTTAAACTTATAACAATCGAACCTGGTGCTCCAAGCTTTCGATCATTCGCCTCTGATTGAATATGTTGTGGCGCAAGCGTTGTATTTCTTTTAACCATCGCGATTTAACCACTGATTATGAGAATTAAAAAAAATTTTACAAAAAGTAATACATATATATATATATATATATTATACACAACTTTTTCCTACGGACTTAACCAAGTAAAAAAAAAACAAATAAAACATTTTCAAAAATGAAAGCAAATTTCCCTAAGAAAAAACGTTAAAAGAAATTAGAAAAGAAAATAAAAACCTTTGAATCTAGTTTACGAGCTTGTAAAACAAAACAAAAAAAAAGATGTGGAATTAATAAAAGAAGATTTTCTAAAAAACTAAAAAAAACTTGTTGTTTGTAGTTCATATTTTTATTTAGAAAGCACTTCCGGTTTAACCTAAAGCCTTGCGTTTTTATATCCGCGAGCGCAGTTCAGCAACATTTACATTTGTCGAAGTTGTACATACATATTTATATTTCGAACGAATAAAGTTTTCCTACATTAATTTTACATCATCTATCAGTTGACCCGCCCAGCTTTGTTCGAACCTTTTCTGCCTATTAAATCAAAAAGACAAATCAAACGACTTTAGCATTAGATCTCCACGTCCACGTACACGTAGAACGAACTTGATTCTTATTCCTTTCTCATATTACCTAGCAACAAAATATATAGGCACTAAAAAAAACCTGGTTAGAGTGTATTAAAATGGTCACTGGATCAGTCGTTCTCGAGTTATGAGCGCACTAACGGACGGACAGAGAAACGTTGCGATACTTTCTATAGGGAGTGATCCCATACTTCCTTTACCAGATATTGTGAATGTCATCTCGAAATAGATTGTGTGTTTCGTAACAGATTAGGATCAATATGCATTCCTGTTCGTTCCTCAACCTCAACTAAGGTTGAGCTGATGCACCCTAGTTCTCAGGACAAGATCTTATTTTCAATGTAATTTTGATCTAGAGTCTAGACATTTAATGGATTCAATGCCAGAATGTTTCCACTACAAATTAGTTAACGGTTGCTCAGACGTATAGGCTTCGCTTAATTATCCATATCTATTTGACTGTGACATAAATATACTTTACTATGTCAGTGTCCTGACAGATATCCAGACAGAACACAATTGTTGGATCTCTTTTCATCTCTCTCCACGATGTTAGGATTTTCTAGAGCTTGAACCTAATTTAGCTTGCTCAGAAATCCAATGTTCTAACCATTGAGTCACGGCGACCACCATCATATTAACTCGGAAGCGTTCATTTCTTTATTTAACTTGTTGATATGTTCAACAAAACAAGATGTACAGTACCGTGAAAAGATTGAAAACATATTTGATTATGCAGTGAACTCTTCCAGTCGCGACTATTGCAACCAACTTCAGCTGAGTTCATTTGGTAAATGTCAAAATGACAGTGGTTGGCAGAGCTTTTACTAAGTTGTTTCACCGTACTTAAGAGTAGATACTATTTGTCTAGTTTTAGATTAGATTTTCTTTAACTAGCTCAAAAAATCCAAGTGTTTTAAAGATGACAGTGGATGAACAGAAATTATCATATCGAAATAAAATAATTTTAGCTCCAATGGTAAAAGTTGGTACTCTACCAATGAGGCTATTGGCTCTAGAATATGGTGCCGATATTGTTTACTCAGAAGAATTAATTGATTTAAAAATGATAAAGGCTAAAAGGAGAATCAACTGTAAAAAATATGGAAATACGATTAATACTTTACTTAATTACTCCTTCTTATAGCTGTTTTGGGAACCATTGACTTTGTTGATCCTTCTGATGGGAGCATCATCTTTAGAACATGTGAAAAGGAGAAGGGAAAAGTTGTTTTGCAATTGGGTACTAGTGATGCAGAAAGAGCTCTTCAAGTTGGCAAACTGGTAAATTGTAACTTCGTAACTTTTGCTATTTACATTTACTGATTATATATATTACCAGATTGAAAACGATGTCGCTGGCCTAGACATCAATATGGGTTGTCCCAAAGAGTTCTCGGTCAAGGGTGGTATGGGTGTTGCTTTGCTTTCAAAACCTGATAAAGCGATCGGTATACTTCGCACACTTGTGGATAATCTCAAAATTCCCATTACATGCAAAATAAGGTTCGTTTTTGCTTAAACATCCGCGTACATAAATTCTAACCTTAAATTCTCACTTAGAATTCTACCAAAAGTGGATGAGACTATAAACTTGGTAAATAAATTCGCTGCAACTGGTATTGCGGCGATAGGTATACATGCGCGCACACGAGATGAACGACCACAACATCAGCCACATCCTGGTAAATAATTACATATTCCGCGAAGGCTTCTATTTTATATTTAATAGAAAATTATTTTCACAGATGTGATCAACGCAGTCGTTAAAGCTGTCAATATTCCAATTATCGCAAATGGAGGCTCTAGGGAAATTGAATCCTATCAGGATATTCTCAAATTTAGGCATAAATGTGGTGCGGAGAGCGTTATGGTTGCACGCGCAGCTCAGTTTAACGTGACCATATTTCGCAAGGAAGGTATCGACTGTTGTTCAGTGTAATATATTACCTGTCTTCCAAATTCCGCTTTCTAGGTTTGCTCCCAATTCATGATGTGATAAAGAAATACCTGCGTCTATGTATTGACTACGATAATCCTCCATCAAATACAAAATACTGTGTTCAAAGTATGTTAAAAGATCTGCAAGAAACTCCTCTGGGAAAACGGTTTCTTTTATGCCAGACGCTACATCAAATTTGGTAAGTTAGTAGAAACTATTTGAAGTTTGCCGTAAATGAGGTATCAGTTCAGTTTCCTCTTCGGCATCGCATCTTAAAGTTGGATAGCTAAGCGTATTTACTCTCTTTCAGTGAAGTATGGGACCTTGACGACTATTGTTATAGAAAACAACTGGAATACCAAGAGAAAGGTAATTTTGGTCGTCGTGAGGTCATACCAGGTATCATTCCTGGTGACGAAGATTGCAATGGACCCCAAATTAAGAAACAAAAAACTGAAAACACAATGAATTCAACTGACCTCTTAGAGCAAAACATTGCTTTTTATCGTGCCAACTATCCCGAAGGTATCCATTTTTTTTATTTATACTCTTAATAAATCATAAGCAAGCACACTTTCGTTTCAGATATAAAACTACCAAAGAGTATCCTGCACACATATGCTGCGAAAAATTTCAAAGACATACCCAAGTATGAAATACAACAAGTAGATAAACTATTTCGCTCGATATGTTCATTTGACGGAAAGAAATACGCCAGCACCTTTTGGGAGAAGAATAAAAAGTACGCAGAGCAAGGTTCAGCACTAGTATGCCTTCTGCAACTGGGACTGGTCACCGAAAGTGAATTAATTAAAAACGGCAGTATATTGAGATGATGAACTTTAGTTTTTCTTCTTCAATAAAATATTAATTAAAACATCTAATATATGTTTGCTTTGACTGTGAGTGTGAGGGTGTAAATTATTTTGCTACTTAAACATGGTTGTATATCTCTCTCTGACGGTTTGAAGCTGCTGATGGCGGTGGTGGTGGCATCATTCCATTATCCTCTTTGTATCCGTATTTTATAATGAACGTTAAAAGATCTTCCTTTGTGACCGGACTTCTGATACTTTCCAAAACGGCTGTAAAAATAAAGAACACGATAATATATGTATTAGAAAATGTGATACATATGAATTACGATTAAGTTGAGGTACCTTGTGCAGTATTATAACTGTTTGGATGAGTTTTGTCAGTTCTCTCTCGTAAAAATTCCCATTGACCATTTCTAATGGTGCATTCTATAATCTTGCCATTGAGGTCTTTAATTGCTTTTGTGTGTTTCATTTTGGCAAAACTGGCATCATCCTTTCCTCCAACGTAAAGCAGACCAACTTTTGTTGGTAGCATACTGTGAACAATTAAATTGTAGTGGCTGTGTGTTTCAAGTGGATTTAATCTAAAACGCTTACCCTACTCCTCCTTCGACTTGAATCTTAAGTTTAAAATCAACTGAGTTTAAACTGAGTGGTTTCCATTTTAATATATCACTACAAACACCTGCGGTATATGGCTGAAACGAAAGAACAGTGTAAGCTCTGTCCTCAAAGTACACAACAACAATTAATTTACAACTTACCTCATTCGTTGGTTGAAAGATCAATCCATCGGGTTCATGTGGAAGACATCTTGTAAATTTTGGATCCAACAATGATGCTGCTTTGGTTATATCCCAAAAGTCCTTGTTGCGTACACTAAACGACTCCAATGATCTGTTAACGATTCCCTTCGAAAATGCAGCATGTCGAGGATCTATAATAATTCAGTTTACCACACTGGTACAGACGTAACATAATACTGCTCTCACCTATAATCTCATTTTTAATACATTTCAATCGATTTGTAAATGATTGTTGGCCGATGTCTTGATTCTGGAACTTAATAATGTCGTATACCAAATAACGTGGTATACATTCTCCTTGCACTTTATCGATTACCATTTCCTGAAAACAGAAAACAGAATTAGCTGTTGATTGGTTTAGTTAACAATGAATTTCTTACTCCATCTAACAACGTGTCAAAGATATGTTCCATTAGGTTTGCGCGTTGTGGAAATGACACATTGTCTACTTGAAAACAGGAAAGATTACGATCGAAAAAGTAGACCTCATCCCTTTTGTTGATAAGCATCATATATCTGGTTCCATCCGCTTTCCATGATACCATGTACGGTTTTTGTTGGAGATTCGTTAGATTTTTCTTATCCATGGAGACTGGTTGGGCACCGGGGAAACCATTTTTCTTCCAACCGCACATTTCTTGTACCTTGAGTTGAAGTTCACCCAAACGGAGATCGTCAGTCACTAACACAACTCCAGAAACACCAGTCATAAAAGCTGCATCTTTTATAATCACTTCTCGTCGACGCTTCTTCTTTGAATTTGATGGTTTATCGACCCCATCTTGACCACCATTCTGTGTTGCTTCGGGTTCATCATCATGTTGCCGTTTCTGGGGACCGTTTTGCGGTCCATTACCATCAGAGTCATCATATTCAAAGCACCAATCTGGCAAGGTGGGTGCTTGAGGGGCATCTTCTTCATCTTCATACCTCCGGAAGAGTTCATTGATGTAGTCCTGTTTATATATGCCCGGTGGTCGAGCTTGTGAGAAAGCTGATAAAGCTGCCTGTACTGAGCAATCCAGTCGCTCCACCATATAGGATACAATAAGGAAGCCTAACCAACCAACTTATTATTTGAAGCTTAAACCAAAAATTTATTCAACTTACCTGTTCTATTGAACCCATGTGTACAATGGACGGCTACCATGTCAAAAGGGCGTTCATTTATAAAATTATCCACTATCTCGATGAAGGAGTGTGTCTGCTCCATGGATGGGGTCTCACTATGACCGCGGCATTGTAACTTTACGTATTTGGCTCCCTTGGTCTCAATGACCTCGCGGTCGTAGAATCGTTTGGTGTTGGTCAAATCAATCCAAAGGCCCAGTTTAAGCTTTGTAATTGAAACAAGAGGGGAAAAAAAGTTACCAGGCTAAGTTGCGTGCGGGCGATTATTTGGAGCTCACCTTCAATGCCTTTACATAGCCGAATATCATCTCTGGTGGAAACATACAATCCATTGGCATTTGATCTTTAAATTGGTTGCTCAGTGGAGTTTTGAAAGCAATAAACTTATCCGCAATGATACTCTCACTCTTTCGGGGGCAGTGCAACCATCGATTCGGAACTGGTCCCGGGCCTCTTAAGTTGGACATGCTGGCTGATATATTGAAACTAGTAAAGATAAATGAAAAAAATTATTGTTCACATTTTTCGCAGAAAAACCATGCCACGCAGGTAAAGTCGAAATTACCAGATCGTGTGAGAATAAATTGAACCAGCAAAACGAAGAAGAAGTCCAACACCAAACAAAAACCACCAGAGGGGAAATTGTGGACGAATTGACGTTACGTATATACCCAGGCTACTTGACAGTCACGATGAAAAAACCAATGAGTGTGTTCAGTGGTAGATGTGTTGTTTGAGTGTTCATTAGTGGATAATTATGACTTTTAAGGTGGTAGCACATACTACGGCCAGTTTTCGGTTTATCTGTACAAATATTTGCATGTCGCTTTAGAATAGTGTGCCATTATTGAGGCTTTTACGGCAATAGAAGAACAAGCCAAATGAGTTGGTCTCACGATGAATAAGAATAAAACAAAGTACATGCTGTCGACCAAAAACCGATCCGAAGAACACCGTCTAGGACAGAACTTAACAATTGACAGCTGTAATTTTGAGGTAATAAAGGAGTTTATCTATCTCGGGGCATATATAAAATCCACAAACTACACCCAAGTTGAGATTAGACGAAAGATAACCCTAGGCAACCGCTGCTACTTAGGTTTGTCCAAACAACTAGGGTCCAAAGTCCTAACTCGCTCAAACTCTTCCTTATAATTTTTCGACTGAAACAAAATATTTGTAAAAAGGCCCTTAAACAATAAACTGTTTCAGTTACATGAGCATCTGTGTCCCAGGCATTGGTGTCTGTTGTAATTTTTGAATGCTTCAATCATTCGTCAAATTGATTAATGGAGCGACCTGATTATAGGACAGAAAAATTCACAATTGACCAAATATTTACTTACACTTTACAACGGACGTTGGAATAAGCCCAGGAAATCCAAACCGATTTCCACCACTTTGAAAAACACAGTCCTAAATTATGAATTAAAAATAAATAAACGTACATCAGTTAGATGTGAAAAGGAGTTTATACAGTATTAAGCTTGCTTGTTTTTTTTTTGGCTGAGAAAATCCACTGTGAGACTACATTTACATCTATCATACGTTATACTAGTCTTGTTCTAAGCTTGAGTTTTGGTAGACAAGTGATTATAGGAAGGTTCTTCGAGCTTATTCGATCTCATTTCATGATGGAAAGAGTAGATGTAATGACGAACTATGTACATATGTATGTACATGCGCTGATCATTGGGACATGTATATTGTATAGACACCAACGACCTAGTTAGAGCTTTCCAATTCACTCTGAAAGATGTAGTAAAGAAAGACTTTCCCTTTAAGGCACGTTAGTTGCAAGCGAATTCAAACATATTGGTGTGCGAAACCTGGTGCAGATAGGTACGGATTAATTTAGTTGGAGCTCGTTGCTTGAAACCAAATTGATACATGTTAAATAGACATTCATTTGTTATGTTTTCTATTCTTATATATTAATCTTCTCTGAGCAGCCGTTTGTTTTAGTTTACAGACAAGTTGATGACGTAGACTCATATATTTTCGTAAATGAGTGCAACTTCTCGACGTCTTATGTGGGGATACTTACACTTTATTGCTCATTTCGTACACATGCCTCTAATCGAGAAAGTAACTTGCATTTCCTGTTTATTATTACTACATATTAAAATTAGAAAATCTTACGCGACTAACAGTATCATAATGTATTTCTTTTAAAAATCAATAACGTCAAAAAGTCTCATATCATTTGTCATAAGCTTTTACAGTAATCATAAAAAAAATCTCTAAAGTGTAAAGCTACACTAACTATCAAATTCATAGACTGGCATTCCTTCAGTGTCCCAAGTGTTCTTGCATTTCTTGAATGCACACACTAGATACAGGGCTGCAAATGAAAAAAAAGGTAAATTTAAGTATTCACGATATTCTATTGTCAAAAGAAAAACTCACAAGCTGCCTCCCATTCGGACTTAGAGAGAGTTCCATATGGTTTCGAATTGTAATTAGTTGCACTAGCCACCTTTCTCACATGCGTGAATTCCTCGTCATCCTTCGATGACTTCTGTACGAAGTATGTCTGCAAAGCTTGCATCTTTTCCAGAAGAGATTTACCTGTATTTGGATGTGTTAGAAGTGCTTTGAGTCAGCTATTTTTATACCCACCTTCTTCGTAAGATTCTTTATAATATTCCGCAAAACCGCTTTTGCGAACCAGCTGTAACCCATGCTTCCTGCACAGTTTAACAAGCGTTGGGAAATGCACTAGGAATTCGGGGCAATCGACAACTCCTTCCAAATGAAACTGATACTTTGCCCCGAAAAGTGGTGGTCTTTCAGTGTCACATATAAACTCAATTTTATACAAATCATTTCCAAATGACTTTCCATTCTCCGACAACCTCAGCCGTCGCATGATCTCATACGCATTTGGTATTGTGGCTACGAAGTAGCCACCTGGCTGCAGACATTCAGCTGCATTGTGCACCATACATTCGGCTTGTGTCAGCGACTCAAATGAGTAATGAAACGCAAACTGACAACTAACTAAATTAAGTTTGAGTGAGGGATCTTTGAAGCGTTCCCTCAATCTCACCAAAGTCGAATCACAAGCAAAAAACTCGGCCGTGAATCGCGAACCCATTTTGTTACTCCTGTTCATCATGCCATCATAGCGAGACTTACACTGTTCCACGCTAACTTCTGCAATGTCTGTGCAGATTAAATGGGTAATTCCACCTTTCTCCCATTTATGGAGGTCACCGCCCTTGCCACAGCACATGTCCAGCACTCGAATCGGATCACCCAGCTTCTGACCATTTTTGATTTTGTTTAAGTACTCAGTAATAAACATGCTTTTCAGCCAGTTATTGAAGTTACGCATATGGAGTATCCGAGATTTGGAACGTTCGACAAGACCAGCTTCCTTAAGTTTGTTGTAGTGGGATGCCACAACTTTGGAGTTATCAGTTCCATGACGATTTTCTGGTACAATATCTTCATCTTGGGGTTTTGTTTCGATAGTGTCTGTTACTTCTGTATTACTCATTGCGTTGATTAAAAAAAATTCACAAACAAAACTGAAAAAACGTTTCACTAAACTAAACTAGAGTCACCAGAGGTAAAAATGAAAATAAAATTTGAAAAGAAAATTGACATCTTTTCTAAGGATTTGGTGACATCTGAAAATGACATATGTTATTAAAAAAAATTTGGAATAGATTTTCGCAACATGTAAGAAAAAATGTCGGTAAAACAGTGTATTCACAGTAAAATCTGTGGTAGAATGAAAAGCTATTTGTTCTAAATAAAATCATTAAAAGCATTTCACCAAATAATTAAATTGTCATTAAACACACATTAAATGAATAAGTTTAAAAAACCAATTATAATAAACATGTACTTGAAAAACTGTTATAAAAGAGGCATTAATCTTGGTCCTTCATCAACAGAAAAAGAAGTGTTATTCCATCTAACAGATATTATAGGAAAATATAGTTTATTTTTGTAAGACCATTTAAGCGAAAAGTGCATTTATAGAAATTATATTATCAAAATTTATTTCTATAAATAATGGTTGTTAATGTATCTTGTTTATCTTGTTATTATGCAAATAAAAAAGTTCATTTAATATTGTTTAACATTTTCGTTTTAGCATAAAACCAGAACCGCTGTACAAATTGCATATGTTTGAAATTCACTGTGATATGTAAACCATCATCCTGTGTAAGGTGGTTAAAGTGACAAGTGAAACGCCGCAGTCGATACATATTCGGTGTTTTGATCCACAAATTAATCATTTTATATTAATTTTATAAGTGAAAATTAGACATATCATGTGATAAACACTGCCAATCAATAGCCCCAGTATTTATATCAAATAAAAAAGTAAATGAAAACAGTGCAACAAAGTGTAAAGCAATTTCCCATTACCCAACCCAAGAATATCCCATTTCACATCGCAAACACTACCATCGCGTGTCGCCGCACCCAGAAATACTTAGAAATTTTATCATTATACAAAGTGCCACACCAGCAACGCAACCAATCGCATCACAAAGGACTTAAAAATTTCTCTACTCCAACGGCGTCGGACAGAATCGACTTTGTGTCTTTTTCTGGTTTTTATAAAGTACAGACGTGTTTTGTGCCTGTGCCTCTTAGTCTGTTCGATTGCAAAAATTTTTTCTAAGTTCAATAAATCCATTGACTTAGAAAATTTTTCATCCGTTTCTTCGTACAAGCACACGACTGAAATAAAGGGCAAAATAATATGAGTGTTGAAATCGCCGAGGCTTCTGGAGCTCCCCATGCAGTAAGTACACTAGTAATTACTTTAATTTTGTGAAAATTCACTACTTGGTGTTTTATAATTTCAATCAAAATGAAGCGAAAAAAAAATCAAATTGAAATGAAACTTTACCAAGACCTGAAAATGGCGACAAAGACGACCAAGTTCCACCACGTCGTCGTCGTAGAAGTCGACGTTCATTTTGTTCTCTGTTCAGCGAAGGCAAACCACGCGAAGTTTTTTTTTCCCTTGGATTTTATATTTTTCTGTTTTCACGATTTATTTTTCACTTTTCAAAGCACACATTTTTCAAAGTCGATTGTAAAACAAAAATCATTTTCATGAAGACTTGTGTTGTTTTGCAGTGGGAAAGAGAAAATTGATCGTCACTGCTGAGGCATTTATATAATTTTTCTGTGTGCATTGGGGTTTTCCTTTCGATAGAATTAAATAAAAAGCTAAAAAAAAAAACGACAATTTTGTGCAAGGTAACAAGAGTTGAATGGTCGTACTGCGATGAGCACGAGACCCTTTTTGTCTGTCGTTTTTGTCGTCGACGTCGTCGTCCTCGCCTTCGTCTTCGTCTACAGATATCGAACTTGGGGAAAAAATTATACACATTCGGCACATTTTTTCTTTTTACTCATATCTGTTCATATATTGCAAATGAGATTACTATGTGCAACCGAATGAAGGTTATTTCCATGTTTTTAGGGAGTAATTGTTTACTGGTTAATAAATCTGAGCTTTCTTGTTAATGGCTAAACCCACGTGTAGTGGTTTCCCTATCAATCCGTGAGCTACTCTTATATTTGTAGTTGATAACAAAATTGAATAACACTTTAACGAATCGAAAGTGTACCTACATTTCGTCGACAAAAATGCAAAATTTCACAAATCTGTCTGCACACTATGGAAACGTAATATTTCGCCTTTGTGTGAACATAACAAGTCTACAACTTTTCATTCATTGTCGCTATGCAGTTTTTGCGAAAAGTTTGCGCAGAATCCGCATGTATTTGACTGAAGAAATCGACTTAACATAACACTTAGTACGCACCACATCTTCACTCCGTATAGTCGAGTTGCCGTTCGTGTAGTTTTGCGGTTTATTTAAGCATGCTCAAACCAATAAATAAATAAATAAATGAGGTTAAGGGCGTGTTGCCATTGCCAGAGGTGATACAGACATTTTATGAATTTTTTTAAGGATTGTATTGTATTTATTTCGCTTCTTGCTTGCTAATTTAAAAATTTTTCGAACGGGCCACGTGCTATTATTTTTCGGGCACTAACACCAAACCCCGGTCAAATCAAAGGTTGTGTACCTACTACATAATTTATAACAGGATTAAGCATAAAAGCGGTTTGTTTTTCCTTAAATGTCCTGAAAACTTGGGTTTCTATTTCAACTCAGAATTTCCAGTTGGTTTTTGACGTTTTCATCAATCAAATAACCAAAACTGTTTTTTATTTACTCAAAAGATTTATGAAAGAGAGGTAGCTGACAGGTTCGAACCTCAGCAAAGCAAACAAACGTACCTCTACAGACAATGACAAATCCCTGAGAGTATAATCAGTCGTGATTAAACCACATTTTGCAGTCGGAAATAAAAACTGTAGGTCCCTCCCATTCATGCGAGAAGCTAGTTGTTAGCATTCTACGTGGGCCCCAACCAACAAGTCTCTTCAGTTAGCCCGATCCTTAGCTAATCGCATACAGTTACTGACCTTAAGTTGAATGTGGTCCCGTTCTACTTGTGCGCGCCACCTGGGAATTAAGAACGGGTTTGCTTCTGGCACATCAATCAGGCCGTTAAGATTTTTCTTGATTAAGGTCGTTTGCCACATTTGATTGAGGCTATGTGTATTAATTACCATCCTGGCATCAATGCCTCTCAAATAATTATAAAATGTTTAATTTTTTAGGGTAATAAATCGCATAATTGTGGTGGGGATACCGTAGGCGAAACTAACGGTGTAAGCAATGGTCATAGCCACAGCAGCAGCAAACATAAGTCATCTAGCAAGGACAAATACAAAGATAAGGACCGTGACCATAAGAGCTCAAAAGGCGGTAGTAGCCGGTAAGAAATATTTTGTTGTAAATTTCGGAATTTACTCATAAACAAATTGTTCATTGTTACAGCGATAAGGATTCTTCTGATAAAAAGCACAGTTCATCATCTAGTGGCAAAGATAAGCATCGAGACAAAGACCGGGAGAAGGATAAGCAGCGTGATAAAGATCGCGATAAGGACCGTAGCGATAAACACAAGTCGTCATCATCGCATAAATCCTCGTCACGGGATAAAGATAAGGAGCGCGAAAAAGATCGCCAAAAGGACAAAGCCAAGGAAAAGAGCCGCGACAACGATAGGGAGCGTGAAAAGAACGGAGATAAAGATAAGGAACGCGAACGGGTTGGTGAGAAAGACAAAGATAAGGATCGCCGCAAAGAGCACAAAAGTAGTAGCTCCAACGATAAGTCTCGCTCCGATAAAGATCGTTCCGACAAAGATCGCTCTGATCGTCACAAGAGTTCATCGTCAAGTTCCAAAAATAAACATTCCAGCAGTAGCTCGTCTAGACATCGAGACAGAAATCATCAGTCGAGCAATAAGGATCGACCCATTAAGGAAGAAAAATCTAATATAATTGAGAACGGAGATGACAAGCGGGACATCAAGTCAAATTTGAAAGTTGAAAAGAATGAGCTTCTTAGCAACGATTACGGGGAATCGTGCACTGGATTCGAAGATTCAGGTGATAAAGATGGCTTTAAAGGGAAACCAGCTATTGTCAAGTCGGAGCAAGAGGTTTTTAACATGTCACAAGCCAGTTCCTGTGACTATTCGATGTCACAGTTTAAAAACGATGAGCCACCATTTGAAATCAAAGAAGAAGCTTCGGACAATGAAGTTAATTGCGTCAGTAATCAGGTTTTCGATCAGAGCGAGCCTATGGAGGCGGAGGAAGAGCCTGAAGATGACGATGAGGACGTTCCATTGGCTAAACGTAAATCGTCCATGGTTAAACCAGTCGCAGAAGAAGAGGAAGATGATGAAGACGATGTGCCTTTGGCAAAGCGCAAGTCAATGGTAGCTGCTGTAGTAGAAGAAAGCGATGAGGATGTTCCGCTATTAAACAGGAAGAAACAGAAGAGCGCGAAGAAGGAAAAGGAAAAGGAGAAGAAACCTGAAAAGAAGAAGGAGAAAAAAGCCAAGCGAGGAATCAAAGAAGACGATGACGAGTATGATGATAAACCAAGCAAAAAGAAAGTTAAGAAGGTAATGTATTTCCAGACAAATTTAACTTCAAAATTAATATTTGATTTAAATGTTATAGGAAACGCCAATATCTAACACTACGCCCGCCACCAAACGAAGAAGCAAAGGTGGTGGTGATCAAGAGGAACAACAGGAAGTTTGGCGATGGTTTGTATTTTTTGATTATCAAAATTGAGATACGCATGTATTTAATAGAAAGCGGGACAATAAGGAAGTTTACGAAAGCCTTTGATTCTAGTGCAAGTGGTAGGAAGGAAAAAAATTGTATTAACTCATAACAGATCCGGCAGGCGGCATTTTATTTTTTCAGTGTCATTGAACAATTGAGTTCAGTCTGACCTAGACTCTTAATACACGAAATGTTTTATTTCGCTATAGGCTAGAAGATACGTGTCGTGATAACCTTCGTTGTGCCATTTCTAGTGTTTTTTTTCTAGTGTTGTCACTTAAATTCAGTGTAGTGCTAGTACATCGCACTCCATTACATAAAATGAAAGAGAATTCCGATTGATAATTCCATGCTCGCACTTTTTTCTTTTTCTTTTATATTCCGATTGACAAAAAACATGCTTGTGTCACGGCGATATTAAGAAATATGATTTCCCAAAATAGTTTTTATTCGAAGATTTTCTGGGTCGAAGCATTGGTGTACATCCGCTTTGCTTGACCCGGCCACAAAATAGTTTTGCTTGCACTCAATTGAAATTATTAATCTCGTTTCGTCTTTATTTTGTATAGAATTCGAATTGATGTTTTACAACTTAACGAAGTCCTTCAGATCTTTGCACCCCCCGTCCAAAATATAAAAAACGTGAAATTTTTTTTTAAATCAAATTATTTTATCAAAAATGAACTGATGAAAGTGGGAACACTGACATTTGCTTGTGTCATGAAAAAACAGATGGCCACTCCACGATTATTATATGACATAAACTGTTTTTCGAGGTTATGTGATGTAAATTGTTTTTATTTTATTCTCATAAATGGAAAGTCTTGCGCGAGTTATCCCCAAACTTTTCCATTTTCATCATAGCTCTTTATTGATTAGTTTCTTTAGGCTTAAAAAAACGCTAGTTACTGCTCAAATATATAAGATCGACACTAATACAAGTACAGAAAAAAAGAGGAAAAGACGTCACACTAAGTACAATGTGTTACCTCATTTCAGGTGGGAAGAAGAAAAGCGCGCTGATGGCGTCAAATGGAACACATTGCAGCACAAAGGTCCAGTGTTTGCTCCACCGTACGAACCACTGCCCAAAAACGTGAAATTCTATTATGACGGCAAGGAAATGAGACTCTCCAACGAAACAGAAGAGGCCGCAACATTCTATGCGAAGATGTTGAATCACGATTACGTGACTAAAAAGCAATTCAACGATAATTTCTTTAAGGATTTTCGTAAAACAATGACATCGAAGGAGAGAGAAGTTATTACAGACTTGAAAAAATGTAACTTTAAAGAAATGTTCCAATATTTCACTGCCGAATCGGAGAAACGTAAGAACTCGACGAAGGAGGAGAAAGCAGCGCGGAAACTCGAAAACGAGGCAATGATAAAAGAGTATGGTTTCTGCATAATTGATGGACATAAGGAGCGCATTGGAAATTTCAAATTAGAACCTCCGGGTCTGTTCCGGGGTCGTGGTGAACATCCCAAAATGGGTATGATTAAGCGCCGCATTGAAGCTGAAGATGTGTCACTCAATTGCTCTAGGGAGAGTAAAATTCCAGTGGCTCCACCTGGACACAGGTGGAAGGAGGTACGTCACGATAATGCGGTCACGTGGTTGGCATCATGGGTGGAGAACGTTCAGGGTCAGGTGAAGTACATAATGTTGAATCCATCATCAAAGCTGAAGGGTGAGAAAGATCATGTTAAGTATGAGACTGCCAGACGACTAGACAAAGTAATCGATAAGATTCGTTCAACATATCGCGATGAATGGAAATCAAAGGAGATGAGGGTGCGACAGAGAGCTGTAGCGTTGTATTTTATTGATAAATTAGCCTTAAGAGCGGGTAACGAAAAGGATGAAGATCAAGCTGACACAGTAGGCTGTTGTTCGTTGCGTGTGGAACACGTCAGCTTACATAAACAGCTTAACGGAAATGAGAATGTTGTCGTATTTGATTTTCTTGGTAAGGATTCCATCCGTTACTACAACGAAGTTGAGGTCGAGAAGAGGGTATACAAAAATTTGGAACTCTTCATGGAGAACAAGAAGGACGGTGATGATCTCTTTGATAGGTTAAGCACTCAAGTTTTAAATGAACATTTAAAGGAACTTATGGATGGTAAGTTGAGCTGGCGAAGAGTTACTTTAAGTGAAACATATTTTAATGAATTACTTTTGTAGGTCTAACTGCAAAGGTATTCCGTACGTACAACGCTTCAATAACATTGCAAAATCAGCTGGATTTGTTAACGGATGCCGATGCTACTATTCCGGAAAAGCTTCTGGCATACAATCGAGCCAATCGTGCCGTGGCTATTCTTTGTAACCATCAGCGTTCCGTGCCAAAGGGACATGCTAAGAGTATGGAGACCTTAAAGGAGAAAATCCGTATAAAACGGGAACAACTAGATGACGCTGAGAATGAATATGCAGTAAGTGATGTTGACTAACAGCATTGTGTAATGTTAGCAGTGTTAGCATTTTAAGATGTTTTAAAATGTTTATAGACTTTGGTTGTTGGATTCGTGATAAGTTCAAGTAGGAACCTTTTTTTTTTTTACTTCTCACCTCCATAGAGGAAGTATTGCAATCGGCGAAAGAAAGGTTCGAGATTTTAACAGAGGTTCACATTACGACACCCTGGAATCATTTGCACCCATTTTCGAAGTGATGTTTGTGTTTGCGTGTGTGTGACTATTTTTTCTTCTTCGATAGAACTAGAAAACGGAACCATCGTACTATCATGCGGTTTTTTTTGTTCAGATTAGATTTTGGGCAAAATTGGTCCAGGGGATTCTGAGATATTTGAAGAAATGCTTTTAAAGAAGGTGTGTTGGACAACGCAAGTACGTTGTGGTGTATATTGGAAATGTTCGCTTTGACATAACGCAATATCAGGTGGGAAGTACAGGACTGGCTCCCCAGTCAGTTTTTTTTTAACTCTTGTTTCTTCTGATCTACTGCGGATCTTTGAACAGAAGTTACATAGCTTCTATTTAGCACCATGGTTAAGACTTTGAATATCATATATTTATTTGGTATTTGGAGGACTACAGGCACCTTGCATTCGTGCGACAAGTAATACACGCACAACGTGAATGGTTGCTTTTCTATTCCTTCATAACTTACTTAAGTTATAATTACATTAATTACGATTCGAAATTTACGAATGATAAGCTGACACGTCTGCGCCATACGGTTGCTGACGTATTTACTCTGCGACATTCCGGTACAAGCTGTGATATTTAACTGCGAAATTGTCTCCCATGTAGCATTTCAACTGATGATTTTTCAGATTTGGGATTTGGAGTCGTACGATAAGTTGATAAGTATGAGGATAACGTGGTGTCTTGGTTAGGGTGTTCTGGGATTTTTGAAGTTATGCCTGAAGGTACGGACAAAACGTTCGTCGGCTTCACCGTTGGAAGCAGATTGAAAAGGTTCGTTCGAGTTCGAAAGGATGTTCTACAATACTTTGAAAAATTATAACTAATACACCTATTAGCTAAATATGTGCCATTATTTCCATTAAATGTTTTAATTTTTTCAAAGGATATGAAAAAAGCTGCCAGAAGGGGTTCGGTTAAGGAGAGAGTTATGGCTGATAAAAAACTCAAACAACTGGATCGGATAAAGGATCAACTTAAGAAACTAGAATTGCAAGAGACTGACAGAGATGAGAATAAGACCATTGCCTTGGGTACATCTAAATTAAATTATCTCGATCCTAGAATTTCGGTTGCATGGTAAGTTAATAATACATTTTCATATCTATTTTTCTATCTTCCATGTCCTCCCATTTTAGGTGCAAAAAGTACGGAGTACCAATTGAAAAGATTTTCAATAAAACTCAAAGAGAGAAATTCAATTGGGCCATTCACATGGCCGATGAAAATTACCGTTTCTAAGTAATTTCCTACATGCCTAGCAGTATAAATAAAGCTATAGGATAACGATATTTAATTAATTAAACAACGTATGCCACATAACGTATGTTAATCATTATAGTTATTATTTTTGTTTTACATTTGGTTTTTTTTTTTTTTTTTTTTAGATTAGACATTTCACAAGAAAACGACATACAATTATAGGGTTCTTTATAATTATTATTATTATAAATATAGTGTAAGCATCATTGTACACACAAACACACACACACACACACAAACATACATATACTAAATAAAAAAAAATATTTATAAATAAATATTTTAAGGAATTACTAGTAGATATAAATATGCATATTGTATGTATATATATTTTAATATAATGTGTCCTATACATAATTTTTAAGAACAAACAAAAACAAAATGTAATTATTATGATATTTACTTGCAAAGATTTTTTTTGAGACAAAACAAAATAAACAAACATACATACAAAATTTACTTTAAGTTAATTTACGAAATAGTAAAACAAAAAGCGAAACGATGAAAAGGAAGAATTGTGTGTTACATTCTGTGCAATTAATAATAAAATTTTGAATGTATTATGTATTTGATTTTGATACTTTAAGTTTAGTTTGAATGATATAGAAAAGAAAATAATAATAACTGGTAATAATAAAGCTGAATTTTCAACACTTAGGAAAATTTGAAAAATATAAATATAAATAAAAACACAACTTGTATGTAAATGCATACATATATAGAACGGAAACTAAAACAAAAATCAATTCTGTTTACTCGTATACATATAAAATATAGTGAAGACATAAACAGAACACAACCGAGAATTACAATTGAATTTTTTAAATTAAAAAATAAATGGATGACGTATCTCGTAAGTTTTTTTTTCCAATATTGAATATTGTAGGTGGGTTTCTTTCGAGAGTATTTTTATGTTTTAGATTTTTTGCAAATATTACAAATAAAAGTTTTGTTTTATGATAAATTAAAATGATTGTTTTATATTCCACCATCAATTTTACTCAAATTTATTGAACAACTTGGTGAAATGGTCTGAAAGCCTATTCCAAACAAAATGGAACTAGTTCGTTTTTCCAAGAAAAGAGTGATAGCAACATTTGAGCTGACCATAACAAAATGGAGCGCAAGTTAAACTGGAAAGAAAACACCATAGAAAGAACAAGTAAAGCAACTATCACGTCCTGTGCATGTAACAGGATCTTTAGGAAAAAATTGAGGTTTAGATCTATCATAATCCACTGGTTGTATAGGGTCATCATCAGGTCAATTCTAACCTTCGTGTGTCTGATCGGCGTCTGGTGGCTACCCACGGAAAAAAGCCACAAACCTTTAGACACACAAAAATCCAGCGATTGCCATGTTCTCACTTTTATCGCTCAATCTATACACTAGAGAAATGGCAGCAAAGAGCACGATACGGCTTAACAGATACAATTTTAAGAAAAAGGGCCAAAGGGCTGATAGGCTCTGCTATTTTTTGAAAAGGCAGATACTGGCAAGAATAGGATCAAAACTGAACCAAACAAAGGTTGATTAGTCAGTTCTGATTCTGATCCATGTACTTCCCCTTTCTTACTTTGAAGCAGGTACACGCATGTGGGATCCCACAACGGGGAACACATAGAATCCATTAAGATCCGAGTGCGTGATCCGAGCCCAGCATCAAGCCGCAACTCCCTCTACCCTTACCTTTCTCAAATAGTAGCAGAAGAAATGCAGAGCATCCGTTTTAGCAGGTCACGTGCAGTCAACAACTAACAGAGACCCTAGAATGCAGATATAACCGCAATCTAACGGGACAAAAAGGAGAGCAATGTCCTAAACGTGATGTTAAATAGGAAAGGACAAGCTATTGCCTACACGATACAACGTCTGGAAACGGAATTAGGATAATTGACTTCGCGGTTTCCCGGAACTCACTATAGCAAGAACACTGTTTTCTCACCTCAATATCCACAAGAGGATGTGCCGGTCTCCCGATCATTAAACTGCAAACCAAATTGATCACAAGTACATATGATAAAAGTTCTACGAGTAAAAGAGAACATCGGCTTTTCCGAAAAAAAATAAAAATATATTGAGTGACTGTACTCCAGCAACAATAAATGGAAGTTTTACCAAGAGGTAAAAAGAACGTGTCAGGAAAACAGAATCCGTACGGAAACCTCTAGAGATGAAGAAGGAAACCTCATAGTAGACTCGCACTTGGTGTTGAGAATATGTAATAACCATTTCTGCAGACTGTATAACAGTGACGAAGACCAACATACCGTTGTCAGGTAGAACGAACCATTCATTTGAAACGGTGATAGCCAAGAATCCAAACTGAAATAAAACAATGCAGCTTGATCGTACAACTTATCGGCCGAGCTATTTAAACAGCCGAATATCACTAAGTAAGCATAGACCAACTTATCTTCAAGATTTGGTCAGACGAATGCATGCCTGTTGAATGGAATGTTAGCAATGTTTGCCCAAGAAATGAGACCTCCTCAACTGCGTCAATTATAAATGCATTAACCTCCTGAACATCGCGTATAAGATGCTATCTACCATATTGTGCGAACGCCTAAAACCCCTCGTCAACAATCTGATTGGCCCTTATCAGTGTGGTTTCAGGCAAGAAAAGTCCACAATCGATCAAATTTTTACAATTCGGCGGATCCTGGAGAAAACCCAAGAAGACCAAATCGATATACACCAACTCTTTAACGATTTTAAGGCAGCATTTTTAAGGACGAGCTATCCAAAGCCATATCCAGTTTTGGAATCTCTGCCAAACTCGTTCGTCTGTGCAGGATGATAATGGAGAAAGCTCGCTGCTCCATTAAAGTGGGTAATGATCTCACTGAAACCTTTGATCCAAAAAAAACGATTTAGACAAGGTGACGTGCTGACATGAGACTGTTTTCCACATCATATTTGAACGAATTGAACCAAACCTTTAAGCCAATCTTTCAAAATCTCCGGCTTGGAGAGTATTCGCATAATATAACCCGCAGGGACCACCAAGTAGAGGAGACCTTAATCAACTTCGAGTGCGGAACTGTAGCGTCGCCTAAGTAAGTAAGGATCCATGCAGATCCACGACGTTAATCGTCGTCCAATCATTGGAAAAATAAGTTTCTACCATAGTTTCCAGGACATTTCTCGAATTCTATTTAATTTTAAATAATTAATAAATAACCTATTAAAATATACTAGCATATTTTCCTTGGAAACAGTAATTTTAACGTTCTGCAGTTTTTTTTTTTATCTCTTGCTTCAATTAAATATTATCGACGAAAAGAAGAAAAAGAAAAAGAAAAAAATAAACAAGACCACCCCCAAGGATATTTGTACTAAGCAAACGAAAGAGCAAACACAACACAAAAGAATACAAATCTTTAATATAAATCTGATAAAAGGGTTGTTCTCTCCTTTATCCATGAAATATACATCCCTAAGGATGTGAAGACTATGCGCATGGCTTACCGAAGGCTTTCGGAATCGATTTTATTCTCTTTCACATAACAAATTGGCACACTGATTCTCCCGTAGTATCTTTGCTCCCATAAAAAACGAAAACATTTATATTTGTATATTTTTATTACCTAAAGTTCTTTATTCGAAATGATAATTTAAGTTTTCGATTTAAAAAAAAAAACAGTATTCCGAAGTCGTCTATAACTGTAGAAACATAAAAAATGTTCACCAAAAGTGTTTTCGAAAACTTAAACTAGGCGTATCCCATTCGAGAGGATGCTGCGACTTCGTATGGGATATTTTGTGAAAAAATGATGAAATATAAAGTGAAAATTTGAAATTAGATATTTTGGAAATCCAAAACAGAGAAGATGGAGCAGATAAAATGGTTAACTAGAGTTTTTCTACTCTTCATTGCTCTAGCGACAGGTATGTTCTGAAGAATCTTTTAGGCGTTAATGGTTGATGAATTATTATTTGTTTAATTCAGTTCGAGCATCTGAGGATGAAGAAAGATTGGTTCGGGACCTCTTCCGAGGGTATAACAAGCTTATAAGACCCGTACAGAATATGACACAGAAGGTTGGAGTTCGCTTTGGATTGGCGTTTGTCCAACTGATTAATGTGGTGAGTGCTTTTGTTCAAATTGTCATTTGGTTATTAATTTTGGAGATTGTGATGGGGAAATTGGCTAAGAAATCATTTAGGGTGGGGTTTCGAGGTAATTTTTCTTCCGTAAATAAGGGTTCATTCGCCCTTTTTAGCAGTTTTTGAATACAATCAAAGTGGAAACATTATATTAGCATCATATATGTTTACTCATTTGACCCCTTTGTCGGGCCAGACTAGCAGATAACCCGAAGTCCAATTGGAAAATATTTTAGTTTAATTTTTTTGTAGCACTCCTTTCCTAGTGAGTCAGGAATCCGAATCTGTGAACGATTATAGAAAGCATAAACATTCTGTGGTCGTCGTGGCTTAGTGGTGCCTTGATGATACAGGTTCGAACCTCAGCAAAACAACCAAAAGTCGTTCGCAGCCATGAAAAGGCTGAACAATTCGCCGTTCGGAGTTGGTTATAAAACTGTAGTTCCATTTCATTCGTCCGGGGCATAGAGATATTCCAGGGAACTGCAAGGCTGACGAACTCGCCAGATATGGAACAACTATACCCGTGCTCTCAGACAGAGACACCCTGGGTATACCGATCGCTACATGTAAACTTAAGCTCAAGCTGGATGCTATTGAGAAAACGAATTCTAGGTGGACAAATAGTATAACCTGTCTAGCGACTTAACGGATTTGGCCACGGCTGGATCTGAAACGCCTCTAAGAATTTGATTTCTCTCAACAGATCGCATATCAGATCCATAATAGGTGTCATCACGGGACACTGTCTAATAGGCAAGCATGCAACAAGGCTTGGCGTGCATTCAAATGATTTCTGTAGAAGCATCATGGACGAAGAGGAGGAGGAAACTATTTCCCACCTTCTTTGTAACTGTCCAGCTCTCTCCCGCACAAGAAGACTTCATTTAGGGGAATTCTACTTTAACGACTTAGGTGATCTGATAAACAGGATATCAGAGAACTCCTTCGCTTCATAAAAAGCTCCAATTGGTTCAACGAGTAGGTTTGGAGATCTCTTCAGATCCACGTGGTATCACAATGGACCTATCACTGGTCTAAGTGTGCTGGCGATAGCTAGCAGCCACTTCAACCTAGCCATCCATTCGTACGAAAAATAGAGCACAAACAACATGAACGATTGCAAGAAGCTAGGCCTTGGTTCTCTACGAGCTGTCCCGCCAAATATTTGTATTTGTAAAGCCAATAAACAGTCTGTTCTCTTCTACCAGTGTGGTCGTAGAAGTTTGAGTTAAGAGTTTTTCCATTTCCCTTGCAATTGAAAACCGTTGTCCGACAATTGAGGAAAATTTTCGACAGAATAAGATCGATTATCCATAAAAAAAAAGAAAGCATTTAAAGCTAGTTTTCTATTCAATTTAACAGAACGAAAAGAATCAGATCATGAAGTCAAATGTATGGCTCCGTTTAGTGTGGTATGATTATCAACTACAGTGGGATGAGGCCGATTATGGAGGTATTGGGGTGCTTCGATTACCACCCGATAAGGTATGGAAGCCTGATATCGTGTTGTTCAATAAGTAAGTCCAAATAAGCTCACCAAATTGGTTACAAAACAAATAATTCTCTCATATTTTTTCTTCAGCGCCGATGGTAACTACGAAGTCCGGTATAAGTCTAACGTTCTTATTTACCCGACTGGCGAAGTATTGTGGGTTCCACCGGCTATTTATCAGAGTTCCTGCACTATTGACGTCACATACTTTCCATTTGATCAGCAAACATGCATCATGAAATTCGGATCATGGACCTTTAATGGCGATCAGGTTTCTTTGGCTTTGTACAATAATAAAAATTTTGTAGACTTGTCCGATTATTGGAAATCTGGTACATGGGACATAATAGAAGTTCCAGCATATTTGAATGTCTACGAAGGCGATAGCAACCATCCAACAGAAACCGATATTACCTTCTATATTATTATTCGAAGGAAGACTTTGTTTTACACGGTGAATTTAATTCTGCCAACAGTGCTCATTTCGTTCCTCTGCGTTTTGGTATTCTATCTGCCAGCTGAGGCTGGAGAAAAGGTAAAGTTGTAAATAGAATTTATAAAAAAACATTTATCAATTTGTGTTTCAGGTAACGCTTGGCATTAGTATTTTACTGTCACTGGTTGTGTTCCTGTTGCTCGTGTCGAAAATATTACCGCCAACATCGCTTGTACTGCCATTAATTGCTAAATATTTGCTCTTTACATTCATAATGAATACGGTTTCAATCTTGGTCACTGTGGTTATTATCAATTGGAATTTCCGAGGACCAAGAACTCATCGAATGCCCATGTGGATTCGTAGTGTATTCTTGCATTATTTACCAGCATTTTTGCTTATGAAGCGTCCACGAAAGACACGCTTACGTTGGATGATGGAAATGCCAGGAATGAGTATGCCATCACATCCTCATCCATCATATGGATCACCAACAGAGCTGCCAAAACATATAAGGTAAGTTTAAAACAAAAAAAAATGGTTTATATGCTGAATTCTGGAGCTTTTCCTTATGAGGATTGCTCTAAAGATTGAGCGAAATTTCCGATAACTAGAAGGCTCGACAAATCTGGGCTTAAAGTAAAGCCACACAAAAAAAGACTAGTTCTCTTCTCCAGGAAATATAACCAGCGCTAGACATTCTCTTTCACACCAGATGCATGACTATACCAAACAGTATAGTGAAACTCATCATTGAACACTTCATAGTTAGAAAAATTAACTCCAGGTTAAGAGAGCCCAGGTCCACCCCGGACTGTAGCGAGATTATTATTCCCAACAAAACACAAATTCGCATCATTACAGGCTAATACCTAATAGGACAACACGTTAGGAAACTACTGGCTTTCTTCAATGTTTTTTGCAGATACTATAGAGATGCCATTGTCCAGCTGTATCTCACAGTTGAAGACGACTTCTTGGTCACTTCGATAATAGTGACTTATCCTTGATAACTGACTCTCAATGGTTCTACGGGTAGATTTCTCCCTCATAAGGAGTTCTATATGCGTTACAATGGGCCTTCGGGACACCTATCTTATCTATCCAGTAGTACAATGGAACTACACATACTAGTCGTCGAGTTTCATTCTGACAAAAAAAAAAACCCTAACTCTCTTCATTGTTCTACAGTGCCATTGGAGGTAAGCAATCAAAAATGGAGGTCATGGAGCTATCTGATCTACACCATCCCAATTGTAAGATTAATCGAAAGATCAACAGCGGTGGAGACTTGGGTGTAGGCGATTGTCGCCGTGAAAGTGAATCCTCCGACTCAATATTACTTTCACCGGAAGCAAGTAAGGCTACAGAAGCAGTGGAGTTCATTGCTGAACACTTGCGTAATGAAGATCTATATATTCAGGTTGGATATATCTTTTTTCCATAATTTCTTTTCAATAATTTTTGTTTTTCCTTTTTATAGACACGTGAAGATTGGAAATATGTAGCAATGGTCATTGATCGTCTGCAACTTTACATATTTTTCATTGTTACAACCGCTGGTACAGTCGGTATCCTTATGGATGCTCCACATATCTTCGAATACGTCGATCAAGATAGAATTATCGAAATTTATCGAGGAAAATAAATTACGAAAATAAAGTTAACAAAAAGAAAAAAACAGTTCTACTTTAAGTAGCACCACATCCCGAAATGCTTAATAAATTTATATTTATTTTTAATTTAATTTTGTAGTACGAAAAAAAACCCTTGTTAGCGTAAAATCGGTTTTCCAATCACAAAGCTGCAAATCGTAACTAGATTTTTCAAAAAAATAAAATCCGCTAAAATCAATTTTTCAAAATACACACACATGTAGTTTCATAAGTTCACAAAGAAGAAACCAAACATTAGGATAAATAATAAATAAATTAATAAATAAGTGAAAAAAAATAAATAAAATTGTAAACGAAGCTCAAAACTAAAAGAAACTTTTTGAATACCCCTATGAATATAAGAACGACATTGTTTTTTTGTAATATGAACATTCCTGTTTTGAAGAAAAAACAACAACCACTTTTGTTTGGTGATTTAATGTGATCAATCAGTGTGCGATCGAATTAAATATGCTTTATGTTAGTTAAAATATTAATTGCAATTAAGTTTGATGCTTAATAAATTATTTTTCAGATTCAGTAAAATATTGCTTCAATTTATTTAACTAAAACCATTGGATGATATGCAAATTAGAAAAACTTTGATTGACCTTTGAAAAGCTTCATAAAAAACAAAAAAAAAAAACAACATCCTCCAGCTTATTATAAAAAGACTGCCGAAAAAATTGCGATAAACAACGAAGGTAGTTTCTTATTTTGTCCATCTTCAAGGTATCTTCAAACTATTTTTAGTTGCTTTCTTATTTATAATTGAATATTTAAAAATATATTTGTTTGTTCTAATACTCGTCTTATGTGCCAATTGATTGAATGATTTAAAATTGTTTTTTGTTTTCCATAAATCCTAAGTATAGTTAGTTGATATTAATGTAAAAACAAGAATATGTTGCGTTTTATATATTAAAATTGTATAACAAAATGGCAAATTTAGCCTGCGGGTCATTGAGAGCAGTACATATTAGACATAATTTGTTAATAAAATACATAGAGAGAAAAAAAAAAAAAAGTAATTCCCCCGAAAAATGTGTAATTTTTAAGGAATTAAAAAAAGAAAAAAGGAATTAGTTATTATTTAAGTAGATGCCAAATTGAAATAAAGAATAAACAGGAAAATAATTGGTATTTCTTAAAGCAGAAACAGAACCCTAGGCAAATTCTTTTTCGACCATATCGATGAGCTCATCAGATGGACTACCGTCAAAACTGGGGCCAAATCGTCTCTTTCGTGATCGTATAATTCGTCACGTAAAAACGATCATTGTATATAACGTATAAACGATCATTCCGACGTAATAATGCTCGTTTTTACGTGACGAGTTATACGATCACGGAAGAGACGATTTGGCCCCTGCTCAAATTTGCCAGGGCGTCTGGATGGCTAGAAACAAGACGATAATATCACGGTAAGAAACAAATCATGGATATCACAATGGTGATGAGGATGTAACCATTCTCATCAGCCCGCTAATCTAACCTAACCTAAAGCAGAGAACGTTTGCACTAATTCTTCGCTTCTTATACAATCGTAAAAGATGACGATGGAGAATACAAGCTGCTCGACAAAGATGGGTTTAAGTGTCAACGAAGGCAAGTCCAAGTATATGCTGTCAACAAGAAAAAGACACTCAACACCGATGTTTCGGACAGAATGTACCGTAGACAGATATAACCTTGCGATAGTTAGTGACTTTTATAGTGACAAACAAACAAACTTTTGCCAATCGCTGCTTTTTTGGGCTGAGAAGGTATTAGCGCTGAAGCATGGACCTATTGTAGGCGAATGAAGAGCGAAAAATTCTTCGGTCCTTCGGAATTTTAAGAAAAAGATTCAACGACGAATAAAACTGCAATGGGTGGGAGAAGTCGAGAGAATGGACAACAACACTCATGCCTGGGGAGTCTTCTAATCTCAAAGGAACCTTAACCCACTGAAAGAGCGAAACTGGAGGCTGTTAGTTAAGAGCAGGGCTTGTTGGTTGAAGCTTAGTTTCACCACGGTCTGCAGCACTGCATAAGTAGGTATGGCATCGTTTTGTGCTTGCAATCAGATTCAAAACATTAGTGTGTTAGGCTTAACCCCAGATGAACTTTAGGAAAGAGTTTTGAATTCCTAGTGGACACAATAATGTACTTATGTACATCCATCGACAGTTTAAATTCAAATAAGTACTATAGAATAGACTTACCACTATGGACACGTTTTACTGTTTGCTATGTGGAACTGTTTATCTTGCTCTGATCTTTGGAAATCGATTGGTTTCTCATCTCCTATTGCTGGAGTCGAGACATGAAAAAAAAAAATAGAAAAAATCCGGCTAGGAATAGGGCATGCAATTCCCAGATTCTTATCATTTACGATACGGCTCTCGAATCGTGTCGTTTATTGGCCATTATTGCCGTAAACGAACATTGTTTCTCAGCTGTTATTCAAATGAGTGGTGACGAAGTTTCAGATTCAAAAACGCCACGATAAACGATGACGTCAACCGGGATAATTAGCCAATACTAGAGTTAAGCGGCCTAAGTGCGGAAAAATAAGTATCAAATTGGTGATCGTTGGTTCTGTGGTACTTTTATTTTAACTTCATAAACTTAATATAATTAACATACAAATCATTACAATTGAGAGAAAAACTGTGTAATGGACTTTGATTTTATCGCCGGATTTACACTAGAAGGCGTTTTTCTTACATTATTGGGTGATTGTCCTCCTGTTGTGGCCATATCAGAACGATTCAAGCTCAGCTGTATTTCTCTCGCATAGTGATAGTCCAAATGTTCTGGCATAAGATCCCTGTGCATACAGCGACCACATTTATCGCAAGTCACATGCGCTGAAGTGGATGGTTCTTCAGACTGTGTGAGTGGTTGCATAAATTTCTTTATGTCAACTGAAACTTTTGGGGAGTTCGTCTTTATTTTCTTGTTTGCATTACTGATGTTTGAGGGTTTTACTTTCTTTGACAACGAATTTTGGGAGATTTTAGATTGAAGCTCTTTGCGGTACTCTTCTCGTTGCTGACGACTTAGCTCTTCGGCTATGTGTCGATCTTGGTGGGACTGAATCGTGTTTTCATCGGATAGAACTTTTTGACCGCATAGTTTGCATGTTGTGAAGAAATCATCACGCAATTCTGGTGTAGCTAGTTCTGCGTAATCTGATTGGTATGTGATTTCAGTGGGGGAAGTGTTCGGCTGGTCTGGTGACTCGGATTTTCTCTTAAGAGATGTTGACGTTGCATGAGGTTGTGTCGTTGGAGAGTGGGATTTCAGAGCGCGAGCAAAGAAAGAAGTCGTTTCTTTAGGAGTAGGATCTTCCAATAACGAATTGAAACTAGAAGCTGGTAACGGATTATCTCCTGGTGTTAGATCTGGCATTGTTTCCTCGCAAAGAAGTATTTCTGCCTCTGAATTGAAATTTTCGTTTGCCTGCTGTTGTTTGATTTTGTTAAGATGAGTTGCAAAAAAACTCTTAGGCGTTGGCATAGGTTTTGGAGGTTCTTCAACAATTGAAACGCTACTTGGAAGTGGGGCTTTCTCTTTCTGATTGGCAAACAGTTTTTCTAGGGCATTTGTCTTTCTAACTGCCTTGACATTCTCTATTTCATTCTTTGTTACGACTTCAGTGCAAACTGGTGGTTCCCTTTTTTTTTGATTGGCAAACATCTGCTGCAGGGTATTCTGATTGCCACTGCTGATGCTCTCAAACTTTCCCACACTGATACCCAAAAACTTAATTGGATTATTTAGAGCAAGATCATTACCGGGTTTCAAGAACTGTTCTGTGTTTCGCTTTAGCACTTCCAATGCAGACTTTTGTATACATTCGGGTTCGTAGTTAGGCAGCGGAGAACTCCTAGAGCTATGGATGTCTTCTGAGTTAATTTCTTGAATGAAACTGACGACCATTTGCTTGGCGCGACGATTATTCTCCCCAATGTCCTTATCTAGACGATCGGCTATTTCATTTGCCAATTCTGTTAGCCAATGCTCAAGCGTATTCAAACCATTGATTGAGTTTCGGCCCGGGAATTTTTTGCAACAACCAATGCTCTTTGAGTAGAAGCGGGGCGTTACGGCTTCCAGATCAATTCCACGACAGATCAGGTACATCCAAGACCTACCAACAAAACGTCAGATAGTGCATGGCATAAAAGATTTTTAACAATCGCCTTACCCGCTCTTTTCGTCGAGCTTTCTTTGCAAATCCGCTTCAGAGAAACTCAACAAATCGCCCAGAAACTTTACTTTCAACGTCTCGCAGATTTCTTCGCCAAATTTTGCTCCCAATCCCTTGATCTTACTCACAGGAAGTGTACGAAAAAGAGGTGTTATCTGAGACAATGGCAGAATAGTCTGCTTATTTGGTTTATTCATTCCACAGGCCAACTTTGCCAGAATCTTGTTGTGAGCTATTCCAGCGGAGCATTCATATTTTGTTTGCTGCTTCACTGCAGCGCGGATTTCGCTGGCTATAGCTGCTCCCAGTAACAGTCTAAGATCACTCTTCCTAACAGCAGGGGTATCATTAGCATCATAAGTGAGACTGTATTCTTCATCATCACACGGCTGGCTTATCTTTGAGGTAATTTCTGTGACATACTCGCCGATGTTTTCATAACCAACAGCGAAGGTGTTTGTCAATCCATCTGGTTCGAGGAAGAATGTTCCCTAAAAGTACAGGATAATAATGTACTACATGTTTGTCATAAAGGACCACTCTTACAGCATTCATATTTTCCATTTTCTTATTCACTTCTGCTGTAATGTCCAAATAAGCCTCATCGACACTAGCCCTTTCCAGAAGAGATGTAAATTTCTGCAATACATTTGCTACATCTTTACCAGCATCCCGATACTTGGATAAATCAGCCTTTTCTCGGACATTTGGCACTTTGACTAGTTCAATTTCGGGACATTGAGTCTTGGCTTCATCACCGCGCATATGTCGAGTAACTCCTTTCGCTCTGGCTGCATAATTAACTGCGATTATGCTGAAAACATTGCCTTTGTATAATTAAAGTTCTTTTAAATGAAAGTATGAAATAGATTACCCTCCGCCGCGCCAGGGATTGTATTGTACAACAGCTATAGGTTTTCCCGCCAAAGTTGGATCCAGTTTCTCTTCGACTTGGCAATAGAAACAGTCCATGTCAACTAGCAGAACAACGCGGTCATATTTATTTGTAATGTTTATAAGATTTTTTGTCGATGACATCTTTTCTTTTTAAAGTTTAATTACATTTGTAAATAAAATGTAATAAACAAATTGCACAAGTTATTCACTGGAGCACACAATCAAACAAAGATCTGTCAAAATTCGAAAAGGGATGTGTTCATGAATAGAATTTATACGAATTTGGAGTTGCCAGTTAGTTTTCTTTTCGCGTTCGATGTCGGAAATAAAATTATACTTTGCCACCAGCTTTGGATGACGTTATGTTATACGTTATCTTATATGTGCGGTTCTTCCAGTCCTCCCTTAATGGAATAAGTATTGAGAAGCAGTATTTGGGTAGCAGGTGATCTGGAAACTGAAAGTTATGTCGTGCTCCAATTTTTCAAGCATAGATAAGTTACTTCGTCTATAGGACTTTGAGTCAAAGTTGCTTGAGTGAAATAATCGATGGATGCCTAATTTAGCTTCCATTCGTACAAGGATTTGTAATGGTGGTCAACCCAGGTGATGACATGCAGGTTTAAGCTAGGCGTTGGCTTTCTTATTTGTTAACTGTAGTTATTTCACTAGTCTTTGTCCAACAGAACACGCTTGTTATGTTTTGGTACTATCAAAAAAAGCTCCAAAAGCGGACGCCTAAGAAGTTGTCTTCCAAGAGGAAGTCTTCAATTTACAATAAAGTTTTGGTCGTCCTCGTAGTTCAAGAGTCTACAGAAGTATATTTTCGATATTCTTAGCACTGTTTACGAGGTTCACTCCTTACTCCCTGTAGGCTTCTGCTTGGACTCTGTGCTTTTTATTTTACCACGCATTCAGAATTTGGAACATCATTTCCATAGTAGCAGAAGGGTCATTTTTTTAAAAAAAATTGTCAAGTCGTCTTTATTTACAATTGATTTTTTTAACATTCACAGTACTTAACAAATATCTTAACAAATGCGTCATTTAACAATAAAATAACAAATTAAAAAGTAAAATAAATTACAGTTGAAATATTACAAAAGAATTAGTAAAAATAATACAAAAAATATTTAATACTTTGGTATCGAAACATTTCCTTTCAAGCACACGTCATAAAAAACTCAGCATTCCTAGTGGAACATCTTATTTTTAGGATTAACAACAGCAACGCTACCAACTCGTCGTTCATCATACACGGGAATCGGGTCGCCACCCTTTACTCCTATTGTTGTTAGAGCTGAGAATGATCCTGCTGAACCATCAGCAAGTACATGACCGACATGGCCTAAATAATTTAGCATGTTCTAGATAAAGGAAAAATATTTAGAGATATATGTGTATGCGATCGGAATGAGGAGGATTTACATCATCGAAACCGTCTTCATGCTGTAATAACATTGGTGCCAACTGATGATGTAGGCGTTTGGTTTGAACGGATTCATTGATAGGTTCGTCTAATATCATGTATCTAATGATCGTCTAGTATAGAGAGGGAAAAAGATAAATAAAAATCGGAAGATGTACAAATATATGTACCTGTGCAACAGAAGTGGTAATTTTAGATCCACCAGCAGCTCCAACCAACATTTGAACATTACCATTTCGGTCAACAATTATACTGGGGCACATGGATGACATTGGACGTTTCTTTGGTTTAATGTAGTTCGCTGGTGATGCTGGAATACCATAGCCGTTCACTGTTCCCGGTGTGGAGAAATCATCCATTTCATCGTTGAGAATGATACCAGTCTGTGTGGAGCGTACTTTTGAGCCAAAGCTAAGAAAAAACCAAAATATATGTAAAGCAATTCTAAGAATGCGGATAAATTCAAACTTACTAGTTGTTGATAGTGCTGGTAACCGTGATAGCATCACCTTTAAAATCTAACACAGCCATATTGGCTGTACCGTGATCAGGATGATTGGAGAACTCTGCACCATAATATTCATATTCCTGGAAAGTCTTATCATCGAAAATTAACTGACGAATTTGAGCCGCAAATGCAGAATCTGTTATATTGTTGAAAACTGCTTCAATGTCCGGTTCGAAATGCATATCACCGAGCTTGGTTCGTTGACCGTAGGCATGCTTGAAACTCTCCACAACTCGATGCCAGTAGAGGTTTTCGTTTTTATGATCATAACCACTAATTATATTTAGAATGAATGCCAGAACAGCACCACTACTGGGCAGGGGAGTTGTGTAGAGAGTGTATTCACTGGAGATGTTCACCACAACTGGAGGATCCCAGGCAACACTAAAATGAACACACACAAAGTTATGTATTCTTCCGGCCTTAATGATGGTATATGCATTAAAATAAATCTTACTTGTATCGCATTAAATCTTCTGCGGTTATAATACCACCCATCGCTTGTACGTCCTCAGCGAGCTTTCTTCCAACCTCACCGCCATCGTACATAACACTCATACCCTTTTCAGCGATTAATTCTAAAGTTTCAGCCAACTTTGGACGTGTCATAATGTCACCAGCCTGCCAAATAGTGCCAGTATGTGGATCAACAAAGATTTCAGCCATCGAAGGTTCATCGATGATTCTTTGTTCGTATTGTTTCATTGCATTGAACAAGTAAATAGAGACTGTGTGTCCATTTCTGCAGAGATTGATTGTTGGCTGGAAAAGATGCTTCCATGGTAATTTGCCATATTTGCGATGTAGGCTCCAGTATCCAAGAATTTCACCAGGAACAGCCGCAGCAATTGCACCTAAAATGAGGAGGTGGTTGTTGTATTTTTTTTTTTTTGAGTAAAACTTGGAGGAGAACAGATAGACTTGGACCAGAAGTAGGGACACTCAACATCGACGAATCGGACAGAACGTTGCACTTGACAGCTATAACTTCGAAGTAGTAAGGAACTTTGTCTACCTTAGCTCTGCTATCACTTCTAAAAACGGAATCTCATCAGAAATCCAATGTCAAGTGCTGTTTCTTTGCGCTGAGAAGACAATTGAGTATTAAGACCCTATCCCGAAGAACTAAAGGAGAATTTCGCTTCAACCAAAAGCCCGGAAGTTTTCGAATCTAATCCTGAGGGGCAACGCAGTAATGGAAGACCTCGCCTTAGATGGAGCGCGCACAAGTAGAAGAAAACAGTTAGCTAAGGACCGAGCTGACTGGAGACGCTTGCTGGTTGATTTCCAAATTCAACCCGAACTGTAGCGCCACCTATGTAAGTAAGTTACGGTTGAATCGAATGTAACCTTTGATAGACTTCGTGAAAGTACTTGAATAACTAACTTCATCAGTTTTTAATGAAAACGTTTTATTCTAAGACCCATCACACGGTACCGTGCGCTATATCAAAATGTTGATCCACACGTTCATTTTGCTAGATTCAAATCATTTATGATTTCTTGATAAGATTTCAATTGTAAATAACGGTCTAAAAATAAGGTAATTATCTATACCTACATCAACGTAACGCATGTATGACAATGAAAATAAATAAATAAACAATAAAAAGGCGAATTAACAATTGCTATTAAAATGCCTATCTGTGATAAACGTTATTTGTTGGTAACAATTCGAATAAAGTTCACATGATCCAATATTTGTTTAATCATTCATTTTGTCAGATAATCTTGGTCTAGATCCACTGTATGACGTCGAAAACGTTAGAATACCTAACAAAAGTGACAAGGCACCTTTTTGTCGACGAGTATGGAGTGGTTGTGATTATTTGAAGTGTATTACGTTCTAGGCATTTACTTAATCAGTTTGTGGATCTAATATATTTTACTGTCAACAGAGACGAGTCTAGCCATGGTCATGGTTGAGAAGTTTTATTTATCGTTTATTGAAAGGCAGATTAAACTATTAAAGAGATCCTCTAAACTGCGTCAACTATAGAGTGATTTTACAGTATTTATAGAGATGCCAAGACGATGGAGAGTGCTCGCTGCTCTATCAAACTCGGAAAAGATTTCACCTTTCTACGAACAACGAACACGGTGTTATCTAGAGAACCAAAGAGACGCTATTTAAGACCCTCATAATCCCAGGTGCAGAAACATGGACTTTGCCAAAGGGGGGTGAACGCACATTTAGAATTTATGGTCCCCTTTGCATTGCTTACAATGATTAAGATGGATAGGTCATGTAAAGCGGATGAAAACCAATGCTCCCGAATGTTAGACCTCAAGCTCAGCTAACTCAGCGTACGCAATTGGAGGCAGTCAGCTAAAATCGTGCCCGGCTAAAGAGGATCGTTGGTTGAGGCCCTTGTTCACGCCGAACTGCAGTGCCATCATAAATAAGTATAAGTTACAATTTCGAAAAAGAAATAGGAATCCATGTTTTTCCACTCGTATATGTACATTTGAAGAGACCAGTTGGATACAGAAATGCTTTTAATTACATAACCTTACCAGTTATATTTTTACCGACATACATATCTTCTGTAGCCGCTAATGGTGCCGATTCACGAGCTATTAATGTCTCAACTGTTCTTGTTTCACGAGAGTATACCGTCGCTACAAATCCACCACCAATACCCATGCTATGTGGTAAAATAACACCTTCACAGAGCAATGTAGCAATTGCTGCATCAACAGCTGAACCGCCATCATCAAGCATTGAACTAAAATTTAAAGATAAATTTATCATAAGCCACAAGATGTATACAATTTCGATAACAAACCTTCCAATTGCAGCACATGCATATCCATTTGAAACCACTGCACCCTTTGGACCTCTACTGGACGCCTTCAGGCCAAACACCACACCAAGCACTATACCGGTTACCACTAAGGCGGCTATTAACACCCATATCACAACTTTTTTGCTACAATTTAAACTGTCAAAGAAAAATCAATGTTATTTTTTTTTCTTTATACACAGTTGTATGTTTATGATTTAATATATTGACAGATGGAATATAAAATTAAATTTTAATGACACCTGTCATAATGGTGTCAAATGGTTTAGCCACAACTAATTTTTTTGTGATCTTAATTGTTTATTTTTATTTCTTTGACAAACATTATTAATGAACGTGCAGCACTTGTTATACAAGTTTCCAAGTGTAGACATGTGCCTTAAGCTGAATATTCCCAATTGAGAAAAGTCTATAAAACTGAATAGGGTATTACCATCTCAAGTTCAACGTTATCGATCAGTGAGTAAGGAAAGTGATAGAAGCTGAGTAGATACTTATGTAGCTTCAAATTAAAACGGCACTTCGTGCTTATCAATCGAGTACTAATAATTTACGAGTATGTATGTTCGTAGCTTGAAGTGACGTACGTATCTCTATTGAGGTGCGTGCACTAATATTCAAGATAAATAAACAATTGAAGCAGTACAAAGCAATACACCAATTAAACAATTTAGGAAATTCTTCTATAAGGCTTATAAGAATTTAAGTCAATATCTTTCAATTCTTTGCATATATATAACGATGTTGAACTGTTCTTAAAAATTAATGCCTTAGTTCTGATTATCTTTACAAAATTGGACCTCAACTCATGTGAAAGATAAAAATGGGAAGAGCTTCGTCCTGACGCTAACAGCGATCTCTGGGGACTAGGTTATAAGGTAGTTTTATGCATAATGGGTGCGCAAGCAGCTAAACCAACCCTAAGCGTGGCAAAAATGAAGAATTCGTGGGTTCACTCTTTCCGGTAGATCCGGCGGAACAGGAGGAAGTCTCACTATTTAACACATGGGCTGCCACACCAATTTTGAAAGAATTAACCTGGGTTGCCAACATACAATTTCTCCACTAGGCCTTACTTTTCAGCAAACTAAATACATCTAGCTCATCGTAAGATGATTCCAATTGTTTGTCGTGGCTATCATTTTTGAATGCCATGGCCTGCAAAAGATGCATATTTGATAGCCTGGCAGCCAATGTATTAATGAAGAAGAGTCAACACTCGCTGTAAGCTCAACAAAAAGGCCGCCCGAAAAGATAAGGGTCCCAGCAGAGAGGTCTTGAAAGTTATATTGCCAAATCCTCTTCCGACAGAAAGCTGCTTTCTACAAAGATTGGCAATTAAAATAACGACTGGTGCTAATATCCTTAACATAGCATGGGAACTCTTAGAAAGGATGCTCTAGCCAAGCATCAGTTTTGAGAGTATGTGACCTATCCGCTAAGCATCACGGGTGCAGAAAAGGACACTCAACAATAGGAGCAGCAAAGGAGGTGGTTCAATGAAGTCCGGCGCAGTAACCGCCATTTAACAAAAATCTTCATGCTAGACGCAAGAAATGCTTTGGACTTGGTCAGGTGGAGGGATATGCTGAACGCCTTAGAAAATACTTTCGGCGTGCCACAATACCTCCTACGGACCATAAAAAGTTACCCTAGTGACAAAGAGCTAATCTATGGAATGTGAGCGAAAGACTTACCGCTGGTGCTACGCAGGGCTCAATCCTAGCACTCGACTTATGGAATATTTCCTACGATGGAATCCTAAGAATGGAATGATTGAAAATACATATCTGGTCAGTTATGCAGAAGATAATCGCAGCAGTGATTACCGCACGCGACACCGAAGAAACCCAAAGACGGCTTAACCACATGTTGGCAGCAAATCTGCATCCAAAAGGACTGCAAGGATCTATAAGGCATTGAGTAGACTGAGTGGCATCACTCTGCAGTAATGCAAAAAGTAGTTTCGGGGTTTGCCTGAAGATGAAAAGTGTTTAGTCAGTAAGAGTCCGACACACTGGGGAAACTTGATCACGCATAAGGGTTCGTGAATCAATCGTGAAACAATTGAATATTTACAAAAAGTGTTTAGTATATTCATACCGTTTGTAACAATAAATTTGAAAATGTGTAGACATGTGCACCTTTTCACAAGTTTAACAGATTAACTTTAAAAAAAACGATCCCATGTTATGCGATGCTTTTGTCTGCAAGCACATACGGAAGATAATAGTTTGCATTAATTACAAATCTTTTTTTTTTTAGAATTAAGGCAAGTACACGTTGGACATTTAACTCATAAGAACTTGAGAGTTCCGAGGTAAACTCAATTGGAATGATAAAGATTTTTATCCAAAATTTGTAGGTCTTCGATCAAAAGAAACTAAACGTCAGAGTTTTGGTCAAGTTCAAGTTGTTAGCAAGCGTGCCTCACAAAGTTTTTCTCAGTTACATACAGTATGACTTCTTCAACGATTTCTTGATTTTTTTGTTTTTATCAATTGGTATGTATGACCGAAGAACAATAAATGTTATCGTTTAACCGATAATCAGATAAATTACTTTAAAAAAATAGGAAATGACTTAAATTCTGACGTGAGTCAAAATTGTTAACTCGTGATTAGTTATCATTAGGGATATTGTTTATTTTTTTTTATCAATTTCTGCTTTACAAATCCAAAAATACTAAGCTATGGCGACCACTTCCGCCCTATTATCAGATAATTTTTCAAATTTTATGGATTGCACTAATTTAATTTTGGGATATTTAAAGATTTTAGAATGATGGTGTATCCCGGTTGCTGATATTGAGATTTTGCCGATTTAACTTAAACCTAGTCTCTATTTTCAAAACATTAGTTAGCAGTTATGATTCGAACCTTTGTGTTGGGCAGATTAACAAATGAATACCCTTAGATGGAATATGACAAGGACTAGGCTGAAAATTGAATTCTATGTAATTATCAATTCAAAGCCACATGTAACAGAATCCATAGCTTAAAGCCTTTACAAAAAAACTGATGCAGTACTGCATAAATTCTTACTTCGAACGTGTAATGCTTATTGACAAGATAGCCTATCATAAGACATCCTTAAGACCTGTCTGTCAGCAGATTTGAATGAACACGGCAGGCATTAATCGCCTACTTGATTGCTTTCTGATATCAGTTACTCAAGTGGTAAGTGTGATGTACTCCTGGTTTCAGGTTCGAGTCCCAGCAAAAGAAGCAAAAACAAAAATTTGTCATGAAAGATCCTTAATCTTATGCTACGACCTGCGAACAAATTTAAATGAACATGGACAGCATTATCTAAAAAGTTCATTTGTTGGCTCCCTGATACCGATGGTTCAAGTCGTAAGTGCGTTGAACTGCTGGGGATGTTATCGAACTTGAGTTCAGGTTCGAAGTTTTTTTTTTATTGTGTCACAACAAGGCAACGAAAAACCTCAAAAGTTATTTGTCACCCAGGTAGTTAGAAGTGGTGATTCGAGGATATTTAGGTAGGAAATTTTATTGTTGAAAGTATGTGTATTGTTATGGAGGATGTTAAAGATTCTCAGATCGAGCTAGTTGAATTCAGAAAACAGCTAAATCTGTCATTGAAGTAGAGTTTGCGTAGTGCCACAAATTCACAGGAATGCCAGAATGCACAGGAAGTGAAACTGTGTTTTCGGCGCATTTCCATTATTACAACTTCGGCAATACCGAGTTTGAAGATATGGGTCCCTGTCGGCCAGTAGTTCGTGCTGATCGCCACAGCTCTTAGTGATAAATCGTTGCATCTAGACTAAACAAAATCTGATTGGCTGGGCTTAATTCTTGGGACTGATCTTGGAGTACAATTGTATTTTTTTCTTTTTGTTGAATATTTGTTGATAGTTTTATAAAGGATGTTCCAACCGCTATTGGCAATTCGAATTTCGCGGAATTTGGCATACAAAATATGACAACTGTTATTGTAACGGCTTGTCATTTTAAAGGCTTTACACTTGAACAAGGCATAGCGCATTTTCACCTTGATAAATACGTCAACAAACTAAACTGCCGAATATGGGGCACCGAAAATCCACTTGTGATTCAAGAGAAGTCGATGCACCCAAAATGAGTAACAGTTTGATGTGGATTCTGGGCAAACGAAGTGATTGGGCTGACTTTTTGTTGCCCGAATAGGAATGGTTCCGGCAGGATGGTGCAACCTGCCACAAATTGAATAAAATATTGGTCTTACTCCGGACAAAGTTTCGTAGATGTTTCATCTTGCAGAGAACGGACATCAATTGGCTGACTCGTTCTTGCGATTTGACAACGTTAAACTTTTTTCTTTGGGGACTTGTCAAGTCAAAGGTCCCTCCCCAAACCATTTCAGGGCTGAAGAACGAAATTTGTGAAATATGTATACCCCGGATTACAAGGAAATGTGATTTAAAAGTGGACCAAAATAATACACCCCCGCAAACTAAGCCGTGACAAAGATTTGTCCACGATTTAAAAATATCCGCACTTTTTCATAAACTAATGCGTTTAATTCGAAATTTAAATTACCAATACCCGTCGGGACACCTTTTATTTTAAAATCCACTTTGATCTGATTAACCTGTTGCTATTGCAATGATAAAAAAATATGAACAAAGTCAAGGCAACCACTGTAAGTTACATAACACCTTAAATTAATTATTAAAATTGTACAAACAATTAATTTCTATCAACCGGCAATTAACGTATGAAGTTCAATTATTTATGTTATTCAAAATATAATCTACCAACCGTATCGAGTGGTAATACGTTAAAAGTTGATCATATAAAAGTAAAACACTGAATTGAATAACTAAACATTTTTGTGGATTTTTCTTAAACTCATCGGTGGTATCCATTACCGCGAATGTAATTTTATTTCACGCACTATAAAAAATTACAACAAATTTTATTAAGTCAAGGCGTGATAGTTAAAAAATAAAACAACACTTGACACCCAACTGGCCTCTATTAAATAAAATTCATCAATAGTTAAAAAAAAAAACCACTGTCGGGTAATTACTTGCAATTGTTAAACACAAATTGAATAATAAATTTAAAAAATTCTCAGTTATTGTTATTTAATAACATCAACTATCAACCACAGTAGTCACCATTCGACACTATTTACACACTTGAATATAATTTATTTTGTTTCTTATATTTAAAATGCATTATTCCAATTTTACGTGACTTGAATTAAAATGAACAATTCAATCAAAAAGGAAATAAATAAAATAAACTTACAACATTTTGACAAGAAATTATATTTTTCTTTTTCCTTTTTTTTAAATTAAATTAAACAGTTAAACACATAAAATAAAAAATTAAAAATCAAAGTCATGAAGTTCAAGAAACGAGTTAAAAAAAGGGTTTTTATCAGTATTTCGCGTACGGCCACCGTACTGTCACGAAACCCAAGATGAACTGAATGCGCGTACACAGACTGCTACACTATCGCGGCGGAACCTTTCCAAGTTCTGTCTGGCGTTTTTTTTTTCTTTTTCTTCGTCTCTACAGCTGTTGCTGCATTAAAACCCAGTTAACCGGTGTAATAGGTCTTGATAGTGCCAACAACAAACTGTGTACAATGAGCGAGCACTAGAAGCTACACTCCGCAATTGTTTCTCGAATTCAGATGAGCGGTCGTTAAATAACGCTTTTATATGCGTTTTTTTTTTTTGCAAAAAAAAAAATAAAAATAATCTCTTTGATTTTTGAATTGATAAAAAAAATAAATAAATAAAATAAATACAATCACGAAGAAGAAGCAGGATTGCTGGGAAGTCCTCTTAGTCGACAACAAATATTGGAAAAAATAATCAGTTAGGGAGAAACGTCCACTTCTTTGGATTATGCCGGCATAGATAAGCTAATTGAGGTAATATATCTATCTACCTAGCTACCTTTCTTTTATTGCTGTTAGATACACATATGTATAGGTATGCATGTACCTACGGGATATTTACTTTTTTTTTGCGCACGTCAAAATGTCGATCATTTATCAAAGATCACACAATAGTACAGTGGCGTGCGGTATGCAAATAACCACTTTAAGGCAGTTTGTCACCCACAAACCCATTGACCTTTGATTACTCTGCTCTTAGTGATTAAATTAGATTTTTACTTTTTTCAATTATCATTAGATTGTAATCAATTTAGTGAGTGGAGAGGGTTTATTTGCTAAATTTTGATTAGTCTGTGTAAGTTTAATTTAATTTAAATAGTATCCAAGCCCTTCTGTCGATATTTCGCCGATTTTTGTTTTTCACTTTCAGAATTATTATGAATCAAAGAGCATGAGAAGCGTTCCGTCAAGGAAATTGCCACTTTGGGTTTGGAAGTTTCATTAAATGGTAAGAAGAACTTGCCAAAGCAACAAATCCCAAACCGAAGCCTGTAGAGACGAACAAAGGCACACAATAGTAGAGTTGTAGACGAATCAAATTCCGCTGATAAGCAGACGATGATATTCAGCAATTCTATCCACCCGACTTGGATGAAGTTAAGACAGTCATATCTAATCTGAAGTCCAACAAAGCTGTTGGAGCTGTCGGCCTAGCTACCGAGCTATTAAAAACGGTGAGAGAGGACTTGGTAAGGAGCATGCCCGATGAATGAAACCTCAGTATTGTTTATCCTATTCTCAAGAAAGGAGACCCTTTAAATGCGCCATCTGCAAAAGTACAACATCGCCTATAAAATCTGACGAATTGTGTGAGCGCCTAAAGCCCTCTGTAAACAACCCGATTGCTCCATATCATTGTGGCTTAAGGCCAGGAAATTAATGGTTCCTAGTTAGGGGGCTGAAACCCCTAGGGTATCACAATGGGTCTACATTGACCTAAGTGTGACGTCAACCCTATAACCTAACCTAACCTAAGGCCAGGAACGTCCACTACCTACTAAATTTTCGTACTACGGCAGATGCTGGAGAAAATCTAGGAATTTCAAATCGATATGCATCACCTTTTCATTGATTTTTAGAGCCATTTAGGGCTGCTCTATCAAGGTTGGTTAAGACATCACCGAGACCTTTGATGTCAAAAAAGGATTTAGAAAAGGATACACGCTGCCATGCGACTTCCTTGGTAGCGTTCTTGACAGAATAGTTCAAAACTCAGACACCAACACCAGAGGCACAATCGTTCGAAAGTTCGCCCAATTACACGAATATGCCGATGACAACCAATACTGACGTCTCGGACAGAACGCCACCGTGGACAGATATTATTTTGAGGTAGTTAGGGACTTTGTCTACCTAGCTATAAACTCAGACAATGACACCATCGAAAGAAGAATAACTCTTGTCAATCGCTATCAAAACGGCGCATCCACGCTAATTGTAGTTCTGGTAGTTCCACCAGACAACCACTTGTTGCCAATCGCTGTTGCTTTGTGCTAAGAAGGCAACTGAATTGCAAAGCCCTCTCTTGAACAATAAAAGTGACTCGGTCCTACTCTTTGGTACAGAGGCATAAACAATCACCCCTATCGTAGAATCCGTCGGGGGGAAAGATTCACTATAATTTGACCGTCGGTATCGTTGAATCCGCTAAAGTGAACTATTCCCTTGTCGGCAAAGTGAATGGGTTTCACTGTATTGTGGAAACCGTTTAGGTGGAACTCACCCATACAAAATTGTTCACTTTCTATTCGCAGCTCAAGAGTTGCGGATAACGTTGCGGATTGTTTTTATTTTTGTTATTTCTGTATTTTTGTATTCAAAATGTAAGTAAATTGAGTGCACATATTCAAATTCTATAATTTGCACAACAAATCAGTAATTTAAAACACATTTCTTAGGAAAAAATGAAAAACCGGAACCAATTCAAAAAAAAAATTTATTCAAATAAATACATTTGGTAATTCCATAATGGATTTTGCTGCTCTTGCTCTTCATCTGAATCTGAATAATGCGAAAATAAAACAATACTATCCATTTTTTAATTTGTTTCACTTATTTTTGAAGAAAATCAAACAAAAATAAATGCTGCTTCTGTCACTTATCACAAAAATTGCTGTCTATCTGCGACACTGCCTTTTCGACACACTCGTCGATAAAGACGCGTCCCCGGCGGATTCTACAATACCAACGTAAAGTGAAAGTGAATCGAACAAGTGAAGTGAAACTCCGATCCGGCGGATTCCACGATAGGGAATGCTAGTAAACGATCGAACTGGTTGAAGACGCTTGTTGGTTGAGTTGAAAATCCAAATCTTCTCTTTCGACTCCTGAGTTTCTAGGTATCAACAGAAAGTCTTGGACCTCAATTCAATTAAATGTAGATCATAAGTCGCTTAAAAATTAACAAGCGTCTAGAACCATTCCTAATTAACTTTTATGCAAGTATCTTCTTATCCTGATGTAACTACCTATGTACGAGTATGTACCTTGCAACGTAATTTATTTTCGTTTAAATTACACTTGTCGCGCCAATTAATTGTCGTTAAGGTGAACCTCACAAATTTAGTTACGGTTAACATTGATCTTATGTATTCAAATAAACATTATCAATTAATTGAAGGCAATAGACAAGAAAATCCATTTGATTTCTGACGGCGCAGACAGAAAAAAAGAAATGACATACTTCCGCTTCCGTTAACAGTATTCTGTAACTATCCATAGAGTATGCAGAGCGTTCACCCTAGTTTATTCGAAGCTAAAAAGGTCAACGATTGCATTGAAAATCTTCATAAATTCGTTGAAAAGTTCCACCTATAGACAAACATCGCATTTGAAGTTTTTTTTTTTTTTGTCAAGATGACCTAATAATAAATATTTCAAAACTTTCTGTTTGTTTTTTAAAATTAAATTTCCAGTTTTATAAATTATGTATGCGAATTCAGGTGAAAAAACAAAAAATCAATTGGAAAATTGGACGGGGGGAGGTAAGTAAATTTATGCTTATACGGAAATGCAAACTACTGTACAAGTGTGCATAAGACTTTATCTTTAGCTTAAACATGTTTAGCTCATTAAATCTGAGCAAAAGTCTGGAAATGATTAACACAGCTGGCATTAAGTGTGACAAAGTTGTTTTAACAAATTAATAAACTGCTGTTATTAGCTAATGATGAGCTTGTGGGATTTTTAGCCTACAGAAGCTAATAAGCTGTAGCATCTAGTGACAAAAAAAATATTTTACTTTTTACTTTACTTTAGACGACAATATGTATAGTTCCGGGTGGGCCTGGGTTTCAATCAACAAAACTTTTCGAACTAGCTCAATCCATAGTTAGTGGTAAAATGCCAAGTAAAAACCAGACGATTTCATTGTTGAAAGGGATCTGCCAACATAGAAAGATCAGGAAACTTTACTTTAGCAGGATATTCGATCACTTTGCATCACTGAATCCTAGAAGCCTGCTATGGTACACTAGCGGTCTTAATACCATTGGCAATGTGTTTCAGAATATCCTCTCTGAGGTTTCTGAAAAACCTTTTTTAATGATTTTGCTGTGACTCGAACCTGCGTCCGCTCGCTTAGCAGTCGAAAGCACTAACCACTAAGCAAAGGCGACCGGGTCTGTTTAGAAGAGAAAGAAACTAAAGACCATGTTGTCTGTGATTGTTCGACTCTCATTCGAAATAGACAGCATATTCTTCACAAAGAAGTTCCCTACTCCGAAGACTTCGGAAATGCTTCTTCCAAGCTCATACTTACTTTCTTCAGGAAGGTGGAATGTCCTTTAGGCTAAACAGCACCCTATTGCACAAAACAGCACTCATTTCGCAGAGTCAGTCAATGGGTATGGTCAAAGAAAGACTTAATAAGGTTAGGTAAGGTTAGGTAGGTGTGGCAGGCGGCAGGTTGCAACCTCACTCAGACAAGATAAAGTCCTTTGTGTTACCACATGGATCTGTATTTCACTGGAAAATACTACCCACAGAACCAGCCGGAGCTTGTTATGAAGCGCTGAAGGCTACCTTTGTTTATGTCAGCCAGTTCACTTAGGTTGTGAAAGAAGCTGGCTGTTAAGAATGCTCTTCTTGCGAGCTAAGAGGGCCGGACATGTACAAAGAAGATGGAGAGTCGACTCCTCTTCCTCTTCGTCCATGCAGCTTCTGCAGAAGTCGTTGAAGAGGAGGCCCAGTCTATAGGCGTGTTTGCCAGTGGTGCAGTGTCCCGTTATGACACCGACTTAGGTGCTTATTAACAGTCTTTTCCATCTGATGAGACAATGGGAACGGTTGAGAGCCAAATCTGCTTGGTGATAAGACAGGTGTTACTTGCTGTCCTTCTATGATTGGCTATTTTGATCGCGTTTCTATTAAGTAGTAGTTTGCAGGTGGCGATAGGCATGCTTAAGTTCCCCTTTTTCGGAAGAATTTGTGGAGTTGTGCCCTCTCTGGCGAGTTCATCCGTCATGCAGTTGCCTGGAATGCCTCTGTTGACTTAATAAGGTAAAGAGATATTAGTTCTGTTAGGCAACAACTGACTTGTAGGGTTAAGGTTCGCTTTTTTAACGTTCCAGAAAGTATGTAATAAAATCGAGAGATATATGTTGGATTGATACATAAAACGTGAGCCCTCGTTGGATTTGTCAGTGTCCTTAGTTAAGCTTTCATTGATGGTAAGGTTACTAGTAAACAATATCGACGGTAGCAAGATTCTCCTAGATGCAAACAACTCAAACGAATACACCTGGGGTCGAATTACGGCATCAGTGATCGAGTAACTCGTCACGGAAAAACGAGCATCATTTTTACGTGACGAGTTACTCGATCACTGATGCCGTAATTCGACCCCTGATGTCTACAGGAAATGCACGACATTCTTCTATATCTTAGCTAAAAAAAACTACGACATGCGACACCTGTGGAGAGAGCAATGACATTGTGGAACACCTCCTATGTGATCGTCCTGTCTTGAATCGGATCATGTAGCGGATTTTCAGTGCTGATGTTGTGAGTGCTGACAACCTAAGCTACTCATCACTGAAGTGCCTACTCCTCTTTCTGCGGAGGGCAAAAAAAAGGACCAGTTTTTTTAATCTGGTTTAAAAGATCCTTAACTGCGCTAGAAAGAAAGTGTAAGCATCATAAAAAGTAAAAACTGAAAACAAAGGCTCTCAACATCAACTTTCAAGATAAAAATAACAAAATTTGTAAATTTAAAATTCCAAGTACCTGTTTGAATCGCTAAAACAACGTCAATTGTGCACACTCAAAGCTATTGCATCAATATAACTATCATTTCTTTTGATGATAAGAAATTTATATCTGTCAAGAATCAAACATTGTCAACCGAGATAATGAATGCTTTCATAAGCAAGCATCGTTGTCGGTTAGACAATAGGTTACTCTAACGTTCACCTGATATAAAACTGTGATTTTTATTGAATCATTTTATTCGCGTCATTTCATGGTTTTAATTGTGATAATTATAATGCTCTTAACTGATTACGAGATAGATTATCAAGTATTTCAAGTTTTGTCTTTTGTTTTTAAAAGGATTCATCACAAACTTGTTGGTACAACCCTAAAAGTAAAAAGGTCTTACATGTTATTATTATTATTAGTAAGGCTCTGCGACAGACGTATATGGCACTGCGAACTAAAAGATCTATTGTTTCTGGAGCCAGTTAGACAAGGAGATCCTCTATCTTCCTAATTAAGTTGATGATATCTCCAGTCGAGGCATTACGAATGTCCTCCGGTGTTAGAAATTTTTTGTGGAGACAGCGTTTTCTGACCCTGCAGACAGCCACGCACTCACATAGTACCTGTTCGGCTGATTCGTCTTCCCTTTAAGCAGCGTCTGCATTCAGATTCCTGACCTATATTTAGTTTATGTAAGTAATATCTGAGGCTACAGTGACCGGTGAGGAAGCCGGTAAGTCTTCTGATATCGTCCCTTTTATAGTTGAGGATATTTTTGGTGGTTTTGTTCAGGGGTCGGATGGCTCTTTTGGCCTGTCCGAGTCCCTGAGTGTTATTGCAGTAGGATATAAAGTTTCGTTTCTCCCATCTGTCCAGACTCATTCTGAACTCAGAAGTAGGGATGCTACATAAGGGTTCGGCACCTATGTACCTTTCTGAAGAGCCTATCCTGGCAAGTTGATCTGCAATTTCATTGCCTTCAATTCCTCTGTGTCCTGGTATCTACCAGAGATTGACTTGGAGTCTCTTTGAGAGGTCTTGGAGAGTATTGAAGCAGCCTAGAACGGCTTTTGAGTTAAAGTAATCAGAACTCAGTGCTTTGAGCGCTGTTTGGCTATCGGTGAATATATTGATGACTACTCCCTTTATGCCGAAGTCTGGAATAGTAGTGGCGCAGGTATCGATGGCATGTAATTCCGCCTGAAAGATGCTAGAACACTACTAGCTAGCACTACATGTTAGTAGTTGCTAGAAATGTCTGAAGTTGGATCATTTTAAACATAGGAAAAGGGATGAACAAATTACAGCCAAGAGGGTGTTTGAATATATCATAGGTTTGAAATAGTAAGATAGGTTTGAACCTTAGTTTTGAGCTCCGAAATCCTGGAATGGAGATGCCATTTTATGTAAGCGTAAAATTGTAAAAAGGAATTGACTATTTTCATTTCATTTTTAATCATCGTAAGGTGAACGATCTATCTTCAGCTGAACTTTGAGAGTGTGCAGGACAAAATCTTTATGACAAATGTGATCGAATCAGGTCTGGAAGAAGCAGCAGATCATGGATTCCACTGTTTGCATTAATATTTTGACCGATTTGTTCAAATAAAGTGTACAAGACTTTGCATTTATAACACATTTTTCACTAAAAATATATACACATTTCGAATCTAACCGGCTTATTAGAAAAATTCCCTACTTTTAACAGGTTCAATGGACAAAACCAGCAAGTTTCAATTCAGTGAACAGCTCTCAAGAAATAACAATTTCTTTTCGAAGCTTTTATCTTTAACTCCGACCATTAATTTTCATAAAAAAGTGTTAACAAACCTTCATATTCCTATTGCCAAATTTATAAATTTATTAATAACTTATTGAGCAATTTATGACACTGGATATAAGCAGATAATTATCGATATTCATCGAATTATTGTGCTTTGTTCGAAGTTCAAAATTCAAAAAATATTATGCGTAATGTTTTGTGATGGAATTACCATACGACGTCAATTTATATTCAATTAAATTAAAACAAGATCAACTGGTTCAATCAATTTTAAACAGATTATATTAAAAACTCCAAATTTAACGACGCATTAATATTATTGAAGAATGCCAATAGCTTTTTATGTCTGCGATAACTATTTATATCCCTTTATGCTTATCAAGTGTGGCACGCTTAAAATTAAAATTTGTCGGTTATCAACAAGGAAAACAGATGTGTGCTGGCGATAACACGAGTATTAGCCTCATATGCTCCATCTAAGTCATACATCACGAATGTGGTATTATCTACAAGCTATGTGTTTCCTCATTACTACAATCTGGAAGAATTTAAATCTGCATAGATATCTCCTCTAACTTCCCTAATGGCAATGCCGTAGTCTAAGGGTAGTCATAAACTCCTTTGGAGTGCGCTAATTAAAAAAAGGTAGGTAGTTAGGGGGGGGGGCGATTCAACATGAACCCAAGTAGCACTCACGCCTATTCTTCAACTCGAATGCCGAGTCGTATTTTCTTTCGTATTAAGAGTCGTATCGAAATTAAATTCCTATTCTTCGACTCGTATGCGATGCATACGACTTCTTAAAAAAAACCAACGTATATCATCGCAGTTATGCAAATGTCAAACCAATAAAACGGAAAAATAAACATTCAGTTCGGGGCGGGGGTGATTTTTGAAGCAGAGTGAAGTTTTTGGTGAATAAAATAAATCAAAAATGAATTAAATAGATTTTCTTAAATATATATTTATTTCTTGCTGTTCTTTCAAAAAAAGTGACTGTATTTTTTTTTGCTCATTTAGAAATTTCATTCTTTCATCTGCAATAGACATCGATGTTTTGTTTTCTAGCAGAAACCAGCCTTTCAAATTGACTACGATTCGTTATTTTCCTACAATTAAAGCACACAAAAATAAAAATTTATATATTTTTAGCAAAAATACATGTATTTACATATTTTTTTCTTCCCTTTTCCTTCACTTTCAATCGAGTCGTAGCCAACTTTGCATGCGAGTGAAATACGAGACAAATACGACCAATAAACGACCAATTGAATACATCGTAAATGCGTTGCGGTGCATACGACTCCTGTCAAAATTTACATACGAGTGTGTTCGTAAAATACGACTTCGTAATAACTAAATGCGACTATGGTCGCATCCGACTGTCGTATCCGAGTTGAAGAATTGGGGTGAATGTTCGTTTTTACGTGACGTGTTATACGTTACGATTTGGCCCCAGATTCTTTGAGTCTGACAGCGCTGCATAGTGCGATATTTTTTGTTTGTAGGTTTAGAGTCAGAAGATTTAGGAGCACAGTTGGGACCGACCACAATGCGCCGTGGTGCCGATATTGGCTGTTCTTTTTAGTTTCATGAGGTTGTAGCCTTTGCTCAATGCTCAATGATCCGTAGGTGAGAATTGGACGCACAACGGCTGTGTACATCTACAAGGTCATCTTTGGTTTAAGTCTCTACTTCTTTCTAAAAGTTTTGCTGCGGGCATATAGGGCAACACATGCCTTCTTTACTCTGTGTACGATGTTTTGCTCCTAGTTAAATTTTGGGTCAAGCATGATATCCAGATACCTAGTGCTGGAGGGTAGTGTGAGTGGTTGACGGAAGGGTAAGATCAGGAATTTTGGTTTTGGTAGTGAATATCACCAGTTCAGAGTTGCTCAGATAGTTTTTTTTTGCTTCATAAATAAAAATCAATTCATGGCAATTCAGTTCCATCCAACTTAGTTTTTTGTTTATTGGTAAAATTTAAATTAATCACTAATACATAAAAAAAGTTGTTTTCACAAATTTTATTTTGTTTTTTGTAATTATTACCATTTTCACAGTTTAGTTCAATATATATTTTTTAAATTTCTTATGTTTTTGTATGTACTGTTTAAAAAATATGACACTTTTCAAGTAGATATACTAGTATGCCTAAAGAATATTAATTTTGCCAGTATAAAAAATATGATTTAAATCTTAAATTTATCAGAATATACACATGTATGTTGCAACACTAATTATTTTGTTTAGTTTTGTTTCTACATAAATGTTATTATTTCTATTGTTTCTCTTTTTTCTTCTTCTATTTTTTTGGTTAGGTATAATTTATAAATTAATTTCTTCTTACATTGGAATGAATTCACAATACAAATTGTTTGAACATTTTTTTTTTTTAACTTTTTGTGTTATATTTATAAATCAATTTTGTTAGTTATTTTTCTAATTAAAAAAAATAAAAATAAATTAAATACAAAAATTTATTTAAATGTAAAATCAACTAATATTTTGGATGAATGCGTGTAAAATGAAACGAAACGAAACGTAACTACAACACTTTGATTAAAAACATGTTAAAATATTTTCTTTCTTTAAAAGTGCATGCAAGTATGTTAACTAGATAAAATATAAACATAATATGGTGGAATAATTATATGTAAACTGAATGTTCTATAAAAAAATATTTTTTTTTACTTAATAATTTACTCTGGTTCATAAGATATTTTAATTTGATTTAATTTTTGTTTTAACAATATAAATGTGAAAGAAAAATAATTATTTTATAATTGAAGTTTAACAAAAGTTTGTAAGTTTAACAAGAAATTATCACCATCTTTGTTTTTTTTTTTTATATTTTTTTCATTTTTATTTTTGTTTTGTTTATTTTGTTGTTTTTACATATCACGGCATTCAGCTGAGGTTTTCTTTCATTTTTTTTTTAATTTGAATTTTTGTTAGTAATAAAAAAATGTATTTATGTGTTTTATTGTTTCCATTTTGTTTTAACTAGAATAAGATAGAAAATTTATTTAATGTATATAAGAGTGTAAAAATAAAAAATAAAAAAATTAATAAGTATTTAAAGAAAATTGTTTAATTTAGGAGCACCTATTGAATGTTTTGATTCGTTTAAGTTAACTTTGTGTAGTTTTTCTTTTATCTAAAATAATTCTACTAATTAAAGATGGTTACACAAATTATAAATGGATTATCGTCTAAAGTGGACTAAAAGTTTAAAATGTTGATTCCCATATATTTCCTATTTCACTCGGAGTTATGTTTTACTAGTTAAAGTTAGGTATACATTATGATATTTGTGGATATTGTTGTGGTTTTGGATATATGATTATGCTGTTGTGTATTATTTTATTTACTAATTGATTTTTCTTTTTAATTCTTATATCGCCTTCAAAGTTTTTCATATTATATTATGACTTTTATTATGAAATGTGATCTGGTTGAAAATTAAAGGTGTTACAGTATACATTGCAAGTTTTTTTTTTTTTTCCTAGATCAGTCTTAGGATGTACAATGTACATATGTATAATTCAATACAATTAGTTGTTATAGGTACCACTCTAAGAACCCTTTAAGAATTTATTTTTACTTTAAAACGTTAAAGCTGTATCTTCTGTTTTTATTTTACCTACTAACAATTACATTTAAATGTCGTCATTTAGAGGTGTGTTTTGAACTCAAACTATCATCAACTAACTGTTTTTTATAAATTGTAGGTGCTTATCCAAGAATTTTTTTTTTTCATTTACGTACATACACCAAAACTTCGATTTGTGTTGTTAATTGGTGCCACAGAAAGCCATAAACACTTATAACTTTAAAAACTGGGAGATTTTCTTTTATGAAACATCGATTTTCATTTTTCTATAGAACAATTTAACGACGCAACTTCGAAATGATGGAAATCGAGGTGTTGGTGTACCATATAATCTTTGATTCAATTTACAGGTCACATTTCATGGTGAGAGATTAATGATTTTTGGCTGGTTTAAAAGAATATCGTAGACCACTGTTTGAAAATCGTTAAACACAAATTATTATTTGGTTAGTTGTGATTTTTAATTTAGTATACACAGTGGGATATAAAAGATTTAAAAACTATTTAATTAACAAATTATAAACTTTCTTATTTTTAAAGATAAAAGTTTAACTATGAAAGGAATTTATATTTTTAAAGCAACATTTCAACACAACACAAGTCAAGCTTTTTTAATGATTAATTTCGAAACCTTCTTATGTCTACTTATGACACACATGCGGGAAAACAGCTTAAGTACATGTTACAATAGTTTGAAATTTAGTAAAGAAAAATGTGGGTTAAGACCACATATTGTTGGTTAGATAGACGATACGAGTATCTTGAGTAACATTAAATTAGTCGGGAATATTTGCAAGGTTGAATTGGATGACCTATTTTGTTGAAGAACAAAAAAGAATAGCGAAAGTCTGATTTTGGAAATAACAGATATGACCATAAGCCATAGGAAGATTCACTTTTTGGAATGGAATCAAGGTTAGGTTGGTAGAAGTGGTTGAAACTGGTGAACCTGCTAGAGACACTAGTAGCGCGGATGCACCGTTTTGATGCCACAACTCACGTGACTTGGATGTTGATGGACGTAGCTTAGAATGTAGTTTTCATATCCATCCTGTGGAGTTAAGAAAATTTATAATTTGACTGAATTTTATGTTAGAAATCTCAGAAAATTCCTTGAAAAAGGGTTTTCTGAGAGTGGGCTGTCTGGCGCTGGCAAGTGCCGGGTAGTCACAGACAAAGTGGTATATCGTTTCCTTTTCGTGTGAATTATCGCAACTACGACAGTGAAGGTTGAACTGGATGCCTAACTTGGCAGCGTGTTGACCAATTGGGCAGTGCCCGTGCTAATTGCTGTGATTCTTGCTGTTTCGATCCGGTTCTTAGTTATAAGGTCCTTCATTCTGTTTTTATTGTAGGCGGGCCATATCTGTCTGGATATGGCACATGTTGCTATACTTTTCCACTTAGAGTTGGCAATAGAAGGAAAGTGTTGGAAAATGTTGCCCTTAATGAGTTCCATCGGGGAGCAGACTGAATCCGCAAGGGATGGAGGAGATGGAAATCAAAGTGACTTAAAGCTTTAAGTGCCTAGCAGTATACATCTCTCCTTCTCTTTCTGTGCAATTAATCTCCAGAGGAGCATACGGCGTCTACAAAACTTATCCATTAAGCATGAATATGGAGGATTTCGGTGTGAATGAGATCTTTTCTGCCATGATGGGCGACCTTTTATTGTACCCGCACCACTTCAACTTCCGAGGTTTGGTGTTGGAAATGGTTCTTGGCCCTCATATCATTAAAGTGCGTCTCAAGCGCCACTTTACAAAAAATTGTCATTCGTCAGCCATGTTTCGCAGTCCTAGGAAGCACAGACTTCACACTTCACATAAAACTCGAGAAAAGAAGATTTCTAGATTTTTTTAGGAGACACTCGCCTTGCTTTATAGATTCTGATTTAGGCGTCTTCTTTGGATGGGGTTTGCGTTTGGTCTTGTCGATGTTGATTCTTAAGCCTAGTACTTCTGAATAAGCTTTTAGATTATCACAAACACTTCGGTGGTATTATGGCACAAAGGCCATTTAGGATGGGTGTTTAGGGATTTAAGATAAAATATGGACTACATTAAAAAATGTTATGAAAGCAAAAACGTCTAGGATAAACTTGAGGAAAAGGATGAAAGAGGTATCGAACTAGGTAGCCTGTTTCGACGTCTTATGCTAATTTTATTGTTATAAAAGGTAACCCTAAGTTCGTAAACGCAAAACTAACAAAGACTTGCACTATCTGCATTCATAAAGCCAGATTTCGGGCAGTGCAAACGCAGATGCAAGACGCAAGAAAGAGTCAAAGCAATAATGGACGCCGTGGCCAAAATTTAAGAATTGCAACTTCGAATTTATATACCTGTTTTCTGTTTTCTACGCTCAAAGCTTGGTTCGTTGGACAAAGGCTTTTATAAAATGAGGTCATCGCATATTTTGTACAGCAAGACACCAACTAATATTTGGACTGGTTAAACCAAGAGACTTAAAAAAAAAGATTGTGTTCAAAAATAAAATTGAGTTTAACCGAAAAAAATACTTGTTTCTCTGCTGTGTTAAGCTTAAAACTTTTCAAACGGCCCTATTCTATGGACTCTGACTAAAGCTGAATGTCTTTAAAAAGCAAATTCTTCGATTATTTGTAATTGCATTGGATCGATTGCCTGGCAACATGTTATGTGGTTTGTCGAAACGATTTAAAAACGACACGTATTCGACAGTTTGGAGAGGGGGACGTATTCTCTAAAGTGCGCATATTCAACGATAAAGAGGTCAGCTCAAGGTTTAATAAATATATGGTTAAAATTTAATAAAAACCAAAATGGTTAGAGTGTAAGCTTTATAATAATGATCCTTACAAGGACTAAGTCAGATAAATACCCCTACACAAGCATGTTTGTCAATTTTTGACTATGACTTGTATTTTTTCTTTTCTTTGATTTAAGTTCAAAAAGTAATGATAAAAAATTAACTTTGTGTAGATAATTTAAATTTTGTTTGAACATATTTGTCTCGCATAATCATCTTCCCTACAAGGTTTAACTTTTCTTTTTAATCAAAATAATTTAATTTTTTTCTTTTTTCATGGTTAGAAATATTATCAAAGTCGATATCTTAATATGGTATATATATAGCCACGTACAGTAGGCATAATTTGTTATATAAAAAAAAATTGTTTTATTTAGATTATATCCATAAATAATGATAATCGTGAGCAATTAAAGAACAATTTTATTTTATTTTCCAAGGAAGACTACCAATAAACAAACAATTTCTAACTTTTTTTTTTTCTTTAAATGTTTTGCCACATGTGGAATATAAAAATAAAAAAAACTAAACTGATGAACTTCGTGAAAAATAACTTAATGATAATAATAATTAAAACCTATAACTAGACTAGAAATGTGATTGTTGTTAAGAAATAATAAGAAAAAAAGGGATTTCACTTCGATGTGTGACCTAAAGGAATTGAATTTTCTTCTAATAACAATTGGTAAATGCCACCATAGAATTTTCTTTGAAAAATGTGAAGGTCCGGATTTAGAAGCTTAAGTCAGAAGAAGAGTTAAATGTATATCAAAATGAAAACAAATAATATGCCCTTACGGAAAATGAATCTATCTAATGATTTTTAAAAAATAAAATACTTAGTAACATTGTTTAATTAAATTTTGTTTAAACTTTCTACATAAGAAATAGGAACCGGTCAAAAGTTTGAAACAACCTCTGGTATCAAAATATTTTTGGATTACCTTTGAGTGCCGGTCAAAACCTCAATTTGTCAGTTCAGATCAAATTCGATTGGGGGAAGATGGACTAAATTGACGAGTAGCAGTGATAATACCCTTGCTTCGACCTGCAACGAGAAGCATTAAGAATGGGCTTTGAGATATAGAAACTGAACAGAAGAAGACTTTAGAAGAACTGACAAATCGATTTTTTCTCAGAGAGGCGAACTTTTGTCTAACGCAGCGCTTGAGAACAAATGTTGCCAGACTGTGAAGTGCATGGTGATGTGGGCCCATTATGGTCTGAGGATGTTTACCTATGACTGAAGTTGGAGTCGTGCGTATCCAGGGAAGGAAGACTACAAAGTTGTCTTCGAAAACCGTGTTTTCCCCATCTGCCCTGATGTTATTTCGATAAGGATTTGTAATGCAGCAAGAGAGTGGCCACAAATATACCTCAAAATTATGCAGGGAATTCCAAAAACGAAGAAGGAGTCTTGGAAAAGTCTTCTATTGAAAATGCTAGATAGACGAGTTCAAAGCCGACGTTCATCGTTAAAAGAAGTAACGTGGACCAGATCGCTGCATTGTTGGAATTCTCTACCACAAGAAAATTCCAAAAATGAATAACAATGCCACGTTTAGAAGAAACAGTAGTAGAATGTAAAGGTGTTTTTTTTTCCTGAAAAAATAGGCTCTTCGGTTGGCATTCTTTTGAGTCCTTTTTTGCATTTTCTTAGCCTCTAAAAGGGTGTTATTTGATTTTCTTTGAATGAGGTGGGTGAGGTAAGAGATGGTTTGAGACTTATGACCGGTCAGTGTACCTAATATTTTCAAAAAATAAAAGTTTGCTCACGATTTTCCTTGACTTATTCCATAACAATATTTGTATATATGTTTATATTTTTTGTTATATAAGATAGTATAGTATGTATACGCGTAGAAATACACTAACGTTTAAATAGATTTAATACACCATGCATACAAAATAAATCTAATTCTTTATGGTTTGTTTGATATTTCAAAAAATTTTCTTATATAAATGTTTTTTTTTTATAACGAACCACTTGAATCGGCTGGAAAATGCATTAAGTTATCACCGGTTATGCTCATTGTTGGGGATGATGACGGTGGGTCTAATGATGCACGACTACCGGTACTAAGACTGCTTGAGCTGAGATCTCCTCCATCGATGTGATCAATGGATTGTGTACCACCTTCGGTGGTATGATGTTGGGTTACCTGATTTTTTCCTACAAAAACAAATTAAACGCATACTTTTGTTTTTTGAAATCAAGAAGGAGAAAGAAGAATGAAATGATGTGGTTAGTGCGTGAATTGAAATGAGTGATGGTGAGTTTGTTTTTATTTGATACAGTTATGAGATGAAGATGTAGAAAATAAAAATATGCATAAATGTAAACATTAATTTGAATAATAAACCTAAAATTTGAATACAAATTAAGCAAGTAAGTCTTATTAACATTTTGTTTTTATTAAGCAAGCTTAGACATTGTATCATAGTTTGAAATAGAATTGCTAAAAATACCACAAAAGCCACAAAGCAACCATAAAATTAATATCGATTATTAAAAGTTTATTCATAAGTGTTATAACAAAAGCAAACATTAAATAAGAAAAAAGAAATGCGCTGTTGCATATTTTGTTTAAGTAAACGCTTTCCTGGCATGTGTGTTACAATACAATCAAGCTTCTCTGTCATTAAACCATTCAATGAATTTTCATGCGATTTTTACTGGTTTTGTAGCTGATCGATGCCAGATCACGATCAGTTGATCGAAAAGATAAAAGTGAAGGAAAGTCTAGAACAATATTTAAAACGTAAATAAACATTTTGAATATTGATCGACAGATCGATTGTTTTATCCGCACGAACAATAATTGATATGATCGTATGGACAAGGGCCAAAGATTTATCTTGTAAGTGGTAAATTCGTTTCCAGTTCACACACTTAATAAAACAGTTAAAAGTCACTTTCATTTTTAAGATCTTTTTTAAAAGCTGTTTGACTAATTTGTGAATATGTTACGTACCGAGTCTGAAATCGTACTATCCTAGGACGGTACAACCGTTTTTGTACAATCCTTCGACTACCGCTCCGCTTCGCTGTTTTGGTCAATGTACAAAAGGTCTCATAACATCCCAGGACTGTACATTGTAGGACGGTATGTAACACAATTTAAACTAAAATTTGCTTAAGCTTACTGTGCTTGGCTATTGACTTTTTCAAAAAAAAATCGTACTTCACTTGCGACGTTGAATTTTGTGCAAAGGCTGGACTTCAACACCTCAGCCATTCTCTAAAAATGAACTAAATGATTGGATTTAGTCAAAAAAAAAAAAAAAAAAGCGGCTGAACATTATCCCAGGCTGGAAGTTACTATAAGAGAACAAAAACTCCATCCTTACTTTAGTGAAGACAATCGTCTTGTGTATTGTATTATAAAAATATCCACGGTCTTTTACTCTTGATGGATTTTGCTGAAAGATCGGTGGCTCTTTTAAGACAGCTCTAAAAGAAATTAAGAACAGTTAGAATGGGCAGGAGTCAGATGGACACTAACGCGATGCATTTTTGAATCTGACCCGTCGAAATGATGCAGTAGAACAAGACTTCTCCCTAAATACCTTCCACAAAGCACCAGCGGTGGCAAAATCATTATTAAGTAATTTTTCAAAGTCCCAAAAACTACTTTTGCTTCAATAGATTACATAACAAACATTCTCTAACGTCCAGATAATTACTCGTCCGGTGACAAAAACTCGGTGTTGTTTGTATTGAGCATGAACTGTAAGCGGTACTCCTACTGGTAAGTTTTGCTTTTATGTCAAGACAATATGACGTGTACAAAACGCTTATTCGCGACATACACACGCGCATACATATGTAATGGTGAACTTGCCATCCTTTTCGATCCTCTGGCACTGACTCCAATTCATCGGGAGGAGTCTCTCCAAATGGCTCCAGGAGAGATGTAGGATTTGATCCAACCATTTCATTCTAGGTTTTTAAGGAAGTCATTTACTTAATAGTACAGCATTCATGGAACATCTTGGAGGTCTGTTTGGAAGCATTTGGAGCACTACATGATCAAACCATCAACCATGCATGTACATATGTACATAGATCGTTCCATTCGGAGAGGAAGCTGCTTGTGTATTCTGTTGTTTTTCTGTATTTTCTGTTCCGATTTCCGGTGAAGGTACGTATCAGAGATTAAAACGAATATGTTCGCTTCATGTGCACATACTTTTCCCTTTATTTTTTCCGAATCGTTCGCTTTTTTTTATGAATCACGCGAACACAAACCATTCCTTTGAGTCGTTCTCATAAATTTGTTCGGTATACTCATTCCCAAAATGAATCGCGAGGAGCAACCTAATTTCCGAATATGTACTTGGAAAAAAGGGAACTGTTCGCAAACAATGTGTGTTGTGTTCTTTTGTAGCAATGGAGGAACACCTCCATAGGAGGAGAAGATTCAGTATTGTTCCTCCAATATGAAACATTATTTGCAAGTTTTTTAATCACTTTTTCAAGAAACAGTCGTTAAAAAAATTTGAGAAATCACCTTTTTTGCAATAAGTAATTAACATAAACTTTGTGAACAATTTCCGCGTTCGTCATTACTGTAACCCTAAAAATCCATCCCCGACCAGATACAAATTCGCGAACGATTCCCTTCTTCGCGAACATCGTACTCGTTTGGAGATAAATTCGTTTGAACTCGTTCAGTTTTTCGTATGAATTGCGATTCATACAACTCGCGAGTCGGTTGTATTCATGAGTTGTGCGTTTGGTGCCTACTCAAGCAAATTCAACAAGAATTCAGTTTGACACTAGCTACTTTTGTCGTAGTCTTAGCTACGCTGAAAAATTGACCCTCGTCCGTCTGTTGTATGACGTCAACAAAGGATTTAATGAGTGTTTCCATGCGTATTTTTCTTTTAATACTGTCTTCATTTTACCTTTCAGTAAAGAAGAAGCAATGGAAAAAGACTTGGAAACTTCGTCTTCTGGCAATACTGGTGGAAGATAATTAGGTTAAAACCAACATTTTATTGCTCCCTGACGTCACTGCGAGAAAAATCCCCTCCACCTTTTTAATCTGTCAAACTCGATTTTCAATCTGCGTTTAGATGCATAAATTGAATCCAATCGCACAAATTTTTGCGATCGAATCGAGTAATTCTGATTGAATTCGATCTGGGCATACATGATGGTTTTAGATCCTTAAGCTGGGCATCCACGATCACTCATGAATGACATTCCTCAGTTTTGTTTCAACAACGGAGATAGTAGGTTCTTCAGACGAATTGCGTTTTTGTGTTCAAAATGAGAGCAGCCTTAGCATTAATTGTCATTTACAAGATTTTGAGTGACAGACACAAATAAAAAAACAACGTTAACATAAATATTGGCATTTCTTTGTACAACAAAATAAATTCCCGTCAAAACTCTTTGTCCTCATTCACTGCCATGTCAATACGCACACGTCGACGTACAAATGAAAAGTGAGAAAAGAATGACACCCATCTATCCACGGGCATTTATGGTACGCCGAGAATGGCATTCATGCGCGGTCAGATGGCCATCTTTATGTAAACGTGGTATCTGTTCGCTCGTATTCGTCCTAAGCGACTGTGCTGCATCAGTGTTCGTGCGAACTATTCAACTTGTTTTAATCTCTGATACGTCCTTATATCTTACAAAGTTCTGCGTAAGAAAAGACTTTTTTTAATAAGGGTTTTCTTTTGTTTTATTTCTTTTTTTTTACATTTTTAAATTTAAGTTTTGTTTTTTTTTTTAATATTTTTTTGTCTTGTTTTTAGTTAATATAATTAAAATTTCAAAAAAGAAACTTCATATTTATACAATGTATTGTTAATTATTGTTATTTTATGAATCATAATAAATACTGTTTTTATTTTTTTTGTGTAGGTTTTTGTTTTTTTTTATTATTTTATTTTTTTTATTTTTTTGTATTTATTTTACATGAACAACTACATAATAAATTACTAATATATTTTTATGTGTTCTTCATACTAGGCATTTTATTTTCCATTCACTTTTAAGCAAAAACTTCTTACGTGAGTAAAATTTAAATTAATAAAATCATAACTTTTAAAATATATGTGACTATGTGCGCGTAATACGATATTTGTTAATAATTGTCAATATTTTGTCTTTGATATGTTGTCACATAATCACATATATTTTTTATAAAAGATAAATGTATAAATTACATAAAAAGAAAGAAAAAACTATGTTTTACTGCTTGTCATTGAAAGAAGAAACATAAAGAGAAAATTAAATATATAAAATACAAAAAAAATCTATCAGTGTACAATTGAATAAAATTACTAACAAAAAAAAAAGTATAATTACATGTAAAATTTAACTATAACAATATCTAACCTTATATTGATTTTTTTTTGTGTTTTTTTCTTTTTTAAATTGCAACAACAACCATATTAGTAAATATACACATTGTTTTTTGTTTGTTAAATAATAATTTTTGTATATATATATAGGTTTACTAAATCGTGATCAAAGGCGTCATAATATATTTGTTACATATTTTTTTATATATATATTTTATCAGAGATTTTTTTTTATTTTTTTGATTTTTTAAAGTTTCATTTAAATATCTGCACTAAAATTTCGCAAAACTTCTAAGTTATATTTAAAAAGTGTGTATATATATCGTTTAACATTTACCCATTCCAACAATTAAGCGAATACCTTTTTTTTTTGTTGCTTTTTGTATATGCATATGAATATAGTGATTAAATAATTTAGTTTGTTTCCAAAATACGATTTGTTTGAATTTGTATTTTTTGTCAATTGTGTGATGTTACAAGAGAAGGGAGCAAGTAGGGTAGCAAGAAATTTAAGAAGAACCATTGGAAAATGTGGTAATAATTAGCTGAAGAAGATTAAGAGAATTACACCAACAGGTACTGATATCTGAATGTTTAATTTGAGCCCAGTAAGAGTCTACTGCGGCAAAACTGACACTAAATTTGGTTGCAGCTGCCATTTTTCAATCGCTGTTAGTGACAATCAAAGGGAAGTGGGCCAATAGACAACTATACCTTTAGTCATGTCTTCATTCTGAAGCGAAAGCCCACCAAAGAGGAGCATCATCCCTCCCTCGGAATTCGGAGGGAGAAGCAGAGAGGTTTGAGATAAGAGTCTGGTCTGCTCAGACGTATTCAAAATGGAATGTTAATTCCGGTGCCTAAACAGGTGCAGTGTCTTTATTATTATTATTGTTCGGAAGGGTTGTTCACAGCCCTTGGTACTGCAATTTCTAACAAATTGTGCCTTCTCTTATGTTTCCTAGGTGCATTATTTCAATCCAGAAGATGTCGGGAAGTTAAGGAACTTCTCTGGATGGATGGCAGCAAGCTGTTCTGTAGGGATAACTTCGACGACAAGGATCCTCTTTCTAAGTTGAAAGAGGGTTGTAGAGAGGTGTCTAAACTCTCAAGGCAGAGTCTACAGTTTGAATCTGTTACAAGGTTCATGCGATGTAGGTGCTTGTTCAGGCGGCAGTGACCGGTGAGAAATCCAATTAGTGTTCTAAGGTTACTCCTATCGAGGTTCACAATGAAATTAGATTTTCCTTGTGACGATTCAGAGAATAACAGTTTTGAACATGCTTGCCCTGGTGTGTTAAGCCAGACCCTTTGCATGTCTTACGAAGAGTGATTTACTTACCCCACAGACGGGTTCGGGCCCAATGAATTTTGTTGCCTTTTGCCGGTGAGTCAGCTATTTCATTGCCCGCAAATCCACTAGATCCAGGACTAGTTTAGATTTGATGACAGGCGAGTCGCTCGCTTTCAGGGTAGATTGACTGTCTGAGAAGATTTGTCCTTCAATCCGATAAAATTGACAATATAGTCAGTAAGACCATTAACAAGCTATAAAGCTGTGTAGACAAACACCGAACGATATATCAAGGGTCAACAAGGTGACTCTGGGGTATTCTCTATTAGGACACAAAAATACATATGTATGTACATATATCTGAAAACGAGAAAGCCGATAAACTTGCTAGGAAAGGATCGGAAATAGATACCGGTTGTACCACGCCCTTTCTAAGGACGCTGATTGTCGCTCTATACAGAGAAATAGATGTGCAAACTATAATCAGGTCTAAAACGCTTTAGTGTCATCTTGACACGTGTACAATAGTCAGATCCACTATGGCCGGCTTTCAATAAGAAATATTTCAACCATCTTATAAAACTTAATTGGAAATATCGTATAAGGTGTTCTTACAGGACATTGTGCTGGGCATTACCACTTGAGCTATCCTACAACGACTGCTGCAGAAGCTGCAGGGACGAACAAGAAATAGAATACCATCATCTGCTTGGCGACTGTGCTACAGTAACAGTCAGGCTGCACTCAAAGCATTAGAATCAAGTTTCATAAGATCTGAAACAGTCAGGAATTGCCGCACAAGGCTTAAGGTACTATGTATTCGGACACTGCGAAATAGAAGGGAATGAATTTGGCAACCACTGGGGTAGATTTACCACAAAAAAACGTGGGTATGGACATCACATCTCGTGAGTGGTGAATGCAATTATAAGCGACAACAAATAAGTCTTAGATGATATAACTTAGTACGACACAGGGTATCTAAGAAAAACTAGGGAGATTCTCAATCTAGATAGGTCACACCTAAGAATAGCAGCGGATTTTATGTTCGCTCATTGCTTTCTGCGAAAGCATGTTGTGATAGACAGTACCATGCTCAAAAATTGTATTATAACCTTTTTTCAAAAATGTCTACCACCACTTCTTCCAATGTTTCCTCAAATTTAATAAGATATTCATTAAGAGTGACTTTGTATGTTGTTTATCTTTAACTTCGGATAAAACCAAAAACTGTATACACCCCTCCGAGAAGTTAAATACTTCTTACAAACTACTCTATCCCAACAATCCGTCTTAAAATTTACTTTCACATCAATCAAGAATATTACTTCTTCCTTCAATCATTTATCACTCTATCCAAACTAAGTTATCCGCTTTATCCGAAGGTTTAACTATTATCGATAAAGAATTAGAAAAAAAAAACTACATCACACAATTTTTGTTAAATAAATCTGATCCGAAACGGTAGTGCTAAGGCTACCAAAAGTTTATGTGGCGTCTTGTAAGAGAAGTAAAAACCAATTCACTTACTCATTCCATGGATCTAGAGAAGAGGATAAAATACAAATAGTATGTAATGAGGCAAAAAATACAAATCAAACAAATCACTAATTCTTATCTTTTGCGACGTTTCAATTTCTTTTTTGACGAATTAGGCTGTTGCTGTTGTTGGGACTGTGATGCTGATGCTTGTTGCGGCGACGATTGGACAGATGTAGTCAGATCGGCCTCATCTTCGGCAGATTTATCTGTACTGTCAGATGACTTACCTGCCACAACAGAAGTAGCATCACTGGCATGCAAACAAATTTGATCATCGGGATCCTCTGAGGTTGTCGCCTGATCACTAGATGATGAATCGCTATTTACCTGGTTGTTGTCCAATGGTGGCAGTGTTTCTTTTTTCATTATTGCAATAGGCTTATCCGATGTCTTAGCCTTGCATAGATTAATGCTGTGGGTCATTTGGGTGACCTCATCATTTCTACTAATCAAAGGACGTAGCTCCTCGTCATCGTCTGGAGCGGCAGTGATAAGTTCTTTTTTACGCCGCTGTTTGTTCTTTGCTTTCCCAGAGGCGATGGCATTTTTATCCCCGCCACCCGATGAGTAGGCGGCTTCGGTGATATCTTCACAAGTGGAAGATGAAGTTGATGGGGCATTCTCTTGAGAGCTTTGCTCCAAACTCAAATACTGATCTTCGTTCTCGGTTAGGCTTTTGTATTCCGCTGTTGTGTGAGCGGTCGAATCGGAGAAGGAGAGAGTCAGTGGAGAGTCTACGGGTTTTCCGGAGTTTTCGTTTTCATAATGCAAACTGCCACACAAGGCGAAAATAATTGTATCGGCTGGAAATCCCTTAGGGAACTGAGGCGATGGATTCTCAGTTTCTGCTGTCGACTTTAGTGGTTTTGAAGCCTCCTGTAGGGGACTTTCAAAGTTAATGAGGCTTATATTTTCATCGGTTCCTTCCCAGGGTTCTAATGGAGGTAGAGGGGCTAGAAAATCGATCGGTAGGTCTTCCAGCGGTTGTAAGCTCGGTAGCTCATCTAAAATTTTACTTGCACCCTTACTTGTCTTTTTCTCTTTCGTTTTCTTCTCATCGGGGATGTCGATTGTGAAGGTAAGTGTTTTTTCCTTCTTTTCGGCTGGTGGACTCTGAGATTTCTTCGTTTTTATTGGCTTTCCCAGTGTGGGATAATCGATATCCAGGGACTTTGCTTGATCCTCTTTGCTGGACACAGACTTCCAAGGAGTTGATGATTCCACAGGCGCTTTTGCGTTCTCTTGCAGAAATTTATCAAAGAATTGTATCCCATCGGAGGATTTTAGTCGACCGCTGAATGTTGCTTCCGACTTGTCTGAGTTTAGTTTCTCAACCTTTCCTGGGGTTGGTTTTTTCTTCGCCTTTTCCTTCTTTGAAGGCGCTTCTGGTGTTGCCAAACTATCACCATAGGTATCGACAAATTTTAGTGGTGAACCAACTACTTTTTTAGGTGAATCTTCGAGCTTTGCACTATCCGTTGGAGAGTTCTTAGATTTAGTAACTTGCTGGCTATCCATGAGGTCACTTAGGAAAGTATCTACCTTAATAGGTTCAATTGTTATTTTGCTGCCTGTCATCTCATTTGAATTTTCTTTATTCAACTGCTTGTTCGATTCGGCAGTCACTTGTGACTTAGCTGGTTTTGAAGACAACTCCAGAAGTCTACCTAATTTATCTTTTCTTCCCTTTTTCTCCATGCTAATCGTACTACCACTCGGGGAAGGTAGATCTGATGCAAGCATTTCAATTAATTGAGTGTTCTTAGGTTCGCATGAAAGCTTATCGGTTTTTGGGACATCTGCTGTCGACATACTAGATTTCTTGATTGGTTCAGCAGTTGCCTTTTCTGTTTTGGATTTCTTTTTAAGCTTTGCCTTCGTTTCCAAGAGACTTGAGCTGATTTCAAGTAAATTCTTGGAACTATCCGAACTCTCTGATTCGTCTGCTGTTTTTTCTTCAACGGTTATTATTGTATCCTTTTTATTTACACTTATTTTGGATAGGAGATCAGTGGGTTGTTCTTTTTTAACCAACTCGGTCATGGGTTCCGATGCGTTATTCACTTTATCCTGTTTCGATCTCTTGAAAGTTTTCTTGGATTCCTTCTCGGATACGCTTAGAGAAGCGGCTGGTAAAATGTCCTTCTTACTTATGATTTCAGTTTTCTCAGTTTTCATTTCAATTTCAATTGGCGTAGATTGGACGGGTTTTGGCTTTAAATGTTTGTCCTTTTCGAGATCGGCTACCACCGGTTCGTCATCTGTTCGCTTTTTCAACTTATCGATATCTACTGCGGATGGTGTTACTTCTTCAACTTTATCCGGAAGAATGTCGAGCAAACTATCAGCCAAATAGGACACATTCGATAATTCAATAGCTAAGGAGGTTCCCGATATTTTGTTCTCTTCAATTGGTTTCTTCTTAGACTCGGTTTTAGTCTTTTTCTTAGTTGTTGAGGTCTCGGATGAATCTTTGATCTCTACCTGATCAGATGGTAGATCTTCCACTGGTTTACCTTTTCCTTTGGTAGCTGTTGGAAGTGTTTTTTCAACTTTATCAGTTGATGACTTGACAGGTTTCCCCCCTTTAATTTCGATAGACTCGGTACTCTCCACTGATGATCCCTTCTTCTCCAATTTCAACTTCTTTTCGGTCGTTTTCGTCTTGATTTTCTCTTCTGATTTTGTCTCTACCTTGATTGGGGTAGTTTTTTCGATTTTCGCACCTTTGTTAGAAATTTTGGACGAACTGGCAGCTATAACTGGAGATACAACTGTCATTCTCTTGAATTCAATTGGTTTTTCGTCTTCAAAGATTTCGTCGACTTTGATTGGTTTCACAAGTTTCGATAATGTCTTTACTGAATCATCTTCTGTGCGTTCCTTGGTTTTAAGTATTTTTGAGATTTTCAATGACGAGTTGTTGGGTTCGTCTTCAATTGGTTCTTTTGTTTTAAGTTTTGACTCATTATCCTGAGTAGTTTTAGTGACAGCATCACTGTTTCTCTCCTCACTTTTACGTCCTTTTAGTATCTTTTTCATTGGTTCGTCCTCCGGTTTCACTTTTACTTCGATCGCTTTTGAAACATTATCCGAAGGCCTTTCAATGACACATTGCTCTTCGGATAATGCATTTCTTTCTACGCTTTTACGAATTTTCGATTTTAAATCATTATCCGATGATTTTTTTTCGAGAGCTGATGATTTCTTATTCCCCGAAGTCTTTACCACGACAGATTCATCGTCGGATAATACTTCAGTTTCTACACTCCTACGATCTTTTGATGATTTCGATTTCAAATTGCTATCCGACTGATTCTTTTTCGTTGTTTCTTCTTTAGGTTCCTTTGTGGTTTTCGGCTTCAGACTCAATGACACTGTTTGTATATTCTCTTCTTCAGCCGTAGATTTCTCTGGTGTCAACTTTTCCCTCTGTTCTTCGCTTTGAGAGACTTTTGGGAACTGAGTAGAAGTTGACTTTTTATCCGGCACCTCTTTAATTTGCTTCCTTTTATCACTTTTCGATTTTTTATTAACATCGGCCAGATTGAATTTTACCACTTCATCATCCGATTCTTCTTTTACCAGATGAATCTGCTGTTGCTGCTGTTGTCTCCTTCCCCTATTTTTCATCGACTCCTTTTTAGTCAACTCCAAGTCGATGGCTTTCTCAATCACCGGAACGATCAACTTATTGCCAATCGCTTCTGGTGGTTGCGTAAATTCATTATCCACTTGTAATTGCTGCGCTTCTAAACGACTCCTTTCATCGCAAAATATTGCAACGACCGGACGAAATAAGGATTCATCACAATTCTCATGGATAACATAATCCGCACCACATACACCCTTCAACACATCGTCTATATCTAATTCACTGTCACAACTACCGGTAATTGTTGTAACAGTGCCCAAAGGATTTACCACTTTCTCTATAGATATTGTCTTCATATGCTGCAGCTGTTCCTCTTGTTGCACCAACGACTCGAGAGATTCATACTGTGAACTATAAATCGTGCCTGTTGTTGAAGTAGAGCTACTAGCGACACCACCACCAATCAGTGTACCAGCTGACGATGACGACGTACTTGCCGAAGGAACACCACCACTACCACTACTTCTTGTTTTTGGGGAGGACGATGGGGATGAGGATGCAGTCGCACGACTTGAACCGGCGGCAGAGGGTCTACGTCGTTGAGGGTGACCACCTTTAAGAGACAGATAGAGAGAGAGAGAGAGAAAGAGAAGAAGAAAAAAAAAAAGAGAAAAGCCAAAGGCAGTGTGTTATTTTCTTTTGCTCGTGTGATTTTTTTTTTTTTTTGATTTTAATTTTTCTAAACAAATTGCAAAAAGTAAAAAATACAGAAAAAAAAACCAAATGCTTCAAATAATTCTATAAACAAATTTAAGACAACCAAAGTAAAAAAAAAAAAAAAGTGAAAACGCAAACAATTTTGGATTTTTGATTTTTTTTTAATCTATGCGTGATTATGAACAAATAAAAAGCCGATTCATGCTAGCGGATTGTTTCTAGAAACAATCTTACGTAAGAAGGTTTTTAAAGCGGTAATCTTTGCATATTTTTTGATGAAAAGATAAACAGTTGTGTGACAGGAAAATGTTTTTTTTTTTTTCTTGAAGAAGTCAAACACCATTTTTGTTAATTTTCGTTTTTTAAAGGTTAAAAATTTACAATTTGTTTTAAAATGTTATTAACTAACAACAAAAAAAAAAAAAAAAGAAACCGTTAACACCTGCCATTGGCTTTTCTTTCTTTTCATTCATTCTTCCCTTTCTGGATTTTCTTTCAAATCACGGTAATGGGTCTTCAAAAAATGTATGTTTCAAAAGAAAGTCGATTGCCGATCTATATTTGACTGCTTAGCATGATACTTGAAGAGTAGTAGACTGTAAGGGGCTTAAACAAAAATACAAGGCAGCTAAAAGTGGAAAAAGTGGTTGGTGGTGTAGTGGTGATAGCAAGATTTAAAGGGCTAATGATCATTTCATAAGTAATGCGAATATTTTAAAAGAAAACTTCCACAAATGAAAAGGAACCGAATCGTGAAAACAACGCTTAGAGTCTACCTTAGTTTTTATATATGTAAACCTTGAACACCATAAGCTTATAAAATATCTATAAAGGGTTTTGGTGCGCATTCTAAGCCTCAATAATCGCAAGCATGTGGTCTTTCTATCAAAGAGTACGACTGGAGTTTTCGTTTCAAAGAAAAATGATCTATTGAGTAGCAAAAGTCACCACCTAAACACTCTTCGAACTGGTAGATCTACTAGTAGTAGGAGTTTTTTTCACAATCATTTGAGAATCTACATGTTTCGTCACTTCCTGGGGCACGCTTGCTAAAATGGTTCTTGCGTTCTTTTTCTTAAGCTAGAGCAAGTTTAGACCTTTCAAATTGAAGTTCCTTTGCTAATTTTCTTTCCAGAGTAACTTTAGCACGCGCTAAAGGTGTTCTAAAGGTGACGACGTGGTAGTGGATAGTGTGTTTGCTTACACCAAAAAGCGGTTTCTGTCTAGCAGTAGAATGGAGCACGGGCATTCTTAGTGAAATTAAAGAAGAGACGAATGAGATATCGATGCACATTGGTTTCAAATGCTTTCGAGTTGTATTGATGAAGAAACACAGCCGTTTGTAGATCATTCTACATTCCTGCTGCAGGACTTATATTACATTAAGATATCGAAACATACCACAATTGCTGGGTCTCTTTTGTCTATTTTTTCACGGTACCACCATGATTTCTTAGACTCAAACCTAAACCAGCTTGCGCAGCAGTCAAATATTTTAATCAGTAAGCTACCGTCGCCGAAAGAATTCTTATATTTTACAGTACGTCTTAAAGTAGGCATAAGGTTAAACCATACGCTAACCATAACGCGATGAACTGTTGAAAGGACAGTGTGCAGATGACTATTTTGCTGTAGTACTGTTTATAAAAGGAACGACTGAGCAGTCGAGCTTTGGACGAATCAACGCCTTATAGATTAATGCCAAATCAGAAGGCATAAAGTATTGTTTGCATCAAGGACACCTAGACATATCGCATCATTTCAGGCGACATTTAATATGCAATGACATGTTATTTTCATGAAGTACTGATGATGGTACAAATCTTGAATAATGGTTCGAAATTTTAAATTCACTTAAGTGATAGAAGACATAATTTGTTTTTAGATGCATTCAATTTCACTCTATTAGATGTTTAACATTCGTTGCTCTTGCTTTTCTTTATCCGAAGAGCAGTGGCTCTATAGCACAACAACCCCCCACTGCCGTAATTGCGACAATTCTCACGATAAATTAACCTTATACACTGGCCAGAGCCAAGCATCGCTCTTGGCAAATCCTTTTTTAAGGAATAATCAGAGATTTCTGACATAAAATTCTGAAACATTTCTGAACTCCACAGGATCAACATCCAGGTCATGTGAGTCGTGGCGTCAAAACGACCCACTCACTCTACTTGTGTTTGGTAGGACCTTGCCAGACAGCCATACCACAAGTAGGGTTATATGAGGGTGCTTCTTGTGACCGAAAGATACGTGGTTTTAGTGTAGTTTACGTACAGTAAACCAAATACTAGAACTAAGTTTAGATATTCCTTACTTCAATATGTTTATGTTAATAGTGTTTAAGGTCCTCTAATATTTTTAAGGTGTCATAGTCAGAGGAATATGTATAAGCAAAGTCAGTGATCTTCTCTCTAAATTTCAGAAGACGCGAACAAGCCAGGGGAGCTTGTGTCCAATGGTGAAAATAAGGAGTACAATGAAAGTTCTCCTAAGTTCTTTGATATGTAGCTACTAACGTTTTAACCACTATTATAGCATCATAATCTTCTACTTGGCATCAATGCGTCTTACCCTCTACAGTTACCATAATAAATAAACAACAATTAAACGAATACACACATAAGTTCAAGTGCACCACATTAAGTAAGAAAACTACATTGAATTCGTTTCTTTTATTTAGTTCGCATTACCTATGAAATAACCTGATATTTGTTTTTAATACTTATGACATGATACTAGATATTATATACAATTTCGATTTCTTTTTTTTTCTTTTCTTTTGCAATACAAGTTTTGCATAGTTCACCAATTAACAAAAAGCTTAATATAAGCATGCAAAAGGATTATGTATGTAATACTTTATATAAATTGGTTTGCAATGAAATGAGGAATAATTAAAATAATACTTAACCCGACAAAACTATATGTCGCTTAATATTCAGAACCCAAAAAATATTAAAAACAAAAAATATATATACAAAATCGATATAACTAATGAAAATATTCACAGATAAGGTCAATTCGGATAGCATAATTCGAGTTAATTAAAAGATAACATTAACAAAAGAAAGAAAAATACGGATAAATGGTCATCGAAAAAGATAAAACAGATTTCCCCGACTGTTTTGAGAGAAAAACCTTTGTCGGTTTATTGGGGTAGACTTTAGGTTACTGGACTATTACTTCCTTGTTGTATGCTTTTGGTTTTACCAAAGCAAAATATTTCATTACTCATTGCCGTCGATTTCAACCAAGTATGAGTGCTTCAAAGTTCAGTGTAAATTCGTTTAGAAAGTAATTTCAGATTTTGGAACTTTTTATCTTAGAAATATTCCATATCGTACGATAAGATAAAGATGCAAACACTTGGTAACGGAGTAAGAAAGGCAGATGGTAGACAAAATTATTTTTCGGACGCAATCTGCATCAGTTCTTTGAGGATTGAAAGTTTGAGACTGTCTGGAAGATAACGCATGGGTACTACAATTGAACAGGCAGTGTTAGTACAATCAATTTTTCGTTTGTTAAAGTCCTGCGGAGTCCGGCAGCGTTTTCATTAAACGCGATCATCAGGGCCACATCAAACGATTTATGGTGGCAGTCCCTCTTGGCTGCTCAAAATCTGTTTTTGAAACAGAAAACAGAAAAGTTAATTAATTACTCAAACAAAAAGAAAGTTCAAAGAATTCTCCTAATTAGCAAGTGTAATGTGAACTTCCGCATTAGACACTGTTTATTCACTTATCATCTTAACCAGCTGTGCATAAGTCTTTCTATCATGAGCCGACTTTGTTTGGAAGATCAAGAGATTGTTGAGCAAATTGTATGCGAATGCAGGCAAAAACACTTTGACTAAGATGTTATCTGCCCAGTCATAGTCAACTGTTAATCCGCAAGTACGATCCGTAGGTTTCTCCATGACCTCGATCTTCATCGGGTTGTAGGAGAACTTCGTTTCGTTCAGAAGATCTTTTCGATTGCAGTATTTTTTCTAGTCTCCGTAAAAATAAGTAGGAGTCCTCTTGCTTCAACTTGATCAAGATTGTCTAGACCAACAATCTGCAACACAATAAAAAATCTCTTCGCGTAACGAAGAGCGAAATATTTAACGAGAAGGTGAATGACTATATATCAACTGTTCATTCAGAGTCGAAAATAACTGCTGTGTATTCCAAGACGAGGTTTCCATCATTATCCAGAAGGCAGAGAATATCAAAAACGTGAATTTGAGCGTGGAGGTAATAACTATTTACATCGACAATCAGGCGGTCGTTAAGGCTCTGGAGCCAGCAAAAATTAAGTCTAACTGGTGAAGCTTTCGCAAAAATATCTAAAGGGGATATTAGAAACTAACACTATACAAAGGAACAGGGCACAATGACATATCAGGAATTGAGAATGCGGATGAATTTGCAAGAAAAGGGGCGCAACTTCATCTCTTTTATGCCTTTCTCTTTGTAAGAATCAGCCAAAGCAGTTATATTGACTTGAGGAAACTCTTTAGGTTCATATGGCTCTAATTCAATGTCATTTTTCTTCTCGTTACAGGTCACTAATTATGGGCACAATGAACCCAGGAATCTTCAAAGTCTATGTGAAGCGATGATACATGTCACAAGAAACCTGCTGTAACATACCAAACTCATTCTACGAAACAACGAATTCACACAAAATCAATTTCGCAAGGTACGACCACAATACAAGATCAAAGTCTGGGAACAAAATTATATCAAGGCAAACTGGGAGGATCTATGTACATCACAATAGGAATCTGAATTTTCACTTAAGTTCAACTAACACACAGGATAACACTATAATTCAAAAGGCAGAATGAGATTGATTTGTCACTTCCAAATTGTGAAGTTTTTAAGTTCAATGAGCTAAACCCAATATATGGACTGCCATCAAAAAATCCAAGCATTTACACGGATGATTCAGTCATTCTACATGCCTTTTATTTTATTTTACAAAAGTATTAAATTGTGGATATATTGTGAAAGTGCTGTTCCGTCTACTCATTATAAGCGTTCTAAACAAATAGAGGATAGAGATGGAAATATGTAAAGAGCTTAAAACAAACCGAAACAATTGCTTCCAAACCAACACAACAGTAAAATAAATATCAAAAACAAAACTAATGCGCAACCAAAAAACTAAAAGAAGAGAATAACTTAAAGCAAATACATACATAAGTACTTATAGAAAAAAAAAATGCATCCATTTACCTGTATCTTTATGCGAAACTGAAGGAGATTCTCGCATTGCATCAGCCAAATCCTCTTTGAGACGGCTATCACCGTGGGCGACCGAAAAATCTGAATTCATGTGCTCATGACGAAAACGATCCATTAGCTTGGGACTCTGCTCAATGCTGCCTGTAAATACATCGAAAACAACTTTCAGTAAGTTGTTGCAGTTTACATACTACTATCGACTTACTGTAAGATCCAGATTCTATAAGAACTGGTACAGTCGACCGTCCAGTCGCACTAAGCGGCATATTAAGAGGACTTGATCGCTCAGGGCGACAAGTGGCGCTTGGACCAGAGCTTACACCTATCTCAACTGCCTCAACGTCAATGTGGCTTAAATTGGATCTGAAAAAAAAGACAAAAGCAGAACAATTGGTTAATCGTGACTTCATGGATCATTTTATAGGAATTTTGCAAATTTATTTACGAGCTCATGACACTTACCCGCTTGGTGTATTGTAGGTTTTAAATACAAATTGCGGTCCCATCCACAATCGCCGATGTGGTCCAGCATGTGTTATAATCTCTACTTGTGACAACCAACTGTCACAACGATCATCGCTATCATCAAATTGTCTAGTACTATCGATAAGCATGCATGAGTTTCTGTCCTTGATCAACCAATTGTCTGAGGACAGCGGTGGCATTATCTCTAGAGATCCATCTTTACGCCCAAGATTCCATTGAGCTCTAGCCTCCACTTCTAGCTCGATGGGAGTATCATCACAAATCTTCTCTTTGGCAACATCTTCAAAGAAACAAACAAAACGGCTTAATAAACATTTAAAACTTAAATCATCTTTAACTCACTTGTGGCAAGTTTAGTATCCAAATCATATTGAATTAGTGCACCATGTCCGGCCATAACGAACAGTGAATCGACTGCTTTACGCTGAATTTTATGTGGCGCTTCCCTCGCCGCATTCGGTGGATCCAATAGCCAGGATCGGGACTTTGCAAAGACCGCACAAACGCTCAGCGGTTTGCCGTTGTCATCCGATAGAGAGGATAGCCGCTGGCGTGTGTTGGACGCCTTAGAATATGAACTAGGAGCAACCGATCCCGGTGGAGAGCCTAAAGCGAACGGTTGTCGTAGTTGCGCCAAAGGAAGCACAACTGTTGGCCGTGGAAATGGCGGCAGCGTTGGGTTGTGATAGGGCATCAGCATTTGGCTAAAGTTCGTGCTGTCGGAATGCGATATGGGGCTACTTGAACGTCCGTCTGCGGTTAGACCAGCCGAGCGATGGAATCGTGATAGCTTATTCACCACATGCAAGCTGGTATGAGTGCGTACCCCAGCGGGGCCACCGTACGGAGTGACGGGGAAAACATGAGTGGTTCCACGCAATGTAGACACTGCTACCCAACGACTGTCTAACGAGAAGGTGATATTTTGCACTTTGGCACTAGTGTCACCGCGATGCAAGACATAGAGATGATGTACGGCAGCCAAACTTGATCCCACGGGATGTGGTTGGATGCGGAATAGATGGAAGTCGTGACCACGTCTATCAGCTGTAAGTAGCATCATTCCGGAATTATCGAATTCCATAGCCACAACAGCCTCAGAATGAGCGATGAAGTGGGCGACAATGGGGTCACTACCATTTATAGATACAGGTGTCCCACTTGTTGGGCTCACGTCTTTAATCGGGTGCTGTAACGAGAGTTTGATAGGCAGATCTAGAAAGCAAGAGCCATCAACTCACCTTAATATCTAAAATGGTAACAACACCAGGTTGCCGCACATCTCCGGTGGCCGAATCAAAGCTGCTGCTCTTCGAACTCATTCCCGACCCCGTAGTACCTGTCAGTCCTGCCGCAACTTGTTCGCCTAGTTCGCGTAAACCTTTGCCAAAACTTTTGGCCGCATTCAGAACTGTAGCCGTGTAACTAGATACACCATCTCCGTCGCAGCCGCCTCCACTACGCTTCGAGTGCAGCAGCTTATTTTCCGAATAGGCCATCCAGCGACTTCCCAAAGCCACGGGATTTGGATTTATCCTTAAATAAAAACAATAAAACAGGTAATTTGAAAAATTCCAACATTTTCGATTCCAACTCACCCTGGACTGGGGAAACATGTGGTCACCGATAGACGATCCTCCAAACTGCGTGCATCAAACACTGCAATCCGTTCGTGAAACGTTATCACTATAGATGAGCGATTCGCCAGGATATCCAATACGGGATTTTTGAATTTAATCGTCTTAACTTGGGCGCCAGTCTTAAGCGAAACAAAATTCACCGCGCAGAATTGTGGATTACTACCGGCCGGGGTGGTGCCATCACAGATCGCCATGAGAGGGCGTTTGTCCGCATACGCGTCAATTGGCTCATCAGCTCGACCATTTTCTGCGTAAGTTGGTGTCGGAAGTACTCTCAATGCCGACACAATTCCATGCCGCCAAGAGAGCACCTCCACGGCTTCACCATTCGCCGGTATGGCCCATACCTGCACACCCTGGCCATAGCCAAGGATCAGAAGTAGTGGTGGTGCAACGTTTCCCTCCAATTCCCAATCATCACCGAAACGTGAGTCACTAATATCTGCTGCGGTCTCAAAACGGGCCCAAGTTATCGTATCCTTCGGATCACACTGTGGCTGATGAGCCAAAGTGACATCATTAATGAATCCGGCTACTGAGTCGATTATCGAACGATCACTGACCACTTGTGGGGGTACTATGGCTGGAACACCGCGCGCACTGCGCCTCGGTGAATCCGCTGACATTCTGTTTTGCCAACAAAAAGCCGTTCACAACAGCAGCAACAACACCAGTCCGTTGAACCTACGTAAAAGTTGCCGTTTACGATATGATTTGGCAGCGCAGAGTAGCTCTCTTTGTCGTCGTCGTCCAACTGAAAAAAAAAGGAGAAACAGTTCACATCAGTACGGTGACTAAACAAATGGCATGGAAATCTTTAAAGCTAATTATTTTTTCGAGGATCAAATAGAGCTCACTTTACGCACCACAACGCAATACGTAAAGCCCTGCCATTAACAGCTAGAGCGACAGATAACGGACAAAGTGTGCCACAAAATGCTTCCAATGAACTTCAATATTTCATTGTTGGTGTACATTTTGTCGGTCATTGGCACAGCCATAGGCTGATTCTGGTGCGTGATAGGAACACGATGGTTTTCTGTGTATGACTTTACGCAGCGTGCTTATCTTTAAATTCCCTTCTAATCGGATACGTAAATTGTTTTGATTTTCTATTTTTATACTTTGTTTTGAATTGGTCGGTAAGGAAGTACCTAGCTGTAGTTCACGTGCGGCATATCTGAGCGGATGCCACGGACAGTGGTGTGGCTGTATTGTAGACAATGATCAATGCGAGCGTGCTGCTGTTTAAAATTAAGTGACAGGAGGTGAAGTAGAAACTAAGAACGACTGCAATCTGCCAAAACTGGGAAAAATGCAGATTCTTCGCTGTCGTTGTAAGCTAGAGGAGTTATGACAATCGAAATAGCTTTCAGGATGGACAAACAGCCAAGATTTGCAAATTGATCTGCGGAGTGCTACGTGAAAAAGTGCGTGGAGAAATTACCGACAAAATTCTTGATCTTGACTCTGCCACGAAGGGGTCAATCAATAGACAAGCAGTGCTTGAAGCACTTAGTCCGAACAAAACCACTAAGAATACCGTTAATCATAAGAGACAATATCAGAGGGCTTGCCAGTTTCGATAGCACTCCAGCAATAGCCGTGTTTTTTTGGGAGCTGTATACCCAGCCCAGTAGAATTTTACACACAAAGCAATAACAACACACCAAGTGGCGATAACTTTCCCAGTAGCAGCAAGTGAGGATAGAACTACATAGGTTGACCACCAGAGCGCGAAAAAACTCATAAATAAGCCTTTAGCCGATCGTATTTGTTGCTTTTCCTCGGTTTTGACATTTAAGAACTGTCAAATAAAGAAACAAAATTCGAGCCGCAAACCAATTGGTTGATGCGGCTGCTACTGAGTATGAATCGTTTTTTTGAGTGGCGCGGCACAGATTGGAGTAAGATAAAACATCGCTACGATTTGCGGTGTACTAAAGAGGTTTTAAACTCTGGAACGTTAGTTTTGTTGCATAATCCCAAAAAGGAAGAAAGGCATAAGTCCCAAGCTACAGTTCGGGAGGGCCCTTATGAGGTTCGGCAGAAGATATCTAATGCGGTCGCCCGCATCCAAAAGGGTGGGATGAAGAGAATTGTGCATTTTAATCGCTTGAAGAGGTTCCATCAACTTGATCCGGAATCTCAAGCATAAGAGGGGGGTAATGTGACGGGTGAACACCACTCAGGAAGACTTGCGCACCCGATGACAGCTGACGGCTGACAGCTGGTGGTTGACAGATGGGCATGCAGACGAAGATTAAGATTGCGGTGTTCAGTTCAGGATATGAATGTCGAATGTCGATTTTGTTTGCCCTCTAGAGGAACAAGTACTGTGTGAGTACATCGGTTCTTTGTTACATCAGGAGGCGCTTTTTCCTCAAGTATATCCTGATACCTGAGGACATAAGAAACGCCTTGACTGGAGACATCCTCAACTTTATTATGAAGATCGAGGATCTTCTGGTTTAACAAGTTCCTGGCACAAAAGATCTTATAGGTCGCAGTGTCTCATGTGTGAGTCGCAGAGCTGATTTAAAAAAAATATACATATACATTCATACATATAAATCTGTGGTCACAAGGAAAAACAACATTAGTCGTATTGGGTTTTGTGTGACTTTTGCTGTTTTTCCTTGTGGCCACAGATATGTCTAATGAATCAGTTCAAGCCACAATTTACTGATCGTTTTAGATCGATAAAGTAAGACTCTTTGGCATTTGCCTATCGGGACAAAAAAAAATAATTCAATTAGAATGTACATATGAACATAAAGTCCATGTTAAGCCCATAAAGAAACTGCAATCCATTAAATCACTTCAGCGAATCAACATCAGCGTTGTATTCATTTATTTTACGAGTTTTACTGTGAATTTCTGTTAAATTGTTTTTTTTTTTTTTGTAAAACAGCTGCGTTCACATTCTCTTAACCACATCGTTAAAAACACGACGTTGTTAAGCGATGGTTACCCAAGGGAATACATCACAATTGCATACACTCATCACTCCTTGAAAGGAAGATGAATGCAGCAAAGCATGTACTCAAAGTTATAAACGACGTCTTTACATTTCAATTTTTCGATTAAATCACAAAATCATTATCCAATTCATTGCAATTAATTAAAATAGAAAATTACAAAAACAACAACCAGAACAGGCGCGTTACCCAAGCAATCAAAAATTCTAATGACACAGATGACCAGTATATTTACTGTCAGATTGGGTGAACTACAAGTGCAATGTACACTTTTGCGGCGAGTGCTCCATCCCTACCATTGTATGTCAACTTTCTGGCACTGGCAGGTGTGTGCAAATAGCAAAAAGGAATTCCTGATAAGTACCTCATTTAAATTCTCGTTTTTATTTGTTTTCATTTTCTTTTGCCCATATGAATCAAATATGAGAAAGAAACAACAGCAAACAGCTGACTTTTGGTTTCTTAAGTTGTGTTAGTCAGAGAATGTGTGTGCATTTTATCTATATTCTATGAGCGAGGAGGGTGAGCCAGTTGTCATTTGTCATAACCGCGCAGATTGTTTCAAGTTCAAAAAGAAAATGAATGTACATATTATAAGTGCAACGAATGGATGAAAGAAAGAATTCAGCGGTAATTCGTACGTGTAACAGGGAAAGTTCATCTTCATTAAGCAGTCAACGGTGAAGGCTAACAACATAACATGTGTGTTGTGTAATAAACGAACCATTTGTATGTACTACTTGGTATTTGTGTATGTTGTGTCAAATTGTTGATAATTATTTGTTAAATACACTCGCAAGTGTACCTATACACTTTAAGTGTCATCGGTTGAGTGCAATTGAAAGAGAAGTGGATTTTCTGGTAGAGTGTCTTAATTTTTAGAATAAATGACAAGAATTTAGCGGTGAATGACATCTTTGAAACCTTGACACTTGGCAATTTGGTACTGAGTTCAAATAATGTTTTATTACAACGAACTTTTTCTTTTTTTTAGTCTGGGAGTAGCAATGAAGTCATTCATTTGAGTAGGAGTGATTGATTTATTCTAGAGAGGCTCACGTGATATGATTTTTATGTAATTTGAATAGAAAAATGGACACGAAATTAAAACAACAACTCGTCTTGTGATGGCTTACCAACAGAGCTGATTTTTTGGTAAGATGCATGCACCGAATCACTAACCCATTAACGGTGGACGAAAGTATGTATTTCCAATGACTGGACATATGCCGCATCTACAAGAGAGGCAGTTACAGATCTTGCATCAACTATCGAGGCATATCCCTGCTAAATGTCACACATAAGATCCTTTCCAACGTACCTATTGTGTGAATGTCTGAAACCTTTTTGCAACACACTAATTGGGCAGCTTCCGGCTGGCAGATCGACTATAAACCAACAGACGAACAAATTTCAAGTCGACTCACCAGCCTTAAATTGAGTACACCGTCAATGAGCCACGCCAACACCAAAAATCAAAATGGAACTCAAAAATAGTCGCAACACAACACAACTTCATGGCATGACTGAAACCGGGCGGGTCAATCAGTTCAATATAAACAAAGTCCAGTGTTTTCTGTCAGCTGATATTTATTTGCGTCTGCAATTGACTGATTAGTTATGCAGTCCTGTCAACATAAATTTGCCTCTCGTAGAAAAATAGATAATCCCGACCCAAAAAAAATCCATCATGTCAACATGTCAGTCTGTTGGAAAATTATGTCATAACTGATAACAGTCAGCGAAGATGACTCAAATGTCAATTCAGTCAACCATATTCTCTTGCTGAATTAAGTATTCCACACGCCAAGAATAAATTTTAATTAAAAATTCCAAACAACATTATTTATTTCTCTAGTTATCACACACTGACCTCCATTGTTATCCCACATAATGTAAATAAAATGCGACAACTCGAGCTACAATCTTGATTTGTATATCTGCATCGATTTTGAAATTAGGACAAATGTTCAACTTCTCTTAGATCGTTCACACAGAACAATCTGTCAGCCGAACTGTCGATGAACTATACACACGTCTTGTTTATTTATTTATTCAACCAAAAAACATTTGTATTGCTAATCGCTCGTGATAAAAGAAACGGTCAATGATGCAATTTTAAATTCGAGAGTAGGCAGAACGAATTGTACCTAATAAAATGAAAAAGTTAGCACTTCCCTGCGTATGTAGGGGTGTGTAACATCAACTAATTGTGACGTAACGCCAAGCATGTCCAATGATACACAAATTTGTTATGAAATATCTTGACTCTTTCAAAATTTTTAAGGTAGAAGCACAAGTATACGAGTGAGTAGTAATGCGTTTCTTTTGGGCTTCCGTTTACGGTTTGATATATTGCTTACACAAGCTTGTAACACGTCAAACGTGTAATCTAATTTTGCTAGAAAATTCATTTATCGCTTTTTGTTGTTGTTGTTGTTTTGTTAGCGCATTACTTCCAACAATAAATGGTGTCGGCAGTTATCACAGAAATACGAAACTAATTATGTATTATACTTAGTTTGTTTATAATTTATGCTGCGTAATACTTGTTTACGACAGTCTCTTGTGCAGGAGAGGTAAAGAAGCATTTGTTTGTTTACACAACTTTGTAAATATTCCGGTAGAACTACTTTAACTGTATGTATTACAGAAAGATAAACAAAACAAGCATATGTAAATCTTTGGGAAACTCATCTGAAACCAAAACAGATCATTCACCAAATCAAGAGAATGTTGAACTGACTTAATTGATCATCGTGAACGAAGAAAACAAACTGATTGACAGCACTCTCCATGAGTAAGACGTATTCTTAAAGGAAGGGAAGCCAAGATTTTCTTTTATTGCGCAGTCCCTTCGATGTGAATTGAAAGGACTGGGCCTTTTTGATGGAGACAGACAGTCAATTGGTTCTCATTTTGTTGACTAGTTCAATTTCGCAAAGATTCAACGACAACAACATCGACCTGATCAAACAACTCCGCATCGGTCGTTTGAAATGACTAGGACATGTAGAGCGAATGGACACGAACGCTTCGGTCCGGAGAGTTTTCGAATCGACCCAGGAAAGAACGCAGTAGAGGAAGACCTCACCTATGGCGGCGCACACAAGTCGCGCAACGCAGCAATGTATCTACAATTTGACGTCAGTATGGATGGTTTTATCTTCATTCGATCAAATCTTACTACTGGGATACGCATGCGGGATAGATATCGCAAGCTATCGCTAATATCAGGATGTTTGGCACACACAAACTGGCTGCAACATTCCCGGGATCGAAGAGGAGGAAAGGCTGAGATGTCTCAAGCAGAGACTTTTCAAATGCTAGGATCCCGTTGAGTAAAGGGCCTTACGAAAAATCCTTAATTGTTTATGACAGCACATCAATTTCTAACCCAAAGGAACAGAGATTGAAAGCACTAATTCTTCGTTTGATCTTTAGGCTGCTACTGTTTTCAGAGATAAGGGCGTAGCTTAGTTAGGCGCCATTTACATATACCTACCAATGGATTGAGAAAATGACTTTTCGAGCTGTTACTCATCAGAGCAGTCTTCAGCAGTTAGGCACATTTATACCTTCAACGATGCTTCTACAAGCAAAATACGGATACGATCAAATGTGGGAACATCAGATATTTTCCCTCTAAAGTCGAAAAGTTGTTCAACTTTAAGTTTAAGCAGATCTGTGCGGCCTAGTTCTATCCTCTAAAACTTAACAATCGTTGCCTTCGAATTCACTGCTAAAATTCTTTGTAACGCGCAGACACACACTGAGGCTGCACAATCCTATGAAGTCCCAAGTCCAATATCTCTTTGTTCCCAAATTCTACCAACAGTAGCCATATTGTCTGGTCTACTACACTTTGTCATTCTTCCATACACACCACACACTGATCCGATAAGAAGTAGTCAGCTTATTCAGCTCCGCAGTGTGACCCTTTTACACAATTTCACCAAAATATACAACAAAGCTGAATAAACTCATAAATAATAGAAATCTAATTTTGGAAATGAACAATTGACTAGTATATTTACACAAGTTCTGGCAAGCCCCTGTCTCGTCTTTTGTTATTTTAAAGTAAAAAAAAGTAATATAATCTCTATACAAATGCAGCAGGTGTCTGAATAGTGACGTTCATCACTTTAACTTGATTGTGTATGCATTCACTTTACACACACACACACGATGGTTATTCCAACAACGTTTTGACATTTTCCTTTGCTTCAAATTCGTTCTTTGTTTACTTTTTTTTTCATTAAAAAAAAACTTAAAATTTGTTTTTATGCATACAGAGGGCACTGCACATAATCAAAATGCACTTTGTGTGTGAGAATATTATCTTGCATCTCGTTTATTCTTCCACTTTAGATGTAAGTTAGCGATAGTGTTGCCAATATGACACCTTAAGAAATATTAAATGTTAAAAATAAATTCGGAGCTTTGGGAAATCATTTGAAAGGAGTAGGCCTGCGGTGATAGCTAATTTTGGACATCATTAACCGACTAAGAATGAAACGCGCATTTAATTTATTTACGCATTGTTAATTACATTTTGCATTGCAGTTTATCTGTATTTGTTTGAACAGTCTGGAACTCTGATGAAGACACCTAAATGTAATTTGATTTGGGCTTGTTTGACTGGGTAATGTCCGAACACATTAATAACCTTAGTTCGAGAACGACAGGTTTCTGTGTCTCAGGCAATTAGGCTATCACGCGCTAAGATCCTGTTAAGTAAGCAATTAAGATAAGACAGTCATTTAAGGGATAAAAACATCCGAATAATTTAAATCTTGTCATACAGGTCTTTTAAGAAGTACCATAGTTAAATATAGGAGAAAACCAAAGCAAGGATCACCTTAATGTCCAATGACTGTTAGCAGCAGCACAATTATTTTAGACATTTGAGGTAGGTAATGTCAATCGATTATGTTGATTGATCTTTCATATTAATTAAGTAATGTAGAAATAATATGCACTACAGCTCTCGCATCAATAGTTCTTCGAGTCTTTAAAGTTTGAAAAACTGCTGTTTGATAGCTGCCTCAACTTAAACTGCTCACATAGATAAGAATGCAAGTCCACTGTTATACCACGTAGAGCAGTAGATTACCCACATCAGGAATCTAGCATGATGGATTGCATTGCTTTATCAAGGGAAATACTACGGGTAACCATGTCGGTGTAGAACCATTTAGACCCATATTTGCATTCTCAGTCCTGATAGGATAGGACAGCTGTAAAAAAGGTGATTAACAGTTTCTTCGTCTTCTTCGTTTTGACAGTTTCTGCAGAAATCGTTGAAAGGGACACCTATTCTAGTGGCGTGCCCGCCTATCAAGCAATGCCCTGTAAGACAAAAGACTTTCTGTTCTCTTTAAATCCAGGTTAGGCCAGATCTGCCTAGATGAAATACAAGTTATCCACTATTTGACTATGATTTTGTCACTTAAAGATAGCGAAGGCTAGGTAGATAAAGTTCTTAACTATCTCAACATTATATCTGTCTGAAGTGACGTTATGTCCGAGACGTCGCTGTAGGTTGTCCTTTCTTGTTGACTTGGTCTTACCCTCGTTGATTGTTTATCCCAACTTTACTGCTTTTGTCTCAATAGTTATGAAAGCACCACTGACACCACACTGCGCTCCTCCGATTATATCAATATAGTCGGATCATGCGACAGCAAGGATTTTTCAAAGATGTTGGCATGTAAATTTTGCACAATTCTTTCAAGTATAATCTTAAAGAAATCGTATGAAACCGACCTTTTTTTGACTTCGTATGTCTCAGTGGGGTCTTTACCGTCCTTGATGAATCAGGATGTATTCTCCATCGTGCACAATTGGAAGAGTTTGGTAGGGATACCAAAACTATGCGTCTCTATAAATACTATCGTACGCGGCATTGAAATCGATTAATAATTGGTGGGTATCGATTTGGAATACCGGAGTTTTATCCTGGATCTGTCGTAGTACGAAAATTTGATCAGTGGTGGACTTTGCTGACCTAAAACCATACTGATATGGATCAATCAGGTTGTTGACAAAGGGCTTTAGGCGCAGATAAGATCTTGTAAGCGATGTTGAGTATGTATTTATAGTTGGTGCAATTTAAAGGGCTTCTTTTCTTAAGCATCAGGCAAACTATGCTGAGGTTCTATTCATCGGGTATGCTCTCGTCCGACCAGGTGGTCGAAATTTGTTCGCTAACTTCTTCCAGGTTTAATAGTTTATTCAACTTGACACCTGAATTTGGTTGATCATCGCCGTTATACAGTCTACAGAAATTATCTTTCCAAATTCTCACCATCGACTGCGATTCTACTACTATGTTCCCTTGTTCATCTCTACAGATTTCAGTTCGGGCTTTGTGACATCGGGATGTTCTTTTTACCATTCGGTACTATCTTCCATCTCAATTTCCCCAACTGCGCGCTTCTCGTACGTCATGCTTTTCTTTTTCCCTCTGAGAAGCCGGTGTTCGTGCGTACTCATCTGCTTAAATTCATGATAAAAGCACTGTAGCTTATTTATGTATAGACTACAAGTTTAGACAAATTCTAAACAAACAAATTTGATTGATATAACACCATAAGAAAATGAAAATTCTAATTTGAAAATAAAAAACCGACCGCTGGCAATACTATAACCTTCGTGCCCCCTTGGATCAAACTTAGTTTTTTCGTCTTTCTTTTACACAATCTTTGGCTATAGAAAACGAGAAGTGAAATCGAAAAGAGAATGCATACAAGTAAAATTTTGAAGGACAAAGCAGAGCATATTGGCCCCTCCACAAAAAAAAAAAAATTAAAACAAAAAAAAAACTTTTCTTGGTCAACCAGCTGGCCTCTAAAATTTTGTTTTTCATTTTTATTTTTTCACACTACTTATTCCACTTTATCGGATTCCTTTTGTTTTTACGAAAGGGGTTATCTACATAGATAGACCTGCATTATATAGAAATTAAAAAAAAAAAAACAATTACACTCACTTTGTTACTGGAATTGATTTAGCTGAGAAATCATAGCTCGTTGACGACACCCCGTTTAGATGTTTTGACAGTTCGCCACAGTTTTGTATCCCTTGTGGCTGGAGAAGTTTTTTTTTTTTTTTTCTTGTCCTCTTCCAAGTGTTACGATGATAATAGAGTTGTCAGTACAAAAGAAAAAAAAAACGAAACACTTTTCCACCCGTTTTCTTGCTCTTGTTCGATTTCTAACTCGGCTTTCAATTTGTCTCTATCATTAAAAATCTGATAGATGCGTCATATCGTCTTAAAAACGACAAAACTTATCTCAAATCCGATTTTCGTTTAACTTTGGACGACTTTCAAACGATTTTTCCCCAAAAAAAAAAAAAAACAAAAACAACAATTAAACTTAACGCTGGTATTTGCAAAATTTTCAACACAAAATTTTCACGACCGAACCGAAGGAAAAAAAAATAAAATACACTATCAACCAACAAACTCAGCTGTCAGTTGAATAAAAGAAAAACGAAAAATATGGGAGGATTATGAAATTTAACAATTCGTACTAGCCGTCTTCCTTTGACACTAGTCAGGAGGTTTTCCACTGTCTCTGTTTAACGCACTTCTACCTGCGCACTACCGTTTTTCTTATACACCACTCAACAAAAAAAAAAAAAATTTTCAACAAAACAACAACAATAAAGAACTCTATTCACTGTTGCTTTTGCTGCTTCTTTGCTTCGATTGCTTTGCTGTTACTACTGGTTCACCCGTCCGTTGTCGTTGTATTGCGATGATGAGTGCTTGTGTATTGTTGTTGCACTGGCTTCTCAATTGTTATTGTTGTATTGAGCCTAGCACCACTTTTTTCATCCACCACCCCCTTCACTTAACACATGCACACACTCATATGCACAGGTCACACACACACTCTAAATCTATTGACAGTTTTTCTTTGTTTGGAAAAATTTGTTATTCACTTGGAAAAAATTGTTAAATCAATTTGAAAGTTTCGTTAAATCCTGGAATGGCCACAGGGAAACCAGGCAAACCCGGATATTATGACGACTTAGAGTAATTTTTGGGGAAAATTTCACTTGTACCACCGAAAACAAAGAAAGGGCTCCAGAAAACTAGTTAGTTAATGTGTGTTTGTGTGTGTGTGAGTGGGTTGACGTACTCCTCTCATTCCATCCTATCCCCCACCAACAATCGATGACGTCGTTACGTATTTTTTTTCTTTAATTTTTGCAATTCAATTTGTTCAAATAAGTACGCAGAGTAATTAGATAAAACGAAACAAAAGAAACACAAAATAAATCACAATTCTGCTATGGCTAAGGAAAGCAGCAACATTTTTCACTTCTTTTCCAACTTGTTCCGAGTGTCCTTCCTGTGCCTGATGGGGGTGATGGGAAACTAGATAAAATGGTAATGCTCCTTGAATTTTTTTTTTTTTTTAAATACCCACAAATGGCAGTTTTTCTTAAATTTTCCACTAACTTTTTGTCTCTGTATGTGGATTTTGTTTTTTTTTTTTTTAATTTTTCACTTTTCGTCGTTTGGTATGGTGTCGTCTTCTCTACTTCTCTCCTTTGTCTCTTGTTGATCGTTTCGAAGCCAAAACTCGACTTGTTCTCAATTTTGTAGTTCGTAATTGTCGTAGCTGTTCGTGTACTTGTACGATGTTTAGTCGCGCAGTTTTTTTCTGTCCTCTGCTTTGGTTTCATCTTCCTGTTTGGTTTTTGTTGTTTTTTTTTCTCACTCAGCTGTTGTGTTGTTGTTTTGTTCGTGATATATTGCATGTGTGTGAGTTTGTGTATTTTTGGTGATTTTCTAATTCGGATGTTTCTTTGGCTTGTGCGTTTTGTGTTTGATATTTATCGGTGTATTTTGTTTTTATTATCTTTTCGAAAGTGTTTAGGTTTTTTCACTTAAGTGGAATATGCGAGCAGAGGGCATGAAAAAATGCAGGGATGATCTGAGGGAATGTTACATAACGACGGTAATAATTTGTCCGTTGAAATGATTCACTTTTAAATTATATGGGTACACCATTTAGGTGGTGAAGTAAAAATAAATCTTAACAAGGAGGACTGATTCAAATTCGCGCTGAGTTGTTAACAATGTCCTTGTAAGAATCATTTTTCGTCCGAAAGCAGGTTTTAAAATTAACAGACGTACAGTGGTTACACAACCACTCAAATACATTAAGAATTCAGTGGCCAAATCCTCTCTTCCGGGATCGTATAACTCGTCACGTAAAAATGGGAATTATTACGTATAAACGATCATTCCGACGAAATAATGTTCGTTTTTACGTGACGAGTTATACGATCACGGAAGAGACGATTTGGCCCCAGAAGAATGCCATAATTGACACAAAAGGGGAGTAGAGTAATGTCAAAACGCATTTCATCCGACAAGCCTTGAGACCCTTAAATAAAAAACCACCACTCTGGCTTCTGACCATCAGAGGCAGTCGTCAAGAGGGCGTGCTATTAATGTTTCTATGGACCTTTGTTGTATGTTATGTTATTAATCACGTGTCCAGAGAGACAGACCATAATTCTTAGGTTTTTTCCACATTGGTTCTGCGAAAAACTTGCTCAGTACTCCAATATCCTAACCAAACGACTAAACTACGGAGACCACTGAACCACTGATCCCGCTGACCTTTGTTGTTAACCACTTCCTTGTGGCGCATGTATATGACATTTTTCTGCTAGCAATGGGAAAATTGATAATTGGAACCATAGGGCTTTTTAATCAGCGCTTCAGCTTTTCAAATAATTCTCTCGGTGGTACCACTCATGAAGGAAACACTACGAATGAGCGTTCTTACTATGCATCAATTAAAAAGCGGCCGAGATGGGTAAAAATGAACATGCTAACAGACTACATATTTACAAGTAATCACCGACTTCAACCTAAATCTCAAAAAAAAAAAAAAATGTCCACCAGAGAAGACTGAAGGATTACAAGCGCTAGGACACTCTTTGTTTTTACAGATGTAGGTATAACAAACCTCTGCAAAGACTGCGGCAACAGAGTAAAATACTAACCGCAACAGAAACAAAAACTTGACACACTATCAGCAAAGTCACCAAAGGCCATCCTAAGGTTCATTATAAACGTCAAAACGTTATAAGGTCAAAAAAGATCTATGTACATCCCGCCGACTGTGTAAGTTAAGCAATAGAAATTCTAAAAACAAAAAAAAAAGACAAAAAAAAATGCAGGTTGCAATGCTAGCACTCAAAGGGTTATGAATACCTTTATGATGCTATTTATGTTGCAGATATTTTGGAACTCAGGTAGTGTTAGGTTTGAGCCTTTGATCAGAGAATGCCATTCCTTATAACTCACAGTATTTCCTCTGAACTTGCTTATGTCATTTTCACTAGTTAATGCGATCAACGCTTCAATCCATATGACCACCCTTTTCCCTAGTTCGCCATTGGCACAGTCGCGACCAGTGTTATAAGTGAAGCTCATAGCTGTAGGTCGCACGAAACCTTCCTCCGTGTTCTGTTTCTTGTTTTTCTAAATATCACTGTTTTCCTGATATTTTGTTTAAATATCCTTCTCTTTTTGTATCTAAGACCACTTAAGCCATGTCTTGAACTGTTATTACTTTCAGTTAATCAAAAGCAAACTTTTTTGTTCTGACTGAACAATTTCATCGATTACAAAATGGCACCCTACCAATTTATTTAAAACTAACTGTCATACAAACGGTTCGAGTCATTACTAATAAAGCCCCACCAAGTTGGTTGCCCAATCCAATAAGAAAAAAAAGCCCATTCTCTGACAGGTGTAAATGAACAAGAAATTCACCCTAAAGAGAATCACTCAACCATCACGCTACCAACATTAAAATATCAAAACCTACCACCAAATGTCATTGCCAACAATTTTTCAACTCCATCAAAAGCATTGACCCCCTGCATTGCTTTCACTCCAGCACTTATGACACAACACAATTGACACCTGTCCAATGTAAAATTTCACTCCAAACAGTTGTCAGCAATGACCACACATATACAGTGGATAAGAGAAAAATCGAGTGAAAATTCTCTCTCTAAAGTCTCAACTCAAAACACCTTTCCAATTGAGAGTGCAATCATTCCACTAAAACGCGAAAAAACACCGCATTTGAGAGAGAGAGAGCATGTGTCATCCACCACCACCACCAACAATACCGTCATCATCATCATCGTCGCAGTGAATTTTGTCGACTTCGCGACAGGGTAACCACCAACACACCATACAGTAGGCAGCAAGATAAAAACCAAAATGGTCGATGGCTGTACGTGATCGTCCGTGTTTTCCTCCTGCGTGTCAAAACTAATCATTTTTTCTTTTTCCCATTAAACCGAAAGAGAAAATATACAAAATTTGTTGAGTAAATAAGAAAAATTTCCAAACAAAATTAAGTGAATTAAAGATAAACAATTTTTTATCGGGAAAAAAAAAATTAAATCTTACTGCCAACGTTGTTTCGTTGTCTCTTCTTTGCTCTACCACTTTCGTCTCCAATCGATTTATCACAAAAAAAAAGGAAAAAAAAAAAACCCAAAAAGTGATTTCGCCCCCCGCATGTACTACACTATTTTGTTTATTCCTTCACATTCGCAGTGTATTTGTTGAGTGGTTTTTTGCAAAAAGGAAATTTTACCAATAGTACAGTGGAAAATTGAACTTGACAAGTTTTGCATTTCAATGTGGAACGTCAAATTTGTGTTATCAAGCGGGGGATTGTCGCAAGTTTTTGAAGTTTTCAAGTTTTCGATTTTTCGCGTTTTAAAGTTTCAAAGTGGATTTTTTTGTAAATGTATTTTTAGTGGATCTGTTATTACGTGAGATATACATAGATACCCCATTGTGCGGTTTTTTTTTTGTTTTTCGATCGTCGGTTGAAGTGTCAAAAGTTTTCTACATTCAAACCGCTCCTATCTTTACTTGTTCCGTTGTCTACAAAGGAATTTACATAAGCAAACATAAAAAAAAATTGCAAGTGCAAATAAATTTTTGACAGCAAAAGTGAATACAATAAATTTTCTAACAAGAACTACGAGTAGAGTAGAAAACATTTTTTTCGTGTCCTTTTCTAGTGTTTTCCTTATAAGTCTTTCCCATGTGGCCACCCCTTGTAAATTTCTCTCAATCATCACCACAATCACCACCCTCACTTACCCTTCTTAAAACGTTGGTGTAATGGAAATGTGTGTATCTTTACCACCACCAATGTATTTTTCTCGTTTTATTTATTTTTTATTTATTTATTTTATTTTTTTCTTCCTTGTAAAGTGCGTTTTTATACTCTCTCTCTCTCTCTCTCTCCTCTTTTTCTAATCCCGTCTTTTTATCACCACCCTCTCCTGCTGGCTTGTATGGGAAATGGAATAGGAAAACGGATGAAAATAGATGGAAAAAAAACCAAGTGTGCTGCCCTTTGTGTTATCCTTCATTCATAATAACAAAATTGTCTTGCTGTCAATTTGTGAATTTTGTTTTCCCCTTCTTCTTTTGCAAATCTTTCGCGTTCGTGGAGTGTTTATTCAAGTGAAGTTAATTGTCTTAATTCTATTTCATTTTTGTAGGAAAAAAAAAGATTGGCAAATATGTATATAATCAATATTCTATGTATGTATGTAGTTTTGTGTAAATAAATAAATGTCTATACAAGGATAAAATAAAGTTTTAAACAAAAAAAAGTGCATTACACAAACAACAAAGTTGGCAACCCTCTGTTGTGTTAATTGCAACGGTATAGCGGAGGCCACTTACACTTACCGTCCCTCCAACCACCTACGGAAAACCCCATCATTGTTCATTATCGTTAATCTTGTGTGAAAAGTAAAACAAAAAATAGAAGAGAGGGGTGGAAAAAAAAAAACAATAACAACAACTTAACCTTATTGTCCTTTCTACTGTGTACAGCTGAGTTAACTCACCAGCACTGTGTATCTCTCTCTCTCTTTTTCCCCATCAGTATCCACTCTCTCTCTTTGTCTATATTTCTAAATTCTATACTTGTCATTATTACATAATAATTGTTAATCGAATCGAAGAATTATTGAGGTAAAGGGCAAAATAAAGTTGTGTTAAAAATGGCGGACTTAACACGTCCGCCGTTTAGTGAAATTAAGCGGCCGGATGAGATTGTCAGGATGACAACGGCGGATAATTTAAAGTTTGCCGTCCTAATTGGATTGATTGAAGTTGGACAGGTCACCAATCGTGAAGTGGTGAATACTGTTTTACATTTGGTAAGTTATTTCTTTGAAATTTGTTAACGAAAAAAATATAAAAGGTCCTTTAATCTATGAGATTGTGTAAATGTCATTAAAAGGAAATACAGGGTATTACATATTATAAATCCTTTTTAAAGGTTTTTATTTTGTTGGGTTTAGTTTGTTTTTTAGGCATGATATGTGTAGATGGGCTAAGACTTATGTCAAAAGCATATGGGGATGTTTTTTTTTTTATCCATTAGAAACGGTGACCTGACATTTTGAAAGGACATTGAGAAAGGATTTGAATTTTTTAAGATAAATACGACAGAAGGTTGATGCTCTGTTTTTTTTTTGTTACAACTTAAATGGATTCCTGACAAGTTTTAAAATTCTTTTTGGTTAAGTGTCGGTTTTTTTTGTTTGGCTTTGATGGAAAGTAGTTTCACAAACTTTAGCTTGGGGTTAATTTTGGTTTTTTTTTAGAAAAATTTAAATGAATATTCAAAAGTCTTGAATTTGTTATGGAAATCGACGTAAAGAAAATGTTTCAGATCGTATCCATGGATGTCAATCTTTGACAGTGGGCTTTTAAGTGATTATTTATAGGCACTTATTATTAGAATTGTAGATGAGAAAGCTTTAGTATTGTATTTATTCAGCCTTAGGTTTCGGCCATGGTTCCTCGTGCAACTATCTCACTCCAAAGTTTGCCTAGAAGTTTAGAAGCTTGTCGACGAGTTAAAAAAAGGGACTTTCCATGAAGATAGATACAATCGATTTCATAAATAATGCCACAACGTCTTTGTTGAGTGGACCCATTCAAGGCGTCCAATTTTCCGTGCGATTTTGACATACACGAGGCTCCACAGTGGCAATTTCGCGTCGTTCATTGCCCCTCAGCTTCTGAATGGACTTATTGGCTTATAGACCTTTGACTTGACATAATCCCACAAGAACAAGTTTAAAGGTCTTAAATCACACTAAATTGGCGACAAATTACAGTCACAATTTCTTGAAATTACGCACTGAGGGAAGTTTTCAACCGGAAGAGCAATGGTTTCACCACATCTGTGGCACGAAGCACAGTCTTTCTGAACAAAAAAATAAACTTACCTTCAAGGTCTGTATCAGGCAAATGCTGCCGATATCTGCTCCTGTTGACGGTCAATGCTCGGTCTCTTTTATTCTCGATGACTCCTCAAACTCAAAAGTCACGCTAAGTGTTGCATTTTTCCTGTTGCAATGCCGCTTCAAGACTTTTTGTAGATTGTTTTCATTCTATATGCTTCAATTTTGCTTGTTTACAAAGCCGTAGATGAGGATGTTTTTTTGGCTCAAATTCTGGGTAACTCCAGTAAAATTATGGCTCAATAAATGGTCCAGCAACCGGATCCTAAACGGGTTAAGTCTTTACGTAGAACTTGCCAAGTGGAAACTTTTGATCGAGGCGGCGAATATAACGTCGATTGTGGCGATCATAATTTTCACGCGATGAGCGAAGAATGCGAAGTAGACGTCTAAGCGAGCTGATAAAGGATCGGGTCAACAAAGGTAACAAAGCGGTTTCCAATCTTTTAAAGTCGCGGAGCAATTGTCAGTAAAAAATCGTCGCGAAGCGCTTATTTAATACGCAGAGACATACATCGAAACAGAACACCCTTTAACAAGTCAAATCAGTCAGAGTGCCCTCAGGATTTCTCTGCAGTTCCCAGTCCCTGTTCATGATTCCTCGGGTCAGCACTTGAAAGATGTTTGGGAAATTCATTGGCAGCTCAAAATACAATTTCTTCTGCTAAGCAGTGCCGTACATTTAAACAGAGCAGCTGGTTTAAGATCCAGGAACTCAAAGACTGACACATTGAGTTATTCAACCCATTCCATTGCTACATTTCTATTTCGAACGTGACACGCAAGTGGTCCAACGCAGGTTGTTGTCCCCAGACAGGGATGGCAGGCTAAATATAAATCCATCGAAAAGATAACTACCTCTGGTCTATCATCTATGGTGGAGTTTCCTAACCCTCTATCTGGAAGCGATTAATCCCTGGTAAGAGTTCTTTGCTACCTTTCAGTAACTCAGACTCTGTCTTTACTGTCCATTTTCATTCAAGATTCTTCCTTTTTCGATTGTGCAAACGATGAAAGCACAGGTTTTGCTCCTGGCTTCACCACTTAATCGGTCGCGGGGCACTTTGTCGCTCGTATGCCAAAGGCACGGTACCTATTATCTGCAATTTGATTGTTTTACCTATTCTTGTCAAAATTTCATTTCGTGGAGCAGTCAGAGAAGTCGGAGAAGTCCAAGTGTTCCCTGAAGCACAGTTTGAGGAATCGAATGAGCTTCAAAGTACTGTATGACAGGCTCCTACGTGCTCCTACTTCTTCAAAGTTAGAGTAGAACCATACTCGACTTAAATTAACTTAAACTAGTGTCACAAATAAATTCCACTCAAGTGCTGTCAAAAATGACAAGTGTCCAAAAAGTACTTAAGAAAACTTGTACATCTGTCAAAGCATTGTTTCACTGGCACATTTCACTTAGCATTTTCCAAAATAAGTTCAAACTGACAACATTTTCGTATGGAATTTGAGATTCACTCTTATCTTAAGCTCACGTAAGTCTATTGTGGTTGGCCTCTAAGTGTTGGAATTCAACTACTAAGGGCCGATTTGTTCACTCGAAGTTTAGTAACTCGGGATATAACTCTGGGATTTTTTTCACAATGACAGCAAATTGGATTTGTTCACTAGATTTTTTTTATTATAACTCGTGATTTTTTTTTTTAAATCGTAACTTGAGTTTTATAACTCGAGTCAACTCCTGATTTCTATAACTCCTGCTATTTTCAAGAGTTATGCGCCATAACTTGGGATATTTGTGACAACTTATGAATTTTGTTTTGTTCACGCAGTCAGTATCATCGAAAAGCAAATAATTCAACAAGAAAAATGTCTCAACTGCATCTTAAGACTAATATTTGGCAGCGTTGGGAACAACGTGAACCTCATATTTGGGAGCGTTGGGCATCTAGCGAAGAAGAATCGAGCGATGAAAAATGTTGGGTGGAATCTGTGGACTGCCAATAAAGCGCCCATTTCCGGTCTTAGCGAATGGAATGAGGTACAAACTCAACACTGTGCAAACCGTCATGCGAATTTTAATGTTTATCGGATCTGTGAGAGTAGATAAAAATGGGTTTTCTACATTTTTTAGCATACATACATACAGATTTTCATTTTCAAAAAACGACAGAAATCAGCAAACCGAAAAAATGAAAAGAAAAATATGTTGCCTTTGCTACTACAATTTAAATGACAGTGAAATTAATTAATTTCTCGAGTTATCAAATGTCAAATATCTGACATTTCCCTGGGATATTTTCATAACTCGAGAAATTAAAACTTTCGTGTCGAAATCCGTAACTCGAGATTCGCAATAGTGAACAAACCCAATTTTTAAATTGGCAAGCTATATTTTTCAAACTCCCCAGTTTCATAACTTCTCGAGTCGACAAAAGTTATTTAACTCGCAAAAGTTGATAATATAACTCCGAGTGAACAAATCGGCCCTAAGAGTACTTAAACTACTACTTCCCGTTTTTATTCGTGGTTGCTTTTGGTCACAAATAAGTGTAATGACAAACTAAAAACACCCCATTCCTCAGTGGTCTGGACACTTAAGGACACATACATACTGGTGTTACCTACAATCTAGACTTAACCCACCTTTTCATCTCACTTTTGAGAAAAAAAAAAACTTGTTTCTCAATATTCAATGCAACTGTCGTAATTAATCAACAGAAAAAGAAAACCTTTGTCACCTAAACGGTCCAACGGGACCATTCATTTATTTATTCTATAATTTATTTGAAACAAACTAAAATATACATTGGATTATGATAAACTCTAAATTTGACAAGAATTCATTTATATGGATATGTAGGTACTCGTACCACAATCTATTTTGAGTGGAACCTGTCTGAAATCTGTATAATTTTTTGGGTTATCACGTTATTTATTCACTTATCTTATCGACACTTACTTCAATACACTGTAAGCCTTAATCTAAACTCGAATTAGTACACGTTTTGATAAAATTCAATTTATTTGTTCTTGTACTTGCCAGTGTATATGTACGTCAAATGGTAAACTTCAAATTTGCTTTGGAACGTCTAATGCATTTATGAGTAAGAAAATTATTGCCAGACAGACAGAACTGTCAAAGTGCTGTATAATTTCCTTTTTCTCCTACCTATCCGTCGAGATCACTGACACAGTTCAAACATATGTGTGTGTAGATATATATTTCCTTCCAACGATTGCGAAACGTGGATCTAAAATGACGGTAGAAATTGAAAATAAAAAAATATTTAATCAGTTTGATATACACGACCATCATTCAGGTGCACACACGTACATATGTAGGTAGAAGTAAATAATACTTTTTTGTTGAGCTCTTGTGCGGTTTTTTTTTTTATCTGTTTATGGCATGACCGGCAAACTAATACACAAACACGATACAACTTTAATTTATGTGTGTTACTCAGATAAGCGATAAATAAACACAGAACAGGGCAACCAACCACTTTTAGACGAACTACTAGCACTGGGTTGGGTGCGCTTCTCTCTGGGTGCGCTGAGTTTCAGGTGGAAGAGGAAAAAGGAAATCGAAATGTTGATGAAACGTTTGCCGGTTTTTTTTTTTTTTTTTTCTGTAGCAGGTGTATCTATGTAGACTTGCGACTGGGAGTGATTGTACCTAGATACTTTGCAAATGTTATCGGACATGAGTAAATAAATATTTTTTTTTATTTTTTATTAATTCGGAACAAATGTCTCGTGACATGTGCTTTGTGTTTCACAAGATGTGGCAAATTAAGCAATTTATTAGTTACATTATGAAAGTGCAAGAGGAGATTGAACTTTATGGCGACATTACGAAATATTCTGAAGAAAAAGTCGTTTAAATATATGACTTAATGACGGATTAAACACAGTGCTAAACAAGAAACGTGTTTGGAGTTGACTGCTTAATGCATTCGTTCGTCTTTTGTAAGGTTTTCGTAACAGAAACACCTAAAACTGAATCATTAATCTATTGTGTTCAACTAAATATAATTGTATGGTCGCTAAGCCAGAGGTGACAGGTTCAAGCCTCCAAACGTTTTTCGCGGCACCACCTGTTGGCAGGCAATGACAAGAGTTTAATCTGTCATGAAATAGTTTCTCAATCTGTTGTTTGGAGTCGGCAAAAAAAATGGTTGGTTCCTTCCAATCGTGCGAAAAATATAGCACGCACATAATTTGTCTTGGCTCCCTATGAGCTGTGGCGCCAAATATTTGACAGAAGTCGGTTTATGCGTGTAACATAGTAGGCTCCTGCCCGAAGTCGATTAAAACCGTCTAGCCTTAAAATTATACTTCTAACGCAGTTAAAGAAGTTTTACCTACTTAACGACACTTGCAGTGTCCTAAAGTTTCTTATCTTTCTTCCTCATTTTCAACAAAGCCTACTTGTCGTATCACCCTACTATTCCCCTTGTAAGCCGTCCTCTGTCTTCCTTTCGACTAACTCCTTGGTTTAGTGTCGTATGAAAGTGAACACTTTGGCCTCAGTCGGGTCCGTTGCGTTCTTCTCTTTTTCCATCCAAATTGTAGGAATGAATAAGGTTTGGGATGTTTATTGGGAATCATTTAAGGAAATTGGGTTGCAATTGTAGAACGTTGACACTTGTATGCATTAGGTGCTTCAGGTCTGGTATTCTGTCGCATTCTCTTTAAGGCTGGGTTGTGACGTAAGAAGTGTTCGATGGCTTCTTCTTCTTGCTTGCAGTTCTTACAAATTGCTGCATCAGTTTATCCAGCAATTAGTCCCACCATCAACCCTAATGTGGAACCTTTTCTGTTGAGGAGGTTGTGTGGTTTCTTTACGAGTGATATTCCCACTTTACACTCCAACTCAACTGTGTCTGAAGTGGCCCGCTTATTATCTGCGCTCCCTTTCTTGCCAGTTCGTCAGCTTTATCGTTCCACGTAATACCTGTTCAATTTCTATTTTCCTGCTTTGATGCAGTGTTTCCAGTGAACCCTGACTACTTATCAAATGGCAAAGACTTCTTCCTGGAAGACTATAACAAAGAGTTCTATGTGAATTACAAGTTCTACCGGTGAGTTGCTGCAGCCGAGTCGCCTGCGATGCTGAAAGCGTAATTTTCGTCATGTTTGTCATCACAAAACGCATGCGACTTTCTGTCGTCTTCTCTTGAGCTCTCTATTCTACTAGTTCATGTCGTTTCTACTTTCATACTAAAGCCCATATATGCTTGGTTTTATCTATTAACTTACTTACTTCACGGTCCCAGGCTCGCTTCCTCCATTTTACTAGACGATGGTATCTACCGTCCACAATTGCTTAATCTTTAAATCGGGGGTTCGGTCTCCCTTTTCTTCGTGCATCAACCAGGTGGCTGTGATGCGTTCTTAGCTTGAACGTTCTCGTCCATTCGCTTGTGTGACCGAGCCGGAGCAAATCCACATCTTTATACAGCTCGTAGATTTCTCGGTTCTATTCTCTGTTCCATTCGCCCACCTCTCTTACGAAGGATCCCAAGATCTGCTCCGCGGTCTTACTTATTGTTCAGCATTCAGCTCCATAAAGCAAGACTGGCAAGATCAGAGCATGATTTTGGACTTTCGAGTTAGAAATTTGGACCCTGTTTGGACAAACTGAAGTAGCAGCAGTTGCCTAAGGTTATCCTTCGTCGAATCTCCAACAGAGTGTCAATTGTGGAGTTTATATTTGTCCCGAGGTAGATGAGCTCCTTCACCACCTCAAAATTATTGCTGTCGATTGTCAAGTTCTGTTCTAGGCGGTGTCCGACAGATCAGTTTTTGGTACATACACTACAGATGCATATTTATCACTCGAATATGTCATCAGGTTGTTAACATTGAAAGTAACTTGAGCTTATTGAATTCTTTCACTTGATTGACAAACGTTCAACACAAACATTATCAAAATATTAACAACAAGGTTTCAGCTAACCACACAACACTGATATCACGTGCAATACACCGTCAATTATGTATTTTCACCAAAATCTAGTTTGCGCCTATGAATATGTGACGAAAAATAAATGTTTCACTATTTCGTTACGCTCCGATTTCTAATCAAACGAAATTACACTGCCGCGGCTAAAGAAGTTACACTTCATTGATTTACGGATAAAAAATGAACTCGTTGCATTCAGATGATTTTTAACCTAAGCTGTTGAAACATACGTTACGTGACGTTATCAATATCTAGACTCCATCGTAAAATTGGCTTATAAGCTTTTCTCAAACAATGAAACTGACGTTCTCCCTAAAGCAAATAAAACAAACAAACCGATACACCTGAAGCAATTTTTTTTTATTTACAACGAAAGGTCATCTAGTAGGTGTACATCCTTAATAAATTTGCCTTAAAGAATCATCAGCTTTAACTTGAGAGTTTTCTAGAGCTTAAATCCTCCGTACATACATGACATTGAAAGCAGAGGAGCATTCCTGGAGTTTTTCCTTTTAACATTACATGACGACATCACACTCAAAACGTCATATAACCTTCAATTTTCTCATCATTCGTAGTTTGTACACAAAGTGTCAACTTACTTTGCCAGTTGCCACTTGACCTTAACCCAAGGCACTGTGACATTTCAGTGAGTTGTGTCATTTAGACATGATATCAAAGTACATATGTAGGTATCTTATATGCAAACACTTTAAGATTGCCTGCCTTGTGTACGAATAGGTATGAGTGTGTTTTGGAAAACTTTTCCTTATCCAATAGGTTGAGGTTGAGACTTTGTTTCTAGAGTGAGCCCTACAATTAAATGCACGGGATAATGTCAGAGAAGAAAAAAAAAAAAAAAACAAAAACTAAACCAAACAACAACAAAACAGAGACAGAGGGAAACAGCAGAGAAACTCGCACAAAGGAATGTGCGTTTTCAGAGTGCACACTTCAGTGATTTTCTTCTCCATCTCGCGGGTAGGTATTCCGGTCGAGATAAGATGCGGTGGTGGTGGCTGTCAAGAGTGTGTAGTGTATGCAACTCAAGCCTCACTCCCTTGGCATTGTAAACGGAGCGTATCATCACGAAGCTGTCTGCGCGTTTTTTTTTTCTTTCGTTCACTTCGTCCCGATTGTGCGGTTGATATAAAGTAAATATAAATACGAAGAAGGAGAAGTAAGAGAAGTCATGCCATTCCGGTTGACTGCGAATCGTATTTACCTTGAACAGGTTACGTATAGACTATCTGTATCTCTAAGGGAAAGAAGTAGAAGAAGTGTCATTGCCGGCAATCGAAGGGAAATAAAACTGTAGGTAGTGGCACCCGACCAATTCGTTTGGGTGAAGGGAAATCCACAAAAAAGAACTTGAATTCCTTAGGGCTACCGTTGAGCAAAAAACCCGCCTATGAAAGTCGAAAAATCTGGTTTTTCGACGTGGTACGCGGATTTTTTTTTTTCTTTGATATCGGTGCTGCCAACACCCGTGTCGTTGAGGATGTCGATGTCAGATTTTTGTTTTTTTTGTGGCACTACGGCTTTTATATCTTGGCGCATACCATAGTTGAAAGTGAATCTTTTTTTTTTTTTTAAGCTGACGGGAAGTGCGCGGTCTTTTTTGGTTTCAAAATAAAAGGGAAAACTGGTTTCCATTGTTATGGAACTGGTAGCCGCGATACCTGCAACTGAGTCTCGAAACGAGGGTTGAGTTTTTAATTTAGGTTATAAGGTTTACGAGTGTTCTACACGAAGATGGAGTAATAGATAGTTATTTCTGATAGAAAGATAAAAAAAAAAAGAAAAATAAATATTTTCTGATTTAGCGCCGAATAGGTAGAGATAATAAAATAATTACGAATTAATGTGTGTGACAGGATGTTGAATGACGTTTAAAAAAATGGGCGCCACAGTATAAAGGCTAAAGTATTAAGTTCAACTGAAGGGTAGAGGAACAGCATTTTTGAAGGACATTTTGGAATCGCAATTATAGTAATGCGACGTTGTAAATGGTATCCGCGGCACGGTGGTATAAGGAAAGGATTTGGACTAAGGATCAAAACGCAAAACTGCTTATCTATGCAAACCTCTGATATAAGCCTCAGTCAATACCGATAATTAAACAGACAGGTCTGTAGATAGTTCTTTAAGTGAAGTACTTACCACTTACAATGGCGTCGCAGTCCGGGGTGTACCTGCGGGGTGTAGTGTCATACACGCTTGAAAGTGTTGATTGTACTTATGACATCGGGATGTTCGAAAGAAATACTGTGAATTATAAGCAATGGCAACAGTACCAATAAATCTCCCCAGTCATTCTGGACACAAACCTCGGAGCAAAAAGACTGAAACCTAATACCATCTGCGTTTCAAAATCACTACACCAACACTAGCGCTGTGTGAATAGCATCATAAGGGCATTCAAAACCCCTTTAGCGCTAGTGAATTATAAAAAAAAAAAATCTCTACCTTCAGCCAGCTCCCTCCAGTTTCGCATGCCAAGTTAGTTGAGATCGGTTTCTTTTGCGCCACCACTTAACTTCCAGTCTTCCTCTACTGCACCATCTGGAGCGGTTGTGTACTTCCAGTCAACATGTTCTGTCGATGTTGCTGAACAGCTCATACTGTTTATCGTTGTATTTCCTCTACTCACGAGACCGACAATCACCAAAAAGGATCTTTCTCTTACCTTGCCTCAGGCTATCTTCCACCTTCTTTCGAACTCATTCAACCCACAATATAAGCTCTTTTGATTCGTCCTCAAACCTTATCTCCCCTGCATTCTACCGATAAGACTTATTGCATTCACAGTTGGACACGTTCTCATGTTCCAAGTAATGCAGAGGTATGCCAGTCTTCACATTTTGTCGAATGTGCTCCTCGTTGTGATAAGACTGATTCGTTTGTGTCCACGCAATTGCCGTGACAAAGCAGGATTGGGACGATTAAGGTCTTAAGGGCTTTGCTACCCAATTGCTTAGATTAAATTCTAAGTGACATAAGGTACTCCCGCTCTTTGAATCTTGATGCATTGTTGGGAATAATAAAACTGCTATTAGGCATTTATTGAAGTCTCCAGCCGAAAGTAAAAGCCAAACGTTTTATCATGCTACAATGCACACTATCAATCAACCAAATTGAATAATAACTTTATTTAATTTTATTTGAACAAACCCTTAGCGGAACAAATAAGCTTAACAAAAAACAATTTCATTTAAACTAATTAGCCAACCTGTCTAGATCATTACATTTTATTGACATTACCTTTGGGTTATTTACACACTTATCCCCGTGGGATTACGAAGCCAGCAAAAAACAAAAAAACGTTGGCATAACAAAGTTAATCATACTAACGACCATTTGCAAAAAAGAAATACAAACGGTTTCCCACCACACACACACACAAATGCATTCTAGGACTGACGGAAAAAACGTTTACCGATAATTTGCCGATTCAACAAAATGTTAAAAATACGGTAGCCATAGCCATAGAATGTCCATCCGTACACAAAGTGTATCATTAAAAGAGTCACCCAGGGCTGCACCCAGGAACGAGAGGTATCGAGGAGAGATGTATTTATTTTATTGCCGATAACCTCCGGGGGAGTGAATCACCGCAGTCCCGTATACTATACACGTAGGGGGTGTAAAATAGCCAAACTATGTGTGTGTGTGTGTATTGTATTCCTAATGATGTTAGATGGGAATAATTTTATCTATTTATTTATTTTTATTACCTTTCGATATGTGTATCTCAGTGATACATATACTTCTTTCGGTTGGAACACAATGGATAGGGTTTTAGATTTCCTTTTTGGCGCGACCCTACTCGATAGCGATACATCCCTCTTCTGCTTGAGTTGTTATTTATAGATGTGTATACTTATTCTTGCAAAAAAAAAAAAAGAAATGCAATGTCAGCAGTTTCGTTGTCGTTTTTTATTTTTTTTTGACAAGAAAATTGCAATGAAAATGGGGAGAGATGTGAATAAAATTTTCTGTACTTCTGGATTTTATTGTGTTTGTGGAATAAGTGAGAAAATTATACAGAAATGTGGTGAAGATAAATTGAAGGAGATTCTTTGATTTATCTCAGGACAATGAAACAAATTGTCAAAAGAAAAGAGAGTATTGGTTTTGTAAAATTTGCACAAACAGGGTGTATTATCAGAGAGAAATTTTGCAAACACTATCAATTGTTTAGACTGTGGAGTATTTATTACAAGTTCTAAGAAAAGTGGCGGAATGAAGTGCCAACTAAGCGGTATTGCAATGAAAATTCTCATATTTCATCAGGATTTAGGGAAAAGAAGCAAAGACGGTGGGATTTCTTAGCATTAATCACTTTGGGACGACATCTTTGTTGGCTTCTTTGTTGCTTTGGTTGTAGATTCCATATACAAATGTGCCCTCCATGTTAAGTGGAGCTCTCTGTTTCAGTCTTACTTTTACTTCAACCGTTATACATCAAGTTTGTGATGATTATGCATTCCTGGTGCATTCGTATAAAGGGTCATCTAACAAAAGGTGTTATTTTAAATTTCGCGAGCCATTGTTGTGGCTCAGGGTAGGGCCCGGAGGTGGCTTGGGTGCCGGTGGGAAGGATGATGATGCTCGGCTCAGCTCGTCGGACGGGAGTGGTTCTTGTCCAACCCACCGTGCACCACCTGATCACAGACAAAATCCTCGTACCGGAGAGCTGGTAAAAGAAAAAGAGAAACCTACATAGATGTCGTACGGACGGAAAGAATAGAAAGAAAAGAAGAGAAAGACCAGAAACTGTCCCTCTACCCGAGAGAAAGAGGGGAATCATCGTCAGAACTACAACTAACTAACCTAGACTACACCTATTCTAACCTATGCCTTAAACTAAGCCCTTACTATCCCTAGAATAACGTATAACTGCCCTAATCTAACCCTAATTGACCGTATTCCTCTATCACTCTCGGATAGGGATTCGTCAAGGGCCAGAAGCCTGCCTGATGTTGTCGGCATTGACGTGGCCGATCCACCCGTATGTCTTGAGACACATTCGTCGCCATTCCTCACGGCCGATCTTAAGGAACAGCCCCTTAAATCTATCCACCCGGTCACACCCTGTCAGAGGTTATTAAATATGGATCGGTTCACACTCGCACAACGTGTAGAAATAGTGAAAATTCACTACAAAAACGATGAAAATATCGCGGAAACGTTTCGTAAAGTTCGGACTGCTTTTGGTGATCATCAAGTGCCTGCTCGCACAGCTACAGCGAACTTAATCGAATTTAAACATCTCGGACAGGTTAGTGATATGAAGACTCTAACTTGTGTTCGTCCGGCAAGCTTAGCTGAAAATATCGCCGCCGTAGCTGAGAGTGTGACTAAAAGCCGATACGATCACAGAAATTTGGTTATCCGCAACGACTTTGCACCGCTGTTAGCTTAGGTTAGGTTGGAGTGACTGCCAGATTTTGTCAGTACCAGTGATAGGTCCATTGTGATACCACAGTTGGAGTGATCTCCTTACCTATTCGTTGAACCAATTGGAGTTTCTGATGAAGCGAAATAGGTTTCTGACATCTGTGTTTATCAGATCGCCTAAGTCGTTAAAGTAGAATTTTTCTAGGTGGATCCTTCTTTTGCGGAAGAGAGCTGGGCCCCTACAGAGAAGATGGGGAATGGGTTTCTCCTCCTCTGCGTCCATGCAGCTTCTACAAATCGCTTGAATATACGCTAAGTTTTGTTGTATACTTGCCTATTAGACACTGTCCCAAGATGACACATATTACGGTTCTGTTGAGAGAAATTGAATACTTAGAGCGTTTCAGATTCTGCCGCGGCCAAATCTGCTTTGTCATTAGACACGTTGATACAAATACAAATATTTGACGGGACAGCTTATAGAGATGGAGAGGGAGCTTTTCGCAACCATTCATGTTGTGCTTGTTACATATTTTCGCTTGAATGAGTGTGAGTTACATTTTTATTGCCGACCTCGATTGTGACAACAAATGCAATTGACACTAAATCAAGATAAAATCGGTCATGATCTTCCAAGAGCTTATGTAAAACGGTAAAAATAGACACAAAAACAAATCTTTCATTTAAAAAACTCTCAAAAACCCCCGAAGTACAATCTAAAGGACTATAATTCATCCACAAATAACGCACTACTGCGGGACCAATTCAAATTATCTTCTGCTATAATTTCTTGGAAAAACATAAACCGTAAACAGCCAAGATATAAACTTAACATCTATCCTTCCTCTTTTCTAATTAGTCTGCGTGAAGGATCCCCTGCCATCATAACTTTTATTGCAATAATTTCAAAAACTGATTTAAACTCTTCGCCAACGTTAACGGTACGGTACGACTATGAATTCGCCTGCTGAATGCAATCCATAATCGTAAAGCCTATTTCGTCTGTCAAATGACTTCCGCGCCATAAAATGGTCACATAAAACGTCCTTAAAACGCAGAGATCTCCTTTCCACGTGTTAACCCACCAACACATAGAAATTTCCCCGTTGGCAAATTGTTTTTTCCTGGTGAAAATTTTTGCGGTGCTTTATCAATTTCATTTGTGCGCTCTGAAAGTTACCCGCTCGTCCGTCTAACATCTTATACCTCCTCTGGTGCGATAAAAGTGTACTTTCACACTCCTTGTTCATCCTCACACATATTTTTTTTATTTCACTGAAATAGAAATTATTTTTGCCTGCAACCGGTGTGTGCGAGTGTGTTAGATTTAAGCTCTATTCACCGAGATCAATGGAGCATTAGTCAATTTTATGATCCTTTTTCTGGTATATCCTTGGAAACAGTTTTTGTGTGTTTTTCCTTTTCTCACTTCAAGATGACAGCTATGGTTGTCATTCATTGGCTGTTGTGCTTGAGAATGTCTGCTGAAGAGGAAGAAGTAAACCTTTCATGATGGCGATGATGCTGATGCTGATGATGTTGACGAACAAGTGAGAACGAGGATGAAAGGCATTAAGTTTTGTTGCAGATACGGACATAAAAATGCAGAGTATCAGTTAGCAGCTTGTGGAGCGCAAAAAAAAAAAAAACGTGCCAGCGTTTGAATTTTTTATGGGATTTTTTTTTGTCTCTCATTCTAGTGTTCCTTGATGTACAGGAGATACAAGCAGGTTTCACAAATTGAAACAAAAAAATGAGAAAAACTTTACAATGACAAATCGCTGGAAATGAATAAGTTTGCTGGTAGCAAAATCTATAGCAGGACGTCCGCCCACCTTAATGCAAAGTGGAAACAATAAATTATTAAAAGAGAAGTGTTTTAAATTTTAAAATTAAGAAAGTTTTTTTTTTTGTTTTGTTTTGTGGGCGTGCTTTGAAGAGACCATGGACTTTAAAGTGATTTAGAAACATTTGTGGTATACCTACCTAGTCGTTTGTCTTTGAAAGATAAAAACTGGAGAACAATTGTTTTATTATCTTGAAGTCGGAAACAGCTTAGGGGCTTATAAGTTAAGTACGGGAGGAGTATGTCAGTGTCAAGTCAAGGAAATATGGAGGATGGAGGGCTGGAATTGAGACTTGTCGTTATCAGACGTAGAAAAGCAGAAAAGCAACAGAATAGACGCAACTGCCTTCAAGATGGAAGGACAGACAAGAAAAATATGGAGAATATCATCGAACTTGCCGAACCCAAAAAGTATGTTGCAGTCTGAACGGATAGTTCCATAACTATAGCTTCTACGAAGGACAAGATCATGCTTTATTGCATTGCCTTGGGAGTTATGGTTTGATAATGTCGTGGAAAAGAAAGAAGAAGACACTTGGGAGCCTTCTATAGACATCACGTGAGTGCCATTGAGCAGAAGAAAATTTAAAAAAGGAGCAATGCACTGGTTTTCAGACAATCCACTGGGCAAATCATCAAAGCGAGACATACGTTCAAATGCGGATTACAACCTTCAATTGGTTCTACATTGCAGTACTGAACGAACTTTTTTTTTTTTAATTTTTGGTGATAGTATGGTGGAAGGCTTATCACAGTTGGCCTTCTTTCTGGCCATATTGTGTTCCTGCTTAGCGGGGGCAGCCACCCAACCTAACCTTATGTTAAAAGGCTCTAGAATCCTGCCTTCTCACTCAAGACAAAGCTTCATTTTGGAGTATTGTTTTTCAACACCTGCGATCTGGCACATATAAATGTAGATTGTCTTCCATGCGTTACCTGAAGCTCTAAATGTACGTACACACAGGCAGCGTTGCGGTGGGTCGTTTTGCTGAGCGTAGCTTTCAAAATGTTTGATTTATTTGCCGCGCCATACTGCTAAAGTTAGTATGGATTGTAAGAGTCCGACGTTCCTTATGCGTACGACGTTTGTAACGTAACTCTGCCTGTCTGTATGTACAGGAAGGGACGAGGCTTATAACAAGCGGCCTGACGAGACTTTCTGAGCATTTTTCGTTAACACTCCGTTCGGACATGGAAGTGATGTGTATGGTTGAGTCTCGTTTGATCTTTGCTTGAACCCCATCACCGCATCAAAAGTGGCGGAAGTGGAGGAAGTGTTCACCAATAAATCAGATTGACTGCCAATATTTGAGTTGTGTTCCATTCAATCCATTCAATCCTAAAAGTGGTTAAAATTAGTCGTTTTTAAGCGGCGTTGGAGCAATGGGTAGTGTGTCCGCTTGTAGCCGAACTGTGCAGATTTGAGGCCGGGCGATCCGGCAACAGGCTAAATGGACAAAATCTGGTCCAAAAAGGGTTTCTATCTGGTAGTACAATGGACCGAAGTCGTGTCTGAGTGCTTCTGAGATTTGAGAAAAGCCGCAGCACGCATGCACGCAACATGAACAGTGAGTGACTGATCTCGTTAAGACTTACTTACTTAAGGTGGCTCTACAGTCCGGGGTGGACTTGGGACTCAACCAACAAGGGGCTCCATTCAGCTCGATCTTTAGCTAGCTGCCTCCAGTTTCGCACGCTTAGTTGGTAGAGGTTCCTTTTTACTTGCGTGCGTCACCTAAGTCGCGGTCTTCCTTTAATTCAACGATTTTTTTGGACCGGAGCATTGGTGTCAATCTACATTAGATGACGCAGCAATCTCAGTCGTTGGACCTTCACTATTCTGGCTAAGTTGATGTCGCTATACATTTCATGAGTCTATCTTCTCTTCCACTCACCGTCTATGCAGACGGGACTAAAAACTCGTAAAGACTGTCGTTCATACAATTTAAGGACGAACTGAGGTCGCACATTCTCGTACTGTCAAATAGTTTATCTCAGCAAAGATCTCAGTAAAAATGACGTTTAGATGTTTTTGGTTGAAATTGCGAAATTTTCCATGAACATGTATTTGCTTGCGAGATAACAATAGATATCTGGGGTAAATAAGCGTCTAATGGTCTGGAGATACCCATCAAACATTTCTCCTCATCTTCGTGTTCATTTGCGTCAAATGGGGTTGGGTTAGGTTTTTATAAATAAAGAGTGTCTTCCGACATGATCTAATATTCTATTCACAAAATAAGTCAAAGATATCATTAGTAAAAATATATACAAGGCCTACACATCATAAACCTCCTATCATTCGCACAAACCAAGTCGTTATGTGCAAAAAACACTCACAGAGTAAGGCTATAAAAATTCAGCGGTGTAAACCGTCAAATTAGCGCTTAAGGGTTGAGATACATTACCATGACGACATACTTTGAAATCTCAATCAAGAGAGACGTGGAAGTGTATAATTTGCTTATCAGTCAAAAAATATACACTTAACATGTTTTCAGCTCACATTCCCCGCCGAGGCGCATAAACCCCCGTCGCTCATAAAAAATAAAAAAAAAAGATATGTAACACTTCAATCTAAGTAAACAGCTCAATTACCACCACCGCTCTGCGTGCATGTGTGTGTGTTACCTATACCACCTGTAAAAATAAATGAAAATTATAAATCAACACCGACAGGAAAATCGATACGAAAAAAAACTGTTTGGTTACTGGAGACGGATTGACGGAGGCATCTGGGAGGGTGAGACTGAGAAATTGTTTTTACCTGTACTACACACACCGCGAAGCGACACAGCGACGTGTGGTGTATCTACAACTTGACTCTGCACTCTAGAGAGGTGTCGATGTATGTATCAGCGTGCAACAATTATCGCCTTGATATATGTATGTGTAAGATGCTTATTTGTACCTACATATCTCACTGACTCAGCGTGAGCGATATAGACTGTTAAAGCCGGTTTGCTTTTTGGGAATACGACTGGATTCGGATTGTCATCTGATCGCTGGGCGAGGGGGTGAAATGGAAAAACACACATTTACACACAAGCGATATAATTTTATGAAATTAGATTATGTTAACAGGGATGTATCGAAGCGCATTTTGAAAAATCGATGATGAGCACTAGACGTTAATGAAAATGGGAAGCAGTGCTAGAATATCGATTAGTTTATCGATTTTCTTTTTCCTAAGTTTTCCTTAGTCATGGGAACTCGTAACGAACTTAACGTTGCATGTTTGCGGTCAAAGTTGGGCTTAAAATTTAAATTTCATTTTACAACGTTAAAAGTTGCACGACAAGTGGGCGAAATTAAAGTTTATAACTTTTATGGGGGAGGTTTTTAAGACTTGATAGTTGTATACCTATTGTATGGAATATTACACGTTCTTTGGTCGAGTTTCACTACTCATTGCACATTGCTTTGACTGTTGATTCGACTCAGTAATGCAGTGGTGGATGAAAAAAGTTTTATGGACACAAAACACTACATTGCAAGGTTCTTTTAGTTGCGTTTTCATTTCTTCGATCTATAGGGTCTTTCATTAAGCGCTTCCTATCTTTAAATTTAAATAAAACAAAGTGTGTATGAGATATCATCGACATTTTTAATTCGTTTGAAAGGCCTATTGATGCCATTATGTATGGAATATAACATCGTTCAAATGTCTGCCGCGGCTTCTCTGGGTGGCGCGCATCAGAAATGTCAAATTTTCCACGACTCTGGCGCATAAATCAAGCTGAATTTTACCGATGGCATGGGTTATGTTGGCTTTAGGGGCCGCTGTGGCTTATTCGCATAGACCTGCGACTTCAGAAAACTTCACAAGAAAAAGTCTAACGGGGTCAAATTGCACGATCTCGGTGACCAGTTGCAGTTCACATCACCTCCACGTGAGATGACCATGCCCTCGAATCGCTAGTGCAGAATTTCCAATGTGGCGTGAGCTGTGTGGCACGTACCGCAGCCTGTTGAAACCACATGTCGTTGGTGTCCATATCATCCAATTCAGGCCAAAAGAAGTTGGTAATCATCGATCTATAACGCTCGCCGTTTACGGTGATGGCCTGGCCAATTTGACAGATGTAGCTTCAACAATTTCGCCGCTATCAACTGTCAAAGTTCGGAAGTCCCTATTGGAAGACCCTTTATGTCGCATCTAGAAAGGTGTTACCAGTCTGCAGTACAACCAAAATATTGCTGTATTATTTCGATAAGTACCTAAGAGCCATTGACTTACTGGAAAATAGTCGGCTAACGTTCTGAGGATGCGTAGACAATAATTTGAAGAAAATGGCTGCCACCTGCTAAAGCAAGACTTTGTGTACTTGGATCACAAAGATGTGGGTCATCTTTCCAGAGACGGATCGAAGAATCTTTTCACTACTTTAACCCTTTAAGTGCTTTACCGAGATGAAAAGCGGAACCAGTGCGGATCGATCTATTGATATTAAAAGATGCTGAATCCTTAAGAGGAAATTAGGGATCTTAAATTGCCTATGGATGATTTTGCAATTCAAAATGACTTGGAACTGGCTTGGGTAAGAGGACACACATGTATCAAAGGAAACGAAAAGGCAGAGAACTTTGTGAAAAATGGATCAGCCTCTGAGTTTCTGGGTCTTGAACCGGCGCTACAGTCCGGGGTGGACCTGGGCCTTAACCAACAAGTGTCTCCAGCCAGCTCGATCTTTAGCTAGCTTCCTCCAGTTTCGCACGCTAGGTTGGTTAAGGTCCCTTTTAACTTGCGTGCGCCACCTGAGTCGCGGTCTTCCTCTACTGCGCTGTCCCTCGGGGGCGGATTCGAAGATTTTTCGGACCGGAACATTGGTGTCCATCCGCTCTACATGACCCAGCCACCTCAGTCATTGGACCTTCACTCTTCTGGCTAGGTCGGTGTCGCTGTACAGTTCGTCGTTGTATCTCCTCCTCCACTCACCGTCTATGCAGACGGGACCGAAAATCCACCCGAAGAATTTTCCTCTCGAAGCAGCCAAGAGCACTTTCATCCACTTTTGATAAAGTCCATGCCTCTGCGCCGTATAGCAGGACTGGGATTATTTAGGGTCACTTTTGTTGTTCTCTAGATACAGGAATAATAAAGGACATGATCGATAAATTGGCAACCAATGAAAAATGGTTAATAAAATGTTGGTTGCACCAATGGAATGACAAGAGCAAGTCTGAAATAGGAAGAAGCGTTGTCCAGGCCAAGAATAGTGTATGATTCCTACAGGCTATGTCAAAAATACTGTGTGTGTCTGACTCTGTCCCGATGCAGTGCTTTTGAAATGACTCTTATTTGCTTTCAAGCAAACATCTATTGTACTGTTCGGTTCAACTTAAAATTCCATGAACCAGAACCATTCAGAAATACTTCTGAACCAAAGCAAGACCTTTTCATCAATGTTAAAAAAATAAAATTAAAAAAAATTTAATAACTTTCAGTCCTTAACCACAAAAAGGAAACTTAATTTATTTCAACAACTGGTCGGCTTTATTAAAAATCTATTTTCGTTATTCAACATCTTTCTTTGTGCCATTCTATCTCTGGTCTATCCCATTCATCCCAGTTAAGTGGCTTCTTTCTCTTGACTGTTTTCACAATTTTCAATTAATAATTTGCCTGCCCCTTGTTGTCCCTACGCTACTGACTCTTTGGCGTCGTTGTATACTCGTATATCTCTCAACTTAAGTTGTTGCCAAACAAAATTTTCTCCGTTTTCAATTATCTTTTATTCATTTATCCAATTAATTAGAATGTCTGTCTGTCCTCCTGCTTTGATGGTGAAAAGCCATTGAATTTTTAAGTTTCACCAAGCTACTACACCCACTCTACTACTCTAATCTGTTACCAATGCCAGAATCCAGCAGGACGACGAATAACTCAAGCAAACGTAAATCATCAAATGAAACAAAGCGAAAAAAAGCACAATTAAGGAATTCTTAAAAGTTCCTTAATAAGGCAAATTTGCACCCCTAACCGCACAGACACCGCCGACGACGACGAGAAGAAAAGAAAAAAAAAAAAAAAAACCGAAAGACTACTCTGAGAAAGAGAGAAATTTAATTATCTCGTTTATTTAAATGAATACAACGAGTCAGTGCCAGTGCCAGTGCCGCCATCACGCGTAGAACGTAGTAACGTAACCCTGTTATGGCATTACACTCGGAAACGAGAGGGAAAACAAATCTTTTTTCCTTTTGTACTTTTGTGGGTTTTGTTTTCCGATGTTTGATGTCACGTAGTGGTGGTCCTGAAAATAATCTCTATCCACGACCCAAAAATTCACATAACCTCGGGGATCCCATTCCATCAAGTTGCTAAACTGCTCTATAAAATCCGGCTTATGGTTCGTTGCGCCTTATACACGTTCGGATGCAATATAAATTCATATAAGGGGTGTGGAATATAACTAGGTTTTTTTTTTCAACAACAAAAATTGTCATTAGATCACCTTTGGCAGGATTGAGCTCCGACCAGCTTTCCCTCCTTTTGACATTTTTCTTCTTCTTCTCAGTTTTGACATCGTACCCGACATGAATGAGTAAAGTAAAGGACCTCCCCCCCACCATAACCACCCAGAGGATGGAGGAATGTTGTGTGTTGAAAATTCGTTTGAATTATCGAAATTGGATGTACGAAGGGGAGGGGGTGTGTGTATTTGTGAATTAAATTTGAAAAAAAATTTCTTCTTCTCTAAGTTTGGGGTTCGAAAATAACTCATCATACATCCTTCATCATCATCATAATCATCATCGCCATCAACATCATCGTTTGCCGTAATATGCTAATTCTGGATATGTACGTGTATGTGTTGTGTGTGCACATCGTGCCACGCATTTTGCATATCAGAAGGGTATCGTGGTAAAATTCTACAAAATTCATCCCTTATTGTTGCCAATAGCATTCGATGGATTAACATGGGTATACGGTGTACATAGAGTGTGGTGAAGTTACCCTTTGATGCGGTTTTAGGGAATTTTTTTTTTTTTTTTGGAGTAAATTTGAAAATAGTTTTGACGTTCGGTTTATCCTGTGTCATGTGGTGATGGGAAATTTTTGAATTCAAAGGCAAAAGTTTTGGGATTTTTGAAAAGTTTTTCATGTGGCCTTGCTAATGCCACTTTAAAGTTGATCAATTTAGTTAACACACATGAGAGGCTTTAGGTGAGCCATGATTTTGAGGTTAATCAGGACAAACTTGACAAAATTGTTTTTTTTTTTTTTCTAACGACGTATAATTAGTTATTTCGATGGGTTTTGCTACAACGCGGCCTTAAGTCTAATACTCTGGTTTCAAACATTAGAAGTTCCCTCTTGATTTCTGTCAGCAAGGATGGCATAGAATTTCGATCAAAAGATTCATCAAGACGGTTAACATTTTGACCACCGCTGACTTTGACTGAGAATTAAAGAAAGGGCTCGCAACATTGACGACTTGGACACGAAATCACGATCCACAGCTAGAATTTCGAGTTAGTCAAGCATTTTTTCTACAAAGGGCCCGCTATAAATGTACCCTTGACGACCGCTCTTTCTAAGAGGGATATATAGTATAAGACCCTGATTCTGCTTGTACTTTATCAAAAGTAGAAGAGCATGTCTTTGGCTATTTCAAGAGAAAGAAAGAAAGAAAGACGTGATGCAACGACATCGATCTAGTGAGGTTTTTTTTTTACTTGATGGAGTACGAAACATCTCATTAGAGCATTCAGATACAACTGGTTCATTGTACTACTATGGAAGCAAGCCCTTGATTGCCCCTTTTACTGGAATTTTCGCGTCCTTCATAGAAAGCCAAAGATCTTACAGCACCAGCATTGAAGATCCACCACTAATGTTAGAATACTCGCAAAGGAAATGCTTTGCGGTGGTCGTCACCTACTGCACAAATGTCGCCTAACATATGGAAATTCTTGGCAAAAGTGAAGTGTCCCACTAGGATGTCAAGAAGTTGTCTACACCCTTTTCCAATGAATAATAGGAAGAATGGAGCTGATTTCTTGCAGACGTCTGAAAGCGTCTATTGTGGAGAGTCTTGCAACACATAATTGTGTTCGTAGCCTTGTTCAGCACTGTCATTGGAGATTTCTATTCCCGACTTGAGATACAGCCAAGAATCGAAGACAGAGTTCTTACATTCACGAACTATACTGGAAGTAGATCTTATTCCCCGACCTTAGACCCAGCCAAGAGTCAAAGACAGAGTTCTTGTATTCAAAGGGTTAAGCAGGGGCTTGAGCGCAGCCTGGTTGTTGCTACAGATATAGATACTCTGACTCTTTCACCTGAAAGACGGATTCATGTTTGCCTAGTGAAGCCTAATGTTGTCGAGAAAGGACTTTTTACTAGAATCAGAGCCATATGTAAAAATACGAATTTGTTGGATTCCAGGCTCAGATTCAAGCCAAAACTAGTCGTGAATGCAGGGAAAATTGACGTTAAAATCTAAGTTGTGGTTTGATCGCATCAGACGGCATATCCGTGAGACTACAGTCGTATGATCAGTGTTGCGCAAGGTAATCAAAACTTAAGTGTGCATAATATCAGAAGCCACTGTGTCTAAGACGGCAGATTAGTTTGCTAGTACCCCATGATATGTCACTCTAAATTACGTGGTGTAGTCGGAAGGGTAAGAATACCACGAAGATGGCTGGGACATGTGGAATGCATTGGTATCAACGCTCCGGTCCGGAGAGTTTTTCAAGTAATCTTGGACGGAGGATGCAATTGAGGATAATCTCACTTTGAATGGTGATCATAAAGAGAAAGGTCATTACCCTACTCGGTTTGTAAAACAAAAGGCCGGTGGTGGGAAGACTAGACTGTAGCGCTATCAAAGTACAAAATGAAAAAAGAAATAAGGTTGTAAAAAGGTCTTTAACCATTCCTCGTTCCTAGTTTTTAAGTTGTTTAGGTCTTATGTGAATGACTTTAAATATTCGCAAATATCACCAAGACTCGAAGCAATCAGTGACGTAGATGTCACAGATTTTATTTCTAGACTTCTTGCGACATTGCTTTACACCCATAAAAAAGTGTTCAAACTCAAACAGATTAAAGAGCCTGAATACATATATTTTTAAATTTTAAAGTCTTGCCACATTTTTTAATTGATTTCTTTTCTTTTCATTACAGGTAAGTCAATGGTTTATCTCAGGTAAATTTTAAGCTCATTTGCTAAAAAAAATAAATAAAACAACTTCCGTACGAAAACATTGTAAGAGAAGATGTTCACGTTGTCGCATATAAATCATAGTCATTTGGTCTTGTATTATGTAAGTCACGTCAAACTTTTAGACTACAATATTCATATTACGTCAAACTATTTACTATTTTCTATAATAATAGACTGCGCGTGAAAGTGCCTGACAATTTGTTTAAACGTATCAAGATAAATTACTTAAAAAATACTTTAATGTAACCTTTTGCAGTCCGTGACGTGACTCTGACCGTCCGTCTATTGCAAATTAGCTTTAAACGCTCTATTATTATATGTTAGAGCTCAATGCAGGTAAAGTAAGCTTATAGCTATATGTTATGTGTGTACGTGTCCAGAGAGATGTAGAAACATCACAACACAGTTGTTGTTCGTTTTTCTTTTCACGATATTGCTGTGAAAAATTGTTTAAGTCAGCTTACTCACAAGTCCAATTATCCAACCGCTGAGCTACGGCGACCACAGTTATAGTCATTAACATTTGCTGTCATTTTTGAGGAGGACGCAAAGACACTAGCAGCAATAGTAGACAAAACTTTAACGAGCTCGATCCGTATTGGGGGTGAAACCGACTATTTCGCTGGAGCACTTTTCTGTGAGGAAGCATTTCTTCAGTGTTCCAGCGAGTCCCGTTTCTGTATTTAATTTAGACTATCAGGACGGTTTTTGTGCACCAGACCAGATGTGAGTGGGATTTCATTTGAACCAGCGGATTTTTGATGAATTTTGAGACCTCTTGGTTAGAGGGGTGGGGGGTTGATGTTAGGCATCGCTTCACACATATATTCAAGCGTGTACCTGTTTGGAAGTAAGTTCTATCTATTGGTCCCTGAACCACCCCAAATCCAGTATGAATTTTAGAATGGCTTACGGTGGGTTGATTTCTTGGTTCTGCAGAGGCTTGGACAGTCGCAAAGGAAGTGTGTCGAGTCTTCTTCGTCATCACAGCATTGGCAGTGGTCGGGCGTACTTATTCTCTTTCTTTTTTAGAAAGGCCGCCAGAGGATACTGATCATTAGTGCTAAGAAGGATTTGTTCAGTGTGGGATTGTTCTCCATCTCTTATCGGCAAGTTTCCAAAAGTCTCACCGTATTTTTTTGTTTTAAAACCTATATAAGAGTCAGAACCATGCGACCGAACATTGTTTGGTGCAGTTTTGATCTTCTTCTTGCCAGATGAGACCTCTAGGCATCCCTTTAAAGGGAAGATTCAATCAATAGATCCCAGTCATATCGTCTTGAACTTTAAATTTTAAGTCTTATTGGCTCATTCAGGCAATCAATCCCAATCAAATCAAAAAAAAAAACAAAAAAAAAAGAGGAAATCAAAAATATTCATACTGTTAGTCATAAAGGTTGTAATAGCCCATAAAATAGCAAGTACGTCACGCACATTCGAATGGCGCCATAAAAATAATTCCAGCCCCCTTCCCTGTATCGCAACACCGATTCATCAGTGATTAAATTTTCATTGAATTTTTGACGACACTGCCCGCATTATTGCAGTTGACGTCAAAATGTTAAAAATACAGTATCCTGCAGGATCTCCAACCAACCACACAATCGTGATAAAGAATCACCAAAAAAATAAACATAAACTTCCGCAGTTTGTAGGGAAATACGTTTTTTTTTTTCTCTTAAACAAATATTTGATTTTTCTCTCATTGAATATACTCGCAGTTGTAGTACCAAAAAGGATGAAAAAAAAGGACACAACTCATACGATAAACAAAGTTAAATAAAAATTCACTTTTTATGTTCAAATGGATGTGTTTTTTTTGTCGTTTTATACGATTTCATAAAAAAAAAAAAAACACACACACATGTACCATTTCGCAAAAGAATTCATATCCCAAACATAACCTCGAATATTAAACATAAACAACATGGTTTACTTCATTTTTATGCCACATATATCCTTTTTTTTCCACCGCTCTGTGCTCTTCCTGTGTCCCTGTGTCTAGCCTTTCGGTTTTTTTCCTGTGAGTTTAATACGAGAAAAAAAGGATCTTAATTTCCTGCTGGCTATACTACTAGGACGAGTACATTTTGGACCAACAGACATCCTGGAATCATCCACATTGATAATGCATATGGAAATTATAATACACACACACACACACACCGGGCAGGGTAGTAAGGTGTCATTTGCTGGTTGACATCCCCACGAGTAGTGTATGTCAACTGGCATAGCTCATTCGGAATGCAAAAATCATTATTCATAGCAAATGAGATTTTTTTTTTTCCATTCGCAAACGAGGTGCTGGAGGTGGTCGTCTTTAACCGCCCTTTTGCAATATTTTTTTTTTCCATTCTTTTCATGCGGCCACCCTTCTCATGCAAGGATATGTGTGGTGAAGTGGAAGATATGGTAGAACGAGGAGTCACTGAAATTTATATTTCCAAGAGGTTCTTTGAACTAGATACACGTACACAGTATCTACGAGGGGATTGGAAGGGAAGGTGTAACTGAAGGTATCCTGCTGCCATCTTTGCCTACGTGTAATATGTCTATTACGAGTATGTCCTTGTACAGACATCTTCGACGTACATTAGACGTAGTGTATATTGAAATCGTAATGAGATTTCTTTACAGGTGTAAAGCAGTTGGAGTACTTTAAGAACTATTTGCAATAAGCATGATTTCAAGAGAAATGTACAGTGTGGTGTACAAGAAAAGGACTGACATTCTTTTCTTTTGCTTAGGTAAACTCTAAATTATTTTTAATCTTGTTCCACTCATTCATTTTAGCATTAGGAGGGATCCACAGGAGAGATTTTGAATTAGATGCAAGACCTGCCTGGTCCAGGGCCTGCTCGGAAGTTGCTTCCCTGATGGCATGGCATGGGTATTGATAAGTTCTCTTTCTGAACCCACTGTGCAGAGACACATGATGTTCTTTTATAGAAAAGTGCCTTACAAGAAAGAAAACGAAAAGACAGGAGAAAAGGAAAAAAAAAAAAACGAAAACGAAGAAAATACTGGAAGCATGTCCCTATCATCATGAGACCTAATATCTCTAACTGCACATTTACAACAGTTGAGTGGAGTAGAATGATGACTCCTTTTGTCTGTTCTCTTTTTACCAGGCGCTATGTGAGCCATGGGTAGACATGTATTCATCAATATAATGCTGGCACTCCTCGATCGAAGCTCGAAGAATGACTTCCTTCGACATGGATTCACCAACTCAATCAGACAAAGTAATAGGGATATAGAAATACTTTGTATAAGTTTTCAGCTGAATGATGCCGTTCGTTGCAGATGCAATGAACGGAATCAATGAGTTAATTTGATGCGGTGGCAATTTGGCCAAATTGAAGTTTATTTTGTTTTTTTTTTTTTGTTTTGTCATGTTTCTGATTCTTCTTTGGTTAAGTGCGATAGAGGAAAACGATTGCAAATAGTAGTGATAATGGAAGGAACAGACTGAAATGGCGGCTTACATGTTGAATTGGTTTGCTGAATGATTGAGTTCATTTGAATGTGATTTCTTCGAACAAGAAATTTAGAAACTTTTGTAGATATTTCGTTGAATGGTTTTTCGTTTAATTACGTAATTTATTCAGTTTGGCTGAGTAGATATCGATTTATCTACGTCTAATGAGTCACATGACAGCGAGTTCGATTACATCAAACACTTCTTGCTTTGCTGACAAAGCTTTTATAAGGCTCAAGATTCAATAAGACTTAGCTCTTAGTGGTCCAAAGATAGTTGGCTCTTTTGTTTAACGTGTGCTTTGACAGTTTAACTGTCATCCTAGGCTTGAGCCCGCTTAGATGCATTTTAATTTGGTCATTGGTAGCTTTAGAATCTTCCTTTGTTGGCCCGGTTTGAGCTCAATATATTGATCTTGAGCCGACAACCACTTAGAAAATCATTATTGGATATATGATGGTGCTACAGTCCGGGGTGGACTTAAGCTGGAACCAACGAGCAAACTCCAGCCGGTTCGATCTTCAACTATCTGCCTCCAGTTTTGCACACCAAAATGGTTGACGTCCCTTTCCACTAGCGTGTGCCATCTGAGTTGCGTCTCCGGTGTGGATTCGACGACTCTCTGTGTCGGAGGCTTAGTCTACATCTATTCTAGATGTCCCAGGCATCTTAATCGTTGTATCTGGGCTCTTCTGACTAGGTCGATGTTGCTGACCAGCCCAACCAATTCTTCATTGCATTTCGTCCTCCACTCTCCATCTATGCAGACGGGACCGCATATTGCATTGTAGTCCGCGAAAAGCATAAATCTCAACAAGAAATCGTAATCAGTTGCCTTGACCGGCTTATTATCTTTATCAAGTTGGTTACTCTTTAGTTGCTTCTCACTTAAGGTTGTACCTTCCTTGAGTGCTTTGTCTGCCCGGCGTTGGTTGAAAAACTTCTCGTTTCTGATTCCTACAAATCTCCGTTTAATCTCTGCGTTGCTGTGGTTTTCATCAGTTTACCACAAGTTGGTAGGCGTGGGGCGCGTTTGCTTTTATAAGCCTTTTACAAAGCGTGCCAATTTTTTTCTGGCAAAACAACCAGCAATGAACATCCTTCAAGCGTAAGTGTCATGTATCGTCAAACTTCATCAAACGAAAGCGGCCTTAATCTATTTCTAAGTGCATTCTGTTAGTCTACCACCCACAGACAGCGACAGGAAAAAAAAAAACTGCAACCAAAAAAACAAGATATATCACCTCTTTTCAGGAGATACGACACTGTCAAGTTGACAGCTCTCCCAGGCGGCAGCGCATCTATCGATATGCTAAGTGACATATTCCAGACACTGATTGATGATGCGCTTTGCCACTATGGAGCTGCATATGCCTGACAAGTTGTTTGCTCCTCCATTCCTTGGCAAAATTAAAAATGAAAATTGTGTGCATCGTTTAAGCATAAAACGCGAGACGAGTGCCTCAATGCAAATGGCCAGGCCATGTTTGCTGGCTGCCACGGATTTTCCACTCCAAGTCTGATGCTATTTCCATGGCGTTGAATTGCATTTTTATTTTTTTTTCCTCCGGTAAAGCCGGACGCCCAACGTGAAAAATATTCTGAATGAATGTCTGAAAAGTAAGCGCAGAGGTGAGTTCGGTGAAAAGTGGTAATGGTTCGGAAGTGGCACAGCCCATGTGTGCTTTTATACTGGAATTGGTATGTACACCATACGCCAGGATAACTATTTCAGATTTTTCCGAAATGTATGGGTGTACAGAGTTACTGCCTCCACTAGTACATGTTATGGTAGCGATGATGATGTGCACTTGCGAATGAACCACTTAGGAGATTGCATTCAGAAATTATACTCACACTGCAGTTAAACAATAAAATATTTCACAGACAAGTGCAATTGCATTGGGAGTACACTTTCCATGGACTGGTGGGTTTTTTATATTTTATTTTTAAGGAAAATTGTTTTCAACGAAATTACATTTTTAATGTTTTGTAAAAAAAAAAAAAAACGAGTGAATTACATTAAATTAATATTCATGCTTGCATGAGTTAATGCATCTCGGTGTTGTAGAATGAGTCCTAGACAGAGGAGGCAAGGATGATAAAAATGAATGCTTTAAATTTCGTTAAGGGACTTAGAATGCTATTCGTATTAGTCTAACAAAATGCTGCGTATCCTTACTTTTCTTCAAGCTGCTAATTTTAAGAATTTTTTAGAGCTCTATTGGAACGATTTAGGCCTCGTAGAACTGCTGTGGAATTATTCCGTCTTCTAATATATAATTAAATAGATTAGTAAGCCTAATATAGAGCCCGCGAGTGCCATACCTTTTAGTTGGTGTCTTATCCTAGCCTTAAGCTTTCCCGTCCTTGAACAAGGTCCCAGTTTTGAAACTAGGCGTTGCACACAACATATGCTGTACCATATATGTAATATATTCTCGCTGTGGAGGAAGATCGTGACTCAGATGGCACACGCAGGTGCCTTAACCAAGTTTAAGTCCGAAACTGAAGGCATCAAGCCGAAGACTGACCTGGCTGCTAACGTTTCTTGGTTGAGTGCAAATTCAAATATTTGCCATGTTGTACGTGCACGAAAGTAAGGGCAATACAGCTTTATTGCCGACTCCAAACGGGCGAATAGAGAAGCTTTTTCATGGCAGATTATATTCTCGGAGGTTTTTCATTGCCTGCCGACAGGACCAAGGCACTTATCACTAATCCACGCGAATTTTATCCGCCAATTGTTACATTTCGTTTAAATTTTCCTTTAAGTTCCTTTTCTTCTCTAAAACGCATATATTTTGTAATCGCTGTCAAAAAAACTTATTAGATCATGCGCAGTAAAGAGTTTTTTCAACTTTATACGTGTTCATTATTTTTCACAGTCTGAACACACCCACTACTAAACTGTCAAAACCACTTGCTGAATTTGTTGACCCACCATTATAATTTATTGTGTGGTTTTTGTCAAATTTATTATGTTTCTTATTTTAAAGTGGATTATGTGTATCTCTCGCATTCGAATTCAATGGTGGTGATCACTAATCATGAAAATTTGCCCGGAAAAAGTGAACAATTCGTTTGTGTTTTAGTTCAAGAGATGGACTTCATCAACGTCTGGGGTGGCATCGGTAAGACGTTTGCTGAGGACCAGGTGAGTCCATGTTATTCTTTCGTTAATAAGCTCGAATATCCGCGTACACATTAGCGTTCCACAAAAAACGCTCAATTCTTTGTAAGATTTTTCGTGTTGGAATCCTGAAGTAGCAATTCTAGAATAGGTGGAGTTGATCATTAAGTTCCAGGCCATATTGAAGATCCACACAGATTAACACACACTACAAAGAAATACAAGTCGAGAATATTAGCACCCTTACACCATAAGAGGTCCACAGAGATACCATGATCTCGGGGGGAATTGGATTTGTTGCGTGCTGTGCTGATTTGTAGTCTTTTAAGCCAGACTGACCATTCGGCCATCTAAGTTCTGTCTTGTTGATTGCATCCAGCGCAACCAGCGACTTGAATGTTACCCGTACATACCTAGATTCCACATTTCTGATGAAATTGACAGTACCGCTCTTGGTGAGCTCATCAGCCTTAGATTCTTTAGAAACTCTAGATCTCCATCTTAACCTTCGCCGATACCGCAGCTCATCAGCCTTCGAGTTCCCTATCACTTTGTCTTGGTACCCAGCATGGGTAAGTTGAGTTACAATCTAGAGCTACTTTTGCAGATAACGAGGCTGAGTCTAGAGATTTAAAAGCTTAATGTCCTTGATGGAGATTATATTTCTCGTTAGCCAAGACAACGCCATTATTTCCGAAAAGAAGAGAGGAGAAGTAACGACTTAGCTTGATAGAGGAAACACCCCCTCACATCTTGTCTTTGCTCTTGAAGCCATCCGTGTGGAAGTATATAGGCTCCTTCTCTGAGGCAATGTCATCGTCTTTAACCGATCTGTTAGGGTAGGGATGGTGACCTGATGGAAGTTTTCATTGAAGTTGGGCTCATTATTATCTTCGTTTTCGAGGGAAGGAATGGCTGTTAAAAACCACTTTGGATACCAAATCATCGTATGATCGCTTCTAGTCTAATGATTGCACTAGCTGTCATTTTTGAAGACTATTCTTGCTTTCACTTCGTTTCCACTCATTTGCGCTCTTCATCATCTTCATGAATACATTACCAGCCTGGCTAACTCCTAATATAGTCTCTTCATTTATTGTTCACCATCATTACTTGCAACCTGAACCGAGCGTAATTTTTAACAATCACTGTTTAGCCATATCCCTGTTCCGCCCACCATAATACATTAAATGTTCTAAATTCACCATCAAACGGAATAAAGGCCGAAGTAAAGCGCATTTAACTAATTGGTTTTCCATTATACCTTCCACTAAAAATGCAAATTCTCTCGTTGAGTGTACCAACCGACTGACGACGACGACGACTCGAACCAAAAAGTCCTTTTGGCTCTATCTCTACTTCAATTGCCTCCCTCTCGGGCAATTATCAACTCAAATACGATTCAACCCTTACGCCCCATTATCCTTTTACCATGGGATTCGTTTGTGTTTCTTCCCTGTCCTTTGGTCGCGTATATCTCTACTACAATTCACTGCAACATTACGTTACGATTTGCATAAATTAATTAAGCGTAAAACATAAAGGAAACACAGCACAAGTAGGAAATGAGAAACAGAACACAGGATGAAAACGCCCTCACCTCACATCCATATACGTACGTACATATACACAACAAGTCACTTACATATTCATACAGGAATTATTATTCCGAAAAATTCATTATCCGCTCTTCTCATTTGGAATTTCAATATTACTTCAATTTTTTATTCATTAACAAGGAACAGCAGCCACCGTCGTCGAGTCGAGGATGGCAAGGACAATCAAAGAAGTTGTGTAACATGAACATCATCCTTCACACAACCGCAGGATTTTTTCTCGACTGGTCAAGGGACTGTGTATCGTTAGAGTGAAGCCGCGGCATACCACACGGGTGGTAGTGGTGGTTGGGTTGGTGATGGTGATTCCAGCAGTGGCAATGATTTGAAATGCACGACTGGGTTCGTTCAAACGGAATTGCATACAATTTCACACGCCACAGGGTACTACAACCGCACAGGACCTGCGGAGTGACTTGCATTGGAATCTCTGCTTAATTTGCAGTGCGATGCCAATTTCAAAAGTATATTCTTGAAACAGGGTGGTTGGGTGCCATTTTAAATGAAAGGGACGACAAAAAATAAAAGGAAATCCAAACAATTGCACAGTTAATGACGTTTGCACATGGAAATGGTAAGACAAAGTGTTCAGATTGTGCAATGAAAAGTATAAATCTAGGCTTCTACATGCAAGGAAGTTGAGGGTGAATTTCTCAAAACAGTTACTGATTTCTTCTGTATCTTCATCTTCTGCAACAAACGCACTGCCACTGCCGTCATTGAATTGTTTCCGAACACCGATTCAACAGATGACATCTTACTCGGCTTTTCTCTTGGCCGAGACAATCAGAAACTTTTTAATCTTCCCCAGGCGATCAATGATTCTTACTTGAGCGAAGGAGTTACTTTGCAGAGTAGAGTCTCTTTGTCAAGGAGTTTACTCGAAACCGAAGTCTTTTACAGCAGAATTTCGTGGTTTTCTATAACTTTTCCTCGACCTCTTGTCTCAAGTCTTGTAAAAGCAGTCAATCAACCAACCAACGCCCTTTTAATCTGCTGCTGAAGACACTTCAAAGGAAATCAGGTCAATGTCAGCTCTCAATCAAGCTCAGTTACTAAGACTGTTACCGGGCCCAGTCAAGCAACTGGCGTAGCTGATATAATGCGTTTCGACTCACCTAGTAATGAGGGAATATACTCGGCCTTACTTCCAGCCAGGTGAATCCCAAGCTAGCTGCCTCAAGTTTCACGTACTTGAGATCCTTTTTCAACTGTTCTCTCAACCAAGGCTGGGGTCTTCTTCTACTGCTTTGTCCCGGAGACGAGTCGCTGTTGTCCTATCTATCCTAGCTATCTGAGGCGCTGACTAGGCTCTGTGATATAAACTGAATATCCGATGGCTCTGTGCCTCTGACATTAGCTTGTAACTTTGGCGAGCATCATCCGTTCAAGTCACCTTGTCTAAATCCATTTTTGACATCGTAGGTCTCGTTGAGGTCGTTATCAATTCTGATGAAGCAGCGTGCATTCTCCATCTTCATCTAAGATAGACAGATGAGTTTGGCAGAAATACCTAAACTAGACATGGCCTTTTATAGCTTGTCGCTTATACTTATTAGTCGACTTTTAAATTGTCGAAGAGGTGGCGATCCCTGGAGATATCGATCCCTAGTTTCCAGGGTTTTCGCCAAAATATTCCGCAGTATGAACATTGGGTCGATGTTAGACTTTCCTGGTTAAGAACCGTATTGATGAACAAGTCACAGTAGATCTAGGCGTTTTTTTTTTAATTCTTAGTACTGATTTTTCTACGAAAGTTTCCTGTTTATCTCTGCACGTTTTGAGTAGGTCCTTGAAGACTTGTCATGTTCTTTTTACTTTCGAATGTCTGCCTCTTTATCAACTCTCTCTCTCTCTGCCCCCGACAGCTTTCATCTTTTTTTGCAGCACTGCTCTGCTCACTCCCTGATTTGCTGCTCCTTCTCAACAGCAAATAGTCCCTCATACATTTGCATGACTTAAGGAACTGCATCGGCAAGCCTTGTGTTTGCTTGCAAATTTGTCCATTATTGGTAAAAAAAGTACCCCAACTACATGTCAAAACCAAATAATGCCTCCGTCCCCGATGCGAATATATGTATAATTTTAGTCTACATCGTCTACACCCGTCTGTCAAAAACATGCATTCCATCAAATATTACATGTCAGCTATGTCGAACACTCATGGTCGTTATACACATCCCATCACAGGGCTGAATGAAGTCTACCCGTACGTGTATGTGTAGGTCTGGGAAAAGAAAATTGGTTTGTCAGACAGACGTCATGCAAAGTGTCAATACATAGTGACAGGAGTGCCATTGACAGAAGCGTATTGGCTTGGGTATACTGTTAAATGGTTTTTTTTTCTTCTTATTCCTTGGACAAGGAATTAAGTGGAAAGCAAAGGACATTAAAAAAGAAAAGAAAACTGATTGAGAATAAAGAAATAATAAATTATAAGATTGAAAGGAAAACTTGCAAGTGACTGCAGCTTAAATGAAGAAGTGAAGTGTTTTAGAATAGACAACCAATCGGTGATTAGAAAAATTCTAGAAACCATGGATATGCCATGGCTATATGTCAGATGATTGCCAGAAGAGTGTATGCGACAGAGTTGTTTTTGTTTCTAGTTAAAAAGTCTGAAGGGTGAAGAAGTACACCTGGCAATGCTGTTCATTTTGTTTTTTAGTTTGTGTTATAGTAGCTCTTTAAGAATTTTTATGCTTTTTGGAAACCCCCGGTCAAGTTCATAAAATCCATCATAAAAGTTGAAACGTTAGTGTTTTTTTTTGAAACCGGTTTCGTTGTTTTTTTTAATAAATTTCAACTTTATCCGATTGAGGCATACGGTTCAAAGGAGAAAACTGATTTATCAGATTAATCGATGTAAACCTGTTCCATGGAAACATCTTTTTTTTTTTTTTTAAATTTATATATTTCCCATGCACGCCTTATCTTTACGTCAAAAGTGGGGGTGTATATGCCACCATCGGATGATAAGACTCAATCACCTTCGGTGCTATAAGCTGCTTCCCTTGGAAAAAAATTTGTTTTTCTTTCGGCTTTCCTTACAACTCTTTCCGCTTTCCATGTGCAGGATACATTCTTCGCTGAATGAAGGCACATGAAATAGGTTGAAAAGCATTTTTTTTTTTGCAATCTATAACGGTTTTATCCGTGAATGGTTTTGAAGTTAAAAAAAAAAAAGAAGATAAGCAGTTGATGGGGTTAAGGTTGACACTTTTAAGAAGGGTTGCTGTTTTTTTTTTCTGTTTTGGAGCTTAAATGTTGGAGTTGGATGTTGACGTCACTTGTCATCTCATCTGTATGATATTTGACGTAGATAAACTTTATGATGAAAGCATAATATTGAGCTCAATGTCATGATAGATGTGACGAAATTTGGGGCTAGTTAAGGGGCGGCTTGATCAATAGTTGCCATGAGACAAGTCTGCAGTTGTAGGATAATTGAGAAGCTGTGTAGATTTCCCTGAAAGGTGCTTATAAACACAAGTAACCAATCTTGGAGCAAGTACTTCGAATACCGGCCTTTGGGCTACTTTTGAGTTCACAACACTGTAGTCGTGTGATCGATCCTTTCTTATAGCATAGTGGTCACAATGCGTAGCTTACCTCAGCATCACGGATGTGCTTATCCAACATCTGCGCTTCGAACTTGCTGTTAAAAGACTAGATATTTATCGTATGAAGCAAGCCAAAATTGGGCCTCTAAGGTTGAGAGGCACTCATCAATAGAGTGAATAAAATGAGGGGTATTCCTTCACCGCAGCCCTCCAAAATCAACTGATTTTACAAACACAAGACCGAAAAAAGCATATGGAGTCAGTGGAAGATTCCAAAACAGTCGAGGAAGTCTGTGCCGTCGTCTTTTCGGTCATTATCACTGTAGCGTCTTTCTAGTCAAAGTTACAGCTTTATGTCAGGTTAAGCACAGATATTGAGAAAGAATTGCGTTGGCTAAGTAGCACAACGTCACACCCTGTTAAGTCTCAGCTGACGAACAAGCCAGACAATAGAAAGCGCCCATGTCCTTTGTTTAATCACACCGATGTTCTGTCAAAAGCTGATTATTGTTAACTTGACAACGACGTTGTTGGCTTAACCTCGATTCTATGAAGTCGAAAACGTTAACTCGACTAAAACGACATCGTCTCCCTAAACTAACTGACGCCATAACAAGGCACTGTATCCTAGTCAAACCTAGATCGATTGATACTCAGGTCACAACGAGTGGATTGCCTCTGCATCACGGGTGCGCTTATCCAAAATCTGCGTTTCGAACTATGCTACACTTGGGCATCCATCGTCCACGTGTCTGCTCCTACGCCAACGTTAAAAGAATACATTTTGGGAATATGTACCCTTTTAGAGATTTAAACGATCTGAACTGTTACGTAAGGGAATCAAAATGGTTCTAGGAGTAATAACACTCAAAGTGGTATCACAACGAACTAGAGGAACTTTCCAAATTAACATTAATGATATTTTCATCCACGCATAGCGACACTTTGGTACAACATGTGGGCTAGAGGTTTCGAAAACACCTTGAGACTTGCTTTCACCATCAATTTCGATCGATTTTGCAAAGAATTAAGTTCCAACAATACTGTGCCATCTATCAAAAAGCATGTGCTTCTGGCATTTGAACAACAGAATGTAGGTTGTAAATATAGAAACGTGGAAAATGTCTTTCAAAGAGCGTGTCATTTGATGGAGCCCACCTGCAGACTTTTAGCTTATATTACCTTTCACACATAATTGCCAAGTCAAAGTTAATTGAAAATCATAAAAAACCGCTGCATTCATTCTCATTTTGTCTACCCTATATCAGACGGTGTTAAGTAAAAGAGATGTTCCAACACTCTGACAGAAAAAAACAAGAAGAGCTGTGATGGGAAAAGTAAATCTGTACGAAAATTCCCATAGCTCTCTTAAGAAACACAAAAACGCACTTTTCCTCACCTACCTAACCTCAATTAGGACTCCTGAACTCCTCGAATCAACAAAGCACCTTAATTATGCACCAACAATGTACAACTTCGCTATAAAAACCACAATAGAGCCTCATTATTAGAATTTAAGATCTCCTTAAAAATCTAACACGCCCCTCAAGTCCATTCGAGAAAAGTCATATTCATTTCCTTTCACTAACGCCCGTCTTCATCCCATCCACCCACCTCCTCCATCAATTTAATTAATAAATGCTCTTTGCTATTCATAACATGGCTGCAGTATTTATGAAAGCCTTGGAATATAATTTTCCTTAATTATTCGGTGAGTAAACAATCGTTCCCTAAGGAGTGAGAAAAAAAAAAAAAAAAAAACCTCGCTAAACGTTAACCATCTACACATCTTCAACAAGTCTTAACATCCCGTTGGAAGAAGTTTTCACCGGAATGACTTCTAGACACCAAAGCGACGACGAAGACGACGACGACGAAGAATGTTAACTTGTATTTGTTGTTGTCAGGGTTAATGTAAGCTACACTCCTAATCCCTCTGCCAGTTCGTTAGAAGACGACGAAAAAAATCGTAATGTTCTGATCGGGATAACAAAGTTTGTCTCTTATGCTGCCATCTATGCATAAGAACCTCCTTTCCTTACACAAGTCTCTACGACTTCCCTTCCTTTTGCTTTTTTATTTCTTAACTGTGAAAATTATTAAAATTAATATTTATAAAGAAAATCTAAAGAAAGTCCCGTGGGTGGTAGCTAAAGAAATTTCTGGATTGCCTAGAAATAAAGCGTAGAACTCCAGAGCAAGGAATAAGGATACCTTTCTCCAGAGGGTATTCTTTACATGAAACGCAATTTGTTAACTGTTACTGTTCACTGTTCTCTTCTACTGGTAGACCATGAAAATTAATATCGTATATCGCAACGTGCAGTGTGCTATACTACGGATAGTATCCTGTTGTATCCTGAGCTTGGAAAATAATTGCATAGAGAAGGTGAAAGATGGTATCCGATTCGAGAATGGTGTACATGCAATGTCTGAGGGTACACACGCTTTACGTGGAGGCATGCTTTAAGGATGTTCATCCGTGTTATAGAAGAGGTGTTGTAGTGAACAGGATGTGGCGTAAATTTCTAGAATATTGCGGGAATTTGGTTTTTTTTCTTCTTTCTTTTCCACGAGATTGGAGGGTGTGTTATGATGTACACAACCGGGTGAAGTGCAGGATCAGAATTTTTATTTATAAAATCTGTTGACGTATCCAAGATTGAAAATAGTATTTTCCGCTTGAAATTTGACTTGAGTTATTTACGAGAAGGTTTGTGTTGGTATCACGGAGGTCATGCACCTTTTTGTGGAATGGTCGCAGCTTGCGTGGTAATCCTTCACCTCTTAGGTTCTCTTCTGTTGGTTGCATGCGTAATAAAATAGATTTGCATCATCTTTCATACTTCGAACCAATGTGACCCAACCTCAAACTTAGTTTTTGTCGGTAACTCCAGCATCGATCTTTCAAGAAGTGTGCATTCAAACGATTTTTGTAAAAGCCGCAGAGTAGGAGGAAACCATAACCCTCCTTTCTAGCTGCTCAGTTCTCTCCCACAGAAGAAGGCTCGACTCAGGAGAATTCCACTTTAACGACTTAAGCGATCTGAAAAACACAGATTGCAGAATCTTCTTCGCTTTATCAGACGCTCCCATTGGTCCAACGATCTATCACTGGCCTAAGTGTGTTGGCTTCAGCTGGCAGCCACTTCAACTTAACCTAACCTAACTATAATAGTTAACGCTAGTGGGGTTTGTCTGAATGCCTTACAAGCCAGACAGGGTTCATAATCTTTCTTTATCGGTCTTGAAGTATTTTATACTCTATCTCCTGTGCACACACAAGGCCGAAAAGAGACGAACAGGGATTCTGCGAATGACACGCCGTAACTTGTTGCAGAATCAAACATTTTGGTAAGGAAATGACGTGATCAAAGACATTCACAAGAATGGCCTCTAGATTTCCGATCTTATACAGATAAGTCAGGAAGTAATCAAAATTGAGAATAGTAGCAAGGATGTTTTGAGTTTCCCTAGCATAGAAAGTCTAGTCTGAAAGAGAATGACCAAGAAAAAGGGGTCTGCGTTAGTTGTTTGGGTGGTCGTGCGGTCTCCCCAAAACATCCCGAATTCATAATGGACTTTAGGATAGTTTTAGGTGGCTTCTTGGATAGATCTTCCAGGTTGTTAAAATAGCCTACACCAAGGGCTGTCCAAGCAGAACCAGTGCTTGGACCGAAGCATATTCATAGGAGGTGGCTCGTGCTCTCTTCTACACCTGTATTGCCCCCAGCTTCTGTATGAGTCTTTACTTAAACGCCAATAGGTTGTAGCCTGAGATATTCTGAGTGTTCTGGCCGTGATGAGAGTACACTCCATCTCTAGTCAGCTTGTTTTTGCTAGTTCAGTGCTATGTTGGACTTAACAAGTTCAATGATAGGTCCTGTTCTGATCCATTCCTAGGTAGTTCATCCGCCATTTCATTCTTGTGGATACCATAGTGTCCCGGGAAGCAACACAGTGTTAGCAAAGCGGCAACGTTTTACAAGCTTTTATTTTAAAACGCTGAATGAAATCGCTTTAATAGCTACTTGACTGTCCATGTTGTAAAGGTCGATGACTTTCCTAGAAACTTGTTTCATTGGGCGAGGACTTCCGCTTGGAACACGCTACCGTGGTTTGGAAGTCTTATTGACTGGATAAAGTTGGGTTCTAGCTAGTAGATCCCGAAGTCCATTCCTTGTTTGTCTTTTGACTCGTGTGTGAAAATCGGTTTTATGGCCTTTCTGCTAGACCAGTTGGCTCGGCTACTTTTAGCGAATGGGCAACAATGTTTCAGTCAAGAGGATCTTTGAATTCCAGTCGTTAAGTTCGAGACGATAAGGAAGACCGAACCTCTTCCAATCAATCGCGGATGCCAGAAGGCTTGGTTTGAAGAACTCGGAAGGATGGAAGGTTTAAGTGTCTCAGGCAGTAAGATGCTTCATTTGTTGTTGGCGTGTCTAATTGATGTTCTTCTCGCAATTCATTGCCAGTTCATCAGAAAACGTATATCCTGATGTATAGCTGTGGCAAGGTACTCAAGATACTCGTAATCTTTCACTATTCCACCGATCTCTACGCAGTGGAAAGGGACCTAAATCAACTTGCCGTGCAAATCTAGAGGCAGGTAGCCTAGCTACCGATTAAGCTGATCGAAGATGCTTGTTGGTTGAGGCAGAGATCCACCTCGGGCTGTAGCGCTATCATAAGTAACAAAGTTGTGGAGTAGTTCTTGGCTATTTCAAGGACACCACCCTCGAAGCAAAAAGACTGAAACCTAATACCATTTGAGTTTCAAAAAAAAAATAGAATAACTACACCAACACTAGTGCTGTGTGAATAGCATCTTAAGGGTATTCATAACCCCTTTAGCGCTAGTGAATTATAAAAAAACAAAAATTATTGCACTAAGGCATACCAATGTTTTACAAATGTTAGTCTGAGGAATGCCAAACAAACGCATTTAGCTATAAATCTCAAGATGTTGGCTTTTAATATCCACTAAGCTTTATCCAATGCCATTCCATTAAAAAAAATTCCTTACAAGCATTCCCCTACGGTGCAATGCATCAAACTCTCATCATCTTTGCCAGAAAGTTTTTTTTTTTTTTTTCAATATCCTTGCTTTCAGCAGAACACAAACTCAATGTTTTTGTGATTGTGTATTTTTTGACTACAAGACGAATATCCATTTTTTTTCCTCTTTTTGACAAAAGAATCCATTTCCTCGCGTGTTCCGCTATCCTTTATACAGTCTTCACCGCACGGTTGCCAACAAAATAGGAAAACAAAAACGTAAAAGTCCTGAATCAATTGAAAAATAATTGCCACTCCCTCCCAGTGTGCAGTGTACTGCCGCAATGCATCAATCCTTTGAATCATCTCACGAGGAATAAAATTTTGATCCTGGAAAATCTTTAAATGAAATTTTCGGCCAAAGTGGGTTTGGGGGGAGAGAACCAAAGGATAAAATGATTGAAGAAAACTTCTTTAATGAAATTTCTTTCAATAAAAGTCTACAAAATTAAATATAAAACAGGATGTAAGGCGAAAAAAAAAGAAAACAAAACTGAAAACTTATCGAAAAAGGATAAAGTCAATCCTTTATCCTGTTTGTACCTTCATTTTCGTTTCTCTTCCAAGAAAAAAACTGCCAAAAAGAGAGAGGGAAAGAGAGTGATGGAGGAAGTATAATATAAAAAGAAGAATCGATTATTCCTTTTCTTTGAAGAATGTGCGCTTTTTCTTTATGAAAGGACCTCCGATCTATCATCATTCATCACTGCCCAGTTGGGACAAGTACAAGTATGTGTACACACAGGGTGATGCTGAAAGGAAGTACCTCTTCTAGAGAGTGAAACGAAATGAAATCGAAGGATGAGAGATGACATTTGAATTTATATCTTTATTTTTAGTATTTTTTGTTGCTCCGCTCATAAGCTCTCTCTCTCTTTTTTGGATTGTTGGGTCCTTGAACCCACCTTCTGTGGATTGAGGTCGTTTTTCTTGTTCTTTACTATTTTTTTGTGCTGTGACAAATTATTTGAAAAATTCCTTTCAAGTACTCAATGTTGAAATCGTAACGTTGTCGTCAATGACAACTGAGCTTTTTTTTTCACTTCACGTCCTTCTTTTCTCTCTTTTGTATCCTGGTGGAGCTTGTTATTTTATTCTTTTGTTGTGCAGCACGAATGAATAAGTCGATTCTTGGAGTATTGCCTGAAAAGTAATCTTGTTTTTCTGTGTTTTGATGAAACAAATTTGACATAATCAAAGAAAAGTTCGCTTTTGTCAAAGTTTACATCCTTATGAGGATCGATGTACTAACAAAAGTAAGTCGATACTTTGTCAAAGGTTCAGAGTTGAATAAGAAACAATAATTTGAAAAGCAGTAATCAGTAACGAGGTATTTAGTCATTCATAAAAAGGGATTTGGACTGTGTACACTTGTCAAAATTTAAAAATGTTTGCATGCCTGTCAACTTTATACTACAGTCCGGACTAGACCTGGGTCTCATCAAACAAGCCTCTCCAGTCAAATCGATCTTTAGCTAACTATCTTCACTTTCGAACACCAAGTTGGTTGAGGACTAAGAAGCTTTCTATGACAAAGGGGCTTGGCTTTACCTGCCGAAAGGTAGGTACGTGAGATAGCTCTACTGTTCATTGTGAACCAGGGCTTCAGTCAATTTCCGACTTTGCAGCATTCAAGAACATTCTACGTGCAAGTCCGTAAATTGTTGTCCTTTGTATGTTTCCTGAGGTCGGAAACAGTTACATAAAACGGTCTTTCTATCCGAGGCTTACTTTTATTCTTCTAATAGAAGCCGACGCACGACGTGATTTGGATCTGTAACCGATTCTTCGTGGACTCTCTTTGCTTAGTCACCTACTTCCTAAAAAGAGAGCCCAGATGAAACGGTTTTCTAATCGGTTCTCCGTGGGCGGTCTTTGCTTAGTCCCTTACTTCCCGGGAAGATAGCTCATATGGCATGAGAAGCAGGATACACAAGCCCAATGCTCGTCGGTTTATGTATGGAGCGCTGCCAGGAAGTTGTAGTGCGTTTTCGCTCCCCCTCTCTGTCTTGCCTGTCGAGAGGTGGGGCCACTAGAAAAGTTTGATTGTTTTGTTGAGACTCGAATCTGTGCCAGCTCGCTAAGTAGTCTTACCGCTGAACAACGGCGACCATTTCTCAGTGAAGTTAGATTTCAAGGCTCTGAGTCTGCAAAAGTTTTAGTCATCTCAGTCGTTGCATTAAGATCGAAGACTCCTGCTTAGTCAAGATCTAATGATCTTGATAATAGAAATGAGATCTCTAATGACCTTTCTAGACAAGATTTAGAAAGAATTGGTTAAGACCCGAGCCAACGAGATGTTTGCCAGCATTGCTAGTTAGAACTTCCATTGACGGTTGGGTCTCTAGTGAATACAATCGAAGTTTATAAGGATCTTCAGGAAGAAGACGAACAAAATGAAAGTAGAAAGGATTACAAACAACTTACTGGCGTTCTTAGCACCTAAGTCTGAAACCTTTAGAGAAGGTGACGAAACTGTAGAACACTTCTTTTGCTTAGATTAGATGATGGTGATTGCTCTAAGCCTTAGACAGCTTTTACTTGCTACGATTTCACACGTATGAGTCGTCGAAATGTATATTATGCTTTATGCGTCGGACTTTTACCGACTAAACCCTCTCCATCTTCAGGAAAATCATCCCCGGAACTGCTTCTTACATTACTTCAGCGTGGTGCCTTCCTTCGTTTTTACTTTTCTTCTTTCTGTAAGCCATCTGGTTCCGTTAGGGAGTCGCCATATTGGCATAATCGTTGAAGTAACTATGTCTGGTAAGGAATTGTAAAAGGAAGAAATCCACCACCCTGTACTTCCACCCAGTGCTTTGCTGTTCGAGCGTTCGTGCCAGCATTGTGTGGCTTCTGCTGTTGCGGTTTTCTTTACAGATTACTCTTACGTTGACAGTACAATAAACTGTGTTAGGACATAGTGGCCGGCAATGTGTTGGTGTCACAACAGTCGGTCATATCAACAAGATATGCAAAGGGTTCATCTTCAGACAGATCTAGACATTTCGTCATATATGAGCAGTTCCGATGAACTTTGCTTAGTTCACTGAACTCAGCAGACATCATGGCGATGGTACACTTTAGCTTTATTCACCAGACTTCCCTTACAAAAAATTCCCATTAATCTCAATTCTAATGCATTTCGTTTCTTTTCTTTTTCTTTTCAGGTAAGTTCCGAAATTCCTTCACCCAATAACGTAAGTTATGCGATAGAAATGTTAATTGAGAAACAACCATTCCGTGATCATCTATCATTCTGAGGTCAATTACCACGCAAAATCATCACGACTATCTAAAAAAGAAAAAAAAAAAACTATTTATAGTTCTCTTCGGACACAACTTTTCCATTTGCAATCAAAGGTCATCCAATTACCATTCAATTTGACAAGGGTTCCATGATAAAAGCTAAAAAAAAAAAAAGAGACAAACCACCGGAAACTCTTTGCATAATGAATTCTGAACACACCCACAACTTCAGTACAACGTTTCCTAATTGGCTGGTGTTTTCTTCCTTTGATGACTACATTCTCTGACTTGTCCCTCTGTTTTGGTTTTTTTTTTTTTTATTCGGTAATTACTTTTCTGGCGAATGTATTAAGTCACACTTAAGTATTAAGAGAATTCTCATAAATATTTAAAATAATAAATTCTCACCACTTCCGTTATCAATTTTGTGAACACAGCGTGCCCAGGGATGGTATACAAGTTACTTTTGCTGTGATAAGTGTAATAATGTTTGTTTGTTCTTTATAAATTAGATGTGGTCCAATGATGTGCTTCATCTATCCTTGTCTGACATCCTTCACAGTCGAACAGAAGGACTTTGAGCTTATAAATAGTAGAAGGAAACGAAACCATCAAAGAATAAGAACTTTACGTGTTAGATTGCCAGCATTAGTTCATGTGTCAAAAAAAAAAAAATGTTCACTGTCAAGGGTGTGAGTTGAAGGGAAATTTCGGAAAACCGTGAGGGAAGAGAGACAGTAAATAAATAATTCTCATCCCTCTTACCACAGTCAGCGTCATGATTGATGGCATGAAAACTGAAATAAGCAAATCCCGTCATCTTTTTGTTGCCGTGAAAAATCTGAGGAGAACATAAGAATGGAAGCGAAGGGAATGGGCCAGTTTTTTTTTTTGTGGAACTTATGAATGCTCTTCTTACTCTGAGGCTGAGGATTTTCGTTTTGGGAGTGCCTACCTTCAGCTTTGTAATGTTCGTCTTATTTTTTTTTTCTTCACATAAAGTCATTTGGAGGAGTTCCACAAATTTGTGAGGAAGTCACCGTACGTCCTAGTCAAGCCTAGTTGTAATCAGTGCAAGAAGGGTGCACGCTTAGAGGACTGCGTAACTAATAGCAAACTGTTTGAATGTTGCAGACCAGTCGCCTTGCTAATGCCAGAAGCCTTTCACAAGCGATGTAAAGCAGCCGATTGAATTGCAGCTAATTCCTCCTCGAGGTGACATGCCACGGCAGTGGAGTCTTCAGAGAGAGTGTGTAATATTGACTCAGGCCTAGCATAAAAGTCTCTGAAAACAACTTATCGAGAGAATTTAACTTTAAACCAAACATGTGGAGTTGAGAAAAACGATTAGTTCTCCGATTCTTTTCTTGGACAGTTTGTCTAGAGTGCAAAAGGTGTTGTGAGGCGCTTGTCTGCCTTGTTCCTTACCGGCCAGTGGTCTGTATTAGCCTCTGCAATTTTCGCAATATTTGGTCTTGATCTGCTTAGTAGTTCGTTTGTTTTTGTTTTGTTGTAATCGGGCCAAGTGTTTCTAGATGTGATGCAGTCATCTAGAATCTAGATTATTCCACCCTTGGTTAACCAACTTCAAAAAGTGAAAGTGAACATTGACGCTTTCTGTTGATCAGTTGTTAAGGACTGACCTCCGCCAGTTCATCAGCTGTTCCGTTGTTGTCCATTTCACTGTGTCCTGATGAAACCCAGATGGAAGGGACTATGTTGCGAACACCTTTTGGTTCAGTACTTTTCGGCACTGCTCTTTGAGGTTTTAAGGAATATATTAGACGAATCAATAGCTTTGATGGGGCGGTTCAGCTATCGATAAAGATAGTAGTGTTGGAGAATTTTTTAGCGAGCGCCAGGCTTCGCGAATAGTAAAGAGCTCTGCTTGGAAGACACAGACAAAGTCCGGTAGGTAGAAAGATTTCGATATTTTCGGCCTCCGCCAACTTCGTAGTCCATTTTCGAGCCGTTCGTCTACATAAGGGTATCAAAATCCTTGATCACTTTGCCGGTTCGGTCTGCACTGGTTGGGAGCCTTAGTGAAAAATATTTTCTGAGTTCTAGCTTGGGAGTTACGCAGTTGGTCGAGGATGCAAACAACGCGTTTGGTATCTACTTCAGGACTTTGCTATGGCCGTAGTGTTTTGCGGTCCAGCACCAGGATTTCCTGAATGTACTGCATAGCATAACTTCTTTCATAGGTACATACGCCAAGTGAGAGTAGTTGTAGGATCACAGTTGAAGCATCTGTGGGGTAGGATCTTTCCATGTTATATTTCTTTCTTTCTTACTTCTTACATACATAAGTGCGAATTGGACGCACAACGGCTGTGTACATCCATACAGTCATTTTAGGCTAAAGTCCGTATTGTTTTACTGAAAGTCTTCCACAGGTGTAGAAAGCTATACTTGTCCTCTTGATGCCCTATTCAATGTTAAGTTTCTAGCTAAGTTTTGGGTCAAAAACGTATCTAAGTACCTAGCACTGGAAGATGATTTGAGTATCTACTCTTCCACTGGGCAGTACCTTTTCAAGTTATCTGCTTATTTTGTATAGGAAGGGCTGTTGCTTGCCAAGTTTTCTTTCGATTTTAAGCTACATGCTGTGTATAGCGATTTCTGACTTTTGTACGACGATGCAACCCACCTTACTCCCCATTGTGTGCTCCACTCTCATCGAGCTGCAAAAACTTAACGAAAAGCGAAATTCTTAGACAATGTGGTTTCACTCTCCCTCTCTCTTTTTCTCAAGGATAAACTTTTATTTGTTCCTGTTTCGTCGACGATGACGACCATGATGTCGAATGACTCGCTTAAGGGCTCGTCTTCGTTCAACTAACAAAAAAGAAAAAGAGAAAAAAAAATCCATTTATCTTCTCTTTCATGCATTGTCAGACCATGAGATGCGTGTACGTGTGGGTATGCTTGCCTTTTGTATTACATATCCATCAGTAAGATTGAAGGAAGCTCTCGCTAACGTCTGATAATGCCACAAGTTCCTAACAAAACAAAAATCCATACAACAATGAAACAAAACCAAACAACCAAAGAGAGATGATATGAAGTTTTTTGCTTTGGCGAGGGCGAACTCCCTCCCCCACTCAAATCGGTGCAGATATGAAATTTTGGAAAAGTTTCTGTCTACTTTCGTCCAATGGGGAGTAAAAACAAAAAAACTTTAACTACCCAACCATTACCATCCAGACAAGTGTATGCAATCAATAGGCATTTCCGACGTAGGCGCCGACGGGGTTGATTGGGCGACGCCATTTACCCGCCTCATCATGAGAAAATTATAATACAAACTTTGAAGAGGCTTTCGTACAAAAATTCGCCGAAAATCAAAAGGAAAAAACACCAAAATTTCCCATTTCTCTTTCATTTTGAGAGGGAAAATCGATTGATATTAAAAAATGATTGCAACCCCCACCTAAGGGATATAATTTTCAACAACAGTGTTGTGTGGGTGGTGAATGTTGATACCCTAGCGAGAAGCAGATATCAACCGTCAAGATGATTGCCTTTTAGTTGCTATGGTAGTTTTTTTTTTCTTTCCTGTCGGCTTCCATTTTCAGTTTTGAATTGGTCCTTGTCTTTTCAAGTTCGAATTGAAAAGGAATAATTTGTTTTTTGTTTTTCAAAAATTAATATTTCCTGTTGTATATGCATCGATGACTTTGTTCGATTCATTAAAATTTCATCGAAGTTGAAGGGAGGTGCAAGGTATTGAGTATTGAAAAGGTTTCAACTCATGGATAAAAATTGTTTTTCATATATTTTTCTAAAAAAAAAAAACAAGGATTTGAGTATACCATTTGAAGTATGTACCTACTAGGGCTTAACGTTGTAGAGGAAAAATTAATTGGATTTTTGTGGAACCTGTTGAAGATCGCAGAAGTCATTGGTATTTACACAGTTCAGTGGGTGGGTACTGGAAGTTGAAAATTTGATCTAAAGATTCAAACACACTCTTTGGTTCCTAATTTTTTTTTGATTGCTTCTGTAAGCATCTGTTTGACGACGTTATTCGAAACCGTTTTCACACCAAAGCAAGTAAAATGCCACATGTTCACTCAAAGGACATTTCTTTCTGAAATCGCTAGAGAGATTGATTGATATTCACTTGCGTTGTAGCATTAGCTTAGCTATGCTATTGGCGTCCTTGTATGCGTATAGGGACTGCAAAGGCAAGTCAGTTGATATGGCCTTCCACGTGGTCGTATGCACTTTTGAACATTTTGTTTCTCTCAACATTGAGGAAGCATTTGAAAATGTTAATTCAGAAGCAATTCACAAAACGCTTGGCAAGATTGTTAACACAAAACTGAGCGGATCTTTGAATTAAAGACTTTTGAGAGGTGGCACACCTTAATGTGGCTTCTTTTCTCACCTTCTTTGGAATTTTGTGGTTAATAAACTGCCAGTAGACCTGGAAAGGTCCTCCCACTATAAATGGTAGCAGTCCCTCAGCTTCACTGACAAAGCAAAATACTTGGGTCCTATTTTGCATAGGCAACCGAACTGGAAAGATAATTTACTTGAAAGCGTCGAGAAAGGTGGAGTAGCTCTTTACTCCTGTAAAAGGGAAACCAATAAACAACTGACTGTACGTGTTTGTTATCAGGCCCGATGGTGTGATCGTTTGATGGACGTTAATCACAATCCTTCAAGGAATGTGAAAAAATCCACATGCATCCGCATCAGTGGAACACCAAGAACCTCTCCTTCCATATCAGTTGATGTGATATTTCATCTATTGTCCGTAGACATTTTTACCATACAGTTGACCACCAGTGCAGCTTCAAGGCTCTAGGATGGCATATGTTCCAAACTGGTCACTCCTCTATTCCGACTACATCGCACCTAAACTGAGATTTAATCCTAAATTCGAGGCAACAATTTCTGTCCTTGATGAGTGTAATTACAAGTGTTGCCACTGAGGACCAAAGTTCACCTTATTTCTTCACAAAAGGTTTTATAACTGGAACTGGAGTGGAAGTAGGTGTTTTCTCCGAAAAACTCACTGTGAGCATCACCTTCAATCATCCGGATGTAGTGTATTTCTAGCGAAAATAATGCATACCCCTCAAGGATATTTGCATCTTCATGGACAGCCAAGCAACTGTATCCATCTCACGATCTTCTTCTAAAGCATTATCCTGTACATTTCCCCAAAGAAACATGGCTATTGCTACCAGTAAACACTAACTGAAGCTGAACAAAGTCAAAAGCAGATGGGAGCATGGCCTAATCTAGATCGAAAAGCCTTGTAATGGACTGACAATGTTTAAAGGATCGCAAATCAGCTCTGTTATCGGCGTTTTCACAAGACACTGTCCTATAGGTTCACAAGCAGATAAGAAGGAGTAACAAACAATCATCCACTTCCTAAAAACAATATTGCTCTATTTGAGAGCTCCTTTCTTTGATAATCCCAGCGATCTGGCGGTAGACTCCTTTTACTTCTTTTAGAAGCTCTGCCTCGTTCAATTAGCTCGCAAGTAGATAGAACAGCGATTAATTCTCTGGACAAGTCTAAGTGTGTCTGCAATTAAGTACAGATAACTTAACCTACCATAACCTATTCGAAACTAACTTTTATCAGGATATTGTCTACCTACACCGACATATTGAAGCACAGACTCCTAAAAAACTCATCTAAAAAAAGAACTTCACGCCAAAAGGACGAAAATAAACACCATCATAGCTTCCATCAATTAAAAAATTTTAATTTCTGTGAATTTTATCGATTTTTATCCCCATAACAGTCACGTTATCTCCGGTGACGCTATTAAAAGCAATATCATGGTCATAAAGCTTTATCCAGTTTTATTCCCGACAGTGCATGGTTGCAGTGACCTAAAAACCCGTCCACCGCTATCAAAAACTCATCCAATGCCTGCAAAAATAGGCCCCCACACATAAACATTTTGCCTGCCTTGTTGAATTTTTATGGATCATTTGGAACGTTGTATGCCTCTTCTTCCTCGTAAAACCAACCGCAAGAATCTACACATCCTGCCTACCATTAGCCAAAAACGACTGCGAGTCAAACCTGTGAGACAGTAACGTAGACAATGTGGCTTCACTTCGGGATAATTGTTTTCAAACGTGCACCTCGACGTCGTCGTTTCAAGTCCACTTGTAGCCGTAAAGGACACAGGCAATAACAAAAAAGACAAAAAAAAAATGTTATTACTGTTTGAAGAACACAAAGGAGATGCGGAAGAAAAAGGTATTTTCTCCAGGCTTCGATGTTAGGGTAAATAATAAAAAGAAGGAAGATACACAAAAAAAGGACTCTCCAGCGTCGCGTTTAGTTACCTGCTTCATTATAGTGCCGCAGTTCCTTCTCCATCTGCTCCATCCGCCATTGTACACTCTAAATTCAATTGTGAAACGGAAGGAGAGAGAGTTTCCCCCCTCACAGATGTTCTTATAAATTATTTAAGATTGAATAGCTTAAGGCTGCTTCTGCAGCAGGCCTTCTCCAACTGTTAAGGACATCAGCGAAAGTGGGTGAGCTTGTAGGTGCACTCAACCAGAGCAAAAGTAACATTTTCCCGTCTCCATCATAAAATCAGAAGTCAAAGGCATCAACCAAACAAGAAAGAGTCCTTTGTCCCAGCTTTTCTCCTTTAATCGTTTCGTCCGTGTTACACTTTCTCTGGGTGTCCTTTCTTCTTTCCAAAGGAGTGTGCTGCGCTTATGTGATATGGTTTTTTTTTTTTTTTTTCTTTCTGTTTGTATTTACTTCCCATTCGGTAGAGTAGGGAAAATGGAAGGAGGACACTGTATTAAGAGTGCCAGGATAGGCGTCCTAGTTTGTATACAGTCTTTTATACTTGATCTAGGATACGCGTTGTTGTCCTTCTTTGCTTCTGCCTCCTGGTTCGTGAATTGCGTTTTAAATATTTTATGAAACTTTTATTTATATTTTTTTTTTTTCCGTATTTTTCTGCATTTTGCTTTGTGTGCTGAGTTGTGTGTTTGTTTTGGAGTTGTGTATCATACCGAGGGGATCTTTGCATCTTTCATTCAGAATACTTTCCATTGGTGTGTCCTTTTTTTTATAGTCACTGTTATTGCTGCTGTTGAGTGTTCTATTGTGGATATACAATCGAAACATGGGGGTTGCGTTGCTTATGTGTGTGTTTGGTGGTGATGAGGAGGATTTTATGCAGTCGTAAAAGTTTCGGTGGAAGCTGTGGGTAAATAACTCACGCAATTGGCTCGAAACCCATTCAAACTTTTGCAATATTCCATTAAGGATGTGTGCAAAATTTAGTTTCCCGTAAAATATTTTCTCGAGACAATTGTTGTTCTTAGTTTTGATATTTAACGGGTGCAGCAATTTTTTTTGTTAAGGATATCTGGTTTGGGACTTTTATTTGAAACTTTTCAATTATATTTTAAGGCGGATGCAATAAAAGTGTTATTTAAAGCTTAAGTTTGGTTTGACGGATTGCATCCTTAGTCGGTTTGTTTGCACAAAATTATCTTAGACATCCTTCCGAAAAGAATTGGGAGAAAAGAAATGCTCTTAAAATTTGGCGGCACAATATTTCATTGCATTAATGGTCTTTGGTAATGGATGAGGAACCTTTGAAGAAACGTGGTATAACTTTACACCGGTCTTAACACGGAGGCACAAGACACGCTCTGAATCCTATATATTTATTTAAGGTTGCAGTCCAGGAATGGATGAGACGTGCCAAACTCAGGTAAATTTAGATCCATTTTGATGTCCAATAGGGAAAGAAGATATCCCTTGCTTGAGGAGCTTTACCAGTAAAAAAAAAAAAAACTATCTTCTGTTGGACTACCATCTATGAGCAGTATCAGATGTCGTTCCAAAGAGTTCCTCAATATTCTAATACAAGTACCTTCCAAGGAGTCTATGTGTTAGATGCTAGAAGTTAAGGTGATGGCAAAACAAGCGCTTCTTTGTCCCCGCAACATCTACAGATATCTCCATTAGTCACTAATAGTCAGCCTTCATATTGTGCCCTGTAATCTTTCACACATTGGTAGGTAGGGTAGGGATGAGTTTTGTTGAACTGGAGTCATAGTTGTCAAGCTTTAGTACAAGTTATCTGTCGGCCTCTTTTAGAGTTTGCTTTTATCTGCTTCGGACTTTAGTACGCAAGATAGAATGTTGACAGAGTGTTGCACCTGCTACAAGTTCTGTTTCCAAACTTTCCTGGCTAATTCGTCAACCTTCTCACTCTTTGGTGCTCTTACATCTCAAGGAACCCAACAGAGCTTTACATTATGCTGTGTTCCAAGAATCCTTACCAGATATTGCTTTTGCTTGGCTATCGATGAAGAAGCTGATATTGCCCTCATTGTACTGCTTGAAAGACGTTACTGCGAACACGGGCACCCTCGCCAGTGTTCATGTTGGACACAGAAGTGTAAATGACCTTGGATCACATGCCTTACATGAGTTATAGATGTGCAAAGATTTCAGCTCATCAGTTTACAGCTGATAGTCAACAATTATTAGCGTAAACCTTCGTTAGCTGTCATTTACTGAATACTTCCATAACGTGAGCCATGAGTATGACATACTGAAACTTGATACATAAGAGCTACAATATGTCTTTGATTCTTAAGCTGGTTGCTATTTGCTAGACATGCAAATGGTTGATGTGCTAGAAACAGATTGTTTGACCTGCCAGAGCAACATCCAAAAATGCATGCACGACTTCTTTATGAGGGTGACTTCGATTCAGATGCGTTAATACGCAGATCCTTCTCAATCTCATTGGTAATAAAATCGAAGTTTTTACGTTGGTGTAAGGATAAATAGAAGGTCTGGGTTCGAAGCATAATGACAGAATCTGCTGGGTAGTTTACCGAGGCTGAGTTCTCAGATGCTGTAGCGATGAGTAAGAGCACGAGAATAGTTCATATTTGCTCGGTTATTAAGGTCAACATTTCTTCAAAGACTAAAATTAAAACTCCAGTGGTCTACAAAAGATTTTGGCCACGCCTCCATTTTGAACAAATTCAAAATCTTCCATGGAAACCTAGACTACACCACACCCAAGCTAAATTTCAATAAAAACTTCTTTGCTACCATTTCCTCCAGGTCACGCTGGGAGAATGAGTCATTTTTTCAGGACAATTCGATCCATTTTTACACCGACGGATGTAAAACCAATGAGGGTGTAGGTGGTGGTGTTTTCTCCGATAGGCTTAATCTCAGCCTCTCTTTCCGTCTTCCAAATCATTGTAGCGTGTTCCAGGGGGAAAAACTGGCGATCAAAGAAGTCTTATCTTGGCTTAAGAAAAACGTGATATCTTCCACAGATATACGTATCTTTTCAGACAGTCAGCCAGCGATCAGGTCTCTGGAATCAGTCTCTTCAAATTCATTAGTAGCTCTAGATCATCTCTTATAGAGATGGCGGAGCAGTTCAATATTCACCTTCGTTGGGTGCCGGGGCATAGTGATATTCCAGGGAACTGCAAGGCTGATGAACTCGCCAGATATGGAACAACTGTACCCGTGCTCACAGATAGACACACCCTGGGTATACCGATCGCGACATGTAAACTTAAACTTAAGCTGGATGTTATGGAGAAAACAAATTCTAGGTGGACAAATGGTATAACCTGTCTAGCGACAAAGCGGATTTGGCCACGGCCGGATCTGAAACGCTCTAAGAATCTTATTTCTCTCAACAGATCGTATATCAGATCCGTAATAGGTGTCATCACGGGACATTGTCTAATAGGCAAGAATGCAACAAGGCTTGGCGTCCATTCAAATGATTTCTGTAGAAGCTGCATGGACGAAGAGGAGGAGGAAACGATTCCCCACCTTCTTTGTAACTGCCCAGCTCTCTCCCGTAGGGGAATTCTACTTTAACGACTTGGGCAATCTGATAAATACAGATATCAGAAACCTCCTTCGCTTCATAAAAAGCTCCAATTGGTTTAACGAGTAGGCATAGAGATCTCTTCAGATCCATGTGGTATCACAATGTACCTTTCACTGTTCTAAGTGTGCTGGCAATAGCTGGCAGCCACTTCAAGCTAACCTAACCTAACCTAAAATGAAATCTCCAACAAGTCTATTAAAGACTTTTACGAATCTATCTATGACTGTGGTTTCAAAAACTATGTAATTCGTCCTCCAATGTTTTCAAGGTCTTCCTATCTTAACTTTATCAAGACGGTTTATTACTTTTCATTTGTGACACGGCTGTGGACCTTCTTGTCCAGCTTGGTACTCATTTCTCAATGAAAAACTGCTCCCACGTGTAAAGTATCCTAATATACCCATTTGGGCATTCGCAATGAATCTGCATTGATCTAAGTATGACTTTACCTAACCTATCCCATTTTAACTTATTCAAAGTAATGTACTTATGTACACCCACTTATTTAACCCTTTACTCGAATTTGGTTGGATTTTAATATTTTTCATCCTAGGTACCTACTTCAAAATTCTGGGATCCTTTTTATTTTCTGATGAATATTTACAAGGTTTACTCAGAAAGGTGAAGAGACTATTACTCCATTAGCCATTAATCGAAATTGTTAAATAAATAGGCACATTATATATTTACGGTTTTTTTCTGATTTCAAATCCAGCTTAATCCTGTTCAAACTGAATGTAAAAAAAAAAATTAAGGTTCGTGTATGTAGGAGTGAAAGGTAGAATTGTAGAAATATTTCAAGCTCTACGTGACCGGATTGCTAATAATCACACTTTATTTTATTTTGGATAGATCTTATGTATTTTTTTACGAAACTTTAAATCCAAATATATAAATCTCCACGCGATTGATATAAAGTTGATGGAAGTCCATTAAATTATATCGGCGAAGAACTTTTTTATCTATAAACTATCTCAGTTAGTTTAGAGTTTTTTCAGTCCGTGCTTTGGACAGTAGTTTCGGTCACATACCTGTGTTCCAGCGTCGAGCAAGTAGACGATTTTTGTAATCAAATTCATGTACTGGAGCACCACTTATCTTTACTCAATTGTTTTACACCAGAAGATATCAGGAAGTTAAGGAACTTTTCTTGGTGGATAGGAGCAAGCTGTTCCATAGGGACAACTTTGCCGCCAATGTCGCTTTCACAGAAGATTGACAAAAGATCTAATCTTCACTCTAAGGCAAGTCCTAAAAAAGACCAACGAATGTCAAGTCAGAACTCACCTTTTTCATCAACTTCAAAACCGCAAAATATTCATCGTCTTGAGTTCTATCTATTATTATTATTATTATTATGGTGTCAGGAGGGTTGTTCACAGCCCTTGGCACTGCGGTTTCTAGCGAATTCGATTGTGCCTTCCCTATTGTTTCTTAGATGTATTCTTTCACCCCAGAAGATGTCAGGAAGTTAAGGAATCTCTCTTGGTGGATAGCAGCAAGCTGTTCCGTAGGGATAACTTCGCCGCTAATGATTCTCTTTCTAAGTTGAAAGGGGGCTGGACATTAAGAGAGGTCTCTTCACTTTTAAGGCAGAGTCTACAGCTTGAATCTGTTACAAAGTTCAAGCGATGTAGGCGCTTGTTTAGGTGGCAGTGACCGCTGCAAAATTTAATTACTGTTCTTATGTAATTTTCTCTGTGACGGTACAGGGAATAGCAGTTTTCAGCATGCTTGCCCTGGTGATTTGAGCCAGGCTTCTCTGGATTCTTGGATGCAAAGACCCTTTACATGTCTTCCGAAGATTGATGTACTTACCCCACAAAAGCTTTCGAGTCCACTGGTAGTCTTTTGCCAGTGAGCCGGCTTTTTCATTGCCCGCAAATCCACTATGTGCAGGAATCCAGTGAAGGATGATCATGTTGTTCTTAGCTAGGTCCGAGATCATGTTGCGGGTTTCTAAGACTAGTTTGGATTCGATGACAGGCGAGCCAGCAGCTTGACCGTGTGAGAAGATAAATATGATTTTCCCCAAAGTGTGAGAGGATTCATTAACTCTCACACACTGATTGATGACAAAGATGTCGGCATGGAATATGGACGAGAATTCACAAAGGCTGACTGAGAAGTTCGCATATGATGATTCTTCAGAAAATCCGGGGGCAGTTCCAGTTTTCATTTTGGATTCGTCCGTATACTAGACGAGATCAAAAGCTGATAATTGGGATTTGTGGTTCTTCCAGTTCAGCCATGTTCAGTGTTCATAATGCCTCCTCTCTACGTTTAAAAATTCAAAATCCATCATATAGCTCAATCAGATGTACGATGTCCTTGAGAAATGGAAATGGTTATTTAGCTCTCCTTTTGTGCGTCTGTTTACCGACAAGTGCTAAGCTCGTTGCATAGTGTTTCTACGATATGACTAGTTGCATCCAGTTGATGGTTGTGGACCTATAAATTGTGTCTCTGGTCCTTCTACAACTGTAGCTGACTAATTTAAAGCACAATAGAGGGCTCTAGGCTGTTGTAACACTTTATAAACTTACTTTATAGAGCTGCGGTGGCAAATCAGAATTAGGTTCCTCTGCAGGATACTGAGTAGATAAATCTATATGCTTGGTGATTATTCAAATTATTCTACGTTCCTATTCAATAAATTATTATTTACACTGACAAGCTGCCAAAAACAAAAGTCAACTGAGAAAATATGTCTCCAATTCTGGATCATTTGTCATTGACAAATTAGATTCATTGGTTTGGAGCTGCTGCCGTTGCTCCTCTAAGTTAAATATTTCGCTCCGACGATGCGAAATAATATCCTTTCACTATCCCCTTCTCCCTCCATAACCGCTCAATCATTTCAGAATAAACACAAAACAGACAACAAAAAGCAAAAAAAAAAAAAACTTGACATTTCGGTTCAGTGCACATTTTGATTTGTGTGTGACACAAATAGTCAATGAATCTTCCAAGTTTCAACGTTGCTCCCTTTCGTTGATTGTTATACAAATTTATGAACAGACAGGAGTATCTGTAGCTTAGTATTGTTCCAATTGTAAAACAATACAAGTATAATCCTTGCACCAAATCAGAAGTTCCCAAACCAATCCTTAAAAGGCCAAGGGCGCCAAAAACCAACCATCCCTGTTAGAGTTTTGTTGCTTCTCCTTTTTTTTTATATCGCTTCGCATCATTTCCATTGTGCTTCCAGGCTTTGTTTACAGTATGATTCCATAATTCTTTTTGTTTTGTTCTTTGTATCTGAATTTGTAAGCTTAGATGTGAAATTTGTTCTGCTATTGCAACAAATTATAAGAAACAAAGCACTTTCCAAAAAAAAGTGTTTACACTTCTACTCGAGAGGATAGGATACTTTGGACAGAGATAGAGCAGTGAAAAAGGATGAAAGAAGGCACCAAATGGCCTTGATCTTGTTTTTGAACTTTTTTTTCTCTCTCTTTTAACTTAATTCGTCAAAATGGGTCAAACGCTTGTTGTGCCGTTTTTATTAACAAATTATCCTTTAGAATTGAATACAATTTTGAGCAATGAAATAACCTTTTGCAAGGACACGTCTCATATGTTTGATCGAAGTTCACTTCAACAATGTGGTTTTAAATCCTCACCCCTTTTGACAAAACTTTCCCACATATCCCAAATCGGATCTTATAACATACTCGTATCCACCTCCCTCATCGAGATGAGAGACTTCTGTGGTGAACCCCTTCTACATTTCTTTTCAAAAATCAATACACTTGAGTTCGAAATATAGGTCAGGACATGACTATAAATGAATACAAGTAGAGTGTAGCTACTCTCTAACCAATTACCATTGCCATTGTTATTCTTATGAAAAAAAAAAAGCAGAAATATCCTTCGTCCTTCATTGGTTTTCTGTAAGACCGGTCTCATTGAACTCAATCTACTCGAAACTATTTTCGTTTTTGAAATATGCTCAATTGTATATATGGGTGTGTGTGTGTGTAGTATGTTTACAACTTATGCATAGACATCGTTCTTCTTTTTTTTTTTTTAATAAACTTGTCGATAGGAACTTGAAGGCGGGTAACACATACAAGAACCGCATGCCATCGAATATCACCTCATCCCCGTTGTAGTTTCGAAATGAATTGTGCTCTGTGAACCCCAAAAGCCAGCCTCTTTTGCTGTTGGTCGGGTGCTGGTGCTTACTGGTGGTTCTTTTCGAATACAAACGAAAGTTTTGTTGGCTTGTAATCGATTTTAATTAAAATTTCTGGGGCGTACTAATGGAATGGCATATGCGCTCGAATGCATTCACAATTGTGATGAGTGTTGAACACATCCCTGTTCGTCGCATGGTGGCACCACTAAAGTTTTTGCCTTTTTTTTTCATTCATTTTAATCGGAGAAAAGTGTATATGTGCGTATGTGTGTGAGGGGTAGCATGATTTATTTATATTGAAATCCAATGCTTCAATTATCCAAGGAAAATGAGTTTTTTTCAAAATGATAACCTAGTGACACATAATTTTTTTTGTCAATCGTGCTGCCATCTGTTGTTTGCATATGAGACATGCATATTGACATTTGTTTGTGTATCATTGTGGTCAATTGGGACAGGCCATGAATTGCTGGTTTAGAGAAGTTGAGGCTATGTTAGTCGCTTGTTTAGAAAGTCTTTTGAACTGAAGAACTTTTCAAATTTCCTCGAGTAGATGAAGTAAAGTTTGAAGCCTCTACTCATTGTATTATCACGTGTGCTAATCTTTCAAATTTATTTTCTGCATTTTACCAATATTCTTCGCATAGGTAAGAAGCTAGATTGAGCCAAGGTTCTCGTGCGACGAACTACGCGTTGTCTGGGTATTGCTTTGTGAATCTCAGGAAGAGCTCAAACCACATCTTGCATATGATAAAGTCGCCATTCATTGAAAGCTTCAACGAAGGCTTTAGGTATTGAGATTCATCATGACCAATCACAATACAGTAAGAAAACCTATTAGGGCTGTACTCTTCCAAGAGGAATAGGAAAGCGAAGAGGAAGGCTCTACTCTTTGAAGACTTCAAAACTGTTTAGACTTCAGAATTTCGCCAGCGGTATCAAAGCAAGCCTTATAGCCTGAAGTCAGCCTGAAACAAGAATGAGAAACCAATAGGTTAGAATGAAGGGGATAGAGATATAAATCAATATTACGTAAGTCTTCCAGCTTGTTGAAGAGCTGAATGCCAAGAGTATTCATGCTTCTATTAACTAGAACAAAACACTCGCAAAGCAAGTGTCAAACAGATTCGAGTTCTTGCTCGTTCCTAAAGCTCTTTCAAAAGTCGTGAGTGCCAGCAAATATGTCAGAAATGACTCCTGGATATCTTCGATTAGTTTAATCGGAGGAAGGGTCTTCTTTTCATCGAGGAATGGCAGGAATGGCGAGGAATGGCTACTAGGCACGTTTCCAGAGAGGGTTTCAGCATACATTTTGGAATAAGTACCGCTCAATGGAAGAAGTGCAAACAATAGGTGGAAGAATGGATATAACTTTGAATCTTTCCTCGGAAGTTCAGCAGCTTTTTCATTTCCCATGCTATTCATATGACGCCATGAGTACCCAACTCAAGAAGGAAAGGTTATTTTCACGCTTTCTAAATTGCGATAGTAGTCGTCGCCGTGGGTCAATAGTTTATTGCGTTTGATTGCAAAACTAGCTTACACAGGCTCGACTGAATCCATCGTTCGAAGTCGGAAAAAGTGGATCAACCCTTTCTTTTAATGACAGTGCAAGACTGACACCAAGCCTTACAGCTACATTGACTGGGACTACGTTTTTAGTGTCTGTGCGAGACTTGGAATGTATTTGAATGATTCTCATCTGAGATCGACAAGCTTCTTACTAAGCCTACTTACAACCCTATTGGATTTGTTTTATTGTGTCTATATACACATCTTTGGCTTTTGAAGCCACGACGACTTTTTTCACTCGTCTTAGCCAGACTTCTCGAAGCATGTACAGACGTTGTTTGAACTTCATTCTTGGAAAAAATCGATTGACTAGTCGTTTTTTTTCAGCTATTGTTAAATTTTTCCTGGAAAACTTGTGATACTTCCTGTGGTCCTTAAACCATAACCAATGACAAGTGCCATAGCTCTGAAAAAAAAAGAACAACAACACAAAATAGTCTCCTATGACAAAAAAAAAAAAAAAAAACGCCTTGGAGCGAGATACGATTGTTCATTTCAGTGATTGTCCTAAATAAACAATTAGGCAGAAGAAGATACTCGTATCTACCTATCCCAATGACATGCATGGCAGGACAAAAACAAAAACAAAAAAAGCACGAAACAGAGAATATGTTGTCAAAGAAATAACGAAACGTGTCCCCTTAGGCTAAGGCAATTTCTCAAGAACTCAAATGGGAGAATCCCCAGCGAAAAAGGCAAACAAACAGACACAACTTAAGGTACTCGTATCTGTCACACAAAATTATGGATACGACATCTTTTCGATTGACCTTAGGTGGAAACGTACATACCAACTCGTAGAATTCCTTTCTTCAGTCGATCAAGTAGATAGGTATACCTTTGTATAAGTATGTTTCGCAATATTTCTTCCGCCAATTAGGAAGTCAAGTTGTCTAGACATTTCCCACATAGCCACCATTTTCTTTTTTTTTATTTATGGATAAACATTGGGAATTACTTACACCCCTGATATTTCACCCACACAACCGTGAACATAACTAAAATTGAAAATTATTATGATTGGCGTGCTAATAAATTGATTGAGCTCCTTGACAAGGATATAATGCCTTGTGACACGAATGCTCGTGTGATGTGATGGATGTCTAGTCCTCGACAAGACAACAATACAAAGAATCCTTACCCCAAAGGACATGCAATGAAAGCTGTTTTTCCAGTGTTTTAAGTCCTTAATGTGAGATGCATAAACACTAATCCTTTTCATATTATTCTAAACGGATGGGAAATAATGTTTTTAGTCGTTGTAGGGACTTAAATTATAAACGAACGATGAGACACAGTGGAATGAGAGCTGATTTCATTTCAATCATCTGTCGGAGGAAGAATCTACTAGTAGTCTACCTATGATGAGTGCATTTGTTTGTGTAGCTGTGTATAACAAAAACATAATTATGTTGAGATCTCAATTTTCCGTTCGTTAAGCATAAAGGATGTGATGCATAGTGTGTGGATACCTGCACAAGTGGCAGGGAAAAATGCAATTAGGAGAGCTGTCAATTCTTTGGGGAAAAAGAAGCGATGTAACCTGACGTGTGTTGAGTGCGGTTTTGATGGATTTGTTCACTTTTCGGGTGTTTTCAAGCGGAAGACAGTGGTATGACAATAAGAATGGGAAAAAGGATTCACAAAAAGATTCAAAGCGTTGTAATTCTATGAGAGTCCTTTGGGTTGTCAATTTTAGTAAGATATCGGCGTTTGGCTTAAGTCGGGAACATAATTTCACCATGAACACTGCTTTTGCACTTTAGATGGTAGAGGGGCTCCAGGTTGCACCAAGTCCGAAGGATTCAATCTCCCTAAAATTTCATACAGAAGTTCGTCAGTTTACTATGTTTCACTGACAATTTCATCGGCGTTTGCGACTTGGTCTCTTCGCAAGAGTGGCAGGCTAATGGTCATCGACTAGATAAGTCTGGTTTCTGTATTGTGTTAGACGATCCCAATGTCGCTGTCGTCCAATGAATACACGCCCTTTCATTGCGATTTCTGATTTCTGATTGCGTCGAGATGCCTTATTTGTTAAGAGATTTGCTGGGTAAAAGACTGAATACTTCCATATCGTGTACAACTTTGCCTTATTTCTACAATCGTTGAGAGTGCTCTAACACTGGGGGTCTACAAGAACGAAAAGGATGTCGAAGATAACACGAAAGTTTTCTTCTCCCGTTTATGCGGTATCGACGTAACATTTCACTAGTGGTGCGTTCGTTTTGATTTCCACGATAGTTTAAGTCTCCAGTTGCTTGCAAGAACAGTGCTATCGCGTTCCTTTGATAGAAGCGTTGAAGTTTTGAGACTTCTTCATTTTTAATTTCCACAGTCTGACCCGTCTTATCCACTTCTTTCATCATGTTTACAGTCTTTGCACGTCAGATGAATAGTTTCACGTTACATTTCTGTTTACACAAGTAATTTGACGTTAATGTTGACTCCTATGCTTCTCATAATCCTTAAGTGTTTAGCAGCTTAAGCGTCAGATCCCTTTTCCAATTTTCCCAGACGAAAATGAAGAAGAAGAATTCAGCCTGGAACATCGAATTGGATATTTGGCAAACTCTGCTTTGTCTTCCAAAATTGCCGCATTGCTACTACCGGAAACACTATTGAAAAGACTAAAGTACTGGTATTCTACTGCAATCATTGCCATCGCTCCTATCTTTCCATTCACTTTTGTATCTTTTGTAGTATCTTTCGCAAAACGATACTACCGACTGCTGTCACCTAACGGCTGTTGTGATATGAGCAACGCACCATCCAATAACAATGACGAAAATGCTGTCAAAGCAACGCTTCGCTGCACGTACACAAGAGTACGAGTAAAAAGCAACTAAATAAAAATAAAAGCAAATCTGCAAAACGAACACAAAGGGGAGAGCAGAGTATTATACTACGAATAAGAGATTGCGAATTTAGAGTCTGAGTAGGAGTAGGCGTTTTCTCGGTTATCCTTATCGGCACAAAAGAATTGAGAAACGGATTTTTATTCTCATCGGCATATAAGGTAAAGGCATACACACACACATTTCGCATATAAGAACTCCCATTTACGCTTAAATGCGGCGACAGCAAAAAGATCTGCTGCGATGACAGGAGGAATAGGAACAGACCCCTTTGCGGCGAATGAGATAACGTGCTTAACAATTATTGTGATTCTAGGATAAATCCGGCGGTGATTTAGAGTCTTAATTGTATTATTTTTTTTTCGTTTGCATTTATCTCGTATCCTTTTTTTTCCAGTTCCTCCTTCATCTACGAGTACGAGTATAGTATGCCTTTTGAACGAAAACAAAATGAAATGAGATAGAGAGGGTGCTTTGATTTTTCTTGCTGAGTTCTGCGAAGAAGTGTACTAAAGAGAAATTGACGTTTAGAAATTGAATTTTCTATTCAATACGAGTGTATGTTCCGTTGATTTCGTCCTTTGTGTCAAGAGTTGACATTTTATCAAAAATTTAAATAGTGTGCGGTAGGGAATCAGTGTAGTCAGCGCTAGTTAACGAATATTGCTGATGAACATCCTTGTTATACCTCAGTTGGAGAATCAAAGGGTTCTTCTTCTCAGTTACCTTAACAATCTCATACAACTAGGCTAATGTGGAAGGATAACCACTTATTGCTATGTAGTTAATTTCATGTGATCCTTGTTTCAGTCCAATAACAACTTGACCCTTCTGGAAGATCTTCCCATTTCACAAATATTTCTTATGAGAAGAAGCATTTAGACTTCAGTGTCAATCAAACTCTGGTCGCCGATCACGTATTCATACCGAAATGTGAACCTAGAAGACTTTCCCGAGCCAACTGAAAGCTGGACGATTTTCAAAAGACTTCTCACAATTGTTTTGCGTTAGATTCTGGTGAAGAGGTGTGAAGTCCGTGATAAGTTCCTAAATGCTTCTTTAATCTTCCTTAGACTAGAGCATTCGTTTTTTCCAACGAATGTATCTGCTTGGCATCCCAAATAAAAAAAAAAATCCCATATTAACCTTGTGTTGCCCTACGGTCTTCAGGTTGAGAAGAAATTTCCAAGCCATTGTATTAGGTCCTTTCACAATAAAGTTGATGGTTCTGCAGGAAGTCACGCTAAATCATATTTTTTCATGTAGCAAGACCATATAAGAGTCGATCCAGTACATACGTTTTCTGAACTTATGCCAACTTTTGGAACTTGGTTCCGGACATACAGGACATGCGAGCTTTTTTTCAGTAGGTAAGGTTACGTAGGAGGGGCAGACTGCAGGTGCAACCTCACCCAAGGTCCTTTGCGCTACCACCAGGATATGTATTTCACCAGAAATACTACCCACAGAACCAGACGCAGCTTGCTATGAAGGGCTGGAGACTGTCAGCCAGTGCATTTAGGTTGTTGAAGAAGCTGGCTCCTAAGTATGCTCTTCTCCGAGCTGAAAGGACCGGGCATGTACAGAGAAGTTGGAGAATCGTCTCCGCTTTCTCCTCATCCATGCAGCTTCTGCAGAAGTCGTTATAAAGGAGGCCCAGCTTATAGGTATGCTTGCCGATGGTGCAGTGTCCCGTAATGACACCCACTAAGGTGCTTATTAGCAGTCCATTCCGTCTGATGAGACAATGGGAACGTTTGAGATCCAGCTTTGGCCTGGTGATGAGACGGGTGTAACCTACTGTCCATCTATGATTGGCGATATTGATCGCGTTTCTATTGAGTAGCAATTTGCAGGTGGCGAGAGGCATACCGGAAGAATTGGTAGACTTGTGCCCTCTCTAGCGAGTTCGTCCGCCATGCAGTTGCCTGGAATGTCCCTGTGCCCCGGCACCCATATAAGGTGAATTTTGAATTACTCAGCTATTTCGTTAAGAGACAAGCGATTATAAGAAGGCTGCTACTGCAGAATTGCCCTTTCGGTCTGGTCTGCGTCTGGTGGTTTGCGAGTTAATCACGAGCTCTAAGCAGGCTTTGTTTTGACAACTGAATAAGAAAAGTCGTAAATAGGCAAAGTGTTCGAGGGAAAAATATAAGCTTCAAGCAGTCCCGTGTTTAGTTGACTGATCTTATTGCTTAGCCACGAGAATAGGGCTATGATGTCTACAAGCTTCGTTCTCATTTACCTCTCGATTCCACGCTGGATTCTCTAGACATCATCATCATCAGTTTAATGCAAATTGACTGAATCTCCAAAACGCAAACAAATCCATTACTGTATCTGTTTTTTTTCGAATCAGTTGCATATGTAAGCGATAATAATGACATCATCAGCATAAGCCGCAACAGATTATCGTCCATTAATTACTCCAAAGAAAATTGTCCACAATTTGCATCGAAAATGCTGATTTATGTGTCTCGCTTGTCGTAACATAATGCACATAAATTGCTTTAATCAATATCACCGGCCATTTGGCATAATTCCTGCCACCGACAGACATTTAATTCGCACCCTTAAAGTCCTTTCCCCCGCTCAGAGCCCTGCACGATTGTAATTGTGTCGCATACATACATGTGAATTGTGAAAATAAAACTCTCAGACACTTTTGATTAATGGCATACAAAATAAAACCGTGCTCATTCATCAAAACCGCAAAGTGAACGAAAAAAAGAAAAATCCGTTTAAGCTCTTCATCCTCCATTAAAACAAAACCTTCACTCCACCTTCTCGGATTGATTGAATTCACCGCAAAAATATCCGCAAGTTAAAAGTATAAATGGGGGATTTAAACTATACAACAGACATGTCCATTAGTTCGTCCTGACAGTGTCACTCTCAGGAACATACATTTTAATGAAATTTGTTAAAAAAAGTATCATGGCAGTGGACATGGCCTTCGATTTGAACACTTGATTGTTAGACTCGCCTTGAATTTTAGCTATGCACTTAAGCTTGCCATAAAATTGGAAAATTCTAAACTTCAGTCCACATTGCGTAGCTAATTAGCTCTTAACCCTGTTAAAACCTCAGGTACCACGAATTTTTGACCCCAAAAATTACAGACATACAACCGATCATCCAGTGATGAACTAAACTCCACATGAAAACGCCAGCAAGGACATGTACATATATATCTGGTGTGTTGCGGTTGTCCCCAGTTAGCTTGTATTTTAGCCAAAAGCCTAAAAGCATCGCATAATTGCATCAATTGAATTACTTTCTGATGTTGTTTGTATCCTTTTTACACCCTCCACTAGTGTACACACACACTTGGACTGATTTTGCAACCACACGGCGTGCAATATCACACTGTTTTTGCGGCGCCACCACCACCACTTGCACACTGCACAGCACAGTTCATCGAGGAAGTTTGTTTCCTGTACAAAAACATGGAACACCACCACTTATTATGGCATCGGCTAAGGGTGGAGAGGGTAGGAAGTTACTTACAGCGGCCACTATGGAACTGCAAACACACACACACACTCAGGCAAAACAAATCAAATATCCGTAAGGTGTATACGAAAGTTTTCGGAATCGATACCTTTCCTGGCATTTGGTTGAATGGACGGCCTTGTGCCGATAGAGGTAAAACGGAAACAATTTTAGGGCATAGGGTTAGCTACCTAATTCCTTTTGTATGCGAGGATATTTTAGAATGCCCGCATAGTCTTGGTGCTATGTGTAGGAGTTTATTTTTGTCACAGTGTTAGCTAATGTTTTAAGAAAAAAAAATGAAAAAATATTGGAATGTGATCGAGCTAGCTACAGAGCTTTAAAATTTGCGAGAGTTTATTTGGAAGCCAAACAAAACAGGACGTGGGAAGGACGTACGCATTTTTTGCAAGTCATGATATTGATACTTTATGACCATAGATATGCAAAAAGGGACCATTAATCCACGCATACAAATTATTTTAAACTGTCTGCGTAACCTCATAGAAAAATGACATGTTCGTGACCGTGTCCCTTTCCCAGAGTTGTGTAGTGCTTCAAACTTGCCTGTGCCTGTATTTTCGCACTTACCAGTTCCTGTTTTTGAATGGGGTAATTTAGTTAATTGACTTCCTAAAACCTTCAAAGACTCCTCTGTTTCCATCATCTTGACAACACTTCTCACAAAGTACCATGCATTAAAACTAGTGAGTCTTTAGAGGCTCGTTTAGATGTCCAGAGATAATGACGAGTTCCAAGATAGTAACTTAATTCTAGTCAAACAGATGGAAGTAGTATTCCGTCAATTCATATTATGGTCTGTCGAAAAACTCTTCACATTTAGTTTGTAGAAATCTCTAAACCCTCTATGAGTGGTATGATAGGCACACTTGTCGTTCTCTTATCAACTACCACGGTGGCACAGTTAATTTAACTGACTGACGGAGCATGTCATGAAAAAAGTAAATCTCCTAACATGTTTGGTACTTCTGAGAACTTTTTCGAGATCTATTCAGTCGTATTCAGTGTAAGGAGTTTCACTCTGGATTCGGAAAAACATTCTCCACCTTCTTTACATCTTACAACGAATCAGGACATATTGGGCTATTCGTGGATAATCAACGTTGACTGACAGTTTATTGTCAGGCACGACGTGGCAAGCCATTCATCTACAAAACCCGGGAGTTCAAGAATAATCTTCCATGACGATTCGTTGGGAGACTACGTGAACGTGACCGTGTCATATTGGTCAAAAATTAATCGATGCGCTTGTCAATTTGACAATAAAGGCAAAAACACTGGTAAAAAGGATTGGAGGCATCTTCCGAATATGGAGAAATATGTGCGATGTCTTGGTCATCATATACTGCGGCACATCGACACTTGTTGCCAATAACTCTGGCTTTGTCAATGTTTGATCTATCAATCTGCATGCCTTCAAGAATGCCTTGATTAAGACCGAACCAGTCACATATAAGACTCTCAATATGTTTCAGTTTCTACTCACATGGTCTGTATTACAAAATCGAATGTCACAACCAGATAAATGCAGTTTGGGCCACCACCTATGAAAAGCTTAACGATGAATAGCATTAGCTGTCCTACTGCATGGTAACGTTATCTACGTACTTCGTTAAGAAGAACAACTGTAGAGTTATAGCCTAATCCTCTTTTTGACAATGGCTTAGATCTGTGTTGTGTAACTTTTTTAGGTTTAACATTTCAAAGAAGACACATTTTCTAAAAAAAAAGAAAAGATTTTAACAAAAAATCCTTCTCCAACTCAACCATTAGGATAAATAGCTTCTTTTAGTCACGTCATGATCCATTCCATGTGTGTTTTTAAAAATTTGACGAAATTCGTCATCGACTTCTTGGGTATGTCCGCATCTGACCGCATTCTATAGAAGATTTGGTAGAGCCCTTATCATGGAATAACCTGCTGATTTAAGCTTACACTACGGAGCGTTTCCTTTGTTAGTGTCCTGTCTTAACTCTTGTATCAGATAGCTGATCTTCGCTGTTTATACATTTTAGAGCTTCCTTCCCTCGAACCAGTTGCTTCTGAGTACCCTAGTAAGGTGTTTCCTATCCCGATAAAAAAAGGGTTTCAGTGATAAGGAGCCTAGATTACCGGCACTCATCCCACTAGCCCCAGAAATCTACACCTGATACGGGCAAAGGAAGGACGTAGGATGTGTTTCGCAATGTCATCGCCCTCTCTACAAACATCGCAGACAGTGTTGTCCCTTAAGTCTTACACGTTAAGATCTTCTGATCTGCTGAGAGACACAACAGAATGAAGCTGAAGACATTCCGGGCAAATGCAGAGTGGACAAGCTGCCAAAGGAAAGGAAAGGACAGGTTACAATCTCTCTGCAAATAGGGAGCAACCGTCTGCTTCTACAGAAACGATAAAGCTCCGTTTAGGTACTGAAGCCAAACGAATGGCAAAAAGCAGGGGGAATAGTATATCCACGTGTCTTTTGTCAAGATAGTTCTAGCCTCTTCTGGGTTCGAAGAGAACAGGAAGACTTCTGTGTAGCAATCGGCAATGCCTCAGCTCTACAATATTAGCCTTCACGAGGCAATGATTGATGGACATTCATGTTTTGAGAATGGATGGATGTCTCCTTCAACGTTTTCTGAAAGAAAGCACCTATATAGCCCTTTCAATGCACAGAAGGTAAACCATCGGGGAGTATTTCTATGAAGACCTCAGTGACCAGCAAGGCATTTATAAAATGAAGAACTTTGCCTTCGGGTTTAAGTGGTGATTTGACACCGATATCCCTATCAGGAGTAGTAGAAGTCAAAAAGAATTTCATCTAATGTGAATACTTCCAACCTACCCACGATTTGCAAAATTAGTGTTACAAGAGTAATCTTTACGACTATCATATGTGACACATAAAGTTTTAGCAATAAACCACTCACAGAGTGTATGGTTTCCTCTAACGGCATCTAAAAGTTGCAAACATTTTATGAAAAACTAATAAATTCTCACTTAAAAGCTGTGCGTAGATGGAAACCATTAGACAAAATGACTTTGATATAACAGAAGGCGAAGACACGCCACGCCTTTTCAAGAAAATCGATAAATTTCAAAGATAAAGATACAAATTTCTTTATCTACTTATGCGATCAGAAGAAATTATATCGTCTCAACACCATCACCGCCATTAAAGTGAAATCTACGACTCAATTTTCCACCACATACAGTACATCTCAGATTTCTTAATTTACCAACAAAACATCTTACCACCCACACACATACGAGTTGGTACTCCTACTTACGTCAAAGTTTTCACATTAAAGTCGAAATTACATTTGACACAAGTGATTACAAAATATATGTAATTGATATACCACAGGCTCGTACTCGTACTACACCCCTCGTAGTGAGAGTATAACAAATCCTTTGAACAAATTTTTGAACAGCTCCGAGCGTAGGAGTCTTCAAATCAAAATGAAGGACATTTTTTTTTTTTTTTGAATAAAAGCTACATGATGTCGTTGGTGTATAATTGAGTTAATTATTGTGCTGCATTATGCACAAGTGTTAGTTGAAGGATGCAATTATTTCATTGAAAATTGAGATGAAAATTGGTTGGCAATTTGGACCGCCATTTGTACGTTTTCATTTTAATTTTCCAAAATTTAATCATTTTAATTGGCTTCGATTAATTTAGAAGAAAAAACGAAATCGCTTTCAAAAAAGTGGACGAAAGGATAGCAGAACGATGAAAATGAAGATGGATGTACAAACAAAGCTACTTTGAGTCAATATTTTTGTAATTATCCTCATTAGTCTGTGTCTCCTTGGTAATGGATGTCAGGGGAACAGCTATAAGCACACATACCCCATCCGGTGAGTTTACTTTGTGGAAATGTTCTTCGATTACTCTTGGCATCGGCGGCGGTGTTGCAAACGATGGAAAGGAAAAAAAGAAAGAAATAAATGGCAAGGAAACGTAAACATTTCATTTATTTATTTGCCATAAGGACGAGGAAACATAAAAAAAAACTGAAAAAAACAATCGTCTTCGACACTCTATCCCTGACAAAGTGACCCATTCGAGTCGATTTAAGGATATATTTTCCACCATTCCCTGGTGGATGCCAAAGTCGATGAAGAACTGAATGTATAAGTCCTGTTGTTGTTTGCTGTTTGATGGCAAGTTTATTTCTACAATAGGTGGGCGGTCATGTGTTGGATGTTTGACAGAAACATGGAAGGGGTAGTTTTCTTTTGAAGTTCTCGACTTGAACTTTGCTTAAGTTTGCACCTGTCACAGGTTTACATGAAGTAGTGCTAATTGTCACGAAATGTCAAATTACAAAATTACGCACTTAACCTGTTGACATGTACAACGTCGCTTCCGGTCAGGCACAGCAGGTGGGCAACTTAATCAATCATTAATTAGCAACAAAAACAAAAAACCCTTTCGTGGGCTTAGTTGTGGGTTAATTAAAAGTTAAAGGCTGTGGTGAGGTGACGTCAATTAGCAATGTGGGTTCAGTTTATATGAACTTATTTATTTATTCGGGTTAATTTTTTGTGTGACATAAAAGCGTTTGTATAAGTATATGGGGAAACATAAAAAAAAGAACAACTTTTTACGAAGCCGGATTAGAAACTAATGGATACCGGCTTTCAGGGGGAGCTTTTATTCACACATTGACACGAAATGCGAAAAGAGGGGCCCCATTAGGATTATTCTCCTCCACGAGTTTTGTTGCACATCTCTGAACTTTTGAGAAAATGTTTGACTAAGTTTGCGCAGAGATGAAGCACGCGTTGGATCTTGGTCTCGAGCTTGTGTTTTGCTGGAATAAAAGTGAGATTGCTGCCCAATTGGCATGGTCTCTTTGTAAGATTACACATCAAAGTCTATACCGATCAATTGAGGCCCCAAGAACTCATTTACAATGACCTAGGAACGAATTGCATTTCTGACGTAATTTTGGAAAAAGTACGCCCTTATCACTTCATCTGTCCTCACTAAACCGTTTTGCAAAATCTGTCTTGAAACCATGTTAGGTGCGTATCTGAGCATTTGTTCCGTCACTGTTCCAGCTTTTGGGTTGTCGATTCTGCAGTCTACATCCAATTCGATGCCACTGTGGACCGAGATCATACTTCCTAGCTAAAGAGAGCAGTTGACTTTTCGACCTTGTGTTCAGTAATATTAAGCTTTCGAAAGACTTTTCGTCGCATTTATGTTCAGTTTTGCTCTGCCAGGCTTGGTTTTCTGTTTGAGTCCAAAATCCTGTGTGAAAGCAGGTAGATACTGTCAGGGTTGTCCATATGTCGGCCTTTCTATGTCACAGTACGAAAAATATCACTGAGCACCACCAGGAATAGCAGTGATGAAGGTATGCAGGCCTTGCGTACCCCTCTTTGGTCTTCAAAGTTCTTTGGCTTCCACTATTTCGTTGAATGGAACACTCTTTTGTGGCTTTCTTATATGCATTTCCTAGAATGATGACCCTCCTGCGCATGGCTAAACCAATGAAATCTCGATTTACGCCGTTGAAAGCCTTCTTGCAATCGATAAAAAGCAGATGGAAGCGTAGACCCCCGCTCTCGCTCTAGCGGAAGCTAGCCCGTATGACATCGAGTGATGAATTTAGATTTAAGTTCTCTGTTCCTATCCATTAGCTATTAGTTTCAATAGTTATCACATTCTTTTCGATTTTCCTTTGGAAGCTTGATGATCAATCCATTGTTTCACTCTTCTGGGAAGCGTTCAGCTTCCTGTACACTATTTGTAAGTGTAGGTATATAGCAGCTCAGTCGTCAGCGCATAACGCTTTGTTATTTTTGAGGGCTCCGATCGCTGTTACAATCTCTATGTTGGAGGTCGGGTACGTCATCGGAAGACTCATTCGAGCTTAGACCTTCAAGTTAAGAAGGGAACGATTCAGATTTTTGATCGGGTAGTGTTTGGAATTGCGTCCACTTGTTAGCTTCTTGGTATTGCTGGTGGTCCTACTGTCAAACTTGACCTTTTTGATACATCTGCGTCTTGTGTTGCTACAGCGTTGACCGGACTAGACTTCACTGTACTTCCTTCTTTTTTACGAACTCCTGATTCGAGTCCTGGTTTTTCTACTGCTGAGGCTGTAGTAATTCGTACTTTAAACTCCACTTTGTGTTCCAGCTGTTGATGGATGGCAAAGTTGTGCTGTTTTTATGAAGAATGCTATAGACTAGACAGTCCTGCTGTCATACTTGTTTACAGGATTTTCAGCTTGTGTGGCTACGTTTGTCGTCTACTGCATTGTCTTCCCTTTTAAGTGGTATTGCGGTTTTAGTTCGAACTTCAGAGGTACGGAGGCTGTTGCAATCGATCGAATATACTCTTCGATCCGTCTCAAGGTGTATATTGACAACGTGCTGTGGCTTCTCTGACGTTAATCCTGTGAGTTGATGAGGGTCTTTACATTTCAGATAGCCAAAGATCGTCAATGAAATACCACTCTGTATCCGAAGCTTTTGTGTCCATTTCGAAGCAACTATACGTTGCGACTCTCGGTATTACAGACCAACCAACACTTGCAACAATCTTGACAAAAAATTAGCGCAGTGTGTAGACACTGGCTACACACTGAAGAAGACTGGACAGCTGTCGAGGAAAAGAAAGCACAATTTCATTAGAGCCATTGGGCTTATTTCCCATCCCTTCTGGCCTTGAATCTAAAAATAGAAATACATTTCGTGTTTTCTTCACTTAGACCGCCCTATTTATGGGTGTGTACTGTATTTGTCTATGAAAGCCTTACGACAACTGCAAATAATCGTTTGTAAAATATATGACCACCATTCCGATAAAATCCGTAAATTATTATACGGAAGAGCCATTACAACATATTATACTCAGCACTACAGTCCTGCACTGACATCCCTTGTACGTTAAATGATTTCTTTTCCACAAATTATATTCAATATATCCTTTTTGGGGCACATTAAGGTTGTCAAAAGCATTTTCGTCTTTCGTAAAAATGGCACCATTAATGATGTTTTTTTTTTTTGCTGCTTCAGCACATCCGCACATTATAATTAAGTGCGGAACCTAAATAACACATTCACTTATCGGGAAATTAATTAATTACATGTATGAGTGTTGGTACGTGGCGGTATGGGATAGAGCATCCTAGCACGCACGTATATGTTCTTGAATCTGAAAAAGAAAAAAAATAATAAATGTGAAATCAACACGCAGACTGCTAAATGAATGTCGGAAGGTAGTTCCTGGTGGGCGTTTAGTCGTCTCCACACATCGAACACGCACAAATCGTTCTTCGAATGACATTTCGATAGATTCTCTCTGCAAAAGGAACACGAACATGTGCATAGGTCTGTATCTCAAAGTCAAACGAAACCCATATGGCAGCCAGATGCGAATGGAATTTCTTTCTAAGAGGTCCTTCATCATGTCCTTTGTGATTTTTATTTATTTATTTTTTTTGTTCCCTTCTAGACACATACACATGCAGACTTTCCAAGTGATTAATTCGCATTATTTAATACACAAAATCATCCAGGATCCTTCATCATCCTAGTGTTTCCATGGCCAGTGAACTTATGGTTTGGCTTCCGTTTTTTTTATTTGAAGTCGAAGGGGGAGTTGAACGAGCAAACAAGGAACACGTGACGCAAATGGTCTCAATCTCACATTGACTACAAATCGAAGAGAAAATGAAGGACTATTAGCAAAACGAATGCCCTTGCGAATATGGTCTGATGTATGGTTATTAGGTGTTCGAAGGAGAATGAGAGACAAACGAGGGGAGTTCCTTAAGGTACTATTTGGGAGGCAGAATTAAGCGGCTCATAAAATGGCCATCGGGATTAAGGATGTTGAGTCCTTTCTTCTTTTTTTTTTCTTGTCGCTTAGGGATAAACCCTTTTTTTGTTTCTAGCGATTTATATGTATATGTCAACGGGAAAAAAATGTCGGGAAATTATTTACGCCACTCAGTCAGAGTGCTATGTTATGCTGGGTGGATTAGTTGCCGAAGTGGTGGAAGGAACCGAAATGATAAATGCACGAGTACTTAAATTAATCCTAATTTACACCGGATTTTGTAGGACTTTCCTTATTTGTGAGTGTTGGTGCATGATTTCATGGGAGTACTTTGGAAGTTTGTATGAATCGACGAAGAAATTGAAGGGATTTGGTGAAAGTCCTTGACTGTGCTTTGATGTGAATTTGCTTATAAAATTCTAAGAAACTGGAGTTGTCCTTGACAAACTCAAATTGGATCAACGATGGTTTCTATTTATGAAAAACATACTTTGACATGATTCAGAAAGGATGTGTGCTGTTTCAATCAAAATGGAAGACGTATTGTTGAGTGGGCTTAGTAAAGAGTCAAACCAGAGCGCGTCTGTTGTCTGAACTCCCATAAATGTTTATAAAACTTCAAAAGATCTGTTTTCAAATTGCTCAGTGTCTTTCCAGTGTCATTCGGTATGGCTAGAGCAGTTTTTTCGGTTCCCGAATTCAGCCATCGCCTTGTAGAGCTCAAGGCTTTGAACACTATCATATGCGATCTTAAAATCGATGAAAAAGTGGCGAGTCTCATCTTGAAATTCATTGGTGTCTATGGGCGATCTGTCGGGTCGGAAGCCACACTGGTATGGTCCGATTAGTATGTTGCAGAAAGGCTTGAGACTATCACACATGGTGTTGGATAAGGGTTCTTCAAAGGGTTCTACTTAACAAAATAAAGGATCAAAGGATCTCGAAACAAGTTTGTTCCTAGGCTCCCGTCTTCCTCCAAAGTTGATCTCCTAGTGCAGACGTGCGTTCACTCTATTTACAATCGGAAAGATTGACTCCATTTACTTGTGACTTCCACTGGCGACATAAAAGAGTGAAATCCCTTTCAAAACTTTTGTTGTCACTTCACACAATGCCATTTCGGTGTCCGCCTTAACCCAAATCGAATGCAACAGATTGTTATTTTATTGCAACATGACATTGATATCTTCTTAATACCTTAATGCATTACACAAGAGTGTGTGTCCTTTTTGCAAAAGTCCTTAATATAATTGCTCTCTAAGACAAAAATCAATTTACTTGGATGTTGTTTTGTGCTCTCTTAATGTCAATCAAACCGATAGAAATCATTGAACCATCCAGGACCAGGACCCAACCCCGTTCTCTCAACATACATCACGTACTTCATCAATCAATCATTCGTTCGTTGAAAGAGTGAGAGAGAGAGAGTGAGGGAGAATGTTGGCAATATAACACGGTAAGAAATTTATTACCAAACCAAACACTGACACTCGACATTCAAATACACTCACGACCATTCCCATCCCTGATTCTCGCTGTGTTCACTTGACCAAAAGTAGAACAGTCCTTACAAAGTAGCAAAAGAAAGGAGGAGGAAGAGTAATAGAATAAAATTCCAATTGATTTTCATCAATTAAATTTACTACACAGAAGAAAACGCGCGTTTTATTAAATTACCCAGGATAACATCTGGGCCAAGGGCCAACACACAGTGTGTGTACTCTGCCCGCTGTTGGAGTAAACATTACTACCTTCTGCCATTGCTGCTGTCCGTCCAACTTAAACGATCTCATTAAAGTTTGCAGAGGTTATAAAAATCAACAGCATCACTCGACCTGGATGGGATTAAAACAAAAGGAACAAGGATGTTGGTATAGTGCTAGGGGTGGAGCATTGGTGGTGGTGGGCTATGAAACGATGTCAATAAAAGTAACATCCCTCCATTTGGACAGAGTAATTATGTTGTTGAGTATTAAATTTGAGCGTTATCCTTGAGAAAAAGGACATAAATTCACTTCTGTGGCGGATTGAATGTAAATAAATTATCAGGATTGTTCGAAATTGAATTGAATTGGGTTGGGTTGGCATCAGTTTCGTACTTTTTTTCCGCTAATTTAACGTTGGATTTATACATTTTTTGCAAGTCGGGATGGAAAAGGATTATTGTAATAAAATTAATATTTAGCTTATTGCCTTGAGACTAAGGGCGTTAAATTTGATCGCATGGCTTAAAATATTTCAATGTCACTAAAGGTTTAAAGTCAGCATGTCAGTGGCCTTCTGGCAGACGTGGCACTAACTATTACGGCGGCTGAGTGGAAGGGCACGGTGTTGTTATTTGAAGTTTTCTTTTATGAGCTTAATAGAATGGGTTCATCGTTGGGTGTAATTAGGAAAGTGAAAGTCTTTTATTTGAATGGGGTTTCGTTGGAAAATAACTCAATGGGGTGTCTTTACCAAGTTCTTTGATGAATTTAGCTGGTACGCAGGCTGAAGGTTTAGGCAATCTTATCTTGAACTCATGAATCGATTGTGAGTGCTCTTCCTGTGTGTAGTTCGAGCGAATTATGTTTCGGGAAAATATAATCCCTAAGTTCAGAGCTGAAACTGAACATGGCATCAATTCGAGTAAAACTAAACTTAGGCTTTTGACCATAAAGTGAAAAATATCGAGTTTCAGGCTTCCGAAACGGCAGGAAACACATCAAATACATCGTCCGTTAAACCAATATGGTCATGGCAATGCTCTCGATTTGCTGCCTAGGGCTTTTGCTTCGACCATACCTAACTACACGATACTTAAACTCAAATTCAACAGTAATATTCAAGTCCGCTTCTCGAAAAGGACGAAGCGGAACAATAATTCACTCAGCAAGTATCGATCTTTACCGACGCCTTCAAGATGGAGTGCGGCGTTGAAGCAGTTGCCTTCCCATCGAAACTGAACTTCTCTAAATCGAGTGTATTACAGGCAGAAGTACTAGTGATCATTAGGGAGGTCTACAAGGTAGTAAATCACAGCTCTAGATCCAAAAACTACGTTGAAATCTTTATTGATAGCCAGGTTGCTATCAAAGCGCTTCATTCACACCCTACGTCTTCTAAATAAGTAGAACAGTGTTAAGAAAGCCGCATACGACAGAATTCATCGCACCGAACTATACAACGCGATGGCCGAATTTGGGATCCCGAGAAAACTGATCTGTGTCGCGCCACGCTAGAGAACTTCCAATGCACCGTGCAGTTTGGGAACAGAACCTCCGAATTATTCCAAACATGCACCGGATTTCGGTAAGGGGACGCGCTGTCGTGTGACTCCTTTAATCTTGTGCTGGAACAGATAGTGCGAAAGGCCGGCGTAAACACAGAAGGCACTATATTTAACAAATCCATCCAGCTGCTGGGATACGCAGACGATATCGACATCATCGCCCGTTTCCCGCGTGCCATTATTGAGGCTTTTACGGCAATACAAGAACAAGCCCAACGAGTTGGTCTCACGATAAACGAGGATAAAACAAAGTATATGCTGTCTACCAAAAACCGTTCCGTCGAACACCGTCTAGGTCAAAACCTAACAATTGACAGCTATAATTTCGAGATAATGAAGGAGTTTATCCACCTCGGGGCAAACATAAACTCCACAAATGACACCCTAGTGGAGATTCGACGAAGGATAACCTTAGGCAACCGCTGCTTCTTTGGTTTGTCCAAACAACTAGGGTCCAAACTCCTAACCCGAAGGACCTAAATCATGCTCTACAAAACCCTGATCTTGCCAGTCCTGCTTTATGGAGCTGAATGCTGGACGATAAGTAAGACAGCGGATCAGATCTTGGGATCCTTCGAAAGAAAAGTCCTACGTCGAATTTTTGGTCCAGTCTGCGAGGAGGTCGAATGGAGGAGAAGATATAGGTAACAGCGAACTCTACGAGTTGTACAAAAATGTGAATTTAGTCCGGAAGTCAAAAATCCGTCGACTGCAATGGCTCGGCCACATCGAGCGAATGGACGAGAATGCTCCAGCTAAGAGGATCTTCGAATCCCAGCCACTTGGTTCACGAAGAAGAGGAAGACCAAACCTCCGGTTTAAAGATCAGGCAATCGCGGACGCCAGAAACCTTGGTCTAGTAAACTGGAAGCACCGTGCCTGTGACCGTTAAGGATGGAAAGCGGCATTGGTTCAGGCTCAGACTCGCCAAGGGTCGCTGGCCTAATAAGTAAGTAAGTAACTCTATATAGCTGTGAGCAATTCTCTCAATAAACATTTAAAGACTACCAATGGCACTACCATATCCATCGATTAAGGACATGTACATCCTTTGAGTTTGAATGTCTTTGAAAACTTTCTACTCCTTCTGTCACTTGCAATATGCAAAGTCACCACAATTCATGAAAATCTAAAGCCTACAACAGATCAACGTACTCAAAACTTAGCTTTTGGTACCATTGTACATATGTATGTTATTAATGTTTTAATTAAAACCAACAACATCACTTAATCCTTTCTTGTTGCACAACTTGTTATTAACATTTTCTCTTTTGTCTCTTTGCGGGTAAGTCCGTATGGGACATACTGTCTCATTTGGAGACTGGAAATGAGTCTCCTTAATTGCACTCTCGGTATTTATGACATTTATCAATATTTATGTTTAATCAAGGCGATGACTTTAATCAACATCACAATCACCATCTCTCTATACAAATCGTCATCATGATTATCGTCACTTGTCCTGTGACTAAGCAATTCTGAGAGACGCTATGGTATAGGACCAATCATATCCCCCAAAGGTAGAGAGAATACTCGTCACATCATACACTCAGTGTATGTATGTGTGTGTGTTTGGCCATCATTTCTAAGGGTTCATTAAATATTTACCCAAAACTCGAACAAATCAACAAACAGATGCATTAGCATTGCGAAAGCCATCCAGAGTCTGCCTCTGTGTCGCGTCAATCCACTCAAACATCCACCCAGGCCCTCGTATGAATTAATTATGAAATAGAACATGCAACTCATATATGCAAAATAACAAACAATCCGTTGATACCTAGAGCGTGTATCCCATATCTAAATACTTCCACATCCGCTCAGTTAATTTTGTCATACGGCCCAAATTGGAACAACGTTTTGGGACACTTTCGGTCGAGCAAATAATGTCAAAGCCATTGGGACAGATATGGGGATAGATAAAAGTTGTACACATACCGTTTGGGGGGTATGAGTTGGTGGGCAAAAGTTATATTAAATTGGGTAGGAGGTGGTTGTATCAAGTCATGTTTTGGATTTACTTATCATCATGTGTGTGTTTTTTTTTTATAGGCTTCACGCACCTTGTACGTGTAATAAGTCAATCTGATCAATTGGCCTGTAGGTACGTATGGGAATTGAAGGTCTCTGCTTTGTCTTCGAAAAGTGTTAGATGTCATGGTTGGAACGTGGATTCTCCACCATCCGCAGTGGCTTACAATTCTTACCACAACACGTCGTTGAAACTACGATTGCAGATTCGACTGGAAGGATCATCATGAGGAGGAGTCCATTTGCTTCTAAAACAAAGCCAGGAGTGGGTGGAGGTGTATTCCCCAAGGATGTGAACATAATCATCCCCGTCCACTTATCAGAGCACTGTAGCGTCTTCCAAGTCGAAATGATGGCAATCAAAGAGACCCTTTGGTGTCTGAGGTGCAATGTGATATCGACTCGAGATGGTTATCATTTTTACTGGTAGTCAGGCTGCAATGAAATCCTTGGAATCAACTTAAAAAGAGTCCTTATCTTCGTGACATCAATATTCCAGGTAACTCGTTGACCATTGTCTTAGATAGGGTTCAACTCCATCGATTCTACCGAAAAGGGGAAATTTGAATATGATTCTTCGCTGGTGGACGGATGAATGGTTCCACCAGTCTTATCGTTAAATAGATTTGGCCTAAGTTGGATTAGGAATGCTCTGACTGTCTAATCAACAGAAAAGGCAGGTTATTAGTACTATAGTGGGTGTTATACTGGGACTCTGCACCATTGACCGGCTGGTCCTCCTCTATAATGATCTTGGTAGAAGCTCTATGGACGAGAAGCAGGAAGAAACGATTCTTCACCTTCTCTGTACATGTCCAGCTCTCTCAGCTCGAAGAAGAGCCATCCATAGGAGCTACATTCTTCCGAAATCCCAATGAACTAGTTGGCTTAAGCAAAGACAGCCCCTAGCGCTTCATAACAAGCTCCTACTGGTTCTTGGGGTGGTTACTTTGAGTAAACATTCAGATCCATGTGGTGCCACAAAAGACCTACTCTAAGCTTGGTGTGGCTATATCGGGCTTCGGAATTTTGAAATGAAAATCTCGTACACGTAAACTTATTCAAAATTGCTTTCCTTCCAATATGTCATCGGGATGTATCCTCAAGGGTAACGGCAACACATTACTTCCATTTCAATTCCTTGCAGCTTTGTCTCATACTCTAACTTCCTTACCTACTGAATATTTCACAGATTAAGGATATCTGATTGCGAAAGGGTCCTCTTCTCTCGTTTGATTGTATTAATTCCATGCCCTTGTAAAACTTTTAATCATCTCTCGTCCTTACAACAAACATTTTGTATACCTTATCTCCAAACCCAATTGAACTCTTCTAACACAACTTAGTCTGATAAAGTTGTTAAATATGTTCCCCCGAAAGCTAAACATCCTTAATTCCCTCTCGCAACAACAAGAAACAAGAATAATACGTTCCATGTACAACTCATAGCTTCAAGAGAAATCTCTCAATTTTCTATCTGACGAAGCAGTCCTTAATTATAAATCAATATTCATTGTCCTTGAAAATTTTGCAATTCTTCAATTTCTCTCCTGAGTCGATGCTTCTCATTCTGTATCTCTTTACCCCCCATTATCCTCTCATGCTCATGTAACGGCTTTACTCGTAAGAACAAACGTTCGATAGCATCTTGTCTCATCAATAACCTTAGCACAGGATAAAACAAAAAAAAAAATGAGGATATTTTTGGCACACAAGCCCTTGATGATGTTATTGCTGTTGTTGTTCAGGATAAATCGATTGCCATCCATAAGACTTAGGAAAAAGGATTTAATGGCGATGAAATAAAGTTGGATTTGTATAATGGCATTTCCGCCACACACACACACACACATACAAACATAGGTTAAGATCACAATCGTATAAACTAAGGTTCTTTAGTGTTTTATCGCTTTCCAAGGATGCAAAGTCGAGCATAAGGACTCTTTTTGTTTTTTTCTTGCTCCTTTTTACCAGGGTATGGGATCCTAAATCACGACAGGATCATCAAACTAACATCGACTTTATCCCTGTCGTATATCTTTGCCATTTAGAAGGTGGAAAATCATTATCTACCTGTTTGTGTGTGTGTGTTTAGCAATTCTCCGGATCCCTGTCACTTCTTCGTCGTTCGTGAATTGGTGGTAAAAATGAAATTGAATTGCGAATTTATTGGCCGTTAAGGATATTATGTGCAAAGCGACGATTAAAATTGTCAATGAGAAAAGCCAAAAAAGAAGAAGATGAAGAAGCAAAAGTGACAAGAAGCTGTGTGGGTGTGTTGTCTCCTTTAGATGAGTGAATGTGAACGGGAACTAATTTGTCGTTAAAATGCATGAAACTCTTAAATGACTCGAGTCGGGATAAGTGTATTCCGTTGACTGAGTCGTTTTAGAAACGATTTTCCATTTTTCGCCACCATTGTGTACATATACATATATACTCGTAAGCAGGAGCGGATCATCAGGATAATGGTTTTTGAAGATGTTTGCTTCGTTCCATAATGTTGCCGTGAGTTCAATTTGGTGAAGATTAACGGGCGATAATGGTCGAAGTGTGCTAAAAATAAATTTTTATGCAAATAATTTCTTATCTTCCTTATCGTAGATTGGTGGGGGGAGTGGAGAGTAGCTCTTATCACATCGAATCGAGAATAGATACGATTTGCCTTTTTTTCTTGGAAAGTTCGGGGGATCTATTGAATTGGGAATTTCGATTTTAGCATAATTTCCAAAAGAATAGATTGACAGACAAATGGGATAAAGGTCAAGTCTCTTTACGCGTGAGTAGAAAACGGTATTTATGTAAAATAGGTTGAGTGTTGAAAGGGCAATGAATGAGGAGGGTTTGCTTTTTTTTTGGTCCCACCCAAGAACTTGACAAGATAGATTATAGATTGGTGCCTGCTTTACAAACTGAAGAGAGTACTGGTTTTTAATAGTCAGCCACATGCCCATTCATCAAGTGTGGATATGACTGATTTCACAATGCTTGGTGAATCTGTCTATAGCTGCTTTAAACTCAGTTTAATATAACTTAAGTTCTTAGACACGTCGCCTAGACTGGCTCGGCCAAGTCGAGCGAATTGACCGTAACGCTTCAGCAAAGAGCTACATAGAATCACAGCTTCCAAAGACTTAGCTGTTGCAGATGTCAGCGCGTTTGGTCTCACTTTTTTACATATTATGGCGCTACAGTCTGGGGTGGACCTGGACCTCAACTAACAAGCATCTTCAGCCAGCTCGATCATAAGCTAGCTGCATTCAGTTTCGCCTATCAAGTTAGTTCGTGTCCTTTTCCACTTGCGTGCGCCACTTATGTCACGGTCTTCGTCTATTTTGTCGTTCGTCCAGGGTAGATTCGGAGTTTCTCCGGGCCATAGCGCTGGTGCTCATCTGACTAGATCGATGTCCCTGTACAGCCCATAAAGTTCGTCATTGTATCTTCTCTTCCAATCACCGTCTATGGAGACGGGACCATTGATCACTCGAAGGACTTTTCATTCGAAACATGCCTTTGCGCTATAGAGCAGGACTGGGATGGTTGAGGTGTTGTAGAGGATCACTTTCGTTGTTCGAGAAAGGACTTTGCTACTGTATTACCGTTTTAGCTTAAAGAAATAGGGATTGGCAAGAGTTATTCTTCTTTCGATCTCAGCACTGGTGTCATTTTTTGAGTCTTTAATGTAGCCTAAGTAGACAAGTCAAATAGACAAATTATATCTGTCTAGTGATGGTTTTTTTTTTTTTCATAATTCACTAGTGCTGAAGGGGTTATGAATACCCTTATGATGCTATTAACACAGCGCTAGTGTTGGTGTAGTGATTTTTTGAAACTCAGATGGAATTAGGTTTCAGTCTTTTTGCTCCGTAAGTGGTGTCCAGAATGACTGGGGAGAATTATTGGTACTGTTGCCATTGCTTATAATTCACAGTATTTCTTTCGAGTCTCAGTCCGAGACGTTGGTGTTGGATGTGCTTCTTTGTTGACAGCCTTCATTGACCGTTGAACCCATCTTGGCCACTTCATTCTTAGTAAGGACTTAAGACTGCGCTACCGACACATCACGCTGCTTCCTTCCGATAATGTCAATTTTTGCGACATATTTGAGGAATTGCATGGTCTTTGCACAATTCTGTTAAAAACGACCTTAAAGAGATCGCATGCTAGCCCGTCGCGCTGTTTATATCCTTTTTTAATGTCGAAGGTCTCGGTGAGGTCTTTACCGACCATCCTGTATAATCGGACAAGTTCGACAGCGATGGCAAAAGCAGACATTGCTCTCTATAGCTCGTCTCTATAATAGGTATCATACGCAGCCTTAAAGGCGATAAAGAGGTGATGGGTATCGATTTGGAAATCCTGAGTGTTCCTTCAAGATATACCTTATTGTGAAAAAGTGGTCGGTGGTGGACTTTCCTGACCTTAAGCTATACTGGTATGGGCAAAGGCCTTTAGGGGAAGATCATGTAGGTGATGTTTAAGGTACAAATGTCTCTATAGATAGCGCAGTTTAAAGGAGTCTCCTGTCTTGAGAATCTGACAAATAATGCTGAGATTCCATTCATCGGGCATGCTGCTTTGAATAGCTTGGTGGATAGTCCGTCAGCTTTAGTTGAATTTCAGTTTTATTTCGTCCAGGACGGTCGGACGGAAGAGTTGATTTGCATCGTCCAGGTCGAATGGTTAATTTTTTCCTGACAGCGGATTTCAATCTATCATCGCCCTAAAACAGTCTTCAGAAATGATCTTTCTATCCCTTGAGGTTGAAGAAGTTATATAATCTTTGTCTGGCATACTTTTTAAGTACTTCAATCCAATATACGATTCCAAATTGATTGTCTTTTTTTGTTGTTCTTGTGGGGAATCTCTTTCTAAGTCTGATTCCACAATAATCTCAGTAATTGTGATAAAACTAAACTAAAACATTCATAAATCTTTTAAAACGTTTTTCCCTTCTAATAGCTTATTTCAAATGAATTTTAACCGAACGGTACGAGTAGGTAGGATCCAATTTAATTCACCACTTTCAAAACAAACAGAACGCTATCAATTTTGCAAAGTTTTTATTTTCAAACGGTTTTCCCCTACAATAAACTCCAATAAGCTGCAATAAGGTCCAATAACTTGTCAAACAATGTGATGTATGGCCTCGATTCGCCCATTATTTTATTTTCAACCCAAAAGCAAAATCAAAATTCATTCTCCTTCTCCGTTCCCCGTGTAAGTAGCTCCCGGTCGGTCTACCACCCACTCGGTTTGAATCAATAAAACGTAAAAATGTTACCAATATTTTATTGTCTGGAATTTATGGGATAAACAACACTCGATAGTAAACTAAAAAAAAAAAAGTTTTCAAAACAAAAACAGGAAAAAAGTTCGGAGAATAAAACAGTAAAACGACGACTAGGACGGTCCTCCCCAAACGGACATATATTCATTGAAATTTATTGACAAGGATACATTGTTTAGAGTTCTATTCGTTGCATCTGGTGTCGCAATGGGATTTTTAGAGAAACCACCCGCTTGCTGGATAATGGAGCCTTACTCTCTATGAATTGCTTACAATTTATCCATCCGTCAGAAGGAGGTTGAATTCAAATCCCCAGTTTCGGTTTCATTGAATTTTCATTGCGGAATAACTGTGTGTTATTTGAAAAATTATTTTGAAGGTTTTTCTTATTCTTTTTCTTTTAATGGAGATATCGGTCGTACGGAAGGATGAATGCAAAACCTATAGCGGTGTCATAAAACAAAGCTCATGTTGTCCATTATATCCTGGAATTCCATTGATGTAATCTTTGATTGTTGTTCTGCATTCGAATTGGTGGTTTCAGAAGCCTTTGAATCCATATAAATGTGAGTTGAGTGAGTGTCATGGGAAATGTGATTAATTCGTTTTGGCGTGGGTTCCCAAGTCCGTGGGAAGTAATTGTACAGAAGCCCTTGTGTGAAGTTTATTTCGTTTCTTTACAACACGTGTTACACTTCGGCGTCGGTCTGTAATAATTGAAAATAAACTCGATGCTAGGAATAATTGTGTCTGGTTCAAGTATCTCAGTGCGAAGCTTACTGCTGTATAAGCACTTTTGTGCTTACATACATTTTCAATGACCTTTTTATCCTTCATGATTCTCGATCCTCCGCCAGTGACTCAATTTCATCAGGATGGGTGGCCATTGTGTAGTGCTTGCATCATCGCTTGCCACGCTAAAGGTTCCAGGTTCGAAGCCCGACATAAAAAAAAGTAGATCAACTGCGAAAAAAGCTGACGTCAACTCGACTGCATAGGCATAACACTGGCAGTAAGGTGGTCATGTAGCTTCAAAGTGTTGATCGTACTGATGATATCGGGATGACCGAGAGAAATACTGTGAATTATAAGCAATGGCAACAGTACCAATAATTCTCTCCAGTCATTCTGGACACAAACTTCGGAGCAAAAAGACTGAAACTTATACCATCTGAGTTTCAAAATCACTACACCAACACTAGAGCTGTGTGAATTATAAAAAAAAAAGGATGAATCCCCAAACGGATCCAGGAGAGATCTAGGATTTGATTTAACCAACTCATCCTAGGCCTGACAGAAAGTCGCTCAACTGATAGTGTATGGCATTGGTGATGCGTCTTGGAAGCCAGTTTTGGGAGCATGAGCACTACGTAATCAAACCATTGGAGTATAGAACATTCCGTTTGGGGAAAGAGCTACTTAACACTGAGTTTCTCGTCTATTCCGGTGTTTCTCACGCGATGCTTGCGAGGTTTTCCAGCATCACCACGAAGGAATTTCACAAAGGACTGTCCGAGATGGTTTATGGGGGCCTAAGACCTTAATAGATTTATTGATTTGAGATATGAGTGGCTCTGCACTACTTAAGAAGCACGATGACTTTTGAAACGAATTTACTAGTCAATTGCTTTCTTAGCCCAAAGGAGCACCGGTTGGCAATAGTTCGAGTAGCATTTGTTTGACTCACCTTTAGTTCAGTTATATCGGAGCTCCAGAGAATTTACGAACATAGGTGCTGGTCTGCTTATCTCTCCAGTTTAAGTTATATTTCGGATCAATTATCAAACCAAAATTGAGTTTCATGAACGATTTCACGGTAGGCCTCCCATCCAGAGTTCGAAACAACAATTTTCACGTAAAAACTGCCTGATTCGAAACGAGAGTCTTTTCAGAAATTTTGCAAAAATTCAAATTTTATCGCTTTATGGACTCATCCAACAAACTGCTGGCAATACATGAGGCTTTTTGGACACTAAGGCACAACCCTACTTTGATTGTAGTCATGTCTTTATGAAAACTTAGAGTCGGCGACTATACTTTTCAAGCTGGTAGACCAGTGCAAAAGGAAACTATTAGTTCAAAATCATTGCTTGTCACGTGAGTTGTTGTTCATTAAAATAGCGTTCACGTGCTAATTGGACTCTGCCAAGCTTCGTCGGAACAACAGCTGTCCACTGTTGCAAATGCTATTTTACTTTTCCTCCTGATTCTTAATCTGATTCCATTCCATATCCTCTTCAACTTTTTCTCAATCCACGATAACGCCACCTAGGTGAAAATATTGTTATCGAATACCAAAACCAACATCATGTGTATCTGCTGTGTTTCGTCCTCTATTTTCTGAAAGGCGGAATCCAACAGCGTATAAATTAAATGAATCCTTCGACTTAAGACACGCTTTGACTGACATAAAACGCTTTAAGTTTTTTTTGTCTGCGCTTTCTTAATCGTTAAGTTAAGAATTCAATTCCAGTTTTGCTGTCTTTTCTTACATAATACACCAAATGTTCGTACATTTTACACAAAAAGGACCTCCTTGCGTCATTCAATTATACATTCTTGTAGCACATCTTCATGAATTTGTCAGTTTAAAACAAAGTTTCCAAAATAAGAAGTACTCATCAGAGATGCAAATTTGTTTTTATGTTGCTCCTCACTGGGTGGTAGTAAAAACTATAGTCCTTTCCATAAAAACCTATTATTCTGCCTCCTAACTGTGTTTTGTATGATTTTCCACAATACAAAGGCAAAAAAGAAAAAAACTTTGACATTGATGCGAAACTTCAGTTGCACACTTAACTTGAATGCAAAAACATAAAACAGTGAACAGAAAACTAAAACTAAAATCCTTCCTGCCACCTTCCGTTTAAACACCACACATTTCAGCAACAGAAAACGTCACATATCCTTTCTATGGTCTGCCATTCTTATGTGGTATTGTTTCCACCACCCGTTGGACTTCAAAAAAAACAAAAAAAAAAAAAAATAAACAAATCAAAGCCAACCGCATTGCAAGTGATTATGGCTGAAGATCCTGCCGACATTAGTTGAAAAAGACAACGACCGGAACATTGGGTATCCTGTGTGAAATTTTCTATTTTTATTTTTTATATTTTTTTATCCATTCATTGTCGTTCTTTTCGTATTTACACAATAAAAAGTGGCATCATGATTGCACTGGGGGCCTGAGTATGTCGTTGTCGTTGTCCCTCGTATTTTTCGTGGTCATTTTCAATGATAGTTTGCAACAATGACGAAAATTGAAATCTTCAAGTGATGTCCAGGATAGCAAAAAAGAAAAACCATGAAAAGTCCCTTTTTTCGAAGGTTTATGTCATGCTCAGTTGGACATGGAGTGGTACTTTCTTTTCGTTTCCTTTCTGTGTTTTTTGTTAATTTTGTCACTCCCCGAAGAATCCTTGAAATGAAATCGACAAAAAGATTTGCTTGCACAATCATTTGTAACTTAAATCAGAATTGGCGTTCTCCATAGAGTCCTTTTTTACTTGTTTTTTTTTTTTATTCATCATTCCACACGAATGATAATAGTAAAATAAAATTAAAAAAAAAAGAAGAAAAATCCTTTGTTAACGAAAGGACTAACTATTAAAGCGCATAAAACACAAAGCAACACAATCAGAAAAGGACATATGAAACGAAAAAGGGACAGGATAAGAGGAAAATAATGTGAAGCTCATAAAATTTCATTGCATTGATTACCCAAAAGGATACCGCTGGTGGATTTTGATACTGCTTACGTCATTGTTTCGCCGGACGAATGGGTGCACGTAGCATGAAAAGTGTGGACGGCGCGTAAAAAGTATATGTGTGATGAAAAGTAGGAGACAAAAATGGGACAAGAAAAAGGATTTAAAGTTACGACTAGAGGGCGTGTGGAAATATTTAACTTCAACTGACTTTTGAGTGTCAATGACTTTTGTGCGAGAGTGTCAGGTTAAAGCAACCGTGAAACGAGACGTTTAGAATAGTGTGTGGGTGTATCCACGTAAGATCCCATCGTCTAGACGGTTGTAAAGTTAACTTTAAGGTATTAACAAACTTTTGACAAAGTTCTGTTAGGGAGCATCTAGAGCGGGAGTTTGGAGAAGAAAGGCAATGTAGTTGAATGGTGGTAGGGACCGTGCAGAGAGTATCACGAAAGAGACTACAACTGATGATGAATTAAACTTATATGATTGACTCTGATGCGTCGATACTTCCAATCATCTGTGTTTTCAGGCCTGTTAACATGAAAGCACTTTGCCAACAAGTCAAAGAAGTCGTTGTCACGCTTTGACGGTAAGTTTTGATCAAGGGAAAGGAGGTCAATGGAAGCTTTCAAGCAGGCATCTATCCATTGCATAGGACAAAATCACTGTCTACATCTTTAAAGTCCAAACAAATGATATCGTCGTGAAGATTCGATGAAGACTAGGCCTCGTAAAAAGTCATAACTTCAGTTTGACGAAACTTTTAAGTTCGAAAGTTCTAGCTAGAGGGAAGGAAATTTATGATTTATAGGATGACGATCCTGCCAGTTTTGCTATAAGGTGTAATGTGCTTGAACATTAGTAGAAAAAGTGGAGGTCAAGGTACAACAAGTTCCTGGCAATTGCTCAGTCAAAAGGTTCTTGGAAAATGTACAGATCATGTTCTAAGGTTAGAAATGACTTGAAGTGACAAAGTTATAGAAGTCGTTGCGGGACTTGATCTATCGAATTTATGTACGAGTATGTCTATGTGTTGTCAATCGATAGAAGTAGATGACGGTGGTGTTGGATTTCGACCCCTCTTAAGCACGTGTGCAAGAAAGTATGGCTTGCGATTGCGAGTACCAACATCTTTCGTTAACTTTCTTTAAACTTGTCCTGGAAGTCGGATACAAATTGAAAGTTTGGGCGGTACTACTGTGAATTGGTGACAAACATTTTTTAAACTTTCTTTGGCCTAATGCTGGCAAAGAACTGCCTAAAACCACGTCCTGATGAGCCTTAATTCCTTGTGGGTCCTAGGGTCTGTAATACGGCAATGCACCACATCGTACAGCCATGTGCTATAGCTCTCTTTACCCCTTCCCCTTATCGCCTTGATTTATCCTCAACTGTTGTAGTTCTGCGCCATGTACTTCTCAGAGTGCCAGATCTTGTGCCAAAAGATTCCATTGCATCACGAACTTTGCTATGGATTTGTCATTTTTCAGGAATGCAAATAGGCTTTTGATCTGTTCTCTGGTAAAGATGAGATATGGTTTGGCCAGAAAATTTTTAAACTATTTCGCAGACACCGGTTCTCATACGCTATGCAGCTTCTTCGTGATAGTGGCGGCCCATATGACAGCATAGACTTGAGTCATAGCTTCATGTTTAAGCTAAGAGCATCTTGAACAACATTTCAAAAGCGAATTTGGCTTTATCGACCTGACTGGTAAAATCGTGCTCGGTTCCTGGGTCGAGACAATACGTTCAAGATATTGGAAGCCTCTAATCTCTCACTTCCGGTTTTCTAGCAATATTTGTTCGAGGGAATTACTGTCAGGACATTTAGTTTTTCAGGTGTTTAGTATTCGCCCCACGACGTCTGTCTGCATCTTTACGTTTGTTGGCATTAAATGAAAATCTATGATTGTATGGGGAAGTCGTCCTGCTTTTTTTCGACACTCACCTTTGGCCCCCTGAATGAGAATTACGTAAAATGTCCTATAACTTCCGAATTTTGAAATCCTGTTACCACTTGAACTTAGCCGCCAATCTCACTCTGACACATTTATTCTTATTTGATTTTCTCATACATGTCAACAAAGTTCTTGGAAAAGTCCTTTTTCGGAATTCAAGCGAAACGACCTCCATAAATGTTTACACATCAACGATGGATGTCTGCATTTGCATTCTGGTGAAATGCAATTTCTTGTTCATATTTTTAGTTTAAAAATTCAATTTGATTGAAAGTCCTTATTTAGACGATGCCTCCTTAAATTCGTTAGACTCTGCTCTCTCTCTCACACACACACTCTGCATCAGCAGCCATGTTCAAAGTCAAATAAAATTTATTTGAAGAAATATTTAAACTTTTCTTCGCCCCTAACCTCTTGGAGAGTGAAAAGTTTACAGGAAAACTTTTCCTCTTGCATTCGCATTTCGACTCAGGAAAACTGTGTTTTATCCATCAACACAGTGGTATTCCTAGTGACTTTTTTCTTTTTTATATTTCTAGTGTAAAATATGAAAGTGTCAGGACATACTCTCAGGAGACGATGAATAAGGGCACAAGAAAAATAAAAGGAAAAGGAAAACTGTGATGATGATAAAATTGCATTGGAAGGGATGAGATATAGAATATAACTGTCAAAAAGGGTAAACAAACTTGGTAATGGCGCCTAAGGATACGGTATAGAAATGTCTGTTTAGTACACCGTACTGTCAGATACGTTAGTAGACATTTCAGAGTAGAAAAGTTCACAAGACGTGCTACAATTGTCAAATGAACTCAAGAACTTGTGAGTAGTGGTGGAGGAAGAAAAATGGATTGGGCAATGTCGTGAACGATTTTAGGTGGACTTTTCCATAAAAGATCTAACGACGGAGAAATTTTCTTTTTATTAAACTAAAATTAGAATGTTTGACCAAATGTCAGGAGAGTTGTAGGCTATTTTTGCGTGTTTTGTTGGAGAGTCGAGTTCTGAAAAGTGCCATAACCAACAAATGGTCAGAGTCAACGTTCGTCTTCGTGAATGTACAATGGTTTTCCTTTAGAATTTGACATTTAAATCGTCTGTACTTTGGACTTATTGTGAGTACTTCGTCGAGGAGGGTATCGAAATGACTTTCACTTCTTTTATTGGATTCTGGGCATATATGGTGCATATTTGATCTTGACTGCAATTCATTTTTGACGATTGCCTCAAATGTTAAGAATATTGTAGCGGTTGCAGCTTGCATCCTTCAACGTACCTCATTTTATGGATTGTATTTCCTACACACATATCGTTCTTGAGTTTCTCCCAGAGTTTGTATAGTGCATATATATTTGTACCTTGTCCCTGCTCATTGCCTGAGACTGCCACTTGAAAGATCGTTTGTGCCATGGGGTGCTATTTAGCTCAAAAGGCATTCCGCACTCATAATAATGGAGAGTATGTCGTTGGTAGGGGTGTTTTTGAAGGCTTTGTGGTTGTGAATAGTTTTGGGAAGAATAATGATTGGACACTCACAGTCATCCTTTTCTAAACAGCACACTGTTTTGTTTCCTTATTGAATTCCTATAGTCCTTAGATTGCCTTCAACGCGAAATATTGTCTCTGTAGATTGTATATGTTGAGAACGCAAGAGGGTTCTGGGCGAGGAAAAGAGGGTAAGCTGATCTAATCATGGCTAGTTCATTCTTCGATACAGACGTATGGGTTCGAGCACCAACAACAATTCGACTCTGTTTTATCTAGCAAACCGTCTTAGACTCTACAAAGTGAAAGTCAGATGCTTATGACAGCTTCTCTTTTGATGCCCGTATCAATCACATGGATTTTAGCCTGGGGCACATTTCCAGTGGTATCAAGACATTCATATTGGGTTTGTAGACACCAACACCAGCTAGAGAATCCAGGCCAGGTTCTATATTGTTTAACAAAAAGGGGATGAATGAGGTGCGTATCACTTTTGTTGGTCCCTTAAGGGCTCTTTCGCCACCAAGTAGTTTTTTGTTTTTTTTACAGACGCAAGCTTTGAATATGTTGAAGATAAAGGAAGCTACGACTTACGAGTTGATTCTATCTGGAAAATTTGTTCGTTGCGTTAAGCTCAAGTGGTCCTTCGACACAATTCAATTTTCTTATAATCTCCTTTGACTTGGTAAAATCATTGTATAATAGCTTCTTTTTTCCAAAGCGTTGCAGTTTCGCAATCAAAATATCACAACCGTAATATGGCGTTCCACACGGAAGTCGTTTGAGGCATCAACTTTTTTTTCCTTTCGTTCTATTTGCAATACTAGCTTATTTACAATATCAAAGTTCACATCTGGGTAAAGTTGGCTTTACAAGTCGTGTCCTTTTTAAGGTTTTCATTCCCATAAATGCCATCGTAAAATTTGTACATACTTGCATGTTTCGCAATACAAAATAGAATCAACACATATGCTTTCACTCTTGCACTGCTTTTTACTTGGAAACTGACTTGGATTCTTGGAATTTGAAATTTCCACTTTTTAGGGTAGATATCAAAGGATACACTATTTTTCATTTTCACAGGAAAATGTGAACAAAACGAATCACAAAGTCAATGAAGGTGTTTCGTTTCAAATAAAACGAGAGTAAAAGGACTTGTGTGTAGACTAATGAGTAGACTAGGTTTCCTCGAAAAATTAAATGTCAATGGAAAAATCCTTAACGTCATTTTGAAGGATTTAAGACATGAGTGTAAAGACTTTGAAGAAGATAGGATTTAAGGTAATCTTGAAGATTTTAATTCAACGACTATTTATGTTAACGAGTTTAGATATTTTTTCAGAACCGTTTTTGGAAAAGAGTCTGCAATAAAGGGTCTTGCTTGGTAATATAAGACTCGCTAATGATACTCATCAATACTGTTTGCTCTATTGTTTTGAGACAATTTAGATAAAGTGCTCCCAGCTCTCTCCCGTAAAAGAAGACTCAATTTAAGGGAATTCTACCTTAACGACATAGGCGATCTGATAAACACAGATATCGTAAGCCTCCTTCGCTTCATAAAAAGCTCCAATCGGTTTAACGAGTAGGTTTGGAGATCTCTTCAGATCCATGTGGTATCACAATGGACCTATCACTGGTCCAAGTGTGCTGGTTATAGCTGGCAGTCACTTCAGCCTAACCTAACCTAACCTAGCTAAAGTGGTTAAAGTATATTGTAAGCGTACTCTCCTCCTCGCTTACTTTAAGTCATTGCTCACTATGGCCAGCTTATTGTGTATACTCTACGACAAACAATAAGGAACAGTTAAGAAAAGTCAAACTTAAACCGACTTAAGCTAACAAGTCTGGCCAAAGGCTCATTTACAAAACGTTTGAAATTGTCTTCAGCCACTTTATATGGATTGCAGACGTACGTACGTAGATCCTAGTTCCTGTCCCAAGTGTCTCTGTTTGTTGGTCTCGTGAAATGTTGCTGTGGTGGTTTTTAATACTCAGGTGTATTAGGTTTCAGTCTTGACTATCAGGGTTGGTGTCCAGAATAATTGGGAAGAATTTGATTGGGTTGTTGTCATTGCTCTAAATTCACAGTATTTCTTTCCAACTTCCCGATTTTATCATCATTAGACAGTACGATCAGCTCTTCAACTCATATGTCCAACCTACTGCCAAGGTTGTGCTTATGCCGTAGAATTGTCAGCCGCTTTCTCACTATTGATCGAATTTCTTGACATTAGGAGTCTGGAATCTTCAGCGTGACAAGTGATGACACTTACCACTGCAGCACGGCTTGAGGCTAAAATAAATAAATTTTTGGCGCGACAGCTCATAGAGAGCGCCAAGGCCTAGCTTCTCCCAAGCATTCATGTTGTGCGTGTTATATTCTTCGCGCGAATGGAAAGGACCTACAGTTTTACTGCCGACTCCGAACGCAGGGCTGAGAAGCCTTTTCATGACAGATTATACTCTTGCAAGATTGTCATGCCTGCGAATAGGTGGCACCGCGAAAAAACGTATGGTGGTTTATGGGAATCGAGCTTGTGTCTCTCGCTTAGCACTTACCACTAAGCCACGGCGACCACTGAGGCCTGCAGCTAAGCCTTTTGAATTATAAAATTCAGGTTTGGATTTTCTGCTACATTGGACCGGAAATAGGTACATATGTACATATATGGACCGATTTTCCTTCAAAACAGTTGAACATACGCTCTGTTTTCCAACAATCACCAAGTGCCTTATGACATAACTGCAAGCGGCATACATTTATTGAGCTTCCGTTTGGTCATTCGTGAGAAAGGCTATCTATAGTCAATCTTAATAGGCTCCGCCGTTCGTTATTTTGTCATAAGCATTCGACTGGATCTTCTTTGTTTATGGACACAATGCATTTGCTGTCCTCAGGGCACATTTTTCATCACCTTTACTTGAATTGCCAGAAAAGCTTCTTAAGCTGTACAGTTTTGTTGGAAGATACAACCTACTCCAGTATCGGATTAAAAAAGTCACATGACAACTCCTCCTCTCCCTAAGAAAAAAACTCGATACACGTTTCTAATGATTCATGGGAAATTCTTAAAATTTTTCAACGAATATTTCAAGCATTATGCCACACAAGTACATCGATTTTCTTGGAATACGTAATCCAGCTATTCTCCGTTGTATACTGTCTAAAAGTCTTCTTAAAGGTTTCAATTTACTTCCTAGTACTGGGTTCATAACTTGAAATCCTACCCAAGAAATCTATGTTAATTGGAAATTGTGATATGCCTCGCAAGACTCTATTAGCTGTTTTATAACGTGAATTTCTAAATTCGACCTTTTGAGCTCATTGACAGGTGCAGGATATAATTCGTTCTAGACTCCCCTTCTTCACATCTTACTTTCTTGTAAGCACTTGTGAGCAAGTTTTGCACTCTTAACGATTTCCCTACTTGAAAAGTCCTTCATAAGGACACGTATTCAAAATTACAAGTATAACAGCATTAAATCTACATCCCTGGTAAGAGAGAGAGAGAGCGTCACGTCACGTCAACCCTGCCCGCTGAACTTGTTTTGTGTTTACAACATCTTCAACAATTTCGTCAAGTGTTTGCCTTGGGAACGAAGAAGTGTATACTTTCTGAAGTGCTCTTAACCGAGTTTTGAAAAATGTATTTTTCAGTCTGCCCTTCCCTTTCTTCCAATTTCCACCCTCGACCCCACTTACTGCGGAAATTTTGTATTTCGTTCTTCCATTACAGTTAATTTTGTAAGAAATTTGGAGGGCGGCATACGAATACTCTCATGAATCATGTATCCATGTGTCCTGTTCTCTTGTTTAGGTATGGATTGGGAAGGACCGTAAAAAAAAAAAAAAATTAAATTTCTTGGTAGGATTTCTCGAGATATCGTCAAGTGATCCTTGATAGCGGTCTTTTTGTCGCCTGTCGCCGAATTAGGAGACACATTCCTTCTCAAATTGAAATGAATTCGAACTGACAAGTGAGCAATGTGGTTTGATGTGGAGCAGATATGTGGGGCTGAAGGCTTGTGGTGTGGTGGTGGGCTCTGGATCCAAAAAAGGAATTTGTAATTTGAAAAATGTACGATGAATATCATGTAATTTGTTGTTGTCAACAACGACAAGCGAGGAATGAATTATGTATTTGAAGGACTGCCTGCAAGGAATTTCTAAATCTTTTTTTTTTTTTGTTAGTAGTTATGCGGTTTTATGAGATTCCTGTAGTGTGCTGTTACAGGTTTCATTGAAAAATATCGTTTGCTGTCATAAAACTTGAAATCTTTGTTTGTTTGTTTCTTCGATGGATTCACATATGGAATCCACTCGGGTATTCACCTGAACATGAATAAACTTTCAGGATAGTCAACTATAAAGCTCTCAGATCTCAGGGTTGTGGTGGTTTTCAATTAAAAATGCACATCAGATTTTCCTGAATATGAGGAATGAGTCTATAAAAACTATTGTTTGGTCTGTTTCTCCTTCCTTTTGTGGTCTTGGACTCGGTGCTGAATGCTCATTTTCCAATGAAATTGAATGAAAACCATTTCTTGGGAAATGGTGTGGTTTTCATTTTCTATTGCAGGTTTTTGAAAGACTTTTGGTATGCTGTTGTAATACATTTTCAATTTGTTTTCCAAGGATTCTGGTTTAATAAACAGTGCAAATATGTCAAGATCCTATTAAATGCCTCAAGGCGTTCACTTCAAGTTTGAATAGATTGACTTTAGACTAAATTTTCAAATGAAGACAGATTCAGGACTAGACTGATACGAGTTCACGAAAACTATTTCTTCTGAATTGTTGCAACGGCGTTGCCTACCAACATAAGCAAAACCTGATCTGATTTTGGAATCACTGCCTTACGATCAAGTGACTCGTAACATAAGGATACATATCTTGGTTCCTTGAGGAAAACTGTTACTCTAAGGAGTAGTGAGTTCAGGGTTAAAGCGAATTGTGCTCTATCTGCCTTGCTTAGCTTTTAGCTTTAGTAGATAATATCATAAACTCATTTGCTTTGCTTCAGTGGGTGATTTCTTATCGTATCACCTTTGCTACATAAAATCTACTAAATACGTTCTCTGAGCATGAGCATTTGAGAAATTAGTGGAGACACAAAAGAGATACCGATGCACATTGGTTTTAAATGTTTGCGGGTTGTAATGATGAGGAAACACAGAGCTACATATGAAGATTATTCCACATTCGTGTTGTACGGCTATTTGCTCTTTGAACTAAGAAAGTGTCTCTTTGATTCTCCTTGATAGAACCTTTCTACACACATAATTGCGACCCAAGGTTAAGGTAACATCAATTGGAGTTGGAACTTTGTATTGATGTCGTTGGCATAGTCAAAAACACAGATTAGGCTTAAAGTTATAGTTGTTCATTGTAATGTCTTGGCCAAGATGTCATTGTTGTGCAACAAGATTCGTTTAATCAGCTCCTGATTAAATTTTTGTGAAGGCGCTCGTGAATATTCATTTTGTCCTGCCGATGTTGTCAATATCGTCTTCATAGCTAAGTTGTTGTACTGACTGGTGAAAAGCTGTGCCTGATCTGTTGACTTGATACCTCAAGCAAAAAAAAGCTACATGACCATGCCCTTAACTTCTATTGGTTGTATTGGTTCTATTGTTGTTTTCGAATGCTTGTCACCACAACTCGAAAACATATTTTGTACGCCAACCGACTATTTTCATGGCGAAGATGTCACATTCAGGATGTAAATGTTTAGGTAAGGGATGTGATTTGAAGCCGTCTAGCCAGGAACACAATTAGCGTTTGGAAACGGCAAAGTTTCGAACCTTAATTTTAGTCAGTATCAAATGATCACTGCCATCATGTTTATCGGTGGAGGGTAATCGTAAAGGTAGCGTTGAATGATGAATTGGCAACGCATAAGTTTCGTAGATGATATCTTTCCGAAACAGTTTGCACATATCATCTTCTAAAACGTCTTTCTTCTTAAGCCAATTAGTTGTAAAACTTACTGTGAAGTTGGATATGAATCCAAGTAAATATTCCATTTGAAGTGCACGCCTAGACTCAGGACCTAATAACACAAAAACTGATTCATGCTTGATACGTTGCATACTTTTGCATACCACTGTACTAGTATCCAGTGAACTTGTCTTACCTCCTAATCTAACACGTACTTCACAAAGATCTAAGACACCTATGCTATTCCGAATAACATATACAATATGCATACGGTGAACCAAAATTTAAACTCCTTTTTGCTTTCCTCTCTCTAATTCAGTGTCCTTCTTATTCACCTGAGGGTTATTCTCCTCTCCTTTGATCGTTATTTTCACATCCTCTTCGTTGACTTTCTATCGTATTCCTCCGTTGGTACTTGCTATATGCTCTTGAGAACCAAGTGAAGTGTGCAACAGCAATTAAAGGCAAAATATCCTTGTCGTATCCTTAGATATTTCATGCAGTAGTAATTTTACCACCCCTATTCAACACCACCATAATATCCTCTTGCTGTTGCATATCCTTGTACTTTCGTACACCTCCAGCTACCGATGTCGTTGTCGACAAAATTTTGTAAATTTTGTGAAAATTTAACTTGCATCGTGTCCTTATTGTAGAATGCAATGTTCGTTGGTATTTTTCAAAAATCATCTCATCTCTGTCTATCAACTGCAGAAGTTTCTGAAAATAGTGCTCGTCGTTGCAGGACGGAAAGGAAACCCAACTGAGGTAGCATCAGGAGCAGTAGCAGCAACAACGAACATTCGAGGCAACCCTCCGGCAATTTCCTCACTAAGTCAACCAAGTGGAAATTTAATGGAATTTCTTTCAATCGTAATTTTTCCTTTTCTCTCTTCTCCGGTGTAGGTATGGTATGTAGTACTTTTGTTGCTAGGATTTCTCATCTTTTCACCTTTTCTTTGCACCTTTTTTGTTTGTTAATTCAAGTAAAAGGTAGAAATGATGTATACCGGGGTTCATTTGTTGTCGAGGATTTATTATTATATATTTTCTTTTTTTTGTCTCATCTTGGTTTTCCTATTCTCTGTATTATAGGGTGCGTTAACCGAGGTGGGCAAAGCTTGGTCACGATTGAAATTAAGTTTTCTTAGAGAAATACTTTAGTCAACTTTGGCCTTAACTATGTTTGAATTCTAGTGCATCAAAGGACCAACGAAGGATAGGGTACAACACAATTGATTGCGTAAAGTTTTAATCATAACCGTTTGACTTTGTTTGGTAATCGAAGTTCGTTTGGGGGTTGTGTTCGAAAATTCAGGGAAATAACCCTATTATCCTTTTTAACAACAGAATTGCTATGTTTTTTTTTCTTTCTTGTGTCTTATTAGCTTAGGGGTTAATTTTAGCTAAAGTTTAGAATTTTCATTCATAATAAAGTGGATGCATAAGGTATCCACTATACAGCGATGGTTACTCCTCACCGTGAAACTTTGATGATACAGTCGACTTGATACAGGTGCCTCTGTATGAAGCATGGAGAGGATAATCATACATAAGTTATGGAAACCTAAAACAGAAGCTATATTTATTTAAATTTTACCATCGGAGCTGAGTTGAGATACTTTAGACGCGATAGGTAAGCTTTTAATGAGGCAAGTTATTAGCAGCACAGTTTCTTGGTAAAAGGAGTACATAATTTGATTAAAAGTTTTGAAATTTTATATACTTAAGTTTGTATGGTTGCGGTTTCCACTTAATTTGAAAGGATATTCAAACTTTTGATTTTGAAAATCTTAAAAACCTCTCGAGTCTGTTGTTTTTATCTTTTAAAAGCGCGTTAGAAAAGATTTGAGATTTGAGATTTTGCAGGTCCTCAATTTCAGTATTATATCGAAGTGAAGCAAGGTGCATTACCTAGAGAGGATTCTTTGGAAGGGGTAGATAGGTAGAAGTGGTTAAAATTGGTGAACCTGCCAAAAATATAAGTGGCGCGGATGCGCCATTTTGATACCACAACTCACGTGACTTGGATGTTGATGGGCGAAGCTTAGAGTGTAGTTTCCATATCCATCCTATGGAGTTGAGAAAATTGATTATGTTGCTGAATTTTATGTTAAAAATCTCAGAAAGTTCCTTGAAAAAGGGTTTTCCGAGAGTGCGCTGTCTGGCTCTGGCATGCGCCGGGCAGTCACAGAGAAAGTGGAATAACGTTTCCTTTTCGTGTGAATTGTTGCAACTACGACGGTGGGGGTTGAATGGGAAGCCTAGTTTGGCAGCGTGTTGACCTATTGGTCAGTGGCCCGTGCTAATTGCTGTGATTTTTACTGTCTCGATCCGGTTTCTATTGATTAGGTTATTCGTTCTGTTTTTAATGTGGGTGGGCCATATCTATCTGGATATGATACTGGTTACTAGACTTTTCTACTAAGAGTTAACAATAGAAAGAAAGTGTTGGACAATTTTGCCCTTGATGAGTCCCATCGGAGAGCAGACTGACTCCGCAAAGGAGGCATCCAGGGTAGAACCACATCTGGCTAACGCGTCAGCTCTCTCGTTCCTTGCGCTTGCCTGCGTTAAGGTTTCCTTACACTTTTCAATTAGTTTAGAGGACAAAGTAAGTGAGTGGAGCGCTTTGATGGCAGCCTGGCTATCAATGAAGATTCCTATGCTGTTTGAGGTATTAGGGGTGAGGCTAAGTATCTTGCAGGCTTCTCTAATCGCTAGTACCTCCGCGCCTGGAAGACACTCGAGGAGTCTGGGAGGTGGTACGATTTGGATACGTTCAGTTTCGCTGAGAAGGCACCTGCTCCAATGCCACACTCCATCTTGAAGCCGTCGGTGAAGATTGATACTAGGCAGCAGGTCCAGAGTCTTACTATAGCCATAGGGTTTGGGGACCAAAACTCAGATTCTCTGAGTCTGATAGCAGTACACGAAACGATGTATTTGATGTGCAAGTACGCTAAGAGCTTCTGACGGGCTCGATCGAATCGCCTGTGGTCCCAGTACCAGCTGTTCGTTGGACTCTACTTAGTTTTGTGATGTTGTAAGCTTTACTTTAGGCGGGCCAACACACGAGCGAACCATAAGTAAGGATTGCACGAACTACGGCAGTGTACATCCAAAGGCACATCTTAGGTTTAAGCCCCCACCTTTTGCCAAAAGTCTTACTACAGACATAGAAGGCGACGCATGCTTCCTTTACTTTGTGTTCTAGATAGAGTGAGTGTTTGGTTGTTGAGACGTGGAAGCTTGGAAGTTGGTATTTTGTACTTGGTGATAAATAGCATCAGTTCAGTTTTATTCGGATTAATGCCCAGTCCTCAACGTGTGGCCCAAGCGCTTAGCTTGAGGATTCTTTGACTTTTAACATATTTAATTTCACGTTAGGTGGCTGTCCCCGCTGAAGCAAACTTATACCAGAATAAAGATCCATTGTGATACCACTTAAGAGTACGGGATTAGCTTTTCAAAGAAATCCTCTCCTTGGGTTTGCCTTCTCAGCCTTGGTAACCATATCTTCCTCTTCCTGTCTCTACAGCTTTTGCAGAAATCGTTGGAAGTGACACCCACTTCAGTGCCGTGCCTAGATGTGGTTGTAATAAAAAATCCTTTTTCAATTGAATTTTCAAATTGAAGTGGTGGCCAACAATCAAGCGGTTAAGGCTTGATGCGTTTCAGTAGAAATCGTAATAAGTTTGGTAGGAGCACTGTTTGAGCTAAAGTACACTTAGGTAATCGCTTTGGTTCTTAGGTTATCAGTTCTCACAACGTCAACCGTCACGATCTGGAGTCAATTTTGAGTGTAGGCCAATAGTTCGAACGAAAATGTAACACATTGCACTACCTAGCACATCGAGGTGTCCAGCAAACGCTTATATTAGTAGATCGTTTAAACGCTAGTAAGAAGTCCGCACTCTCTCCTACTGGAGAGGCAGCAAATATGCGATAGACCTCCCCGGATTTACTTGAGTATTCCGCATTCTGGAGAGTAGTGTGATCTTCGATTGTATTTACAAGAAACTTAACTGCCGATGAAAGGGCTGACTTAGTAAATAAGCAGACTTAACACCGATTCAGCTTTTGAAAGATCGTCATTTGACCTTTTAATCAAGTTCATAGGAGATCTTTGTTAAAGATTCAGTCAGTTAAGCACTTCGCCTAAATTCGGTATTCTTGGACTGATACATGGCTGTGTAGACACCAGCATCGTATTCTTGGTTAGTTTTCGTCATCTACAGCCTTAAGTTAGAGGATCATAGTAATATCATGATCTTGGGGGATTTCTTTAACTATGCTTGGTCACGTTGGGTGTTCAAGAAAAATGCTCTCAAATGCTTCCTTTTGAGTGAGAGCGAAGAGGTGCATAAGAGGTGGAGGACACTTACTTATCAGGGCAGCGACCCATGGAGGGTCAGAGCCTGAATCAATGCCGCTTTCCATCCATCACGGTTCCGGGCACACTGCTTCCAGTTTACTATACCAAAGTTTCTGGCGTCCGCGATTGTCTGATCTTTAAACCAGAGGTTCGGTTTTAGGAGGTGGAGGACACTCCTTTAAATTCTGCATTTCTGGTGAAATGCAAGGCTTGATGAGCTCAGACTTACAGTTTCCTTGTTTATCCTTATTCCGTGACACTCAGCATAAATTGATGTTGAATTGTTCTACCATCTTGTCAGGACTAACTCTACGACTTGTGGTGAATACGACTTTCTACCAGATTGGATAGGAAAGTCTATTAAAATAAACTTGTCGCAAAAGCCAAAATTAAATTTTGTTACATCATCCACTAATACAAGTACATACTTGCAATAACAATCGGTCTACGTTAAGAAATATTTTGTTTTTGGGAGTCCTCGAAGTCAAAACCATCAAACAAAGTGTACTGTAGGTCCCCTATGGCTTTTATCGCAAAAGCTTCATATAAAAATTAACTTCCATTACAATAAACGAGCATACAAATCTTACAAGGCAGCGATTAAAGTATTAACTCCCATATAGCCGGAGACATGACATTCCGACATCACACCGACCATAATGTCCCCGAAATTTTCCACCTGACAGTTCAACTGTTCTGGCCAAGAGAAGTCCCATTTCAAGTAGAACAATATGCTTAGCTGGTGTTGCTGTATTACTGTACCATGCGAGAGGGTGGTGTGCATGTACAAACCTAATTCGATAATCCCTACTTGACCGTAATAAACATAAATACCCCGAGCTAGCTATATTCGTAGCAAGCAATGGCTACCAGCCCTTATTCACGCCCCTCATTCGGATGTCAGATGAATGTGTGTAGAATGTGGCAATGAAACTAGGCCATTAGACGTTATTATTATTTTTTTCTTTTTTGCTTTCCTTCCGTTCACATTTTTTTTGTTCGTCTCTTTCTTTTGTTTGTTTGTTTCGTCGTCGTCCCTTTTTTTTTTTATTGAAAAAGTCTAAATATCAACATCAATGCTATGGACACACATTCATACACAATTGAGGGCAAGAAACCTTTCAAAGGCCACCACCAACCCTTAGATATGTTATATAGGCTGACGACAAGAAGAGGCAATTGAACTTTAGGCTTTGGTTACTGGGTAGTCGATTCTGTCTCTCTCTCTCTCTTAGTTTCTCTGACGCCTGTCAGACGGGTTGAATTCCAGGCACAAATTCTTTTATGCCATTGTCGAAATCGATATTAGAAAATTGAAGTTAAACAAAATCGAAATAAACGGTCCATGGCAGCAGCAGTGGCATAAGGAAGGCAATAGTAAACACCGGGGACTGGGATGGAGGTGAATTGAAACAATAATGGCGGGTGTAAGGGACTGGAGTAGTCCAACCGTAAAAAAGTGTCAAAAAGTGAAGAGGGAACTACCAGAGATAATAATAAAACTTAAATGCTGGAAAAGAATGTAAAGGAAGTGACTGTGGAGGCTTACGTTGCCTGAAGAGTTACCAGGAGGGGGGAACAAAAAAAAAAAAAACCTAAATTTACCCTTATTTTCCGGTTCACTAAACCAGAGAAGATGCACTTCGATCGGTCGGTTGGTGAATTGAAGCGGGACCCAGTACCTTCGTCATGGTTTTGTGATTCACTTTTGAGTTTGATAGTTTTATCGAATTTTTGTGTACTAACTGTCGACAAGGCCTTTGATTGCTGAATAGATGACGACAAAGGGTTTTTTGTTTGGCCTTAGAGTTAAAGACAGACACTATGTAGCTGAATAACATCACAAAAACTTGGGTGAGCTAGATGAGCACAGACCTTTGAATTACATCGCTTTTATGTGTAACTGTCAGGTGCTCAATGGCGAGGGCACAACCAGGAGTGAAAATAACTCTTGTGAATGTATTTTGTAAAGCTTCCTTATTGAAGGTTTGCAATGTGGTTTGCCATAGAGCAACACACTTACATAGCTCAGAAGTTTCTTCCTTTTCTAGACAAAGTTGGCATTCAATTTGAGTTACGTTTACCGTGATTACTGTCAAGATAAGTGCTTACCTAAGGGTTGTTGTGGTAGTTCTTAGGAAACTTTTAGCTCGCCTGTGTTTCTGGACGTTTTTCTAAAAGGATAAGCACATGTTGCTTTCTCACTTGTTAAGAATTGAAGAATTGAACGGGGAATCGGAAATTCAACAGAATGGTTCGAATCCTACTTAAAAGTCTCTGAAGAATCTCTTCTCGCTGGCTGATTAGACATGTCCTCACCTTTCATCCCTTCTTGAGCTTGTACCCATTAAAGGAAGATTTCATTGCAGTGAGCCTAGTCCTGAAGGGCATTGAAAAAGCCCTCTAAAGATACTGTTGGAACTTAGTGCTTGAAGATCCGCTTCACTGTCGGCGAGTATGTAGATGGGCACGTGTTTGAAGCCAGATTTCAGGTTGTTATAGGCGCCCAGGTTTTTATGGTTTGAAATTTGGCTTGGAACACAATAAAACATTTTCCAAATGGATTCAAGATTTTGTAGTAGGGCTCATGCTTGCCGCTAAATCATCAGCGTAACCCATCATTTTATAGCCTAGGATGCTATCTGTAAACACTGACAAATGAATATGTGATGGACCACCTTGTGCGCAGTTGTTTCGCCACTGATATCGTCACAGAGAGCTTGCCAAAGGTGGCTGGGAGTCTTCGGCTTTCGAGCATTACTTCGAGCTATCTAGCGGTCGGATAATTGATTTCTTTGCTTCTCTTCTCGAGAAAGACCCGCGGCGAGATTTTTTTTTGTCATTTGAGAGTCCAAATTCCCTCTGCTGTCTACATTTTATAAGGACTTCAGTTAAAAATTGAAGAGATACCAACGTCCTTATACTAATTCAATTTGACAGCTGCAACATCTTTGCATTCAAGTTTGCATAGACTTAATGCCATTCTCGCTTCGAATGCAGCGCTTGAGAAGAGTTCTGCCTCTTTTCTCTATCTACATACAGCTAACAAATAAGGATAATGCTATTGTAGCAGTTGTTGTCCACATTTACACAACGAAATCTCATCTACTGTTACAGGAAACATACAAAAAGAATTAAGAACAAACAAATATATTTATGTATACCTTGCAGTATCCTTAATTTCTCTCCAAGGGATTCTTTGACTCACTTCCTAGTCACCTAGATTTTTCTGTTCTTAACAATAGAATGGTGCATGAGGGGGTGGTGGCTGGGTGATGGTTAAAGTGCAAGAATCCTGTTTTCAGGAACTCTTTTGGTCTTTGTTCTGGCGAAGAGTTTCTTACAATGGTGACTTTTTTTTTTTTTTTGGTTGACTTTGGGTTTCCAGAGTTAAGTGCTCTATGGTGTCAAGCGATTACTTAAAAGGACTCGTATGAAAGTTTACAGCTTTTCTTAGGTTTAAGTGGAAACAAGTATTTAAAAATAAAAAATAGTGGCGACTTCTTTTGCCTGGACTCGTTATTTAATGAGGGACTCCATGTTGGGAACACAGGAGATGACACATGAACTGTGTAATGAAGACTGACTTTGGTGTGAATTTATAAGGAATGAGATGTAGGAAGTCTTCGGATCTGGTCATCAGATTTTGAGCTTTCATGGCGATCGCAGATGAAGACGATGAAGAGAATTGTTTTAGGGCGTGTGAAGGATCAGTGAGTAAGACTGGGTGACTTAATTGCATGTGCTTTTGACCTTTAAGAACAAAAAAAAAAGGGGCATCTGAACGTAGGAAATATGTCTATATCAAATCTTTTGATCTAAACAGTCATTTTAAATGGTTGACACTCATGTGCGCCCAATAAATTATCCGAAATATAAATCTTCATCTGTTTCCGATGTCATCCGAAAAATGTGTTCCCCATCATATTACCCATTCTCACTTTACCAATCCAATTTCAAATTGCCTAACCAACCCCCAATGAGAATATTGTCCGAATTGCCAACTGCCCGCAATGATCAACATCCCCCTTTTGGGGGTAGGCTTTGGATGAATCATTCAAAATTCAATCGTTGTCACTGTTTCCGTTTCCTACGGTTTACCCACAAAAAAATTGAAACAAATTCATTCAACCCACCTTCAATGGGAAACCCAAATCAACCAAAATCGAAACGAAAAAAATGGAGACACCCCCGTAGAGAAAAAAAAAACTAAAACTCCGGGCCACAGGAAATGTATCGACTCGTGATTAACATCGGTCAACCCCGTATCCTTTGGTTGTTTGATTTTGAATTATGAATGTGGGCGGTTAGATTTTTTTTTTTCTTTTCAACGCGGGGAAATGATTTCATCACATTTTCGGAAACGAAATCCAGATATCGTAACCAACTGACATATTTTACTTTATGAATCCTGAATGCCAGTGATAATTGATGAGAATGTCCAGCAAAAATTAAGTTTGGAGAAACTATTTAACAAAAATATAAATGATACTGTCAAACTTCAAAATGCTAGCGAAGAGTTACATGAAACGAAAAAAAATGGGTTTGTTGGTGGAAAAATTCGGTTAAAAAATCAATAGGCAACAACCGATGGCATCCTGTGTGGCAGTATTCCAGTTTTCGACCAGAAAATATGACAGGAAAACAAAGACACCATAGGAGCGATAAAAGTTTCAACTTCATGATCCTTGCAACGAGGACGATATGGCAAAGTACTACCAACAGATGTGCCCTATATCTTTTATCTTTTGGTAAATAACTCTCTAGGAATTTTCCTGTAATGCAATTTAAAATTTTCTGGAAAATAAGAGAAATTTCGATACAAGAACTGCAAGAAGGATTCGAACCACTTGAGGAGGTGAGGTGGGGAATACCGATTGCGAAACTCATTTTGTTGCATCACGTGCTGCATCTGCATGTTCTCTGCTCCGGTTCCATGCTGTTATTTCGACGACATTTGCTTTTCCAAAGTCGAGGAAGGAAAAAAAAAAACGATACCCTCCCCCATAGTGGTTGGATATTTTTGACAATTTCTGAAATGAGTTTTCATTTTGGTGTTGAACAGCGATAGTTGTGGAACGTGTTTTGAAAAATGATTTATTGAATGGGAGTTGGGCTTGGGAGGGAAGATACAAATGTTTGTCGATGAATTGAAGATAATTGGATAGTTTTTCATTTTTCGAATTGAAATTGTTTTTAAATTTACATTATCGTCCCAAGTGTCAGGTGAACAGATGTCATTCCACTCAGCTGTCAATTGGACATGCGACAGAGGAGCCATGTTGTTTAACTAGTGGTTCTTGTAACATTTGGACACGTTGATGCGTGATGACATGGTTTTTTTTGTAACAAAAGCAATTCACACGTGTCCCTAGAGTATGACAGGACATTGGAAAGAGTTTGAAAATGTTGTTACATCCGATGATGGTGATGGCGGTACGCAGACCGCATGACATGACAGGCAGACCATGACTAATTTTTAAAGAGTTAAGCTACGATTACACAGTCAGCGTATTGAGCCATCGTGATGACTCTCTGACGTCAAAATGACATAAAGCAATACATTCGTACGACAAGAGGTAAATTGATTCGTTCAAAAGCTTGTAGTCTGCCCTTCTACTGTTTCCATGATCTCAACCGTCCAATCGTGATGCAGATTGCTTTTAAAATCTTCTTTCATTGGGATCTTTACCACTGTTGTGTCCTTTAAAGGCATACACTACACATATCCAATCTCAGCGCAATCATCTCTCGATTTCAAGCTCGATGGGGATGTTCCGTGATAAGTTTGCCTGATTGATAGTTTAAAGCTTTTGAAATTTCATCGCGTGAAGCTCATAACACCACCACCACCGTACAAGCTATTCCTTTATGAATATTAAATCGCAGTTATGTTGTATACATAACATCGAAGCAATTATCCTCACAGGATTTACCCCCTCATAGTGATCATCATCATTCTTCCTATTTTCATCGGCAGCGTGCGTCGTCGTCCTTGTAGAACGCCTTGACCGTAGAATATTAAACATGGAACGAGGGGAATCTATGCATGGAACATACTATAAAGCTGAAATATTTGAATTGATTAAATGACAGTGTCGCAAGGACGAAACATGTCCATAATAGCTGCACAGATGCGGGAGGTCCATGTATGAGCGGAATGGGCATGTTCTCCGAAGAGCAGAGTACTCGCAATTAATCGACAATTAATGAGCAACAGGAGAGCTGGTGCAGATGGGACTGGGTGCGTCTAGTATGTTGTATGATGAGAAAAAAGGATGACAATGTATGGTAATGTCCTCTATTGGAACTTTTGGCTTTTTAATTTATAGCTTCACCAGATGACAGTATGTGAAACAAGCAAGAATTGGATAGGTTTGATATTTTGTCACCAATTAATGGCTCCAAAATAAGCTCACACAAAACATGTTCTTCGGTCGCCTGATGAAGTTGTCAAAACCCATGCTCCAGTTATTTTGAGAGAAGACAAATGACCCTTCAATCTACGCACCATTTCAAAGGCCGTTTATGACATAGGACAAAATTATGACACGAGGACTTGAAAATTGCCAAAATTTCTTTAACAACAGAATTGCAACATTCATAGCGAGAGAAATTGTTTTGCTACGGCTATGGCACAGCACACCATGTGACGTCTCTGTACAGTGTTACCTCACATCATCGCATGATACTAGAGATAATTTTTTTTATGCTTAAATAACTGTGTACCCCGAGTGGGGTGTCGTTTTCTCAAATATCCTTTTTTTCACGTTTCTAAATCTTGTGAGCTGATGAAAACCATCATGTGTCCTGCGTGTGTGAGTGTGAAGCTTGCATTTGCAAATATTTGCACAAATTTCAGATGGAGGCATCTGTCTGATAAACAGATAGAATGAGGCTTTCACTTCGGTTACCAGTTATGAATAATTCAGGAATTTTCAAATACAACCAACCATGTGAGTGTGTTTGGTTTGTTGCTTTGCAAACGTTCTCGTTTCAGTGATTTTTGGTCCTTTTGTGAGGATGAATATGGGTGGATGTGGTGATCTGATCTGTTTGTTAGGAGATTCAAATCTGCTTTACAGTGGTTTTGCGTGGGCAAGTTGTGTGTAGATGTGAAGATGTGCGAGGCATCTTATACTTAGGCTGTTATAGTATTGATTTTGCATTTGAAGATGTGCGGTTATGGCTTTTAAGTTATCACCGGTCAACCAATGCGCTAATGGTAATCTTTAGAAAATTAATCAAAACTAGCATAGAACCAAGTTCTTATGAAGCCCTGAAAGTGTATTCTTTCTCAGTAGCCAGTGCTAGTAGATCCTTCCTTACATGCGTTTCTCGCTGCATCTGTATGCTGTTGTTGCATCATGCTTTTGATAAGTTCACTTGGAATCTCCCAGCCTTTGCATTTAATTTTTACATTCCAACAGGATATGCTCTTCATTCTGTGGATTCCCTTCACAGGGCTGGCAGAATGCGCCATCCACGTGCTTGTACTTGTGGACGTACTTCCGGTTTAATCTATGCTCCGACAGAAATTGTGTTAGGTAATATGCTGCATCGATGTTGCCTTTCTGATTTTATATGGAAGCTGGTTGTTCAACAGGCGTACGGCTTACAATAACACATATCACATCCGCCGATACAGTTCTTAAGGCGCAGCATACCCTTAAGGATACAATTTTGTGCGCCAAGTTCATCCTTCTAATGTACGACTCGTGGTACGTCACTGATAACCATTTTGGGGTCGCATGCAAGAGTATTGTTTTGCTTCTTCCTTCCTTCCTTTCCTTCCTTAGGTGGCGCTACAGTTCGGGGTGAACCTGGGCCTCAACCAACAAGCTTCTACAATTAGCCCGGTCCTTTCCTAACCGCCTCCAGTTACGCACTTCAAGTTGGTTGAGGTCCCCTTCTACTTATGCGCGCTACCTAAGACGAGGTCTTCCTCTACTGCGTTGTCCCTCCGGGTTGGATTCGAAGACTCTTCGAGCCGGAGCGTTGGTGTCCATTGGCTCTACATGTCCTAGCCATCTTAAACGACCAATGCGTAGTTTTTTGACAAGGTTGATGTCGCCGTACAGCTCGTATAATTCGTCGTTGAACCTCCTCCTCCATAACCTGTCAATGCACACGGGACCGAATATCTTACGAAGAATTATTCGCTCAAAGCGACCAAGGGTATCTTCATCCGCCTTTGATAAAGTCCATGCTAAAGCGCCATAGAGCAGGACTGGAATGATTAAGGTTTTGTATAGAGTTTCCCTAGTTCTTCGGGAAATGGCCTTACTACTCAATCGCCCTCTCAGCCCAAAGAAACAGCGATTGGCAAGATTTATTCTTCGTTTGATTTCTATCTCATCATAAATTTTCAGAATTGATAGCAGAGTCTTGCTCACGGTCGTTAAAATGATTCTAAAAGGTCCTAAAGGCTACTGGCCTTCTTGCCTGCGTATGGTTAGTCCCTGAAGCTGAGTCTGGGGTCCAGCAATACTTCCAGGTACTTGAAGTACGGCCTCGAGTCGATGATGTGCTGGCCGCCCTGGTAAGATGTTAATTTTTTTAGGCCTCGGGTTTGTTGGACGAATTGACCATTTTGGATGAAAAATAACCTAAGATTCGTTAAGGCCCATGTCATCACTAGAATTTTCTCAAAGATTTATGAAATTTTTGTCTTCTTGAACTTGAAAAATGAAATCTGTGTCAAGTTTCATACAAACCACGTCTTTCACTCGACTTAAACCTTTCTTACTAATTTTTCCATTTCTCTTTTCTTTCAGGTAAGTCCACTAGAACATTTCAAGCATGAATTTATGTCGTGGTAAGCATTATCTATTTGACAACTTAAATGAGAAACTTTCACTTTAAAAGTACTATTCCACCTTTAGTTTCCACCACCAATGTCGTCGTGGTCCTCCATTATCCCCGTCTTTTCCTGTTAATTTGCTTAGTTCCGTTTAAACGTAAATTGTATCTATTTACCAGGGAATTAAGATGTATACCAAACGACATGCACACACAAATGCCACCCTCAAAAGTATTTGTCTTTCCATCTTGTTGTTCTGCATTTTCAAATGAAGCCATTTGTAGGGGCTGCACCCTAGAAAGGAAAAAAAATGGAAGTATAAGAAACAATTCTGTCAAAATAAATAAGCAGAGTCCCCTCGATTAAAGCGAGACTCACAGACATTGGAATTCCAAGACAAAAGACTGTAAAACTCGAGTCCCTATTAATAGGAGTGAATGGGTAAACACAAAAAGAAAGAAACTCCCAACTTTGGTTTCTTCCAGTCTAGGAGAAGCTCTATCCTCGAGGCAGAGGTACAAACTATTTAACTGGGTGTGTTGTCTTTAGTCGAGAATAATTATTGCAGGTTTTAATTGCTTCAACTATAAATCGGCCACAAAAGGAGGGAATTAGACGTGAATGAGAGAGCACAAACGGGGGCAAACGATTAGGTTTAGGGTGAACAACGACACACAAGTATGCCGGCCTTAGATACGAATGTATCCTCCCTCCAACTTAGGCATATAAATCACGACCTGACTTATGAAAACCTTATTTGAGCTTTGCGCTTTAAGTCGAAGGGTTGTGTTGGAGATACCCAATCCTCATTAATTATCATCGAAGCGAAGATTGAAAATTGAAAATTCAATTTCAATTGACAACTCAAGCGATGACAAATTGAAATAAACGTCGTCGTCGGTGCGGTGTGTCGGCGGTTCCGACAAGATGCCCATTGTTCATTATGATTTATGCATCTTTTCCGAGACTCGAGATATCTGTTTGGAGCTGAATGCAAATGGCATGATTTATTCTAATTACTTTTCGCGCAGATATGGTGTATTCAATTAGCTGCGGAATTAGAGTTCATCTAATTAGCTGTGACGTTACTCGTTGAAATTGAATGTTTGAGTTGGAAAAAAATTCCACAAATGGGAGGGAGGTGGTGATTATTTTTTGAATTCTCATTAGCCAAGAATGAGTTAATGAGATTCTTAAGATTCTTTTGGAAGATAAGGAGTTGATAGGTACGAGGGTGTCCAAGAAGTGTCGTTTTAGTGAATGCTTTTCGGAAGTGTTGCTACCTTCGTCATTCAGTAAAACATATTTCTCTATCTTGACGAAGGTACTTTGGGTTAAAGCTGGACATTTTCATTCTCTGCGATACATATTTCACGAATGCCACCAGGTTGAAGTTCGAAAGTCCTTAGATGGTCACTTAAAGGCATGTGTCCCATGATAAGCCCCACAATAATATAAAAGTATCTTCTTCTTTGCTCTACTTATCACAGGAGTGCCTTGTAACATTTTCAACACTTGCAACCCCGTAGTCATGATTTTGTAGTCGCATCAGTTTATCTTCGTAATGACGAATTGTAGTCAATATCTTGCCAAAGGCTTTCCAGTGTTCTTTTGGCTGAAAAATCTTTCGACACTGTATTCATGCTTTCTGAAGTCCATTGCCGCAGTGCCTATGCGCTATCGATTCAACAACATCAATGATTCAAGTTTGTGAAGTTGACAATTGACTATATGATGGAATCGCCAGTAGAGAAGGGATTCAAAGTCCGGAGTTCTATGGAATTTATAACGACAGACGGCGGAATTTCTTAACTAAGCCTCGCGACTTTAGAAGAATGAACCTTTTAGTGTTGGAATCTACATATTCTGAGTAAAGTTGCGTTGAAAAATCTTGTCCAAGGTAGCCCTTGAGAAGCCTTTTTACACTTCATCAAATAAGCACCGCTCAATGCCTAATGAAATCTTGCGAATGCTTTAAATATGTGTAGCTCAAGTGGCTATAGGTAGGGTGTATCAACTTTTGTGAAGGAACTTTGCTTTTTGGTCGGGGTTGTCAGGCTGTAAAGACGTTTGTAGTTAGAAATTATATCAAGACGGACCTATCATTGGCCCAAGTGTGCTGGCTTAAGCTGGCATCTACTTTGACCTAGAAATTATAACCTTTTTGACATGTGGCCTTGCGTGAATGAATCCCCATTGAGGTAGACTTAACTCAGGGAAAGATGATAAGCTAACTAACCTCAACCTTGGTGATATTCTGTACTTCACTAAAGTCATATGTTTGTTTGAAAGGCCCTGAAGTAGCCCTTTCGACATCTTTGAAGGTGTTCAAGTACGTGCTGTCAATCAAAATGATGAAAAGTTGTTTTTGAAATAAATGGTAGATGACGCTACACTCATGAGGAAAAAATCTAAAATCCATATTCTAACATTCTTCACTTCCAATGCCTTGAAGGAAACCATTTTGGTGAATTTATTATTTATTTAAAAACGCTTCAACAAGTTGAGTTTGAGGTACACTTACTTCTTCCACCACCAAAGGACTGAGTAGGTTTCGATTTTTCCATGTACAGGGCGAAAGATTCATTGTCTACACAAAAATCCATAAATGAAATGAAATGAATTTTTCGGGAAAACTTCATTAATTGTTGGAAAATTTCATTTATATACGAGTACTCGTACTCGTATTTGCAATTGGCCCAGAGGGTATGTGAAAAGATTGTAATTTCAATTTAGTACATCCATGGTGATGGATGTGTATGTGTGTGTGTGTTCGTTTGGGAGAAGAGAAAATAAGTTTGTTTTGTTCTTTTTGATGATATTTTTTTTTGCTTTAATATGTCATATTTGACGTTAGATGTTTTAAAGGAACAGATTTTACTGCATTAGTAAGCTTACACATTGGGAGTTGCAGGGTGGCTATGAAGTCCCTTGAGGATTTAGGCTTGGAGTAACTTTGAGTTTTAAATGAAAGCAGCTGCTTAATGTGCGTCATTCTTTTGAATTTTAAAGCAGATTTTTAGACTTGTTGACGTATAGCTTTGCTTTTAAATAGTTTTACCAAAAATGGTCACATCTGCAATCATAATTTTTGTTACCACTAAACTTTGAGTGTGGTAAACATAGATCGCCGTGTTCTTCCGAAGTGTGCGGTATTTTCAAAATTATTCTTACTTATATTTCGGTGGTGTTGCAGTTCGGGGTGGACACATTGTGCGCCACCTTCGGTTTGATCTTCTGCAACGTTCTTCCTCCGGAATGTAGTCAAAATCTTTCTTTAAAGCATAAATTGCATGTTAGGGTAGATTTAATGACATAAGAGCTTCTTAAAGGTTAGCCCCTTCATTTTTTTTTAACTAGCGCACATGTGAATTAAGGAAATAAGAGGAGAAACCAGTGTAAGTTGGTTTAAAATGCCTGTGGGTTGTAGTCTGTCGGTCTAATCATGACGTTCCCCTACAGCGGAATACGCCGCCATCATACAGTTCACAGAAATAGTCTTTTATATCCCCAGCACCACTATTACTATTTTCCCTTGTTCGTCCTTTCATACTTCCATGCGTGATTCAATACTGGTCCCTGCTTGAATTAAAAAATTAGTCCAAGATAGACAGAGCTCTGAGCAAAGCTCTAGTGTCAAGTCTCTGGGCTTCAGCAACATAATCCGCATTTTTGTACGCGAATGATTCTGTTTTACTAAATATTCCACTATTACCCATCATCATCCATAGCTTAAGACACCAAAGCTTTAGTCTCTTAATGTGGCGCTCAGGCCTTTGTCAAACTGATAAGGTTTTTACTGAATTATCTGATACGCTCGCGAAGTCTTGTGTGATCCAAAATCAGTTGCTCTTCGAACCAGAAGTTCTTTGTTTATTTTCGTCTTCAACTTAGTGGGCTAAGACTTTGCTTGATGTAGCCGAGCTAATGTGGCCATCGTATCGTGGCCTTTTGGACTACATCCACATTTAGTAGAGATCGCTGTTATATCTTCTCTTCCATTCGTCCTTTTTCGCACGCAGGAACAAATATTCGACGAAGAATTATTTTCGTTCGAAAGTCATCAATATTTGCTCTGCTTTCCTGTTTATCGTTCAGCACTCGGCGCCATATAGCAAAACTCACAGGATTAGGATCCGGTAGAGCATCAAGTTTGTCAAAGTTGAAACGATTTTCAAGCTCGAGCTCGTCGAATCTCCGCTAGGAAGATTCTACCAAAATCAGTGACTCCAGGAGAAGCTAATTGCTTTCTTTTAATTTCCTTTCTTTTAAATCAAATTAGAGGCTATAGCCATACAAAATAATTAAAGTCCTTTGTAGTTGAATCTCTCATTGCACCATGTCCTCTTTCGCAGTGCAACTGGCCTCTTTCTATAATTTCCAAAGTAACACCATCCAACTTTTACAACTGCCAGTTTGTTGTTCTTTTTTTTTATTGCACCAGTAGTTCTATACCTATTTTCGAAATTACAACGGGATAACTTTGGATAGGGTAGACCTTTAACTCATACCAATGAACATCCTCTGTGTTTACACACAGAGAATCATAAAACTTGAATAAAGGATAGGGTATCATGGGAGACATAAAGTCTGGCTATCATCGTATAACATGGACCGTGTAGTCCTTGAAACTGGATACGGTGTAGCAACCAAACAATTTGTCTTCAAGGATAGTGAGCAAAATTTCTCATTCTGCCCGCAAGTCACCTCTAAGTCAGTTGTGTATCGCGCATCTACAGATTATTTCGAAACACGAATACGAGTATATGTACATATGTATACTTGTATAAAAATGTCCTCAACTTTCATTATCATTGAATGAAGGTTTTTGTTTGTTTTTGGAGCAGTGGAGCAGAGGATAAGGACTTGATTTGTACTAATACTACACTAATACTGGTCTATCGATTTTTCCTCTTCACTTTGACCGAATGTGCATTTGTGTAGAAGAGAAGATGTCCTTAAATAAAGCAGAGCCTTCTAAGAGTATGCATTCATCTAAAAATACCGCACCATAGTCATACGTATGTATGTACATATATGTTGTCAGTGTGCGAAGGTGATGGGGTGTAATTCTATATTATTTTAATTTGATTCCCTCCCGTTCTGTATAAATGTGAATTTACCACGATCCAACATCCTTGGTACATAGTTTTGTCCTTTGGAATTTATTTTCAAATAAATGTTGCTGCTCCCTTATGGAGCGTAGGGTAGTATGGTTGTCCTGTGCTCTATTGGAGACTTTGATGATGATACTTTGGATGAATTGCACCCGGTGAATGGAGCTTATTAAGTACAAAAATACGTTTACAACGTTGATATAAACTATAATAGCGAGAAAGGGTTGTTAGCTAGATATGGGTGGTGGGTTGTTAAGATGTGTGTGAATCAATACATATTTCAAAATATGAGAGTGCACACTTTTCTACTGCCATTAGGTAGATGAGTGCATTTTGCACGGCACATATGAAAAGATCCTTGCAAAGATTCTAATTGGATTTCATGAATGAGTAAATTATTTATTCAAAGCTATTGCATTTAAATAGGGATATGATTGGCCTTGATTGGTTGAGAATGGTGTGGGTAAAGGTCTTGAAAATGCCAGAAAAATTTCTTATAAATAAAATGTTACGATGCGGCGTCTCCTTCAGGAACACTTGATAGGGGTCTGACAAGCAAGTGATGGAAATGAGTTATCAAACTTAAAAGGATAATCTGCGGTTGCGTTCGCAAATCAGTCACTTTCTTTTTTTCTGGATAAGAAGCATTGAAGTTGATTTTGGGGTAGCATGTCAATCAACGGTTATGTACACTGTACAATATTAGATTTAGGTTGTGGTGTTTTCTATTCATCGCCAGATTGACGCATTTCTTTTTTGACTCGGTTATGCGTTAGCAGTTAGTCACACACAGGTGATATGATCTGTTGGCGGTATGTGAAGATTGAGACGTAACTTCGTCGGGTATGTATCATTACTATCCCTTGAAAAGATTTTTGTTGGGATGAAAAATTAAATGCAAATGATACGCCACAAAACTTATAAAGATCTTTGCCTGGCAAGCTCATCTGCAATCCTGTTATCTCTAATGCCCTTGTGCGCAGGAATCCAATAGATGGAAATTTTGTTGTGAATAGCTAGCTACTTGAGGGTGAGGGTGAACGTATTATGTAGGCTTCGTACTTCTTGCATTTGCTGGCATTTCGACTTTCATTGTACTTCACCACGGTATCTGTTAGTCTTTTGCCTTGATCTCTAGAACTTTCTTTCCAAAAACTTTAAGTCGATCGTCAATTACTTTGCTTTCACTTCCCAAATTTAGAGTCTTTCCCTCCTGTCGGTGTACTCTTATGCGTGATCACTGGCATTTTATTCCTGAAGTTAAACAGTGGCACTTGTAATCCGCATAAAAGTATCCCGGTACCATAGTTGAAACGGGTCTCATTTTCTTTGCTTTCCATCAACGTACACTCCCTTTATGAACAGCGTATGTCACCATTTCAAACTTCCTTCAATTATTATCCAAATCGTTTTCTCTGTCCCTGTTATAGAGCTCTATATCTAGACAAGGGTATGAATAACATTTTCCATCAACTCTCGTCTATTTACCTTTGTCAGTCTCACTTTCCATCCAAGGATAACCTCTAAATTCAAATTGCATGTCAACCAAACCTCTTAGGATATCTATCATGCACAAAGGACAACAACTCACACAAACCACATTTTCGTTCAATGCTCGACTTTATCCCTTTTTTTTTTTTTTTTCTGTGAGCCTTAGGGGAACTCAAACGGAAAAATACAAAGAAAGCGACAAAAACAAAAAAAATAGTCTTCCCAGTTTCGCAGATGAAGGTGTATATAAACGAATTTTGCATAAACCTATTTACTTATACACCTCGGGAAAGCCCATGTAATCTCGGCCTCAGCAGGGAATCCTCTAGAGCACTAGGCACCCCATCTGAATCGAGAGGTTTTTTTTTTTTTTGGCTTATTTTCCTCTACCATCCGGAATCTTATTCAAGGCGGCCGCAGAGTGCTTACCTAATGAAAACCGCTCAAGATGCTTTGCTAATAACCACCAGAGTCCCATACTCTTAAAATAAAAAAGGGACGACGATAAGGGCAACAAAAAAAAGGAGAAGTAAAATCTACACCTGACCCAATCCTATGAGTGGAATTTATCCTTGTCCTTGTGTAACACAACAATATGAAATCCCCGACCGCAGTAGGTGGGAGCACAGTTTGAATATTTACACTCGCGCTTAAGACGCATATACACACAGAACAGGTAACTGGTGTTCTCTACTGATCCTGAATCACAAACACAGGAACATAACATATCTCGTTATGCATATGTTGCTGCTGAGTCAGAAACGATTGCGACGAGTTCCAGGGATTATGGCATCACATGGCAAAGGAAGGCTTTTGCGTTCTGCCGCAAGGATTTCTCCTTTTTCCATCAACAGTCATTTTGTTTCCTCATCGCCCACATCATCACCTTCATCGTCGTAGCCGTCGTCGTCGTCGTCATCATCATCGTATCCTTGGGGAACCATCTGGCGACGGTGGATGGAAAATCTGAAAGAAAAAAAATATTTCATCTGCTTGTCATGCAAAGGGTTCACTTCGCCACGGCAAAGAAGGATGGAGACAGTACATCAGAAGTAATTGCAGACTTCTTAACCCCATCGTCGTAGTCGTCGTGGTGCGGACAGACAGGGAAAGGGTTGATTCTCTCTGTTCCATACTAGCTAACGATTATGCATAGAGGCGTATGCTGTGCAGTACTCCCTCGCGGAAGTAACACACAGCGTCGCATAATTTTACATTTTCATAATTCGATGGCGAAATAAACCGAACCGCGTACAGAGGTAAATAATTTTTGTAATTACTTACATACCTGCCGGCACCTGGTAGTAGACATACACCGCAGGGTGTTCCGGTGATTATGCTCCATTATGTGTGTGTGCTTAATGTTTTCTTTTTGGGCAGACCCACTGCTGCAAGTAATCAGAGTAGAGAGTCCCTTTTTGTAGGCAAAAAATTTAATTTGATTACTATTCGCTAGGCGAAGGGATGGCTTTTAGTCGGATGATGTTTGGGTACATTTGCACGGGTCCATGGTTATGAAATTACTGTAAGTTATTGACTCGTAGACTACCTTAGCTTTGCGGATTGTCCAAACAAAATAAATTCTTGGAATAATGTAGAATAACAAGGATCGTAGGCGGTTAAGAAGTTAATGTACCCTATAAGCACTCAGGCATGGAAAATACTTAATTTAATTTTGATCCTTGTGAAACAGAAATCGATATTCCTAGTCAAAGTTGTGTTTGTTAACTTGACGAAGCACAAATGAGAATAAGCTTACAGCACGTAGAGTTCCATCCACCATCTTGGAAGATCGTATTCCGAATGCAAACGGACGGATTTCAAACCCTCTTGTGGTACTTAGTAAGAGATTTTGTTAGAAGGAACTCTAATTTGATTCTGTGGCAGTGGAAGATTATATTTCAGGACAATCCTTGACTGAAGTATGGGTTTAGCTAGGTCTTGTGAATCTTGTAATTCATCAGCTCTTTCATTGCCCATAGGCTTACTGTCTTGCCTGTTGAAGTCTCATTTAGATATCACTGGCAGAGTTTCATTAGCCTTGATTTAACTAATTGTTACAGCCAGTACAGACAATTTGGTTCGTCCTGTCATTTCTGTCTCAAATTCTTGTACTAAACCTCATAGTTTTCCAACATCTATAATGCGTCTCGCAGAGTCTGAGTCCAAAACATAGTATGTGGCGAACCGAGTGTTACACTTTTTGTAAAGTATGTAGTCCTTGCTACCAACCTGGATACGCTTTAAGACTTAACCAGTTGTGCCCTTATTCTTGTGTAAAGCGGGCCTTGTCTTTATCTCTTCCAGTCGAATGACTGTAAGCACTCAGACTTTATCCGATCGAGTTTTGTTTGCAGTCTTGAGGGTAACGTTCCCGTGTCATTGCAGCTTTCTATCCAGCTGTGGTCATGGATTTTGGTATTGTTTCCAGCCATGATTCGTACTTCAATTTTATATCTTGTTGCCTTGGATAGTTTGCTGAAGTTTTTCAGCAGTGGCAAGTGGAAACTTCCATGTAAGGACCTGGTTCAGCTTCATTTTATAAATCAATGAAGCACCTACCCTTGAGATTTTTGGATCTTTGTTCTTTGGTCTCTAAGCCCTATTGTGTGTTGCGATAGAAATTCTGTTAAATTGATACCTACTTTCTGCCCCCGCTAGACGAATTGTTTCTTTCACCAAATTTCACTTCCTTACTGGAGCTAGGCAGGTACACTGCTCTGAGTTCATTAGTCCAACAAGCTATCAAATGCCGCTTATACGTAAGTGAGAACAGAAACCCCTGAGTTTTAAACCAAACCCTACATGCCTTGCACAAACCTTCTTTCTGAAAGTTAAGAGCTAAACAATAGCTTTCAACATGAGAAGCCAGCTAATGTGAAAGTGTCTGGAAATATTGGATACTCCTCAGTTGCCATGCCATGTCGGTCTTACACTGTGCCCATTAGTTGCACCTTAGATAGGAACACTAGGGTGTGTTCCTTATTTTATGAGGCGAAAATTTCATGAATAAATTTTACATCAGACATACAAAATGCAGTCTCTACACCCTAAAAGGCATTAAAAACATCCTTATACCCTGAGGTTAAGAAAAAGAAAGAAACTAACTCCAATAAACGGAACTCGCTATGCCACCCTTCTAATTAATTAACTTTAGGACTTGCAACGATAATAATTGCAAAAGTTAATTCACTTTCTCTTCCATTATCCGTTCGAGGGCAAGGCGTATAGAGCTTTCCCGTCTACCGATTATTACATTGGGTTTTTGGCAAATTTGCAAAAACGAAGAGGGTAGACTTGAGAGCCCCAGGATTCAAAAGCGAATGCAGACAAATTAAGGTGGCAAAACCGGATTGGTGTAGAGCTGTCTCATTTGGTTTTTTGGCATGATGATGGTTTGGTTGAATGTGACAGCAGGAGAGCGGAAGCTAGTCGCTTCATCCGGTTGCCTAGGAATACAAATTGAATTCGCCCCCTAGCGGGTACAAGCTGTTTCTAATTAATTTAGTATCTCGTGCTTCGTATTCCTTTAGTTTTTTTTTTTTTCTTTTCTGTGGTTGGATACGTTAATTAGGCTGTTGGCACTTTTGTTTCGTGTCAGAGGATAGTTCCAAGGTTTCAGATTCACTATAGGTGCTTTGTTGAGTTTGGAACGGGTAATGGGTAATGGTTGTTTGTATTTTTTTTTTTCGTATTTTGTTTCCTGGACTGGTATGGAGAGTAGATTAAAGGTATTAAGGAGATTAATTCATTTAATCAAATTAGAGAGTGTTGATGTGGGTCGATTTGGTTAAATTATATAAGATTGAGTGGCAATGAAGAATGGAAAGTGATAATTCGAGGGATTGAAAAGGGATCAAATTCAATTGATTGAGGAAAGAAGGAAGTAATGGGCGGGTTTAACGTCATTGAATCTTAATTCCCCGATTAGTTGAAAGAAGTAAGTTATGGCTTTGACAGGAAAGAGAGGCGTTTTCTTATTGGAGGATATTTTTTGCTTTTCTTTTCGCAAAAGAATGTGTGAATGTGTCTTCATTATACACCCTTGTCGATCCCGGAAATGCTGTCCATAGACTTTGTTGAATTGTAGCAGAGGTTCGGTTTTTCTTGTCATTAAGAACCTGACAGCATCTTACATGTTTAGATGAAGCAATTAGGCAAAGTGGCTGCCGCCATGGGTCAGTAGTAAGAAATTTGATCTACAGTCGAAGTCTTGCCGAGTTTAAGGTACTAAGCTTGATGGAGCAACACTAATTTTTTATTGTCATTCTAGACAGGCAGGCTTATTTGTTGGGAATGACAAATGTGACCATGCATTCCTATCTGTATTGTGTGATAAGAATCGATTTCGATTTGCTAGGTTATACTGAACTGTGAATGCGACCTAAAACCACATACTAAAGCATGATTTGAGTTGCTGTCAAAAAACGTAACAAAGGAGTAACCATGGTATTGTCCGATTGATACCACTGTGATTGACACAATTTATAGAATCTCTTTCCGAAATCACGGCACTCATCCTTTGTTTTGACAAGGATCTCTATCAAACCTTTTATTGATTGATCCCAAACAATATAATGAGAGTGACTTCTTGCTGGTAATTATAACCTTCTGCATAGTTTGCTAAGACAACAAAGAGAGAATTGAATAATTATGCACAGATGTGGCCTCATTAGGCGTCATCCTTCGTCCGTGAATAGATGACGATTCATATCCCTGCTCCTCTCTTTCATTTTCCCGATGACTTAATTCAATTCAACGGCCAGTTAGGCACAAACAATGTCAGCCACCATGCTGAATCACACATGCGCACACAAAGAAAACGTATTGTTCCATTGGAAGCCATGAGTTGGTGAAATTAAATTCAAATACCATGACTGCACACGTATTGTGTGGTGTGTCAGATTAGCGCATTAAATTCTTTCGCAATTTGGGTATTCAAAAGTTTTACTGCCACAAACACACACACATGTGCATCTTTCTAAATGCAATTTTGTCTACCACTACATGCGGATAGAAAGGATTAGAATTTATTTTGGGGAAAAATTAATGAGAGGGATAATGTGATGCTCATATGAGTTTTTGGGGGCGGCTGGATTAGGCACATGTCGATGTCAGGACAAGGCAAACGGTGGTAGGGAAATCATAACACTTAAGGATAATGTGGCAAATTGATTTGTGTTTGGTTAAATAATTCGTTTTGATTAAATTGCTGATGTGGATGGTGCGGGTGTGGGTTGTCTTTGTTATACGCTGCCAGGGTTTGCAGAAAATTATTCCAAATGAATTGCGTGCGTTAATTATGAGCGAACATTTGACAAAGCAAACCAAACGCTCACAAATAATCGGATAATTATCAAAATGTTGTCATAATGAGGCATCATTTGGATTCACTGTTCATGGAAAATCTCAATTAGAAGCGTTGCTGGGATACCTGGAGGCTGGATGGTGAAGACTACACGTATATCATCATCATCATTATCAGTTGATGCAAGCCATGATGTTGAGATGTGTTGACAAGAAGGAATCCACCGGGCATTCGTTAATTTTACATCCAACACTGGGAATTTAATCAAAATTGCATTAGCAACAGTTTACAGGAACAGTTTCGCGCTAGAGATTCTAGATTTCGTGCCTTAGTCTGTGTGTTTCTATTTATTTCAAAAATTATTAAATCGATTTTTTTTTTAAAATGAAGACTTCTGGGGTTGTCTTACACTTTGTTTCATTGTGATATGAGGATAAATCTGCTTCGATACACATATAAAGGACAAGAAGCTACCTCTTCAATTCCTTAAGCTGAACAATTTGGAACATTTTAGTTAATCTCCTTTTAGTGGCAAATGATAGTAGCCGAAGCTTTTGATTTGTTATCCGCTCCCGCAGACCACTGATTGGGTCCATTGTGTTCATAATTAGTTACCTGTGAAAAAAAAACTATCAAGTGTCCAAATTTTGATCTTAGCTCGAGCGGGACATTCACACATGAATTCAACTTCCTCTGCATTCCTGCAGCTTCTGCAGTAGTCGTTACCGCTTGCTCCCATGTCGTTCTCCACTTTAGACCCATCGGTACAGATAAAATCCCATACAGTCACAGAGACCTGCTTTGAGTTCAACTTTGCAAAGACTGGCAGAATAGTTCTCATCTGGTTGAAGGTCCGTTCGAAATTGAGGAAGGCGACTTTTAAATTGTAGACACAATCTTGAGCAGGGCTTCCTTTATTTACTGCATGGCGTTGCTCTCCGGGATGGAACTGGGCTTCAAAGTCCTTCTAGCCAGTTCGATTTGCAAAAATCTCTAATTATGTGAATTAAGTTGGTTGAGGGCCCTCTCTCCTTGGATTAGATTCAAAGTCTCTTTTGGTTTAAGCCTTGGGCTATATTTTATACCATACGTCCCATGCCATGCTACAGTCATACCCGGATATGTACTCCCCCGTTTAGCTGCATAACCCGCATTGGTAACCAAATATTTTAGGCTTCTCCTCTTAAGTTACCAAGTAAATCAGAAAAACTCTCAAGGCAGCTATCTGGAGAGCACTGTACTACATAAAAAAGGCTCGTCGAGCAAGTGCGTTAATGTAGTCTTCTTCGTCGCCTCACACCTCGACTTCGGTGTATTTCTATTCGCTTCGAACTTAACGTCTGTTTTCCTGTTGTAGTATTCCAGCAGCTGTCAGTATTTTGCACGAGTTTTAGGAAATATTTGGGTGTGGTTCACACACCATTTCAGTGGTCAGTTCCTTGCTCTTCCCGAAACGATGAAGCAACTTCTTGGAAATTGTCGTGTCGTAAAATATAATACCCTTCAAAGCTTTAGAAAAAGTTCAATGAGATTCCGAAAAGTTGTTGTCTCACAAAATAAAACAAAATCCTCTCCATAAATTACCAGAAATCAGCAACCATTTAAATACTTCTTTAACGCTCGACAAAACACTCGCAAAGGACTTGAAATCATCGAATGTATAAAATTCCCATCGATGTGCTCTTCAATTTTATTCTCTTTCTCCTCTCGCTTTCTCTTTAAAGGAAAACAAATTAAATTAACCATTGAACCACTAAATGCAACGCAAACACATCATCTCCCACGCAAAACGTCCAGAGTTTCTCTCGAAGCCCAGACTGACCGCAAACAAACATCAGACAGACGAACGCACAAAAAGACAATTATTTTCCTCTTTGTAGAATTATTCGAGCGTTATCCTTCAGGCACTTCCATTCGACTACGAAATACGCCCAAACAACTTCTACAACGAGGACATCGTTAAAAATGAATTCCACGTGTTTCATCAATTTCACTTAAAAATTTGTTTTTTTTTTTTCAACTTCCACGAAACGGGAATAAGGATCAAAACAAATAATTGTCCTTTTGTCCATATACACCGCCCACGTGTGTTGAATGAATTATAATTCCAAAATTAAGCAGGACCTATGGACAGGACAGCAATTGAACGTCTAGACAAGGAAATACATTTTTAACTAGATAAAAGGATTAACGATTGATTTGGACTGGGAAGTGGACTCCTTCTAAATTAATTACACAAAATAAATTGCCTTGGCTTCGTAAGGTCGTAAGTATCCATCCTCGGTGTTATCCTGGGAGGTTAAGCCCCCTTTGGTATTTGAGTCTAAGACATTAATTAAGAGAAACTGCGCGAACGCAAATGAGGTAAAGAGATACAGATATCCGCAGGATTCATTTCAAATGCATTCATTACCGCCTTATTTGCGGAATAGTAAGGATGAATGAACAGGATAAATGAAAGGCGAAGCAAGGGTTGAATATTAAACAGATGGAGTAGCTCTGCTACAGTCCGAGTCCGGTTGGAGAGGAGAATCAGATAAAGTCCGTATTTCCAACTTCTTTGTTTGAAAATTTTCTTGGTAGTAGTATTGGTGCATGGTTCTGTCAGGGAGTACTTGTTTATCCTTAATTAGATTCATTTTTTCTAGATATATACGTGTATCTTATGCAAAAAGAGAACTGAAAATAGTAGGCGAGTAAAGTTGTGATGCTGTTTTTGTTGATATGTCGATGGCAGGACTATGAAAGTGAAGGATGGAAGTATCCATAGTGCTTTCAGAATAAAGTGATTATGCATTGCTATCATGTTGGAGGTAGAGTTATACGTTGTAGCTAGGTTACGCAGTGACAGAGAATTGGTATCCTATGTGAAGGAGAGGCGTTACCGAAAGGACGGCAAAACAAATCATGTTTAGGTAAAAGAAAGAGGTGGGAAACTGAGGAATTTGATTTTGAAGTCTTTTCGGTTTGTTAGGCCTTCTTCCAATCGGTTTTACAAACAGAGGTTCTTGTCGGCTTAAGCTTTACATTGTTATCCATATATTCAATGCTGTCATCTGATCTTAAATTGTGGTAGAAGCTTGGACATTGATAGAGGACAACTTCGTTATTTCCGTTTTTGCTTTAATGACCTTTTTATTTTTCTGCAACTTGCATTTCGGATTGCCAACCTTTTTCTTGTTAATCTATTAACCTTCTCGTTGCCTTGCATTCCGATATGTCCTCGCTACCATTGGTTTAGTGGCTGTTTAGCTCCTAAATTCAATGATTGTGTAAACTCATAATGGCTTGACATTGGCTTAAAAGGCAAACAACCTGGCGAAGAAGGGTATAGCTTCTGAGTTTCCGGGCTCTGAACTATTCGTTATTCTAGGTGGAGGAGAAGTGAGTGCCATCATCGAGTTCTGAATGAACATCCGAGAAGGTTTCTGTAGGGAACACCAAGACAGAATTGTTGAGCACGACACACCGAGCTCTCATACGGGCACTTTTTTTATTTTTATAATTCACTAGTGCTAAAGGGGTTATGAATACCCTTATGGTGCTATTCACACAGCGTTAGTGTTGGTGTTGTGATATTGAAACTCATATTGTATTAGGTTTCAGTCTTTTTGCTCCGAGGGTGGTGTCCAGAATGACTGGGGAGAATTATTGGTACTGTTGCCATTGCTTATAATTCACAGTATTTCTTTCAAACGTCCCGATGTCATTAGTATAATCAACACTTTCAAGCCATATGACCACCCCCTTCTGCCAGTGTTATGCCTATGCAGTAAAGTTGACGTTAGCTTTTTTCGCAGTTGATCGACTTTCTTTTTTTTTCTGACTGCGGGATTCGAACTTGGAACCTTCAGCGTGACAAGCGATGATGAAACCACCACACCATGGCCACCCCCACTAGTACTATTCGCACGATATGGAAACTTCAGCTTTCATCGATGGATGATTGTCCAACTGAAACGACTCAAGAAAGATAGACGAAAGGATTTTGGTAAAAGTTCACGATAACTCAGAGAATTTGGGTACTTATCAAACCTTCTTGCTTCAGTCTCCTCTTCATCTAGCATTTCTAGTGATTTTGAGTAGAAGTGTAATTTTGAAAATACTTTACGTCATTATCCGATTCTTTTCGCTTTTCGTATTCTATCTCTAGCTATCCTTGAGATCAAAGTGACTGGATATAATGAGCAATGCTTTCGTTGCGAATCGCCTGGCCTTAGATGACTACAAGTCGAAACAACTTCTTCAGGTAACTTTTCGAAGAGTTCACTTTATATGTTTTCTAAAGAAATCGAAAGTAGTTTCTGAATCAACCTGACAGAGATGCATACCAAACTTTCTACATTTTGTAGAGAGAATGTCCAGTCAAATACTCTGAAAAGAACGAATTTTCCCAGTTTTCGTTCTCATCAAACTTTTGAAATGACTCCAAGGATCCAAATGGCAAATCATAAAACTCCCCAAAATATAATCACAACACTCTATCGCAGTTGATAAGCGAAAGCCATTTTTTTTTTGTTTGAAATTCAAAAAGAAATGCTTCCATAAAAATTGCAGTCCCATCCATCCCCTTCTCGAAAATATCCTGCAAGGGACTATAAAGAAAATTCTCCACTTGTACAATACGATTTTGGTTTTATGATTTCAGGAATGCGTGACCCCTTTGCTGAGTCGTCGTTGTCGTTCTATATTTTATTGTTATCCTTGTTTACGTAATAGAAACACACGCGATGAGTCATGCTTTTATATCCCAATTTCATAGGTTGGACCACCAACTATATGCGCATGAACAAAATCCCGACAAGGATATCAGTCGGATTTATTGTTTATTTTTCATTTTTTCTCGTTTTTTTATTTTTTATATTCATTTCCAGGACTAATCGAAAAATGGAGGCTGTGAAAGGAAATAAATCTTTTTCTTGCAGGATAACAAAACATGAATAAAGTCTTTTTACTCCTACTTGTATCCCGGTTTTATTTCTCTCAATCTTCCATGAAATATTGGTTACAGTGGAAGAAAGGATCACGCATTTAAGTTGTGCCTTTGTGCAGCATTTTGTTACTGAAAATTTGCATTATCTTTATTAGAATTTATGTTATCCTTTGAGAATATCCTTCACATGAGTGGCTGCTTGTGTACATGTGTGTGTGAGTGTGGATTGTATATTACATACTTTTCTGCTTTATTGTATGGAGGGAGAAAAAAAAAAATCAAAACAAAACACATTCACTGTGTGTAAATTGGGTGGCATGTTGGATGGATGTAGGAGTATTGCAGCCGTTCGTTTTTTGTAACGTCCTTTGATGCTTTAGACTTTAGTCAGAATTGACAAACTCAAACGTGTGTACAATCCTACTTGCTCTCATTGCAGTCATAGTGTGTAAATGATATTTTAATGACAGCGAGGACGGAGTCTCTGGTTTCGCAAAAAGGACGTTAAAAGCGACTAACCCGGAATACGAATCATTTGGTGAATTACTGTGCACATCGTTAAGTTGGGTAATATTGCGCGGGTATAAGTGATTCGTATACGGAAGGCAAATTAGTGCCGCTTAGTGTGGTTTGTCAATGTGGGTTGTTCGGTTGTGTGGTGGTGAGATAAATGTGTGCTCTTGTGACGGAAAAGATTAGCTTTGGTAATATGTATGCATGTAGCTGTTTCGTGATTTTCCGACGAAGGGATTATTTTGTTTTAATTTTCTTTAAATTGACTTTTTATTTGCTTAGGGGAGTAGGCGATGGGTGGTTCTACTCAAGTGTGGGGGATGCTTTTGAAGGACTATAAAAGCGGCTTTAGTGAGGTTGATGCTGCTGGATCGTAGGCAATAAGCCTTTAAAAGTAAGGCACAAAATCAAACAATGTATTAAGGATTTACCAATATAAAGATACATCGATGGATGACGAATTGTATCACGAATTGTAAAACAACATTCAGTACTTTGACATGAAGCGACTTTGAGTAGTCTGGCGATTTGCTTATCCCTTTCAGTTGTTGGTTGATTGTTATTTGTAACAAGCTTAGACCAACGTCTTTGTTTATTTGTGTCTTTACCCTACAGCGAACTATTTCATGCCAGCAATTGCCAGCTGTGTACCAGTCTTAGAATCCTACAATCCCCTAAACTGACATTGTCAAACTCAAGACCCCCTTTCACAGGGAATCATTCAAATTAATCCAATTAGCCATTATCAAACAAGCCTTTCTCCATCTATATTGTACAATAAAATCCTTAAATGTATCCATTCGACTTTAATGAAATTTTCAAGCGGCAAAAGTACATCCGCTGTCTACCAGAAGGGTTATTCCTCGAAAATGTATTCAACCAGACGGAAATGATACACCCTGAGCCATGGCGTCGGGTAAATTGCATTTTCCATTAATGCATTCAAATGACAACCACCAACGGGAACCGTCCTCGACCTTATCTCTTAATTTGGAACTTGGACGAACATAATTAACCAACCCCTATCGGTGGGTGCAATTACCTTATCTGCAACTCGAGGGAATTATTAAAACTGTTCCGCATCATTTGGTTGCCGACTCGACGATCCATACATATCTCTACACTCGCGTACCTCTAAATTAACCATCAACTGATGCCACCAGCTACACTGTTGGTGTTCCAGCCTCATTGGATTTAAGGACACTGTTCAACCCGAACATTGTGGTCAGGGAGGGTGAGAGATTGAACAAATAGACCAACCGGACCTTTTTGACCAAATACCGACGTCGCGTTGTGGTTTTTCAGTCGGGAGATAATCAACGCAGCAGCATGACGCCAAAAGCACTAGTTCGTATTTACTTATCCCAATCAAGAAACTTGGATGTGGATTTTGTTGAAGGACAGTGCAACTGTCACAGATCTAATCATGGTGATAGGGCAGTTTTTTTTTGCTACAAAAAAGTTTGCCTTTAATATTATCCTTTCCGGGCAATCTGAGAGTTCCTCTTTTTTTTTTAAGCGGCTTAAAAGTTTTTTTTTCTCACACATTTCGCAATTTCACATCTGACAGTGCAAACTGGAAAAGATCCAAACAAAAATGGGAGAAACAAACGTTTAGTGTGTCACTGTCTTACTGCAGTGTGGTGGCAGAAAAGAATCCTTTGGCAGAGCAGGCTCAACTACCGCATCCATTGTAGAGTTTTGTAACCTCTTTTTTGGTAATCCGCTTAAAATAAAGCTTTCACTATAAGTTTAGTGCATTTTGGGTCGATTTTTCCCAGGGGATTGGGTGGAAGGACTTTGGTATAATATCACAGCAATGCGGAATACTGTAAATTATGTTTAATGTCGTTGAGGAGGGTTATGGGTTTACGTTTTTGGAAAAACAGTAACCTATGATATGAAATAAGACTTTCATGTTATTTGATATCAAAAATGGGGGAGAAAGGGGTGAAGAAAAAAGGTGTAAGATACTGTTTGAAGAAAATTGGTTCTGTAGTGTCATGAAGTTACCGGGAAAGTGAAATGACTCTTGAGTGTGAATTAGTTGACACGATTTTCTTTTAGAGAAATTTAGAAGGCGAGCATGTGTTTTAACACTAGCTGAAGGTGTTGCATGAATCTAGACCTCAATCTTGTGCGAATGAGCTGCAAATAGTTACTATTTCTTCAAAAACCAATGTCTCTGTAGGCGAACCGACCAACATTGGCAGTCGCTTAGGATAGTTTTTCAAAGCATTTCGTGGGAATTTGTGTAAATCCCTATGGCTAATTGAAACCTCTTCTGGTCAATCTAAGAGAATACTTGCTGCTTACAGAATAAAGCTTAACTGATCTTTCAGTAGGATACTTTCTCTTAAGGTGCGCGTCCAGCGTTTTTATTTCGTTGTCCGAAATGTGGACGAAAAATGTTCTCTTAATTTTTCCTTTTTCGGTCGGTGTTACTGTCCAATCCCTTTGCCAGAATTCTAGGAAGTTTTATTCCCACGACCTAACAGAGCTATCCAAAATGTCTCTTCTAAATCTTTTCCAAGGTCGACAGGATGCAGGATGCAGGATGACTGGAAAAGCAGGAAAGAAGGCAATAATTGTGTGGGATGCATCCCTAATTCCACATTCGTGAAACTTCAATGTGGGCACAGCAGCTGGTCTACACAGACCTTAGGGTGATGAACAGGAAAGAGCTTTCTCTTCTTCCTCCTCTCCCTTCTCAGTCGTGTCAAAGAATTTCTATTTTAATTTTTGCTATCAATATTCGGTGGCAAAGGCTTGTCCATATTTTATGTTGTTTGAGTCAAAGAAGTCCCGCATCAGATCGTTCTCTAGACGAGACAGTTGCTTGTGATTGTGTACCTATTCGCGTCGATGGACCTTAAGTGCCCTTTGTCTTACTAAACTTAATTGATCTACGAATTTTAAAAGTGTCTTCAATGTCTAAGGCTGTTAAGAAAATTTTTTTGCTTCAGGTTTTTTGTCAGCTCGGTTTTCTAGGCAAACTTGACTAAGTGGATTCAGTTTCAATGTCCCAGTTTTCTTTTTCCTCAAATTAGCTCTGCATAAGGAACAGGATTTTTCCCCATTACTTACACTCTCATCATCCTTCCTTGTTTCGTCATGCTTCAGAAAATGGAAATAACATCAATGTTCCCATCAAAAAGTGGGAGTAATCGAAATCTCCCATTCTTGCAATTAAAAGCTTGCTGCTGCTCGAATGTGTTTGCCTGCAAAACGTCTGCGAGATTACTTCCATTTTGTAGTTGCAAATGTTTGCTGGCAATTCTCAATGGCAAAAGTGCCAAGTCCTGCATCTAGCCAGCTGCTTATCCATCTATTCGCTCCACCAAATTACACTCATACGGTTCAGTGCAGTGGAACTCGGCTAATTAGAAATAATTGGCCTCTGTACAGGACGAATGTGCATCATTTGAATGATTTACAGTCGGTTGTCGGTGTTTGCTGAGTCGAAATGCGATGCGTGGCATACATAGGCGTATGTGTGTGTTAGTGTCTGCCCATTGCAATGGACCTTATATCAAATTGCGAGAGGAAAAGCTGGGTGCAGGATAAAAAAAAACAAAAAAAAAATCACCAACCCCCAAACAGACACCACAAATGTGTTCATGCATTCATGGCTTCCAATTGAGTTTTCAATTCCATTCAGTCCCCGTTTGATCTGGACAGACAAACGGTTTTTTTTTCTTTTTCGAAAAGACCTTCAAAGGATTTCAATAAATCATCGTTTGTCCTGTCTGACTATGGGTTGCTGACCGTGTGTGCTCTACTATCTGGCCAATAAGAGGTAAGTTTTTGTGGCTCGTTATGTGGCAAATTGCAAATGGTCAACGAACGGACAGCTAATCACAAAGGATGTACGATGAATGTGGTCAATGAGGAAATTTCTTCACTTCAATCGAGGTAACAATTGGCTTTAGAGATATCAAATCATCGGATGGATGAGATTTGGCTTTTTTCTTCTTTTCTCTCGGAGACAGTTGCCAATTTGGATTAGATGGTATGGCAATCAGATTGAATTAAGGAAGCAAATAAATTTGTGAGGATAATGCGAAAGGTGTGGAAGACATTTTACAGGGAGGTGAAGCCATTAGAGGGGTCTAGATGTCTGCAGAAGGCAGAATGTAATTGCTCTGTATTCGAGCCAATTTGATAGATCTGAAATTTTTGGTTTAAAACAGTTCTTGCCAAGCTTTAGCATAACTGCCGTCCTTGTTAAGTTTCGGTATTCTAACAGAAATCTTAAATACTTCAAAATAAAATGGTTTCGGAGTAGCTGTGAGGGTTCTTAGAAGCTCTTTAAATAATCTAATATTTCTGCATCCCATCATCACTGTCATGTAGTCGTGCATTGTACTTTGTAGGGTCTATTGAATGTTAGGTTAGGTAGAAGGTTTGATGGGGCAGGAAGTCCTTTCCCCGTCACATTCAGATCAATGTAGAGCCATAGTGATGCCCTAGGGGTTGCAGCCCCCTTACTAGGAACCATAAGCCTAAGTTCTATCAAGCCAGCGCAGCGCTGATGAATCTGTGTATGTCAAGCACCGACTTGCTGAACTGTTCTTCTAGATCCTGAAAAAGATGCCTTCCTAGGATCTCAAATCTTGTATGGCAGAGTGTCGGACAGTGGCAGAGAAAGTGTGGAGTGTCCTCATTTACTTCCTCGTCACCGCATCCCCTGCATAAGTCATCTGGGTAGTTTAGCATGTTATGCCCGGTGATGATACCTATTATTCTTCTTTCGGGTTTTTTGTTTATTGTAGAATGGCCATAGTTACCTGGTTATAACACAGGAGCTAAGCACATTCCATCTATCGTTGGCAGTTCTTTTAGTTTTGCTCCCAATTTCTTGTTTTAGGTTACAGGGTGGGATTTTGGCGGTGGTATCTGCTTGATCGGGGTCTAATGAAGATCCTTTCCTTGCCAGCTCATCAGCTGTCTAATTCCCAGGCACCCCTTTGTGGCCGGGGACGCAGCAGGGTCTTTCTTTGTTCTGCCTGCCAAGAACCCGTAGCTCTTCGTGACAGCGACTAACAAGCTTCGACTCTATTTCTATGGCGGAAATCGCTCTTATTGCCATCTGGCTGTCGATGAAAAAGGTAATATCATCTTGTGATAGTGCCTTCATTGCAACCTGTTGGGCAGCCGTTGTCACTGCTAGGACAGTCCGAGAGTCTCGGAAGAGAATCCAGCGCCCACGCCTATGTCCGTTTTGGATCCGTCCGTATAGACGGAGGTTGTTGTGTCGTTATTCAGTATCTGTTTTGCCTGCCATTCATCTCTGCTGGGAAGGAAGAAAGGATGAAGCGAGAAATGAGAGAGATCATTGGCTAGTTCAGCTGGTCAGAAAGCGTAATTCACCATATGGTGCCACCAAAAAAAAAACGGAGCTGCTAAGTATTGTCTGTTCATCCTTGGTAGATAGAAGCAGTGACTGCATCTCTCCTGATACAGCCTTCAGTCAGATCTTCACGGATCCATTGTGCGACCCTTACGTGGAGTTTATGGTCTGAAAGAGAAGACAAAGTCTTTGTTAGTTTATTGGCGAACGGTCGGTCGTCCTGAACCACCCCGAATTTGTAATGAATTCTAATATGTTTTTTTTTTCGGGGCTTCTAAAAATGTCGTCCAGGTTGTTGAAGTAGTATTCCTCAAAGAGCGTCTTTCTAGCTCTGCATAGGCTGGGGCATTCGTATAGTAGACTGTGGTCTGGTTCTACAACTGTATCGCCGCAGTCTCCGTTCCTCCTACGTAAAGCTTAACGCCTTCTGATTTATTATAGGCATTCGATGGCCTGAAAGAAAATCACAAATGAATAGTTTAACTCTGATTTATGAGAGTAGTCAGCTAAAAACATAAATAACCCGACAAATAGTTTCGAAAAAATTAAATTTACATTTGATTTACAAAAAACGGTACACACCCTCAATGGGCATTCATTTAAAATTCACCAGAAACCAAATTCACAAGGAAAAAATTGAAAAAGTTTTTACAAAAAAAATGAAGTTGAAATAATTTGTTGGCAACTTTAATTTTTAGTACAAACTCACATGTTTTTCAATTAAGAACAGAGTATTACAGTAATTTATTCCACTCGTTGAAGAATTCATTTCCTGTTTCATTTTCCACTGCGTACTCCAGGCTCTGTCTCATATTTTATGCATTTTTGTTCGTATATTTATTGCCATAGTTTCAACACGTCCCCGAATTCATAAATATTAATAATGAAACGCTTGCCACGCAGGAAAAAAAAAAAAAAAAACAGTAGAGGCACTGCTCGTGGTATTGTTTTTCATAGAGCGCAAGCACTCATTCATTCAAGGACATTGGTGAAATCAGTGCAAAAGACAAACCAAACAGTAGCGCAATGCATGGAAACGATAGCGACAAAAAAAGAGGATATTTTGGGAATTTGCACATTTCCTCACACACCATTCACAGCCACCACCACCACCACCACCCATCCGTGTAAGGATGTGTTACAAATTTTCATTTTCAACTTTTCTCCTTTATTTTTGGATTTTCTGTGATTTGTATGTCCTTGTCTATTTCACTTCCCCAACAGTGGTTTCTCTGATGAGGACATCTTTCTCTGTCGCACCACGATGATGACGGCAACGGCAACGATGTCGACGGATGTCGGATCGGAATGCGCCGCGTACGTAAAGGATATTATGCAAAGAATTTTTCTTGTGATTTATGTGCTTTGGCTTTGTTTGTAATTTCATTACTCACAGCGGTACAGTTACAATACAATAACAGAACAAAAGGACACAACCCTTTGATTTATGTTAGTGGGTGTCAAGTGGTATGAGGAAAGTATATTCATAAATATGATGATTAAGGGAGGTTTGTTATTGGGCGGTATGAAGTTACCGTCACAATAAGTCCTTTAAATTACATAGAGTACTTTTGTGATGATAAATTTTCGTGGACTTTCATTATCAATTCTCTCTGGTTGTCCATAAAACAAACATAACAACAAAATATTTCACATGCTGTGGGGGGTGGTACGTACCCAAAAGGGAAGATAATGAAGAATTTGAAATTTAAAAATTAAAGTATAGTTGCAGTGTGTTGGACAGGAAAGTGATGAGTATATTTGAATAAATTTTCTAAGCTTTGTGAATGTTAGATAAGGTTAGGTTGCTTAGGTCAGAATGTAGATCCATTTTGATACCACGCGGAGAACCGGATCATCAGCACCAGGAACCTTGCATGATGGATTTCTTTATTTTCAAGAAAGAAGAAGTATCGCTGTTCAGACCCACAGATAAAGATCTTTATTTTGTAAATATCGAGCTTGGCTAGGTCGCTGAGGTCTTTATAGAAATACTCTCCTAAGGTTTTGCCTTCTTAGCCTTGCAAGGGCAAGGCCGGTCTAAAAAATGTGAGTAACGATTTCTTCCTATCCTAGTCTCTACAGTTTCTGCAGCAAGCGTTGGATGGGACAACCAATCTAGTTGCGTACCTTCTTATCAAGCAATGATCTATAAGGACGTCTACTTTAGTTCTTACATATTTTCTGTTCATGGATAGAAGTTTTTCTGTTTGCTTCAGATCCGGGTATGGTCAGATCGTTATTCCTTACTTACTTACTTATCAGGCCAGCGACCCTTGGAGGGTCTGAGCCTGAACTAATGCCGCTTTCCATCCTCTACGGTCCCGGGCACGCTGCTTCCAGTTTACTAGACCAAGGTTTCTGGCGTCTGCGATTGCAATTGCAGTCGACGGATTTTTGCCTTCCGGGCTACATCCACATCTTTGTACAGCTCGTAGAGTTCGCGGTTATATCTTCTCCTCCATTCGCCCTCCTCGCAGACTGGACCAAATATTCGACGTAGGATTTTTCTTTCGAAGGATCCCAAGATCTGCCCCGCTGTCTTACTTATCATCCAGCATTCAGCTCCATAAAGCAGGACTGGCAAGATCAAGGTTTTGTAGAGCATGATTTTGGGCCTTCGAGTTGGAAGTTTGGACCCTAGTTGTTTGGACAAACCCAAGTAGCAACGGTTGCCTAAGGTTATCCTTCGTCGAATCTCCACTAGGGTGTCATTTATGGAGTTTATGTTTGCCCCGAGGTAGATAAACTCCTTTACTACCTTAAAATTATAGCTGTCAATTGTTAGGATCGTTATTCCCCCTCTTATAAAACCATTCTTCTATCTTCCGAATCGAGGCAAGATTTTATCGATTCTAGGGAAGCAGGTGGTTCCCTTCTATTTTTAGGGAAATTTCGGCTTGCTCCCTGCTTTGCCAGCTCGTCCGCTCTGTATTTGTTTGGAAACGTCCGAGTGCCCTGGAAACGTCGTATCTGTCAGCGATCTTGTTCGGAGACCTTCGACCTTCCTTTAACCAACTTGAATCGCATTATTGGTGATTCCAAGGCTTTAAGCGTTGCCTGACAATCTATATATAGTTCAAAAGCGTTACCCTCTACCGCGTTACTTGAAAGTTAAGCCGCATCTTGCTGTATTTTCCGTCTGAAATACTCAACTCCGGTAGTCAGTTGATAATCTTTACGTCAGGTACACTAGAGAAGACTCGTGGTCCCGTGCTAAACATTGTTTAAAAACCGTCTATATTCATGTATCTTTATCGCAGATTCATCTCAGACCTCCCAGCTTCCCAAACACTTCTGGTAGGAATTATTCTTTTCTTCTATTTCTCTTCGAAATCAATGTGAGGGACGATGTAGTTTGTTTTACCAGGAATGGTGGTATTGCTTTCCAGGATCCTAGAGTGGCCCGTTCGTAAAGGCACTTGAAAATTCGGGCTTGCAAGTTCAAGTTTTTAATTTTTTCTATACAAAATGTCTGTGTATTTTTTTATTAACAATTTTTTTCTTTATTTCAGGTAAGTTCAACAATTACAAGCAGCATGCAGGTAAAAAGTAGCATAGCTAAGCGTTTGTTAAATATTTTAACTTAAAATGAAGTCCTTGCCCAATATACTGTAAGTCCCATGCACAAAACAATTGCATTTCGTCTAACGAGTAGAATAAAAAAAAATTCTTCACTACACCCACCAAAACTGCACAGCTTAACAAAAACAAATGAATAATTCATTAATTCAAGCTACGGACTATCGCATAATCTCCTCCAGCAAGGACCAAGTTGCGGCGGTTGCTTTGCGGTTCCGCGTGCTGTTCTGGATGAAAAATTATAATTTGTTGCCACTTCATACAGAATCTAATTTGCCAGACGGAATTTTTCGCTTACACGACCACACCATTGCGATTGCATGGCATCCGTTACGATGGCTAATGTGCAGTATCCTATTCTGTTTAAGGACCTTCTGTTGCGCCTCAGTTTCCTCAGTTGGTATTCGTATTCTTTTCATTTTCATTCGGTTTATGACTCTCGAGACTATTTTTTTTTTTTTTTACAAAAGTAAATTTGTAAATAATTAATGTAATCAAGTGAGAGTTGGTCGGCTTGCATAGGCAAAAGGACTCTTCTGTGACAAGTGCACCGGTTGCCACAATGAAAATCAAAACAAATATGATGTGAAAATAGTATCCTTTCGACGGTATCTCTAGCGGTATCTGTAATGGTATCTGCAGTGGTATGTGCAAGCGTATCATAAATCGGATTCCATTATGTGCAGTCAGTCGTGTGAATGGACGTTTCATTCCTCTGGGCGGGAGGTGAGTGGACCCTTGAAGTGGATCCTGCATGGAGTATTTGAATTACTATGAGTGGGTGAAATGAAATCATTGGGTGGTGCAACTTTAAATTGAATGCCAGTCAACAGGGAGAGGCTATATGAAGGCTAGCAATGTTGATTGCGTGTATATTGAAGCGAATGAAGTGATTCGTGAAATGAACTATCTATCCGCATTGAGGGTGAATTTTATTGAATCTTTATTGGAACTGATGCATTAGAGATGTGGAAGCTTTAAAGAGGTACATTCATGGACATTTGTAGTTGGAAACATTTTGTATTAGACAGGTCTTAAATGATTCCTATCGGGAACACATAAGTTTGTTCAAACGAATTGAGGAAGAAGTATAGGGACTTCTCAGGCTTCCTTAAAGAGAGGAGTCTGTAATTTCAAAAAGGCAATGACATGACGTGAATGCAAGCGAATTAAGGAGTCTTATTCAAGTAAAATCAGATGTTTACATAAGGCTATGACTCATTTATCTGCAATATACGACCTTTTTTTAGAAAAGTCTAATCGGATTCGTCTTACTTGTAGGCTTGAGGCCGCTACTTGATTGAAAAACTGTCCTACTGGCGTGGAGGAAGTTCTTTTTTGTATTCTATCACTGCTGTTGCCTGAGGTCTAAATACTCTTGAAAAGGATTTTAGCTTGCGATTTCAACATCTTTATGATGCCAAACACAAGGAAAACATTTTTTCTTGTCAACGACTGGTCCACATCCTCTCAAGGATGAGGATGTGAATCTGCCGCACTGTCAATATTCTTGTCGTTGATTTTTTCAGTGGCGGGGCTTCCTTACCCGAATTCCACTTTAAGAGAAACATTGCCTTACTCCTGTAGGCGCCTCATGAAAAAGCACACATGACGAATCCCCAACTGGTGACTGGTACTGTAAGGAGTCTGTCCAGTAAAACCGTTTATTTTTTTTCTCAAAGAAGAGAAACTTCCACTCAGACGATATTCACAAACTGAACTTTTCATTCGTTCCAATGGAATGAGATACGAATACACAATGATGGTTTCGGAAACCACCATGTTATGCAATGAAAAGCTCATACATATACTCTTACATAATAAGGTACATAAGTCCCTTTTGCTGGACGAGGAAAAATTGAGAGTTGATCCCTTTTGCTTTGTTTCGTATTTTTTTTTGCATAAATACCATTGGCAGCTCTTTTATTTTCTACATCCTGTAGATGTGCATATCCTTTCTAGGGAGTCTGAAGGAATTGTATACTTCTTCAGGGTGCAGTCGATCTCTTTTTTCTTTGATTTTTGTTGTTGTTATGCTATAAACGTGATTATGATGGTCATTTGAGCACACAATGGACTTTAGTTAGCTCTGTATGTGTGTGTAGAGTGAAAGGCTGGTAGGGCCTTTTGAGTCCGGTTCGTAGGTACAAGGTGTAGCTTTATAGAAAATAAGGGGGATTTTTCTGTGAAAACGAATGATGAAGAAGCGGTCAGGTTTGTTAATTAAGCAGGATTGAAAGAGATGAATTTGTAGATTGCAATGAATCTTGTTATTTTTTTTCTGGAACTTGATACGCTCAGTTGGATATAATTAACTATTCCTGCTGTTGGTTTGGGGGTACATTTTGTACTCGGCTAATGAATTTCATTTGAGTTTTAGGGGGTTGAGTTTGTAAGCTGGTTATGCTGGCTTGAAGATGTTTTATAAATTCTGTTACGGCACCATCGGCTAGTAGCATTTGAAATCGGATATACCTATATTGGTTGTCAACACTAGAGCCATTGAAATTGTGCACCAGGACGTGAGATAATTTGTATCTGTTTAGTTGAATTGATGCTCTCGATCTCTTACAGTCGATGACCGGCCAAACAAGCATAGCGTTGTTGCAATAGTCAAGATGTAGCCTTCTATGAGTTTTCGACAGGCCATCGGCATGTATCAGGGGTTTAAAAAAGGACATTTACCCTTGGACGTGATGAAAATGCCTCCTGTTGTCAGCTGCACAGTTTTTTTTGGAATATCGTAGTGACCTGGGACCCAACATAGTGTGATGTTATAATGTTTAGCGATCTCGTTTAAAGACACGTGGTAGTCCTACACTGGACTGAAGGAGTGGTCAATGTCAATGTCTTTCAAAAATACACCGGTATCAACTACCTTGATTGTTTTAGAGTCGTCCGTACAGATCAAGACATAGGACTTCGCATTGACTTTGTCTGCTTCGAGCTACGGCAGAAAATTTACACAAAATATGTGTTGGTTTCTCAAAGTAAGTCGGTTTGAGTCCCAGGGTACGCCCAGTTTGCTGAAATTGTAGTGTGAGAGTTTCTTGACACTCTGATTGTCCAGCAGCCTTCACTTCTCATTAACCATTGCCTTATAGACCAGAGTCACAAGAGAACTTACGTTTCCTTAACCATAATTCAAGGTCATCCATTGAGTAGTGAAACATATTTGTTTGCATCATCAAAGTCTTCATTAAAACATCTAATCACCGTCACCCGAAAGCTATGTAATCTACCACGTCAACTGTATTATTCGCTGCCACCTTAAGGATACAGCGCCAATCAAATTAATTACATCCCTTTAATCTTCGAGAGGTATAATTAATTATTAAGACTGTGACATGCAAATGTGATTACGCCTCATGATAAGTGAGTCTAGATACACCTGTGTGCGTTTGAATTTGCATTTCAAGTATAACACTTGAGCCCGAGATAAAGACAACGAAGCTAATATTAATTTGTTTTAATGACATGCTATGGTACCGATTTAATAGATTATCTTTAAGGCTGAGTGATTTTGATTGCACGAGACACATATGGGGATGGATTTCTATTCAATGTGATGATAGCGATAGATAGGGAAGCATTTATTGAGGTGGAAACGCTTCTGATTTGTTCAGTATTCTTATCTGCATCTTGTTCAGTTGGCATGTGAAGTTCAGTGACTTTAATTGAAAATGTAAAGAGGAGTCCAAAAATGCCTATCAGAAGGATGGTCTACCGCTTCCACCTCTCTATGTGTTAAAATCACAACACTCTGTTTGGAAGTGTATATAACAAATTGGAAACTACCCGTTGGAAGATACCCATTGTTCAAATACCCACTATCGTCATGTGAAATCTCTGATGATATACGCATATTACTTGTAGTTTGGTTTACCACATCGTAATCGACCACATGACTGGGTATGGCAAAGGGTCATATGGAAGGCAGGAGTCTGCCACCACTGCCGTGTTAAATAGTTTTCCAGTTCATGTATGGGGTTGGAATAACCTTAACGGGGTAATGAAGGCAGAATTGAATCGATGTGGGTTTTCTGGGATCCTACTGTGAAGGTGATGAACAATTTCTCATCAGTGGGTGGTGATTGAATTTGGGAATTTTAGAAATGCCATGATATTAATTTGAGGCCATCAACCAATAAGCCTGTTCAATCTAAGATGATGAATTACACGTTTTCTAATTAGGACTGTTTGTTATCATCGAATCAAAAATCGTTACAAAATGCTATTAAATAAAAAGAAGCAGGATTTGCCTGCACATAAACTTGGAAGCTCCTGTTGGCCTTCTTCCCTTACCTGTGAACAACGGTGGTCCAAACACAAGTAATTCGGTCAGTGGGGTTTGCCGATGGATTTAAAAATACAAACAAAACTGGAGAATGTGTCTATGGCTTTAAGTTTAAGCTAGCTGTCACTCTTAGTTGTTACACTTATGTATTTCAGGTAGAGGTACACGTCTATATTTTCGACTGAAGGAATGCTTGGAGCTGCGTAAACACCTTAAAGCAGGTAGCAGCTTACAAAAAAATTTCAATCTTTTGGGTTCCCTGGCACAAGGGACTGATATTGCTGACGAGCTCACTGGGCAAGGAGCTCAATTCATGTTCATAGGCCCACTTCTCTACTATGGCTTATCCACCAGCCACAATAAGTTAAAGAAATCAACTCATGGGAACACTTAGAGATTGTAAGTCTTCGTCATAGGTCCTACGACTATACACCGATTCTGCACATAGCTCAAAGCAGGCAAAACACTTTTATCTCCCGAGAAGTACATAGTCAACTATTTATCCGCAAGCACGATGAGATTTTTCCATTGCAACATTTTCCATTTGTAGGAAATGACAGAGGCCTCTTTCACCTCCTTTTACAATTTTGTCATCAAGATGGCGTAAGTTTCTGCATGGAAGGCAGAATATTAGCACTAGAACTTTAAGTCATGTTTTGATCAGAATCAATTCTGAAAACAAGGAGAGTCAAGGATAGTGTTCACAAAAAGTCCATTCCTAGTCAATGGCAATTATTTAGAGCCTGAAATAGGTCAATTTTGATACTGCAGATTCCTTTGAAGCTTTAAATGAAAGCAAAGATCCAAGTAAGGCATTCTTTTTCAGGATAAAGACGTAAAGTTACTTCTTTATGAGCTTCGAATCTGTGACTCGTGTCAAAAATATTTAAGTTGAGCTCAAGCCCTTTTGTATAAGCAGTTGAATCGCTTAGGTATTTCCCTAAGAGGCAAACAAAGCCAGTTAGGAATTTGGCTGTCGACGAAGTTTATCCATTTGTATTCCTTAAGGGCATTTTACAACTGCTTTCATTCCTCTGAAGCTCCATTCTACCCATCTAGCAAAGAAATTTAACGAAAAGACGAGAAAAAAAAGAACGCTTTCCGAGCAGGTCCGGGGTCGGTGGAAAAAAAAAATCATTTTTGGGGTCTACCTCGTGTCATATCCGACACTGCTGGGGCCCCAAACATGCGTATCTAAAGACGGGAGTGGGTTTTCCTCGAGTTTGAAGCTCCATTCTTCCCATCTAGCAAAGTAATATAAAGAAATGACGAAAAAAAAATCACGCTTTCCGAGCAGGGGTCGATGGGAAAAAATCATTTTTGTGAGGTCTACCTTGTGCCGCATTCGAGTTCACGCAGTCCAAATATTGCAATTTGTCAGCCTGGATATCGACAACTTTAATTGAATCACTGGGCGTAGCGCGGTATTTATCTTCGACTTTGTCTGAGCACTCGTGTGTTAATCGCTATGCGTATAACTATCATACGTCGGTGTCTTAAAGACTAGTGTAAGGGTGACCTCCGATATCTTCTTCCTGTGGGAACTGAATCAGAAACAGCCACTTTTGAACCATTCTGTCACTATGGTAATCTTTTATTCTTCTTCTGTTTCTTCAGCAGTAACCATCAACGTCATTAAAATTTACTCCTTGCATTGTGGTTTATTTGAGGTGGTGCACTATTTTCTTTTTGACTGCTGTCACTGTCAATTAAAATTACTGGGAGGATCTAGAAAGGAAATAGTTTCAATAATACGATGTCCACAACAGGCATAGCTTTCCAAACTTTGGGAGAAATGTTTCGTAGTGTCGACAAGTTATGATAGCAACTGGTCTCAAACAATGAATTCAGTCTCAAAAAATGGTGAATTACAATCCGAAAAGCTAGACGGAAGGAAGATCGGAGGATGAACTATTAGAATACCCTTTCTAGTTGGCAAGCAACACAAGAGTTTTCAAAAAAGGAGACAAGTTGTAATTTAGATTACAACTTTGCTGCTTTCAAAAACTTTTGTGGTCAACATTATCCTCTTCTCAAGTTGGGCTCATAATATTCATCCCTACACAGCTCACCATGTTTGCTAAAGTTGAAAACAAACACTCTTATGCATGTAAATGGCTTCACCAGCATATCCGCATCAATTAACCCAAATAAAGGGGACACATAATTCATTCAAGTAATTAAAAATCGTTTTTTAATGATAATTACTGCCGCATGCCCTACACGCTTTCATCCTTAACCTCTACTTCCGTAGGTCATTACCTATTCCACACCCAAAAAAAAAAGTCCTGAAAAAAATGTATAATTTTCCTATACCATAAATATTCCAACTAGTAGTGAACGACCTTTAAATAGATTAAATAGGATTTTATGGTCCTCCAAAGAATCCTTTTGGGTCTTGGTAGGGTGTGAGGACAACCCATCCGCAGCTATATATATCTGTCCCAGACCACATAGAGAAAAGTAAATTCCACTGTGACTGTTACGTTACGAGGCTTCTGTGGAATGGGCTTTGTGAAGTATAATTTATCATTGTTGTCGGTGTGTTTGTGCGCATAATAAATCCTTTTTTTATGGCGACCATACGCTGAATAAATTTTCCCATCACGATGACCTTGTTTCTTGCAAAAATCTACTTAAGGGTTGCGGGCGCCTATTTTTTTGTATTGTAAGCCTCTCTTCTTTGTGCAGCTCATAATCATTTTTCTTTTTGCTTTTTAGGTAAGTGTTGCATGTGACGTTTTAACTCATTCAATTCGTGTGCCTCAGACACAGGTAAGCGCTAGGGGTGGGATAATTGATTTTCTTTTGCTTTTTCACTCGTCTTTGGACTAAGCGGGTGACCGAGTGTTATATGCACGTCAGCTTTGAGTGGATGATGCTTATCCCGATGAGTCTTATAGGAAACTTGCTGACAAACCTATATATACGTGTATGAATACGTGTATTGAGGCAACGATTGTAGTTTGGAAATGTGCGTCAGTTCACATGACTTTTCCTACCCTTCTTTGCCACAATGATGGTGTAATGTGAAACGGCTAAGAGGAAGACATTGAATACCACAAATAATTGCAAAAATTGATCCAAGGAAGAAGCCATAATCCTTGGAATCCAATAACAAAAGCAGCGACCTGCCTTTTGTTAGGCGATGAAGGTCAGCTGGTATGCCATGCCATGGTGTGGATGGTTCCGTGCGACATTCATTACATGGCTATGGTATGTGACTTTACTTCCATTGCTTGAGGTTTTTTTTTTTTTTTTTCGAGAACGTATGGAAGCCCAATGTCAGTGCATGAGTCAGAGTTTTGGTATGTGGCTAGCTAAAGACAATAAAAGGATCAAGGACTAGGGGTAAAGCTTATTACTAGGATGTGGAGGATTATAAGAGGCCAGACAAACACATATTATTTTCCACTTAAAACAATGACCGGCGTTCATGTACTCAGGGTAATGATCAATAAGGTGACAAGGAATGTGTTTGCTAATGCGTGCGACTAAATCGGTTTGATTCGGTTGGTTTCCTTCAGCCGGGTATTTCAATGGCTTGTGACACGTAAGAAGTTGGATCATTCATTGAGTTGGGTTGAATAAGTGCAGCCAAGTGTGTAATTTAAATTACGTAATGTTGGTCATTGACATTAGGCGGCGAAAGGGGATGATAAGCTGACTTTTGAAGCTGACTTTTTGGGATTATCATGAGATTCCATTTTGAAATTTGAATTAAAAGGAGTGATTGAGTTAATTGGTCTCGTTATGAAATGTTTTAGAGAATTCAGTCATTGAAAAAGCTAAACAATTTAATATGAAGATTGAAGAGGCATCCTTCAGGAACCAGTCTTTCATGAGATTACCTAGATTTCATCACAATAGTGAACATAATACCGATGTGGGGTAATGAATGATGAAGTCATTTGCTTGCTCTTTGCTTGTAAGAACTTCTGTTCAGATAGATGATCATAGAACGGAACTCACAACTTCAAGATCAGCATAGTTGGTGGGCATAGTTTTGAACTCGAAATATAGATGAAAGCAGACGTGTGGAAAATACTTTCGGACTTTTCTTTACGTCATCGAAGAAGAGCTTACCTAATGTGCGGAGTTGGATCGCTTCCGGACAGAGGGTTAGGAGACTTAACCACCGGGATCTTAATCTCTTAGTCTGCCATCTCAGTTTGGGAAAAACCTGAGTATACCAAACCAAGGTGTTATTACTGCTACATGCGCTGAACAACATGTGGGAAGGTCCGGGGTGAGGTAGTTTTATATTAATCGAATTGGACAGCGATTAGGCACATGGAGCGGACTGGAGTCAATTACTTCACTGAAGGTGGAATTTGTTCTGAAACACTGATTTTACAATTCAAAATGACTTGACACAGACTTATGTAAGAGATTACCTGGCGAATCAGTGGTCAGTCTCTTAGTTCCTGGGTCTTGAATTCTTTGCTGCCCTAGGTAGAAGAATGATGAAAGATATGAGAGATAATTGGGCCACAAATGAACACCTGAAAAGATAGGAAAGTGTGTGCACCGAGAGGGAAGTTCTAAGCAAAACCCGAAGAACTCTCAAATGGGTAGTAGCGTTGTCCACATCCATGTCAAAACAGTTTAAGTTTAAAATTATGTTCTCGTCTACAAGTTTATTTCTCGCCACACAAATCTAATGAACCCACTCACTATGCAAAATTGTTGCCAATTTATCTTTCCTGTCATTTGAGGGTTTCCACATAGACCACTTTGTAAAAGATTTTCCATTAATTATATGACCAAAGTACCCTAATTAAGTATCAATTACCCTATCCATTACGAAAAGTAGCTTCCACTTCAAGCGTACCCGTGCACAAAAAAAAAGTAAAGAAAAACAAAAAATTTCCTTTTTCCATTCCCAAGTGCATTCAACTCTTCAAAAGTCATTGGGATATCCACTTAAAAAACTTACAAAAACTCCATTCGTAAAAAAATAAGATATAAAGTGAAGCCTGTCTATGATCCTTATTCTGCCGAACACACCCCTCCCCCAAAAAGCCTGTACGGAGAAAAAAAAAATGGAAACCCACAAAAAGTGGTGCGGAGCAAAGCGTAGAGTAAGAAACTTCTGTAAAGGAATTTTTAATTAAACAGCAAACCACTTCCTAAACGTAATTCTTTCATTTTTATTTCTCTTACTCCTTGAACGGTTGCCGATGCGAAGGTAGGGAAAAACTGCGCGGAATTTCTTACCCCAAAATGAGATTCCTAGCCTTTCAACCGCATCACACACAAAAGCTCAAACGAAGTGCTCCTTAAAATTTATCTATTCTTCCATTTTCCCCAAGGAAGTGGTGTGGCTTTCCATATACATATATATATATTTTTTTTGTATTTCATTTATTTTTAGCAGTTTTGGGGAGTTCCTAAATCAAAACATTACCTTTACCGTAGACTACACTCGCGTTGAATAATAATTACCATGCTTAGCACGAGCTATAGAAAAAAAGAAAAAAAAAACGAATCCCGGTCTGGAAAATTCCTCAAGGAGTTTCGACCGGAAGTGAAGAATAAATTGCTACGCTTTGTTGGAATATGTAGTTTCCAACATTAAAGAATGTTAAAGAAACAAAAGAACGGCACAGGAAGAGACAAATTAGTAAATTTCATCTAACGGTTGAGAAAGAGGTTTTCTTGTACAATAGTCTGACACAATGAAGCAATTAGAAGTACACAATGCAACTAGGAAGTTACTTTTTTACTGCACAAGGACGTGGAATAATGAGTGGAATAAGAGAGTGATGAGATCTTTAAGTCGGGTAACACCTGCTCTTGGTAGTAAATTACTTTCTGTTCCTAAGTCCAGAATAGGTTTGTAACTTGATGAGAGTTGATGGAAGCGCCTTTTCACCTTTATAAGTGCCAAGCAAATGGCAAAATGACTTCGTCTTCAAAGGATAAGAGTTGCTTCAAAAATCTGAATCCTAGAACTCAGTTTTAATGGAGTATGTGCACATTCTTGTAAGTTTGGGATAAAGTGTTTGTTTTTTTTGTAATATTTGTTTCCTGAAACTATGGGGTACGTGTACCTACACGTTTCTTTCCTGATATCCTTTCGGCATCTATTCTGACAATATCACAAGTAGAATTTGTGTCTTGAGGGCGACCCACAAAATCTTGTGTGCCAAGCAAACATCTCATACAACAAGAGCATTTTGTGATTCCAAACAAGAACGAGGATTTTGCTTGATTGTAACTGGGTCCCCTGCCAAAGTGTTTTTGATTGCTTCGAGGTATGGTGGCGCATTCACAAGGAACTGTCTCGCAGTCCCATGATCTTTCAAACAAAGTCGACATATGGCGATGCTGAGAGATTCCAATATTTCTGACTTTGGATTCTTATCAGCTGTAGCTCCTCATATTTACTCAAGGTCAAGCTATTTAATTTTCATCAAACAATCGACAAGCTAATGCTTTGTGATGTAACTTCCGCATTGATAATCAAATTTATTCAACTAAGTCAATGTTTGCAAATCCTTTTCGACCACCACCCTCCTACTTCTTTGGTCATAGAGCTATTTTTCATCATCTGAAGTACAACTTTTCCGAATAAAATCCCATATCGTGCCGTTGTTCACTTCCTTTCCGGATCAAGTAAAAACTTATGTTAAAGTTTGTCTGGCCCCCTCCAATCCGTTTCCTTCTTACTGCCAGTAGTCCTTGACAAATTCATTCAAGCATTAAAATCTTTTTCCCATTTACTTGCCTCTCTCACTCTCAACATCAACGTCTTGAGTTCATTTTGTATGCAATCACACGTCCTACGTGGAAACTTGTTCAATTACCAGGTTAGCCGAAAAACTGAGGATGATAGAGAGCAGAATGAAAATAATCTTCTTCCTTGAGGAAAACTTTCTGTCACTCCACGGTATCTCTGTTAAGCGCTTAATCCTTGCCATAAAGTTTTCGAAATTAGCCTCGGAAAAAAAAGGACCGTCACATCATACAAGATGTCACTTTGCTTCCGCACTCTAGTATGTCTTCATTAAAATTCCGTTCCTCATTTATTTGTACTTGAGGCTTTATAGTCCCTACGTGGTAATGCGGTCGTTCGATCTCTAAGACTGGCGGAACTGTGGTGGGTGACTCTAAATTCCATCGACAGAAGGCTTATACCCCGGAGAGACAATTATTTTAATGTACTTTCTCGTAAAACTTAATCAAACTCAAGGTACCGTACAAAACAGGACCTTTCTTAAGGACACCATGCTATAGTAAACTAATTTACCAGTATTTAGGGAAGAACTTTATACAACACATCGAAGCGAAACCCTCCTGAATTGTCTACATATGCGGCCATAATCAGCTGAAAACTCTCGAAACTAAATTATCCTTTTTGCTAGAATCAACCAATTTCCTGGTGAACGCACATAAACACTTAGAAAAGCAACTGCCTTCCTGCCTGGCAGCCTGGCAGCCAGCCCGTATGTATCCTATATTTATTGTTTCTAAAGTTTTACTTCCTTACTTGGGTCTTGTCCGTGTACAATGATAGGATGTTGCGATGTTTTGCATCCGTTCGACTTGTGTCTGAAGTTTCCTTCTCCTATTGTTCGTAGAGCAACTTATATACGAGTATGTATATTTTGCTTTGAAGCTCTTAGAAAAAGGAAATAAAGGACCTCCGCCTGGAGGTATTGGAAAACGAAACTTAAAAAAAAAGGTAAAACGGATAAGATCTAGCCTTATGTTATGCTAATCTATTTCTCGTTGGGAGACAGACATTTCCTGATTCGTCCTTTTTTTATTTCTTTTCTTTTTGCATCTTGTACACTTTGAAGGATTCTGATAAAATCTCCTCTCCGTAATCATTGCTCCGCTTTTGAGGGCAAGGCAAACGATGTACGTTTTGGTCAGAGTTAAAGTTTTTGCTTTGTCCTTTTTTTTCCCGCTGGCTTTGTCTGACGAGGAGATAAATGTATTTTCAATGCATTCTTTGTCCTTGTACTTCTGGAAATATATTCCTTGTGGTCATTCTAGTCCTGACAGATACACAGTTGGGGGAAAATTTGTTGGTCCGGTAATTCATGCTTCGAAAATGACTGAAGTTTTGAGAAAAAGTTTTCATCCTTTTTCTTGTGCTTTTTTGTTTGACGGCGGAGAGTTGTTGGACGAGACAACTTTGCACTTTGCGGTTGTAGTTGGAATTGATTCTTTGGCTGTAGATGTAAGGTATACAGGACTGTGTCGACTCTTGAGAAATGGATAGGAATGAAGAAAGTTTGTGAAGACAGGATGTATCTAATGTGAAATGAAACACTAAAGTTGTGTTGGGGGAAAGGGACAGTTGTGAAACGTTTCCCTCAAGGAAGAGTTCTCTCCCATCGTAGTGAATGAATTGCCAATTATGGATCAAATGTCTAATACAATTGACATCGCGAAGAAACCCAAACCTAGTTGCTGACTGGTGGAAGAGAGGAAGTCTTAAGAAAAGCATTTACAAAAAAAAAAATATTTGGTCCGACAGCTCATAGAGAGCCAAGGCCTAGCAACTATTCATGTTGTGCGTGCTATATTTTTCTCATGAATGGAAGGAGCCTTAAGCTTAATTGCCGACCCCGAACGGTGGTTCTCATGACGGTGGATTTTCGTGACAGATTATACTCTTGCAGGTTTGTCATGCCTGCGAAAAGGTGGTGCCAGGAAAAAACGTGGTGGTTTTGAGGATCGAATCTGTGTCCTCTCGCTTAGCAGTCTTACGCACTAACCACTAAAACTCAGAAACAGCTCAGGACGATGAATGCAATATATGCGGCTTTCCAGTCGATGATCTTTTCCAGGATTTCCCTTAGTGCGAAAATTTGGTATTTCGTCGACTTACCGGGAAGAACGCCACACTGATACGTGCCTATTAGTGTGCTGCATTAAGCAGGAATATACCATGATAGTTGTTCTAAGACATAGGATCGCCTGTCTTGTAGATCGAGCATATGGATCACACTTACATCCACTCGTACTTGGTTAATGATTTGGTGCATGTTCCTAACCAAGACATCTCCGCATTTGAAAAACTCTCCATGTAAGTCATCAGAGTCGGTGCCCTTATTGTTCTTTGCTTCTCTTCTATACTGAAAGAGGGGTTGCGGCCTTAAGGACATCTCCTTGGTGTATGCCCTCTTCTTCCTACTCTTCGCGTTTTACGCTGCAGCACTCTTAGATGTGCACCTCTTTTAGGTATTTGGCCGGTATCCCAAGATGGACTCCTCTTCTTCTAGGGTAAAAAGGACTTCTCAGTATCTTCATTGGATAGTCATTGTGTTCCCGGTGCTGTAGCTAAATTGGTCTAAGTGTGCCCGTCTTAAAACATAGGCAGCCATTGCACCTATCCTAACCTAATCTTACATGAGGCCTTACTGAGATACTTAACGGGCTTGTCTCCCAGTGCCTGTCTTATTAAGTAAAAGCCTTTATCCATGCAAATATCTTCTCTTGAAATTACCTTTCAATTTTCTCAAATGACTTATTAAAGTGACTTCAAGTGTCTCCAAAATGGATACCTAACCTTGGATTCTGTTTCCCCCCTCTATCACTGTTCCATCTGTGCCTTATTTAGCAATTAATATTAAATTTCATAGATATCTTCCAGCATCAACTGTGGCTGTCTCTTGTTCGCTCTCGAAACTTCGTCTCGCTGTCTAAGAATATAGGCGATAAAAATAAATTATAATTATCCTTCTAGGATGACATCCGATTTCCTTCCAGAGATATGTATGCGTATATTGAAAATTGCCTCTTAACATTAGACTAGGCGGATTGAAACCCTTTAGTCGTACAGCCAACCCATCAGCAATCCACTTTATAACAATGGCACACTCCGCACTCTCTATACTCCAGATCAACTGCATGAGAGTCTACACTACACAGTAAGGAAGGAGCACAGGCACACCCTTTTGCTCTCCAATTTCCTGCCACTCAACTTCATTGTCACATTTCGTTATCCTTGTAACAAAAGTGGCTGCCTACGAGTAGCTGTGCCTGGTTTGGTTGGTTGGTTGGTTACTTGAACGGCTTAACACACTCATTGTTGCTGGCAAAAAAAGGGGTGATATTGGTGGTGAATCCTTTTTTCTCTCTCAAATTATACACCATGTGCTTCATTTAAAATGTATGCGCGGGTGTGTACGTACACATCCGTTTCAAGAGAGAGAAAGAGAGAGAAAAAGAAAATCAGGAAGCAGGCCGCCCTTAGTATGCAAATAGTTCAAGTGTTGGGATAATTTCAACAACAAGCGGACGGAAATGGGATTAATTCGTTTTTATTGCGTGGGTGGATGACGAGTAGAACGGCGATTTTTGTTTGTAAATGGAGGACTACACTGTTTTTTTTTTTTATTTTACTTGGAATTCCCCATGGGTCCAGTGGGAGAACGACAACGATTACGACGAATTGATAGAACCTCTAGGGTGTTTTTTTAATGCGTTCTTCTGATGGCTTTACTTAACCCTTGCCCATTGGATCTTAATTGTATTTTAAGGATGTGTCCCTTTTAGGAAATGAGATATAATTCAGAGCTTTCTCTTCGTTTTATTACGACCATTGTTTTCCGGAAAATTTTCGGGTTAAATGACTGTTTTTAGGTCGGATGTAAGGTTTATTACATCGAATTAGGAAACTTGTTTATGGGGCTATGACTTTCGGAAAGCGGGACATGTTTTTGATAAACTTTTTGAAAATGATCCTACCGGTGTTGTAATAGAAGATTTCCTTTTTTTTAGTTCTAGACTATGACATTGGCACCCACGCAGGACATCGAAGCCGTATTTGCAAAGGTTAAAGTGTGTAGGGTTTTTGAGACTGTGAATAGATTTAATTTGATCAACGCCTACTATGAGAGTGTTTTGTTTTGCTCAACAGAAGACTTTAAACTTTTGTCACGCGCCTCTGTGGCGGCTGAAGGACATAAGTTTCAAGTAAATGGCCTTTGAGAGGTTTTTGTTGACCAAATTGCTGGAAAACCTGAGATATACTTGTCAAGTCGAAAGTTGATAGCTCATTTGTGTTGGAAAAAACTGAATTGGAATTTAGACTCTACTGATAACAATTGTTGTGAAGCTGAGTGATATCGCCCTTTATAGTAGACAACTGAAGGGTGAGTGTTTTCCGTGTCTGATGCTGGTCCTATCCTATAAAGTTTGTTCCTTCTGAAACCCCGTAGGCATTTATTTCGTAGATTTGGCATTTTGGGTTGAAAAAGACGCTAAATATTCCTTTGCTTACTATCACACTTAGGCCTCTGTGAACTCATTGTGATAATAATGGTTTAACTAGTGGTTTGCTTCTTCGTGTCAACTATCCGACCTTGTAAAACGGAGTAGATCTGATAGAGTAGATCCGACAGTTCTTCGATGTGATCAAAGAAGAATCTTATTTCTTACTTGGCAGGGGTTCGGATATTAAATGGATAATAAAATGGCTTATGTCCTCATATACCTTTACATCGCCACATCCTCTGAACACAGCGCCAAGAATATTTAGCTCTTTGCGGCAATATTTCTCAAGCTTCAACATCTCAATCTTAAAACCGTTTGTGGAATGATGTAATCACTTCGTATCTTTCTACACGGGTGGTTCGAAGACCCAAGATACGATGGAACGGGAGGAGCTGCGGGGACGAAGAAGAAGAGGAGAACATCCTTCACCTCCTATCCTCCTCCTCCATTTGGGAGGATTACTTTTTCAACACCCTCTATAATCTGTCGGACACACATACGAGTACAACTCAATTGTATACAACGCTTCATTTGAAGCTCAAAGTGGTTCAACGAGTAGGGTGGACTTCTTTCGGTTTGATGCACTTAAGTTTTTTCTGAATATAGCCTCACGAATATACCTTATTCTATTATTTTTGTGTAATTTCTCCGACGTTCGTTAGTAAAATGTATTGTTTCCCCATCGTTTGTATCTGAAATGTGGTCTTGGACCTGCTATTGTCAATGAATTCTTTTGATAACTGTTTCCTTCACAATCAATTTAAAAATCTTAAAACAACAATTTATCTGTCCACATGCCAACGGCCCCAACCACAAAAAATTCAACCGACAAAGGGCATTCATTCTGTTCTACTAGATTGTCCATTGCTGAAAAAGGAAAAAAAGATATGTACACAGTATGTACACATTCAATGGCCTATTTATATGTGAATGTGTGGTTGTAAAAAAAAATTGCCCCCAACAAATAAGCCACAAGGATTTTTCCAGGAACAAATAAATTAATTTCCATGGAAATGCGTTAGGCATTTCATCCCTTGATTCACTCCTCACTTCTACCCGGAATCGGATGTCAAGCTGTGGTACTTAATCGATGATGGTCCAAAGATTTCCAGACAATTTACAAGAAAAAACCACAAGGATATGGAATATAATGGTATTGTAAGCCAGTCAACCAACCAGCCTCCATCTCCACCTGAGTTGGTAGTAATTTTCGATGAAAACGAAAACGAGAGAGCAAAAGTTTTTGTGTGTTGAAAATTCACGACACGCACGATTCGGGAACATCGACCCCAATTTTGTGATGCACACTCATTCACGCACGTACGCACGCATTGCCCCATTTATAACTATTACACTAACAAAAACCCGCATTACCAGCCATCGTCTTCCCTACCCCCAAGCAGCCAATCCTTCGGGAATCCTTTATTGTCGTCTTCGTTCGCATTTCAGCGGTGTCGTAGATTTTCCTCTTTTTCTTTTGTCTGTCTTTTGGGGTTATGAGGTGCGGTGTACCTGTGATATTGTCGGCCTTCGCTCACTACCTGCGTGGCAAAGGAATCTCTGTAAAATTCCAATGTCGTCGTATCGTTGTCGTGTCGTCGTCGTCGTCGTCGGTTGTCTTCCTAGAATCATTTCTGATAAGGGTTTGTTGTGTGTGTGTGGCTGATGGCTTTGATGGTACTTTTCTATGGTTACCGCCAGGAATGGCAAAACTTTTGTCTCCCTTGTGTTGTATACGTATGTATGTATGTGTGTGGAAATATGTACATAAAAAGTTAAGGTTTTCTGTGATTTCGGAGTTTAGTTTTTATTTGTTTGTCGCCTTGTAAGACCCGCAGATGGATGGTTTCAAAAATCAACTTTGAATTTTCTTTGAGATAAATTAGGAAATCCACTATGGCGTATGTGGAACATATTTTGTTTTCTCTTTCCACGGACTCATTTCAATTTGGTTAACTGTGGAAACAAGCACGAGTACATGACTAATAACGAGAAGAACTCAATTATGAGTACCACTCTGCTCTGGGTACCTACCTACTCAAAAGGACATGCTCATGAATATGACTGGTTACCGGAAGGAATTTCTTAGTGAAATTGCCATCGTCAAGTTGTCTGTATACAGATACACACCTGTTTGCAAGTAGGTATCCGATGCCAGAAAGAGAGACATTCTGGGTAGGGTCAGCGTTGATTAGGCTCTTTCTCAACGTCAATGTAATGAAAATGAAAATGAAAATGAAAGGAGTCATAGCTTTGGGTTTTATCCTTGTCGGCAAGTACGCCATTTCGGCGATGATGAAAGAATTGGTTGGATGGATAGAGTGTGTCCATTGAAGGTATTAAATATCCAAGTAAAATTAGATTGGGCGTAGAGTGGTAATGTCTCAAGTGGGCTTTGTGGATCGGAGTTTTGTTCCAATTAAACCACTAACTGTCAAAAGACAATAATGAACTTGAAGTTGAAATATGAGATGGTGAAAGTAAATATTTATACACACACAAAATCACTTGTAAAGACAAAATTTGTGGTTAAAGTTGAAGATAAAGTAGTAGAGTTGAGGTTAAATTGGACATTTGTAGACCTGTAGCGGCATTGATGAAGTGTCGGTTAGGTTAGGTTTAGGAGCTGTTTTAAGCAGTGAAAAATTTCACCTGCACTGTCCTTAGATACATGACAGGGCTAACTAAATCAATGAGTCTTCGGGATGAATCGTTTAAGGTGGTGTCGTCCAAACTATCAAACAACCTGACACCCATACATGTTAGTTGTCGCTCTTGAAGGGCTAGAAAGCGGAATAACAGATGTTCTATAGACTCTATTTTTCATCCCTATAGCTTCTGCAGAAGTCACTTGTGAAGATGTCTGATGTTCTAGTCGCGTAATGCCCAGTTATTATTCCGATATGCATTCAAATGTGACTTCTACCGAGAGACAGTAGGGTTATTGTTCTTCTTATACCGAGCACTGGCTATAAACTGCGGGTTATGACGAATCCTGGACACTGGTATGTTGCTATTGATTAGAAGATTGCTTCACCCGGAGGTCTTTTCTTTGATGATGTCTTTCGGATATTGGCATTAGTAGCATCTTTCGCTTTATAAGAAGTTTTGACTGGTTCAATTAGCCAGCAAGTAGGTAAAACAACGATAGATCCAATTGATTTACAATCTTTTGGTCTTTTCGGGCTGGAGGATCGACTTGACCTAGCTCCCTTTTTCATTGTACATGCATTTAACCAGCTTGATGTCGCTGTACAGCTTGTTAAGTTCGTGGTTGAGTGTAGGTGGTGGTAGATGGCTATCTTCTGATATCGATAGCGAAGCTATACCGCTGTTTTCCTACATCATCGTTGCGTAAAGATTCTCGTTGATTACAGTGACGAGAGTATTTGTTGGACTCTGCTTCTGGTTTCGAAATCATGTGACATCCTCCTAGTATTAAAGGCTGTATCGATTGTATACAGAGGATTCAGAGTAAGATCAGAATTTGCTCTACTTGTGAAGAGATTTATTATTATCCACGGCCTACGCATGGAGTTTTGTGAGATGTACAATTTATTTCAGGAAACGATACCAGCATATAGGTTGTGAGATGAGGCTTTGAAAGGACTCGCTCCATAATACAAACCTTCACGGGCACTGCTTTATAGGTTGGCATGCTCTTAGAAACGATTTCGGTAGAAGACGACGGGGGGAGGAAACGAAATCCATCATTTTGTGCACGTGTATTGGTCCCATCACTGTCGAAAACTTGTTTTTCACAGCTCAGAACAGATTTGATGTGGACAATCTCCCATTTAGAAATCCATCTTTAGTTTAACACCACTTTGTGTCCACCAATCTCCAATACAGAAAAAATAAAGGATTTATTTCCTCGGTTATAAAACGCATAAAATTTACCGTTTTTTAATTACATCTCCTCGTGTTGCTTGCACATTCAAAAACTCCTTAAGTTGTTTGTTAATTTTCAGCAAGAAAATTAATATCCTTGCTAAGCACCCGACACGGCCTGGCCTCGCTCTAATGCAGCGAGAATCTCTAAATAATCGTGTTCCCAAAATAAAACGAAATGATTATTAATTAATCTGTATTCTGAAACCATCAAGGATAATACTACTACAGATGTTAAGATATAATAAAATCATTACGTGGAATTCATCAAGAGTCAGTTGGCAGAAGAATTCGTCAGAGCAAATGCTTGGGGAGAGAATGCCAGTGTTGTTGTTGATCCATGTCCTTTGTCCTCTATTGCCTGTGGTGGGTGGTGATTTTTTTTTTCTTTTTATTAAATTCAAAAAATGAGCTTCACGTTGAATGTCCTTCTATTTGTCAGCTTATGGAATTGAAAATTGTAATGGTTGATGGTTGTTTGGATGTTTTTTTATTTTTATTTTTTGTTTCCGCTCGAGGCCATGTCAAATGACAAATCTAATAATCATAAAATGTAACTCAGTTTGTTTTATTGAGTGACCTGAAGTTATATTTCATATTTTTCTGTTGTTGTTGTTACTGTAAACAGATGCTTATTCAAGTTCTTTAGAAATGGGGGAAAAATTTATTAAACCGCGTGTGTTAAGTAGTCGCAAACAGTGTTGTAAATGTGTTTGTAGAAATGATGAAAGTAATTGTTTGCATCAGTTGATGAGCTAAAAGGGAAGTCTACTAGAGGTTTACTTCAAGATGTACAAAGGCCTTTTACCACACAATTCTCTGTCCTTATTGCGTAATAAGCTTAGAATTTTTATGAAGCTGTGAAGAGTTTCTGGGAAGCCGCATTTAAATCGCAGAAATCCGGTTCCCTCATATTGAACGTCTGTGAAGAGATTAGCGTTTATTTCTTAGGAAGATGACTAAACAAAACATATGACATTCAGCTATGAGACTGACGAAAGGCCACTTACTATGAGTAAATTGCTACTTGAGCTAGGCGGTATGAATAAGGTTGACTACTGATGCAAGATTGGCATAAGGTGTCAAGCTTCCAAACAGATTTGGCCTAAGTTGGTTCTTTAAAAGTGATTCCTACCTTCTCGAACTGAGCACTTATTCTGAGAACCAGATCTTGGCTCTGAGGGTCATCAAATGTTACTAAGCGGAGACAAAAAAACACTACGATCTAAAATATCTTTTTTGCATAGCAAAGTTTTTCTACAACAAGATCGGGGTGGTTTCGCCTTAGATGAGACACTCACATAAGATTACGTTTTGTTATGATGGTAGTTAAGTCCAGGGAGGAAATCCGTAAGGAGCTCAGCTTCGCGCAAGAATTTCTTGATTTGTCTTATTGTTCGACGAGATCCTTAATTTTTGAAGACCTATAGTTGAGTTTCATTTTGGGAGCTTCTCTTGATTGTTCCAATTAATTGTGGCCAGAAGATGAATAACAGAAGGGAAGTGGGGCCTATAAATGCAGATTTTTCTCCAGGATCTATTAAGTAAACACCTGGCTTATAGATCCTCATTGGACTGGAAGACCTTTAGACAATTTGTTCCAAAAAATACAAATATTTGGCGTAACAGCTCGTAGAGAGACAAAGCCCTTTTCTTCGTACGAATGGGACCTGCAGTTTTTACTGCCGACCCCAAGCGGCGGATCGAGAAGCGTTCTCATGATAAATTATACCATCGGTCTCTCGAAGTCCTATCATTTTTTGCCAAAATGTGGTGCCGTAAAAATTTTTTGGGTATTTTGCTAAGGCTCTGCTCAAGTAGCAGTCCAAGGCACTAACCAGTGAGCCACGTTTTTTTATTTTGCAAGGAAGGTGGAAAGCTTCGAAAACCAGAGTGTAGGACTTTAACCCAAACTAAAACCACCTCTGCGTCCAACCCGTGCTACCGCCATCCTGTCATTTCATCCTAGGGGGTTTTTCAGCTGTAGCTGGCTCCTGGTGACAGATTTGTGTAAGTCTGTACGTCTGGGGATGTTTGTGCATTGCACGAAAGGTCTGTGTACGTGTTTGTATCTAGAACATTCTAGTTTTTCCCTCTGCTACTACTGAACCACGGTGACCACAATACAATACGTCGCACAAAATCATTGGTAATGAAATGCATGCCAAAAAATCACCTGCAAATTAAAAATGTCCCGCAGCGCAAGTCCATCGGAAAAGTATTAGGTTGGCATTGTAAGTTGTTGCCTTGATACGAATCTTTGGCAATTGCAAGCGAAATTTGAGGAACAAACGTTCATGATATCGATAACGAAGACTCGTTTTCCTCATTGCTGTGCTTTTTGTAGAGGAAGGTAGTGGAAGGCTTTCAATTACGAAGGAATAAGGTGCTTTGTCATGCCTAGTGATTTGAGAACTACGTTCTGCAATCTTTTTAGACAAAATTGAGTTTTGCCTTGCTTAACTCCACCCACAGTTGAGTTTTATAAACGAGGTGGTGACTCACAAAATGATGTGCTAAGATTAGCTACATTTAATCAAACTCCTTAAGTTTGCTGAAACATGCAAACAAGTGACTAAATTCCGATTAAGGAAATCTAGCTTACTTCCAAAACATGATAGAAATAATCGTATAATCCTTAATTGAATTATAAGTGGCTACTGTTTTCAGAAAAGACCTCTATACACACAATAGATTCACTTGGGTGAGTAAGAGAATTTCAAACCATGGAAAACACTATTGTCGTTGTCGACCATCCTGAAGTGGGAAGGCTGTCTGAAGACTGAAGAATTGTCTAACGAGTATGGACAATTGCACTAAAATTATAACTTTAAAGGCGTGAGTAAACAGACTCACAGAACATCCTTACTGATGCCCCCAACTGTCACGGACAGATTACGTTCCATTTCTTTTCCTTTTAAACTCCGTATCTATAGAAAACAAACAGATTTCTCAAAAGCGGTGTACTCGTCCTTAATGGCTTCTATACATTTTCGAGACTCTATCGGTTGTATTTGCAAACAAGATAAATGCCCGAGACAAACAAAACAATACTCTCTCTCTACCTCCTGTCAGTGGCGTTGTAATTCATTTTCGCTAAAACTTACAAAACTGTTCTAGGATCTATTTTCATGCAACATCGCGTTGATTGCCTCTTTCCTTGGCTATCCATCTGATACACACACACACACATTCGAAGATATACTGAGTGTAAGTAATTGTAACCCTTTTTACAGCACACTCATTCATTCGCTCGTCAGTTTGCCGATGTAAGACAACACATTGTTAATTGCATCGAAAGCATAAAACCCAGTAAACTGAGATGTTTACGTTCGCAGGACTAGTTAGACAGAGGAACTTGAACCCAGATGATGGATTGCTGGATTGTTGGATCCAGTTCCATCTTCCATTCATTTAAGCTGAATAATTAGATCCTCGCCTGTCCAATGGTTTTCTGTTATCCGTTTATTTATCTTTTTGTTTGTTCTCATTCTCCCTGTCGTGCTCACGTGGCACTTTGTCACCGGAAAGCGGTAGCACCATAACCAGCACCACAATCACCCAGACCATCGAGAGAGAGAGCGAGGGTAACGCAATCATTGCCTCATCATAACAATAAGGGCAATCCCACTGTCAGGATATTTGTGTTCTTGTTCGTGTTCGTGTTTCTTTAGTCTCACTCCATCATGGTCGACGAAAATCAATAACCCAAAGCAAAGGAAGAACCAAAAGAAAGAAAGATTTCCTCTTGTGTCCATTTTGACATTAATTTGGCTTAAATCGGAAGGAGCAGGGTACAAAAAGGCATGCAGCGGAGGACGAAGAGGAGCTTCTTGAAAAAGATTTTGGTCAAAATCTAATTTCGTCAGTTGACATCTATTATTGATTAATTCTCATTTGTTTTGGTATGTTTGTTTGCTTGCTTTGTTGTGTGTACGTCATTCTGGCCCCACTGCTTGCTCGGCAATCTAACTTAATAAAGTTTTTCATGTTTGTTCACTGGGAATTGGAATTGGAGTTGGAGTTGGGGACGGAGTAGTGCGGTTAATACCCTTAAAAGTTCGAGTTACTTTGGGTGTATTAACTTACCCCTGGGCACTTGGAATGACACTGTCACATTTAATATTTGTCCAGAGGGGAGCAATCAAGAAACAACAGGTTTTGCTACGTGACCAAAGCGATTGAGGCCGAATCTGAAAAGATTTGTTACCCATGTGAACTTGTTTGGCCATTAGATGTTAATGGCTTGAGATTTGGGCAATTGTTTCATTAATTTTCATGACTAGACTGTTTTAAGGGAACGATTGTAGCGCTACGAAAAGTTTAAAGAATGGGGATTCCTTTTGAAATTGTGAATTAGTCATCAAGCTTTTTAGAAAGCTTAACTATCAAATGAATGAAGATGGTGGAGACTTCGAAAAAGTTTGACTGAAGATGCAGTCCACAAAGCTTTGGTTTGTGTCTTAGAATGGAACGAGTCTGGTGTATGCAGTAGATGCTAGTGGGAAACACAACCTATTCACTTTAAAGACACGTGCGCCATGTGAGTAAACATGGAACTGTGGTAGCTTTTGCAATGGATATGGTTCAGGGTTAAGATGTGGAAGTTATTGATGCCATGTTTCGTCGTCAACATTTTGGCTGATCCCAAAAAGCACTGTTGTGGGAAAATAAGTGCTTACTTTGCACTGTAAGCTAGATAATCCATTGTGGCGCATGTGACTCTCCTAATGAAGGTGAGAATATATCCTGTGGATTTCCTTTCCGAAAATTTGCAACCTAATGTTACTCAGAGCGAGACTTTCCCATGGTTCTTCTCTAGGTAGAGTCGGCTTTCAGTTTTTTGAGATGCGTTTTGTATTTGTGTTTCGAAAGCGTTAATCTTCACAACGGCTGTCATTTGATGGACGTCGTCAGCGTAGTCTTAAGGTTTTAGTTGGAATGTAAGAGTCTATCGAATTTCTGCGGTTTTCATAGACAAAACAGCAGAAAGTACGTCGTTAATCACCAATAGACAGAATTTAGCCTTGGTGAACCCCTCTTTAGATCTGGAATTCCTTTGCGTGGGGTATCTGCAGATTATTGGATTTGGAGTGATATTTGTATTGAAAAGGATGCAATAGACGAATACTTGCTTAGGGAAGTCTTCTAAGTTTTTCGAGACAATAACGTTCGCGTTTTAAACATTATTCAATTCTGGGATGGTTTTCGGTTATTTTTTTGAGTGCAATCATCAGTACCATTACAGTACCCGTGGCAATAGTACATCCATGCATGTAATTTCAAAGAAAAAACCATCCAAAGATCATCATCGGAATTATCCCTTTTAAGTCTGCTACCACAGAGAATGTATTAATCACAAGCAAACCAAAAACAGCAACATCAAAGCACAAATGAAACATACTGTAGAAGAGATAAATAAATAAACACATTAAGAGAAGGGATCCGTATTCACTTTGATTTGCGATAAAAGAGGCTCCTACCCTCGCTCTTTTCACAAAATCAACTCGAGAAAAAATTTCCCAACAAAAATAAGCATTTCCGGTTCAATTGCGAAGTAAAAAATCAAACAAACCTCAAACTCCCGCTTCCCAATTAAAATGGGAATTCCATTCCACATGCTGTGTATATATTATTTTTGCATATACCATCACATCCATTCACATACACGCACGGTCTGGCATAGAATCCTTAAACAACATTACCCCGAAAATATTGACTTCCTTGGCTTTTGGTGTAGGTATCGCTTTAATGGTTCGCATGTTTTCATCTTGTTTCGCGCCATTGGGCATCATCATTTGCTCCAATTCATTTAACGTTACTTTTTTTGTACACATGGTACTCGCTATGTTCTCACACTTTTCTCGTTCTTTTCTTCTTCTTTGCTATTCATATCCTTTGACTTTATGTGTGTGTATTTTTTTTTTCTGTTTATACCGGAAAACCGACTTTTGCCGCTTTTGAGATCGGAATGGCATTCATTCCTGTTCAGGTACTTGAGAATCGTTACCATTCGGCTTTTACCTTCGAATGATGTTAACGGGATATTAAGCGAAAAAGTATTTCAAATGATTCTATGCTTCAATGCCATCCACCACCACACAAAGACTCCTTGGCTGTATCGATGGAGGAAAAAAAAAAGATACTCGACGTTCTCATTGAAAGGACTCGTTTCTATGAACGCCCTTTGCTGTGGAATCGCGGAAAAAAAAGGAAAAACACTCACACTTTTCACATCACGTCCAGAGAATCAATCACCGAGAAACAGAAGTTGTGTTTGTTGGGGAAAGGGTAGAGAAGAAGAAAATTCCCACGAAACCATGCTACAGGTAAACAAGGATCTCCATGGAAATCCTCCAAACGAATAGTGACTGTCAGTCAATTCTTTTGGCCTTTTCTATTCCGATGAAGTTTTTTTTTTTTTTATTTGTTTGTTGATGTTCTGTTTTCGTAGAAACGAGAGGACAAAAAAAGAAGAACCAGAAGAGAAACTAGATCCTTTGGGATATCCAATCTGATTGGTATTTGTTGTGCTAATAGCTACGGTACCCTGTCCATATCCTGAAACTTGATTACGAGCTTTTTTCTGTCTTCCATTTCATTATCTTTGCAATTTTTTTTTTTATATTTCGTTCTCCTCATGTTCATTGTGTGTAGGGTCCTGATGGTATTTTTGAGATTCGATTTATCCTTTGTGTCACTGGAAGGGTATGGTTTCTGGTGTTTGTGTGATATGTCCTTTTGATGGTTTTAGGTGCCAATGGTGGTGGTTGTGGAAGTGAAAGTCGCATGTGTTTTGTGTTTTGTTGTGTGCGGTCAAACAGAGACAAGGGATTTGATTTGTATTCTTTTCACATATCTTTGTTGGATATTTCTTTTATTGGGAATCTGTTTTGAGCTTTTATTAGAAGGGTTCCCCTTAGCTACTTGCTTTAGAAGAGTTGGCCAATTGTTCCTTTATTTTGCTCCTGAAAAAGAAAAACGAAACTTTTTATTTGACTTCAATGGCTCCCTTGGATCCTCTTTTAGGAGAGTTATATTCGATTATCGACGATAATTGTAGGTTGGTATGGCGAGGAGGAGATCTATATCAACAGGGCATATGTAGCATTCAAAGGTTAGTAATCAATAATTTTATATACACAGTTTACAATTGAGTATTCAATTCTAAATTCGCCATTCACTAGTTTGAACTAATAACACTTTGAGTCCATCCATCATTTTATTGTTGTCCTTGATGTCTTAAATGTTGCAATAGTGCTCATATTCCAAGCATGTTACTTCGCTTAGAAGTATTGGATAAATCTGTCTCTACTTATTTTAGAAAAAGTGTGTAATTTTGCCTCCTTCTGGTAATGAAGTACCGGTCCCACGACATGTGAGAGCTTAAATTACTCCTTATCTTTGCTAAGAGCAAATTTATAAGAAATGTCTTTAAGTGCCACCGGGAGGATCCAGAAAATGTTTGTCTCAACGGTACCTGTCATCTGGAAGAAAATAGTCCTTTCTTTGCGGGTAAAGGAACGTTCACTGTCCGATACTGTCCTCTCTACGTCAACAGTGTCGTAATTTGTTTTTCTAAGGTAACTCCTATCTGAATGAAGCAAACCGTACTCTTGTAAGTTTTTCCTTAGTTCATCCTTAGTGGGTGTTTACGTCATGAAAGCTTACTTAAGGTGGCGATACAGTCCGGGGTGGACCTGGGCCTCAACCAACAAGCGTCTCCAGCCAGCTCGATCTTTAGCTAGCTGCCTCCAGTTTCGCACGCTAAGTTGGTTGAGGTCCCCTTCAACTTGCGCGCGCCACCTGAGTCGCGGTCTTCCTCTACTGCGCTGTCCCTCGGGGGCGGATTCGAAGATTTTTCGGGCCGGAGCATTGGTGTCCTTCCGCTCTACATGACCCAGCCACCTCAGTCGTTGGACCTTCACTCTCCTGGCTAAGTCGATGTCGCTGTACAGCCCGTACAGTTCGTCGTTGTATCTCCTCCTCCACTCAACGTCTATGCAGACGGGACCGAAAATCACCCGAAGAATTTTCCTCTCGAAACAGCCAAGAGCACCCTCATCCACTTTTGATAAAGTCCATGCCTCTCCATGTCATGAAAGCTATGTTCATTTCATAAGTCACATTCCTTGATTCAGTGGTTTGGATTGTTGCTAAATCATTCAAGCATCCAGTCAGTCACTCAGTCATCTTACTCATTTTCAAATGAAATTCTTAAATTAAATTTGAAAATCAAATCTGTTTGACACCACCACTAGATTCCTTCAAATTATTCCATCACCAGCGTTACATGAACAGAGGTGTACCCAGTTGATAAACCAATGCTTCATCCTTATGAAATAGTCACCATAAATTCTTCCATTCATGCTGAAAGTGGATCCAAAATGTCTGTTAAGAGAAAAAGTTCTCAATCACGAGTGAGAGCAAATCCAAAAAATCTCTGCCAGGATCAAACCAATTCAATTCGTATCTGTCATCTGTCAAAACAAAAATGAAATAAACTATCTCACAATCAAAGGGAAACAGAAACTGAAATCGCTCCAATTTTATGACAAACGAGTCCAACATTTGTTTTTTTGTTAAGTGTGTCCTTGTCTATGCTGAGTCATGTCTTCTCATCACTCTGTAACAGATATGAAAACCCCTATTTCTGCTCTAGATACAATTGTTATTTAGTTTCTCTTTTGTGTGTTTGGCAGTGTATGCATTCGTATGTGAATAACTGCATATATCAACATCACAATCATCATCATCAGGTCAACCCCAGGAGCAAATCTTAACCATGTCATAGATTTTCTTCTCGTATTCTTTTTTTATTTTGCTGCCATCTTTAGGGCAACAACTGCAGTGGAATGAACTGCAATGAAATTTATATAAAAAAAAAAGATGGGAAAACAGTTATATTCCCAAGATGGCTGCATATTTGTTCAAACACACACAAGTCCGAAGTATATTTTCCTTGTAAACAATCCCTAGCCGGGGGATATTTTTTTCATATTAACTTCATTTTCAGACAGCCTCTGGTAAATATCCTTCAATGATGCGGTTAACTCTTGAATAGAGACCACGGACACTCTGCAGCCTGTGTCCATCACTTTGTTTATCAAGTCTGGTTGCCAAAGGAATTAATCGAAATGTATGTCATGTCAACAGGACTCGTAGTTTATCAACTCCAGCTCAGAAGGCGTTGTTTATTTCCTGATTTCCTGGTCAGCAAAGGGGTACCATCGCTAAACATTGTAGGATCATCTCTCGTGAGACTCCTTTGATGAGTGTTTTACTATCGTACAACCTTTTCCAGAAGGATGCTTTTTCCATTGAGAATCCCTTTCTTTTTGCCACAAAAAAGTGTCCATTTTATAGTAAAAATTTATTTGTTTCGTATTTTATTGTCCTAAAGGATAGCCCGTGCGCAATGTATCAAGTTTTTTGCCGAAGCAAACTAGCACTTTTGCAATATGTGATTGGAAAAATGTCTAGATCCTGACTCCTTTTTCTTCTTCAGATGAACACGTATCCTTCGCATGAATGGCATTGTTAAATGTGCGAATTTTGTGTGCTACGCTGTGTGTGGTGTGATATCAGTCTGTGTCTGAACTACACAGACGGTTGTGTGAGTAAGGGGTGGTGAACATAGACAAGCAGTAAGGCAAAACTTTTTAGTTTATATGCACCGACATCCTTGTTAAAATTAATTGAGGAACTTTTCTAACAAGATGTGTTAGGGCGATTCGGGGGAAATTCATTGGTAGATACGTCACTGTGATTTGTGCAGGAAGACTGCCGCAGGTGCATGGACTTGCCACATGTTTTCGGGGACGCAGAGGATGAAAGGAAGGAAATTTGCCAGTGAAGCGGATGTTGAAGTTGATTGCGGTGGCTTGCAGTCTAATTTTCGTGGCTCATATTAATTTGTTGGACAGGGTTGTGCGGTCAGAGAGACCGATTGTTCGGAAGGGGCGACAGGACTTGGTACATTTGCGTCTGTTTGGCTTGAATAATTGTCGGATGTAGTTAAGTCTGGGATGTAAGGATATTGTATTTTTGAAATTCTCAGAAAGTTCACTGAAAGTCAAATGAAGGAATGTGAACAATATTTAAAGTGAAATATGTAGTAATGTAAGAATTAAAATTAGATGAGACTATGAGGCTAATAGATTGAAAATTTTGCAGAAATTATTTAATTGACAGGACTCTGTCAAGTAAGTAAGTTCATTAGGCCGGAGTTATAAATGTGCCTCGATGTCGAACTGTTATTCTATTCCTTTACACAAGGAGTGATTACTATACAATCTTCGAGTGATACTTACTTAAAATCGAGCTCCGGACTTGTAATGAATCTCTGCTTGACACACCCAACCTTTCATTTTTGTTTGTAACATGGGTTATCTTCTCTCGTTCGATGTATCCGAGCCAATGTCTGCAATGGTCACATCGTGGTATCGCTCTTAAACCTCTAAAATGCTCCTTTACTTACCCCCCTAACACCGCAGACCAAACACAGTTTTTCAGATAGAGCCTCTTTTAGGTCTCCTCAAGGTTCTTGAAAGTTCGAATCAAGTGCGTTGGAAAACGGCCTAGGGCTTTCTGACAATACATTGTTGGATAGGAAATTCTACGCACCTTTTAGCAGTGTTACGTTGCTTCAATTCTTACACGAAGTGGAACATTTAGCATGTGTCCGTCTCATACTTGGTCTACGCTCCCACCAAAGCATTATCTATGTATTAGAAAGGTTACACAGGCATTCTGTCGAAACCGTCGCGTCATTTTTGTCAGCGATGAACAAATGTATCTTTGTGTGATATACAGACAGCATATCCTACTAATATTATAAAAGTGAAACGTTGTCCGTTTGTTTGTTTGTTCCTCTGTAACACGAAAACTACGGAACCAATCAACTTCAAATTTTGCAAACAGAGTGGCTCTACCTCGGGTCACAGAGAGACAAGAGACCTGTAGCTGTAGATGCCAAGTGAATACTTCAGCTCTATGTCGGTGGACAAAGAACTTCGTTGTCTATGTAAAAGCGACAAATTCTCCACTATTTGCAATCACCAACTACAAATGCTTAGGATCAGTGACTTTGAAATTAAATGCCCTTAACCTTTAAAACTCTGTCCATTAAGTAAACATTGTTGAAAAGTAAAAACAGGTAAAGAAAGCCAGGAATTTCATTTAGTAGAAAGCATTGTCTAGGTCAATCATAAAACCGAATTTGGCATAAGTACATGTTTGGAACTTTGCCAGTAACTTTGAAAGCAATTTTTATCGCCACAGCAATTAAGTTACGAGTAATACGAGCTGTGTAAACGTGAGTGAAGTACTTGGAAGGTGGCCACACGTTACATTTGCGAATAGATTCCGCATCTTGATGAGTCAATTCAATGTGAGAATGACAATAGTCTTGCGACAACAGCATCTGCATACTTTACCTACATAGTTATACAAAAAGTAATTTCCTTTGACAAAGTGCTACTTCTAGCTAACCAATCAGTATTATCTCAGTAGATAGTAACTGTGCTTGTTTCTTCTTCTAAGTTTGTAAGTCATAAACTCTAAGATTTAAAAGAAAATACGACAAAAGCCTCGATGTGGAAGCTGACAGTGCTGTAGGCTTATCTTAGTTGATGTTACTCGATTAGTTTAAAAGTTATGACTAACTTCAGCCGTTAACCCGTGGATATAACTAAATTTTCCGTTCATAAGCTTGCGGTGCGTGGATGCCGTAGCTAAGTGGTTAGTGTGTTGGACTGCTAAGTGAGAGGACACAGGTTCGAGCCGCAAAACAATCACACGTTTATTTCGCTGTACCACCACTTCGCAAGCAAGACAAACTTGCAAGAGTATAATCAGTCATAAAAAAGCTTCTCAATCCGCCGTTCGGAGTCCACAATAAAACTGTACGATGAGGACTTTTTTGAAGACTGTGTTCTGTGAAGACTTTTGGCCTTTGCGACAAAGTCCCAGGAATTTTGTATAAATTTCAGAGATAAATTAGATGATTTGCAGGAATAAATCCTGAAATCTGCTTTGATACTCTTAGCCTAAAAAATTTGCACAAGTGAAAGCAAACGTATCAAACAGATTCCCAATCAATTAGAATGTACTCAGTGTGCGTTCACTTATGCTCCTAAATTTGGTCAGCGAACGAGGTCGATATACGATGAAGATACACACACACGTCATTAAAAAAACTTTTCAAGCGTAATGATCGCATCTGTATGCTTCACTAAGAAGAAGTACTAAACAGATTGCCAAATAGTGCAGAGTTACAAGTACGTGAAGATAATTTAAAATCGATGTCACCGCGTAGATGTATCCATTCACTTCTTTCGGTTCCAATCTCTTTTTTCGTCGTTTGCGCTGAAAGAAAAATCCATTCACACTTCACTTTTCTGACAAATAAAGACGTTTTTTTTTTTTTAGAAAATAGATGTTTAACTTTAATTTTTATACAAAGACAATATTAACAATACACATTTACAATAAGTGCTACGTCCGCGCTCTCGATCTATCTTAATTCCTACCGATTTGATCGACTTGCGCTTGCAGATTGTTAATGACTTCGGATGGCACTTGATCGCCGAGAATTTCATAGAGATTTATCTTTTGGTTTCCGGGAATCTGTTCGTATGCTCCCAACTCGATGCCTTCCTGTACTTGCTGGATCTGAGCATCCTTGGGAATCAGGAAAGTTTGCTGTGCTTGACGGATTGCTTCGTTTGTGTACGCTGCTCCTTCGCGTTGCGGGTAGCATACGACGACGGTGATTACGGCTAACAAACAGATTACGGATTTCATCTTGGATTATTGAATTGAGTTACAACGGTTCACAAAAAATTGCACTACGACCGATGGAATTACTTCAGATAAAAAAAAAAAAAAAATAAATAAAAATCGCAAAAGATACACGAATCTAAATACAGAGCGCACACGTATCGGTTTAACAGCTTGGCTTAAAGTGTTGAACTGTTCGGTTACCGGTTGGGAATAGGCTTATAACTGTCTCCCACTACAACTTTCGTGTAGAAAGTGAGCGATCATTTCCCCGATTCCGAAACTCAAACTCTGGCCTCGAGTAGGGATCATTATAATTAATCGACTTTCTTTAGCGAGCTATACACTGTTGCTCGCTCTCCAGATACTTGGTATCTTTCGCTTTCCCCGGGGTATATTTGCAGCGCAAACGTCTTGAATTGCAAGCGGAGCATGGATGGATAGACCGCCACAGGGGGGTTGGCCATGTCGAATGTGTGAGCTACGCTTCGTCTCATTGTGTATGACATCAGTGTAGTTTGGGTGAACTTTCAATTGTATCTGCAAGCAGATTTTCCTCTTTTGCAGTTTGTTGCTTTTATGGTTTGCCATGACGTTCGCTGCTCGGAGGGTAATAGCCCAACATTATACACACGTACATCCATATGTTACGTAATGCATATTCATATGACGATGGAGTGTATGCCCATCGGTGATAATGGGTAAAAAAATTTAATGGAAACGGTGTTGCGCAAGCGTTGTAATTGCATCGTGAGGTAATTGTTAATGAAATGCTTTTCAACGAACTTTATTAAGAAAAATGATATTTGGGTGCTCTTGTGCTGACAATGGGAATGGAGTCGATGTGTCGCAAAAAGTGGGTTATTGTAGAAGATCAAGTTGTTTTTGGGTCTGTGTTGCTTGACTCATAATTTGTTATGCAAAGGGGAGATTACTGCTGGGCAGTTGTGGAGCTTCATAGTTTTCGTAACCAATTTTTGAGAAGGGGGTACAGTACAGATCAGGTTTAATCTTCCTACTGTTACTTTGTTTCTTGGCTCATCCTCATGATAAATGCATACCATACCATGATAAATGCATACCTAAAGCTATACACGGAAGGTAAAGTGGAGCAATTTTGTCTTTATCCTAAGTGCTGCTAAACGAAGGTGTTTTCTGCATTCTTCACGGATCTTCGGAGTTTAAGGTTTTCGTGATCAAATTCACGAATTTCTACATCGACTACGTTGGCATTTAGATGAGAAAACATGTTTTGCTGTGAAGTCATGGTTCATTCGTTGGACTTGAAGTACACAACCAATTCGACTGACTTGAAATTCACGAACTTTATTATATCTTCCTCTCCTGAAGCTATCATTGCCGATAAGATCAGAGACCTTTCTTTTGATGTTAAAAAAAAAAATTCATTCCCATCCGTAATGAGAGTCCATGTTACAGAGACACATAAAAGAAAGTTTGTAGACTCGTATTTCAATGAAAAGAAATCGAGAGGTTAGTTATGCAATTGTTTACTTGAAGGAGCTTCTATTGGTGAGAGGAAATCAAATTACTTAGGTGCCGCATCTTCGTTAGTCGTTCAGTGACACAAATACATATGTTTTTATTGCTGACGATGTAAGCTGGCATCTGAAATGTGGTTTATAAATTTGCTGTCGAGGTATGTAGGAAACGCCTGAGCAGAGCACTCAGACGCAACAGGAAGCAAAGAATTTTCCAATTTTTTTGTTAAAAGCCAAGTAGGCACTTCCATCATGAGAAGCTTCGCGGATCAGCACTGAAAATTCACCAGGTGATGCGAGCAAAGGCGGGACACTTCCAAAGGAAATTATTGCCAGCTTCCCCACAAGCGTCGCAGAGACTGACATTTAAGCCCAGCACAGAAGTATTCCGTCTTATTAATTGCATCAGTTAAGTGATTTCTTACAGACGTCAGATAGCATCCTTTTAATCCTCCTTCATCCTGAAGAATTATGTAACACGAAATTGTGTTTGTAAGGAACCCAACCGAAGATTCAGGAAGACAAAAGGTTTTAAGAAGTCTTCTCTATGCTTTGTCCAGCAATCTCACCGGAGATCTCATTTGTCATGATGACTTGGGATCTAGCAAAAAGTCAAAGAATCTAATACTGCGATTGAGTTTAGAGAGTAATAGCATCCATCAACTACAATGAATTGTAAACTTTGTTGTTGTCGGCTTGCATGAAGACACTAGCACTAGACTCTACTAGTTTTGAAGCTATCTGTGAAAATGGAACTACACTCCATTACTGACTTCGATTCTGGCTGAAGTAAGTCATGAATGCAAGAGAGTCTTTGGGTTTCAAGAGAGATTGTCCGCATTGCAACTTCTATACTTGACAAAGAGCCTTCATCACGCACGTTATGTGTATCGTTCATTTGAATAAAGGTCTAAAGCCATTTAGCCTGGATCTCAATCGTCTGTAACTCTCTCCATCATTGTTGGCAAAAATTAAGCTTATTCAACGTGACATATGACTTGTGGAAAGCCCACAATCTCCTTCCATTCGCCGGTACATATCAAACACAATTAAACAATCCCATGCCTATAAATATCAGTAAAACAATTGAAACCAAACTCCTACGGAGAGACATTGAATTTTCTTCAACTGGCAATTTATTTAGCACAACGACTATTGGATTGGACTAATGACCTCCATAACGTTAACGTCAGCCCCTCGGCACATGCAGTAAATAATTATTTCGCATAACAACGGACAAACGCGTTATTCCAAATCGTTAATTTGTCCTTCTTATGTGCAAGTCGCTCGCTCTAATTGCTCAGCAAACAATCGTCGAGCAATTATCCTAAAAGAGATTTCTTTCCTTCCTTTAGCAAATTAACAAAAATAGTACAATAAATCGTCTCACAATCCCAGTTGATACCCGCCTCTAGTCCTCATACAACTATGATGCTCTCCGATGATTCGTTTGGCCAAAGATATCCTGGAACCTAGACAATCTAAAAAAAATTGTTATCTCTATCCTTCTCCGGCAAAACTATCTCCCAATAGCAAAGGAAAAGGACTCCTCCAACAATGGGTGTCCATAAAAATAGCTGGAATGATCCGAATTGTTATTTTCCATCTGTAACAGGATAACAATAACCAGCATGAACCATGATACCATTATTTTGCTCTCAGTTGGACTGCGCCAGGCAAATTTCCCGTATAGTTTTGTGTCTCCGTCCAGTTTTGCCGCAATTGTTCTGTTCGAGGAGCAAGCAGTATCTCATGAATGCATGGCACACTCATACAATGGCGAATAGTTTTCTTTTGCAAATAATCGCAGAGTAAAAGGCGGATCGAGAAGAGAAGAATGGAGATTTGAATTTTTTTTTTCTTTTTGCTTATCCTACTGTGTGAAGACTGTGTTTTCCCGTTCGACTTCCTTTTTTTCAGTTTTTTCTTCTGTCGCAGTTGCTGTTTATGACGTTTATAGGACGACATCTATGTACATCGTGCATCATAAGTCAGCTGTAGTTGTCATCATCCTTCTGAATACTGAAACAAAAGGATTTCCCGCTCATTTTCTGCTCAGCTGGGGCGTTTCATACTAAGGGGACAAACAGAGTAATGTAATTTAAAATCTAGTTGTTTGCATTTGTATTTGTTTTTTTTTTTGTCCTTTCTTTGGGTTTGATTTAATAACAGGAAGATAATGGAGGAACTGCGCTTAGCATAGATTTAAATTTTTTTTAAGAACATTTATTTGTATGCAAATCAAAATTAACTATGCACTGATGTTGGGGGTTGAAATTTGGATCAAGGATGAGAAAAAAATTTATCGGAGCTTGAATCCTCCCATTTCTAAGGTTGGAGTTACATTGGTTTGCTTCTTTATTATTTCTAACTTTATCTCTGCAACCGTAAAGTGGGTTAAGTTGAAGAAGTTAATATTATTAAACTAATGAAAAGAAGTATCCATCTCAGCAATATTCAGGAACTAAGCTTGATCGGAATATACTCTTACCACGCGAAGCGATAATATGAGAATCCACCGATAGTCTGAGTCTGAGATTTGTATGGAATATTGATAAAAACGAAAATGTATATGTGCCTCGACAGTTTGTGAAATTGGAAAATTATGGCTCCAACTTTGATATCTATTTGCCTTTGGGTCCATCCACAACCAGTTTCATCAACCCAACCAAATCCTTCGAGTGAATTCACAAGAGAATACTCAAAATATTAACTAATCCTCAACTCATTGCCCACAAAGGTGGTTTTCACCCATTCTCCAAGCTCAGTTTGATCTTATTTTTTTCCCAGAATTTGTGGCAACCTTTCAACTGAGCTAAACAGCTTTTCCTTTTGTTTATTTGGTTTGCTTGAATCCTCTTCAATTTCCTAAAAGTGATTTTCATGTTTACAATTTCAATAGAAACCAACAGCCAACATTTTTGCAATCAGGATAATTGCACTCGAGTGCAAAATGAATTGCAAAGATACAATGCCCTCAGGAGTTCAGGGATATTTATAAATAAATGGATGTTTCCTGAAAAAAAAAAAATAAAAACACTATATCTGTAGAAATTCTTTACTTGGGAACACTTCCTTCTAGCTAATTACTGAGCGCAATTAGTTGAAAGTTGCACCTTATAGTGTTTTTTTCTTAAGGACTTTCTTAAGCACACCTCTCCTGTGAAAAATTATTAACACGAAAAACCCCTTATTCAAAGCAAAGAACAATGAAATTGAATTACGAAGAGGTGGGAATGAAAGGAGAAAAAAAAGGAAACGATTTGAATAAAATAAACATTCAACTGCAATGTTGTGGAATTGAAATTCCCCAAAGGACACATAAGGACACACCGCTGTACACTTTACTTCTATTGTGATTTTTCTTCTTTTTTTTTTGCATTCCTTTCCTAGTTCTTTGGATCTCATTCCCCTCAATGTGTGTCTGTGTGTACAATCTAAATAGATTTAAATGAAAAAAAAGGGGAAATAGAGAAATCCAAGTCCTTTTGTCGCACAAATGACTTTTCGCACCATTTCTATTTCAATTCGACCCTTTTTATGCCTTATTTAACAAAGGGTTGTGTTTTTATGGCTTCTTAGCCAAAGTGGTGGTGTTGGTTTAGACAGTTGCGCGGGTCACGGTTTAATAATTTGAGTACTTAACGAAAGGATTGAATGAGTTTTGATTGATTTTAAAAATTTTCCTTTTTTTTAATCCAATTTTGTGGAATCATTTGATGTTTAATAACTTAATTTTAGGTAAGTTGAGATGATGAATCAATAAAATGTGGATGAGTATGTATGGGTGAAGTATTTTACTTACATATTTGTTGGTGTATATTTTTATTTGGCATTCTTTTAACTTGAAACATGACTCGTCAATGTCGGTTTATCTCCATTAGGCTAGGCATCAAGCAATTCAACATTTGGGTCCATTGTGTCCACTAATTGCTAAAGAAATCACTGGATAATAACCAACTGGATACAGATACAAATCTCGGAAGGTCTCCTTACTTAAGTTCTACAGATTAACGAAGAAGTGACTGCTAGGAGTCCTCATTCTTCTATTAGCAGGGCTAGTGCCGAATAGATTTATTGCTTTGTGGGAAAACCAGCTGCATAGTGCTCCGGAAGGACGTCAGAAACGACTCATACATCTTTACGGCTGATTCTGATCAGAGAAAGGGCTTGACTCGTTCTCAAATTTGTCCAGCATATATAAGCTCTACCTAGCTCTTCATCTCCAATTTTGAAAAGTATAAATGGAAGTGTGGAGGACGGATCTAAGTGCTAACTCTTTGCTTGCTTCAATTTGGGTTGGCAATTGGTACACCATACTGAATGGGGATTGTTAATTTTTAAACAATGCGTCTCAAGTTGCCCAATATTTTCCGCGATAGCTCGTAGAGAGCCAAGGCATAGCTTCTCGAAACCATTCAATCGAATTAAAGTTGGTCAAGAAAAAAGTTGCAATACAATATGTTCCATTTGCAATTATTGTGGATTGTTTGCTTCACCAACTTTTTAGTCATCTACAAAAAATAATCAATGTGGACTAAATTGGAAACAACAGTCTGGAAGACTTACAGACTTGCACTTAAAACATTCCTGTCCCTCAACTTGTCCCTCAAGTTCTTCAAAAAAAAAATTTTAAGTTTTCGACAGAAGAAATATTGCCTGCTAGATAAGAGACTCTTAGCCAGGTCTGCATTTAAGGTCAATCTGAGCCTGGCAATGATTTTAGAAGTTCCATCGAGGCCACGACCAATTGTACCAGTGCGGCCCGTTCTTAGTATGAATCTTTCAAAATACTAGTTGCTCGATTTCTGGAGAGATTTGTTCCGACTCAAGCTTTTGAGTGCGATTTGTGTCGAATGGATTCGTTCTTGATTTCAGTTGAAATTCACTGATGAGCGTTGTCATTGTGACACTATTTTATTGGAGAACTTTCTGCTGTGATGCCTTACAGAGTGATGTCTTTTCATAATTTGTCTTGCGTGTGTGATGGCTGTAACTTTGGCGTGTAAAATACTACAATTGTTATGACTTCTATAAGAGCAGTTCAGCTCTAGATGTTTGCAAAAGACTTCAACCACTTCTGTCCTCCGGAAAGGTAGAAAGAAACACAATACATTAGTATGTCAATGAGGTTGTTATAATGCTTTTTGGACTGATTGACTACAACTTAGTATGTTAATCATGCCATTTACATCAGCTTGTCTGAAATTTATTCAAGTTATAAGCCATATAAGGATTTGTTCTCCCACATACTTCAAACAATAACATTTTCCAGTTTGTTAAATTAATCATGAAATTCCTTGACAAATTTGTTTAAAAAAGCTTAAGTCCAGCTACGTGCCCGAAAACAGAAAACAAACTTTTGTCGTAAGTCTATTTTAATATGATTAGGTTTCCAGTATGTACAGTATTCCAATACTTAATCCTGACAGATTGTTCCGAAAAACTCTAAATCACTATGCATCCGGTCGTATTTTTAAATTAAATATAAAACAAGTAATAAACTGCACATGTACTACTGCTACTTTCAAGTTATAATCCTGGACGTAAGCAAACCATTACACACACGTTTACAAATTTGTTCATGATAAGAGGAAGAGGAGGGTTCTTGTTCGTCACTTCCCCCAAGTCAAACGCAACGAAATGTGTGTTCCATAAAATTATTTTGTTTTTACCACCCACTCTACTTCACGACTCCTTAAGGATCATTGATAGATGAGGTGAAGTGAAGTTCATTTATTCGCATTCCATCTGGATTTGCTGTGAACAATTTTCTACATTATGAGGAGATTTCCGTTCGTTGCCCTTCTATGGATAGGTGAATTTGTTTTCAGTCCTCCGTTGGTGTCCTTTTTAGAAATTCTTTTTTTTTTGTGCATGCAATATTCTAGTCTCTCCTTGGCAGAGACACTCACTTGTTCACCTGCTCAAGAATATCCCTCTCGAATATCTACTCTCAATATACGGCTTACTTGTGTGACATGTGGGATGGAGGATAGCAATGTCTGCACACTCTACGGATACCTATAACATATTTAATTTTTTTTTATGGGTTGAAATAAACTTTGTTTGTGAAAAGTGGCTCTGACAGAGGATTGGAAGGAACTCATCGTTTCTCTGCCTCTGCTTTCTCAAATGTCCCCTAAACACCACTTGGGGAATTATGCATATTTTGCAAATATACTTCCTCATGGGATGAGAATCAATTTTCGTTTCCCCCTTCCTTTGAAAGGAGAGAAAAAAAAAAAATTGAAACGAAATGGCGCCCAACGAAAAGTGATAAGTCAAATAGAACGTAGAATTTATTATTTGCTTTCGATTAGGGTTCTATAGACGACACACAAACCTTATACAGATATGTATGACTATGTAAGTCGATACAGAATCCACTTTAGGGTACAATAGACTTTGGAGTCTACTTTTAAAAGCTGTCGGGGTGAGAGAGGTAAATGAACACATTGAACTGAGATACTTCGCCATCACCTGACACCTTTTTTTTTGTCAGAGTATAGAAAAAATATTGACGATTCTTTTGGCTAGCACCGTTTTTGTGTGATCTGCAAAAGTAGGCACAAGGATAAGCCAATACAAAAGATTGTATAAATATGAAACATAATGGGTGTCAAGTGGAAATAAATATAAATGCGGAAATTCAATTGAAGGGTATGCAGCACTCGACTAGGTCATATTTTAGTGTTACTGAAGAAAAGGTTGGTTTAGGTGGGTACTCAGCAATATGTCACTGAGGGAAGGGAGCGAGTGTGTGTGCTTGCTGTAGTTAAAAGGATACTTTGCGAATTATGGAGTGGAAGAGGATTAGATACATTTAATGGAAAATTCTGAATGTTGATTTATTTTTTCGAACTCTATACTCGTACATAGCTACACACATATGTGCGTGTGTACACGAACAGCTTAGGGAACTTTGTATCATTTTTCGAGCTGTGTGTTGTTATTCACCTTTTTTTTTGTAAGCAGCTGTGTGTAGACCATGATACATTGTGAAACCATTGCCAATGCTTTGGTTGGAAACATCAATTTGCTTCTTACACCCTTAAGATTTCCTGAAATAACAGTTTAGATCGGCCGTAGTGGCAGTGTTTTGAACATGATGATCGTTGAAGATGAATTTCCCTATGGTGGTGTTCTTTTTTAGGGTTGTCAAGGCAGGGCACTTGTAGAAAAAGTATTGGACAGATTCTTTCTTTTCCTTATCCATGTGCAAAACTATGTCATAACGTTTGTTAAATTGGAAAAGTGGATGTTTAAAGATAGAGCCTAGGCAAAACAAGTATTGTTTCCACAGACAAGACGCTGTTTTGTAATATTTTCATTTGACAGGCGTTTTGACATAGAAGCCAGTTTATCATGGTTCCTTAGAATGGCGTAATGACCTAGGGTTCAGAAAAGTGTGATACAGTCAGCTTAAAGGACGCTATAGTGAATGTGGAGACTAAAGAAGTGATAAATGTTAAGGACCTTAGGAACCATTTTTGACACCAATGAGGAAGGATTCAGAAAGATTTCGGTTTTGTTTAGTTGGAAGCTAATCCATGCAGAAGTATCTAGTTATTTTAGTAGGTTTATTCCTAAAAATAGCCAAGGAAAGAAGAATACATTTAGCAGTTGAGCGATCTACTTTTTCCTTCCACTTCCTCAATTGAAGAGAAGGAAGTCACAGGCGGTCACAAGTCCTAGTAGCCTTTTAAACTAGTCCACAGTTCGTTTATGATTTCATTCATTTACAGTATTAGAGTATCTAGATCAAGAAGATTCCTAATTATGATTGTGCTGATAAATCTGATTTCGTTGCTAGATGTATTGCAGGCTCCCTTTTACCATGCGATTGTTCTTTAACCGAATTCCATGTATTCAATGACTGACTATTGTCGGAAATTTCAAAGGACTTTTTTAGTTGAGTAATTAAATTGCAAGTTTAACGAAGCATGACTGCAACAGTAACTGCATGAATGCATGAAAAGGCGCACATTCTTCTTTTCAATTTAATCTATTCCATCATCGGTGAGCGTCCCGTTTTTTTTCCTCTATCCAAATTTTTTATTTTTTATTTTTTAAATCAATTTTTGATGCCAAAAGTATTAAAAGGAATGGCTTCACCGGTAATTTCACTGCGCGATTTATTATTATTGAATTTTCGTATTTCAATAGAATCTGCTATACCTAGATACTAAGAACTTTAGGCGAGTATGGGAGGGTATGTGTGGCTATTTTTAGATTTGCTAAAAGTCAATTTCCGTAGAAAATATTTGACAGTTTTTTTTTTTTTTGTAATTGACTCCCTGTTAAGAACATCCTGCATGAATTTATTTATTTAACAAGCTTTCAGTGAACGTCAATCATTTTAAATAATCCTCCCTTACAATGAAACCCTTAATTGACCCGAAAACCTCTTCCTTCAATACAAAGAAAAGATCCAAGTATGTATTAATGCGTATTTGATCCTTAATTCCACGAAGGCTAATTAGAAAGAAAATCACGGAAAAAAATAGAGAAAAAATCCTGGCGTTGTCATAAATAATTTTTTAGGTCAATTAGTGAGCCAGTGACTTGATGGGAAAATTTGTGTTGCATAGATTTCCATACTCATTGAATATTCATTGAATTTTCCACTCCAGATGAGCGACCCGAAAAATTATCTTCGAATGAAATAAAAACAAGAATTCATCTGATTTGAGTCCTCTCAGCTCTGGTTGTCGTTTGCCCCTTCGTATCATCTGTATCCCCAAGCGGTATGAACTTAATTCGAAGGTGAAAAACGCAGTATACGAATAGAATCCACAAAGGATCATCCATCCAAATGGATATATAAAAGTGGAGCACTTAAAAAGCAAAATTTCAATACACACACACAACGTCTTCTTGCTGTCAAGGGATTTCCTCTGCAGATTCCCTTTAAAAGTCAACATATGGGGCTTATAACGAAGAAAGGAGCTTATTCAAGAAACCCATCTACCACCAACACTTTGGTTGTGAGTGATTGATCGACAGATTGTGAATATGTCATTCACACCTCGATTTAAGTTTCTATTGAGTTTGTGAAACATATTCACAGACACCGCCTGGTAGTGGCATCGACATAGATGCGGATACACATTCAAGAACAAACTATACACAGTCAGGGCGACAACACACATTGTTTGTGAATGTTGTGTTGTGTGTCCTTGAAAGGATCAATAGGCTGACAGAATATAATGGATTGTGTGATTGTGTGGTTTGGATGGGGCGGGAGAGTTAACCCAAATAAAAACTTCAACCGTAACCCTCAAACCCAGACAAAGCCTAGTGTTTGTGTAAATGGGTTAGCAGTTTAGAAGCATCGTTATCATGTGGCAACCCTTCTGTCCATGTACCTCGTACTCCTCTCTTTTTGGCCCTTTTTGTCATGTGCAAGGCAAAGTAGAAGTGGCCCAAAATGGGTCAATTATAATTACTAAAGTTTGTTGGTGGTGTTGAAAGGACAGATCCACGAGGACATGTTATTTGAGTGAACAGTATGTAAGACAAGACAAGAAAAGTGATACGTGGAATTCTAGTTGCCAAAATTGCGAGTCTGGATGCAGTTCATGTTCAAGGGTTCGATGGAACTTGGAGCCTTTTAACTTCGTTACAAGTATGTTGTACACATTCTTGGTTCCATCTGGAGTTTGATGTTGTATTGGTCTATTAGAAGAAGTGGCTATTTCAGGTACCAGATTGCACCATTTTGTTACTACGATACTTGTGACAGGCAGTGGTGCCTGTTTTAGGCCTCAAAGCCAGCCTACGGATTCTAATAATATCAGTTTGCCAGCAATTTTTTTCTCTGAGAGTTAAAGTTAAAGTTGTCAAAGAGTGGTTTGCCTAGTCCACGATGTCTTTTTTTTAGGCAGCTCGTTTTGCTAGGTTTTTTCTTATGGATATCCTTGAATCTTCGGCAATATGTTTTGTAGCGATACCTAGCTTAGATCACTACAATCCCGATACTGGCTTAGTGATCTCGTTCAGTTGTTAGTCACCACTTTACTTATACTTAAGCTGCAACACTTTCTTCTATGTTGCTGGGATTTTAAAAAGCAATCTTGAGCTGACAAGTTTTGGACACAGCTCGCATTTTCTATAACGTTGTAGAATTTGCTTGTCAGCACCACTGTTAAGTCCACAAAATGTCCAAGTCATGCATTATCATCTGCTTAGCTACTGCTAGGGTTAACATACCATGGACACAAATAAACTGTGATTTGCAGATTTCTGTGGTTACCTACTTTGGGGGTGAGGACGACAAACGAACACAGACGTACTCGTACTTTATTATGCACCACAGTTTGTATGTATAACTGTGTCCTAGTTTTTGGCCAGTCCTTCACCTAATTTGCAGGATAAATAATGAAGCCCATCCTAACCTGAAATAAACTTTAATTACATCAATGTTGTCCAGTTACAAACATTTTGCATTAAGTAGTTCATCCCATATCCTTTTTTTGATATTCACTCTTGCAAATGTGGAGAGGGACTAGTGATGACTCACTTTATATACATCAGGTTCCATCATCAAAATAATAATGAAAAAAAGGGAACTAAAAGAAAAAGGGTTACTCGTTGAAGGATAATAAAGTTATGCAACCTTTAACCGACCCACTCACTCACACACGTGGAAAGCAAAAAAAAAAAAAAATACTTCGTCATTCTTGCGGTGTAAGGAATTGGCTTTTGGGTTTACCCTTTTTTTTTTTTTCACTTTTTTGGATCGAAGGATAGAACTTCTTCTCAACTTCTATCCAGGATTCTTATTTGATAATCCATTTTGTATACGGTATACCGCTATCGTTGAACGGGTTCTCTGTATAGGTTACCTATGGTGTGTGCGTCAAAAAGGGATTTTCATCGGTTGGGGCTTTGGACGCACGTTATGAATACCTGATGTTACCCTCGTTTTGGTCTTCATAACTTGATTGTTATGCTAGGGAGAGTTATTATTTGAAGAACGTAATTAACAATTAAGTCATTAAGAATAAATGAGAATTGGGATATTTTAATGAAGGTAACAGTGGTGTGGTGGTGGATTACTGTAATGCGATGGAGAGTCACTTTGAAAGTTATTAGAGGCATTATTGAGTTTATTTGATTGACCTTAATTAGCCGCAAGGATTAGTGTGGAATTTATATGATAAGATGATTTATATTTACTCGGTGTTAAGGTGGGGTAATTAAATTGTATAACGTGTATTAAGTAGGAGTTGGAGGATATAGAGTAGGATGAAGTGGTCTTAATTCGTAAAACATCGTTTTTTTTTTGTGGAATTTAACAGCCACAGTTCTTGAAATAAGTATGAATTCGTCGGAATGCTTTCTTCTATAGCTACTTGAATTAAGCCAATCAACCTAGGCTATGAACACTTATATATATTTTGAAGCAGTTAAAGTCCAATCACTGTCCTGGGTATCACCGCATGGTTATGGTATGGAGTATAGAGTCTTACGTCATCTACTTATGAATATGTTATAGGATTATGGTTGATATATGACTTGTTAAGGAGATGAATCATTCATATACTCAACAGTTTCGGTGAGCTATGATGAAAACTAGATTTAATTGACTTTTGGGGTAATGACGTAATCATTATAGGGGTGCTATATACATTTTACTATTAGATAAGTCGTTGCGATGTACACATGTACACGTCTTTGAGCATTATCTTGCAAAGTTCAGTATGGACGACCATTAAGTTCTGATTTGATGGACTCCATTAGGAGGAATTTAAAAATCCAAGTTGAGAAACTTTTAAACAGATTATGGTTGGATTTGAAATTTGTTTATTCTACTTATGTCTGATTTATAGTCACGTACCCAATAAAAGCTGTTAGTCGAAGTGTGAGAATTATTTTCCCTACTCACCGTAGCTAGAGGCTCCTTTTTACACATAAATCCCTGAATTTGAAACATCTACATATGCGACGGATATGCAGCAGAATGTAAGCCTTGGGGTATGTATGTATGTGATACGAAGGTAGACGTACTATCATTGCCGATTGAAGGCCTAGAGATTTGCTATAAATCGTATGTAAATTTTGTAGAGAATTCTGAGAATTCTAAGAACCCTGAGTCTATGAACATTCTAATGTACATATGTGCCTTTATTTCTGACTACTGTGCCTAGTGCTGTGTTGTATAGTCTATATTGTTATGACGATACAAATGAAAGCCCTTTGCGGGTGCAAAATGTATTGCCTGCGAAACCTTTATAATAAATAGAATGCTAATACCAGCTTTAAGTCTTGAATGCATGCGGTTTAATGCTGGGTAGTAGAAACAAAGGGTGTAGCAAGACACTCTAGAAGAAAGGTTGGTTATTTGGAAGCAGAGCGGAAACTTTCCTTATGAAGCAAGAATTATACTTACTTAGTTATTTTCCTTAATCACAGCAAAATTCATGAGGCCTAATCCATCAACAGCATTTGAATTGTATTGGATTCGAGTTCTAGAATGCAATTCGGTTATTTTCAGCTTATTTCAAGAATCGTATTCTGCTTTCTATAGGGAGTTCAGTCCCCTCGTTGGTAAGGTTCACGATTCCTGAGGTGCGGGAGGTGATTTTTTCCACCATTAAGACCAGTTATAAGCGCTTAAAACAAATTGTTGACTAAGCATCTTTCCCTCAATTGAAAAGTTAAGTTCTTTAGTTTTTTTATCACGTTACTGTGGAAAATAATCTTCTTCCGGAACTAACGCTCTTTAAGTGCGTTTTTTCGCCAAGATTTTGAATACGTTCTATATGTGTAAGTTCATTTCCCTCAAATTTATTACAATCATCACACTTACTACTTACTCCCTATAATTTTCCTTTGACTGGCTTACGTATGCTATTCGTCACTAAGAACTTCCTTATTTCCAATAATTATAACTCCCCTTAATATTATACTCCAGTGTTGTTCCTTTGAGCTTTACTATGTTAATTTGTGAAAACAACCCAGTTGAATAGTACCCCCTCCAGCTTGGAATGTACATATATATAAATTTCCTTTCAATTCCCTTCGTTTTGCTGATCAGATGTCCTTTTAAGGGCTTACTGCAAGTAATGCCATAAATATTCACCACCTTCTCACCACCTGCTTGTGTGCGCTCTATGTCTTTCTCACTCGCTCTTTCTTTAGGCAGTACCTTCATGCATTCTCAGCGTTCATCTTATTGAATCTTTAAATTAAATTTTATGTCAATGCTCCCATTCACTTTAATCTCGATTTAATTAGAGAACAGTAAAAGGACACAATGGCCAGGCATGCAGGTAGAAGGATGACAGTTTTCTTCCATCTCGATTCATCGTCTACCATCACCCAATGTACACAAAGCACTCAATTCTCATTGCCTTTATAAATCATTGTGAATGTATGTGCTTTGGCGTGTCTATAATTTCTTATCTCAGGAAAAGGGAACTCCTCTAATGGGTTTACAATTAAGGCAGCCCAAGGATGCACAATAAACTTTACGCTGGACGACCTCTTTAAGTTTCTCTGGTACCCATTGTACACCTTAATGAATATGGTTGGGGGGGTGGGGTTAAAGAGTGAGTTATATGTATGTACTCGGTACCCTTCAGCTACACTTTCTACCCTTTGTAAATGAATCTTTAGTTGTGTGTGGGTGTTTGCAATGAGTCCTTCCTCGAAGGTTTATTGATGCGAATCGAAGGACCAAATAGAATATTAGAATAGAGCATAGCCAGCAGAAGAGTTGGGATAAACTCGGAATCGTCTAGGATACAACTTTTCCACAAGTTATTTGTTAGTATTGTTGTCAAGTTCTTTTTTTTACCACCCAGGACTGAAAAATCCTTGCGCCCGTTTCTGAGCAGACAAGAAGGGGTTGTTTCGGTTTATAGCCATTTTGCCTGTGATTAAAAATTGATTAAAAGTAATTTTTTTAGTGTGTCGAAGTGAGATGTTGTTTATTTCTTTGCAAGGACTTTACTGAGGACCGAAGCAAAGTTATAAATATCCCTTGGGAATTCCGAATTGGAAATTGAGTTGAATTTTTATCCTTTCCATTATATTGTGCTGTGGGTGGTGGAGTGGGACGACTTCTCAATTGAATTGGAGAAAGATTAAAGGATGTAGGACAGATAAGGATTGTGGAACACAACGAAATGATTAATTTGAAAGTTATTTAAAGTTGAATTAAAGGATATTAAGCTTTGAGGCAGACGAATATGGTAGGTAAGCGAATGTTTTTTTTTTGTGCAGAGTTTTTGAGTTTGTTAAAAGGAAAAAGCCGGTCAGGTTGTGTGGTGGAAAAGGATGATGTTTGCAGGCAATGAGACAATGAGGGACGGGGCTGATATTTAATGAAAACCTTATCTGAGGTGAAGTTGATTGCAAAGTTAAGATTAAAGAGGATTTGCTAAATTAATTGAAAAAGTTATAACGTCCGGTGGAAGGGGATAACTAATTGTCACTGCAAACGAATTGAGGAATATGCTAGAGGGAGTTGCAATTTTGTGAAGAAGGGGATAAATCTGTCCAAAGATTGTTGAACTGTTTTACATATGAATAACCAGGCTTTGTCCGTTGTGACAGATAATGGAGTTCGCCTGGCTATGTCTTCTTGGTCTTTTACCACCGTATTTTTTTGGCTTCATAATAAGCTTATTATCTAGCAATAATCGCGATTCCACAGAAACTTAGGAAAGTGTGTTCCGTGACATAAAACTCGGATGTAAGGAGTTCAAATGAATTCATGACCGGAAGAAATTGAAGAGCCTGTGTTCCGGATATGAAGTCAGCTGCCAGTTGCTTGGCTTTCTCGTAGAAACTTCGGATAAAGTTCTGCTCGCGAGACTCTTTGATTTCCTTAAGCTGGGAGCCTTTCATCTTTCAACTCAGGATTTTCTTTTCTTCCCTTTTATTGGTTCAATACTCTTTTCCCGCCGTCTTGTTTGTGTACATTTTCTGTTGGTAGTCCAAAGTTGTTTCGAAAACTGCGATAGTGGGATACTTGGATTGTACTTGGTGAATGTATTGCGAAGACTTTGCCACAAGGGTGCCCTCTAGGATTACTTTATTTTCTTAAGCGATTTGGAAATTCTTCTTCACGTCGTCGATCTTATTGGCAAGCAAATATAGTGCTACTTGTTATTGTATTATGAACTACTGCAAATCTAGTCCAGGCTGAAGGTGAAGGCTGTGCATTTCCACTAATCCGCCGAAAGGGTTGTCCTTACCGCATTAAACTTAAGCTATTTGCATTCATGACTCCTTAACTGGGACTCCTCGTGACCATTGTGAATAGATCACAACCAACCTTCCTTTAAATTTTTTGCATTTAAAAAGCTAACCTTTTATATTTGCTCGTAAGTCGCAACATAAACTTATTTAAATATTTTGTTCTTTTCCTTTCAGGTAAGTCCTTTGAAACCACCACTAAAGTGATATTCCTTATTTTAAATAGGTAAGTGACTAAAGGTAACATGTTGACCGACTCACAATTTAATTGGCAACAGAAATGTTAGACGTTACAATGCTACAAAGTCATTCCATCCATCTGTTGCAGCTTTATACAGTCCATTTCTATTCTCACTTCTTAAAATTTACCATCTCCCCTATAATCCTTCTTGGCAAACAATGAAGTATCGCTGCGCACCGTTAATTTTCATTGTTTTAATGGGTGTTAATTAAGACCGACCTTGCTGTGAGGAGGTTACTAACTGAACATATTAGCAGGTAAACTTCAAGGATATCACATCAGCAGGCGGATTCTACTCCATTTATTTCATCCTTGACCGAAAGTTTTCAGATTACTCATTGTGTCCTTTTATTTTTACAGTTTAACAGAATATTTTCACCAAATTGTCACATTTTAAGCTTAAATTGTTCAATGATAATTATAAAGGATGTCCAACGAAATGAACGTGGCAGGAGGGATGTGCGCGCATTGACGAGCAACTTAATTAGCTTGCGATTGGGATCACTCTCTCGATGTGGACTTTTCGTGTTGATATATGGTGGATCTGCAATGGAAGGAGACCAAAATAAAACATTAATTATGTAGGCATTTTATATTCGCGTACATATCCACATGAAAGAGGATTTAATTTATTAATATTAGGGATGGTAACATTGTGTGCAATTTTAATGAAGCTTTATACAAATTTGTATAAATTGTGTTTTTTGTGGGTATATAAACAAAAAAAATTAATTTGCATACAAATTGTAGATTCACATTATGATTTAGTGATTGTATTGAACAAATTTAATTAAATTTGTATTATTTTTTCCAATCCTTTTTTGGTCAATGACTTGGAATGGCTGATTATTATTAAGAGCTGCTGTCAAATAAATTAAATTTGCATTGATGTGCATTGTAAAGATAATTAATTATTGACGAGACCAATGACAATCTATGTTGTTTAAATGAACGTAAATAATTTATTGAATTAAGACCGCCTTTTGTATTGACTGATGGATAATAACGTGAAGCTGGATACATTTTGTGGGAATGGATTCAAAAATAACTGCTTTTTTTTGTGGAGTCAATGGTTTAAGTTGTGTTCCATAACCTGATGTTTCCAACTTAATCACTGATTCGTTCTTAATCCTTGCGTGTCAAGTTTGCTTATGGTAATCAACCCTTATGTCGGCTTAGTTATTTGCATTCCATTTTATACTAGAGTTTCCCAATACGAAAATATGCCTAAGGATAGAGAAAATAAATATACGTAGCGAGATACAAAATCATTTATTACACGGTATTTTTTGACCTGCTTTAGACCTCCAACAATCCCAGACTACTCTAGAATTAAGTTGAAAACGGGCTTGCCAAATTATAGGGAAGTTCGCTAGCGGGTAGGGACACTCAGAGTCGGGCGTATGGTTTCATTATTTTCGAACTCGTTTACAAAATATCTGCAGCAACATTTGATGTAAGGATTGATAGATAGTAGGTAAATGTCAACGTTATTGACACCATCTACCAATTTCACTTCGAAAAGTATTTAATTTTTGCTTGTTTACTCGTAACCCTCCACCCGGACAAAATTGGCGAAACCATACACTGCAGCCCACTATTACCTTAATGTGTTTATTGGTGGTCTGCTTTCGCAATTGGGTGAAACTTTGCACTGCTGTTAGTATTGACATTATGCTTTCACAGTGTATGCTCTTGATCTTGGACTACATACGTCATGAGGCACCAAGACTCCACGTCTTCCTGAATTCTTTGTTGCAGCTTTAGGCAGCCAAATATATCTTTTTTAATGCGTTACTTGGTATTCTTCTTCCGGTCAAATTGAAGTCATGTTTTTTGTGAGTATCTTCCCAGTTTCATACAAGAGTTCGTCTTTTTAAATACTCCCTGTTACAGTATAGACACTGGTGTAATTGTAAGTCGCCACAATATTGAGGACATAGCTTTGCTTGAATAGACTGAAAAGGATGATCTCAACACTTTTGCCTTCAATATTGATCTCTTTTTGAACGCTACACCTTCAGGCGGGCACATATTTAGTGAGCGAATCGATTTCGCATGAAACCAAGTTAAAATTAAGGCTTTCTCAGATTTAAATGTTTTTAATCTTTTGTGTACATCTTTTGTCGTTTATCAAAACATTTACTGGGAGCTTAAAGAGTCTATCAGCACTTTGATGCCACTTTGCAGGACTTAATGCTTTATTTCACATCTCGTTCTTTAATTCTCTTAATTGTTTAGGGTATTGAGAATCAGTAGCAGCTTAATGTGCAGGTTTTCTGTTTGAAATTTTATACAAATATTCTGCGGCGTGGCCACTGAAACAAAAAAAAAAAAAAACAAGCGATCTTTGCCTTCAAAGAGGCAACTAAGTTTAAATAAACGATTTTGTATGAAGACATGTTAAAAAGCCAAAGGCATTATTATTGGAAGTATAAATGGTCAATATTGGCCTTGTATTAGAGTTTCAAAAACGCTCCAGTTTAATGCCACTCAGTCCATTTTAAGTCGACTTAAAATTAACTACACTTCCACATTTGAAAAGACATCTTAAATCGATGATTGAATACCTGTGTTGATTGATTGTTTTTATCTCTTCGTCATTCGCACTGTAACAAGACGTCGATTTCTTAGGCTTTTGTGTGCCTTGGTCCATTTTTAAAATGATAGTCACTGTTTCAAACAGTTTATTATATGAACTTAAAATTAAAAATGTTACCTCGCACTTTTTCTTCGCACACAACAACAACCTTTTACGAGTACATCCACCAAAAACCCTTAAAGCCTCTAAAATATTGCCACTAAATCAATTTGTAAAATTCTAATGGAATTTGCATTAAATGACACACACATCACCTCCATATTTCATGCTCCTAATCATCCTTATAAGCAAACATTTTGCCCGACCACATTATGTGACCACCCACTTTATTCTACACCACACAACATAGTAATGAGCGTTGAATCCTGTGTATAATTTACTTTCAAGAGTACCGTAACGAAAAAGGAGCGGAATCATAATAAACATACCACCAGCCCTACTCCTTTTAATAACACCTCTTCAGCTGTTTGTCCCGTAAACTTTGCAGCCAACTTCTAGAGGGTCTGTCTCTCATTTACCGTAGGAAAACACTCGAATGCGGAAGGCGGAAGTGAAACCAGTAAAAATAAACAAACTGAACAAATTTTTTTTTTTCTTCTTTTCAACCCCTAGTCACACATGCTGTTGCCTTAGACGCGCCCTATTTTCTTCGGAATCACGTGAATCGTTCCTCTAGTCGGCGAAAAAAGAGAGATCTCTGCATGTTTATACTCACAACCACGACTGAACCTGGGTAAAAGTCCGTCGTTCATTAGCGACTTATTGGAGAGGTAGATGGATAGGCTTACCTACCTTATACTTCACTTCAATACTCACCATTAAGCCTTCTAATGCATATGTATCGCTTTAACAATTTGTAACTCCGTTAGAATTGTTTACACACCTACTCGTACACATGGATGGGGAGGGTATGTCTAACGGGTGAAAGGGAAGACGGGATACAGCAAATAGAACTTGTTTGAGAAGAAGGATGCTTCCCTCAGTCGTGTTGTTTGTTATACCCACCGTGATAAAGGAATTAATTACGTGTATTTTTTTTGACTCTGAGTTTTCCTGTATGTGTATATGCTTGTGTGTGTATGCAATGATTTGCATAGAAGTGGTATAAACAACTTAGGTCCCAACTAATCCTACTGGGAAATCCTTTTTTCATTGCTGCTACGTCCTTAAAAAAAAAGAAGAATGAGTTCGAAGCAAAATAAAAAATGGAAAATATCAAAACCACTGATCCCTTCTATGGTGGAAAAAAGGCTCTTGTAAGGATAAAAATGTAAGCAACCCTGAAGCAAAAAGAAAAGAAGACATCCTTTTTCATCCCATATCATCGTATTATCCCAATCTATTTGAATTTAGTTCTGACTTTCATAGTTGAACAGAAAAAAAAAGTCTACTCCTGCCAATCGACTCTGGAAGGCGCATGTCCTGGAAGGACATTTCCATTTTTTCTTACTGTTGGTTTCGTTTAACTTTTTCACATCAACTATTTACTGATAAGGAACCTACCATCGAATCCCGCTAGATGGCGCCGAGCAAAGTCCTGTTGTTGATGCTGTGACGTAGTACCATTGTGGTGAATTTTTCAGATTTTGCGTAAAACAGCATACAACTCTCTCGGCTTTTGGGGGTGTGATACAATAGAGAGACTGTAGTGGGTAGTCATATCCTTGCAAGGATGCTCTCATATGATAGCAGCCGAAAGAATGTGTTTTTGAAGAGAACATCAGCATGCTATTGTGTTTCTGATGACAACAAAATAGATTAATTTTTCTCTTACTCAAAGGATGCAAATTTCACCACAGCATCCAAATACTCTCTCACTCTCGGTACCTCTCTTTTTTTTGTGTACATCCTGATATAGAGAGTTTGGACATTTCTAGATGTTCAGTTTGGCTAAAGCAAAGACCCTTGATTTTCTTTAGTCTTACTTGTATACGGGCGTCATACGGTCGTGGTTACTTTTAACGGGCAACTGAATTTCTACGGAAAGAAAAAAACAACCAAACAGGATAAGAAAAAGGATCTGTATTCTTTTTCTTTTATTTTATTGTTTTATTTCTCCCATTCGGAATGGTGGATTCGTGATTAGTTTTGTCGTTTTCCAAAAGAATGGCAGTCTCGGTGTCGTTTTCGTTTCAAAAAAATATTTGTCGTCGTGTTGTGTATCAAAAAAGGATGTCGCTGCCAGTGTTTTTGTTGATGGAAAAGTGAAGAAAAGTTTACAAAAAAAAAAAATTGCAATCAGCATCTGTTTCTAAGTACACAGATGCAAAGTGTGAAGTAAATACTTGTTTTTGTTTATCGTTGAGTGAATTGTGTATACAAAGATCAGAGAAAAAAAAAGGATAACAGTGGAGACAAAATTTTATCTATTCATCCCAATCAACTACAAATAGAAGGAAAAGATAGAAAAATAAAAATAAAAATAAAATTCATAGGAATTAAGGTGTGTTTCTCAGATCCAATTGTTTTTCATATCCCTTTTGTTTTACACTGCGAAATCTGCCTTCAAGATACTGCTACGCTGATAGTGATGCTTTTGAATTGAATAACATGAAATCCTTTTATGTTTAGATTTTGGTTTTTATTCTTTGTTGTGACTTTCTTTTCATGCATTTAGAATTTTCATCACGTCTTTTCTCAAGCTCACTCTTTTTCACTGTTATTCACCAAAATAAAAATTATAGGAAAAAAAAAAAATTGGCGCCCAAGCGCTGGCTGCATCGTTGCATACTCACACATGTTCTCACAACTTCACAAATATATTTTTGTTTGTTTTGTTTTGTTTTTCTATCACTGAGACTACTTTTGTTGATGTAATTTCACATTTTTTAAAATTTTTTTTTGTTGTTTTTACTGGGAAACTTTAAGGATCAAAGTGTGGATGGGTTTTGTTTTTGTGTTTGTGGTTATGGTATGGTGGTTGTTTTTGGGAAATATGTCTCAAAACGATTTTTGATTTCATCTTGGAGCTCTTATTCCTAAGAATCTGTACGAAAGTTTCATCAATTTTTGTTTTGAAATACCCAACGAAAACTCTAAACGAAATTGGTGATTCTTCATTGACCATTTGTTGAAAAAGTCTAGCTAGAGCAATTCACTAGAACATCTTTAAACACAAAATGCAAGTTTCGCCAGTTTCATCTCCGGAACTGTAGCCTTTGATATCACTTGAATAGACAAAATAAAGTTCAGGAAACTGAATGAATCAGCGGAACACGTACTGTGTAAGTGCATGTTTTGCTGCTGTATCAGGATTTGCCTTTTCTTGAAGGATATCCCGACACATGAGAATATAAGAAACGCCTGACTAGAGACATCCTCAATATTATCATTATTGCTAAAAAAAAGAGCAAGGACTTAAATTACAGCAACAACCAAATTATTTACTGCACTGCACCATTTAAGATAAATTCATTTGGTGTAGGTCGTGTGACAAAAGTGGGAGCATGTATACCATTCAATTTTACCCGTTGCGAGCAAGTTCCTTTAAAGAATACCGATTATAGAAGCTGCGTCGATTAGAAGGAATATAAAGCTAGCTTGGCTGCGTCATCACTTGCCTTGATTAAGAGTTCGTTTTCTCTGGAGTTACTTTAGATGACACATGTCTCTTTCAATGTGATTAAGATTAGAAACCTACAGAAGTCGACTTTAAAAACTGTCTTCCATGAAATCGGATTTTTTTTTTTAAAAAACAGAAGTATCAATCTATTCCGCTTTGATATATAACGCTGATCTTCTGGGAATTGAATATATTTGTTGATAGACTAGAAAATCCCCATACCAATCCTGCATCTCATCTTCTTTTTGCTAGGGTTTTCTTTTTGACGAATAGAAAATATTTCCATCATCACACCCTTCTTACTGACGAACTTTGATGGTTCTAAGTACAAACGACACCCACGTCCAACTCAACTCTTAGATATGTATTTCTTCTTTTTCACTTCCGTATATGATGTACTGACGTCTGTTCTGTTCTGAGGCATGTATGTACCATGAACAGAACATTTAACCGCAGGGCCAAACCATGTGCTTCATACAATTAAACGAATATGTATTCTCAACATCGACTCTACCCCACCCGAACAGGTGGTCCCGGTTTATGTAGAATAGTCTCATTGGGTGTTTCTCATATAATTATTTACTGAGGCGTATGTGTAACATTTTTTCTTTTGGTTTCTTTTTAAAATTAAGATCTGACCAACTATTGAAATTACGAAAATCAATATGCACAATAGATATTATTCACTCGTGTAGAAATGATGAAACGTGTGCCTTTTTCTAGAGATAATACAATTTTCACTCAATAATTTGATATATTCACTGAAATTCACCAAAAATATCTCTTGGGAATGATATGCAAACTCAAGGTAGCACATTTAAATTAATAAGCACACACACGTATGCTTTGTAGGTTATATATTGCACGTAAACTCGTAAATATTTATTGTTTGAATGTTTATTTCGTCTCCTGTGCAAAAAAGGTTGGGAATTTAGTTTTATTTTAATATGTGTGTTTATTTTTTATTTTTATTTATAAATTAAGAACTTATAGGGTGAGTAGATGAAAATAAAAGGAAAAATGTTTCGTGAGAATCGGAAATGAGAAAAAAATCAAAGGGCGATCTTGATGTCTGTTCACGAGTATGTTTAAAGCATTTTTAAAAGAAATCCAAGCGTTTAAGTTAAGGATTGGTGTTTTTAAATTTTTGTGAGTAACTCAGTAACGAAGAAAAACAAAAAAGTTAGTAACGTATCATGTTTTCTTATATTTTTATGCTGTAAGACATTTTATGCTGTAATGTGAAATGTAAAATCCAAAATTTAGATAATGTCATCCTAGTCAATTAGGGCGATGAAACTGGTAAACTTTAGACTTCAGAGGAATGCAAAACTTACTGCAGCCAAAACTTGCTGCCACAGCCTTAAGGCGACAACTTTGAAAGCATAGCGGCTTCAGCCTGCATAGAGTTGATTTATTTTTTATTTTTAGTTTTACCTACTCCCCGTAGAAACATCTATCAGACATATGAACATCGCACAGAAAATGAGATACATATACGAGCATAATTTAACTCCATCGCCATTGGAGACCCTGCATCATATATAAATTAATATTTATTTCTGGTTCTTCTATTTCTTATTTTGCCATATTGTGATTAAAATATGCTTGGTGGGCTGTAAGGGTCCACTTCTTTCGAAGTCATGACAAATTATAAGGTCGGAGGTTTGCCATTGCTAAAGATTTTTATTTTTATTTTTAACACGTATCGTTTTGCTAAGCCCTGCTTTGTTAGCAGTCTAACGCATTTATTATTGAATCACAGCGATCATAATCGTTATTCAATTGCCTTAAAGAAAAAAACGAGGAGTGCCTGTAATCTGTCAAAATTAATGCTGGTCTTCTTGGTCCTCTTTTCTTTAAACTTAGAGCGAAAAAAATACGCATGTTCAATGCATCATAAAATGGAACTTGATTGGTTTTCTTATCCATCTTTTCAACTTCGCTGCGATAGATTGCATTACGTTAAGTCCACCAGAAACTTAGACTTAATGGTGGTGGTTAAGCTCTCTCAGCTCGTGCCTTTTCTTTTTATCGTAACATGGATGTGACACATTGAATACTCTGTTCAGTTCCGATCGAATATTTCTTACTACCTGATTACCTACCTCACTGATTAAAGGACAGATCAATTTGGAGAAGGTTTTGGAGGTAAGAATCGTAAAGCAAAATCTCCAAATCTCAGGAGCCCTCAAACTCGTTTCGGTCCACAGCAGATACTCCTTTTTGATGAAGTGGTCTGAGAGACTCATATTTGGTTCGTTTCTCTTTTTGTTTTCGGTGGCTGTTGAAAAGAAGGCTTGTAAATAAACTAATTTTTTTATTTTTGTGGGATCAAAACTCAATAGGTAATTACCTACTGCGGAGCAGGAAAGCATTTTGTTTTTTTTTTACTTTTGATGTATAATGTAGCAAACGAACAGTTTTTAGTTTTCCAATTTTCAACAAAACTGAAGGCCCTTCAGTGCAGGCAATTTTCTCGTTTGTCATATAAGTTGTTGGAACACGCATATTTGTAACTTCAAGCTCCTCTTGGAGCTTGAACCACTTATTTCATGACTCTCAAATCATATGCCTTTACATTCAATCAGAATTAAATCTGAGTGGCGTACGTTAACTCTTCCGTTTCAAAGATTTCCAGTGTTTTTCTTTGAAACATTTTCTCAGGCTGGTTTGATGATGCGATCGTAAGTTCAAAAGCTACCCTGAAACTAAATCTCATTATGTTCCGTTATGTACGTGATCATCTGCATTGAAATTCATACTCTGAATGAAAAATTTTGAGCATATAATCTTCAAGATAATCCAATTTTTCTTTAGAAACTTGCCTACTACTCTCTTGAAAAGGCATTTAAGTCTTAACTAGTCATAATTATTGATAATCGTGTAACGAGGTACAACTTACTGAAGGAAAGGTCTGAAGTTTCCATGAAGTAATCGCTATTTTGTATGACAGTTTTTAGTAAACCAAAAACAATTAAGCTTCCGAGAGCTTGGTGAAAAAAATTACGTCGTGAGCCTGGTAGGGTCTAGCAGGCCCGGAAAGAAAATTCTGATTTGTATAACTTATTTTAGGAATCACTTTGATAGTCTATAAAAGACCTTGTACTCAACTTATAAATGCATAATTCATATTTTATTTTATGAACCAAGGAAAACAAACTGAAACTTCTTCTGTTGGAACAGAAATAGAAACTGAAATCACTTATGTATCTATTACAAAAATTACAAGGTTTAAGAGACCCTACCAGACTCACGAAAGGTTAAGTATCTTACAAGAGAATATCCATTGAAATATTAAAAAACCGATTGTCCTTAATGAAATATTTTACATTACTTCCTTGAATATACATGTAGGCCTTAACTGAAAAAAACATGTTCTGTTTTAATTACCTAATAAGCAAACTTCACTTTAATTTGCATGAAATGCTAATTTTAATAGCTTAACAGGAGCTACTTTTCAGAAGTATTTCCATGCATGGAATGGCATAATCCATAAAAAATTATTTCGAAACTCTCTTGCCTTAACAACCGAAACAACAATAAGTTGAAATGTGATTAGTCGGCACTAGAAATTCATTCTGAATTTCTTCAAGTGCAAAAATAATAACCGAGTCTCAAACAACAAAGTAATTTAAATTTATGAAAACACTTCAAGGATATGTAAGACACTTTCAATGGCTTTCACTTTCACATTTCGCATATCTCCGGAGGGAAAACAAAAATATTTCCAAAATAAAATTTTTTTCATATCAATTTCAATTTAGACAAAGAAAATAAATCGAAAAAAAAGAATAAGTATATGTATACGTATTTAACTCCCCGAAAGTCATTCTCAAGGGTAGGAACCCTTATTATTAAATTCCAATTCAATTCAGCAAGGACTCAGAAGTTCAAAAATATAAGACGAACAAAAAAAAAATCCTTCTCTCCAGACTTACAGAGCCAAAAAAGTGTGTGAGAGGGAGTAAAAAACATGCCATTAAAAATCAGTTGCTTCAAATTTACATCCCATTCATCCGTTTCAATTCAATCTCCTTGCATTATTACCTTTGGCTTGGGTAACCTTCCATACTAGCCCACTCATCATCGTCGTTCAAGTCCTGTGCGGTGATTCCCGATTGGGTTTTATTTTTGTTGATTCCTTTATCCTTCTTCTTTTTTTTTCAATTCGATTGCATGGTCCACCACACCAAATCATTCCTGGAGGTTGTATCTTTCCTTAAGAGCTGAGATAAAATTGTCTACCATACGTAGGTAATGATAATGATGGATGTCTTTGGGGGTTGAGAATTGATAGAGAATCATAATAAGCAATGGATTAGGACGAGAGGGAGAGTGTGTTGTATATACGGAATGAGAAGAAATTTGCTTTTATTAGCACAGTTAATCTGAAAGATGTTGTATCTGTTAGCTGAAGGCATTGTGCTATTTTTGTGAATTTTGTTTTCCTTTGCTACTGCTTGCCTATTTTTTATATTTTTTTTCAACTCAGAACGATGGTAATTGTTGTGATGAAAACTCAAGAGATTTTGGAACCGTAGATGGAAGTGGTTCCATAAGTCTGTATTTTGTTTGTATTTATTCTTTTCTCAAAGTTTTGTACCTTGAGTGGGAGGCTTTACTAGGTAGAATGCATTTTCATTGCTACAATTCTTTCTAAGTCAAAGGGACCATCTTGACGTTGTTCAGACTTTGTTTTTTTCACTCGAGTTTATTGCAACAAAATGTAAAGAATCCTTTGAATCAGGGCCCCTACTCTGTATTGCGATTCTAAAGTTCGGATCGTTCGAAAGCAGACATTTTGTATGGGCAATTTGAAATGCAATTCATAAAATCTATACAAAATTTCCGCATTCGAACGATCCGAACTTTAGAATCGCAATACAGAATAGGGGCCTAGTTGTTACAATTTTTGCTTTGGGAACATTTAGTAGACATCCGTTGCCGAGCGAATTTTATTTCACTCTACGTTGAGTTGGTGGTATTCTAAACTTCCAATGACTAAATGAGAACTTGAAAATTTTTTATCAAATTTACTCAAAAAGATAAATTAAATTTCATCTGATCTTTGTTGCTACACATACTTATGGAGACTGAGATAAAGCGGAGCTTGTCAGTTATGTACTTCCTGAAAAGTATCATGTAGAAAGAGGTTTCCAAATATTATGTACTTGCATATGGTTGTCTGCTATGAATATTTGGTTGAAAGTCTTGTTGCATTAGTCTGTTCGAAACGTATTCTTGAAACCTTCACTAGGTGTGTTCCTTACAGGATCAGCTGAGGCCTATCAATGTGTGGCCATCATAACCATCACGGCACGGAAGAAGGTCGTAATCGATACGACTATAAATGTGGGAGTGTTTCTCTACAACATGGTACCATTGAATTTCAAACCGAAGCCCATCATATGGCCTCTGATGCCACGCAAATGACAGAATTCATTGTCTGGAGTTTGACAACACCATAGTAACGTAAAAATATTGAATCGGAGTTTGTCTAAAACATACGTTATACTTTAAAATCATATTTTTCAGTTTTAAAACGCATACCAGATTTAAGCCAAGAGGTTTATATGGCTTCTTCGATCTTCTAGACAGGTGGAGCAAAGACATAAGCAGTATTATACAGATGATTTAGGCATCATTATGCATTCTTAGCAAATCATTGTTAAACCTTTGATAGCAATTGAAGAAGAAACAAAAGGTGTTGGACTTGCAAATGAACCAAATTAAGAACTTGGACTGACGTTGGGTTAACAGGTAGCGTTGCGAGCTGTCCACAATTTTTCATTCATTCATTTCATCATTGGGATAATCGAGAAAGAATTGTTTAATGTTGGTGAACTTTATTCTAAATCTTATTTCTTTGAACTTCTACCTTGACTTAGGCAGCATTTATGTTCGTGCCTCATAAATGGCTTTAAAAGTATACAATCCACTCGAGGTACGAGGCTTTGAGATATTATTATCGCATCGACAAGTACATTATTTAGAAATCGAGTAGATTGTTTATCTACCATGAACAACGTACAATGAGGACGATGATTTTCTATATTGTCACTATTCCTTAACACAGTACAAGTCACGTTGTCATAGTCAGAAGTCACGTTGTAGCAGATTGAAGTTAATTTGAATGCTCTAGACGTGACTCATATTCACAATAAATTCTTTCATTGAACAGTTTTTTACTAACATCGTCAGAGTTGTAGTTCTCCGGTTTAACTAAGATCCCAGTACAAGGTTAACAGAGCAAACAGGGACTTAACTGCAATACACACCCAAAAACAATGTGATCTGTGAAAACGCCCCCATACTATTCAATTTTCTTATGTTGAATTCCTTCGAGACTTGCATCAATGGAATCTTGAATATTTCCCATCTATAATGCCTTCCGAAGTTTCTATTCGATTATGTGCGTCTTTCAATCTCATAAATTATACCCATTAGCATATGAATTGAATTAAATATTCCAAACCGTGGCAATTACTTGTGCAAACCTCCGGCTCCTTCCTTATGCTGCTTTATACTGCGAATATCCCACACCCTCAATTTAGTAAACGTTTAACATCTGTCAATATTGAAATTCAATTCACATTCGATGGTGGAAATTTTCCTACACAAAGGAAGAAAAATAAAAATATTCGTCAAGGGAAACATACAAAAGTCCGAAACATCTTTTGACACCCTATGCGATGCTTTTGAGGGAGTAGATTGCAGCATTCGATATGATTAACATGAGGTGGTATGCCATCGAAACTGTTAACACTTGTAAATCTTTAGACCACAATGTTGTTGCAGGATTCAAGGACAAAAAATGGTTTATATTTGTTGATACTTTTTACTATTTAGAAAAAAATAAAAGGAAGTCTACCCTATGGCATAGGGTATACAAAAGGACATTCACCCTGCAGGATCTTAAGTGAGAGAGGGATTTTTCTTTGATAAATAAACTAAACAGAAACACAAGACAAATAAATAAACAAAATATAGAAAGAAAATCTCTTAGAAAAATTAAATAAGAAATGTCCTTCGAAGAGTTGGGTACAAGTCCTTGATAGATTGATTTTTTTTTTTTTTTCTTTGACAAAGAAAACAAACAAATGAAACGGAAAGAAAATTCCTTGTGCCAAGTTCAATTTAAGGATTATGTGCACAAAAATCCACCCCTCCACTTGCCCCCCAAACTAAGATGAGAATAAATAAAACACAAATGTTAGTTTGGAAACAGAACAGAAAGAAATCCTTGTCCTTGTCGTAGTGTGATAGCAGTACCCGCCTGACAGACAGTGGTGATAAACGAACGTGTTTGCGATTTTTAGTGACTGATAAGGACATGTCAGAATTTTCTGCAGATGACTCTCTCTCTCTCTGGTGTGTGTACGAGTATGTCTGGGATTGGCTCTATACGTCGAGCTTGTATCCTTGTTTATATTGGAATGGAATAAATAATAACATTGAGGGGTGTGGGGTACCCGCCTATGAGTAAACGTTGACGACAACGACGATTCAAGATGATGATGATGTGAAAGATATTTTTTCGTTTTAGGAAAATAGTTTTAGATTTGGTTCTTTGTTAGTTTAGCTTGGTTTTTTTTTTTTATATTCGTTGCTGTGAAGATAAAATAAATTATCTGATTTTGCTTTGGTTGGATTTGGGTTGGGTTTGGTTGGTTGGGGCGGAGATGGTGCTGAAAAGCTTGTAGTAACAAGCGATTGCGATGCCAAATGAAATTGTTTTCATTGGAACCAGTCCAATGATTGTTATTTTTGACTGCAGTAGACACCTAAGGGTGTGGTTCACTTTGGTTTTTGGGAAAAAAGTTGGCATGGCATCTTGGATTTTGATTTACATTTTGTAAGCGTAATAACAATCGATAACGAATAATGTAAAAATACTATGATTGATGATAAAAGTTTGAAGTTCTTATTCATTGGATTCGATTCGAGACTTTTATAATGCAATTGGAGTCGTTAGACTGATTCGCACAGAAAACCGAGCTGCATTGGACAACGTGGTTTTTCTAATTGATTAACTTAAGTTGGTACAAAAGACTGTACATACACACTCGTACTTAGGTTAAGTATTAAATTAAAAGTGAAGAAACAGGTATAAAACGGAACAATTCTCCATTGGATGTAGATTATTGATGGTGTTTATTGAAATATTGCGAAGCACACCTCTGTACCCTAAAGGGTATGCCCATTCGGGAACGACGAAAAAAAACAAAAACAAAAAAAAATCGGAAAAAAGTTACGTATACGCTCCCGACAAGGAATGTTACGTATACGCCACCTACACAATTTTTACATTTCGTGTACTGAATAGGCCTGAACTGTCCTAGATTCAGCTATTTACCTCTTTCAAATTGTACTTAAGTATAAGACGGCTGACAGATTATGTTCCAACGGATGGTATCATAAAGCGTGTTTACATGGAATCCTTTCGAGTCATTCTGTTTTACTTAATGTGGTCCAAACTCTAATTCAAAGTAGTGTTCTAGTTCTCCTTATAGCAAAGTCTTGCCCTATGGGTCTTGAGACTGCGATATTTGCAGAGCACGTTTAATTGTGTTCTTTGTTTCTTCTATCTCGGCAGGTTCTACATTAGTTTGGCAAATGAATTCCTAGTCTGCTAGCCATTGGCGTTATGACCTGTCAGTATAACTGTTGTAATAGCTAGTCAAGATTGGTTTTTTCTCTTTCTTTTTAATTTGGTTTCGGCTATGAACTACAGGAGTTGTCAGTCCAGGCAGTTTTTATTAGTTCTCTTAGCTCGTTGGCTCATGTCTTAGCAATAGGGATGTGTGAATGCATTCTGTTCTTAATGTAGATCTTTTTTTCACTAATTTGTTTTGAAGAACCGTTACAATTTCTTCTTAGAAAGTTTTTCTGCTGTAGTGCATTGGTGATTATTTCAGCTCCACTGTCCGAATGCAAACGTTTCTTTCATTTCAATTCTTTTCTCTAAAAGGGTTGACATAAATATATTTATCTACGATGTAATGAACACGTTCCAACTCATTGTATTGTCGAGAAATGTTGACAGCCTTAGCTTCAATATTTCCTCATCTTATCCCTTTTTTTTATTGAAAAGGATTCCATCTTTGTAAACAACCTAGATTTTAATCTCTCATCACACCAAACACTTTTAAGAACCATTAGTCATCAAAAAAAAGTACAATAAACCTTCTAAAATATTTACTTTCATTTTCACCGTGTAAAACGGTATTCGCAATCACTTGTCTCTCACAGAAGGGAAATCAATTTCTCTTTGTGAATGTAAGTGTGTCAACACGAACATTTCAATCTTTTATCATCGCTGTTTTCTCTCAAGGATATGCCTTAAAAAACCTTCGTCTTAAAATTTGTATGTGCACTGTTTCTTCCTCCTCTTTGGGGGATGCCCAAACAATTGCAAGATCATAAAGGAAAACGCTCTCCCTTTCTCTTTCTCTTCCTTTCTGTACTTTGTTTGGCATGTTATGACTGTATTCAGTTCCATTTACACTAGAAGTGTCATTCATATTCTTGTCCACAAAAGATCTAGATATTCTCTCTGGAGAAGCATACGAAAAAAAGAAATAACAAAATCCAATCCATTTGTCAAACACATGTAGAGATGGTGTCCATTTTTGCATGGAAGCTTTCCAACCCATTGTCTGATGGAATTATTTCAATCTAACACAGAGATATGCCCACGTATAGCACCACTTCATCCCTTTTTCAATGGAAACATAAACAATGTGAGATACACATAAATCCAGCCTTTGTGTGGGAGCCTACCGTATACTTTTAGCCCGTGTAACGTCTGCTAAAAAATTCATTTTTTTTTTTTTTTGTAAAACTCATTCTCCAAGGGCGTTCCGATGAGTGAATTGAATTTGTGCTTGGATGGGATGTGAGTGACATATTACCCAGGATGGGAAAATAAAATCAATTTAAGGAGACACGGCAAGAGTGGGATTTGGCCCGACAACAAAAAAATAAAAAACACGAGATGAAAAATGAGAAAAATATGGGAATAAAATTGCATATGTGTTACATTGGAAATTTTGGAGACGAGAAAAAAAAAGAAGAAATATTGTGAAACACATTTTTATGTAGAAAAATTAAATTATTTATTCGCCTTTTGGGATGCCGGGGATCCCAAGTAAGGGTGTGAGGAAATTGGGGTCTAATAATGGTAGCAGTGGGAAAATGTATTATATGCAAGTTTCATGAGGCGCAATTACATTTACATTTTGAAGGTCATGAGGAGTAGCCTGGACAGTAGACAACTTTTCAATTGAAGATTAGGCTAACGCCTGTTTATTTTAACAACAAGAATATTCATGGATGGGAAACTTTAAACCATTTCATAGTCGTATATACGAAATCTTTTAGTTGAACGTCAGTTCGATCAAAAATAGGTTCCCAAGCTCATTAGTTCAACCCTGGGCTTCCTTAACGAGGCTTACACAACTTACTTAATGGGATTTCGACCCGTGTAGAGGGTAGCCTTTCATCGTTGTTGATACCGTGTGCGATGCTTCCAATTATGTAAAATGTTCTGGTGCTTGCAATCGGTTGGCTTTTGAACTGAGAGTTCAGTATTCCTTTTCGTCTTGAACCTGTAGACGAGATCCCCTTGGGTAGATAATTTTTGGCCATTCGCTAGATAGGGCTTAGCCAATGTAGTCGTCGTATCTTTCATTTTTCACACAGCTCGCAGGGTCTGCACACAGAACCAAATATTCGACAAAGAATTTGCTCTGCTTTCCTGTTTATCGTCCACAACTCGGCAGTATATAGGAAAGAGTAGAGTATGCCTTTTTCCTTTTGAGTAAGGAATTTAAACCTATTTTTGTGTTGCCTTGTTCACTTCCAGACCAACTCGTTTGGGCTGCTCATTTACTACCATGAAAGTCTCTAAAATAGCACGGTTGGGGCTTTTCTTCCGTGTTAACCCTTGTCTTACGTCCTTTTTCCTCTAGCACGTTGCTGAAAAGTCGCACGATAACGCGTCTTTTTGCCTAAACTCGATGCATGTTTTGAAGGATCAAAAGAGTTGCTTTTAAACTCCACTTGTTCGTAGCTTATACGTAAGAAAAATGTCACTGAGTACGCTAAAATATCCTTAATTGCCCCGTCCTTTTCATTACAAAGATACTCGCAAAAAACTCGACATATGACATGCATTACGTTATTACGCTTGGTCTAAGAGCCTCCGTCACTGCAGAACTTCATACCATGGTTCACAGTAACATGAAGTGTATGCCAAAATCTCGCAACAACGTAACCTTAACGGTAATTTACCTGGCATGTTTTCAAAGAGGAAATCGGTGCTATTCTTCAAGCTACCATCTGATTGTTAATTAGGGCAGGACTGCCACACATTTTTAGTAAGATTGCTTGTCAGGCGCTTGGTAATTGTGACGATTCGTTTAAGTTTGCGTCTGATAAATTAGCTGAGTAAGGCTCACTTAGTGTAGACAGCTGGCGTATATTTAGAAAATGTGCACGGTCCAACTATTTATCAAGTACTTGCCTTCTACTGATGCATTGGAAAAAGCAAACGGCCGATGGATACAACTGGACTATTGCAACACTGTCAAACCACCAAAATCTTCAATGCGCAGAGACTAGGCATTACAAGCAATCATTTGTACAGCATTCAGGAGAAGTCTGCATCTGTACTTCTCTTGCCCACAATAGGACTCGATTCATCAATATCTTTACCATAAGGTTTCGCAATGTTAAAGTATCCCCCTTGAAGGATCCAGGACGTGTCAACTTCAACTTACATGTCTTCTAATTCATGTTCAATTTAGGGGAGTGGATAATTTTCTCTAGGTACATCGTTGGAATGAAGCTTCCTATCGTTGGTGAAGACAGTGGGTGCTTTGTCAAAAGGGCATGTTGGATACGAGACTAAGAAGATACAGGAATTCCGACGCATTCTAGGTGGATTGCATTTAATTTTTCCCTTTCTTTTATTTCCGTAATCCAATTCCACTGAAATTCCAAATTGGCCAAGTGTAATCAAGTACAGATCCAAGTTCATTCACTAGCAGATAAATCAATATCAACCGCCTACCACAAGACTTTACACAAAATGCCTGCAGATCTTTTAAGCTTCAATTACGCACACAACTACAAAATTATAATATAATTTCCTTTTCTAATGAGAAGGTATTCAGTAGCAATTAGATTTCCTTTTAACAACCAAAAATTCCACTACCAATCCCCCGTCCTAATTGTTGGAAAATTTGCCCGAGGATATACAAAAGATGTATAAATTCTTCATTTTATACGCTGGCTGAAGAGAATATTCTCAAGTTCTTTCCAATTCGTATTTAATTTCATCGAAGGAAAATAAAAATAAACTTTTCGAAGAAATAGCTTTTTTCTATCCCTGATTTGCATCTGTGTGTGTGTGTGTGTGGGGATATATATAGTAAAAGGGAATAAAATCCGACTGACTACACAGGAACAATTAGGTATTATAATTGATCTGTCTTTTCTCTTCTTTCCTCTCTCACTATCTCTCTCTTCGAATATGAAAAACTTTTTAATTTCTTCTTCAAGGACGAAGAGTGCTTCTTTCAATTGATTGTTGTTTGCCCGTTGGGTATTTTTCGACGCCTTCTATGTCATAAAAGAAGAATTTAATGATTACGGTGAGTGGGCTAAAAAAGAAAAAAAAATTAGAAGAAGAATCCAAAGAGAGATAGAGAAAGAGAAAGAGAGAGAAAGAAAGAATAAGGAAAACAAGTTTTGCTTCTCGACTTATTAAAGAATTCTTCTCCTTCAAGAGTGTGGATATGAAACGAGAAGCCCTCACTTTCACTTGAATGGGTGCCTAATTCTCATTAAGAACAAACAGTCTCTTGAGCATGGTCGGGATGAGTAAAGGTCCTTTCATATTTACTCACCTTGTTCCAGTGTGTACGTGGAAGCGGAAGTAATTTCTAAACTTCTAATCCGATTACAGAACAATAACAATAATTCGGATAGATTTTCTCGTTTCTTTTTTTTTTGGTAAATTATTATCAATTCTATGAAGTGTCCTTGTAGCAGAAAATCTCCTTTAGGGAGATAAGAACAAGAAATGAAATTGAATTCTATTATTGATTTTAAATTTAATTTAAAGTTTATTGTTATGGCGGTAGTATTCGCCGCCATTGCGACACCGCTGTACGTGATCTATGTACACTCCATCATTGGTTGTCATAACTTGCAGAATGCATATTGCCCCAAAAGCTGTCGTTTTGTCATTACGTGTGGCCTAGTTCTATGCACACGGTTGCTTGAATCCTGATTGCCTACAGCTAAAAAGCAAGGTGAAGGTTATTTCTCGGTTTCAACTGTAGCAATCAAATTTATCTTTAAAAATAAAACAGACTGAGAAAGAAACAAGGACAATAATAAAATGACAGTGAGCAGAACATACATAACAATAAAATGACAATTTCAGAGTGAGCATAAAAAAATAACAACAGCAAACGAGTAAAAAAAGGATACAAGGCACTACGATTGCTTAACGTTGATTGTTTTGACGCAGTGACCTCCAATTAAAGTGACAAAAAAGAAGGAAAAAAAAAGAGAGTAAATCTTGAATTACCCTCCGAATTTATTGTTATGATGGTGTCATTTCAGTTGCATCACTATTTGTTGAGGGTTATGTAGTGCACTGGATATCCTTTTTATGGGTGAAAAAGTGCTGTAAAGTTTATGAGTTGACATTATTTTATGTGGATCACTTGCAGAGGGATAAAGTTTCGGAGGAACTTAAAACTAGTTTTCAATCTTTTGGTGATAGCTCTTTAAAAGATCTCAACGATAGAAGACTTTTATGAACACTCTGTACGGGACGAAGATCGACATTTTTGTAAAGAATTTTGATTGTGAATCTCCTGTCCAATGTCAGCATCAGAGTCATAAATAAAACGAAATTTATTGTGATCATCTTGACAAAACGTGGAATACATAAATCAACCTTTTCCTGAAGTCTTCAGTTGCAAGAACCTAACAAACATATTTGAGGTACCCGACGTAGAACAATAAAACTTATTGAACTTTATCTAATTGTGAGCCCTTCAACATACTCTTGTTCGCCTACTGAACAGATTATTTCTTGGAGTGCTGTTGTCCTCTAAATCATATAAAGCAATATAAGAATTCCACTTCAATTAGTACAACAAAAATAAATATGTTTTGTCTTGAATCGAAGAAGCTATGAAGTGCCCATTAGGGCAACGTGCTTAGAATACTTTGTAAAACCCTTCACCCACAATCTTAAATGTAGATTATTAAGTTGAACAAGCATATTATATCTAAGGCAACAAGTTGTCAATGTAATATAACCGTGCTGTGCCGTGCCAACAATCCATAAACTATTCACACACACGTATCAAATAATATTTACACAATATTTACACACAATTTACAAATTACGAAGACGTCACCTAAAGGACCCATTAATCTGAAAAGAAGAAAGTTTATATTCCATTCCCACCGTCTTGTAGAGGGTCATTTCAACTACCTACATGTTATATATCCTCTTATGCGACTTTAGAGTATTTTCTTAGAAAATTTAGTAGTGTGCACAAAATGAGAACATGATTTATTTATTTTCGTCCTTTTTTGGTTGGATGAAAACCTTTAAAAGCACCCGAAGCAGTATCCATCCACAAAAATAAATTGCTGGCTAGCAACCACCACCGACAACTTTGTTATCTTTCAATGAAATTCGAGTTCGAAAGTACTTTGCTCCTTAGTACGCAGAATTGATCCTTTTGCAATGTCACTCGGAGGATGAGTTATTTGATTCCATTAAGAGAAGGAAAAGGATGTGGGTTCAATTTCTGCAAAATTTGACTGACAGATAATTACTGTGGATTCGTAAAATGAACGAAAATCGAATCTGGAGGCGGTCTAAACCATTGTGAACTCGTACCCCAAGTAATTTCGTCATTATTCCGGAGGCGACAATCGGAATCTGAAGGAAGTAGCTGCCAGGAACTGCGAGAAACTGCCAGAAGCTCACCAAAAGTTCACCAGAAAACAAATTGACTATCCAATAATTGTGTGAATTGTGTTCGATGTTCCGACAATTTCGGATTCACTTTATATTCATTTAGAGGGTTGGTCTGCCTGTGCATCTCTTTAGAGCGAGAGGAACAAAATTTTAATGAATTTTCGCCCCAAGTTGTCGGTTGTCGGTCGATGGTGGTTGCTTTTTCCGGTATAAAATTGCAAATATTGCTTCCAGTTAGAAGAGAGCAGCAGCATACATTTCCCCTAGTTGGTGGAGAAAGACGAAAAGGTGAATGAATATGAAAATTTAATTGGAATATTTGGTAAGAGGTCCTGTGGCAAAATAGATTGTGTATGTGTGCTGTGCTTTACCTCTGGCTTCTCTCTGCTAAGGGTTTTTGGATTTAAAAATAGACATGACAGGGACTGGTTTGTTGCATAATAATTTGCCATGACAAACAGTCCTCTATTTGGTTGAGGGCACTTCTCTAGCACCCGGTACCGTTTCATAAATAATTTCAATGAGAAAATTTTCCGCCTTTTCCTTTTACCATTTCTCATTTATGCGGAATGGACGGACTCTCTTTCTCTTCCTCTCTCAGTTAAGGAGTTGGAGGATTATAATTTTTCGTCATAATGGGCTTTCAGGTTTTCATTAACGCTCGTGTTAATTTCGTATTCGCTTTGTAGTTTTTTTTTTGTTTTTTTTTTTGGTTTTCCTTTGTGTTGTTTCTTCTTATTGTCGACAGAGGGTAAATCCTGTTTTTGGTGGTTTTGTTTTGTTCTCTTTGGTTACATTATCCGCATTTGTATGAAGTTTCATGGTTTTGCATTGAATTTAAGTGGTAATGACTTGTTACGGTTTTTAAGGGGTGGTGATGGAACTTCATATAGTCAGTAGCAAACTGTTGCAATATACCAGGTATGGCCACCTTCGGGTTTAAACATAAAATTCCTTCTGTAAATTGCGTCAGTTACAATATACCCTCAGTTTGGTAGTTATGAGCTCTACATTAGAGTGCACTGTGCTTCCATAGGTCCTTGTGGTTCATTTTGAGGAAGACTTTGGCAGTTGAGGAGAACGTTTTTGATGGTTTCTTTTTATTAAGCATTCTGACACAAAACTGATTCACAATTTGTTAGCCCTGATAGTACAGTGCCCTTTTCCATTGTGGCTTGTAGGCTTCTAGGTCTTCTTTAATTCAATTGCGCTCTGGACTTAGGTTTTGTGCTTCAATCATTGGTTTATAACAACCATTTGGCGTGACTGTGTGTTTGAAATAACGAAAGTTAATAACTTTTATTCGACAAGGCTCTCAAGGATATTCGAATGTTGTTTGCTATTGAATACTTACGGGTCAGATTGAGAAGTATTACAGCTCATTTACTTTTTTTTTAACCAGTTTTTCATAGGAGTATCTCACTCATACAAACTCACTCTAAAGCTATTTTTTGATTCAATCCCTTTGAATAACAATGCTATTTGGATTGTTAGAGGCTTAGTAGTTATGAATAGTTTCACGCAACTATTCCATAGTTTTTTGTGTACGATATTTCACTTCCACTTCCATAATTTTCGACAAACAAATATTTAAAAAATCGGCTTAACGAACCACTATAACTTCCATTTTTGCGATTACAAGTGATTTGTGGAAACCAAAAGCATAACCACACATCCTATGCTCATTTTTTTGCTTAAACCAAACCGTAAACAAGGATTTCACAATATATATGTTTGTGTACATATTTTTTTTTTTTTCAATAAACAAAAAACCACGTCTTCCATTTTCATTTACACATTAAGGCCAAAAAATGGAATTTATTCGTCGCAACTGGTTTTTGTAGCACCTCTGCTGTATAAATTTTTATTCAATGACCTCCCACGTATTCATGTTGTTGAGGTTACCTGGCATATGTGTCTCACTCTCTGTGTATAGATGCGCGGTTCGGAAGTTTGGTTTCTGGGTTTTCCTTTGGAATGGAAAAAGTTTTTTTTTTTTTTTCTACAAGCCCAAACACAACCAATTCTCTTGGTTGGCCAACATCAGGAAAGTCGGGTAATCATGTTGAATTTACCATGTTCTACTTTGGTGTTACACTTTTATTTCGATTTCATTCTGATGGTAGCTTTGACGATGACGAGGAGGTAGAGGCTCGCGCTGTAGCGTGACTTTATGGCCACGTTTGGGTCCATGTGTTTGGCTCAGATAGCGGACGGTATCTAATTAATGTAAATAAATACAGCCTCCGGATGGGGTCTCATGTTGCACTGGGGAATGTTCTTTTTCGAGTGTTATTTGTTTGGCCAACATGGTTGGGTTGGGGTCGAGTTTGCTAATGGGGCAACTCAGAGGATGTTGGAAGGGGTAGTTGTTAGTTTCGAATTTCTTGTTTGGGGGTTAATTTTTGGACGATGATATAAATAGTGAGTCAGATACTGCTTTTGTGTGGGGTTTTTTTTTTGCTGACTGCTTAATTAGTTGTTAAGAGCTGAGTAATTAGATCGTTACTGCTGAGAGGTGTTGTGGGTCAATGGGGTAGTTAAATGATTTAAATAACAAAGGGATGGTGGAAAGAAATACAAATAATTTGTGCATTGCACTGGGAGGTGTTTCCTTTTTTCCAGAAAGGGTGTGGTTGAAGCTGCTTGGTGTTGTGGTATGTTTTGAAACTATTTCATAAGTATTCTACATCTAGCGACTTCTTCAAATTGTTTAAAGCCTAACCACGTTCATTCCATGAAAAGCTCCTCAGTAATGCACCACATCGTTTCACCATCAAAAATTATTGAACGAACGGTTTGATGTTAGGTGCCGCTTCAAAAGGATCTGCATGGATCTGTTGTGTTACTCATTGTGAAATCTTACATGCGTGCTTTTTTTGAGTCAGAAGGCGTTAGTTGTTATCTTTTAGTCGCCTCCCTTAACCAACCCGAATCTAGGACGAATTTTAAAATGCCCTTTAATGGCATGGTTGACAAGTGACCCGGGTCGCTAGAGAAATAAGCCTAGGGTTGTTTTCCTGGTTTCGCTGAGGTTTGGTCAATAGCAGAAGAAGTGCGTTGTGTTCTCTTACACGTCTATGTCATCGCCGCCTCTGCAGCGGTTAGTCGTACTTAGTCGCATTCTTTTTAAATGGTTCGCCAGTGGGTTGTGGCTAATGAGGATGTTGATCACTATATATTCAGTGTATTTCTTTTGCTTTCCTCTTTCTGTTGCGACTACATCTTCTTTGAGTTAAAGCATGATGGAAGTGATCCATCTCTCATCGACAAGTTTCCAGAAGTCTAACCGTATGTCTTGTTCTAGAACCTCATTATCCTAACGATAATGTCATCAGGAATTTTGAGAGAAATACTTTGATTTTGAAGCAATGACCACAACACCAAAACCAAAACAAAACCTCAACCAATGTCACATCCCCTCACATCGCCGTAAATTTAGTTTTCATTAAAAAGTCTTCATATTGTGTTCATTATAATATTTTCTGTTTTATGATTTAAAATTTAAAATTTAATTAATTTTAAATTCCATTGTGGTCGGTAAATTGATTCAAATGTGGGTCAACAAATTAATTAAAAATAAAACTTTACTCGTATGTTTATATAGAGCTTTCAAGCTGAGCCAATTTTTATTTATTTAACCTTTTGTTTTTCTGTTCCTATTTTTTTTTTCATATAACAAGTTGGATTACATATATAATTATTTGTTTCTGCTGAATTAAATCCGGTTTCCAAAATCAATTTTTTTTTCAATTTATCTCATGTATATTTGTAATAATTTTAATTGTTTTCTTGGTCCCGCATATGCATTCCATGCTGGTTACGTGGTGGTGGAAGTTAAATCGGATAATTCGTTTCATGTAAATGTATGTGTGTGTATGTGTAGCATGCAGTGGCGAGGTCAATTATTGTAACTTTCCAAAATTTATTATCGGTTCGATGAATAATGCGAGCTTGTGCATAAAGGGCAGCATTGTTGTGTTGAATGAGGATGAGTTTTTAACTTCGTCGATTAAAGTTGAATTTATTTTCTCAATGCTAGTTTTTTTTTTCTTCGGTAATAAATTGCAACGGAAGAGAAAATATTATAGCAGCTAGACTCGTTTGTTCCATCGGGGTGATTCTATTAAGTGCTGTCTAGTGAAATACTGACGATAAAATGAAAATAACGATGAGGTAACCAAAATTGAAATTGCTTGTGCAGTAGCAATAAAAAAACAGGATTACTTACTGCGACATCCATAAGTCAGGAACTGAAATAGAATTTTTCCTCAGTAACCGCAGAAATATAATTTTTTTATAACAAAGTTCCTTAGTATGACGTTTCTTAAGAATCTTAAGATTGTTGGTTCCCGTTGCATCTAGATTCTCAGTAGATGTTTGCTTAAGTATCATAGGGCATGTGAAATGCTCAAATCTGATACGTCGATTCAGTCTCCAGATCCACAAAATTTCGGTTAGCCCATTGTCCCACATAGTCTGTATGACCTCATAACTGATTTGTAATTCAAAATATGAAGTTCGTTGGGTTCGAATATATGCAGGTTCTTCTTAGATCTTAAAAAGTCAAAACTCACTAGAATGATCTATACTGTTTGCTCATAAGTCCTCTTTAAGCGTCGTTTTCGGTATCCTATTCTATTTTTTAGAAGGAATTGGTATCATTTGTATAGGCGGACCATAATAATGTATGCTCTCTGTGCATACTCGGGCAAAAGTATTCGGTAATGCTAGTAGGGTAACCCTAACTCATTTAAATGTACGTGATCAGTACATGTTGGCATCTTTATTTGCCTCCTCATCAGATGTTCTTTGTGAAACATACACATATTTAAGTATATTTAAGTGGATCTTGAGACAAATTATCTCAAGCAGACAATTAAACGACATCCAATCCAATATTTGTTTTTCAGCGTAACACACTTTAATACTTTTTTTTAAACGAAAATTCCATCAGCAGACCCATTAGTCACGAAATTCATTATAATCGCGTGCAGTTTATATCTTGAAGGCAGACTTTCGGTATCAAAACCCAAATCACAATGACAATTCAATTCTTCAACGTGAATTTTCTATTTCTGTTTCAGGATACAACACAACAATCAAATTATTATTTTTTCTTTCTCCTTTCCCTTTATCTGTTGCGAAAATATATAATTTCTATTGTTATCATCAAAACTACTTCAAAATAATGCGGAAATTCTTATGATGGAGACATTCATTGTCCTGGGACTATGTTTTATCCTATACGAAGCATTGGATTTCTTTCAAGGATGCATGCATAGTCCACAACCAGTAACATCCGATCGAATCGAATCGTATCGACGTCAAATAACTGAAGAAAAACTACGCTCTCTACAGTCGACAAGTTCTGTGTCTAGTGCATCTGCATCACCAATTATCGGCACTGGTACTACCGGCAATGGAATAGAGACTTCACCTACATCACCGAAATCAACAAGATTTCCAAGTTTCCCAGAATCAGTGATAGATCAACGCTATCATCTAAATAGTAATCATCTCCATCATCAACAGCAGCATCACCATTCGGTATCTTCGTCTTCGGCATCGTTGCCACAGCAACATACACTAAACTTGCAAGGATCTGCTCCAACGGCATTCCTTCCAACAAATAATACATCGAATTTTTCGTCTCTTCCACGGGACTATTATTATTTGCAACAACAGAAGCATAAGAATACCACGAAATTCCTTTCGAAATTTTCCTCCTCGTTATCGGATAATCGAATTTTTCCAGAGGTTTGTAGTACACCTGCACCAGTACCCGCACCGGTGGCAACGTTCGATATAATTCCACCAACGGCCGCAGCAGCGCCATTAGTTTTGGATCTAAAGCGGGCCATATTCAGTGGCAAGAAATCATCTTCGCTAAAGGAGCAAAGGAGTGGGCGACCGGATAACTACGGTTGTAATGAGGAATATCTGTCATCCAGCGATGATGCTGATGATGATGACGTCGATGAGGACGACTATAGTTGTAGCAGTGATAACGATGAAAATGTGAAACGAATTTTTAGTATTTCCGAGAAATTTTAATCTCTACGCGCGTAAATTAAGTGTTTTGAGGTGTGTGAAGTGAGGATATATATTTTTGTTTTAAGGTAAATACCTAGGCGTGAAGTAAAGGACGCTTGATGTTTTTCATTTAAGCTGGGGAATTTTGTGAATTTTTTTTTTAATTTTTTTTGTTTCTTGAGAGCGGAAGCTGATTTCGTTGCTTTTGAGTTTTTTTGCTGTTGGGCACAATTTATATCTTATGTTTTCTTGCCGACCCTTAAATTTTAAATTTCGACGTGAAAGGTATTTAACTTTCCAGGGAAGCATTGACTTATGTTTTGTTTTGTAGTCTTCTAAAATGTGTGTAAGTTCTACCCCTCTGAATTATGTTAGCTAGAAGCTTGGTATATTAGCACTTGTCTCCACATCTTCCAGTATAGCCTATAGATGTCATTTCTCGAAAGACTCATCATTTTTAGGTTGAAATTAAAGTAAATACGAGTTGGGAATACCTGTATCATGCTTAGACGCGAAACCATTTTTAGGGTTCAGTAGTGGGAAAAGCCCCTACTTTTCAACCGCCTTGTGCAGCAAATGGTTGTGAAGAAGCAAAGAACATTTTTCTTGCAAAACGAAAGAAAGGTGACACTCATCGAGAGAAAATCATAACGGCAGTTTGGCAAAAAGGACTTGTATGACTAGAAAGAACCCACCAAAATGTAGTTTGAAATTCATTACGAATTAGAGATGGTTCAGGGAGGGCGCGCTATTAGAACGCAATGGACCTGTGGATATGGCTAGAACAGTTTTAAAAAGCATAAAAGCGAATTAGCCAGTTGCATTCCCCCATGTTTCTTATCATCTCAACATCAAGCTCTCAGCATTCTATCCTGGTTTTGTGAAGTACTTTGAAGAAATTATTTTAAACTAGAATAGATGATAAAGATGCTGAGTTCTTTAATAATTGCGCCCAACTATGTACATATGTCTGTCTATCGCAATGAATTACAAAGCCTCAAACAAAAGTGCTTTTTACAAATTACTTTAAGTCGATTTCATAAAACCCTTAATTCTAATGCCTGCTGCGTATCGTGTTTGAATTATCATATCGTTACATCTTGCATTGAGTTCAATGAATCCGCAACGTAATTCAAACCCACCGACTGATTAATCACTTCACTTTGTCTAAAATCAAAAGCAATTTATAAACCATTCCTCTCCAACTTAATTAATTTAACAAAATCAATTGCAATTCATCTGATAGATGTACACGCCTCTTCGTTTTACAATGCGCTCTTCAAATCGATTTGAGAGGATTTGGTTTTTTTTTCTTCCTTTTTCAATCGCAATGTGTGACGTAATTAGTTTTCTTCCCCCACACTGAAGATATTTTCCAATTTCCTCTTTATAAAGTAGACGAGAAGTAGAGAAGAATTAAAATAAAGAAAAAAGAGAAAGAGAGAGAGGAAATAAAATGGAAAATAAAAAGATGGATGAATTGCGCAACAAAGGCAAAGAGAAGTGAGAGACAAAATCCTTTCAATTCATTCTTATAAGTACAAATTCAATTTCATTCCTCTCAATACGAGTGTATATTCTTCCTTGCGAAAGGCAATGCGATTCGATAAAGTTCTTATTTTTTGTTCCTGTATTGTTATATTTTCTCTGTGCAGATATTTTTGTTTATTTTTTTTTTCTATTGGTTGTGTGAAAAATTACAATTGAACGGAATTAGAGAAAAATTGCAACAGCATCATGGTGGCAGTAAGTAAAGCGGAAGGAGGATCAAATCGTTCGATATGATATACAATACACTCTGCGACAAGTAGTTGGAAACACTGTGGTTTTTGAATGTGTGAGGATTGGATGGGGGTTGTCTTACTCTATTGATGCCTGTAAAACCTGAAGGCGTGCTCATCAGGATCACCAGTTTCAAGCCATTCGCAGCGACACATCTTGCCTATTGGTTAAGTTTAAAATGTTCACGGTTTTCATGGTAGCTATCTAATAAATCTTAACAGAAGTCATCTTACAGGAGTTATAGCTGTGACTTTGAATATATAAGAACAGTGGTCTTATTGTTCGTACAAACGTGAGAGATAGTAAAATTACCCTTTTGGTTTTGTAAACGAGGCCCCCATCAGAGGATCAAACTTGCAAGAGTCGTTTTTGAAGGTCAGTATGCAGTATGCACGTCAAATATTAAGTCTTTAGGATGGAGCTGTCAGTAAACCTAGGGAGATCCTTAGCTTCAGCAGAAGCAGAACTTATGCATTGATTTTGTAACGCTCTAAGCTTACAACGATCCTAGTTAAAGCACATTGAACTTCTTAGAATACGGTTTAAAAATGAATAGGGCAGACACTAGCCCCCACCGGCTGTGACACGCTGAGAATAATTCAGATTTGAAGGTTGGTTGAAGGTTTTTTGTCACAGATTTTTTGTCTTAACGAGCTACATATCGCTATACGATGTTGGACTTCTGTGAGCAGTTCTGAACTAAAAAGGGGAGCAAATTAAGTAGATGAAACATCCGACTGTTATCAGAAGTACTGATGGAAAATTGTTCCAGTCATTGGTATGTTGGCAGGCTGCGACTGTTGAAGAAGCTACAGAGATGAAGGAGCAAAATTTGATGCGTTAGGCTAAATGGGTTGGTAATTAATCCAAAATTGAATGACTTCCACACGGATACTTTAAAAAATGAAGGAGGGGTGGGATCTGAAGTCTTTCCTGAGGATTTAAACATCAATTTCTTCTTTTGCCTACATTGTTTTGTTCAGTTTTCTAGGCGAAGATAATGGCGATCAAGAAGGGCCCCTCTTGATCGAAGTGGAATGTTATATCCGAAAGACTACTTGCATTCTCAATGATAGCTAAGCTGCAGTTGAGTTGCTGGAATCAGTCTCTCTCAGCTATAAGAGCAGTTCAGCAGTGAAATTCCGGGTAATGGCTGATAATATCGCCAGACGTGGCACCAATTCAGGTATTATACCGAAGAAAGGGAATCTTGGCATATTTTTAGCTACTTGTTGGAAGCGATGAGTAAAACCAACCGTCGAGCTAGAAAGATCTGGGTAGAGATTAGAAATACTCTATTACCGTGGTTTTGCTGAAAAGATCGCGTATCTGCACCATTACAGACTGCCTAATCAAAAGGCGCCTCCATAGGTCTGTATACTTTTATAGTCACTGCCTGTGTTCATTTACTGCAATTAACATCGTTTTTAAATCTCCATTACAAATTGAAAAGAAGAAAAGGAAACGCAAAAAAAAACTGAAGTGACTTCAACGACTGAACCTTGAGTGTGTGTTGCACTCACTTACAATAACTAGTGAGCGTCTGTATGACGCGCAAGTGACAATTATGTTGTTTTGTAAGTTATATTTTTATTAAATTTACGATTGCTCTATCGCAACAGGACACAATATTCCGCGTAGTGTACATGTTTGACATCCTTTTCTACTTAGCTTCGTCCCATAGAGAGATGGTGCCTCCTCACCAACTCTTTTTTGCAAATATTACACTTCGATGGGATGTTCACCTAATATCCTGCTTTCAAAGAAGAAATCTTTTCGCAGTATACCCCAACACTTGTGTGTATTTGGAGAATCCTTATGATTGCATACGATGCACAACCATCGCGCTGGGGTGGAGTTGAAAAAGTAAACTACATAGGAGAAAAAACAAACAAAGAATACACGACTTTTCCCTGCTTTCCATTGTACTCATTGTGCATCCAGTGCACTGTCCCAGCTGGAAGGATAAAATATTTATTGTTGAGTTATCTTTTCCTTTTTCACATCTTCTATTCTAAGGCTTCGATCGATTGATGCTGTGTTTCTATGTTAAAACTTGCATATAAACGATTCCCAGTGTGAAGTATAACTAGAGTGTGGTAGAGTGATAAAGTGGTCCTAACAGAACCATTTACCAAGGTTTTTCTTTTTTTTCCTTCGTCCTCTCTCTGTTTAAGACACAAGTGGTACGAAACTAAAATTGAAATGACTTTAAACGAGTCTGTTTGAAGTTGAAGTAGTTATTTAATTTTAAAACAGACTTTTTTTTTTTACTTGCTACACTTGTGTATGTTCTTGTTCACTTCAAGGACGAGGAAATAAGTTGTGTGTTCGAGATATTGTCTGAAGGTATCAGACAAAATGTACATATATCTTTAGATAACGTGCTCGAGGATACTTCTGGCTTGTATAACATTCATGTGATGTGCATTGATTGGTAGCTTTTCCCATAACAACCCTGAACGGTGGCTTTTCCATACATTTTCTTCTTTCTATTGTACTTCCTTTGGAATTGATCGGTTTCTCTTGTTTTTTTTTTTTTTTTGAGTTACTCCTGGCGTGGAAAATTGAAAAGTTTTGCAATATAATTTTTGGCACACTCAGGATCTTTATTTAATTTTGTTTTTTTCCCAACACTCCTGTTGGGTTGTTTTTTCTTCCTTTCGTTGAATCCTTATTGATTTTACTTGGTTATGTTTAAATATAGCGGAACCTTGTGCACACTGCGTTTGTTTGAAATTAAATTCTGCACGTTTTATCCTTTTTGTTGTTTAGAATGAAGAAGTTTTGGTGGTGGAACAAGTAGAATGAAGAAAGAGGGTGGGAAAGCAAACGAGAAATTATGACAAAATTATTCTCTGCAGTACACGTTGCAAGTTGCATCCTTCTTCTGACTTTGGAACAAAGTTTTAGAGTTCTATTAAGGAAAGTTGTATAAATCACGTAACAGACATTTATTCAAAAGTAAAAAAGTTGTATACTTTGGTTGTAGTTATAGTAAATAATAAATGTTGTTCCAAAGCCAAATGTTGGTCCAAAAGGAGATGCCCAATTTCAAAGTCATGTGCAGATGTTTTGTGAGAAGGAATTTCAAAAGAATAGCACTGATTGTGTGTATAAATAGAACCTGAACTGGCTTTATCTTGGTGTTTTTACTGTCTTCGACTACAGGTTACACTGTTTTCTCAAGGTCGCAGTTCTAAATCGTTATCCAACTTTGGATGCCAGAATATTAATAACACATGCGTTATTCTTAGTTTCCTAAGATACATTAGTTGGTTTTATAGGTTTATGATTTGTATTACTTCGTCTTAGATATTAAATTCATAAAAGAAAAAGTTAATGCCTAGCGTAGACATGAAAAGTCGAGCTTCTGCCGTTAAATGTCACAGAGCTTGTTGGATACACTGAAGGACGAATGTAGGCATTGAAAAAACAAAACTGATTAACTAAATTTAATGGCATCGGTTTAAAGTTAACAAAATTTTAATCGAAGCCAGCGGAATGACAACATTAAAACAAACCCTTTTCGTTTGGCGCATTTCGAAATGAATTATCTTACTTTTTACGTGTGTAATAGCAAGGTAGACTTCTGAAACTTCGTTAATCTTCATTGTCTTTCGAAAATCGCCACATAAACTTACAACACCAACCCCACTAAAATATCTACAATAAAGCCTAACTAAACTTCCTGTCAGTCTTAGGAAAGTGTGATATGAAAAATGGCAAATGCCCAACCTTCTACCACTGTCCTACAACTAAAGCAACATAACCTAATAAAAGAGAAATCTCCCTTAAACAAGATAAATTGCCATACTGTCTCCTCCCCCCATTCACTATCCTTTTGTCTGTCCCTGTGAAGACAATTTATCAGCTAATACTTTGTTATAATTTTGCGTTTAATCTCTCGTTTAGTAGTCTTTATATTGTCTTCACACTGTCTTGGGATGATTTCAATTATTCAGTGCTTTGCAATAAAAATGTTTGACTTTCAAAATATTAAAGGTATACATTTTATCCTGTAAAAATCCTGTAACAAATAAAAACAGGAAATATCCTGCAGCGACTATGGTACTGACAAAAAGTCACAGCAAAAAAAAAAAAACCGAAAAAGTTTTGAGATGAAGTTTCTAGATTTTTTTTGGCTCTTTATACTGGCATCGGTATGGGTGTAGGTACTTTTTTTATTTTTATTTTGGACGGTTTGTCCTTTGGCAGCCAGAGGGTTTGAGTCAGAACACCCTTGTATAGATACTCAGAACAAGTTTGTTATTTATTGCTCCGAAAGAATTACCCAAGTTATTCTTTTTAAAGATATGAGACGCTTTAAGCGATACATTTTTCATGTACTATTTTTTTTATATTTCTTTTGCTTCGGTAGGCGTGTGTAGCTTTTATAAAGTTTGTAAAATTGTAAGGACAATTTAATGAGTCCTTTTTCATGGTCAGTGGTAATGGCTAACACCCCCCAATTTAGACCAAACGATTTCAATGCAGATAATTTCTTATCGAAGAAAAATAAATAAATTGAAGGTCACCAGACTATTCTGAGTTTTCTCCATGGTTTCGGCGCCAGTTGATTACAGCTAATTAAAGAAAAGGGAATAATCTAAGAAGAGAATCATATTTGATCTCATAATTTAAAATATAACTTAGATAATGATGCTCCTGTAATGTAGGTTTGGTCTAATATCGCTTAGTAAATACTTGGCTGAGCTTTTGTTTTAGGTCCAAGAGACTCTTATACATATGTCACACGTCTAGACTTTGTTAGCATGATCTGTAATAAAAAGGACACAGTTTCTATTTTCTTTAACATTTATCGAGAGACTTAAATCCAGTTAATGAACACTCTTCTCCACTCTTAGCGTACGAAAAAGTTGTCTGCCAAGCCTATTTATTCGCAAAATGTGAGCTCCTTATTTATGTTTATTCCCATGCCAGACAATATTTTCTTTACCAATTTAAATGTCGACACAAAATTTATTTTCCCAACATCAGCCTCCACGCAGGATCTCCTTGAATGCCTAAAAGTGTGCCATCTTCCACCTTCCAGTTTAGTCAAAGTTTCATAACTTCCATACCATTAAGGTTATCCATCAGTATTGAAAATATTGAATTCCATGTTATACGGTAGCTCCAATACAAGCAGACACATAACCTCATCGTGCCGTCGTCGTCGTCGTCCTTATCATCCATAATCGAATAAATCACTTCTTCCAATTTATGCATTTGTGGCACTTACACCCAATGAAGAACGATTGCGCTGATTCGGTTTTCCTTCGACACCCACTTAGTGTGACAGCAATTCCATTTCCCTCCTATACAAAGCAGTAGTCCTGAGAGTCCTTAAAATAAAAATTAAATTACGAATCCTGAAATAAAAAAGTAAACTCAAAAAGAAATTTAATAATTTTTCTTGTTAATCATTTTCGCAATCCAAATGAATAGAACAAAAGAATCATGAATGTAGTTACTTTCCGTCAGCAGGGTCCTTTGTTGTTCTATTTGTATACACCCCAACACCCAAGATAAAATTTTCTCGAAAAAGTAAACAAAAACAGTCAAGAAAATGTGCACTTTTATGCTTTCTTTGTACACATGAAGGCGGTTGTTTTTTTTTTTGGACTTCCTGCTTTTTCCAGAAGTCGTTCAAATACACTCTGAACTGTAAATTAAAATTGTTCTTAAAGACAAAAAAGCAAGTTAACTGGTTTTCAACGCAGAAGGCGACAAGGAAGAGAGAAAAAGCATCGGAAGTCAAAAAGAAGTACGATTAACAAGGATAAAAACTCCATTATACCTGTGGGTGAATGTGTAACAAGCACAACCTTGGAGCTATCGGCATAACATTCTTTATTTATATTTACTTTTCATTTTGGAGGACGATAACAGGACAAAAAAGAAAACAACACAAGACACTGTCTCTAAGATAGTATAAAATGGTCAATGGCAAAAACAACAGACAAATTTACGGTGAATAATTATTAAGTTAGGGAGTAGATGAGAGGAAAATTGCAAAAGTAAAGTAAAAAGGACATTTAATTACATTTATCAAGCACGTACAGGGGGGACCCTGTTAATGGGCGCTCAACTGAAATTTGAATTTTCCGAGGGCGAGTTCCTTGTTTCTTTGGTCCAGTTCAGGAGGTTTTATTTTTTTTATAAGAATTGTGAGCACTATGTGAATTTTTGATGGATGCAAATCAGAAATCAAAATAAATAGCTTTAATGAAGTTAAAGGACTTTTTTTTGAAGGAAAATGTATTTTTGAAGTGAATTCTCATTTCGTTTAATTATTTATGTGAAGAAATGTTCAAAATGTTTGGTTCTCTTTATAGATATTCTTAAATAGCTATTCGTCATCTGCAAAATAAACTTAGAATGACAAAATTGTTTCCCGCATTGGGTGAATGGATTCAACCTATTCCTTATGATCTGTAGTCAACAGTAAGCGAAAGGATGTCAACAACGAATCTAGAGTTCAACAATGATTTTCAGTTTTTTTTTTGAGCTATTTCGCAAAGAACTTCGTCCAAATTTGTAATTAAAATTAGTTAAGGAACACTTGTAGCTTCGATGTGGGCTTAGATCAAATCTATCACAACTTAGTTCTTCTATCCATCTTCCAATATAACTCGAGCAACAAGTGTTAAGTAATTGACCTTGGTTATAACCCTTGCGCAGTAATAGGGGATGGCCATGGTGTTATGATTGCATCATCGCTTGTCACGCTGAAGGTTCCAGATTCGAGTCCCGATGTCAAAAAAAAAGTCGATCAACTGCGAAAAAAAAGCTGATGTCAACTCTACTGCATAGGCATACCACTGGCAGTAGGGTGGTCATATGGCTTGAAAGTGTTGACCGTACTAATGATATCGGGATTTTCGAAAGAAATACTGTGAATTATAAGCAATGGCAATAGTACTAATAACTCTCCCCAGTCATTCTGGACACCACCCTCGGGGCAAATAGACTGAAACCTAATAAAACCTGAGTTTCAAAATCGCTACACCAAGACTAGCGCTGTGTGAATAGCATCATAAGGGTATTCATAACCCCTGTAGCCCTAGTGAAATAAAAAAAAAAGTAACGACCGACTGATTCCCAACTGACTGCAGAGTTTCCACGTTGAAGTTTTTGCGCCCACTTTCTTAAAAATCCTGCTCTGCTTGATCTTCTGGCATAAACACCGTTCCAATTTCTTAAAATTGTTGAACTATTGGCCAGATGTTTGCAAACGAAAATAAGACGTGACCTTTGGCCGACCTTGTAGTTGAAGCTTAATTTTTAAGGATTTATTTATTTTTTTAATACAAACAAATCTTGCTTCAGTTAATTCAAAATACAAATCAATGACTGCACGCTACATGCACTTAAATCTAAAAGCGGGCTTGCATATTATAATTTTATTTCTTCTTATTTAAAAAAAACATCACAATTTCCCCAGCAAAATGAAAGGACCCATCTGTGAAACGTATCAAGCTCAAAGCTAAGCATTATGTATTCTTCTTGCAGCTTATTCAAACTAAAACAGACGAGGGTAGATAATTCCTTTCTTGTGAAAAGTGTGTGTTCACATCTAAAGCTTAGGAATAAATTACCTCGTGGTCTCCCCTTCGTATTCCCTAAAACTAAAAGATAACATAAATCAAAGGAGAAATATTAATTAAAACCAATTAAAGTGAATTAAAAGTGTATTTAGTGAGAAAGTGCATTTTTTTGTTCAGATAATCGTGATAAGAAAACACAAAAGCTGAGAAAAAAAGTGAACTTAAAAAATTTAATAAAGTTTTCCTGTCTGTATTTTTCAGACGTTAATTCTTATGCCCTTTAAAGAAACTTCACCCTTCGGGGTGATTGAATCGGATACGATAATATTTTTTAAATACCATGGTTCACTCAAATAAATAAAAAAAAAATAAAAAAATTGCATTCATGAAAAAAACTCAGCTAACTATGGATTCTCTTGAGAGGCTTATGCGTGCCGCACCTCTACCTCGTGCTTTGCCCGGTACCAAAGGACAGCAACGTGCCCTGGTGCATGCCTCGTTGGCGGCCGCAACTGTTGGACGAAAAGGACGTCATTTGACGGGGACCTTTTGTCTGACCGGCGATACAATGGAAGGGATTATACAGTGTTTGGTGTTCCTTAAAGCTTTCTCGGTAAGTTATTATAATGCATAAATACTCTAGTCGAATATAATATATTTTTAAAATTGATTTGAAAACTAAATCATTTCCCCATTGTCAACTTTCACTCGAGATAAATCAAAAGCAAAGGGATCACACAGTGGATAGGATCCTTTTTTTTGTGCGAGAAGTAAAGAATTCCAAGTCATTGAACTGCAGGAGTTGGAGGAGGGAAGATTTATTTAAAAATATTCACCATACTTTTCAAAGCTTGACATGTTGACCTAAAAATCATGTAAAATCATCAACAGTGGAGGGGCAGAGGGTGGAAATAGGTTGAGTTGAGTAAAATTCAGTGAACCGTTGCAAATTGCTTCATCCCTTTTGCTGTCACAGTTTTGGGTTGTTAAAGGGAGTGCTGGTCATGGTGTATGTTGGGTATGACTGTGTAGACAGTTCTATGGAATTTTAGAGATGAATTTTGATTTCTCGTTTTTTTTTTGTTTTGCCCTTCTGCTCTCTCAACATTCAATATTTTTTTGTTTGTCGTAGAAATAAAGACCAAAAGCAAAAAAAAAAAAAAGGTTTGTTTAGGTATTTTAAGGAATGCTTGCGTAGGAAGGTTTAATGTAATGAAATACGGGATATTTGTATCTTTTTTTGTTGCTGTTGTAGCTTCACTCGTAGCATGTGTAAGTGGCGGAAGAATTTGCCTGTGTATATTTATGGTTTGTACTTTAAGGCTGTAAGGGTTGTATAATGGAATTTGTTATGGTTTCATCGTATAAAATTCATATGAAACTATTTTACAAGTTGGGGGAGTATAGGAACTTAAATGGTGGTACTTTTTGTACATTTTGTATTTAAATGAGTGGATTTTCAAAGTCAAGGGGTTCTTAAAGGATTTAAAAAAAAAAAACTTTGCATACAAAAATGTTTAAGAAAATAGACATGGCGTGATGTTTGCTTTGAAATCGACAATATTGCTTCATCATGTATGAGTTTTCTAACAACTTATCAGTAGGTAGGACTTCGGTAGAGAAAACCTGGTGTACTTCGAAGGTATGTTGGAGTATTTTTGTACTGAGTTAGAGTGTAGGGTCAGTGATCAGCTCTCTTTTTTGATTCGGACTAAATTATAACCCTAGAAAAAAGATCAGTCTAAGTTCATCTTTAGTGAATGACAAGGCAATTTTTATTTTTGTCTTTTAAGTTTTTCTAGAAGTTATAAGTTATAAACTGAAGTGCAAGCTAATGTTGTATAGTTTCAAAACCTTCATGATTTTGAATGTGACTTAGAAAGATAAGATGGATTAAAAAATTAGAAATGTATTTTTGAATAAGGAGACCGTTTGAGTGATTTTCAACTAGATCTGCTTGTGTTGGACATCTTGAATAAGGTACAGAACTAGGACACTCTCGTTCCCCAAGTAACATTTTAAAGGGTCCCCCAATAGGGATTTCCGAACTTTGACAGTTGATAGCGGCCATATTGTTGAAGCTACATCTGTCAAATTGACTGCCATTTATTCAGTCTGTTTTGCCAAATAATCGTGGATGGATATAGTGTTTAACAACACGTGCAAATACTAAAATTGTTTTATCAAAATGGGTGTTCTGTTCAGGCAACGTTCCGCACGTTTTCATCGAAAAATCATCTTCAGCGATGAGGCCCATTTTTGGATGAATAGGTGCGTCAACAAACAAAACTGTCGGATTTGGGACGATACCAAAGATCGTCCAATGCACGCCGAAAAAGTCACTGTTTGGTGTGGATTTTGGGCTGGCGGCGTCATCGGTCCATATTTCTTTGAGAATGACGTTGGCCAGGCCTATAGGTCGATGATTACCAACTTCTTTTGGCCTGAATTGGATGATATGTACACCACCGACATGTGGTTTCAAAAGGACGGTGGCGCCACATTGGAAATTCTGCACGAGTGATTCGAGGGCATGGTCATCTCACGTGGAGGTGATGTGAACTGGCCACCGAGATTGTGCGATTTGACCCCGTTAGACTTTTTCTTGTGGAGTGTTCTGAAGTCGCAGGTCTATGGGAATAAGCCCCAAACTACAGCGGCCCTCAAAACCAACATAACCCATGCCATCGGTCAAATTCAGCCAGATTTATGCCGCAGACATTTGATGTTATATTTCATGCATAATGGCTAATTTCGATGATATCACACACACACTTTGTTTTATTTAAATTTAAAGATAGGCGCGCTTAATGAAAGACCCTTTATATAGCTGCATATGTGTAGCTTTGACGCTTTGACACAACAGGGCGGTGTGCTGTTGTCCATGCCCTCTACGTGTCTTAGCCATTGTCCTCGCATCTTTTTCACTAGGTTGACGTCGCTTTATAACCCATTCAGTCCTTCGTTGAATCTTTTCCTTCACACTTCATTGATACAAACAGGATTGAATATTACCCGAAGTTTTCTGGTTCAGGTCCCACCAGTTCAGATTTTTTCGCCTACAGTTGTCGTTTTTAGTTTATTATAGGATAAGGTACATGTATTGGATTATTCGTATCGATACCGCATGATATTTTTATGTGATCTGAGTGCCGAAATAAACTTTTGCTTGTGTCTACTACCATGAGCCGAATAATGTTGTGGTTCGTAAGGTTAAAGAAGTATTGGATATCAAACTTTTTTAACTCCTAGGTATTGACTCGCATAAGATATTTTTTAACACTGTAAGGAACGATATTCCCATTACCGTCTGCCTGATATGGGAGTGTTGTTTTAGCCCAGATTGAAACTTGTCTTTCTTACCTTTTCGAACATGGCGGACTTATCGATTGGAATATTCTAACCATCAACTATAAATAGTTTCACTTCCTATTTTCACTACTTTTTCCTTTTTTTTCTGACAGGTAAGTTTGTTGAAACATTCATATTGCACTTTTTAAGTACAAATCTACACTGACTAGGTATCAGTACCTAAATAGATATCAGATAAATCTTCTAATTAGTATTTCATTGGGAAGTCAGTGTACCAACTATTCACAAAATATATTTCAATAATTGATTTCCATTGAAATTCAATCCGTTCTATTCATTCAGCAGCCATATTTCGAAATTTCTAAAATTTTACAATTTGCTTGTTAAAAGTTTTTTCTTTTGTTTAATTATTCAGCAGTATATGTACGTACTCCATTGCATTCACACAAATACAAAAGCAAACAAAAATTCTGAATGACATACAATGCCAGTGGGAATGGAAATGATTTCAAATGAATTTATTCGAACCGAGAACTTATTTTATGGTTCCTGGATAAATATTTTACAAAATATGACAAATTAAATTTTTTATTACTGTTGTTAGTTGGTTGGTATGACTACAGTCATTATGGCGGTCATTTCATTGGAGTAGTCATTTACAGACCGTGCAAATAAAATGAATTTTATGTAGGGTTGAGGTATATTTTCAATTGAATTCGTTTGTTTGTTGATTTGCAGATAATTGTTGTGTTGGTAAATTTTGGTTTAATCAACTAAATTGACGCTAATCCTGATTGGTTTCTGTGTGATGGGATATTAAAATGAAAAATAACAAGGATTTTAATTGACAAAATAAACAGAACATATTTGGATAACTGATGGTTACACGCGGTTTAAAGTATAAATATGCTTACCCATGTCAATAGACTTGGTTAAAGTTGAATGGTATTAACCTTAAAGCAGGAGTTTTTTTTTTGTACTTAGGTAACGCTACAGTTCAGGATGAATTTTAATAATAAGAATAAAAACCTTGGCGGCAACTAACAAGTCTCTCCAGCTAGCCCAGACCTTTGTTTTGTTTTTTGTTTTTAAATGCATTTTTATTTATTTAAATAGAGTACTCTTACTTGCTAGGAAGAAAACCGCTTAAAACTAGCTTAATTAACTTAACTATGTTACTCTAACTTACTGGCCCTACACGGGCACCCAGACCTTTGTCTTCTGCCTCCAGTTACGCACTCCAAGTTAATTGAAACCTGTTCTATTTATGTGCTATCATTGCTAAAACCTACGTTCTATATGAAACGCAAATCTAAACAGTATCCGCATACTGATCTCTCTTATCGTCCGTAGGGAGAAAACCCACCCTCCCTCCCAGTATCCGGATACTAAACTCACCTACTGTCCGTAGGGAGAACTTCCTCGCCTACCGTCCGTAGGGAGGGTCTACACCGCATGAGTTTAAACTCAACCTTACACATATCTCCTATACGTAGCGCGACTAAATCTAAGCCCTACCTGATATCCATAGCTCAAATAAACCTAAAACCTATGTTATATATGAAACGCAAATCTAAACAGTATCCGCATACTGATCTCTCCTACCGTCCGTAGGGAGAAAACCCACCCTCCCTCCCAGTATCCGGATACTAAACTCACCTACTGTCCGTAGGGAGAACTTCCTCGCCTACCGTCCGTAGGGAGGGCCTACACCGCATGAGTTTAAACTCAACCTAACACATATCTCCTATACGTAGCGCAACTAAATCTAAGCCCTACCTGGTATGCGTAGCTCAAATAAACCTAAAACCTATGTTATATATGAAACGCAAATCTAAACAGTATCCGCATACTGATCTCTCCTACCGTCCGTAGGGAGAAAACCCACCCTCCCTCCCAGTATCCGGATACTAAACTCACCTACTGTCCGTAGGGAGAACTTCCTCGCCTACCGTCCGTAGGGAGGGCCTACACCGCATGAGTTTAAACTCAACCTAACACATATCTCCTATACGTAGCGCAACTATATCCAAGCCCTACCTGATATCCGTAGCTCAAATAAACCTAAAACCTATGTTATATATGAAACGCAAATCTAAATAGTATCCGCATACTTAACTCACCTACTGTCCGTAGGGAGAACTTCCTCGCCTACCTTCCGTAGGGAGGGCCTACACCGCATGAGTTTAAACTCAACCTAACACATATCTCCTATACGTAGCGCAAATAAATCTAAGCCCTACCTGATAAACGTAGCTCAAATAAACCTAAAACCTATGCTATAAATGAAACGCAAATCTAAACAGTATCCGCATACTGATCTCTCCTACCGTCCGTAGGGAGAAAACCCACCCTCCCTCCCAGTATCCGGATAATAAACTCACCTACTGTCCGTAGGGAGAACTTCCTCGCCTACCGTCCGTAGGGAGGGCCTACACCGCATGAGTTTAAACTCAACCTAACACATATCTCCTATACGTAGCGCAACTAAATCTAAGCCCTACCTGATAAACGTAGCTCAAATAAACCTAAAACCTATGTTATAAATGAAACGCAAATCTAAATAGTATCCGCATACTTAACTCACCTACTGTCCGTAGGGAGAACTTCCTCGCCTACCTTCCGTAGGGAGGGCCTACACCGCATGAGTTTAAACTGAACCTAACACATATCTCCTATACGTAGCGCAACTTAATCTAAGCCCTACCTGATATACGTAGCTCAAATAAACCTTAAACTTATGTTCTATATGAAACGCAAATCTAAATAGTATCCGCATACTCAACTCACCTACTGTCCGAAGGGAGAACATCCTCGCCTACCGTCCGTAGGGAGGGCCTACACCGCATGAGTTTAAACTCAACCTAACACATATCTCCTATACGTAGCGCAACTTAATCTAAGCCCTACCTGATATACGTAGCTCAAATAAACCTTAAACTTATGTTCTATATGAAACGCAAATCTAAATAGTATCCGCATACTCAACTCACCTACTGTCCGAAGGGAGAACTTCCTCGCCTACCTTCCGTAGGGAGGGCCTACACCGCATGAGTTTAAACTCAACCTAACACATATCTCCTATACGTAGCGCAAGTATATCTAAGCCCTACCTGGTATGCGTAGCTCAAATAAACCTAAAACCTATGTTATATATGAAACGCAAATCTAAACAGTATCCGCATACTGATCTCTCCTACCGTCCGTAGGGAGAAAACCCACCCTCCCTCCCAGTATCCGGATACTAAACTCACCTACTGTCCGTAGGGAGAACTTCCTCGCCTACCGTCCGTAGGGAGGGCCTACACCGCATGAGTTTAAACTCAACCTAACACATATCTCCTATACGTAGCGCAACTATATCCAAGCCCTACCTGATATCCGTAGCTCAAATAGACCTAAAACCTATGTTCTATATGAAACGCAAATCTAAATAGTATCCGCATAATAAACTCACCTACTGTCCGTAGGGAGAACTTCCTCGCCTACCGTCCGTAGGGAGGGCCTACACCGCATGAGTTTAAACTCAACCTAACACATATCTCCTATACGTAGCGCAAGTATATCTAAGCCCTACCTGGTATGCGTAGCTCAAATAAACCTAAAACCTATGTTATATATGAAACGCAAATCTAAACAGTATCCGCATACTGATCTCTCCTACCGTCCGTAGGGAGAAAACCCACCCTCCCTCCCAGTATCCGGATACTAAACTCACCTACTAGCCGTAGGGAGAACTTCCTCGTTTACCGTCCGTAGGGAGGGCCTACACCGCATGAGTTTAAACTCAACCTAACACATATCTCCTATACGTAGCGCAACTAAATCTAAGCCCTACCTGATATACGTAGCTCAAATAAACCTTAAACTTATGTTCTATATGAAACGCAAATCTAAATAGTATCCGCATACTCAACTCACCTACTGTCCGAAGGGAGAACATCCTCGCCTACCGTCCGTAGGGAGGGCCTACACCGCATGAGTTTAAACTCAACCTAACACATATCTCCTATACGTAGCGCAACTTAATCTAAGCCCTACCTGATATACGTAGCTCAAATAAACCTTAAACTTATGTTCTATATGAAACGCAAATCTAAATAGTATCCGCATACTCAACTCACCTACTGTCCGAAGGGAGAACATCCTCGCCTACCGTCCGTAGGGAGGGCCTACACCGCATGAGTTTAAACTCAACCTAACACATATCTCCTATACGTAGCGCAACTAAATCTAAGCCCTACCTGATATACGTAGCTAAAATAAACCTAAAACCTATGTTCTTTATGAAACACGCAACTAAATCTAAACCCCTTTACGTAGTGTATCTAAACCTAAAGCCTATCTTCTTTGGCTAAAGCAAATTCTAAAGCAGTCCCGTATTGAAAGCCTAACCCGAATGAACTTTGTAAATTAGAAGTTTAAGCGTCGCGCCGTCGCGTCGGTTAAGAAAACGGTAAAGCGGAGAGAGCTGGTAATAAGGCGATGCATGGAATTTCAAAACCGACAGCTCTCATACGAAAAGAGGGATTAGGAATGGGAATAGGGGGCAGCTGAAAAGAAATGTTTGAGCTGAAATGAAATATTTGAGACGTAAGGCCTAGAGACTTGGGTGGACTTATCAAGGGAAAGAGACTTGGGTGTGTTCTTGCTTAGTGCTTTCAGAAGGAAAGACACTGCATTGCTGCAAATAGAGGCTTGGGTGGGCTAATCAAGGGCTTTCTTAAGGAAAGAGATTCGGGTGTTGTTGTCAAGTGCTTTCAGAAGGAAAGACACTGATAGCAATGCTTACAGACTTGGGTGGGCATGTCAAATTAATGTCAAATGTAATATAATAAATGTTAGCAATATAGTGAATATAGTAAATAGCAATATAGTAAATATAAAAACAATATAGTAAATAAAAATAGTACCACAGAACTCACCAGGGATCTGTGAAACAGGAAGCAGGAACGAAGTGCCATGGAGAGCTTGTACTGGTGATGATGTGTCGCTGTGGAAAAAAACACTAAAAGCACTTTAGAAAAGAAGGCTTAAGGCCTTGAATTGAAAAGAAAAGAAGGCTTAAGGCCTTGAATTGAAAAGAAAAGAAGGCTTAAGGCCTTAAATTTAAAAGAAAAGATGACTTAAGGCCTTGAATTGAATAGAAAAGAAGGCTTAAGGTCTTAAATTTAATAGAAAAGATGGCTTAAGGCCTTATATTTAATAGAAAAGATGGCTTAGGGCCTTGAGTTGAATAGAAAAGAAGGCTTAAAGCATTAAATTTAATAGAAAAGATGGCTTAAGGCCCTGAGAGACACTGAAAGCACTAATAAAAAAAAGATTTTCAGATTTGGGTGGGCTTACTGAGTGCTTTCGGAAGGAATGACACTGATTGCAATGCAAAAATAAAAAATAAAAAAAAAGCTATCAGACTTGGGTGGGCAAGGGCAAGAGAGTTGGGGTTTCTTGTAAAGTGCTTTCGGAAGGAAAGACACTGCATTGCAAAAAAAACCTAAAGACTTGGGTGGGTTTGTTCAGGGGCAATTCAAGGGACAGGGGCAATATAATAAAATATAGGACTGACCTGGTTCACCAGTAAGCAAGGTGCATGGCAACTTCTGATGATGATGATGATGATGTTTCGTATGATGTGTCTGATGTATTGCTGATGATGATGATGTTTTAGATGATGTTTCTGATGTATTGCTGATGATGTGCATAGTTTATGCTGAGTCTGATGTCATGTGTAGTATGGTGTATCTGATGCTGATGATGATGTCAAGGTTGGTCTGTGTGGGTATACTGCTTCTTCCTCTGATATTGCTTCACACAGAAACCAACCAGTTGTTTTGATGTTCAGGAACACACAAAACACAACGTTCACTCCCATCCACTCGCATACGATAGTCCAGGCAAGTGTGGGTACGCGAGTGTGTAGTAGCGTGCGTCGTGCACGAGCCCATTCAATGTCCAAGGGCTACACACTGGTTTGACCGATTGCACTCACGCTTACCGATTGCAATATCGCGTCGCCAATTGCAATATCGCTGCAGCTATTACGTTAACGGCGCATCTGCTGGGAATTCTGAAACTGAGAGCTCTCATTTGGAAGGGGAATAGGAATGGGAATAAGGGACAGCTTAAGGCTAAGAGGTTAAAAGCTTATTGTATTGTATTATATGAAATATTATTAAGGCTAAAAGGTTGAAAGCTTATTGCATTGTATTATATGAAATAAAATTATTCAAGTTTTTAAATTATAAAGAGCCTGGAAAATAAAAATAAAAATGTTTAGACAAAAAGCTCACTGTATTGTACTATATAAAATAATATAATTTAATTAAGTTTTTATAAAATAAAGAACCTGAAAAAAAATTAAATTTAAAAATTTTCAGACAAAAGGGCCTAGAGACTTGGGTGGACTTATCAAATGAAAGAGACTTGGGTGTTCTTGCTAAGTGCTTTCGGAAGGAAAGACACTGATTGCTTGCAAAGCTTACAGACATGGGTAGGCATATATCAAGGGCAATATAGTAGAAATAATATATATATACATATATGATAAATAAAATAAATAGCAATGCAATAAATATAATAAATAGCAATATAGTAAATACAAAAGCAATATTACAATACAATACCACAGCACTCACCAGGTATCTGTGAAATAAAAAGCAGGAAGGAAGTGCCATGTAGAGCTTGCACTGGTGATGATGTATAGCTGTGGAATAAAACACTAAAAGCACTTTAGAAAAGAAGGCTTAAGGCCTTCAATTGAATCAAAAAAAAGAGGCTTAAGGCCTTGAATTAAATAGAAAAGTAGGCTTAAGGCCTTGAACTAAAAAGAAAAGAAGGCTTAAGGCCTTAAATTGAAAAGAAAGAAGGCTTAAGGCCTTGAATTGAAAAGAAAAGATGACTTAAGGCCTTGAATGAAATAGAAAAGAAGGCTTAAGGCCTTAAATTTAATAGCAAAGTAGACGTAAGGCCTTGAATTGAAAAGAAAAGTAGGCGTAAGGCCTTGAATTGAAAAGAAAAGTAGGCTTAAGGCCTTGAATTGAATAGAAAAGCAGGCTTAAGGCCTTGAGTGACACTGAAAGCACAAATAAAAAAAAAGGTTTGCAGACTTGGGTGTTATTGCTAAGTGCCTTCAGAAGGAAAGCCAATGATTGCAATGCAAAAAAAAAAATAAAATCAGACTTGGGTGGGCAAGGGCAAGAGAGTTGGGGTTTCTTGTCAAGTGCTTTCGGAAGGAAAGACACTGCATTGCAAAAAAGAAAAAAACCTAAAGGTTTGGGTGGGTTTGTTCAGGGGCAATACCAGGGACAGGGGCAATATAATAAAATATAGGACTAACCTGGTTCACCAGTAAGCAAGATGCATGGCAACTTCTGATGATGATGATGTTTCGTCTGCTGCGTATGATGCATTGCTGATGATGTGCATATGTATGTATGATGTGTAGTATGGTGTATATGATGTTGTAGAATGTAGATGATGATGGTGTCAGGGTGGGTCAGTGTTCTTCCTCTTCACACATAACCCTATCAGTTGGTCTGATGATGTTCAGGAACACACAAAACACAACGTTCACTTCCTCCACCACTCACATACGACAGTATGTTCAAGTGAGTGTGGGTACGAGCGCATAAAATAGCGTGCATACAAGCGTGTACGAGAATTATACGTGTGGATACGTGTATACGGACAGAGATATATGCATAGTACGTCATAAAAAAAAGAGAATTGAAAGGCTTTGGCCTCTCTTACACTCCCGCTCTCTTTTACTCTCCCGCTCTCTCTTACTCTCTTACTCTCCCGGTCTCTCTTACTCTTCCGCTCTCTCACTCTTCCGGGACCTCTCTCCAAGAACAACTCTCAACATAAGGTCCACGATGTGAACACCTCGACGGCCAGCACAAGACTGAATCTACCCCAGCCTGGCGCCACCTTATATATGAAAACCAAAAACAACAACAACTTTTCCTTTGTTTAAATCATCTTTGTTATTTTTCCCCAATTTTTGTTATTTTTCGTAATTTTTTGTTGTTTTTTCGTTCATTTTGGTTTTTTTTTTTACTTTTTACCATTTTTCTGCGTTTTCCCCACATCCTCGTTTATTTCTACTCTGTTTTCAATGGATCCTTACTCCTTTAGTCTTCAAAAATGCCCATTCTTCCAATGCCTAAACTTCTCAAGCGTGTTGTTTTAACAAACAAAACTCAATTTCCTTTCGGCTAGATCACCTCGCTCCATTCCCTAGAATCAACTTAACAATCCCCCAAAACGAGATTCTAGGGGAGTCTTCAGGAATCAAGAACAAGCCAACAACCTGCATATGAAGCCTACATATGAGACGATTTTGTCTGTCTGACAACCCAGCTGATTCGAGAGGCCTCTTTGTGTCGTCCTCAATTGGATTACAATGAAAGTGTCATTTGAGCTGCCAGTAGTGACTAATCCAACATTACCTCGAGCCTGTGAAACCTTCTTAAATGGTTCTTTGTAAACCCCTGAAAGAATCTTCCTATACATCGTCTGCGTGGCTCAGCCGCTAGACAGATTGTCTCTGTGAACAGCTCTCCTAGGAGACGTGTTTCCTTGCGTGTTTAACAGCATTTTACAGCACATTTGGACCTTGAAATCAAGTTCAGGAGTTTTCCTGCAAATAATAGTCTCATAGTTAATGAACAGTTAGTAGGATCTGCCTTTGTGCAAACCAAATGCAGAAGTAAGGTACACAAGACCATTGATTTTCTATTGTTTCCATGAACTTTTCTAATTGTTTTCGGTGGCTGTTATTGCTATTGATCGGATGATGATTCAGAACTGACAACTGGTATCCTTCTTCCGCATTGCAAGGAAAAACTTAAGCCGTTCACGACTTCTTAATGTTCCGTCAAAATCGTGTATAAAGTCAGCCTATTCAAAACTGTTTAGACATTTTTTCTAGCACATGCCTCCAGACAAGGATTTCTTGAAGCAGATTTCAAGTTCATTTCCATCCATGTATACTATTCTCAGATAAATGCCGCATTTAGGATCCAAATCCAAGGCCTTTTGCCGAATAAATTGATTATTTGGCTTCCAACTGATTTTACTGCTGCTCCTTGTCAACTTTTTCAAACATTTCCTGTAGCAGTACTGGTTGAAAGAGTTTGTAAGGCCTACGAGAGTACCGCGGATTACCCTCGGAACTTTGTCATTGACTGCTGAGAGGTGGAGGCTCTAATAAATGTTTATATGCTCGGACCTGTATCTCAGTTCTCTTAACAGTCCACATGCACTTATCACAAACCAACAAGAGCACTTTAATGTTTTTTGATTGCTTCAACTCCTTGCCATAGGTGATCCGTTAAGAGATTCTTAAGTCATTCGATGTTGCAAAAGGGATATCCAATATTACTGCGGAGTCCTTGATTGGTGATCAAGTACCATCTCGTGTCGGCCTGGTGTCTGAGGAAATTTTTCCACCGAAGACATTCTAGAGATAGACGGCACAACAACATCTGACAATGGTTGGCAGTAATTCTGTTGGATAAACAGATAGTGTTGGGATGACCGGTTGAAAGACAAGAATGCTTTCAATATCATGGGTGTATAGTACTGTAACACTTACTTGTCCATATTGCAAGCTGTGCCATCAATTAGCCTCCCACATCTTGGGGAATACTATCTTCATTTTCTGTCCTAAAGCGCTTGACTAGCCTGTCATCAACCAATAAGATGATCTCTGACTTGAACTAGGAACACGTCATCATCCTTTACTAGATTGCTGTCCATAGAGGATTCACGAAGAATGAAGAAGTCGACTCATTGGCTAAAGAGGACAAAAAGTAGAGCACTGCTAAGGCCTTACTCTTTCAGATTCCATGTGGTAAATTCTTGCAAGTCAGTCTTTGTTAACTAGTATGATTCTTACGTCTCTACTTGGGTTCGATTCCCGTTCAGTCAAAACGTATACCACCCGAATCGTTCTTAAGTGGGGCAGAAGGTATCTTCTGGAAAATTGTATCCCACTTATCCTTAACCTAGCCCCGAGCCCATGGCCACTAACTACTACGCTTCGTATTAAGAATGATGGGACTAGTCCATGAAGACTGCTCCTATTGCATGTTCTGTCATAAACTTGTTGACAGTTCTTATGTTCAACATCTCACACATCCACTGCGAAATCCCTCCTTTTCCTTAGAACCACCATTGAAGCTTCATGTGAAGGGCTGTTTTGCTTCTAATACTCTTTCTATACATTTCGTCGGTTAGTACAAGTTAGTTTCCATGGATCTGTCTTACTGTACGTTACACCAGTTCTTGAAAAAAGCGTGGTGGAAGTCTACTTGCCTCAACTGTAGCTGAATGGAAAATCGGGAACAGCAGTCAATGCACTGTTGGAGCGAATACGTAAGCATCGTGCTCGGAAGAAAACGGCAGGGAATGCCCCAATATTAACTCAGAGCCACATCCGTGCATTACGAGCTTGTGGACGTGTTTGTACAGCAGTGATAGTTCAGAAAGATTCAGAGCACCATTGCGCTGAAGACCCCGATATATGGAGCGTTGGTTAGGTAAGGTTGGATAAACTGGCTATCTTTGTCTTTCTCCTAAGCAGAAACACATTTAGACTGGAACGTAGGTCCATTGTTATATCACGTAAAGTACCGACTTACAAGCGCCAGGAACTTTGTATGATTGCTTTCCTTGAAGAAAATATGGGTTGTCCTGTCGGTGCAGACCCTTTGCTATTCCAGACTGTGTATGCTACCATCTAGATCCACAGATAAAGCCTCTTATTTTAAACATATAACGCTTGGGTAGATCGCTGAGGTCTTCATAGTAGTATTCTCCTAGGGTTTGCTCTTTCAGTCGGGCAGATGCAGGTTCTGTAGAGCTTCTACAGAAATCATTGGAAGGGACACCCATTTTAGTCGCGTACGAATCGAGCAATGCCCTGTGAGTACGAAACTTAAAACAAGACCTCTGACTGCAAATTCGTTAACAACCCATTCGGACATACTTATCTGTGACACACGTGACAGACTCTGGTTCAGTCTATGCTTCAGCCTCAATATCGCATCGCAAGTTGTCGTGATCAAGGAAGTGTTAGCCATGGATTGCCTATATTTAAGCTTTGTTGCTTGGCGCTGACTACCCAGACGAAGTTCTACATGAATATATCCTTTAAAACTGCGTCGGTCACCAGGGCTAATGGGTAGTGCATTGGACTGCTAAAGAGGGAACACTGTTTTGAGCCTCAGCAAATGAACTAGAAGTTGGCAGGCAATGACAGACCTCCAAGAGTATAATCTGCCATTAAAAAGCTGTTTGAGTGCCTTCCATTTGTGCTAATGGTTGCGAGAAGCAAGACTCTACTGGAAGACGCCAGAGGTGGTTGTTGCCTTCCTCCAGTATTCCCTGCAACTTAATCAATTAAAAATGCATGTGTGGCTTGAATAAGATATGTATGTCGTATGTAGCACATTTCTCAAGTGAGAGCGCGAGGTCTCCCTATTCTCATTCTTACTCGCACACTACTTTGTAGTACAAGAAGAAAGCAACTCGCTTCGCATTCGGATTCAAAAATATGTTGGCAAGGGGAGGAAACGACGACGTATGATATTGGTATGAGACTGGTTAAAATAGAGTGGAAATATTTTGCGTCTCTGAGTGCGTCTGCAGTTGAGAAAATAGATTATTTTTTCGTACTCACTGATGTGATTTTTACTCGCGACAATAGATGTCGCCCTAACAATTTCTTCAAGCGAAAGTACTATTTGTTTCATATACAATGGTGCTATTCAACTTAAGCTAGATCTTTCCCTACTTAATTTCTCAATAGGAATGGGTAGACTCCAAACACTAACCGGACCGACATTTTTTTCACGCCATTGGACATAGCTCGTTTCTATGAATGCTGTCATAGGCGGCTTTGAAGTCGACAAATAAATGATAGGTATCGATTTGGAGTACTCCAGGATCTGCCGAAGTGTAAAATGTTCACATTGTGGAAGCTTTCGGCCCACGACTGAACTTATACGGGACAATCGGGTTATTGGCGAAAGATTTTTGGCACGCTTATAAAATATGGTAGTCGATTCTGATGAGAGTGATAACTTTATAGTTGGCGAACTTGAGAAGTCTCTTTTTTGTGGGTTTTTTGGGTTTGGAAACTGGAAATTTTCAAAATTCGAACTTTATCTAAGTAATTTCAGGACTTTTGAATTACAAGAAGCAAAACTTTCTTGTAACTTTTCAAAGTCGCCAGTATCAAGATTGTCTCACATATCATGGCATGACGCCTGGCTTTATGCATTTCGATGGGTTATTGGGTGAAAAAATTAATCTAATTTAAATAGTTGATTGCCTTCCATGGCTTCAGTACCGAGAGAAAATGAAAACATGTCATAGTCCTTGAAGAAAAAATTCAATCACTTTCTTTCTCACACACTAACCTCATTCGAATCAAAAACCATCGCAGGAAAATTTAAGACTTCACATGATAAGCTGTCAATTTCATTTAACGTCTTTAAAACTTCTGACCTTTCAAGTTTCTAGACACGCAATAGAACCCAAATATAGATGAAAGGTCAGGATATGACCAGAAAATTAATATATCCATGAAGGATACATGACCTTTTGACTAACACTGAGATAAGTAAGTTATATCTACTCAATCTTAGAAGAAAAAAAGGCAAATAAACACCTGTTTCACCTACGTTCTCGATATTTATGTGCAGATATTATTGGCATACTAATTTCGCAATAAATATTCACAGCAATATCTCTCTTTTGCTCCGTGGGGTTTCACTACCCCAACCCATGTCAATGGCGTGGGACGACACCAATGCCAAATTGGCTCATTCATAATAGATGAGCAGCACATCTGAGCCCATTATCTATTCATTTATTTCTATTTTGCTTGTGTTGTACATCCCGCATAAAATAAAAGTACACTACATGCCTCAGAATATAAAGTACAAAGATCCGCATCTCAAACAATGTTGTTCGGTGTGCCTAAACATAAATAATAAAGTGTGCAATAAGGTTTTATGGATTTGCTCGTATAAGCTGATCGGTTGTTAAATTTAAAGATTAAACCAAATTTATAAAGAAAACGAAGTTTGCTATGATATCCTTAAAGTAAACAAATGGAAAAATTTACTTCCACTTCGAGGGAGAAAAAATAGACTATTTCACTGTGAATAGTGACGTGGAAGTGTTTGTACAGGGTGGTCGAATATCTTCGCTACTCTTAATCATTTAACATATCGTTCGTGGCAGTGTGCTACAGGGTGCCAGAAATAGATTGACTCATTCGGCCTCAGAGCCACAACCATTTACTTATCGGGTAGCCAACATCGCGACTGATCAAAAGAGGCAAGCTTACTGCCAGACACTCCACAAAAGAAGGTTCCTCAGCTTTATTAATGGTTACACGTATCATAAGCACCGAGCGACTGATCTCGTTGGAAGTGTCTTTCTTGCACCAGTCAGTTCTATGCAACAAAGTAAAGCTATGCTCCCCCCTTTTTAATGTGTGCTATTTGTTATTGTTCTCTTGAGTTATAATTTCTGAGAACTGAATTGCTGAAGAAAACCTCAGGACTGGATCTGTTCAATTCGGCTTTCGATATTCTGATGGTCAGTTGGTCTTTTCTATGTGGTTCTGCTTCGATTTATAAACACCAAGGTTTCCTATTCCTTCAACGTACAGAAACAAATACATGTGCCTAACATAAAATCGAAAATATTTTTAAATTTATTTCAATTGATGGTAATCAAACTGAAGTACAACTTTCTTTCAAATCGAAACCAGGACATAACTGCTGGATGTAGATTCTTCAAGCAGGAAATAAGAACATTTCCTCCCACCACCCATTTTCCTTTAAGATCTGTCACACATCTGTCTTGTTCAATTATTATCTGATTCAAAGAATTTCAAATCGCTGCTGATAAACTGTACCGCATTGCTCTCTGCAGTATGCCCCTCTACTCACTTGAGTTCCTTCTAATGGAAGTTCTACGAAATTATTGAACCAAGTAGAACGCAAAATAAAAAAATAAAAAAAGACAAAATTGAAGTACACTCTAAATCGAAATAGATAAAAGATGAAGAGGAACAACAAGACAAACAACCAAAGGAGCAAAAATTCAATTTTCATTTCATGTCCTTACCGATGACATACACAGAAAAAAAAAATCAACAACAAGGACGACAACAGTGAAGAATTCGACACGAATTTGAATGAGTTTTGTCAGAAGAATAAAGAAAAAAACGTGCTTCAGTTCGACCCCACCTTTGAGAACAGGATACATGATCAACGTCTTGGGAAGAAAAAGGAAGAAATACTAGAGAAGATATAGAAAAAAAAAAAAAAGTGTGAACAACCCACGTAGGGTTTTGAGAATGTCATGCATTATTAATGTTTTGGGATTCCATTTCGGATCTTATTTCTAGGCGCACATGTTCAGAGAGCGATGTGACATAACAGTGCGGTGGTTCATTTGTAAATGCGTAACAGTAAAAACAGCAGTGTATACATAGAAAGCACAAGGAGCATAAAAAGAAAAGCAGTTCTGGACAAATAAAATTTGAAAAATTTGTTTTCCTGGTACCAGTTTTGTTTTATTCCCCAATTTGTGACAAAGTAGTCCTGTATACCATTTACGACCGAAAGATGTTTTCCTATATTGACGAACAGCAGCGTAGCCAGAAAGAATTAAGAGCTTATACTCATGGAATTGGTATGAATTTCGACCGCTTTCTGGAACAGCAATTGGAATAAAAAATGATAGTCCATTTCAGGACTTTATGTTCTATTGAACTTCTTTGGAATTATAAAGATTTCGCTTTGAATCGTATGATACCTAGCAGTTCAATTTAGACTTCGGCGCATAGCGTCGAAAAATCCACTGGAACTAAGAGAAAAGTGTAAGCATAAACAGGGAGTCTATGTAAGATCTTTCAATGCCCAAAAAGACTTCGAGATAGGATCTTAAATTTTATGTTTTCCAATATTGATTCAACAGTACGACTCATTGGATCGTAAATGTTCGGAACTGTGCGAAAAGTGAACGCCCTTATAACTTATTTGAGCCAAATTGCTGATGAGAACCTATACCATGCTGAAGAGTCGGGAAGAACTGTCTTAACGTGGAAATACTTTCAGATAACTGGACTGAGATTGACGATTTGATGGACAGTTTTCAATTTTTTACTTTTTAAAGTCTGGCTCTCATTCCTTCACAATAAGCTGTTACCACATTTAACTTTTTGAAATACTTAAGCTTCAAAGATACTTGACCTTTTTAAAACATTAGCAAGCAATAGGTTTATTTTTTTAGTTCACTACTTTGTGATTTTTTATTTCTCATCCTATCCTTATGTGTTTTCCCACAAATACGAATGTAAGAAAACAATTTTCTTGTCCTCAATTTTCCAAGAAAATTTCTTTCCATTTTATACCTCTTACCAAATAACAATGAAATGCAAAAAACAATTATGCCACCTTGTTTTGTGTGACTCGCGGCTCGTTTCACGTGCGAGAATCCATGCATGTGTGTGAGTTTTTTTTTTTAAAAAAAAAGGTCTATCTACGTATTTGCATGATGAAGTTGATTTATCATGAAAACATGGATACGAAGGTACGACGAATAAGGATAGGAAATTGGATCTAAACATGGTTTAAAGTACATCGAAACCTTCAAAGATTATGCCACCTCTTGGCTGACATGTGTGTGTGTGGGTGGTGTAGGCAATACAATGCTTTCAATGGCTTTGTTTGTCGAAGCGTTCAACATACACAGATGACACAGCAAACTAGGAATAAAGAAAAAACCAGCGCTTAACTTGAGTGACTGTGGGATTTCTATAAGAAAAATAAAATAAAGAGATTTTTCATTTTCTTTCCATTCAAAATCGGGCAAGAAGAAAATTATGAGCCCTGAATGTGATTTTGACAGTCACTTTGGAACTACGGATGTGGAAAATTAATTTCATTCAAATCTTTGGCAGTATGTGTGAGCATATTAAGTTGTTGCATGCTTGTGGCTTCTTCATGCTGTTGTTATGGATTTATGTGTCTAAAAATGGGAGCCTGTGGGTGACGCCTGGCTAACTTTAATGGATATTTAGGAAAATTCTACCGATTGTGGTGTTTAATATTTAGCTGGTCATCGGTTTTGACGCCCTTTTTATCTTTCCGGCATAGCATACGTATACCATCTTCCATCTGTTCAACATGGTCATACAAATTCAGCTAAAAGCGCGCTAAAATTTTCAGTTTTCAGCACCTTTTCTCATCACAAGCAATTTCAGGTAGTCTCCGTCGAGGTCAGTGATCGCTAAACACTAATCATACTTCATCATCACATCCTTTCAGAGTTCTCCTGGTAGTACACTCACCAATATCAATTCTTCCCTTGTTTTGTCTCGTTCATTTATCATCTATCATACCTTTGCCAATTTTATCACAGGCAACCACAAATGTGTGTTTTCCTTCCTTCCCTCGCCACTAGCTCATCCTTAAATCTTTGCTAATCCATGACAGTTTCCACTATATTTCAATTTTTTATCTTACCTCAGATTCGAAATTATTTTCCACTATCTGCAATGTCCACCAGCCGTGTTCCACCTTAATCACCTGCCTTCCATTTATACCGCTGAAAGATGGGCAGCATCTATGAACCGAATCATGGTCATTAATCACTTTGTCTCTCGGTACCTTGATACGTCAGGCGTTTTACTCAGCCCAAGAGCCTTCATCAACATTTAACATCATCGTCATCATCATCATCACACCATTGTTGGCCATCCAGTCTTGGTGGTGTATTTTCCAGAGTGCGATTTAATGAACATGAAAAGCATAAAGCATCCTTCATGAGTAATTCAAATTCATAATACAGTAGATCCTGTCTTGTGGTGATGTTGATAATAATGATGAAGATGATGATGATACTGATGGCGTCCATGATGATTGCGATGATGCTACATTTTTTTTTTTATTACGCCAGTGTATGCGTGTGCTTGCATCCTTTTGATCTAGATAAACTGTAATTATCCACACTCTTTCAACAAAACCGTAGGCAAACACAGGCGAACACACAAACACAGATGAGTAAATGCATTAAGGAACTTTCGAAAGATTGCAGTATAGGCAGCCTATACCACGACATTGCCTACCATTTCTGTATACATTTGCTGTGGTAGTTGGTTTCTGTCTAGCATCCATCACCCACCACTAGTCGTTGCAAAGCCAGCCCCGCTTATGTATTTATTCCAGAAGAAGTGGTGGGCTGCTAGGAAAGACACATCGTCGTACTTACGTATAAATTTCAATTGAGCATACTTGATCCTAAGAATAATGAGTCAGGCGTTGCTAACTAAACATTGCCTTACATAATGTATACTCGGTACTTAAACTCTTTTTGCAACAGTCTGGGAGAAGATAATTCGAACAGAAAGAAACGGAGTGGGTGGTAGTGAATTATTAAGCTTGTTTAACGTTGCGGTACTATCATCTTTAGCTTCATGAAAAAATGAGAAAGAAATTAACAAAGCAACGTCTACCAAAGTAGGTAAAATTTTGTTTTAATATCGGTGGCGTATGAGCGATATTTTTATTATTGAACGTTACTCCTACCATGGTCACTTGGACTTCATTTGTTTAAGAGTATACTTAATCTGCTTTGGAGGCACTACGTTTCTTGATCTTAAGTTTTCCAGTTAGATAGTTTGGCAAGAGTATGGAAATCCTTGTACATTCTTGACTCTAAGAAAAAACTCAACAAGGCTCATCTCTTTGAACTCTTGTCGAATTTCAAAAATATTTCAAAATCACATTCAAGAACTGCTAACAGATACTTTTTGGAACTCAACTTTCTAGTTCTCCTCTCATATAAAACAGCTTAATCAGATTTCAGTAAAATTTTGAGATGGTGTCATTTCTAAACGAAGTTACTTGGAATCCAATACCATTACCCAAGACTTCCTAAAGATAAAAAGTTAAAATAACTCCTTCAAGTTCAAAAATATTTCAACAAGTCTCAAAGATTGTTTCTTTATTCTTTGCGAACGGAGTCCATCTTATTGCAAATTTCTAATGAATTTATAAACGACACCATTTTAAGTTCTCCACAAGGACATGCAAGTCATAAAGGATATTGCTAGTTGTACTCTGTCTCTAATAATATCAGAACAAAAGAAAGAAAAATCTCCAACGTTTTAATGCAAAAGGAAAGCATAATGCTTTGTGGCTTGTTAATGTGGGATGATTATAATTATCCTTCTCCACAAGTTTAGGATTAGTAATTAATTTTTCCCCATCTGTCTTTGGCTTGGCCTCCCATTTGGCTCTTATCCTTTTCTTTTACAGAAAAAAAAAAACCGATTCCTTTGATGCATCCCCACACATTGTACGTTCGTTTGTTTTCTTCGCTGCGGGGACAAAGGAGTAAAATTTATTCAGTTGGTTTAATGGCAGAACTTGTTATCCTTTATGCTCGCATCTCGCATAATTAGCGCTCCAGGGAATCATTATAATCATCACTGACTGTGTACTTACTCTCAGAGGCATACTGGTGCCTTCTTCTCAACCCGATCACCTCCCATGAACAGCATTTTACCATTATTTTCATTGTTGTATTCTGGAATGTTGCCATATTCGGGAAATTTCTGGCGGATGTGGGCTTTGGGTACCTACCTGTGCGTGTTACAACAGTTATTATGGTTTTTTTTTTTTTGTGTACATAAGGTTCTAATGAGTACAGTCATTAGTTTTGCATAAACCCTATCAGGCAAAAAAAAAAAAAAAACCATGTGGTTTGCTATCCTTTTTTTTCGGTCTGCTAATTAATGAGGATATGATTGTAAGAATTCGAGATGAAATGGTCCATCGGGAGAGGGCAACTAAGTTAAATAGCTTTCAATTCCGCAGGACTAACCTTTTTCAACAAATATTTATTCTATGGTTTGCAAACTAGAATCAAATTCCATGAATTTCAAATAATTAATTGCTTGTTTTGTGGAAATATTTTTTTGTTGAAATAACCGAATAGAACTGGTTCATTAATTTATTTATTCAACGGGAATTTATAATTACATACATATTTTTGGAAAGGTTTTAATTTGTGGTTGGTAATTCTTTATGTTACAATTTAACCCCAGCGAGTAACAGTGTCTAATTGCTGCTTTACTGGAATAGGAAGAATCAGAATGTTGGTACTTTAGGGTTGAGTAGGCAACATTTTCTGGTCAATAGACGCAATTTTATCTGCTTCGAATAAACGTAAGTAAAAGCTTTTGTCAATTTCTTTGCAAGCTCCGAATAGTGAAATAATTTGAAGTCTTTAAGGATTTCGGGAGAATTATTTGTTTTTCGTAAGATGCTCCAAATCGATACACACCATCTATTCATCGATTTTAAGGCCACGTATGACAGCATTTATAGAGATGAACTATACAGAGCTATGTCTAGTTTTGGCATCCCTGCTGCCATCAAGGTCGGTAAAGAACTCACCGAGACCTTTGATGTCAAAAAAGGATTTAGACAAGGCGATGCACTGTAATGCGAATTTTTTAATATCATTCTCTAAAGAATAGTGCAAAACTCACGTGCCAACGCAAGAGGCACATTCTTTCAAAAGTCCGTCCAATTATTCGCATACGCCGATGATATTGACAAAATCGGAAGAAAGCAGCGTGATGTCAGTGGCGCTTTCGCGAGTATTGAGATGGAAGCGGCAAATGAGGGCAAGACGAAGTATATGCTGTCAACAAGAAAGGACACTCAACACCGACGTCTCGGACAACAACAGATATAACTTTGAGGTAGTTAAGGACTTTGTCGACCTAGGCTCCGCTAGATCAAACGAAGAATAACTCTTGCAAATCGCTGCTTATTTGGGCTAAGAAGGCAATTGACTAGCAAAGTCCTCTCTCGAACAATAAAACTGACCCTATATAAGACGTTAATAATTCCAGTCCTGCCCAACGGCGCGGAGGCATGGACTTTATCAAAAGTGGATGAGGGTGCTCTTGGTTGCTTCGAGAGGAAAATTCTTCGGGTGCTTTTCAGTTCCGTTTGCATAGACGATGAGTGGAGGAGGAGATACAACGACGAACTGTACGGGCTGTACAGCGACATCGACTTAGCCAGAAGAGTGAAGGTCCAACGACTGAGGTCGCTCGGTCATGTAGACCGGATGGACACCAATGCTCCGTTCCGAAAAATCTTCGAATCCTCCCCCGAGAGACAGCGCAGTAGAGGAAGACCACGACTCAAGTGGCGCACGCAACTTAGCGTACGAAACTGGAGGCAGCTAGCTAAAGATCGAGCTAGTTGGAGACGCTCGTTGGTTGAGGCCCAGGTCCACCCCGGACTGTAGCGCCACCTTAAGTAAGTGAGTAATAGCATCTTCTGTGGTCTATAACCAACAAAGTCCTTGTTTTAACAAATTTGTTTTTTCTTTTACTAAGAAGGTGCACAGTAACTAGGGAAAATAAGATGATGCTTGTAGTTGCCAGACTTACATTACCATTGTAATGCCAACAATTTAAAGAGTCCTTCCAAGTCCAGTTGATTGGTGCAGAATGCCATTGCTTACGTCAAATGGCGTTGCAGTCCAAGGTGAAACTCGGCAACAAACCTTTGCAGCCCATATTTTCCCAAACTTGCTCAATTGAGTTCAAAAACATCTATACTTGCCACCTACTGCGAAGTTTTCCTTTTTACGACATCATTTTCGGTTTGATTTTACGACTTTTTTAGACCAGAAGGTTGGCACCTAGGTATTTGCGGCAGCTTATTTGCAGAGATACTTGCCGCCAATCACCAATGCGAACGTTAACTTGACGACTTGTCCTTATTTATTTACATAATACTTAATATATCATACTATGTATGTATTGCATAAAATAAATTTTTCTAGTTCAAAGACTTGTTTTGTATCGTTTTTCCAGCAGCATCTTTCGAATTGCCAATCAGTATCAATCGTGAATTACAGCAAATGTACAAAACAAGTACGAGTATTTGTATACAACCAAAGCTCTTCATAGATACCTAGAGGCATTGAAATCCAATCTGGAATTTATTCCTTGAGTACTGCAGTGATTTTCAATTTCTTCGTTTCACAGAAAAAGGAAATTACATTCTCATCCGCGAGGCAGTGTCTACTTTTCACAAAGCAAGCTTTTCTGTGTCGGATTTTACTCCTGCCAACCGCAGACACAGACTTTTTTTTATTACTCGTTTTCATTTAGTTATTCCTTTTTGTATACAACAACGAAAAAGGCATAGCAATCAGTTTAAAACACCCCCACACAGCTGCTGTGACAACTTGTTCTGTTGACACATTCATTTTTTTTTTTTTAATCGTTGTCCCTTTGCATATCCTTATATCCTGCCCGACATACTAGTATGCTAAAGGCATTCGACTTTATAATGCAATCTGTGTGTCAGCATCGAAAAAATGATGCAGGCTATGAAAAGGACTCTTTTTCTATTGAAATGATGTCTTGAGGTGATTCACACCTCTACAGTGTGGTGTGAGTAATCTAGTTGTGAATCTACTTTTGAGAATTTTCGATGAGGGCTCGTTGTCACCTTGTGAAAGTACAAATTTTGTGTGTGTGGTTGATGGGTAAAGTTTTATCACCTCTGTGAGTTTTCGTAGTGACATAAATCCGAGGTGCAAAAGTTAGCCTTTTGTTAGCTGGAAGTTCACTTTTTGACAGCACGTGTGTGCTTGTTTAAAGTTTTCAAAGAATGATGAATTTTTAATAGACATATGGAGGAGGAGAATGGAGTGACTTCATCAATAATAGAAATACTCATGTCATATGATTCGTTCTAGACAAATGAAACTTCATATCTCAGAATGCCATTAAAGTGACATCAATTTGCTATGTTCTGGACGTAGTTGTCACGTTACAAAGTTAACATGACAACGTTTCTTGAATAAAGTTGTGTTGGATTTCTTTTGTTGAAGACTGCGATATCCCGAATTGTCAAAGGTTATGCGGTCCATAATTAATTTTGGTAGCATAATTCGATAGGTAAGACATCTATGAATTCAAAACAAACTTAAGGGGAAACATGCTTTTTCAACTTTTACATTAAACATGGGCTGAAGTTGGTGCAAACGCAGTCATAGGAAACTCTAAATCTGTAAAAACGGAGCTGAGTCTCCGCAACATATTTGTCTGAGGGTGCTATCGTGGAGAAAACTTTATTCATTAAGACTTACTTACTAAGTCCAGGGTGAAGATTGCACCACACTTCTTTACTGCATCGTCTCCCGAAGATAGATTTAAAAGTGTTTTGGCTCGGAGCATTGATGCACATTGGCTTTACAGGGTTTTATTGTTAATCAATATCCTTGCTCGTAGATTAAGACACGTCGTCTAACCCAGTCTTCTTTTTCTTTCTCCTGGATATTGAAGAAGTTTTTAATATGTGGAACTGAAATCCATTTGATAGGCTTTAGACTCCCTGAGTAAAGAATCGTCACTGTGAGACTGGGTGAAATCTTTGCTCTGATCAAAACGCAAAAAGGCAGAATTAGATGACCACAAAGTGCAACCCTTGGTTACCAGAGGCATTCTTCAAGGGAGTATTGTATTTCTACTACTATGGGTCTTAGTCGGGAACGTTTTTGAAATGAAACCAGGGCAAAGACGAACAAGAGTGGTATTCTACGTGCGCGGCTTGGACGTTCTTACAACAGAAAAATTCCTACTCTCCGTTTCGGAACTACTTTAATCCGCTCTAAATTGACTTAAGAACTGGGTGAACAAATCTAGTCTAGTCAACCCTCAGAAAAATGAAACTAGTTGATACAAGATACAAACAAGCATTTAAAACCCTGAAAGCTCTTAATCTCGAAAAATACCCGATAGACTGCAAACTGAGCTAAAGAGGTAAAACGCTAGAAATAATAAAGAAGGCAACTATCACGGCTGTTTCCTAAGTGACACAAGCGAACTGTCAATCATGCCACCGAAGGCTATTTATTTATTTGAGTAGCTTAATACTAGCTACATGGCACTTAATTCTAAAAACTTAAAGTAATATAATTATGATAAGATAGTGGGGAGCAGGAAACTAACTGATTTGATTATTTCTTTATTTGGTCTTATAAAGTAACAGTTAAAAACTAAAACTATGGAGAGAAGGTAGAGGGAGTGAGCGGGTCGAAATATGGTTAAGAGGGGGAAGAGGGATTGTGGAGGGCGTTTCTCAGAGAGGATCTTCTAAAGTGAATTGTAATGCATGCCGTTAGCCTTACGTAGCATTCTGGACATTGGTTCGTGAAAACCATAGTTGGTACGGTGGGAAACAAGATGAAAGAGGGGTACGGACCTGAGGTTACGTGGATTCGTGTTGAACGAGATCAATTGGAGTAATGCGGGGCAGTCGATGTTACCAGATAATAACTGATGGATAAAGAGTATATCAGCAACATCACGACGTTTTCGAGGGACTGTAAGTTGATCAGCCTCAGACGATCTACATAGGGTGGTAAGTTGAAATTGTCGATCCAAGGAAGGCCGCGTAAGGCAAACCGAATGAACCTGCGCTGGTTCGCTTCGATTCGTAGAGTGTGGATTTCGTAATACGGGCACCATACTTGGCTGGAATATTCAAGTAGAGGCCTAACGAAGGTGATGTAAAGGGATTTAGTGACGTATGGATCAGAGAATTCCTTAGACCAACGTTTTACAAAGCCAAGTGCAGAGTTGGCTCTACTTATCATGTTATCTATGTGGGCACGGAAATTGAGTTTCCTATCACAGATAACGCCTAGATCGCGTAAAGATGCGACGATGGGAACAGGTTCGTTACAGATAAGGTAGGGTCTGGGAGGTGAGGGGAGACGCTTGCGAGAGTATGTGATTGCTTGGCATTTAGTCACGTTAAGCTGCAAGAAATTTTTATGGCACCACATTGAGAATCTATTTAAGTCATCTTGGAGTAGGCGAGAGTCAGCGAGGCATGATATGTGCTTAGAGATTTTCATATCGTCAGCGTAGATCGATATGAAAGAATCTTTGATGATACGGTCAACATCATTGATTGATAGGATAAATATCAATGGTCCCAGATGGCTGCCTTGCGGGACTCCTGAGTTGGCTTTTATAGGATCGGACATAGAAGATCGAAAAAGGACTTTGTACTGGCGATTTATCGTGGAGGATTTGATCCACATAATGAACCACGGAGGAAAACCAAGAGCCTTAAGTTTTAGGAGAATTATGCTGTGCGAAATTTTGTCGAACGCTTTACTGAAGTCGGTGGTAACAACATCAACTTCTTTGCCATCCTCCAGTGCACATAAGGTTCGAGACACGAATTCTGTGAGATAAGTGGTTGTTGATCTACCCTTAAGAAAGCCGTGTTGATTAGGAGAAAAGATATTCTAAAATGTATATTGGATTTCGGGTGGTTTATAGAGGTGAACAACAAATAAACAGCAACCTCTCTTTATCTTACCTTATTTCTACATAGGTACACTTGGCTATCCTTCTGAATACAAAAATTCAACCTACTTGCCTGTTATTAGTCTTGTGCATTTGTTGGTAGAGTTCTTCTAGGCAAAACATGGGTCTGTCACAACCTGGGGTCTACTCCTTCCCTACCCATCTCAAATGCGTAAGTTGCAAACAACAGTTGCTCATCTGTAAGACGGATTCTCATGTTTCTTTGCGGCATGAATCTGATTGTAAACTAAAGCCCATATTTTTCCCTGATAGATGTTTAATGTTCCACAATAGCAATGATTATAATCATCTGACTTTCGCAGTGAATCTTTGTACAAGTTTGACACGTGTCCATCGTTAATCAGCACTAATCGATGGAAAAATGCCACACCTAGATTTGGTGACGTCATTTCCTTTTTTGTTATAGAAAATTTGCGCTCATCTCCAAAAAGGATTGATGCCTACAAAGGTTAGACATTCCTCAAAGTCAATTGTAAATGGAACTTATTCCTTTTTTTTGTTTTGTAAAACCTTTCAAACCCACTTTTCAACAAAAGTTCTAGTGTCACTTACTTTCATTTATCCACTTTCAGGAAATTTAATATGGACAGCACTTGAAAAAAAAAGGACTTCAAAGGTGTCCGATAACAGAAAAAAATATTTATCATGGAAAATGTCCTTTGAAGTTCATATTAAATGTGTATTTCCCTCTTCAATGAAAACGTTAAATGAAGTCCTTGTTGAAAGGTTTTCTTTTCTCTTTTCTCATTTCGGTGTCCAGGATCAATGCGTGTGCGCAATTTCACAAAGGTAGCTACTTCAATTTAATAATAGGACACCAGGATATAATTTTTCCATTCTACGGGTGGAATTAACTGACTGTCGTTCGTATGTCAAACGAAAGGACCCTTACAAATGTCCTTTACATTAAGGAAACATTCGATTCTCTGATTTGACCTTTTATTCATTGTTTACACACACAAAGTCTGTGTAACCTGATAATATCATTGAGTAAAATGGGAAATTCTTCGCCAGCTTCCTTTCCGTTCTTTGACTTGAAAAGAATGAATGAGACAAAGCTGAGAGACTCCATTAGTGTGAATTCCAATCAAATGACTGCACTGCAAGGACATCGGTAGTGATATAGTTGATTGATTAGCAACCTACATTGACATCGCATGTTGTGTCCTGTAAAAATGGATCCACATCCCATCAAATTTGTATTTGTCAGAATTATTTTATTCTTCTTTCTCTATTCCGTACATCTTCTGATGTATGTATGTGTGAATCCTGTATTTGCTTTAATCCAAGGCTACTTCGAAAGAAATCACAACAGGACTTGGAATTATTGATTGGATAGAACTACTATGTCTGTAACAGTTTGTTACACAATCTACTTAGTGCGCTTCTGCCATCCCTGTACTATCGTTGTCGCATAATTCTGACGCAAGGACGGATTAGAAGGCATTAAGAATCGAAGGGAGGATTGATTAGGAGTATAATGCGCTCTCTACCCAGAGAGGGGAAAAAAAAGTTAATCCAAACAAATTGATGAACGTTTTTCTTTTGATGGGCAAATTATTTGCTTTGGCTGAGATTTTCTTCTCTCGCCTCGCTGACCCAATCAATCAATTTTTTTTTTTGCGGAACGTGTTCTTGGGTGCGTGTGAAAGGAAAAAAAAAGCGTTTACTCCGACGAGTGGTAATGATGAGAAATCGATGGAACATTAACTTGAATTTCTATGTAAGGAGGGTGTCTTTTTTTTTCGTTAAAAAAGGAAGATAATAGTGTTTTGTCGGGTTGTAAGCATCGAATTAGCTTTAGATAAGGTTAGGTTCTGAGAACTGAGTTCTGAATGATAAATTATTTCCTTAAGTTAACTAGTTTTTTTAGCTTACGATATCTTAGTCCAACCATTGGTATTGGTTACGAGAAGCTTGACTTTATATTATTTTAGAAGGCGTGTGAAAAGAAAAGTGTACTCAAAGTACTTTTCTTATTTTTTTCTTGCATGCACATAGATTGTCTTAAGGTAATATCATCTCCGGATACAAGATTCATGCAATCAAATTAGTCAATCAACTCCAATGCAGGGCTTCAACATTACCTTGAGGTCGATTTGAGGTCGTAATGAAAGAGATACACAGTCTAGTTGCATGGGTCACTGGGCGACTCGTTCTTATCACATCGAATAGGGCGAAGTCTGCAAAGCTTCTATTTGGGAGTTAATTTGTTCTTTTGAGGTTGTACATAGACCATATATTTCTGAATCGAAAATTCACTTTGATCCATTGAAATGCGTACCGATTGATTCTAATCTGGCTGTGCGTCGGCCTCCTCATTTCCATGTAATGTCGCTTTAATCTAAGATCCAAACATAAAGTGATTTCTGTGATGTGTACTGCTTTACAAATCGTTAATGAAACGAGTGTATTCTGCCTAAAATATACTCTTTCAATGACATTGATGATTAGCCTGGTACCAGTCAATAAATAGCTTCAATTTTTATATTTGTATTTGTCTACCTTTTCTATCTCTGTTTCCAAAATGCTTCTCAAAGGGTTTCACTCCGAGCGTAACAATGTTTGGAAAACCTTATACACTATCTATCCATACAAATATCCATTCATGTAACATAAAAGGATTCCAATAGTAAATTCAAGTAAGAGAAACCTGAACATTTACAACGAAATTCGGAAAATGTTCCTTAGGTACTCATACGTTATGTGTAGTCATACTTTCTTTGAAAAACTTATCAAACAAGATATTAAAAAAAAATTGAAATGTACTCCACTTGAGCCCCCCCACCCACAGACAAAATAAACTGACTGAAAAGGCAATCGTAAAGGGATTCCAATGAAAAAATTCTTTGCATTATTGTCACAAACTTGCAATCACGTTCAGTGTTCTTATCGTTAATATTCACTGGAATTCATTTTTTGTTTTGTTTTTTGAAAAAGAAATAAATATATATCTTGTGAATCCTTCAGCAAAACCGCTTTAATGCAAAGCTTGTTTCAGTAGTTATTAATTTTTATGAACACTCAACGTTTGATTGTACTTTTAACGATTTTTAAGACATTTTTAGCGATGTTTTTCGTAACCAAAACGCATTAGAAAGTTTCTTAAAGTGGGTAGAGCTAGGGTTAATTTTAAAGGCTGCTGTTGATGGAGCGACGCCTTAGTCTATCTGTCTTATGCCGGAGCTGGTCACAACAGCGTCAACTCGTTATAAACGAAGCTATGAGGACTCATTAACTTCTGTTAACTTAAAGTCGCTAACTGTTTCTTTACCCTTTGTGTGTTCTGGTGTAATTTTCTTTGTCAGAGCAAAAAACAAAAAATAGAACGAATGGAATACCAAGAAAAACACTAGCTTCTACTTTTATTTTTGGCGACCTAGAAAAAACGAATAGAAAAAAAGGCTCTCAAAGCTTTTGTCGTCGTGCTTATTCAAACAAATTTTGAGAAATGGAACTCAAAATAACAGTCCTGAACTCGCCAAGAACAGAAAGGTGATCAGAAACCTTGGCCCTCCACTTGGACGACTTCTTCATCAATACATACCTATAATAAAACAGTAGAACCCCGTGTGTCTCTACATTTAAGAAAAAGTAGTAAAAAGGAAAGGGGGTGACTAAAGAAGAGTAGTAGAACACAAATTAGCGATTTTTAGAATTCTTTTCTGTCTGTCTGTTTGTTTGTTCGCGCAAATCTCCGAAATTACTTAACAGATTTTCATGTAGTTTTCACAGGCAGAGCATATAGACTTTACTCTATTTAAATCGGATGTCGAAAAAAAAAAGTTACTGTCATTTAAAAATTTTCAACGAGTGCGAAGCCGCGGGTGGACTGCTAATATTCAACATAAGACAAAAAGTTATGTTGACCTTGAATTGCAGACCGTTTTTGTCCAAGATTATTGCAACCAAAGGGCATTTGACAAGCCCTAGTAACCTTAACCTAAATTGAAATCAACAAATTAACGTACACTTCCATAACATTTTTAATGAGTTTACGGATTAACCATTAACGATGTAAACTTTTTGGTTTACTTTGCCCACCAACATTTTTTTGCCATACATACACTTTCACTTACACACTTAAACAAAAAGATTTAGTTCACAATTTCGGTCTTATCACTTAATCTTTGATTGAATTTTATTTTTCATTTAACTTCGTTCCACCTTTAGTTTGGGTTTATCTTAAATCCCTCGAGGACATTGTATTTATAATCCCGACCGAAAATTTAATTTAAAATCCATTTTATTTACACAACCTCAAGGAGAACCGCTTTTCTATTTAAAATAATTTCAACAACATAAAACATCCTGTGAGTGCTCTGTACAGGACACCGCTTAACCTGCCCATACAGACACACACACACTTACCTGTGCATTCACATTTACTGGACGAAAATTAAAAGTAAACAAAAAAACATGGCGTTTTACTTTTTTTTCGTCTCCATAATTTGCTGCCAAGTCCTGCTAAAAAGGATTTGCTAACCGCACGTAAAGCAAACAAACCCTGGAACGTCAAAATGATGACTTGCACTTAAAGTTAAGCGGAGCATCTTTCAAGGAAAAAAAAAAGCAAAACTGCGAAAACGGAAACCTTAGTTGCACTTTCCTTCTCCATGAGCATATATCCTCTCTTTGCATAAAATAAGTGGGCTTTCTTGTGGACCAAACAAAAACAGTTAAAAACTGGGCGCATCAAAATATACTACACCGCTGCCAGGCATTTTCATTAATCACATCCGCCCTTACTGTTTATACTCAGATGATGGTGATGCTTGAAATACATAGAATCTAACGAATTTTATGACTATCCTTCGTCCTTTTCTTCGTTTTCTTCTTTCATTTTCGCGAAAAAAAAAAATAAAAAATTCAAAAGTTCTTATTAACATTAGTAAGCCAGTGGAAACACCTCCCTGCCCGCCGTTGGATTTTCCTAACCGCATAATGAGTTTATGCATTCAAGCCCTGCTCTCACATGGTAAACATAACAAACAACTAGCAGGAAGACGCCAAGCAACAGCAATGGTTAAGTAGAAAACAAACTTTAGCCCATAACAAGGGGGTGTGTTAGGCGGTAGACCTTCATTTCATTAAAAAAGTTAACAGTAACATTTGTGCGCCACATTATGCCTGTTAGCTTGCCATGGAGCCAGAGGATGCCTCATAGTGTTGGCCGATAAACATTTTTCTCTTAAATATCCTTATAGTACATTTTCGGATACATGCGGTACTCTTTTCCTCGCACACTCGTCATCCTTCGCCTTCATGCTCAATTACGTTTTGTCCGCTTACATATACACATTTGGAGACGACTCAGGCGGCGGCAGCGTTGCCATTAGTGCGCTACTGCTTGCCACAAAACTGCCAAGTGTCTGCTTCATAATGCTTCCCTGATCCAAACGAAGCATGAAAATGTTCTCGCAATACGCTCACTTTGCAATTTGTGGCTTCGAGGTGGGTGGTGTAGGAGGAGAAATACAAAAAGGCCGCCCTTTTGTCGTTGCAGGCAGTGGTATCCTCTTAAATTTTCTATAGTTAAAAACTTCTATTTGCTGATGGTAGTTAGTGCAAATGTATGTGTAAGCCTATGGTGTGCAGCAATGCAATAACGTTAAAGGACATGCATAGAACCAGTGGTAGCGATAAATTTACGCTACAGTAGCATTAAGCATACAGTGAATATTTAGAAATACATATATCTGTTTGTATGTGTATGTGCGGCATCTGTGCACTCATTTATGAGAGAAAGTACGTTTTTAGAGGACTTTTGTTTGTTTTTCGGTAAACACGAGACATCTAATCCACCTTGGCGGCGGCGGATCGTTTGCTTGTGTGTTTATAGAGCACACGATTATTTTAGATGAGAGAAGTGCATGTCCTTGTCGGGTAGAGAATCTATGGCAGTCATACAAAAGTGTTAGGATATACGCACAGTGCACTTAGCAGAGAATATGAAATGTCAGTGTTTAAAAGACAACGATGGACGTTATTTGTGCATTATCTCCGGCATTAATGAGTTGGTTGGTTGCCTAGGTTTTGCACTGTGTTCCATGTGTATCGTGAGCTTAGTGGTACAATAGTGATTTTAATTAGGATAATAATTATTTACCTCACACAGTTTCATAGAGAGAGAGCGATAGAGATACAGAGAAGAGTTATAATCGGGTTTGTACATCGCAAGTTGTTAGTTATATAATTGGGTCTTTAGGTCTACAGGTTTTAATCCTTGTTTGAGTAGTGCCAGTACAAATATAGATGTGGAGTCCATAAATGGATCAAGAGCTACTATTTTTGTAAAGATCAACGAGACCATATAGGTACATATATTCTTCATAAAAAAAAAACAATTATCTTTATGCTGTATGGAGGACATCTAAATTTCACAAACGACACCATTGTATCCAACATAAACTGATTCTAGGAAACAGCTTTTTCTTCGGAAGATCTGTATTCTAAACTTCTTTTAAAAGGATGAAATTGATTGTACGATAGTCGAGTTCCTTCGAAAGAAAATACTACACGAATGTAGCGAATTCACAAGTCGCTCTGGCCAAGAGACTAGGCTTCTTTTCATATTTGTTTAAAATCTGTAGGGGCTATAAATTGAATAGGGGTGGCCATGGTATTGTGGTTGCATCATTCGAAGGTTACAGATTCGAATCCCGATGTCAAAAATAAAAAGTTGATCAACTGCGAAAAAAGCTGACGTCAACTCTACTGCATAGGCATAACACTGGCAGTAGGGGGGTCATATGGCTTGAAAGTGTTGATCGTACTAATGAAATCGGGATGTTCGAAAGAAATACTGTGAATTATAAGCAATGACAACAGTACCAATAATTCTTCCCAGTCATTCTGGACACCACCCTCGGAGCAAAAAGACTGAAACCTAATACCACCACTAATGCTGTGTGAATAGTATCAAGGTTATTCATAACCCCTTTAGCGCTAGTGAATTATATAAAAAAAAATTCTTCTTACATATGTACATAGGATTATCTCAAACATCTTAAGAATGCTTGCAATTAGAAATGACTGCATTTACTAATAATTTTCATTTTCTCTTCCTTTTCAGGTAAGTTATCTTACGTGCACGAAAACATCATACAAATACAAAGGGTAAAGTATAGGGTAAGGCAAAAGCTTCAGAACGAACCAAAAGGAGTTAAAGGCTTACGAGAAAACCTCTTGAAACTAACACCAGTAAGTCCTTGTTCGAAAAGCAGTTTTCTCAGACTACCAGTGATGCCTGAAGACTAAGGAAGACAGTAACATTACATCCATGTAACGATGACCAGAAGGTCAGATTACCTGATCTCAACAGCTAGCCCAGTCCCCTAGTGTTCCATATTTTTTTTTTCATATTTTCCTTTCGTTCATCTCATATTGGACTTCCATGTGTTATTAGCTCCTGTCAAGTTCTTTCATTTCCGAGATTTTTAAAACAGAAACAAAAATATTTCTACAACCTTGATTCCAAGGACACTGACCTTTGCTTGGAGATTACGTGACTTTTGTAGATTAACCAAAAGAAAATAACAAAAAACAACAAACCATTGATACGAATCTGGCAGCGGGTCACATCTTTATCAGCCTGAATCCATGGTCCTTTTCAGTCTATAGCCTGGTCGGTACAACAGTCACTCAAGATTTATGATCCCTCATTAGACATTCATTCATCGTTGGTATGGTAGCATAACCATTTCGTTTTTTCGTCTACTGCCTTAAAGCTAAATAAATAAGCAAGCTATGACATGGCCGTCGTTAAAAAATAAACAACAACAACAGCGAAAGGACCAAAAAGAACAAAAAACAAAAAAAAAAAACTGTGCACATTTCATAAGCTCGACGTTTTATATCCTGCCACTTGACTTATGGTGATAAATATCCCGTAAATATCCTCATTTATTTTTATTTCCATTTTCATTTCGACATCCTGTGCCTAGACCTGCTCTCATACTTCTGGTTTATTTGTTTGCTTTATCGTCAATATTTTACCGCGATATGAGAAGCTTCCGTATTTTCAGCCCTCGACCGTACCTTATGGATGATTTTAATTTTCAATTCTATTCGGTGTTCCCACAGGATGGTCTATTGTGTCAAAACTTGCGATGGCTCTACTTTTATGGGTGGTGGCAGTGGATTGGGGAGTCTATCGAATACACTGTGATCCTTGTGCATATGTGCATTTGTTTTGTTGTGATAAAAATGTGGATGGTGCACTTTGTCTGTTGCGGTGCCTTTTCATTTATAGGAAGGGGATGGAGAAACATTTTCAGTTTTCGATTCATATCAAGGAAGCAAGTGTTGTGATTTATTGACTCTGTACTATAATTTCATTTTTATTTTTAATTTGTTGATCCTGCTGAATGTGCTTTTATAGCACCAAATCCTGATAGGGATTTCTTTTTTTTTTCACGTTCTCATTTTGTATGCGATATGGGCGATGGTAGGTTAAACAATGGGTATAGTTCTTACAGTGGTTTTGATAAAATGTCCGATTTGATTTGGGCTTCGGAGGAAGATATGTGTCAGATTACGTTGATTGCAGTTACACTAAGACCTATGTACCTAGGTCCATTCTGATACCACATGGATCGGGGTATTCTCTTCAGAAAAAGTCCGATGAAACCAGCCGGAGCTTGTTACGAAGCGTTTGAAGTCGTTGATACTATAGTCAGCTAGCTTACCAAGATTGTCGAAAAAAGTGGCTCCTAGCCAAGCTGTTCTTCAAGTGGACAGGGCTGGGCACATACAGCACTTCCTTCTTACATTTCCTCCTCATCTATATACTTTCTGCAAAGATAATTTGAGAGGAGGCCCAGTGTCGCGTGATGACATACACTGTGGTGCCAATGATCACCTTTTTTGTTTGATTAGACAGGCGATTGTGATCTAGTTTAGGCGAAAAAGGTTCCATACGTCATCTACGGCTGGTAATGCTGATCCCATCTGGTTTGAGTAGCACCTTTCATATTATAGCGAGAGGCATGCCAAGATTCTCCTTTTCATGTAAAATTGATGTCGAGTTCGTCGACCATACTGCTACTTGGAATATCCGTATGCCCTGGCACCCCAATAAGGTGCATTTTGAACCGTGCAGCGATCTCTTTAAGAGACAGGTGGCTGGTGAAGGGATTAATTGCAACTTTAGATTGGTTTGGTGTATTTTAGCGTGCTCTAGCACCCTTAGCTAAAAGCTTATTATGTGTCGGTTACTGTACAGAGCTCTTAGCAAAATTGTAGAATTAGGCTTTCTTACCATCTGGCTCTTCAGATTGACTTTCTTTCAACTCTCCCGATGGTTCTAAATACTAAAAGACTCAAGTTAGTAATTTAAAATCCTCTCTTGATGTGTCACCTGCAAAGTCGCTCAGTCATATTGAAATGGCAACATACTATGAGATACAAACCACCATACCACCCACAGATTCAAGTGTTCATCTTTAGCGCACATCCGGTTCCCTAATATGATACAGTAACCTATTTTTCTCTTTGTACATGTCCAGGAAATACCGACGACAGCTTTTATGCATTTCTGTTGTACTACTCACCACTTTATTTCAATGTAATTGCTTCCACTCTTTTATTATAACATCAATTCATTCCTCATCCTTCACTTGGGCAATTAAATAATTTCCAACCACAGGACAATAGGGCTTCAGTTTTGTATTGCACACCACAAGCAGTATGTCCTAGCTAAACAATACAAGTATAAGCTTCATTCATCCCTATTTCGGTTTGAGTTACTATTGTTCATCTGGGGTGGAAGAACAGTGTTGAAACAAGGACTAGAAATAAAGTGCGACAAGACAGATATGGTTGATGGTTGATTTTATGCTGACGGGAGTATACAACGCACACAATCAAACGCACCGTTGTCGTCGCAAAGATGAACAATTATTTAAGTTATCCTTCCACAGTGAAGCAGTTATCTTTTGAAATTCGCATCCTCCCTATGCAAGAAGACTACAAATGTACACATATATACATACTTTGTACATTAAGCGAAAGCAAGATCACAGCATAAAAGGAAAATGAAATGAAAAAGTGTCCTTCTTTGATGTTTGCCAGTTGCGTTGGTTTTGTTGTATGTACTACATATCTTAATCGTTGACACTAAAAACGATAAAAACCACGTGTTTGATGGAGAGGTGGTTCAGAATGATTTACGAGAAAGAACTGTGTCTTCCTGTTTTTCATCAAAAACCATCAGACATAGGCACAAGACGACAGAGACATAAAGTTGAATGTCCCTTCTTAAGGGCACACAATGAAATTGAAGGATTGGTTAGATTGAAATTGAAAGAAGGACAGATACACGTTCTGGAAAATTTTATTAGTCACCTCATGTATTCTGTCAACTTTTAGTGCCAATTCAACACTAGCGCTCCTAGTGTTGTTGACTCCTTCTTGTGTGTTGTTTTACTACCTACAATGAGGGGAATTTGCCTCGTTTATTGCCACGTTGGATGTCGTCCTTGGTAGCACACGCAGTGAGAACACCCTCACGAGGGTAATTTCATCGCAAAATAGGAGCACAAACGTGAGCCATTCATATGAATGCAGAAGAGGAATAAAAAAAAGGACGCAAACAGGGTAAAATGAAAAATCGACAAATTCAACGAGCAGCATACATTATGAGACACCAAGGACTCATGATTTGTTTCTTGAATAACTAGAAATAAGGTTCTGTTTTGTTGTTGCATTCATTATTCTCTTAGGCCTCCACTGAAAGGTGGAGTATCTTGGGTATCCTTAAAATTTAGTAAAATATGAGAATAAAATGGAGAACTACCAACTTGGCTTATTTAATCATTAAATCGTAGAAAAAATGAAAATCTGAAAAGGGAAAGAAAATTCATTGAAAAATGAACCTTGGGCATCCTTGTTTCTCTTTAAGTTTTCAAACAAAGCAAAACGAAGGACCATACCAAGTTTGTGGAGTGGAAGAGCCCTGATGATGCGTCTTTTGTTTACTTTCTATTCTTTCCGTCTCTTTGGTGGTGGCAACCCCACCGTGATATCCTTACAAAACAAATAGACAAAACGTGCACGCAGTACACACTCTTTCGCACACATTTACATAAAACCCAACGAAAGGAACCATTTTTATTGCTAATGTGGTACTAACAGTTTTCTTCGACGTGTTATTCTTTCCTGAGAATTTTCCGCTTCCATTTCTTGTTTTTGCTCCTTTTTCTAGAACAAGGATAATCTTTTTGTATTTGTTTCTTGCTTTTTTTCTTTTGTTACATCCTGCGATACGAAAGTATTCATTAAGACTGAAACTTATGTTTACGTTTGTGGTTTCATCGTTCTTCGTGGTCCCTATTGCTTCGGTTGATTCCCTCGATTGGTAGGCAGAGAGGAGTGAAAAAATGTGTTTGCATTTTTATTCATTTTATACACTTTTTTTTGTTGAACAAGGCTTCATCGTATATTTTTTAGGAAAATACAAAAAATCAATACTTCTGTGTTTGGATATACATATTTTCAATTTGGATTTTTTTTTCCGTGTTCCCTATGGTGCAGGAGGTAGGGAAGGCGCCAAGGATCGTTGGTGGTTTTTAATTTCAAATGAAACATTTGTTTTCTGTTGTTTAATGTATTTGCAAGGATGCCAGTACTTGTTTATGTGATTGGATTCTTTTTTTACACATAGACATGGATGTTGTTCATGATTGTTTTCTCGAGAGCTTTCGAAAGAAACCATGAATTGCATTTAATCGATATTTTTTCTTAACGTCCTTACATACGGCTCTGGAGATATTTCTAAGGTTCTAAATAAATGCCACATTTCAGAGGAATAACATTCATAACTTCTAAATTTATTTATTTTTTCATCTAATTCCTTAGAAAGTATTGACCGAAAATCGATGGCATTTTTCAGATATAAACGGGGCGGAACCAGATATGCCAGTTTAAGAGATTCCTTTTGTTTTATAGGATTTTTCAAAAGCGTAAAAATAAAGTGCATTCATATTTGGTATGTTTTCGACCCACACCACCATTTTTCTGCAAATGTGGATGTGTTGGTATATCCAATCAGAAAAGATCCACGTACTTTTAATGATAGTCCAACATGAAACCGAAACGGTTCTGGAGCCGAAATACTCAACAATTTCATTGAACGAGTATGCGGTGAAAAACCCATGTCCGCTTAGAAACTGGGAGACGTAATAGTTTACTTCACCATCTTTTCATTCAGAAACGTTTGAGATCAGCCTCGCGGTCAATCGGCCTCTGCTTTTAATGGCTCCATCTCTCTTGCCACTGCTGTTTGGTGAGCTCTTTCGCCTCCTCTGTTGCGGCTCACACTCCGATTTTCGCCTTTTTTTCGTAAACATATAATACTTTCTCTCTGCAGCAAGGAGATCAATAGGGGTCACTCCTGCGAGTACGAGGATGACAGGTTTCGACACTTACAATACGTAGAACATCTCTATATTGCGGCCAATAACTTTCTGTTTTACTCCTGCGGCAGTGCGTCGGCTCATATCTTAGAACCATACAGGAGAATGGCATGATAGATTGTCATAAGAAGCCTTTGTTTGTCATAAATCTGCTCACGGACGTGTAACCTTCGCAACTCGTTCAGATGTAGACCTTATTTGTCGTTAGAAATTGAGCTTTGTATAAAGAGCGGATGCGATGAATTAGCATCCTTACTAGTTTTCGCCTCAGATGCAACTTGAAAATCGACTGTAGTATGAAGGATTCACACGTGCATCGTATCCTGTATGCATAAACGGCCGGTATTGTTTGTAAATTAATTTTTCCGCTCCCCAAATGAAGAGGCATTTGTGTACATTCCTTACGTTTCCTATCCCCTCCATTACGAAGTAATACCTGCAATTGAGTTCATGATGTCGGATTGTGTACGTACATACGACCATAACAACCGGAGCAGCTTAATAAGGATACTTTCCCTCCCGGTTGGAACAATCAGTGAATTACTCGCTAAGTGCATTTCAGCATTCAAAGTGCAAATGGATGTAATGACACGGCGAGCATTGTAACCGAGAGTTTTCTCGACACCGTTCAAGTATTCATTTTGCTCCTTTTTGCTCTCGTTAATATCCTTGTGCTACAGTAAATTGCTCACTTTTTTGCACAATGTCATGTTCTACCTCCCCTCTGTTTGGTAGGATAATCGTAAATTTCCCCCTTTTTATGAATACCATTATTTTGATCCCGAAAAAAAAAGGAAAATCGCTTTCAGGACAATTTTGTTTTCGTCTTCTTCGTCTTCTTGTGTTGGGATGGAAATTTTCCGAGCCACCTTTGAAATCAATTTACGCACTCTATATGCGGATGTAGGTGTGAGTGTGTATGATGGCGTCGTATCCGTTTTGCACGAGCGACATTAAAACTGTAACGATGGATTTAGGCTTAACGAGGAGAATGGAATGTTTTAGATTCCGTTTCGTTTTTATTTGCCGGGTAATGGGGTTGAAACGTTATGAAGATCGTTATGGTGCTTTCCGTTGATGTTTTCCGGTTGAAGAAGAAATACACTGTACACGGCATATATGGCAGGATAATAACCTGAACTGAACACAGTAATTCAAACAACACAGGAAAATTACCGAAGTAGAATTGTGTTTATTCTTTTCCTTTTTTTATTTTTTATTATGATGTGCAAGAGGTGAGATAAGGTGAATTTTGAAAGGATTACGATGGGAAACGGACGAAATAAATCACAAGAGAATTTTATTTTTACAAGGGGTGGTTATCTGTAATCCGATTGTAGTCTGAGCCGAACATTCTTAATGGTTAGATCTCCGAAAGTCGTTTCGATGCGAGTCGCTGCTCTTTTCTTTGTTCACAATGTAACCAAGGACACTTGGAGAAAGATTATGATGATTATCAGTGACTTAGAAGATCAAGAACTTGGATATTAAAAAGCCTATAGTAGTCTAATTTTGGTTTTGATTAAGGAATTCTCCGTGAGGGAGTAAATAGATAAAATGTTTGTTGATTCTCACTATTGAAGGGGCTCTTGGGGCAATGTATACATGTATGTAATCAGAGTGATCTTTAAAACTAACAAAAATTCCAAAATGACCCACTTAAAGATGCATTTTCCGCTGTATACTTTATCTGGAACACAATACAAACTGCCTCAATGTTTGTATAATTTTCATTTTTGTGCAGCATTTCTCTTTACTCGTTCACTCACTTATCCAATAAAAATGTTTCTTTTCATCCAAAGATGACTATTCTTTGTATATTCCATCACCATCACCATCACTATCGTCATCATCATCATCATGGTCGTCTTCGTCGTCTTTCTCTATCCATTACACCCCACTGAAGTGCAACAATTCAAATAAGAAAACACTTAGTTCATCGTCCTTAGGGAAAATGGAGCTTTACGTACCGAATCTTTGATATTTTTCCACTATTCGCTTTGTTCGAAAGTTTTCTTTTGCAAACAACAACACTACCAACACTATTATAGTGCGAAAGCGCTCATTCATCCATCCATCCGTGTACCCATCCATATCCTTTTTCAAGTTGCTTCCCTAATATCGTCTTCTATTTGTTTTCCTGTTCCTTTCTATTTGCCTCTACTATTTCTTTACCGTTATACAGACTCCTTTGAGTGTGGCATTTGCGCCTCTTTTTAGGATTTTTTATTTTTATTTTTTTTTCACTCATCTTGCGGTGATGTGCTTTAAGTTTTCGAAAAAGGAACACTCTCTTCATTTTGTGGTACAAAGGAAGAATACCACTTAAACGTAATTGCTTTATATAGTCGGTATTTGGTGTGTATACTAGTACCTATTTCTTCATTGTTTATCCTCTTTTTCCAATCAATAGACCGTCATTCGTTTTGGTTTTTTTTTTTAAAGTAAGCTCTGCTAAAGGCTTTTTCATCGACAAGACGATTTCTCAGAGATGTTAGCGTATGCGTGCAGTAGTAATAAGCAATGTGTTGGATTCCTTTGGGGTAGTCCTTTCCCACCAAACATTGCAACTTTATTTGATGCTGGTTGGGAAATTTCTACAAAATCAGCAGTAAAACTTCAGCAGTTGATTGGAGGGCACGAAAATTTGCATTGAAAGAAAGTTCTGTCTTTGAGGAACAAAGAAATATCCTTGAGAAGGAGATAAATCTTTCGAATATAAGAGAAGCGAATAAATAACTTTTTGGGGTAGTCCTGAAAGGGGGAAAATTAATTGCAGAAAGACGACGAAATTGTTTAGTCTGTGCAAGTTCAAAGGATTCGGTGCTGCAATCAATTTATTTGCATTTAGTTGGAAACCTTGTAAATAGAATAGTAGGTAGATTCCTGTAAATAAAATAACTTTTCTAATTCAACTTTTCTTTTCAATTCTTGTTTGTCTTATGAGGTTAATTATAAATCAAAATCGCAATGATTTCTAATCATCGTAGTGCATAATGTCAAGTACCCACTTTTGACACCTCATAGATGCACTTCAGTCAAGTTTAGGTTCTGAGATTAAATTGAATACCGTGTTGCCTATGCTTTTGTCTTGCCTTCCTTTTGGTCTTATACAATCGCTTGAAGAGTACAATCTATTATGAATACTGAAGCTATTAAAAGCACGTTATACAAGAGCCTCTCAACAGCGTCAAGTACCCAATTCCGACACCTTCATAAATGCACTTCTGTTTAATTCACTTTAAGTTCATAATTTTTTTTTCTTAACAATTTTATAGATCGTAAAACAAAAGCCCTTATTATGATGTGCAACTTCTCGGAAAGCATCTAATTTGGATTATCCCTTCAGGAAAATATGTTCTAATAGAAAAATAAGTACCTACAACTGGAGAGTAAGGCATAACTTGGTATAGTCAGTTCTATAAAAAAAAAGAAAAGAAAACAAATAAGAAATAAAAAGTTAAGGAAACTGATTAAGGAAAAGGAACCCTACTTTAGAGCCGCAAAAAAGTACAAAATAAAAGCGGACGGGCATGCTGGTTGTAACAGAAAGAGAGCAGTCCATTTCAGAAATGATTTTTTTTCCATTGCTCCTTTTTTGTAAAAGTAATTTCAATGTGATGAGAAAGTTTTTACGATCCCCTGCTTTTGCTGAACACCACAACATCCCCTTCTTTGTTTTAACGCATTACTTCCCTTGGCGTAGATAGTACTGAGAATAGAGAACGGTTGGGATGGGTATATAAACGCATTAATGTGGAAAGAAATAATTTGAAATTTACTTCCACTTTAGAGTGCTGTTTTAACTTTTAAAGTCGATTTTGTAATCAGCGGAATGTCTGAAATTTATTATTTACTCTCCTTTTGATTTTACAATTGCGCGTGGGCAAACAACAAACATTAAGGATGACCGACAAAAGAGACTCAGAGCACAAGATAAAAATTGTTTTAACACTAAAATTGCAATAACATGACGATGTTTCGTTTTAATGTATTCATAAGGACTGTATACGAGCATGAATGATGGCGTCATTTAACCTACTGACTATTAAGATGGGAATAAATGAATTTTTATTATATCGAAGGGGAAACAGAAAGTAATAATCTGCAAGCTGGAGTTCCGGAGATGTAGAATCAGTTTGAAGCAATATTTGAACCAAGATGATCTCAAAAGGCTTACTTTTTGTTAGGGATTTTGTGCTAGATTTCCGGCAAAGCCTGTATGCTCCAAACAGACTAAAATTACATACACGAGAAATGCTATTGAAATTGGTTACGTGGTTTATTGCATTAGACTACGTATTCGTAGAACAGAAATCGGTGTCGTATACTTAACATTTTCTTTTGGTGTTTGATAACCCACTCTTATAATGAATTCTTCGAATATGAAGTGCAGGGCTCGACTTATTTGACTATAAGTTACCAAGGGCAATGGCTTTTTTCGTGGCACAGCATTGGGTCACAAAAAGTGTTGCCAGATCTTATCATATCCTGATCTGTTATAACGAATTTAGGGAGAAATCTGGACGATCCATTTAGGATTTTCGTAGAGTGCTTTGCTGCACATGTTGTCTGATTTGAGTTCTTTTGAACTTGTTAACACCACCGACAATAAGCCAAACATTGGTTTAATTTCGAGTAAGGTGATGGGATGCAAACATGTAAACTACGTCCCGACGGATACAGTTAACCATCAGTCTATCTATAATGACTTCGACTTGTTTCCCTCATTTCATTGCAATATGTATTAGTAAACAAAAGCAAACTTTCAACAATATGTTTACTGTGTAGCCTGTAGCAAAATGCCTTTATCAATTTTATCATCTGCACCAAATTTATGTGTCACTCTTACTGTTCCCCTTGTCATAGTCAGAGTAATGGCTTCGCTTTAAAGAAAATTTCTGTTCAATGTTCAATCAGAAACCATTTTCAATGTGTAAACTGTCAAATTTATCCAGTGCTGCACACATGCGACCTATTCTATGGGCCATCTAATGAAATTTCATCCTATAAAATCGAACTGACAGGCTTTAACCTCTGACCCACCCTCTTCACTGTTACGAGTCAGCCTTTTGACATTTTTAAAATTTCAATAAAGGTCCGGCCTGCACTATGACATAATATAACCAGCTCCATGGGATACAACCATGTATCTACCCACACTGTGAATGTCTATCTAAAAATTCATTTCAATATACGGCCTCCGAACAGGACATGAAATGAATTTTTAAATTAGGATTCGCTCGGCAAAAGTTAGAGGAAGGAAAAAGGAACTTCATTGTGCCAAAGATCCACAGCAGACCGACAGACAAATAGCCCCGGCAAAAATCATAACAGCTTACATTTTAGGTAACCATTGGCATTCGCAAGGATTTCGAGATTTTACTATGTGTGTAAGAAGGGACTGGTCCCCGTACGTGAGAGGGATATTCTATGAATGTTTATGTGTAATTCTCATCAAATTTTATGGTTACTTCATTTTTATGATGACAACCCTCGGTCCGAAGACTGTCCATAGTCTGTCGGTCGGTGTGGTCCATTCGTTTCGTCCTGTCGGTCATTCCTACAAACTGGCTATTACCCAATGCTTATGGCCGGAACACACAGCCATTCAAGCGTAGATCCCTCACATAATCAAAAGGAAGCAAAAACTATTTCGTAGACTTTGTAGACTTTGCTCTCAAAACAGAAAACAACGTTTTTTTTTCGATAGGGATACAGTTTATGCCTGGAGTACGTGGAAGCGGGTCAGCCTAATCTAGGAAATGATGAAATCATCGAATCAATGTGGACAGCATGAGATAATGGAATTTTGTCGAAGATTACAACGTTTGTCTTGAATCGGTTTTGCAGTTATCCTTGCAAGATGTATTAAAGTATTAGACTTTTTTTTATTGATGTCAACTATTATGACACGCTCGTGTCACTTCCTGTGAAATGAACGATTTCGGGTCGATGACATAAAAATTAGGTGCGAAAACGTGGTAAGATAAAGTAGAGGGATGACTGATGAGAGGGATTGAAAATGTAAGTTTTGGGCGGCAAAGTAATTTCCAGGCTTCAGATAAAAATTAAATTGGATGCAAAGAAATGGGTGATTAAACAGACTTTTAATTCTAATTCCACTGTGTGTAACACTGCTTAAGCCAAGAATATCTCCCGGAGATAGTTAGTTTTATTCAGTTTATTTGGCATGCAAACCGCAGGCTCTAGACTCCAGCAATGAAATAAACTACGCTTCCCTTTTTGCTTCAGCTGTATCTGAACCTTATCAAAATGGAAGAAGGATGTCATTTGTGTTTATAAGAAAACCGCCTAGTTCCTAGAAGAGAAGCCACCTTTCAGAATGCAGCCAATGAGTGTTCGAAAATTTAAGAACTAATGAACCAATCTTTAAGAGCATTCCTATAAATTTTAACTCTTCACACTAATAAATGTGACGAAATGAATCAACACCACCTTCATAGCTTAACATTCCTAGTTATACATATGCATGCATGTCACAGTCTTCAGCCAGAACACCATTTTCGGTTGCAAAAGATCACAATCAATATTCTTAATGAATTCCACAAACTACCTCCCAATGAATCACTCCTCATTACTTCTTTCGACACACCCTCACGTAAGTTAACACTCACATGTCCCCTTTGCCAATTGGCATATTCCTAAGGGGGTATTTTTCATCACCACTAATGTAATTAATTAAAACTGGTCCAGTATTCACTGTAGCATTATCCCCTCGGGATCCTTTTCGGCATTTCTCATTACCGTTCTGTTAACGCTGATGAATATTCAAATGAACATTGCTAGGGAAAAACTCCACGTTAAGTAAGTATACAAACATACCATATTCATTCAGAATTACTTTATCCTTTCACTAGTTTTAATTTCGTCATCTCCATCGAAAGTAGAAGGACTACGTTATGGCCACCCCAACATACGTAATCAGTGTTCCCAATTCTCATCCAGCGCAAAGTAAATATGATAGCGAATATCCTCGCTTCAACCGGAAAACCAAAAACAAATGCCATCCTTAAGCAGATGCAAGGACAAATAATGTGTGCAGATTTATAGTAATAAAATTAAGTGCTCAACTGAGGCGTTCGTAAGAGCTCATATCGGTATGCTGCTTGTTCGAAACATAGTATGCCACCGAAATGCTTAGAGCCGTTCTAAATTTTAGCTAAATTCAACAACAGACGTGATCGAAAGATCGAAGAATCCTTTTTTAAAGATTGAATTGATAAAATTTTGAAAATCTCGATTTTGACGAAGCCAATACTTACCCTTTCTAGGACCCAATGGGAACGGAAACCATAACCACATGTGCCATTTATGTGATGGTACAAAAAGGGAAATCCAAGATTAATTAAATCCACCAATGTCACTGCTTTCTATACCGTCATCAGAGGGAAAAAGGAATACCCTCCAGCAACATTTACACTATGCACTACTCGCAGTAAGGACAATGGTTTATGTGATCAACAGGCCCCAGTGAATATGGGGAATTGCTTACTTTGAACAACCGGAATTAATTGCGATATGTGTGACGATCTGTGAATGTTCGTATGCATGAAAGTGCTCATGCATATATTTTGAAATTGAATTAGGAGATTGGTCAGAAAATTAACGACTACAACCGCAGTTAGAAGGAGTAAAAATGAGGAACACTCAGCTCTTGATTTATTATTTTCGAATACGTCCTCGGAGGTAGTAAAGTTAGCCAGGATTTCAAAAAAATAGATAGATAGGTGAACAAACAGGCGAAACAAACTTTTTTGAAAACCGAATGTATTAGGTCGTTTTAAAGCTCGATCTGGGAGTTCAAAATAGGTGTTGCCTTTCAATCCCTATTGGCGTAACCAACGATCATTTAATTTTATTTGTGTAGTCCGATTTGAAAGCGAACAAAACCTATTCATGACTTGGAATTGGTGTCTTTTCTTCGCTGTATTGATTGATGAGCTTATCGAATCCTTGTTGGGTCGGGTCTTTTAAGTTGATTTAAAAGTCTTTCTTTTTTAGATTTCATTACCTCGACTTGTTAGGGTTCTTCACTTCTCCACAGTTTGATACCTCATGCATTATCCTCGAACCCTGGATCAAGTAGTTTGTGACAAATTTTAGCTCTTGAACTAGCTTTCGTCACTATTTGTGGCATTTACTCTGAAGGAGATGTGTCAGATATTTTTTTCTTTGTTTTCCTCTTGCTAAAATGTGCGCTTAAATATGTTTTGCATTCGGTGGTTTTGATAAAAACCGTATCGTGGGAAATAAAAATTTATTAATCTGCTATATCTGATTTTCCAGGCCTAAAACTTCAAAGCAAGGTGTCGATATCGGTAACCAAAACACGTGTGGGTAGAATAAAGCTTCAAACTCGAGGAAAACCCACTCTCGTCCTCAGATTCGCAGCGTCGAATGTGACACGAGGTAAATCCAAAAAAATGATTTTTTTTTCCACCGACAACGGACCTGCTCGGAAAGCCTGAATTTTTTTCTCGTCGTTCCTTTGAATTTCTTCGCTAGATGGGTAGAATGGAGCTTCAAACTCCCGTCCTCAGGTACGAAGCCTGGGGTCTCCAGCAGGGTCGAGTGTGGCACGGGATATAACCAGAAAAAATAATTTTTTTCCCACCGACCCCGCACCTGCTCGGAAAACGTGAATTTTTTCCCCGTCTTTCCTTTAAATTTCTTTGGTAGATGAGTAGAATGGAGCTTCAAACTCGATAAAAACCCACTCCCGTCCTCAGATATGCAGTCTGGAGACCCCAGCAACGTCGAATGTGGCAGGAGGTGGATCCCAAGAAAATGATTTTTCTCCCATCGACCCCGGACCTGCTCGGAAAACGTGCATTTTTTCCTCCAGCAGCGTTAAATAGGGCACGCGGCGGACTCCAAAAAAAATATATTTTTCGCGTATTTATAAATCCTACACCATTCGCACCCACTTTTGGGTAATATTTTTGTACATGCTTGAAACCTCAAGATTTAAAGTCGGACTTTACTGATTAGGAGACTGCTTCTCAGTAATCTGGACTTGGGTAGTTTTTTAGCTCATCACTCTTAACTATTTATCGGTATCGTGTTTCGTGCTTGAAGTTTAGGTTAGATTCAGAAAGCTATTACAGGATATGCGAATTGCAACTGAAATTTGAGCAGTTTGTTATGGGGTTTCCTTAGACCCCAGGCTACCAACTGCATACCCGCTAAATCCATTTTCATTTTTCCATTATCTTTCAACACGCGTGCCTACCATTCTTCTCGTTCATTTGTTTTACAGCGATTGACCTACATTTAAGTTTCAAAATTATGCTTCCCCCTCCACCACGGTGCCAAAGGAATAAACAACGTAATTATGAAATGACTTTCTGACACTCCGTTCTGTAAGGACAACATTTTGTCATAAAAGATAATTATCCGTTCTCCCTTTATTCATTTTTCTAAACAAGGATTCCCCCCCAATCCAAACAGTGTGTCGTCTCCCTTTCTCGATCACATCCGGTTAACTAAAGGAAGAGATTCCCCTAAATTTTGATGTCATCTCTCTTAATTACTTTATGTTAATTACAGTGTTCATGCTGTTGGACATTCCTTTCGAACGCACACCACAGTCAAGCACAGACATAGACCACAAAACCACGAAGTAAATTCCCATGCAAAATACGTCGTCCTTCACGCTTACCTTTCTCTGTTGTGAATGTAAAGGATATCCTTGGACATGATAAAAATCACTTTGTAACGCTAGAAAAAATGTAGTCCTCTCTAGAGGACTTCAATACAAAAGCAAAAAAATGGTGGTCACGTCTAAAGTTCGCATGATAATTAGTTGGGAAAAGAAAAAGATCCATTTCCTGCGTTGTCTCCTTAAAGGTTTCATTAAAACTTTGTGCAGCACTTTCTTGCGGGAGGACTTTATGTATATGTTTGGCTTCTGAGTTTGTATGTATACTTATTTAAAGGTGTGCGTGCTCTAGTTCTGTGGCGAGGTCTACTCGAGGGGATGGTGGCAACAGCAGCCAAAGTAAAGGATGAAAATGCGAAGCACGACGACGTTGATGATGGTAGGGATGTTGATGATGACCTGGATACGTGGTTTGCATTATTTTTTTTTCTTTTCCCTCTCTTCACTGCTCCGTAAGAACAGAAGTAAATGAGGGATACTTATGAAATGTGTTATTTTTTCTACGTTACTGGTGTTTGTTGTTTTTCCACAGAAAGGGCGAGTGGTAGGTTGGGTGGTCTGGTGTTGTTGCCTCTTTAAGTTGTGATCTGATCCTTGAAATATTTTGCTCTCTTCTTTGCCTCCTTGTTGCGCTGTTAGTTTAATTTAGTTTCTCAAAGAAACAGCAGGGCACTGGAGTGGATACAAACTTGTTTACATGAACTTTGTGAATTACTTTTTTTCTAATTATGAATTCATTAAGGAAATGGCACTAAACTGTCATTTATAGTGGTTTGTGGTTTGTTATTCTTGGTTTTTTTTTTTTGTATTTATGGTTACTGCTGTTGAGATAGATCGTTTTTCTTGGTTTATGTTCATTAACTTGTATCCGTGTTTCTAGTTGTCAGGTAGTTATTTGTCAATTTAACTTTGTTTTACTTTGGTTGGCATATCCTTCAAGTTGACACTTTGAAAAGCAAAAAAAAGTTCATGTTGTCGCTGACAATCTTCGCATCACTGGCGTAGGAAATAATGATGTTTCACAGAAATATATACATAAGTGGTCCAATGCAACAACTAGTGGTCCACAGAAACCAGCAAAATGATGAAATAGTCATTAAAATAATCAAAACAGTAATAAATCAATGAGACATCATGCTCTCGACCAAAACAATAAAGGATATAAATTCTTCTTAAATTGATCGTTTGATACGTAGCCTTTATTTAAATTATAACACTTGCGATATTTTACATTAAAGTCTTATTAAAATCGAAATAGAGGTTTTCTTACTAACTTCGAACAAACACTCGGAGAGTAACAATTTTTTAAACAACATTATCTTGCTTGCTTTCATAAATATATCATCAAATACTCATCGGTTAATCCAGAAAGAAGTCATAAATGCGATTATGGTTTTCTTCAGGGTGCATTCGTCCTTCAACCAACAAGAAACAAGAAGAAATATATAAATAAAAATACTATAAACAACAATCAGCTATGTACTTATATATGTTCCACCAGCAGTAATACTTGGAACAGATTGCTTTTAGCTGAGAAAGGAATTTATATTTTTGTTCCAGATTATTGCTCATTGTCCTTGTGCAATCCACTTCTCTCGTCGAAAGTCATTTATTCTACTTAATCTCTCCCATCTACAATGGTGTTTCACTAACATCTACATCCGTCTTCAAATCGTAGAAAATCCTTTGACAGACTTAATCCCTTATGCTACATATTTTGTTGTTCTTTTGCTTGACAACACATTTTTCTCCAACAGTACAAGGGTTTTCGTTTATTTTTATCTCTTTCGTCGTTTTTTTTTTTTAAGATTTCCTTGAAGCAGTGTATTACTGATATGTTTTATCTTATAGATCTTTTGTTGAAAAGTTCTTTAAACAATTTGTTTGTGAGCCATTTTGTCGGTTCGGAACTATCTTGAGTGAAGTATATTTGTGAGAAAGTTATGATCCAACATCTCAGAGAACACAATTGCAAGGATTCAGTGTAAGAGAGAGAGAGAGAAAGAAAGAAAATCAGAAAGTTTTCCATTACCAGAGGAAGCCTTCTTAAGTTTTTTCTTCTCTTCTAGTTAAAGTTTTGAGAAAGTCATCCTTTTTGATGGTGGTGATGTATTTTGGCCTAACCGGCGAAGCCATAGTTTTTTTTTTGTTGTTGTTTAAAATGAACGTAAAACAAATTGCAGAATGTTATGAACCAAAATTGTTTAGTTGAGTCCTCCGTCATCCCGATGAACTTTGTTTTTTTTTGTGTCTTTTGTAAGGAAAGTTAAGTTGATTTTTTTAAGAAATAATATTTTCTACTTGACTTGTCTCCTAAGAGACTGTTATCCTTCGACAACTCCCTTAGGATTGGTTCTTTCGATTTGAAAATACTTTTCCACTTAAGTTGAAGGATTTTTTTTGTTTTGTCTACTTACCTTAAGGAGCAAAGTTTAAACGATTTTCTTGAGACTTTGATCTCCATTGCAACTTAAAATTGGACACAAAATATAACCTAATTAATTTGATAGCATAGGAGTTACGTGAAAAGGTTTACTGATCTTTTGATAAATTTTATGAATACACAGAGATAAACAAAGCTTTCGTTATATATCACTTGAATCCTTTGGGTGAATAAAATGGTGTTGATGGTTCCACTTGATTCCAATTGGATCGTAAATCTCTTGCGTGCATCACAAGGACTATGAAACAGAGTTTTATTGCTTGTGATTTTAATATACTTTGCTTGGCATGGTGGGTGAGTTAGTTGTTTTTTGGGAATTTTTTTTTTCGTTATTATGCTATAGCAATGAATGTAAACATTAATTACGTGACCAGTGTCCCTAAGTAATGTTATGAAAGGCGGACGGTTTTATTATGTCTTGTACTTTGATTGTCTAGACAGGAGAATTTTGTTTTCTGTTTGTTTTGGTTATGAAGAAAGAGTGGGAGTTAATTTATTTAATGCACTGGTTGTTTGTTTTGTGTAGGTGGAAGGTATTTCAGTTGGATTAGAGACAATTCATGTAGATTTATGGTTCTTTACGGGTTTGAATATCTTCCAAGAAGGTGTACAGCATTGGACAGTTCAATATTGAATTTATTAATAGAAAATATTTTAGTCTGGAGTTTCCGTGAAATTTTTTTTTACTTCTTATCAGCCACACTTAGATCAGAGAAAGCCCTTCGTGATACTGCATAGGTCCACAGTACCCTCTGGAAAACTTCCGGCAGAACCAGTCAGAGCTTATTAAAAAGCGCTTGAGGCTCTCTATGCCATCATTTCGTTGAGATTATGAAAGACAACTGGCTTCCAAGTTTGCTCCTTTTCGAGCTGAGACAGTTGAGTACTTGCACAGAAGGTAGATCATCATTTCATCCTCCTTCTGATCCATACAGCTTAAGAAAAAATCATTATATAAAAAGCCGAGTCTATATAAGAGGCCTGCCAATGTGTAGCTCCAATTCTATTTGACGAGTTGACACTGACTCTCTACAACTTGGTATCAAGAACGGTCATCAGCTGGTGATTGTTTGATGTAGGTATGTCTCAGTCGCGGCCAAAACTAAATGAAAAATTTAAAGCCGGCATTGAAAAAAAATAAAATTCGCATCATGAAAGATAGAATGATGCATATTAGCAGAGTCATGCCCCAGTAAAACTGAACAGAACTACGTCCATTACCTTACTTCAAGGGACTTCCTAGACATTATGCATTGTCACACCATCGTAAACTCCACAATAGAGTAATTGAGTGTACCTATCCTTCGAATAAATTTGCGTATGAATTCTCAGTTTCGCACACAAAATTCTAATTACTTATCCGGTTTACATGAAGCCATGTTAGTGTTGGCTTTTAAAATACACCTGAGATAACTAGGTGACCTCATAACTTTCCTCTGAAACATTCTAAGGACGCATTAACCTAAAAACCTGGTTCTCCAATTCGCAAAAGAAAAAAAAAACTGCTTAAGTTAACGTTTACACATGTGTGGACTTTTCTTTTATATCTCTGCCACCGTTGCGATTGTATTGTTATGGCTCCTGATTAGTGTCAAGGTCAAAATCCACATTTACATCTCCTACGCTGAACTTTAAGTTCTTGTTTTTACGCTCTGTTAAACACCATGTTGTCCTTACAAGTCACTTACTGCACATCCGAATAGGTATACTGAACAAGAACACTTGCTTTTGTTCTGTTGTCGTTTATTTTTTTCTTTTTTTTTTCCTCTAATTTAAATACCTACACGTTCCTTAATATGTATTTTTAGTTTCACAACTTACGACATCAATTCCCAAAACCATTATAATTGTAATGTGTTGTGAAAAATTTGAATAAATTATCTCGCCGGTTAGAAGATGAAAACATTCAAGTTCTAGACAAGTATCCTTATAATTTTATGTTGCTCCGTCTCAGTTTCTCATTCATTCAACTCATTAAGAAATTGCGTCTTCTTATATTCTAGCCCAAGGAGTAAGTCTGTGTACTCCACACATACATAAATAAACAAACAATCTTCACAATCATTCATCTTAGCAACCCTTCGACCCTGTAGCACACGATTGTTCGCCCTAGTCTTTCGGCCGGTTGGTCGGTCGGTCGGTCGCCTACCCCCTTAATAAAAGAAATTGAAAAACGATGGGGTAGCGAAAAGAAATTATTCGACGCCAGCCATCCTGGCGGTGTCTCCGTTTTAAGAAACCTCAAACCACCCCATCTCCCCATCTCTCTCATAATATAAATACAAGAATGAGTAAGAAAGCTCCACAACAAGATATCACCCTAAAGTAAAGTACGACGACGATGAAGGGCGAAGGCGATTGTCTGGAAACCTTAAGGATATATTTTTATATCGTAGCCATCGTTGTCGTTGTGTTCTCCTCTATCATTCTCGTTCCTTAAAAAAGAAAGGATAAACATTCAACCACATATATACGTATGTAAGGCGTCTTGTCTGCCTTTAGTTTTCTTATACATTTATCCACCCATCCTTCGTTTTTCTTTTTTTGTCCTGGACCACCATAACCGATGTTATCCCTCTTAAAAGTGTAATGCCTCCCTTTTGCTATTTTTTTTTCTTGTGTGTGTGGGATGGCGTTTTGAAATGTCCACAGGGTGACGATGTGATGGATAGGGGGACTTAGAAAAAAAAGGACCGCAACAAAACTAAGTTGAAAATATATAGAAAAGGTTCGTTTCATCTGAAAGGGATGGTGTGATACCCTATCGGTCTTGCTTTTACAAACCTCCATCGAACGCAAAACCTGCATTTTGTAAGATTTTTTTTTTTTATTAACGCAAAGGTCAATCATAAGTTTATCAGACTATGAGAGGGCAAATCGAACAACAAAAAAACCTAGGTATGTGCGTATTTTCAAAGGACTCCTGTTCAAAACAGTATTTTGTTTTAATTCTGTGAAATGTTCCCAAGTTACAGGATAAACTAAAAACCAAATTAATTTGTATAATAGGATTATATTCGACTAAGAGTTCCTCTGGTGGTCAAGGACGAAATAATCTTTCGAACTGTGGTATATTTTATGCACGTGATGTGGGAATTACCTTCTTTAACTAGCTGATAAAATAATTTTCATTAAAATTTTCATCAATGTTGAGGTTAGTTTGCCTTTTCATTGGAAGGTCCTGTACAGAAAAAAGAAATAATCTGAGATAGACTTATATCTTATGTAAATGAAAATTTATTAAAATTAGTTTCCATAGAATCGAAGCTCTATGTCTGTTGGGTTTTTAGTTGTAAATTGTATTTCCTAGAACTAACTAATAATATTCTGTAGACCAGTGTTTTTCAAAGTGTAGAATTCAGCAACATTCGATAATTAAAAACTAGAAGGTTATTACATATGGATCGATACATACTCGCACAACGTGTTGAAATAGTGAAAGTTCACTACAAAAACGTTCTTGGACAGGTTAGTAGTGTAAGGACTCCTACTCCAGTCCGTCCGACTAGGTCAGCTGAAAATATCGCCGCCGAAACTGAGAGTGTGACTGAAAACCCATGCGTGTCCATTTCGAGACGATCACAGAAGTTCGGCCTATCTACAACCACTTTGTATCACTTTTTTTTGCCTAAGTGCTTTTAAGGTCCAGTTGACACAGGAATTGAAGCCAGCAGACCACGCATAACGCTGTACTTTCGTTGATTGGGTGCTGGAAATGAATGAACAAGATCTGATTTTTTACACAAAACTATTCTGAGTGATGAGGCTCATTTTCATTTGTCTGGGTGCGTTAATAAACAAATCAATCGTATCTGGGACTCCGAAAACCCAAAAGAGATATAGGGGGACAACCTTTCCATCCAAAAGTTTGAGTTTGGTGCAGTTTTTGGGCTGGGGCGGCGTCATTGGGCCATATTTTCTCGAAAATAATGCTGATGCGATCGTCTCAGTGAATGGATTGCATTACCAAACGATGTTGACTTACTTATTTTTTGCTGAAAATTGTTGCTATGGACGTGGAAGATGTTTATTTCCAGCTGGTGAAACAATGGCTCTATTGCGTGACAAATTTCCTGAACTTATGATTTATCGAAATGAAGACTTCGATTGGCCGCCAAGATAGTGCGATTTAACACCATTAAGCTTCTTCCTTTGGGGCTATGTTAAAGATAAAGTCTACGCCAATGCTCTACCAACGATTCATGCACTGAATGAAAATATCAGAGATGTTATTCGCTATATACTGCCGCAATTAGGCGAAAAAGTGACGAAAAATTTCATCCAAAGAATAACTATTTGTAAGAAAAGTTGAGGTAGATATTTGACAGATATTGCATTTCATTACTAACCTCAAAGTTTGTACTTTAGACTAAAATGAAAATATCACCTTTTTTCTTAAAAATGTTGAATTTTTTTATTGATTTAAAATGACACCTCTTGTTGAATGACCCTATATGTATATCCAAGTTTATTCTTTTTAATTTTCAAAGGGGGTCGTGTAATTTTTTTCTGTGCTTAGGGGGGTCGCTATTCTAAAAAGATTGAAAAACACTGCTGTAGACGATTTCTTATAACATTGCAATACAGATGTTTTGATTTTAATGAAATGGAAGTCTTTTATTGAATCAAGTAATTTTGTCACTGCAACATATGTATGAAGGTATATAATAAAGCAAAGATGTGCCATCGAAGGTTTTAGTGGTTAGTCCGTTGTACTGACCACCGAGCCGGATTTTTTTTTTTCAAGTTAGTAAAAGTCTATCTCCTTCAGATTAACTCGAAGTTAATTTTTTTTTTTTTTATATAATTTACTAGTGCTAAAGGGGTTATGAATACCCTTATGATGCTATTCAGACAGCGCTAGTGTTGGTGTAGTAATTTTTTGAAAGGTGGTATTAGGTTTCAGTCTTTTTGCTCCGAGGGTGGTGTCCAGAATGAGTGGGAAGAATTATTGGTTCTGTTGCCATTACTTATAATTCACGTTATTTCTTTCGAACATCCCGATGGCATTAGTACGATCAACACTTTTAAGCCATTGCCTACCCTACTGCCAGTGTTATGCCTATACATTAGAGTTGACGTCAGCTTTTTTCGCAATTAACCGACTTTTTTTCTGTGACATCGGGATTCGAACCTGTAACCTTCAACGTGACAAGCGACCACTACACCATGGCCACCCTAAACTCGAAGTTAAGATTTCCAAAGTGCTTTTTTCGACAGTGATACTTGATAAAATATACTTGCCACTAGATCTTGCATTTGTTTGATGTTTGTAAATTCTGCAAGATGTTTCTTTTTGGTCAATCAGTTAATACTGGTGGTCGAAATGGGTTAGTTTTTTGGACTGTTAGGCGAGTTGACGTAGTTGAGTTGCGGTTCCACTCCTCACTAGAATGGCAAACCGCGCAGGGTACAATCTATACCGAAAAAGCTTTCTCAATATGCTGATCGGAGTCGGTAATTAAACTATACGAGTAGGTTCGTTTATTCATGCAAAAAAAATTACACACACAGCAGGAATGATTATGAGAAGCTACTCTTTGGTTCTGGTCGGGCTAAATATTTTTAGAGTCTGCAATTGGTTTCTGGACATTTATTAAGTAGCTTTTAACTTGTAGAAAGAAACTGCTTTTAGCCTACATTTTGGTCATTATCGGCGTTGAATACTGGTGGCCAAATGTAAGGATCTTGAATGCGAAGTGGTTAGCTGTTCTATCCTTTCCATGTGATGATTGTCAGATGCTTTGTTAAGTTTTTATTTCCGTAACCAAGGACTCAAATTCGTGCGACAATATTTCATTATCTAAGCAAGACTTTTCTGTTAGCGCTTTTGACAGTGTAAGTGATCAACTATGTAACAACTGATGGAATAATCCTTTAGAAATTGGATTTCTTGAAAGTTTCAGAAACTTAATCAGCAAAAGTTCTCTAAGTAATGAAACGAAACAAGATTGACCTCTAGGGCTCACAAAATCAGTTTCGTATTGAGATGCATAGAGAGTGTATGAACTGCAACGATATTTGGATAGGTCGTTAAGTCGATTGGTGAAAACTCATTGAAAAAGTCTAAGCACAGCCTAACATAAGGCTTGTGGTAAACGATTTTCTTAAGGGCCTCATAGAAGCAAGTATTTGTACACTCGTTTTTAATCTTATAAAGGTACTACCAGTTGTATATTCCTAATTTGTTTTAACTATTTCCACATCATAGATATATATTTCTCTGTAACCTAATTACTTACCATCAATATTATATTTCTCTTTACAGTTGGTTGGCGGTGAATTTGATATGGAATTAAATTTTGTGATACAAGATGCACAAAATATCAAACACATGTTAGAACTATTGGACCATTGTCCGCCCAATCTTCAGGTAAGTGAAAATTCAAATCTCCTTTTACGTCTACACATACATAGAATTAAGGATCATAATATAATTTTGTGTTGGTAGTGATGCAAATATACAACAATTTTTCGAATTTCCATCCATCTACCCATAGAGATTCAACTTTCGACAAGGACACTCGAACACATACTTGAGTGTTATTGAAATTCAAATTTCATTGATTGCTGTGACATGTGTATAGATATAGATATGTAAATACTCGTACGTGTGATGCAATTAATGAAACATCCTGTCCAATTAGTAATTCAATGACAAAAATAAATGAAAATACATCTTGTTTTGCATAAAATCAATCCTGACATGAAGTCAAGAATCAAACGACAAAATTTAAGAAGAGAAGCAAATACCCGATGGAACGTAAAAAAAAGAGGAAACGAGAACTAACACACTTACAATATTTTGAAAAAAAGTTGTAGGTACCCCTCAAACCTTTGACTCTTAGCCTTACTTCGAGTTGTGTAAAGCATCAATGTCATTATTAACTTTACAAGAGATATGTGTTTTTTTTACTTTGACAAGAAGTCTTGTTTTTGATGGTCCTGAAGTTAGGATAAATGTAGTGATGTGAGAACAGTTTATGCGGACGGGTGGAGGCTTCCAATTGTTTGTTATTGTCTTGAGAAGGAATTAAGTTGAATATAGGGTACAACTTTTTGAAGTTGTATTACTGTGGTCGTTGTTTGAAATATCATCGTTATTAGGGTCGTAAGAGATGTACCATTACTTTGAATTGGTGTACTCTAAATATGTAGTAAGGAAAGGGTTAATGGGTGGAGTTGATCTGAGAAGTCTTATGAGTAGAAATTGTTATTGGTCAATTGGGAGTTATTCTCATAAAGAAATACAAGTTATCATAAGTATACAGACTTTATAATTAGACATACATTATTTCTCACAAGAGCAATTGCTTACAACTTCTATATTGTTCATTCTACATTAAGCATCGTTTCATCTTTAAAAACCATATAACAACAACTTATGAAACTTCTAGAGTACGACTTTTGTCTGGAAAGCAAAAACGCTTTCTTGATGAGCTCGGCAATTAGCGTATCCCTTTTTCTTATGTCTATAGGTTTCAATTTCTGTTGTCAAAGACCGAAACTGCCTAGATTTGTTAGCACATTCAAACAGAACTACAAGCCATGAGCAGGAGCAATAGTATCAGAGCCGCCCGTGGTTTCTTAGTTAGTTTACGGATAGGAACTTCACTTATTGCATATTCTTGATTCCGGCTTCCGGTTGAAGCGAGGTATTTGGAGAAATTTAATACAAACATGTTGTCTTGCTAAATCTTACAGTTCTAGGTTGCTGATCACTTCTTTACAAGACAGAGAAGTACCACATTCCCCTATGCTACGTGGGACTTTGCCTCGGCCTAACATTTTAGATTTCATTAGAAAAAAAATTAATCAAGGCATATTCGTCATTACTTGTCAACTATACTTATTTGGGTTATTAGAATAGTCGACAAATTTTACGTAATTTGGATCTAACCCGCTTGAATATTGGCTTGAAATATACTAGATCCCATCATAAGACTCGTTCTTATTAACAAGTTAAAGGACCTCTTTTCAATCGTCTTCTACGGAAGCTGTAGTGTTGAGAAGAATAAGGATAATTTTCAGCACATCTCCTATCCCAATATGAAGAGCAATTCGAGTGGCTTTTTCTTTTAAAAACTTGGTTACCTGGCACATAGCACATACTTCAACTGGCTTAAAGGATAAGACGAGGAATTCCAATTAAGGATATGTAATGTCTAAATCGATCAAAGTGTAGGCGTTACTCTTGAATGTTGCAAATTGTTGATGGTGGACTAACAAGTGATTACCAATTGATTGTTAAAAGTAAATTCATGGCATAATATCATCAGACTTTATACAAGTAATAAACTGTAACCAGGCTTCGGTTTCATGATTTTTTCAAATTTTTACCAGCTCCTTTACTATCTCGCCAAACAAGCAATCAACAATATCGTTGCATAAAACCAGAAAATTCAATTCACACAAACACTTTGTCTCTGTGTCAGATCAAGGATTTATTTACATCCCTTCCCATAATGTGATTCAAAACCAAGGCCGCGTTCTCGAGCCTAAAACCAGTCCAACCGCAGAATTTTCAATTGTTATGGAAATGTCATCATCAACGAGAGAGGTACAAGGATAATATGAGATGAATGAGATCGTAAATTGGTTTTCTCTACAATCCTGTGTGGATACGTGTGTGCCAAAACAAAAACAAATTCACACATACATTGAGGGAAATATTTTCCAATTTAGTTGTAATTAAAAGGATTCATTGGTTTTTTTTTTGTTATATTTTCCCGGAATAGGACGAATGGAATAGAAAAATGAATCCAATTATTTTCAACCGATGTGTGTGGTGTGGTTTGAAAGGATATTGTTAGAAAAAAACTAGTTCAAAGGTCATTGAAATATGTATTGCCTTTTTTTCTGTCACATGGGACATCACACATTCGATGAATGTCCTTGGGAATTTCAACCCTTTTTCAATAGGCAAATCATTTCCATTGAATATTTTCACTTCCTTCAAAATAAAAAATAAAAATACAAACTAAAAAAAAGGACATTTGCATAAATTGCTCTCTAATTTCCATTCAAATAGAAACGTCACCCGGTCTCCCAGCTCATCTGCGACAACGTATACGTTACGTATACCATTAAATTTCGTTGGGAGAAATCATGAAAACATACAAAACAGTTGTCGCGCAGTTGTCGGTGTCTCATCGCTTCAGTGTCACTCTAGTTGTCACTGAATACCAATTCAGATGATATCATGTCATCAGCATCTACCCCTGCTCTTGATTGCTACTCATCATGCCTCCTTTGAATTATCATTTAAAGTGGAAATACCAATTTTCCTTTCCGATTTTTGTTATTCACATTCATTTGATACAAAAACCCATACTCTCCCCATGGCATAACACAGAGAGGATGCTCGTATTTTATCCTGGTTTTGTGTGATGTTATACTCTAGACTCTAGAGAGTGAAATGACAACAAGAATGGGATTTCATTTGGTGTATAGGTTTGTTGCGTTATGTTCTTCTGCTCAAAGTTCTTGTTTTATTATGCATTATGATCATGGAAACGCATTACATTCGAAAATGTTCTTGTCTCTGTGTTTGTTAGTCAAGGAGTTTTCCTCTAATCAGCAATTTTATGTTCTTGTCATTTTTTACGAGCTATACACAAATTGGATACTCAAGATGGAAAACAATTCAGTAGAGCTTTCACAAGTTATGGACTCCAAAGTGTTCAACAAAGTAAGCAACCTTTTTGTATGTGCATATAGACTTGAACTGGTTATTGAAGAAAAGGAGTTCATCTGACTTGCTTGTTGATTCTATCAATATGAAATAACCTGGAAGGCGTTTTACGATCGATGATAAATGTGTGTTGCTCCCATTTGCACCAAAGTAAATTAACTCAAGTCCTTGCTATGGCAAGAATATTTTACTTTTGCTCAGAGCCGTCATGCTGATGAATAAAAAATTGGATAGAAGTCATTGTGGTACCCAAGGGTTGGCGTGAATAATCTCTAGCTACTTTTTATTTTATAGTTTTCACAATCCGTCTTCAAATTGATTTAGTTATCTTCCTACTTACTCCCGCCATCGGATATAAGGTGGTTTCGGAGCACCACTCGAAATGAGCTACCACCCTTAACACATGGACTGCCACGACACTTTTGGAAAAGTTAACCTGGGTGCAACCATAAAATGTCTCCACTAGGTGCTTTACTTTTCAGCAAACCAATTACATCTAGCCCATCGTATGTTAGTAGGTAGGTAGGAGTGGCAGGCTGCAGGTGCAACCTCACTTTGACCAGATAAGGTCCATTGTGTTACCACCAGGATCTGTATTTCACTAGAAATACTACCCGCAGAAGCGCTAGAGACTGCCTATGTTGATGTCAGCCAGTTCACTTAGGTTGTTGAAGAAGCTGGCTCCTAAGTATGCTTTTCTTCGAGCTGAAAGAGCCGGGCATGTACAGAGAAGGTGGGGAATTGTCTCCTCCTCTTCCTCATCCGTGCAGCTTCTGCAGAAGTCGTTGTAAAGGAGGCACAGCTTCTAGGCATCCTTGCCGATGCATCGTTAGATGCTAAGCACTTTGTATTCCAATTCTACTTTTTCGTAGCGGCTATCATTTTTGAGAACATGTGTTGAATGATTATTTTCCTTACATGGCGGATATAGCTAGAAAGGTCGTTTCTTGTCCAAACTGAAAGGCCAATATATTGTACGAAACATTTTCATCTCTAGAACTCCATGGGCACATTGATCCGATTTTGATGTTGTCTATGCCTCTGTGTCATATGGCAAAACCAACGAAGGCTTTATTCAGCATTTTCTTTGTTTGTCTTGATACGATCTTCCTGTTAGCAGAAGTGATCCTTCATTTGATCCCTTCTTAATAGAAATTCATTCATGCCAAGTTGCTCGTGCTCCTTCTTTTCTTTTGAGTAAGTGTTCTAAGTCTCTACTGTTGTCTTTCTATTAACAATTACTAGGGCCTTTTCTAAAACAATTTTCTCTAGGCATCCCCTTTGAAGTGTTAGTCTATGGATTAAGCAGAAAATTCCTAGGTTTTCGGCAGTGCTTTCACTAGTCTTTTATTGTTGTAATTACAGCCGTAGGATTTTTCAAGAATTCAAAGGACATCATGCTGATGATTTTGCCAAAAATTTTGGGTTTAGACTTCAAAAAAGTCATGAAAACAATTTGTATTGGTATATCGACTTTTTCGCCTCTAATGGCACGAAGCTGATAGTTAATTCATTCTCACAGAAACCATGACACACCATACCTTCATTCCTTCTACCACAACAAATAGCAATGATTTTCAGAATCGATTCACGTGTCTGTCTTACAGATTGCCATATGTAAACGTCACCTTATTACATCGCCAAATGAAACATCTCCAAACTCGATGATACTTCAGAAACGTGAACGCGACCCGATATGACTGGTAAAGACGATCTTACTCAGTCCATTGCAAACATGTGTTGTCATGAGATTTGTCTCTCTTAAGTACGATTGAAGATTTTCTGTCTGCAGACATAGCAGCCATTTAACCAACCGAAAAACTTACAAGGATTTATTTAGAAGTACATAATTCTTTTAATGCCATACGAAACCCCCAAAATCAAGAAAAGCCACACATCCAATATCATTGTTTGAGACATATAAACCGAGGGTTTACGTTTCTACTGGCGCCGTCTAGTCATGCCACCCATTCAAGTCATCTCAATAATTATACCAATCCTTCAGAGTGGGATACACACGCATAACCGCCACATGGCATCTTATCGTATATTTTAGGATATAAACGTGTGTCGGTTGCTAGTGACAACCTTTTTGGTGCTTTTACTTTTAAGCCTTCGTATCATCATATCCTCATCAAGGATATTCCTGGCGATATGTGGTAAGGAATTTGCACAGTTGTGGGATGGAATTTAATGATACCTCTCCGGGATACTCACACAGTCAAAATTAGTTTATTCACTACATTAACCGAGTTACGGTTGGGTACTACCATTCATATCCCTTTTTGCTTAGTCTTGCGGTACAAGTAATTTGTAGTGCGTATCCTTTGATTACACTTTATTTCATAGGGTATAAATTATACATTTTGTAATACGGTACAGTAGGCTTTTATCCTTTCGTCCATCTGTCGCCTGAAGGTTACTAGCTACATTATGTTGAAATGGAACCTTTATTGAGCCTAATGAAAGCTGAATTTGTTTAATTTATGGCTTAGCAATAAAAGCTAAAGAAAGACCAGACAATATTCTAAGAGATAGGGATAGGGTATGTTAAGATCCATTTTGAACACATTGTAAGTTTTCTATAGGTCCTTTCCGAAAGAAAGGAACCAACAGAAAAAGGTATAAATTCCACTTCGACACTGCTACAAATAATTCCCCGTTGACAGGGGATAATGAACGACGGTCTTGTGCCACTGCTGCTCTGACTTAAGGGTCGAAGCGAGTCCTTCTCGTTCTTCATGAATTTAATGTAAATATGCGGCAACATTTAAATATTTATGTGCACCGTGAACACAAGAGTAGGTACTTTACAGACCCAGTGTACCATGGTATGCGTGAATTCATTCATACCCATCAAATAAACCAAGTGAGCCTTGTAGTCATAGTCCTTAAAAAGAAAAGTAACATCAAATTTGGATGCTTCATATCCTTTACCCTATCATCGGTAGGTGAATATAAAATGGGGCAAAATACACTGAAGTAGCTTTTGCCAACCCTGATCGGAATCTCTAATGAAGTGTAGTCATCCTCGCATAGTCATTGTCGTTTGTCGTTGTCGACAGGGAAGTCGTAAAGCATTTAACATCCTTACGTGATGTTACGTTAAAGGTGAAAAAAGTTGTAATTTTTAGTTTTTTACCAGCGGTTTATTGGAAATAATGGTGGAATCGCGTTTAAAAAGAAGAGTAACATGCGTCTTTATGGTCATAACTGATGGCGAAATGGTGATTTGGGTGAATCAAGGATGGTAGCGGAGTGAATTTAGTGGGAACATTTGTTCAATAAAGTAAAGAACTTGGTAAATCATCACGTCGTTGATGTTGGATATTCGAATAGTTAATATACTTTGTTGTTGAAGTAAACATTTTAAAGGATTAAATGTTCATCAGGACAAAGTAGATATTAACACATCTGTCTTTAGGCTTTTTCTTTTGATGTTTTTAATTATAACGAATGAAACCCTTCAGTCCATTTACCCAAGTAGGGGTTATGACTTCTTTAATTTCAATTTACCCGCGAGTTATTTTACTCAAAAAAAAAAAAACGAGGAAAATATCCTTTCTTTCAGTTCAAATAATCAAAATACTTCTAGACACCCGTAAGCCAACACAAGATGGTTTCAATATAAACTTCTTTTGGTTACTTTCACCTCTTTCCTAATTATTTTCATGTCACAGAAACGAAAGAACTACTTTAAATGGAAGAAAAAATTCACACAAATTTCACCGAACATGCAACAGTTCTTTCCAAGAACTGTTTACTTTAGAAACTTCCATGGAAGTTTTTACTTCGAAAATGTTTTTTTTTGAACAGAATTTGCTGGAAAAGGTGTTGCTTCCGCAAAACTACCACCATAAGTTACTACAACCCATTTGCGGTGTTAAGTATTTCATGAAAGTGACACATCCTTTTAGAGGTTTTAAAATTTATTTTGTAGTGAGAGGTGTGTTTGTATGCATTTTAATCAAAAGAGATAATAGATCAGACTGTAGGTAGACTCTGTCGGTAATTAAGAGATAGTGAAAGCTTGTACACCTTGTAGCCCATTAAAAAGCTATTTGGAGCCATTAGTGTAGCTTCTGTTTTCACAACTAGAGTTATGATCTTTAAGGTGACTTATATCATTATACACATGTGTACATACATATGTATATGCACTAGATATATTCAAGCCATTCGAGGGTCATGGACAAAGATGTTATGAAAAGGAGAACCTTCTTCTCTACGTCTATGTTCAAAGTCGTCTTTTTCATTCGAGTTTTTCCATCTTTGAAGCGCAATACGTGTATTTCAGTGACGTTCGACGTTAACTCGGTCTCTAAATGCATCTTTTGAAGTCACTTATATAATCAAGGGCATACATTGTATTAATCATCATCGTTGCGTCTACAATTTTAGCTTTTAGACCGAAATTCAAACGACGGTTTCATTAAACAATTTTCTTTTACCTAAGTCGCTTCAGCGTTCCATCCTTTCCGATTATAGGCACGCTGTTACCAATTTGACCGACCAATAATCATGGCATCCAAAATTTCTTCAAATATAAAGCGAGGGTTGTCGTCAATTCATTTGATGGATCGGAACGGAACCAATGTACCTAACGTGACTGGGTTTTTAACGTGAAAACGTTTTACTGGGGGCATTCTATGGCACAAAAAAGATTTCAGACTTCCAGTACAGCTAGAAACTTGAGATTTGGTGTGCAGGTAGGTCGTACCTCACATAAAACCAAAAAAATGCCGCCCCCTCCAACCCCCCCAAAAAGGGTTATACAGTTATACATTTTGGAATTTTCAGTAATTTGGCCTTTAGCTATATTCGAAGGTCCCATTATGTACCGAATTCCACTACTAGAAGTCCCTCAAAAGGAACTGGGCACTTTGTGGCACGAAAAAGATTTGTTGATTTTGTTATATAGGTATATTTTTTTTTTTAAATGCCAGTACAGCCAATAATAAGCATCGTCCTTGACAATCCGTGGTTTCTCCAACTAATATAAATACAAAATAATTGAATCACAATCGCGAATAAGCTAAAGCACTATACAACGTACTATAAAGCATTTGGTCTTCTTAAATACGTTTTCACGGAATTCACCGGGTCCAAGGAGCAGCATTGTCCTCTTTGATTTAGTCCATCTTAGGCTTGATTCGTCTTCCTCAATGAAAAAATCTTCACTTGAAAACCGCCAGTCTACTACGCTCCGTTTTTCCGTATATCGTCCAGCCTTCGGCGCAATATCCATTTGAATTTTTAAACTGAAGTAGTAATGGCTTTCTAGGCTCGTCGTCTGATCTTCTGTAAGAATTCCAATTCGTTTGCAGTAAAGTACTCATGTCACATCTGTCTGACTTCGATATTTCCAGGATAATGTTGGCGTTCTCTTTAAAATTCAGTAAAAAAAGTGTTTTTTTAAATATTTAACCATCGACTTGTTCGATGGCTTGCCAATCTCTTGAGTATGCATCCCATGAATCGACGCTACAGCAAGACAATTTTGTGATAAAAATTAAAATCTTCTCACATCACCCATGCAATATTTTTTTTTTTTTTGTATCCTTGTCACGCAAACATTTTGATTTATTTATTCCATCCCTGTCTGATGTTCGTCGGTTTTCATCATCATTTCTTGGGAAAGAAAAAAAAAAAAAAGAAAAGAAACTTTTCTCCTTAGATTTAAATAAACCCTCCCGTTAATATATTCAAAAAGATATAAAAAAAAAAATACATAAAACCAAATTTGATTCTCAATAATCTATTCATGTAGTGAAGTTAACACATTTGAAGTTACCGATAAGCAGCATGTAATTGTGTTTGTTTGACAGCCCATAAAAAATATATATACAAATCAAGCTGAAGCATGGCTAATAAAATACCCTTAACATTGATGTACAGTTTACAGCGATGTCCTTCGATGGGGTTGCCGAAGGGTAACTAGGTGAAATATTCAATTAAAATCCGATAAATTTTAATGGGCCACTCATGTAGCCTAGGTCGATGGGAAATTATGATGAAATAGATTTTTTTTTAAGTACATTAAAGCTTAGTGTCAATTCGGGGGGTTTTATGAAGTAAATTGCCATTTGGAAATAATAACAAGATAATGAACAACGGAGAGTGATTAAATCGAGTTTTGTTTATTAGTGGCTCAATGAGTTTGGTGAGGTGGTTTTAATGACTTGAAAGGGATAGTGTTACAGTTCGAGGTAAATAAGAGGTCTCTCAAGTCAATTTGATTTATTGCCTATGATCAACAGTTAAGCGTTTTAAATTGGTTAAACAGTGAGTTAGATGTTAGTTTGTTATTGGCGTTTGTTTGGAAGAGAAGGGGTACCATGATGAGGGTTCGGTATGGTTTGGTTCTTTAAATTACCGATTGGGTTTCTTAGTTTTAACTAGGGTTCCCTTGGAATCTTCATGGATATAAAATGTATATTATGGCGGGCTAGGTTAATCTTAATTAGCTCAAAACTTATGAAATTGGAGCGGGTTGCTTCGTTTCAGTTATACGAAAGTAGTTGCACAGTAATATTAGAGAAATCGCACCGTTCGTTGACTCGGCATGATAGGTTTTTGCGGGATCTTTACTTACCTTAATGGAGCAACGTAGTCACTTCTGCTATCTGGCGTAACTCGACGAATACCTCTAAGGATGTTGTAACAAAAATCTTCTCCACTTTTGCAGAAAGTATAAGTGCAATCCATGACATCTGCCATCTGCAACTCTTTCTAAAGCTTATTTCTGTTAATCTTCATATTTTTTGTAGGATCTCAAAATTATCTATCTCCCATTCCTTTCTCCCTTTCTTGTAGACAACTGAAATTGAAGTCCATAGAATCGCCTTTTTCCAGGCGACAGAAGAGAGAAAAAAAAAATTAACTATCCTTCATGACTGCTCTCAAAGTAATAAGAAAGTACAGTGGCGGTCATATTGTCATATCCAATAGTCCGATTGACTTTCTTTCGGTTTCAGGACTTTTTTTCCGGTTTATACATATATGTATCTGTCCCCATCCGTGGATGTTGAGAGTCAACCCTAGGTACACAAGTAGTGATGAAACTCCTTGCCCAGTTGATAATAAATTAGATTTTTGTCTCCATTCCTAGAAGATAATATTCCTACAACAACAACAAAGAAAATCTTGTAGCAAGAAACTTCATGGTTTCCATGAAAGAGAAGTTTTATCCATAGGATTTTCGGCTTGTTTTTGCCTTTTACACATCCTCATGGGAGAAATATGATATTCTCTATGTTTTTGCTCCTTTTTGGCGAGACTGTGTACATTCCTTTGGCACATAGCTCATGACTCCTTTGACACCATTTCACTTAAATTGGATAATTATTTTATCGTTTTATTGGTGAGATATCTATATTATGTACGTAGTACCGGAGCTTATGCGAAATTCAATCAGTGTCAAGCTGCAGTAGGGTGGACAACAATCAGGGTGAATTTACCCGATAATCTGGGGAAATTAATGAGAGAGATTGTTTGAAAGATGTGGTGAAGATTGTTTGAATTGAATTTTACTAATTCGATTGAATGATGATGGAATTAAGTAATGGATTTAGCAGGAAGTAACACCATGAATTTCAGTTATGTCATTGGATGGAGTAAATATAATTCCATCAATTGTAGGAATTGTATGTAGGTCATCAGCTTTAGTTTTTTTCACAATAAATCGATTGATACATATTTTTTGCGATAGTGTTACTTGCGAGGGAGCTACAGTCAAGTCTCTTGAAGGAGCATTTGTGCACCCTTAAGTCCTTTTAGTCTTTTAGCTGGAAAAGACTGATGAAACACTGTGCATTCTACGGACAGGTTTGGAAGGGATGCCAAAACTAGATATAACTATGTATAGTTCGTCCTTAAATTCGGTCAGATGGTAATGTATGAAGATTCAAAAATGTATGCATTTGCATGACACGATGGATCTTTAAAACATCGACAGACTTTTGAAGCTGGCTCAGCCATTTTCGTAAATCAGCTATACTGCGTCAAAGGTTCTATTAATTGGGCACTTTTTTCTCAAAATTAATAAATGACCTAATGCATGTTTCTTGTAACAAATCGGTGTCTGTCGAATGGAATTTAGTTTGATTTTAGTTTAAGTACCACGCAAGTGCTGACTGTCCTTCATTCTGTTTTATACCTTCTATTTAACTGAGAATTGCGTAGAAAACAATACCAAAAGAGGGCTGTAGCTGCCGTTTATTTAAGGATCTACTGTACTTACGCAATATTCTGGGATGGACCTGGGGATCAAAGTAAGAGAAGACTTCAATATCATCGCGATTGATTCGAGAGTTGGTGTCAAAGCTCAGTCAGAAAAAACCTCTAACTACCTCGAAGTTAAATGTGCATGTATATGAAGGTGACGTTTCTGTCCAAGACATCGGTGGTAGGTGTCATATTTTGTTAACGGCATGTAGGTACTTCGCTTAGCCCTCGTTGACCATCATCCCTATTCTTGACATCGAAGGTCTTGGTGAAGTCTTCATTGTCATCTTTGCAAAATCGGACGAGTTTGGCAGTGATGCTCAACCTATTCATTGCTATGTGTAACTCGTCACTATCAATGCTGTCATACGTGACCTTAAAATCGATAAAAAGGGTTGAATTTTAAATTCTCAGGTTTTTTTTCTCAGATCTGCCGTAGTATTCATATATTTGGTCGGGGAAGGACTTTCCTAAAGCTAAACTGTTTTAGATTAATCAGGTTGTTAACCAAAGGTAAGATGTTGTAAGCGATGTTGAGCAGACTTATGCCTCTATAGTTGATGCAACTTAAAAGATCTCCTTTCTTCTTCTACCAAGTCAACTTCAAATATCTTGGCAGCTGGGCAGTCAGCACCAGCAGCCGCCTACCTATACAAATACTATTCGTTTCAGAATAAATCAAAGTAGATTGTTGCGGATTATCAATTACATTTTTGTGTTTGTATCTCAACCCACTCATTCTATCGATAAATCCAACAAAAGGTATTAATTTGCAACAGCAGTGACAATGCTGTTATGACATATGACTTTCTGCTAAGGGCTTGACGTTGACACAATGTCATTAATAAACGCACATCCAATTACAACTTTCCGTATAGCGTGTGTATAAGATAACAATTCGGTCATACCACCGGTCATGACAGCTTATTTTAGTTTATCCTCGGGAAAAAAAAAGTACAAACAAAGGATACGATTTTATTTTCTACAGTGCCTACATTCATTTACAGTTGCTGCCCATATTTGTCATGCCAACAACAACATCATCAATGTGGTTGTGTACACAAGATTGAGGGTAAAATGACAAATTGACAGAGCAAATAACAAAGGACTCTGACATGCGTTAACCTTTTGAAAGGAATATTTGGGATTTTCGATTTTTTTTTTGTCATAATGTATGTACATACGTGTATGTACCGGGGGGGTATGCGTATTTTTTTTTGTTATGTCCATTGTTGAGGGATTATGCTTTGGGTGGGGTTTGCTCAGTATAATTTGTTGGTTATGTAGTTTTTGTTATCTTGACCAGTCGGAGGAGTGGATATGTACAATGTATAGGGATTAAGACGATTTACTAAGACCGTACCGAAGGTAGGGGAAAGAAGGATGAAAATTGATTTTATGACATAAATCAGTTCCTGTTGTTTTGCTGGGATTTTCTTTGTGCTTAGATTTTGGGATGAAGTTTTGTAAGATGGGGTAGTTGTAGTTACAGTAAAAAGTTGGGGTGACGTTGACGACATTGACGTTGATACTCATCTATGTGAAAACAAAAACGTATCAAATATTTAATCTTTTTAGACCCCAAACTATGAACTTTTTGATACCTACATGACGCCGAGTAAGTTAGGTCGGAGGGTTGCTTACTCATCTGAATTATTAATATTCGTCAAGTATCCTTCATCGAGATATTTATAAGGGGGATTTCAGCCATATTCCACATGATTCAACTGTGCTTTATCTATTTTCTCAGTTCTCCAGTCATTTTCCCTGATATCTCCTCAAGTTGATGAACATTATTAGATATGTACAAGTTAGTTCCGTACTTAAGTATATCTTCAATTCTGTAAAATTAAAAGACATTACGAATGCAAATAGACCGTCCAGCTCATTCTCCCTGTTCTACGAATTACCAGAAAGTCATAGCCGAATAAATGTCTTTAACAACCTCTTGGCTATCTATGCAAACAGTGATAGTTCTTTGAGGCATTCAAGCTTCTAAGTATCACTCAATCATCCTTATTTGCAATTAACTTCGACTGAAAGACACTGTCAGAGGTACCAGACTCTGGATAGATCTTTCAAATTGTAATGCTTGTTCAGTGCGTTCTTTAAGCTACATGTAGGAATTGAGTGACTGAGCTTAGTTTAACTTACCAGCAAAGACTGAAGTTTTTTACTTGTTTTGGCTCTGGTGATGACAAGTGTCGGAAACGTGCTTACTTTCCTTAAATACAAAACTTTTTTGAACTAACATAGGATTTGTTTGAGACAAGAAGACTTTCTAGAAAACTTATAGGGTGATGGCATGTAAGGTCGGCCCCCTCTAGTAGTCGGCCGCTGCGCCAAAAAATGATGCGTTAAAGTTTATGCGTTTGTAAAACACACATGCAAATTTTTTTTTCCATAAGGTTAACGGTTTTCCTGTCTGTGAGCAAAAGGTTGTTGCAATGCAGCTGCTAGTTTCTTCTTTAAAATTGTCACTTTGATTCAACTTCTTGTCTGAAGTGAAAAGTCTGGTTTTTAGTAGTAAAAAAATAGTGGAAGTGATTTACAAAAAAGTCTTAAAATCAGTGAAATATTGACAGTAACTGCGTTATATTATTATATTTATCTTATTAATAGATTCTTTTTACTTTTTATTGAACACAAATCTAAAAAAAATGTTATTTTAAGTAAAAAGAAAGGAGGCCGACCTAAGAAGACATTTTTTTGTGTGATTCTTCTAAGGTCGGCCGCCCTGTGAAATAGTGAAAATAATTAAAGTCTGGTATAAAAACTGGGGCCGACTACTAAATACTTAACTGGCCGACTTCTGAAGTAGAGGGGGCCGACTACTCAAAAATGAGGTTTTCATTAACATTTTTGTAGATAATTAGTTTTAGGTAGTAAATACACTAAAAATGCCGTGAATTTCATAATTACCACATTCCAATTGATCAGAAATGCTGAATATTCTATTCTTTATTATAATAACGGATTTTTAAAAGCAAATTAAACGTAAAAAAAAAGTTAAGGGGCCGACTACTGGCTCCATCACCCTATGTATTTCATCATTCTCCCATCTGTTACATTCGAAGACTTCTGATTTTGAAGTCCTGTACTCGTTTCATGTATGTTGTATGTCGGATTATTCATTCTTATATTACGTTTCACGATCCATTTACTAATTACAAAACTTTCTAAAAATTCCACTTGCAATCACATGTCCTGACTCTGAAATTCAATTTGAAATTCCCTCAGAATTTCCACAACGACTTAGTCCACCGTTTAAGCACGTTACCTCACCAACTGAACACCACTCAGACCGAGAATACTCAAACAGTTAAATAATAAAAAAAAAAATTAAAAAGGAAATAAAATTCCAATTTGATTCTATTCCCGATGGCAATTTTCCAACCAACCAGTCACACCTTCATGCAAGGATAACAAATGCGCCCTGCCATCCGAAGAAGACGCTTTATGCAATATTCAAATTGCGCTCCGTAACATTCGTGTATCCTTGCACAGACAACACAATGGTGGCGGCATGGCAGTAGGATATAATAAAACCATGTCAAGACATTTTTCGTGGAACCGAATTTTGTTTCTCTTTGGAATATAGCATCACAATGTACCTGGGAGCTTAAAGACTAAAAAAAAAGGGAAGACACTTGCACGTCATATCGAGCAGGTTTTTTTTTAAAGAGCGACGGATTGAGGTTTAGATATTCAAATTGCCTGTACAATACGAGTCTTCTCTGGCGGCTGCAGCACCGAGTTCCATACTTTTTTTTTCATTTTCCTGTTGGCATTGTACGCCTACTCACAGGTGAAATGTATGCAAATTATGCCGGGAGGTGTTGTACACCATCTGGCATAACTAATGTCAGATTGTCAACTGGGTTCTCGTCTCTCTCTCTCTCTCTATCTGTCGCTCTCTGTGTGTCCTTTGTTGGCTGTAGATATAAGGAATCCTAGGGTGTCAGTTGACAGGATGTCTATGTCAAATTCTTGTTCCGATTTTATGTTGTTTTCGTCTTTTGTGGTATGTTTTTTTTTTTGTTTCTTGGAATATGAACAGAAAAATGGAATATTGCTCTGCGAAAAATGTAAAATTCAATGCATGGGTGACATCTTGTTTGTTACATACAAATTCATGGAAGGGGGAGGCCATCATGTGTAAAAGCATATGCACTTGGGAGAAATTGGGTGCGCTGGCATTCAATGAATTCGTTTGTTCTATGGAGGTGACATATGCCATTTTCAGTGTGTGTCGGTTGAGTTTCTGTCTGTATATTGTAATTCGTGAGAGTGGCAAAGGTAATCAAAAAGTTATTCAGTGGATGTGTCATGTATTTGACACTGTGAAATGGGCCAATTGAAAGTTGTCACTACCAACCGTCTCAAGTGGAGAGGTCGTTTAGTCTACGTGCAGTCAGGGCTAACGTTTAATTAAAGTCTTACCTGTAAGATCTTCCAGTACAATGGACCTGTTTTTGTGTCTGAGTGCTCCAGAGTGGTGTTCCAGCACTCCGCCGGAAGATTTTCCTTTCGAGAGTATGGATTTAGCCGTCGCTTTAGTCCAGATGATCCTCCACAACTTCAAAGCGATTCTGGTAGAATTTTTTCTCCCTTAAAACAAATGTTATTGGTCTATCTGGAGGTTGTCACACTAGACTCCACTAATTTTAGTGGTAAAACAGACTTTTAGTGTCCTATTTCTTCGGTTTTGAAAAAGTTACACAACACATGCATCGAGTAGAAATTTGTTTTGAACACCACCCTTCCCAATGGCTGGCAATGTGACCTGAAAGATCAATTAAAAATCAATATAAGCCCAAGTGATACTTCACCCTCGTGATGAAAGTGAGTATGTCCTTGGTAGAAGCATAAGTCTTTTTTGTGTCTTGACTTGCTTAAATTCTGGAACATTCTGTCTATTAATCAAGACTATGTCCAGTTGATGGAATATAAAAAAGTCCCAAGACTTGAGAACTCAGTTGCTCAATAGTGACGACCCTGACAGACATGACAAGACAGACTGTTACTTATTCTGACACTCAAGGAAAGTTAGAATCCCAATTTATTTTTAACCGCCTTCTTAAGGTTTTTTAAAATATACATACGTACTTTCTTGTGTAAAATCTTTTGTGTCAACCACATGGGCTTACAACAAGGCGCTTGTTTCTAAAGGCTATAATTTCTGCAGGTGCTTGTGTGTTCGAAAACACTCGTAAGAAGTTAACTCACGATGCAACAATTTAAAAAGATTTCAGAGTCGAGAATCTGAAGTCCCATTCTACTCATCCACCTCGCCCCACATCCGCTTAACCCTATATTCAATTTATCCACTATTTATCCAAAGGTACAAGTATTTGCTATCAACAATCGATAATAAATTATAAAAATTCCACTGCAGTTTCCTGCACAGAATATCTCAAAGTATTTGAGATTTTCTTTTTTCCTTTTTGTCCTTTCGAGCAACTCGTGTTCCTTTTTCTTTTAAAGAATTTTAATATCCTGGCCAATGTAGAGGTATCGATATTTGCAAACACCATACAACAAAACTAAAGGGATTTTCTTTTGATTAAAAATCGCATAAATTAAGTTGTCGTAGGGTGGGCGGAAGAGGTGATCTATTTCAGATACACATTGGTTTATGATTTATTTATCATCGACCATCTTTATCTATGCAAATGCAATTTGGCCATCGCCACTTGCTTCTTAGATGCAAATGTAATAAGTGAAAGGATGAAGAGGAATTATGCGGAAAAATCGATAATAACCGGATACACCAAGTGATTTTATTATTCTCTTCTTAATATTTCTCTGTATTTCTTTGGTTTATGGATATTTCTTGCACAAGATTGGTAAAGCAAATATCGTTTTTCAAGGAATTTGGTTTAAGTTCACAAAGAAGGATATTCCATTTCCCCATAGAGACTGAGGTTGGGTAGGATATGGAACGTCAATGAAAATCCATTTCTTTTTTTTGTTATGGAAATAAAGTTGAGAGAAATGCCTAAAGAATTTGCAGACGGAATAAACATGGGGATTATCTGCTGCAGTGGAATTGTAAGAAGGATATTGAGGCACATATTTTTGAATCTTTTGGAATGACAACGAATTTTTTGTTCTTTGGAATTTTGATATGGATCATGAGTTGCTATTTGTTTTTCTTCATACAAGGAGATTTCAGTTACTGTGCTTCGTTAGGTCCACTTGGCCAAGTGCCGGCTTCAGGTCCAATTCACCTACGCAACTATGTCTTTAAGATGGGTCAAGTATTGATTTGAAGCTACCAAACTACCAACAGGTAGCTTTCTTTACTTACATAATGATGTACATATTTATTTGTAAGAACTTCGAATCCACTGATGGGACCAACTCACTAAACCCACGAAGTGGTCTTTGAGCAAAATCTGAACATTTTGTCACAGTAGAAGCTACCTTGCATCGAAAATAAAAATCTTTTTTGCAAACTTCAAAACTCAAATGAAATTTTAATCTCTCATTACATTTACAATTTCAAAAGTGGATTCAGAAGGATCAATGAAGCTTATGATTCCATTGAGTGAAGTTTCAAATGTCATTCTTATTTCATGGGCGCCTACGCGCAATCATTTAAGAGGGTAAGCAAATAAAACTTTTTTTTTTTAAATTAATTTTCGAATTTAGTCCTTCATCGTTTTAATTAAAAGTGTTTGACATTTTGCACGAGTAAACACAATTGTGTCACAAAAGGAGTACCTACCTACATGGCGTGTAAGAGAGAAGTTCTCTCGCAAATCCACGCATTTATTTCCGTCTTTGATTAACCAACTGGATAACTTTGACTGCCATCATTCTTTGACTAAACATCGCTATCTTCTTTTACAAGGATATTTTCTATTTTAGGTTTCAAACAATAAACTCAGCCAAGATTATAGTTGAAAATCATTTTGGGATTCTCCACCTTCAAAGGCAGACAGAAAAAGAAAGATGAATTAATAAGTACTTCAGTTGTCTTAACTGTTGGAAGTGTATGTCTATTGAGAATACCTACTTCAAAAAGATGTACAATCAGCGACATTCGATTGATAACACCAATTGGATTATGAATTGGAAATTATTTTAAATGATTTGAAGAGTTCACTTTCATAACCGCATCTTCTCACACAGCATAGTTATGGAAAACTTATTTAATAGCTCATTTATCTTCAAGGGACACGCTTAGCATCCAAATCCTAGATTATACTCTTGGAGGTTTGTTATTGACTGCTAAGGCTCGCAGCTGTGTCAGCTCATTTAGCAGTCCCATACACTAACCATGCAATCTGATTAGTGATTTTGAAGATAAGTGTACATAATCTGTTCTGGTTTTCTTATTTCTTTAAAGCTATCGGCACCTTATTGATTCTTAAAGACGTAAAGCAACAATGTTGCTCGGGATTTCTATCTTTGCATTTAAAATTGGTCATCTTGAGACTTGTTCAAGGTGGTGATTAGCCATTGATATCGAGAACATGGTATTAACTTTATTTATTGTTCTCACTGCAAGCCAGTTGGCGTTTTCTACCGAAGTTATGAAGCATCTTTCGAGATTATCACCATTCTTCACCATTATTTCATTTTCTTCTAGAAAATTCTGGAGGCATTTTTCTCCTTACCGTGCTTTTCCCAGTTCTCGAATCTCTTTAATAATAATTCCCGGTAGAGTGAAACTATTACTGCGATACTCAACAATAACAAGACAGTTTCTAACTTCTTGAAATTGGTAAACCAATGGCTGTGCCATACCTTAGCCTCTGGTGACTAAAACAACGACCAGAATATAAAGTAATTTAAAACTCTTTGTCGCTGACTGTTTCGCGAAAAAATTTCCCACGCAAAACGAATCTGTGAATTCAAAAATGTTAAAGGAACTAAATATATTTAAATTCAAAATAAAACACACGGCAAAAGGCTAAGGAAGAAAATCCTTTTAGATTATAATCCTGAAAAAATAAATTCTCCAGATTCCGAGCGAGTAAATGTTTCCATAATGGTGCTGTAGGAATTTCGCGAGAATTTTAATTAAATTCAATTTAAATCCGAGTGTAATTGCGTTTTTCCTTATGGATTAATTAGAGAGACAGGTAGCAGGACGTGGAAGATGAAGAAGACGCGAGGATATTTACAAATGCCTTGTTGCTTGTTGCATATAGAATGACGAGATGGTATCTCTAAATGCGAAGCAAGTTGAATAGAATGTCCTGATTTCCATTTTCAACCAAAAGGATATTGCGAGCATTTTGTTGGTATGTCAGGTATGCAAGGGGAAAAGATTTCTAAAAGTTTCGAAGGCCATTAGGGTATTCGAAGTTGAAAGTTGTATGAGTGAAATTGAGTGTGAATGGACGAGTTGCAAGTGACTGTGATGATGGCTTTGATTATTGTATAAGTGAATTGTTTTATAATCGCCCTTTGTCCAACTTTGAGTGTGATACACTTGTGCAGTCTACATACTCCGAATGGATATTCAGTTATCGCCTCGGTTTTTACTGGAGCTTTAAACGCAATATTCCAAGTTTAATTAGGAAAAAACATAATAGTCAAAGAGGCTCGAAGAAGAAGTGTTTTAGATGCAAATCTAAGCTAAAGTGCTATCCACTTCAGTTCCAGGTAGAGAACATAAAACTTTTTGACATCCAAATGGAAACGATCTTACTTTTAATTACTACCTACGTTTATCCTATGAAAAAAACGCCATGACAGCTTCAACTCAATGCTCCATAAAGTACTTGGCTTGTATCCAAGAGCTAATGCTGCTTCAAATCATAAAAAACATGAGCTGCAATTAAACCGGGAACATACAGAAATAGGATGCAAGTTTGCATTACACTTGAGCGACCACTTCTACTTCTACTTCGCCGCATACGCATGATGCAGGAATCAGGAACCCCTTAGCACTCTATTTACATCTCTCGTACATTTACACAAATTGTATGCGTCGACTTGTATATTGCATGGTTCTCGGCTCCACCCAAAAAGTTCTTCGTGTGCAATTCACCTGAATAAATTTGCACTCAAAACGGAGTTGTAGTCAGTCATAGGATAACGCCCGTCTTCTACCGTTTGGTGAGTACAAGCTACTAGATTACTAGGTCAGTAAACAGCTCGTATACAGTTTTGCATCAAATATGAGAGTCGACTTCTTATTTTTCCTTCATCGTTGACGTCGTCCATTTTTTTTTTCTCTCGAATCCTTTTTGAATATGCAAATCTGCTACACTTATGTAACATGCGAGTGTATCAGTGTGTAAGGAAAGGAAACACCATTAGCAGCACTTTCTCTGCATTCAACTGCCATCCCAACCAAAACAATCTTCCGCATGACTTTTACAAGTATGAGTGTGATGTAGAATTTAGTTGCAGCAAGTTGTTAGAGGTTGAAATACTTGACTTACTCTAGTCCCCTTTGCGAGTCCTTTTTCGTTTTTTTTTTCCAAATAGGATTTAAATCTATTTTAAAAGTTATTTTTTTCCTTTTTCGTCCTGTTCGGTGCGATGTTTGTGTCTCGGTCAAATTTTGTGTGCTCACAGTTTTGAACTTCTCGGCAAAAAAAAGAAAAAAAAAAGAAAAAAAGAGCAATCAGAGTCAGGTCGGTCGGTTGACCTGACACCTGAATCATTTGACAGTGGGTCGGGTGGGTGGGTTGAAATGATGAAAGGGTTGCTAATTTAGGGTAATAGATGAAGGGGTTTTAATTTTGCTGTTTACGGTTGGTGTGACATGTATTGAAATTTGTTGGACTGGAGGGTCTTGTGTTTGATTTTGAATTTTTCGTATAGTAGTGCCGAGTGCAGGTGGTAGTAGTTTGCCTTTCAATGTTAAGTAGAGAAAGTGCGGAACACTTAAAGGAGTGCAAATTAATTAAGCGTTCAGAATTTATTTTCATTTTATCCATTCAAGTCGGTTTAAGTGGAAGTAACTGGTTTATAAATACAACTAGTAGAAGAAGTGATGTATTCTCAATTTTTTGTTGAGATTTTTAGAGATTTGTAAAATGCTTTGCAATGATTTGCGACTTTCTGTCATCACACCACAATTTTTCATCTGAAAGGTGTTCAGATAAAATTGTCATGTACTCTCTAGAAAAGATCAGAACTTTTATGAATCTGTGCACGTGTCGAGGTATAAGTTTGAATCCTTGTTGACTAAACCAAGACTGAGTTCGAAGGCAACATTTTTATTTATGTGTTTCTTAGTATACCGCAGATTCTTAGAAGATTGGACTGGAATCTTCTTCGCCTCTTCCCAGAATGTTTAACTTCCGCCACTCTTCAGGCCTAGCTACCTCAGGTTTGTTTGAATTAACTATGCTTCGCGAGGAAGTAAGATAAGATCAATGATGTAGAACTTATTTTTCGGTGCAATAACTGAGAAGCAACTTGATCTGTTAAGAGAGTTTTCCAAAGTTAGTTTTCTGTTTGGTTTGGTTTCTCCTGGACATAATGTATTCTGCTTCATAAAACAGTTTTGGCTCATGGCAAGATATAGTTGAGATCGCTCTAGCCAATTTGTCGACTTCTTTTTGGTCATCTATTTTCATGTGGTGCAGCACTCACTGTGGGTGATATTGATAATTTTACCTAGGCCATTGCATTTATCGAGACACTCTCAAGCCAGGGCATTAGCTTGGATAACTCGTGCTTTTTCTGAACACACCCATTAGAAAGGAAAGGAAGGACGGTGCTGGTTATGCTATGAGCTTGTCCAGAGAGATGTTATAACAGACCACAATTGTTGGGTTCCTTTTCAGTTATTTACGTGGGAAATTTTATAATATTTTTTTTTTCTGGGGTTTGCTCAGTAGTCTAATGTTTTTTTTTTACCATGGAAGCTTGAACCGGAATTATGTCTATGCAGTAGAGTTGACATCAGTTTTTTTCCCAATTAATCGACCTTCTTAACACCAGGATATGAACCTGGAACCTTCTAAAACTTTGCTCACATAAATCTTCCTGTGAAACCCCCAAACATATGAAATATTTCTTCCTTCCTCTTTTAATAGAAATTCAATCTGTACACATATACAGTTTTGTATTTCCTTCTTTAATACTTAAATCTTCTTTAATAAACTTTAATTCACTCCTACCTACCTTTTCCATCATACAGATGGTAGATCCTAAATTTGAACTTGAATAAAGCAAACAAAATTGTTTACAGAAAGCGAGTGAAAAGAAAATAATAATAATCCAAGCAAAAACAAAAATATATACATATTTCCATCCTCAGCAACTCGAAACAATATTTGCATCATTACAACATCTGAGTGTGTACGTGTTCCTTAACATCCTTTCGTGTACCTTCTGTAAGCAAACGAAACAAATCCCTATCCTACTCGATTCACCACCCACCCAAAATCAATCATTTTCATTTTAATAATTTCATAATATTTTCAATTTTCGTAATATTTGTCTCTTTCTCTCTTTCATTGCAGGCTGAAATTTGGAGTGTGTTCATTGCGATCCTGCGGAAGAGCGTACGAAATCTTCAAGCATGCACGGATGTTGGCTTAATCGAGCACGTTCTCGTCAGGCTCCAGCGTTCCGAAACAGTTGTCGCAGGTATGTGTTATGTATTTTTCTTTTGACTTCTTTTGTATCCTCTGCGCCTTGTATGTGAGTATGTATGTGTGTAAAGACGAATGTTATATTCGCTTTATTCGCTTCCGATTCTCCACATCCCGTCCCAAGTAGCGCGCATGCAATAAAATTGATTTATTCTGGCGGTGAGACTCGTTAGGGTGTACTTTATCCAAACCGTACGCACACCCACTCGCAACTCACAACTCGCAACTGTTTCCAATCTCCGTCGTCTCTATGAATGAAATATTGGTAAAGAACGTGATGTTGCCTGGTATGTGTATGCATCTGATCTTTTTGTGCTGAGAAATAGGAAATTACCAAAGTTCCTGAAGCACGGATGCAGGAGTATTTTCATCTCCCTTACTGATCCCTCTACCATTCTGTGGAGGTGTGTAATTAAGTGAGGAGACTTTAATTTTTTCTTCTTCTTCTATTTCTCGGCAACATCCTTTCTAAGGATAAAGTAAAATTGCAAGCACAACAAGTAGAATGACAGAGACAATGCTTTTACGTGGTTTTCGACGTATAATTACCGGATATTTCAATTTATAATCTTCATCAGCAATCAAGGAGGATATGGTGGAGGATATGTATTGGTTTGGATGGATAGAGCCAGAGCTGATTGTAAGGGACTTTATCAATTGTTTTTGAGTTGTCACCGAACTGTTTGAAGTAAATATCGAAGAAAGGATGTAGCTCATGATTTATGCTTAAGCAATGGTGGAAAGGTACATGGGAGCCAAATTATAACCTACGACAATAAATTGAAGGTTTGTGTTATGCTAGCTGGAGTAGAGCTTGGGCTAAGAGCACACACTTGCTCTCCTTACGTCGACTTGGCCTATTGATCCGCAGTGTTTATCTAATCCTGTCGATTAGAGAAAATCCCAGTTTTCAAAAGGAAATGTTCGTTATAACCTGAAGTCGACCTGAACTAATACAATGATAACCGATAAGCTCAGCTTTGTTCTTTCCCCGTAACACTGATGAGCCATTGAGGTCCAGAGGTGTCGAAGTAGATGGCTTACATATTAACAGTTCCTTTCGACTCGACTGACTTAGTTTCTATTTTAATTGGCAGCTGAAAACCATGACATTTACAGAACTCACCAAAATATTAACCTTATCCTTCTTCACCATCATTCATTTAAGGGGGGAAAAAATAAAAAATTTAAAAAGTCCTTAAATATTCACTTCAGTTAACAGGAGATTACATTTATCGTTTTGAAATACGAAAGACTCTCATTCGCCATTCGTTGGATGTTATCACTGGTCCATCCTCAACATATATGTGGATACGTTCATGATAGGAAAGGATAAAGTTTTGTCCTCATATGTTTGCAACATTGTGTGGGTGTATGGGAATGTTTTTTTTTTTTTTTTTTTCTAAGACCTCAACTATTGTACAAACGTGACTTGGAACCTAATGTCATACGTTGCTGGTTGAACTGGCTCTGACAGTCAGAGGGAAACTTCGATAATGAAGATACATTCGGAATGAACAGTACGGGGATGGGTAGGATTTTGCCAAGCATTTCTCTTCCACGACCCTACGTTTGGGGTGCAAATGAATTAAAACTTTTAGTTGGGCGCGTGGGAGATGGTGTGCTAGTGGATTTAGTTACATCAACAAAAGTTTTAAGAAAACTTTTACAAGTTTTTTTTTTCCATTTTTTGTGTGCAAAAAAGTATCCAATGAACCTTTAAAATAGTTTTTTTTAAGGATGTCAGAGAGATTTATGGGAAAATGTGTCTAAAAGTTCAATTCGGCATGGGATGACATTTTTGCTGGCACACGAAGAAGGACTCATCTAATTGTCAGAACATTTTTCAACTTAGTTGGTTTGTGGACAATCGATAGTTGGATGGATTTGAAAAAGGTGATTTACGGTGTGAAGTCACGCTCAGTGCACTTATTCAATGATCTGTGGAAGGGGTGTGTTTGAAGTTTGATACCTGATGCATATACCCTAAATCGTAGTCTGGCTACATCTCCTTTGACGTCAGTTATTGGCTTACTGTTGGATTAATAGGGTGAATGTTGACTGTGAGCCTAATTTTGAATGATATTTAGTGTCAACAAGAAAGGCCCGCTCTAAATTTCTCGTCACTTCCGCTGTTAATTCTGGAGGTGACTGGATGTAGGTCTATACTTAGAAAGCATTTGTAAAAATTAGTGCTTTTGGTGCAGCAGGTAGGACTGGTCTTTCATTGTTTTCGTACCCCTATGCGAAATTACTTTTTTTTTAAACTTTGAATGCAGCTTGCCGATGTACAAATTTCTTGACACAAAATCTGCCTAGGATCGCCTTTGAATGTCCCTTACTGAGTTGTAATTGATTGAGACAGCATATTTTCTCGTATTGAAATTGATTAACATTTCTTTTGAATAATTTTTAAATTTCTTAATTTTACAGACCTGCTTATCGAAATGCTCGGTGTACTGGCGAGCTACAGTATCACAGTAAAAGAGTTAAAACTGCTCTTCGGAACTATGAAAGCTGTAAATGGGAAATGGGTGAGCAAGCCACAAAACATTTCATTTATCCAATACACTTACAATATATTTCCTTTATTTTAATTTAAGCCACGACATTCAGCGAAACTATTAAATGTCCTTCGTCAAATGCCACACCGGAATGGTCCAGATGTGTTCTTTAGTTTTCCCGGCCGAAAAGGATCTGTAAGTAGACCATAAATAAATTTATTTTCACATAATCGTTAAAATTCTATTCAACGTGGTGTCATCCTGAGAAACAGGATATGTTACCCAAAAAAATGCACACAATATTCTTCCTTAATTTCCCCATTTTGATGAAACACAAACAGTATCCATTTTGTATGTGTTTACACATAAATCCCATAAAGTCGCCAGAAAAAAAAAAAAAAAAACCAACAACATTTTTGCGAAATAAACCACGCATCGTTACGATGTATAAAACTTTTATTGCACCCTGAACTTTGTTTCTACATATCTCGCACTCCTTCGATTTATAAAATGTATGTCGGAGGACCCTTTCAAATGCAATCGCAGCTATCCATATCGAACGGGATGAAATACGAAGAGTACCATGATTGGTAAGCATGTTTTTTTTATTGCATGTGTGGTTGTGTTGTGTACTGCTGTGCGCGATAAAAAGACAGAACAGGACTCGAGACTTTTTAACTGAAACGATAATAAAAATGCAAATATTGGAAACTTTATTGCCGGGGAAACATGTTGAGCAGCAGGAAAAAAAAACAGTTTGTGGAAAATTGTTATGTTGATATTGTAAGTTAGTGAGTTGTGTGCGGTGGCTAAAACTTAATAGGTATTCGCTGCGTTATTCCATTGCCAAGGGACTTTTTTTTGTGATCTAAAACTATCTCTGGAAATGGAAATCGGTAGTGATTTGTATTCAAAACGTTGAAGTTTTAAAGACTGATCTGACTTATCTACATACAAGAGTCATATGCACTGTTTTTTGACTTCACAGCCGTAAGTGTTGTGTAGTGTCTTTACAAGCAAGGATATTTAAAAACAAAAGAGTGTTAGAAGTAAATTTTTTATAATTTTCTAAGACTGTGCCTACTTACTGACAGCTATTCTGCTTAAGCATAAACCTCATACATTTGGCAGGGATCTGGCTCTAAAAGAACCTTCCCTTTGAAGACACAAATAAACAACGCCATTTTGGCTTCCAGGATTTTTATTGTCACATCTAAACTGAAGACGGATTAAGCAGCTTCTTCGTAAGGCTTCTGTTTTTCCATTCAATTCTCTGTCTCTTATGCATCTCTCTGAGTTCTGTAAACAAGTATGTATTGCAGGGTGATCACTCTACCAAAGTGATACACATAACGCCTACAACAATATTTACCACCGTCAACCGTTATAGATGTCTACCAAAACACAAAAGATGTGCCAAAAATAGACATGTTTTCCCAACATGTGATTTGATAGCTTTCAAGTGACCATTCAATTACGAACTTCAGTTCATCCCAATTGACGCCTGCCCTCTCTCCTTATTTCCACAATGTATCATTAATAACACATCGATTTTGTTATTTCATCCTTCTTTGTCAAAACAACGAATTTCTCGCGAAAAACACCCCCACAGTGTTTCAAAAAAACACGCTACTCACCCTAATTCACACATCATGCTCGTACACCCATACCACCATTAATATTTTTTTCAAAGTTTTGTCTTTGACATATTTTTGCACTTAGCAGGTGGCTCCGGTCCGTCGTCAGTCCTTCTGACAAAAAAAAAAAATGTTAACACTCTGCCACAAACTTAATGCTACAGCTCTATTCTACTACGAAGGATACAATCCCTGTGTGGGAAATTAAGTGATCCAGAGACGACGTTACAAATGTCAAATTGCTTTTTTCTTGCAGTGTCTTCGCGCCAAACTTAAATGTCACTGTCAGAAAGTATCCTAGGAAATTAATCAAAGAGACAAGAAGAAAGCATTTTTTTCTAACAAGTAAACATGGATAAAAGCAAATGTCCTTAATTGTAACAAAGTATAGGTCATAGAACCAATGATGGAACAGCAAAAAAAAAAAAGGGCGAACAAGATATCGCAACGGAAAGGACTTGCTCTTCGTTTTGTCTTGCTTCCGTCTTCAATTAAACACTTCCTCTTTCATTTAACCTGATTTTGTGCGGGGGTCATTAATTAAACCTTTTGCAAGGATGTTGATTAATTATTCGCCATTTAATTTCGTTTTGTTACACAGTGCAACACAGAAAAAGCGTTTCTCGTCTCACTCTCGCAGGGACTGAGACAGAGAACTGAAAGCGACCTGCAGAGAGTAGTAAATAATTAATTTTATTGCTTTTAGGAAGGGAGCTCATTGGGGGTGGCAAATGGTAAATGGCGAATGGCGATCCTTTCTAAATACCTTGTGTCCCAAGTTAAACTCTTTTCACTGTAAAGGATTTTTTTTTTTAATATACGAGTAACAAGCATCCTTGTAAGAACAAAATCAGCGGTGTGATTTAATAACACAAGATGTGGGTGTGGCTAACTTAAGTCTTGGAGGGGTAAATTGACAGGGTAGCATTACTGGTGGTGTAGAACTTTGACCAAAGTTAATTAGAGTTCAACAAATCGATTTTGCGTCAATTGAGGAGGGACAACGACCGCCTTGAAGATTTTTTCCCAGGTAATTAAAATGAAACGCGATTGTATTTGAAGTGTTCTCCTGAGTAGTGGGTGTGGAAAGGGGTTTTGAACGACTGGAAACTTGACGCTTGATTGGAATTTTTAAGTGGCAGCAATTCAACTCGAATGGCAGCAACAGAAACCTAATGGAAATTTATGAAAGTGCGAACTTTTAATTGGATTCGTAGACGTAGAAGCTTGAAGATGAGCTGTTGCTGGTAGTGGGTAGTGGTGGTGATGTTCTTGGTGAAAATAATTTGTACCGGAACTTATTAGACCAATGAATTCTAAATGCTACTGTAGATTGGATTATGAATAATATAGTAAATGAGGGTCTGAAGGAATAATTAGAAAAAGAGATTAAGAGACAGCAGGACCACCAAATGGGGATCTTTCCACATCCTAGACAATCCTTTGCATCGATGAAAGTTATAGTTAAGTGGTAGAAGTATGGATTCACTTAAACTGATGAAGGATTAACATTTTCATTGGTGCAATCATGGAAGAAATCGGTCAAAGTATTTGCTGGGTAACATTTGTTGATGTAGTCTGTATGTATCCCTTTTGAAATTTCAAAGCAAAATTACCCGAATTTCTACTTCCTAAATCGATCGAAATAATAATGCATTTCTGTGTTCAAATGGACATATGAACATGGCAACGAATCCAAAGGATAGCAATAAATCCAAAACAGTTCGGGTTGAACATTTCAAAAATACCCCAACCTATGACCAATTAGTTTTCTTCATTTGAAATGAACGGAACACTCAAATAATCAATAAAATTTGTCTCGTTTATTTTGCAACCATTAAGGTAATAGCCCGCAAATGTCCGGTTCTTTGTTTATGGATGTGTATGTGTGTGTTGATATACCTATATTCTAAAACACATTCATATATCTATTGTCTGGACAAACAAAATAGACCCACCAGAATGGAACTGATTTATTGGGAAATAGCTCATCCAACTGGAAAGTTGGAATGTATTTTTGTTTCTTTCTCATTCTCTTTGCGGAACCATACACGAGTATGTACATAAATTTCCTTTAGTCCTTGTTGCAGATTCTATTTTGTTATAATTTACTACCTTAATGATGTACACATGTATTTCGTAATAATCTCTGACCACATGGAGAGTATAAGCAAAGCAAATCATTTATTTCAACAGGGAAGATTATGATGATGACTGTGGCATATGAGAGGTATTGACAACAAATAAATTGTAATGAAATACAATTTCAGCTTTTTGAAAGATGAAAATGCTTTTGAAATTGGACGACAATGGAGAATGGTGGTGGAAAATAAATAAGCAATTTGGAACAAGAATAGAATTCCTTTCCAACATGTTGACGTTCATTAGAATTCTCTTGACATGGAGCGGTGAAGTATTTGATTTGTAAACTCTAATTGGGTACATAGAAAGGGCTGACTACGAGACATACCTATTGTGTGCGCAATTGGAAAATTATTTGCTAGAATACTGAAAGCCAAATGACTGACATGTGGGTAGGCTAATTAATCACTACCAGCAGAGAGTGCCTTTTAAAAAAATTAATTTTTTTGTTCTGTCAAAGTCTTTTGGAGGAAGTTTTAAATGAAAGGGCTGGAAGTTTGTACTTTAAATTCCTTACAGGAAGATCATGTGGATGAGATATTTCATACCGAGTTCACTACACAGCTTTGTATAGCCTTGGATTTCAGACAAACAGGCATCTTTCCTCTTAGAACATCGACGGTGCCTTAATTCGTACAAGATCGTTGTCTGTAGGAATTTTTGTCATGGTTTAGTGGTGTAAGCATTCGTTTTTGAAACAAGGTGACCTTAGTTCGAGTCTCAGAAAACATTAACAAGATTTTCGGCGTTGAGACAGAGAGCGGGCTGACAAGTTGGTCTGCTTACAATAGAAGCTTTCTATTGCGCGTCAAATTGTTTATGACACAGGCATTCAGGGAATAAGAGGAGAGACGGAGAAGGTATCGAGCCCCTTTGATTTTAAATGCTTCCGAGTTGTATTTATGAGGATGCTTAAGAGTGACTTATTTTACTACTATTTTTTGTGTGAAGAAAAGCTGGACACGTCGTTAAAATATGTAGAGAGATCTCATTACATCCGAATAGTTAGTTGTTCTGTGTAAGTCCATCAGAAACTTAAATTTCTTGAAGGACTTACCGTGCAGTTTGAGTGCAAATTGCGTCCTGAAGATGGCTTTCAAATTACTTTTACTGACTAAGACATTGTTTGCACTGGTCTTGGCGAGTGATTGAGCGATTGTTTTTCTCTTTATCTGTTGTGGACTAGAATCCTGTGCAGATTGGTTAGGTTTTTTCTAGTTTGATAGAGAATTAGTTTTGATTTCCATGTAGCGCCACATAGTATTAACAAGATGAAGAATATTCTCTTAACATTGGTTTGTGAGCAACATTACTTCCTGAAATATGGAGGAGTACTTGCCAAGGCTGACGGCTAAGCTTTTATTGGTTGTCTCACACAGTATTCCAGACCAAAGTTCGCTTTCCATTTCGAATCCGTTTTTTTTTCTAAAGGGGTTATGAATGCCCTTATGATGCTGCTATTTTGAAACTCAGGTGGTATTAGGTTTCAGTCTTTTCCTCCGAGGGTGGGGTCCAGAATAACTGGAGAGAATTATTGGTACTGTTGCCATTGCTTATGATTCACAGTATTTCTTTCGAACTTGAGATTTGTAAGTTTCTCAACTATCCCTTGGGGGAATGTCTATTGAGTTGTTTAAATTGCTGTTAAGATGTCTTAAATAGTTTTGATATGGTTGCTATGTTCAGCTTACAGTCTGCCATTTTAAAAATGATCTTTTGTCACATCACATTAAATTCTTCTTTAAAAATTAGATTCATATGCAACTTTCTAGAAAGAAAAGGCGCGTGCTTATAAAACTCCATTTGCTGTCTCAAAGACCACGATAGATTCATAGCTGTTCCACCATTCAATCATTTAAATGTTATTCAACTTTTTCTTTTCTTTTTTAATTGTTTACTTTTAGGCAATGGTTCTACCGCCCTTAGCTAAATGGCCATACGAAAATGGTTTCACATTTACGACATGGTTCCGTTTAGATCCGATCAATTCTGTGAATATAGAACGTGAGAAACCCTACCTGTACTGGTAAGTTGAAACACAATTCAACCGCAGTTCAATTTTTATATTTTTATTTTTATTTATTTTTTTATTTTTTCTAGTTTTAAAACATCGAAAGGGGTTGGATATACAGCACACTTTGTTGGTAATTGCCTAGTCCTGACATCAATGAAAGTCAAAGGAAAAGGTTTCCAGCATTGTGTTAAATATGAATTCCAACCAAGAAAGGTACGTTGGCATTATAATATAGACATCCTTTAGCAATTTAGTCCTTCAAAATCTTTAAGTACTAACTTTATTCTTTTATGTAAATTTTGTTTTATAGTGGTACATGATTGCCATTGTGTATATATACAATCGTTGGACTAAAAGCGAAATAAAGTGCCTAGTTAATGGACAATTAGCGTCTAGTACGGAAATGGCGTGGTTCGTTTCAACAAATGATGTAAGTGTTCCTTTGGCATTTGAAAAGAACATAAAAATGAAAAACTCTTGTTTTTTTACACAGCCATTCGATAAATGCTACATTGGTGCAACGCCGGAACTTGATGAAGAGCGAGTTTTTTGTGGGCAAATGTCAGCCATTTATCTATTCAGTGAAGCCTTGACAACGCAACAAATATGTGCGATGCATCGTTTAGGTCCTGGATATAAGGTAAATTAGTTTGACTTCAATTTTTGTGAATTCATTCTGTCGATCTGGTTTTTTTTTTTTTTTTTGTTTATTGTGTTTTTGTGTTCTGGCTTCGGTTCTCTTTTGACATCTTCTTCTAGTTATTTAAGTTAAGAAATTAATTTTACTTTCACCATTTGTTAAATATTTTTTCTTAAAAATTTTTTTTCCTTTTTTTTGCTGAATACAATTAGATTTGTTTATTTATTTTCAAATGAAATACTGAAGTGAAGTCCACAAGAACAGCAGGTCTTTCAGCTCAGATTGTCTACGTTTCGCATAATTCATTAGTTCATCTGAAAAATCTTGTATATATGCACATAATTTAGATTTTTTATTTGTATTTGTTCGCAGTTCTGACATAACAATTTTTAACAATTTTCTTGATTTGTTTACAAGTTGTAAGCTTCGAAAAAGTACGTTTGTAGAATGGACTAGAGCCTGCTTCAGTTGTGTGTAGTTTTTAATATCATGTCAGGACGCTTGTCCTCGTGTGTTAAGCCAGACTCTCGATCCTTGTAGGTAAAGACATCTGGCATATCTTATGAAAAGCGATTTGATTACGCCACAAAAGGATTCGGGTTCAATGAATAATGTTGATGTGCCATATTTTTGCCAGTGAGTCGGCTTTTTAATTCTTAGTGAAGGATGATCATATTGTTCCTAGACATGTCATGGATCATCCTCTGAATTTCTAACATAAGTTTTGATTTGATGATAGGCAGCTTGTCTGAGTTTTCTCCAAAATGTAACAGGCTTGGTTGAGTCTCACATATTGATTCATGGCAAAGACCGCAGTTTGGAATATGGAGGAGCACCAAGGCTGATTGGAAAGTGCACGCATTGTGACTATCCAAAATTCGGAATCCAGATTCCTCCTCAATTTTGAATATGTCTGTGTACTAGATGAGTTCGGATGATAGTGATCTTAGTGGTTAATGGGATAACTAAAGAGACATTTTTGTTTAAGCAATGTTTGGGTAGGATGTTATTTGGAGATATGCTGAAGGCTCCAAGGTTTTACGCAAAGATAAGTGGCATCCTCTATAGGACTTTGGGTCATAGTTTCTTGAATGTAGCAGTCGATGGATGCTTAACTTAGCTTCTTTCTATTCGTGCAAAGATTTGTAATAGTGGTAGGCCCAAGATGAAATTTAAACAGCAATTTGGGTTGCGTAAAGACACCCTGATATGCAACGCGTTCTAATTTTATATTTTTATTTTGCTGCAAAGAAACAAGAACAATCTCCTTAGAGACGGAGTTCCAAAAAACGCTTAATCAAATAATTTCACTTCAGTATTTCAAGCAAAATTTCTCATTCTGTTGTGTAAAATAATTTCCTTATTTATTAAATTAAAAATAGTCTTACATAAATTAATTGTCTTTCTTTGTTTCCTTTATCTCTCTTTTCACGCTGCACCATAACTCATCTGTGTCTTTGTCGCAAATACACACTCAACTGGCAAATAAATTTTAAAATTAAATGAATTGTTTTTTTTATATATTTTCTTATATTTTTATTTTTATTTTTTTACATCACATCGTTTCGTGTGCTCGTCAAACTTTACAAAAAAAAAAAATAAAAAATTTTTGAAAACAGTCACAATTTCGTTTTGACAACGAATGCTATCTCAATCTACCGGATAATCATAAACGGGTGAGTTTACATGCCACATCTACGGGTGATGGTTTAGAAGATGATCCCTCAGCTGATACCGATTTAATTGCGGCTGTTGCTGAGGCATACGCTAAAGTTGGTGCGCGTATGCAAGCTGCAGCTCGCGCTATAGCAGCAGCAAATACGCTTCCCAATTCTTCTGCATCTACAACAGCAACAACAACAGCCATTACACCAACAGGCAATGCTAAAACTGAAACTGATCCCTCAGCAACATCCTCGTCCCTGGTTTATCCCTCGGGAAGCTCTTCTTCAACGGGTAGATATTTTTTTTTGTTTTTGCGAAAATGAATGCAATTTATTTATGAGTTTTCGCTTTTTTTATTTATAATTTACTTATTATTTTTTTTGCAAAATTCAAAAAGACTCTCGAGGGCTGTCAAAATTACGTAAAATGTCCGCGACAGATGGCTCTGGATCGTCGACTAGTGGAACAATGGCAACACTCGGTGAAACTGAAGAGATCAATAATTTAAAAACTGTAAGCATGCCGTTTTTGGATTTTTATTTATTATTTTTGATTTAATTTTTATTTAAATTTCTAGTATATTTTCTTTGTTTTTATTTTTATTTCAATTATTTTTAGCTTTAGTTTGAGTTATTTGTAAAATAACAATGTTCTCTTGTTTCGTTATCCTTTCACAATCTTTGTGGTTATTAGTTTCACAACACTTGAGTGGATTCATTTGAAACTTTTATGTAAACGTAGAGGGTGGGCAAAAGCTGGATACAGAAAGGTTTTGTAAGGCTACATCCGAATGACCTAAGTCTTTTGTGTAACGCTCTTAAAGAATTTTGTCGATTAAATACCTTTTAAAAAAGTTAATTCTAGTCGGAATACTACGCCTTTACTAACCTTGTTAAAGTTATTGCGAAATCTAGGAGAAAGAACATCTGCCTGTTGAAAGCCTTATACGTCAGATTAACTAATTTACTAAAGCTTATGTAGGACAGAATTATGTGCGCTGTCTTCTTGTCTTCTTGAGCTTCGAACGCCAAACTGGTTGGGGTTCCTTTCGCCGAACTTGAGTCGCGATCTTTCTCTATTGCATCGTCCCTCCAAGGAAGATTAGAAGATTCTTCGGACCGGGACACTTGTGTTCATCGGTTCTACATGTTTCAGCCAGATTAGGTCGATATCGCTGTACACTACAGCGCATACAGTTCGATGTTGTATTTTTAATTTTATTCACCGTCTATGCAGACGGGACCGGGATAGATCACCCGAAAGACTTTTCTCTCGAAAAAACCTAGAGCAACTTCATCCATTTTTACAAATCCATTCTTGAGTAGAACTGGGATGATCTAAATCTTATATAGAGCCACTTTAGTTGTTCGAAAAAAGGCTTTGCTACTCAATTGCCTTCTTAGAAACAGCAATTGGCAAGATGATCTCAGCACTGGTGTCATTGTCTGTTTGACGGCTAGATGTAGCTTCAATTCTCCGAAAGATACTCTCACCTTTTGCTTTACATAGTCCCAAGAGTATTCAAATTCACATTTCATGCCAAACGGAACCAATCGCAATCAATCAAACCTCCTCGACTACGTCCTAGAACACATAACTAACCAAATTTGTTTGCATGATTTCTAATCAAAAAATTCTCCCCTACTTCTGAACAAGGTTAGGGTTCAATGATTTTTCTACACCACTGTACACAGTTCAAAGTTGGAAAAAAAATAAATTGCCAGCTAATATCTCCAAAACCAAACAATATTGGGAATATAACCTCTCCATTCTAGCACTTGAAAAACGTTCAAAGGGACTTTCAAAAAAATATGATGTCGGCTTTCATAGCTTCAGTTTGTTTGTTTCTCATTCAGTACGTGGCACTTGGTTCGTTGGCCTTGACGATGGTGATGTTGATAACGACGATGATGGTAGACGTGATGGAGGTTGAAAGAATTAATGATTGTACTTGTTGAAGCGTACAATTTTTCAATCGATTGATTTTTTAAGTGCTAATTGATCATTTACAGATCGATGCGTTTTTGAGCTGTTTTCTTTTTAACTTTTGCTGTTAGTCCTCTTCTGTCTCTATTGAGCGAGTTAATTGGAAAACTTGGTTCATCGGATGGATAAGTGTTCGACTGGTTAAAGAAAGATCTGTTTATCATATGTATCGAACAGGATTTTGAATAGGAATAAGAGAGTTTGTTCATTTTGAAGTGGAACGAGCTTATGAGTGCAATAAGATGACTTTTGCTCGAAGGAACTAGCATGTTACAAACGAAATTTGTAGTAGGGTTGCATGTAAAGTCTTTCCATCGTGAATGGTCTTAGAGTCAAATGATGGAATATAGGTTTGTGAATATCAAAACGCTTTAAGTTGGCCAAGGTTATCGCATTCGAAGCAGATGTGCATTGGCTAAAATATTTTCCACAATTAGTAGTGATTTTATAAGATAACTTCTGATTAAGTTATCGACAACGACGGTGCAATTTTATGACACAGTTGCTTAGCAGATTATGGGCAATGACTGAAATTATGCATTTCTGTCTCTCGGTAGGAGGAACATTTCATAATTTAGCCAATTCGTCATCGGTTTTGTAATAGCGCCACCGTCCAAAAGTGTTCTTAATCTTCACTTTCTCGGTTTTTTCAAACTTACCAAGTGTACATTTGTCCAAAGCTTTAGTATATCTTTCATATCTAGTCGAGTGCTATAAGGGTTAAGTGTAATTTTGGTTCAGATTGCAAACATTGACTTGAAAAATTGCGGAAATGCTAGGGAAACTGTTTTTTTTTGTCTTGTAGGTATTGTATTTTTTGACTTTTGCTTAGTTTAACCCTTCACAGAGGATCTACAAGTGTTGTGAACGTTTCCCTTTTTTTTTTGGTCATTAACTAGTTACTTTAGTCAATATTTTGCTTTAAAAAAAAACTTCAACACCAAAAACTCTCATGCGCATTACATTTTCCACACTCTATGCTTCACTCATGTACTCGTACAGCATTATTATCCTGTGTTTCGTTTCTTTTCTTTTTTTTATATTTTATTTCACTTTTTCTTTGCAATTTGTGTACACTTTTGTGTTCGGTTTTTTTTAATTTCAGAATTCTATTGCATTCATAGATAAAAAAAAAAAACAAATTATGGAGCGACATTCATCTCAGCCGGTAAAACCTACCGACAAATTTTAAAAAATAAAAACCCAATGTCTCTTCATCTTCCCTACATCTATTTGTGTGTGTGTCTGTTGTTGGACTACTCTCCTAGATTGCATTGTTGCATACAAAAAAAAAAAAATGCCATCATTCAATCCTCTAGCGTTTTTGTTCTATTGTTTCATCCATTGTACATCCATTATATATTGCTACACAGAGATTCTAATTCTATAGAGCAATTACGACACCCTTCAAATAAATTAAAAACGCTTACGTTACCTCCACGAGAACATTATACAACGTCTGCGTTACGTTAGCCGTGTGTGTGTGTGTGTATTAGAATTCATATTTTCGCTTTCCAATTTCAACGAGTAGTAAATTTAAACACCCACGCTATTGTTATATCCTGTCTGGCTTTCTTGTGGTAGGATTTCAACAACAAAAGCAAGATACTACTACTCATCACAGTTTTGTGTTTTAACTCCTTCTAGTGCAATCGAAAAGCAAAGCAATACAACAAGAAAAATAAAAGAAATATAAATTTCTTATGAAAATATACCTGATCTATATAAATAACAAACTTATGTCCTTACAGGTCCTTTACGATGGTAAACTATCAAATGCCATCGTCTTCATGTACAACCCAGTCGCTACCGATGGTCAACTGTGTTTGCAATCATCCCCAAAGGGGAATGTTTCATATTTTGTACATACACCGCATGCTCTTATGTTGCAGGTAAGTTTACAAGACCATAAAAGAACAACAGGATATAAAATATCCTTGAGTATTACCTCCTTCGAGAAATAAAATTTATTTGCAAAAAATAACGACTCATGGGTATAAGATTCTTTACTTATCCTGAGTAGAAATGGGAGTCGAAAAGGATTCTCCAGGATATTTATCGATACATGAATGCAGCAGTGTTCTCAACTGCAATGCAACATGAACATCATCAAATTTATGACAGTAAAGCACACTTCAGCAATTCTTATACAATTTTTTTTTTGTTCTTGTTTTTTCCCATTTTCCGTTATCGTTGATCGCATACAATATACTCGAAACATATAATAAACTTGAAACAGGATGTTAAGGCTGTTGTAACACACTCGATACACTGTACGTTGAATTCCATTGGGGGCATTCAAGTACTGTTTCCATTATTTTCGCAACTGGATATGGCACATGAAGGATGCAGCGATGTGAAACGTGATCCAACGTTATGGTGAGTACTTAGAATGTGTTTTAAGGAGCATATCCTTAAAGTGGTGGCATTACATTTTTTCTTTATCAAACTACAGCTCGAAATTGCTGGGTTTTATATGTGAACTGGTAGAGACATCACAGACTGTTCAACAGCATATGATACAGAATCGGGGGTTCCTGGTGATTTCATTTATGCTGCAACGATCGTCAAGGGAACATCTGACACTAGAAGTGTTGGGTTCGTTTTTGAATTTGACAAAATATCTAGTGACGTGTTTATCGGCGAATAGTGATTTGCTACTTAAGCAGGTGAGTTCAATGATTGAATATACTTTGAATAGATATACATATATACATTGGATTTGATTGTTGGTAATGGAAATTTAGATGGGTAGATTGGTATCAATGGATGTTTTGATAGAAATTTCGTTTGAACAGACAGGATGAGTGAATACTTAGTAACAATAATCTATCAGATTGGATCTATATCTGAAGCATCATTTGAATGCAAATTATCAGAACATTATTAAAGTATTGTTCCAAACTGTTCTTCGTCATGGATTTCTGGATGTCAAAAGCTATTTTTATCTGCTTCCAAAGGTAGCATTCCAACTTCTGATAGTTACCACCATACACTTCTGTAAATGGTAGAATCTTCCAGTAGTCGAAATTACCTTTTTCGTCTCTCTTTCACGAGTACTGAACGAGGACTTAACTTCTTTGATACATATATGAACTATTTTTTGAATAAAAACATTTGAAATGTTTGTATACTCTAAGTCGTCAGACTGCCTGCGGTCTTGTCAAACTGGTACTAATTTAAACTTGAACTTTTTAAATACGATTTTGTAATAAAACCCTTAACGATGTGGGTTTCTATCTTTGAAGCTAGTTCACTTGTGAAACGGCGTTAATTTTCAAATCTGTCCCTTCACAGACTTTTATTGTTAAGATCTTCAAAAAGTCACCATCTAACTTCTCCTATCTTCCAACAATCAATAATATAATATTTATACAAAAAATTCCACATTTAAAAACAAAACAAAAAAACCTTATAAAAACATTTAAATTAAGCATGTTCATTAAATACATAAAAAAATAAAATATGTTATACGATATTTAAATGAAAAGTTTGTAAAGTTGTTTATTGAAATGCATGGCAGTTATACTCGTTCATATTTTAAAAATTATATGGAATCGCTGTTGAAGTTACTCAACCTCATTATTATTATATCTTTTTAATTTTTTTATGTAACATTTATATCAATTGACTTATTATCTATATAAGTGTTCTATATATGTATGCTGCAGAGAATGTAAATTTATTTTTATTTTTATCTATTTTTGCAGTTGAACTTGGGCTTTCGCTTAAATTATAAACGTGTAATGTTTTTTTGTAATTTATATAATTTGGTTTTTTCAAAAGTTGAAAGTTTCGTAAATTTTTTTTTTTTGTTTTCGTTAAGTGTGGGTGTGGTTACGAGTTTTGTTTGCTGATTTATATGTTTGGAAAATATCAGCTAATAATGGTATTCAATTTGTTTTTTTAGAGGTTAAGGCTTAAGGTCTAATAAGGTTCAATGAAGTTGATGCATTTTTTTCTTGTCTTTTGACTGTGAAGTCCCGTATATATTTCGTTAGCAATACAAATTTTGGGATTATCAATAAACTTGTTCAATCAAAATAAAATAATTTCATAGAAAAAAATAAATTGCTCAGTACAAATGTATATATTTTTATAAAAGCCTTGAAATTTTAACACGTCCTACTACATTTTACATTCTAAGTTAATGGAACAGGTCTCAACTCTACTATTGAATGCTTCAATGTCGTATTATTTCCTCGTTTTATAGCTAAGAGTTGTTATACTCATCTAAAATTGTTAAATCTCCTTTTGAATATTTCGCCTTTGCACTAAGCGGATATACTAGCATTTTTACAGACCTGTCCGTTTCATGGTTTCCACCTATTAGCTCAAAGTCTAACTGCCTCAGATGACTTCATGCGAAACGTTCTTTCGCTGCTGTTTACATTTTAAGGGATTAGGGCCTCATTTAAGATCACACGTTTACCAAAATGGTTGACAGTCGCTTATGACCTGAACAAACCTCATCATCACTAGTTATTTGATTATTGTCATACATGCAAATAAAAAATAAGAACATGGATTCAGAAGAATTTTGAATCCATAAATCAAGCAGTCTGCGTCCATTTGCTTTACTTGGTTTTTGTTGCTGTACAGACCCCTTTAGTTTGTAGTTGCATTTTCCTTTTCAACCTTTTTTTCGATAAGACCTTCACATTCAATTATCTTTTCAATGCAAACGAACAGTGGTGGATAGGACTGTCTTTTCGCTTTGGGACTAAATCCCCCTCCAAGACGATTAAGCCAAAGTTTTGGTTTCGGAATAAATAATGTGCCAACAGAGAATACTCTGCCTAAGGTTTTCTTTGGAATTTCTTTTGTAAAAACTACCAATTTACGCGTCCAATTTATTTGACAAAATTCTTTAACTTTTCATGGAATGTTTATGTTTTCTTTTTAAAGTTAAAAATGATAGAAACATTTTTTTGTGTTGTTGCATTTATGTTAAGTTGCCTTTCTTTAGGTGTGTGTTTACTTACCATGATGTTTAAATAATAGATTTTTATATTAGGCAACATTTTAACACAAAAAAAAAAATAATTTCTTTTTCTTTTTATTTTCAAAAACTTTCTTCTCTCTTGTTAAACTAAAAATAAAATATTTCGTCAATTAAAAATATAAAGTTCTACCAGGTGACTAAATTCTCCCCCCCGTTTGCGTTGTGTCAATGTGATCTTTATGTTAAAAAAAAAAAGTTAGAAGAGTGTACAATTATGTACAACAAGTGTGCTTATAATGAAATTTGTACATATTTTTAAAGTTAACATTTACATACATATCTTGGGCTGAGGTTATATTTGCTTTAGATATGATTTTACTCCCATGGTCCTAATCGACAATTAAGTCCTTGTAAGCTGATTGCATTTGGGTGCTACTTAGCTAAATTTATAATCTACAGAGTTGTAACTTTTACGACATAAATTGCTGCGAATTAGACTGAATTTGTCAAAAAATGTTTATCGGTTGTTGTTAAACCAAAAGCTTGTAAATAAACGTTCTGTCCGTGGCAATATAAACTCAGCCTTAAGCCAAATTTAATGCGTGGTGTGCGTGTGTGCTTAAACAGCTTTGTCCATTATTCTCAATCATCAAATTGCGCAGGGTGGATCAATTTAAACTCGCATTTTAAGTGGATCATCCCATGTGTACAACATGCCAATGAAACCTCATCAATTTATTGGATTTTCATTTGCAACCATCAGCCGCCATTGCCGCCTTGTTATACATCACATTGTATTTCTGTTTTTATTTTTGTTTTCTTATTTTTTTTTATTTTACGATTGCCATCAATACAAATGTTAATTGGAAACACATTAAAGTAATCCTCAAAGAGTATTCTACTGTGATATATAATGAGCTCGCATTACTGTGTAAAACTGTATCCTTTTTATGGTCTGTGCGTTTAATTTCATTTTTCTTCTCTTAATTACTACCCCATCATCGGCGTCATCACAGTCGCATCAATACGTCAGTCATTGGAGCAATAAGTTTGCCCCCGATGTGATGATGATGATGGTATGTCGTTGATAATTATTTTTGTAACAGCTCAATGTGATGCTGAGTGATGATGATGTTCATCATTACTTGCAAAATTGAAGCTAATTGCTAAATTAGAGGGATCAAGGATCAAGAAAAAGAACCCACGCTTTTTTTTCCATACAATCGTAAATCATTAAATCTGAAATAATGATGAACGAATGGTCTTTTATCAGTTTGGAGACTGTGCTTTGAATGACGCACAAAGTGGGTAATTTATGGATGATGATTCACCATAAAAGGTCTATCCAGAGGGTGAGCTTTTGAAATGTTGTTTATTTTTCTGTTATATTGTGTGCACATTTGTGAAAAGTAGTAATGTGTGGAAGATGCCCTTAAGGGTTAGTCGTGGTGACAGTAAAATTACAATGTTAAGCAAACACTAAAAGTGAATTTGTTTCGAAAGTTGACTTTGACTGGAGATGGCTCACACTTGGAGTGTGATTATAGAAAATTGGTTATTTGCTTGGGGCGTTTTATGGTGTCATGGGTTTTGAAATTAACTTCAACCACTTATACGAGTATGTGGAATAAATCAGTAAACTTGTCGTAGGCTGTCAAGTTTTATTGAACATTTTGACAATATCCATCACGTGTGGGGTTATTAAATTGATATGTATGTGCAGCTCTAAAAGCGTTGAATCAAAATATGTTCCATAAGTTGCAAAGGGACTAGGTGGCTATAGGCTATTTTTTTTAAACTTCTTCCACCCAGTAAACTAAAACAGATTTTACAGCAGATCGATACAAGACAATTTCAAAATTAAATTTGGACTAGATACATTTAGACTAATTGAATCCACTGGGCCACTACTAAATGAAAGCTTGGATTTTGCAGTTTTTTCACTACTTTTGGTAACTTTAAGATTCATTGGCTATACTAAGGTCGTTCAAGAAGTATCACTGGAATGTTTCTTAAGCAACGGAGTTGTTGCCTATTTTTGTGCCCCATTTATTGAAGTTCTTCGTTCCTGGGCAACATCTTAGTATGTTCAATTTCTGTAATTAGTCATCTTGGGCATGTTCCTAAATAAAAGACAAAGACCCCTCCATTTGTACTAGGGAGCAAGGGAGATGTGGAAGAAAACTTCTTGAAGATTCTGTTGGGGTTTTGGTCGTTTTCGTTGGACCTATCAGTTTTATTTAAGTTTATCTATAGCTCTTCCAATAGTCAATAAAATGTCGCCCAATAGAAGGCGTTTCAAACTGCATATTTATACTTATTTATTAATTTATTTATTTCTCATGTTTTCTTCTTTGTAAAGGGTCATCTATATAAGTGTCATGCATTTTCAAAATATTTTTTTTTCTTTATAAACATAAATATAAAATACAACATGCTATATATGTCTATTACATATTTATTTAAAAAAAAAATATATATATATATACATTTTGTGTGAAATTTTTTGTGCATTCGTAAAAATAGTTTTTGTTCTTGTTAAAAATGTTGATGTCCGCTTGCTGCATGCCAAAATGAAAGAAATTTTCATTTTTTTATGAAAATTAAATCCAAAATCGGCTTGTGGCAGGACAGAGGTGTTACAAAACTAATGGATAGCTCTTCTGTTTCTCATTTCTTACGTGGCAGCTACTCGATCATGTACTTTTTAATCCATCGCTATGGATCTATACACCAGCGAATGTACAGGCACGTCTATATTCTTATTTAGCTACAGAATTTCTTAGCGATACACAAATCTATAGTAATGTTCGACGGGTTAGTACCGTCTTACAAACAGTGCATACATTGAAATATTATTATTGGGTTGTGAATCCTCGAGCTAAGAGTGGTATTATTCCAAAAGGATTGGGTAAGTTTATCACAAAAAAAAAAAGTAAATAGGAAGTTGTACTAGTTAATAAATTAATAGATGGACCACGACCAGCACAAAAGGATATTTTAGCGATACGTGCTTATATTCTTTTGTTTCTTAAACAACTGATTATGATTGGCAATGGAGTTAAGGAAGATGAATTACAAAGTATATTGAACTACTTAACGACCATGCATGAGGTAAGTTTTTAAGCTTATAGGTGTGTAGTAATCAAAAGTGATGAAAACTAATTGAGTATTTATATATGTGAAGGATGAAAATCTCCACGATGTCCTACAAATGTTAATATCTTTAATGTCCGAGCATCCAAGCTCAATGGTACCTGCTTTTGATGTTAAACATGGTGTTAGATCTATATTTAAATTATTGGCTGCCGAAAGTCAATTGATTAGACTACAAGCGTTAAAATTATTAGGATTCTTTTTATCGCGTAGCACACACAAGTACGTATGCCTTATGTATGTCTATCTGTATCGGATGATCAAGAAAATTTGTGGAGTTTTCTATAAAAAAAAAAAATTATAAAAATTGTGGATAAAGCTACTAACTGGGACAATGTTTTATTTAAAGGGATGAGGTGTGAAGTATTTTCATTTAAACTAATACTCGTACATAGTATGTCGGGCGCTATGTTTTGAGTTTGTTTACAAGGCTGACTGAAGTGAATTTAATTCGTAGCCTGTAAAGCGTTACGAACAGCTTAAAAAATATATAATAATGATGCTCTAGAAGCAGCCGAACATCATTCTCATGCATCATCCATAAGAAAATGAAATAAATATTGAGTAGCGACTTGCAAGATTGCATCATGTTAATCTTAATAATTATTTTTTTCGTTTTTTCAATCGTTCCATCTCTTGGCTATCGTCTTTCAGTTCTGTGTCACATACAAATTAAATGAAATTCAGGAAGTATTTACTAACAAACACTACTTTAGTAATCCTCTTTTGGTTAAATTTTATCCTGCAAACCAAGTTAAAGAAACTGAGTCCTTTGTTACTTAAATTAATTTCTTCTTTATCCTGTGAAAAACTACCACGAACTTTCTGGGTCATCTACGATCTTTTCGTACGTAATAAAATTATAAATAATTATCCTTTACATTGGTGTTATATATATTAATTTATTTCTTTTCTCTTTCTGTTTTTTTTAACGTTGCATTTTACAGACGAAAGTACGATGTTATGTCACCGCACAATTTATATACGCTATTAGCCGAACGCTTATTACTTTACGAGGAATCATTGTCCCTACCAACATATAATGTCCTTTATGAAATTATGACCGAACATATATCACAACAAATCCTCTATACAAGGCATCCAGAGCCAGAGAGCCATTATCGACTTGAGAATCCAAGTAAGTTTTAGAATTTTTTTTTTTTATAATTTTTTACTTTTCTCGATTTTTCTCTGTCCCCTGACAGGAGGAGTATGAGTAGGTATTTTATTATTTTTAGAATCAGTGGAAGGATATTTTCTATTTTATTATGAAATATTTCCCCCTCTTTGTACATTACAGTAAATATGAGTAGTAGTTACTCGGTCTCCCCCTTGTGAGCAAATTAAGAAAAATTGCTGTGACGGTGGCAAGGAGGTTTTTGTGTCCTTTTTTGTTCTAATTTTAACTTCGTATCGGGCGACTTGTCCACTTAGAAAAATTAGATCTCCAACGTTTTGATATTTCAATGCAATTAATTTAAAAGGGGCGGTGTTATTTGAAAATGCAGTGTCACGGGGTCAAAGTAATTTACAAGATGAAATATTGTTGGGAAATGTGACTTGCTTTTGGTTGTAGGACTCAATTATCGACAGTGGATTCTATGTTTGTCTCTTTTGACTTCTAATATTTGAAGTCAGTGTTTCGAAATTCTTGTTTTTTAAAATTTGCACTTATCAGAGACACTGTTTCCATGAATCAAAATCGAATCACCAACTGCATTATTGTACATATTTTTGAATTGTACAGCACTCTGCTGAGCCTACGATAGTGCCTCGAAAGTATCTCATTGTAAAAAAGCCCTTTGAATACCATTTCTATGTTTTTTCAAATATCATTGGGCGCCGATGTCTTCTTTGTATAAAAGGAAACCCTTTACCTAACCATTGCTATCTATTTCTCTAAACACACATACAATTATATTTTTTTTTCCTTTACAGTGATTTTAAAAGTCGTCGCAACTTTAATACGTCAATCGAAACAAACTGAATCGCTGATTGAAGTGAAGAAACTTTTCCTTTCCGATATGACACTATTGTGCAATAGTAATCGAGAGAACCGCCGCACAGTCCTGCAAATGTCTGTGTGGCAAGAATGGCTCATTGCAATGGCCTACATTCATCCGAAGAATAGTGAAGAACAAAAAATCTCCGACATGGTGTATTCTTTGTTCCGTATGCTGTTGCATCATGCAATCAAGCATGAGTATGGTGGTTGGCGGGTGTGGGTCGACACACTCGCCATTGTACACTCGAAGGTATCCTATGAAGAATTCAAGTTGCAATTTGCTCAAATGTACGAGCATTATGAACGGCAAAGGACCGATAATATAACTGATCCTGCATTGAGGCAGGCTCGCCCTATTAGTACAATCAGTGGATGGGATCGTGAGGAGCAACAACAGCAACAACAGCATGCGATCAGTTCTGATAGCATTGCCACACCCACCGATGTGGAGGAAATCGAAAAGCCATCAACGCCTGTGGCTATCGCAATTGAGCCAATGGTCAATAAAAACGAACAGGTTACAGAAGAAGAGATCCATCTGGAGAATCTGAAATGTGCCTGCGAAGAGGAAGAGAAATCAGACGAGGGAGTCATCCCACTGACAGATCAGAATGCCAATGAAGAGAAGGAGAAACCAGTTCAATCTTCGACAGTTTCGAACATCACAGACGTGTATAACGCTCAGCTGAAAGGTGAAGTGATTTGTAATGGCAATGCAGATGAGGATGAAGATCTTGAAAGTGAAAAGATTGAAGAGACGAAAACAACCAGTTCTGGAGGGCAAGAAGCCCTGAAGCAAGTGCTTGAACTCGACACGGATGATCTGGAGGAAGTTAAACTAGCATCAGGAGAACCAAAGTTAGACGAAGAGAAGATCGTTACAGAAGTCCTTGATAACTCAAAGAAACTCCTAGATCACTGCAAGGAAGTTTCAGATGAAATTCTTCTGAAAAATGCAGAAGAGGCAGCTTCATCGGTCATTAAAGACGAGGAAATAGAATTGGCTGTCAATGAGGTCGTACAGGGTGTGCTTAAGATTGAAAAGAAACAACAAGCCTCCACAACAAATCCTACCACCGATGAAGAGGCTGACAAAGTTAGCCTACTGAATTCGAGAAACCTTAGCAATAACAATAACGACTCCGAGGCCACGGAAGCAAACGTCACCTCCAATATCACTACATCTGCCACCACAGACACACCTATAGCCCTAGAGGATGCCATTGATAATCAAAAGACTGATCTATCGTTATCAAGTGCAATACTAATCACAAATAATAACAACAACAACAACAATGAAACTGACGTCACACAAAGTAGCAGCACCACTGACACCAATACCACCATCACGAGTACCAGTGATAGCACTAGCAATAGTTACAGCAGTGAGGAAAGCACCAGTAGTATTCTAGCGACAGCCCCTAGCACAGTGACAACCGAATCCTGTGAAAGTCCTTCGAAACCAGAGGATATCCAAGTTGATGAACTGGTTACAGACATCGTCAATGAGGTCATCGACAATTGCCTGAAAATAGACAATGAGGACAAAGCTGACATCACTACCACAACTGGTGAGAAGAACAATAACGAAGTCAAGGATGAAAAAACCTCAGAACTGGAAGACCAGGCCGAGGAAGTTGTTAATGAAGTCCTTTACTCCGCCGCGGAAACAGCAAATTCAACAATTGAAACCAAAGGCGAAACAGACATGAAGGAAGTCATTGTGGAAATCACCGATGATGCTGTAAAACAGACACCCCCCACATCGCCTAAGGTGAATGGTGAAAAGACTCCATCACCGGACAGCAGTCCATCTGTAACGAAAATTGATGACAAACTACCAGGAACACCAACCAAAGTGCTCGAAGTGGAGGACAAACCACAAACGAAAGAGGATACAATGGCAATAGTGACAACGACTACAGTCACTGCCTCAACCCAATCGTCGCCCATCAAACAAGTCCACGAACTTTTACCGAACCAAGAAGTGGAGGAACTAGAGGACGAGGCGCAAAGCATCGCCGACGAAGAGCACGAGGAAGTGGCGGAAACTCTGGAACCAAAGGATAGTGCGAAACCAAACAATGTGGTTATTAGTCCAGTTTCAGAGGTGGATTCCCAAACGCAGACATCACCATCGGCACAAGATAGTCGCAGTAGCGCTGTCGGCGGTCAAAACGGTGGCATCACTGATGAACAACTACAACAGCAGCAACAATTAGAAGAACGAGAACAGCCACAGGGACAACCACAGAGGCGGTCACAACACAGTACGAGCACCCAAGTGGAGAACAATCATTTCGGTGAGTTCCGTTTTATTTAAAATATTTCCACTCATGTATTTCGCTACAATTTCGTTGGGGTTTCCCCCAAATTAGGGTTAAACTGTTTTTTTTTTTTCAAAAAACCCAAGGATTTGGCTAGAGGATTGCAGAAGATTGCAATAATATTGCGGAAAATTGTTCTAGGTTGAACGGATGCGCGTCGATATTTTATTTTGCTTACATTTTATTGAAGAGGATAGTGATAACTGATTAAGGACCTTTTGATGAAGGAATATGGGGAGTGTAGACTTACGAAAGCTATGCTACCCCTAAGCTATGTTTGACGAACATTGATCCAAACTACTCTGTGATATCGCATTTGAAGACTCAGTCTCCAATTTCTACTTAATGCTGTCAAGGGATGCTAAACAGTTTCTCGCCTACAGCCTGCGTAGCCCTCGTTAAACCATTTCTCATTAGACCATTTCTTCTTTCAAGTTTCGATTTCGAAGTTTCGAAGGAAGGCACATAGACCGGTTTCCCTATCCCTGTGAAGTATCCAAAATAAAAGTCTGACTCAGGAAAATGCTGATACGAATCTTACAAAAACTTCACGCCATCTACATTTTCATTTCAATTACAATTTCTTCGTGACCTTACTCGAAGTCCTGATGCGGAAACATATTGGATCCATGGAAGTCGTCAATAAAAATCCACACAGACTGATCGGTTAACTATTGGTTGCCAATAAATGTCTTCCTTGTAGGAAGCACCACTGCACTTGACACACTCGTATATCAGTCCATTTTCCAATTAAATCCTGACACCCTACCATTTGTCTTTGTCTTCATAAAATCCACCACCATTGCATTTGCTACCCCAAAATGAGTCATTCAATTAACGTAAATATCGCTGCACTACCGTATCGGAGGATGTCATTAAACCATTCAGTGTATAGCGTAGCGACTCTGTTTTTATAGCCCCGCACATTAAAACGAAAATGGAAGGATGACAGGCATTCTTTACCACGTTGCGGCTGTAAAATTCTGTCTTAATGTTTAGCGAAAGCAAAGCTTTTATTTACGACTGTCGAGATTTCAGCCACACAATGATAGAGAACACGCTCCGGATTAACTCGGTTGCAAGGAGGCAATCAAAAGAACATAAATCCTTGCGATACACAATGAAATCCACCCACACGAAGCAGATTTTAATTTCTTTGTTTTCTTTGTTCTTCTTCTTCTCTTTTCACCTTACAGACAATAAAAGGACGAAATCTGGTTCAACACGTCCCATGTTCAGTCCGGGACCAACACGTCCTCCATTCCGTATACCTGAATTCAAATGGTCGTACATACATCAGCGTCTGCTGTCCGATGTACTGTTCTCACTGGAGACCGACATTCAAGTGTGGCGCAGTCATTCGACCAAAAGCGTCCTGGACTTTGTTAATTCCAGTGAAAATGCGATTTTCGTCGTTAACACTGTCCATCTAATCTCTCAATTAGCAGATAATCTTATAATCGCCTGCGGTGGACTTCTACCATTATTGGCCAGTGCTACGTCACCAAATGTGAGTATTACCTAACAGCAGCAGCTAGTAATCCCTACCCACCACGATGGATATTTGATTAAATCTTGTTCTTATCCTTTTTTCCTGATGTGTTTCCATATTTGTTACACAGTCCGAGTTGGATGTCCTGGAGCCGACACAGGGTATGCCACTAGAGGTTGCCGTATCCTTTCTACAGCGTTTGGTCAGCATGGCGGACGTGCTAATATTTGCCACTTCGTTGAATTTTGGTGAATTGGAAGCGGAGAAGAATATGTCAAGTGGGGGTATCCTGCGACAGTGCCTGCGTCTGGTTTGTACATGTGCCGTACGCAATTGTCTTGAATGCAAGGAACGAACGAGATACAATGCTGGTGGCATTGCAAGGGATGTGCCAGGTGCTGCACACTTGCAAGCACTTATTCGAGGGGCACAGGCATCACCAAAGGTGTGTATACAATAACAGGGTACCAGTGTATACTAATAAAACTGTGGTGGGTGTTTTATTACAGAACATTGTTGAGTCGATAACAGGTCAATTATCTCCAGTCAAGGACCCAGAGAAGCTGTTGCAAGACATGGACGTTAATCGACTGCGCGCAGTGATATATCGTGATGTGGTGAGTAAAAATGCTTCTATTATATTTACAATTATTATTATTATTTTGTGGTGAACATAGTTCTTGTTTAGAAGGGTTGAGGTTGGAGAAATTGATCGGCAGTGGATTGTTTTATCTGTTTACAAACTATCGCTCAAGTAATGATAGATAGAGTGGTAAAGTGTAGGGTTTCCGTATGCAGCACGTAGTAGACTGAGTAAGATAAATACCTTCGCTGTAAGTAAATATTCGGAAGCTGGAGATTTCACTGGAATTCACTGAAAATAAAAATAAAAAAATCGGTTTTAGTCCTTCAAGTTTTATTTTCCCCGTGAATGGAACTAGTATTGATTGAACCGGAAAATGCATACCAGAAATATATTTTTGAGGGAGTTTTCAAAAAAGTTGTAAGAAAAACCTTCTACAAATAATCACTTTGTCCCACAAATAGTTACGACGTACATCCGACGAAGCCATACTAAAGACCGAACACAAAAACTTGAAAGCTTACCTTAAAGTTTAAGTCTTTTTTTTATTCCCACATTCCATATCTTTTATAAACGCACCTTTCCACTTTTTTTACAGGAGGAAACAAAACAAGCGCAATTTCTCTCACTTGCCATTGTCTACTTTATTTCGGTTTTAATGGTCTCCAAGTACCGAGATATCTTAGAACCCCCAGCTGAGCCACAAGTAACCCGTCAATCGCCAATTATGCAACGAGGTACTGCTGCCGGTAAGTTTAAGACCATTTTTCTTTAGTTTACTTTCACTTATTATTAATTTTTTTATACAAAAAAAAAAAATATATCAACACACACTTTTATTGATTGTAAGAAAATAAGTGAACCAAATTAGACACAAAACTAGACAAAGTCTCTTAAGTTTATTTTCCGTGATGTGTTGTTCAAAGGATTTTTTTAAATTTTTTTATTTCTTATTTTTTATTTTATCCACAAAAATTATGAAAAAGAAGTTTTATTTTATTTTTATTTTGTTATTTTAAACCAAATGAACCTCCCGTATCGCTAATGAGAGTATTTTTCCCATTTTTTTCTTTTATTTATTTTCACGCTGCTTTGTTCGGATCTATAAATTTAAAAAAATAAATAAATAAATCGTATTAAAATTAACAACAATTTTTTAATTTATTTAAAATCTTGACAAAAAAAAAACATTAAAACCATACAATAATCCAACTGTCAACCATTTATTTGTACATTTTGTAAATATATATATAAAAAAAAAAACTTGTAAATATTTGTGCGCGCGATGTATGTCCCGTTTTTTGTGTTTTTTGTTTTCCATTTTGTCTCTCACGAAACGCACAAAATATCACACACCATTTTGAACCATTTTTTTGGAATTATTTTTGACCACCACTTCAATTGCACCTCAAATTTTTCATCCCCCCTGCATCATTTGCTCTGCGTTCATGTGTGTACGTTGCCTCATCGCTAGAACCAACAGCCAGACCATTGTTCCCCCAATGGTCGCACCATGTGTATCCGCAGTTTTTACCCGGCTCCCATCAGCAATCTGCCCAACAGCAGCAACAACATCAACAGCAACAGCAACAACCTCCCTCCAATAATCCACCACCCCAAATGCAACAACAGCAACATAATCATCAACACTATTATCAGCAGCAACAAGTTGCAGGTGGGTGTCCGGTGCCTCCACCGCCCATCGTCGGTCATCACACACATCAACATTACCACCCGTCGGCGTATGGTGGAGGGATGGTTGATCCTTCATCGCCACCTGCTGGGGGAGGGGGCTCATCGTCATTGTCCTCCTCTTCACAGCCTGCATCGTCGTCATCCTTGTCGAGTGTTGCATCTCAACCTCAGCATCAACATCACGCTCATCATCATAGCATGAAGCAACAACAATCATCGCAACACTTTATGATGAATGGTTCGTCAACCAAAATGGCGTCTGTGAACAACAGTAGCGGCCATCACATGCACAACAGCCATAATATCAATAACTATACGAATGACATTCCAAATACAAATAACTATTACCTTCGTGGTGGCGGTGGCGGTGGCGGCGGAGGGATGGTTAACGGTGTGGGAAACGAAAGTCATCATCTTCACAATGGTGGTGGTCCACCGCCATCTTCGTCGGGAATTTTGAATTCGATGCGTAATCGAAATGGCATAACCGGCACCGGACAGATGAACTATAAGACCACAAATGGAATAAATAATAATTACCGTTACCGCAATAATACAGGTAGAGAAAAAAAAAGTAAAGAGAGATAGAGAGAACAATGTATCTGGATACAGATAGAAAATTTGGAGCGATTTTTTTCAGTTTTATTTGTACGAAGTTGTATGTGTGTGTTTTGTTTAATTTAATCGTAGAAGTTCCGATAAATTTTCATTTTATTCTGCTTTGTCACTTGCACGCTCTGGCTGGAAAGTCAAAAGTTCATTTGAAGCACCACACGCCCACCACAAAACATACACCACAAGTTTTTTTTTTTCTCTAATTTTTCTTCTTTTTTTTTAATAAATTTTTTCAAACTTTATTGTTATTGAAAATTTGTTCACGGAATGAAAATCCTCCCCTTTAGGGATTAAAATGTCATGATCCACATCTGTTGACTTCACCCACGGTTGTGGTGGTGGGTGACGGTAGCAGAATTAGTGTCAATATTCATCTGTGATAATAATAATTATTTATGCATGCAAATTTGATGTTGGAATTAACGTGACGTGATGTTATTTGACACTGCGGATGGAGTTTAGGATTAATTATCGCCTGTAGAGCATCACTGTGGGTTAGAATGGAGAACTTTATCCTTGTGGAATTTTTGTGATAGATCATGTTGTGTGGGTTATATGACAATTTGTCATGATGAGGTATAATTATTCGGATATCGAATGAAAAGGATAAGGATATTGAAAGTATTAGGTCAAAATATTTTACTTCTCGCTAATGAATTATATTTCTGTTGTCTTTGTTAAGCTTGTAAGGATATTATCCTTCAATGCGTTGATAAAATTATCGCTGTCTGAGAGTCAGAATCTGTCAACGCAAACTATTATTCGTGTAATTCTAATTAAGGGCTTTATTCACTCATAAGCGAGGGGTGTTGCGCTGTAGGTCATAGTTTTCTAAGGAGAGGCGAGAGGTAGATATATCACGTAGTTGGCTAGCGAATACGTCAGATTTGACGATTTGAACAGTCACATAGAACATTTTCGATGGTCTTCTATCTTTTCTACACCTTGACGTAGTCTGATGATGCCATATCCAGTCAGTAGTCGTATAAAGATACAAATTTCCTCTTATCCCATGGTCAACTCATGCTTTCTTTATACATTCATTGTGACCATAGGCTGGTAGATATGCATGTAGCATGTCAGTATCCATTTTGAGATCTTGGAGACATTTATTGGTTCCTTCAACCTATATAGCGTAGCTTTGTCTGAGTTACATCACGTCTTGCAGGAAACTCTATCAACTCTGTATTGGATCCATCAATGTAGATATGGATCCTCAGTTCACTAATTTATTTATTAAACTGGCAGTTTTATCTTTCTGATGTAAGGATGGATTAGTTCTTGCTGAAGAAGGATGGCATAATCCGAATTCCTATCAAGATAATTAGTTTCGTAACCTTGGGATATAGGTGAATGCCCGTAAGAGGTGTGATTCCAGATGTGCTTGCATCAGAAGTTTTATGACGCTTGATGGAACAGATTTCATACACCATACGATGCAGTTTGAGTACCTAAGAAGCATATAAAATAATTTTACTCTTGCTCCCTTAATCCAGTGATTGCCGTACACTTATTGAAAAGACCATTGTCAAAAAGGCACAGTGGAAAAAGTTCCCTCTTAGAATGTTTTGTTGTTTCAACTAGTGAAAACCAAGCTATTGTTCTTGAAACCAGTACTTTAAATAAAAACTCTGTCGATCAGAACCTTTGGTTCAATTTCAATCAAAATCGATATAAGGTGCAATTAGGAGCCTTCAAAATCTAATTATCATAATAAATGACGAAAAAGAAAATAAAAATCCTTGAAACCTAATTCCAATCGAAATAATAACAGATGCAGATGCCAATTGCAATTAATGCACATTTTCGATCAACACATTCGTTTCATGAAAAAGCCTTTCCTAAAATGTCTAGTCAATAGCCCGAATCGGGTGAAAAGAGAGCTTTACCATGACATCCATTACGATACCATTCCATTCATTTTACGAAGTAAATTTGACCTGTCACCGACACTGCCACTACCCACTCACTGCTCACCGCAAAATGCTTAATTGAGTTGTGTGCGACCGAATAATTAAAAAGGACGAAATCAACTCGAGTCGGGTAAATAACAGCATTCACATTTGAGTTTCCTGCGAATCGGCCTGTAATTGAATGTTTTTACGTAGCAGAGCTTGTTGAATATTTGATTGTAGTCATTTATTCTGTTAATTAAGTGAAGTTGCGAAAATTTACATTTCATCTATTAGTTAGTTTGAGCAGAGAGTCAAAGAGGCCGTGGTTAATCATTTCGAAGTGGGAAGCGTGTATTGAAAGGAGATGTTGAATGAAAGCATTTCAACATAATGTTTGGACATGTACTGCCCTCTAAGAATCTCTCTACATGTTCACACTTTTATGCCATAAATTGAGTACCTACCGTTCGTGTGAAAAACTTTAGGCACAGATTTACTTTTTTTTCCACAGTGGATTTAAAATATGTACTTGACTCTGAATCTGAATCGTCCAAACTATCAAAGAACCTGATACCTATGTTTATTTATCATTGCTCTTAGAAAGTTGGACCGTGTCAAAAAGGATGTTTTAAAACACATATTTCTTCTTCGAAATGCTGTAGAATTTGTGAACATCCCTAATTTTCGAGTCATGTTTTCTATAGGGCAATGTCTCTTGTATATTTGCATAAAAAGATATGCTTATCATGCTCTACCTAAAGATGATGATGATAACTGTAGTTGCGGACTCTGGAATTTCGTTAAATGATTCTCTACTTGTGAAATAAGTCATGAAAGCTTTTCTTGGGATCTTTTTGGGCTACTTCGCTTGTGGCTTGTAACCTATTCGAATTTGATTGGGGCTTGTGATGGTGTAAGTCGTACGTCTTATCGGTGTTCAGGTTGATATTGACGCATTTCCTAATGGCTTTCAGCTCTTGTCTAGATTTAGCGCAAATCTTCTACCAAAGCAGAGAATCTTCAGTATAAAATCAAGAACAGTGCAGATCACGTGCTATAACATAACTATCTAATGTTCATAAGAATGAGTATGACCATGTGTATGCCTCAAAAAATATATGCTGAAATAATTCGTTTCACTCACACATGTCATATTAGTTAGAAAGGCATTTGCAGCTTGTGACAGACGTCATATTTTCTGAAAAGTCCTCGTTTTTTTTCGAATGCATTAAACGACTCTTGTTGAATTTATTATGGTACTCGTTGGTATTAAAATTCCACATTCATTCAATCACTTTAAATTACAAGATATCCTCCAGCATAGCCGGGACCTATTTCGCTGTAATATCCGTCTTTCTACGAGTACTTCTACATCAGTACCCGATTTGTTTTTTTTTTTTTTAATTTAAAAAAAAGTCTTTACAATTTGAAAATAGTTACAAAAACATAAAATGAAAAAAAAAAAAACAAAAATTAATAATAATACTTAATAAATCAGCTTTCTTTATGTTGCATTGCTTTATTGCACAAAAATAAATTTGTTTGTTTAATTTATATTTTCTTTCCCGCTGTCATTGTTAGTTGTTTTGGTTTTAATGTTTTTTTTTTCTGTTTAACTCATTCAAGTTAAATTTATAAAACACAAACACTAGTGGTGTGTTTCAAAATAGAAATGAATTTTTATTGAAAAAGATAAATGAAAACTTATATGAGACATATACAAAAAAAAAGTAAAAACTAATGTCGGCTTTCCACACAGAACCACAATTATTTAAATAGTCTTTGGTTAAGTTTTTTTTTTGTTGTTCAATATAAAAGAATACATTTTATAGCTTCGTTTGTCATTGATATTTTTTTTATTTTCTTATAATATAAATATAAATATATATATACACTCTTACACTTAAGATAAAAATAAGAAAAGAAAAAAATATATAAACTTCTAGTGAATATTTATTTAATTTTTGTTTGGTTTTTTGTTAAACTGCAAGCATTTGTTACTCCAATTAGTGTTCGCGGAAGGACAAAAATCCTTTTGTTTCAATTTTGGCTTCATTTTTTATATATGAATATTCCGTAAATATATTTATGTATATATTTTGTATACTTTCTCAACATTTTAGGTTCTCGTACGATTCAGGATGGTGACTATGAAATCATTGTTGTTGACGAGAATAATCCTTCAGTGTTGGCAGATAACGATTCACATTCAAGTGGACCTCCTTCAATAAAGGTGAGTAAATTGTTTTTTATTTTCTTTATTTATTTCACATTGTTTAAAAAAGAAAGAAATGGAATTCATTAAAATGTGGGAATGTAAGGAAAATAACAATAGAAAAATAATTGAAATTTTTTGCATGAGCAAGCAAGTAGGGTGGATTATTACAAAATTCATTTATTGAAAACTTGTATCTGTTCTTTTTTTCATATATTTACTAAAAATTTATAAATTAAATTAAACATTTTAAAAAGTTAAAAAAACAAAAACAAAAACATTAATAAATTGCATGTTAGAGTAATATGGGTATAACAACGACGAGTGGTAAGCATCTACAGCAGCAGCCACTATCACCACCAAAACCAATATTGCCAAAGAAACTACCAAAGGTAAACGAACTTATAATTAAATATTTTAATTTGTTTCTTTGACCGCGTTTTGTTTTTCTTTTGTTAGTTTTTTTTATTTAAGAGTTTAGTCACATGTTTCTGTTTAGTTTTCATTTTGTTTTATTTAATTTCTACTTTTCACTGTTTTAATAGTTTTAGATTTAACACAAGATGGTGTGTTTGAAATTTGCTTTAAGATAATTAAAACTTGTTTTAGTTTATAATAAATGCACACATAAATGCACTACCATCATTGGTAACTAAATCTTTAAAATGATTTTAAGAACACCTTGACAGTTAGTTAGAATTGTTAGCATTATTAATTTATTGGTGTTTGTCTGCGAACTTTTCCGTTTTAGATCTTGATCCTTATACGTGGACACACTAGACAAATTATCCCATTTATCCCCAAAGTATTATAAACAACATCCTTTTTTGTCTACTAAATATCAAGTACACAAAGACAACTCTTTTAAGGAAAATCGATGTTTAACTTCAATAACTACCGCTTATATTCTTTCGTCAATGGTCCTCTTCGTCGCGAGAAACCAGGTTTCGGTCTTCTATGGGTTTCAGCACCGAATATTTAGTTGTGAAAGGTTTACCAAACATTTTATTTTGCAAAGAGTTACCAACTCATCGAAGTCTTATCCTTTGGAACTCCACAGATATTTTCAACAAAAGTAAACGTATTCAGTGAATTTGATATCTTTATGTCGAGTTTCCTGCAAAAGTTGAGTATGTCAACCCAGTATTCTTTATGGTGCACGTTGCAAGGACCTTCTCATTCACTGACTAATCTTCTTCGCGAACTGTCACCAAATGGAAGTTATTTGAGTTCGTCATATTTAATTCTGGTAAATCTATATTTGCACGATGCAGATAAATTACGAATACTTAAGAAATAGATATAAAGGATTAAGCTGTCGGTCAGATTCTTGTTGAAGCAGAGAAGCTTACAAAAACGATGCATTTGGAAGTCCAGAAGTTGAGTTACACTTTGAGAGTTTTTCTTGATGCTCCCATAAGTTGAGGTAGATAAGCCTACCTATAAACGTTGATTGAGCTGCTTGTTTGGTGAGCTTAACGCCAGTTTCGTTGCCTTATGTTTGGGAATCCAGGAGATGGATTAATGTTGTGGAAAGTTAGCTACTTGAAGGTGTTTAGACAGCAATAGGTAAGTTCTAAGTGAAAATGAGAGGAGCTCAGAGCCTTTTTTGATAGAATATCTTCATTGAAACTGGTAACCAATGGATGGGTTCATAAGGCAATGAAGATCGAAAAAACATCCTACTGTTCATTTCTGCAAATGCTGTAAAGAATTCAAATTGTGTTCAATTCAAATGACTGTCCAATGTCATGAAGGTACATATTTTCACTTCACTTCTCTCAGAGCATCTTAACATCTGCATTCATCTACTCCATCCTTCCAAAAGATACAGGAGGTGAAGTGATGTCAAACATTTAAACAACATTTTCAGCTAGGAATTCAAGCAAATAATAGGGTAGTTGTTCAAAATAATGTTCCTTTAGACTTTGTCCTTTAAATTTACACGCACACTCTACCGATGTGTACCTATTATGTGAACACGTATTATGCAGAGAAATAAGTGCCATTTCATCTGTTCGTTTGGAATGTTTTGAGTTTTCATTTTAAACTAGACTACACGTTAGTTATTTACTCGTTTTGTGCTCGTTACAAGGACCTTGTCATTCACTGACTAATTTTCTTCATGAGCTGTCGTCAAATAAATTTCCATACCCGGTTTGGGACGGTAGTCCTTTTTCGTTTTAAATGACACAGGCAAACAATTTAAAATCAATTTGAATGAAATAGCTCCGCATGAGTTGCAAAATTACACACGACTAGGGATGGCAATTTTGATGATTGATAACTCATAGGTATGGCTGGTTGTGCATTTGTTTGTATTAAAATTTTACATTGTATGATATCCAGAATGCATGCATCATTCTATTTATTGCATTTCACAAGCGAGGCAAATTGAAATAGTGTGCACTGAAAATGTATTAAATGAAGTAGATGTACACCACTGGAAAGCCAATGAAAAACGATGGTAATAACAAATTTTAGTTTTTTGTATGATTAAGGATGAGAGACATATAATGTATATATATAGTTGCTCGATTCTTCCTTTCAGCGTAATGGCTTATAAATTACATTATGAATTGTAATTTGTGTTTAATTAGGCTGCGAGATCAATTATCTATCCCTGAACTAACAATTGTCTCCAAAAAACTCGATTTTCAGCTAGCTGTCCCCAGTTTCGCATGCTTTTTTTTATAATTCACTAGCGCTAAAGGGGTTATGAATACCCTTATGATGCTATTCACACAGCGCTAGTGTTGGTGAAGTGATTTGGAAACTCTGGTGGTATTAGGTTTCAGTCTTTTTGCTCCGAGGGTGATGTCCAGAATGACTGGGGAGAATTATAAGTTCTTTTTTTTTTTGTGACATCGGCATTCGAACCTGGAACCTTCAGCGTGACAAGCGATGATGCAACCACTACACCATGGCCACCCATATGCTCAGTTTATTGCGAACCCTTTCCACTTGCGCGCTCCACCTGAGTCGCGGTCTTTCTCTACTACACCGCTCCTTCGAGGTGCATTTTAAGACTTTCCAAACCAGAGCGCTGATGTCCCACCCATATTAGTTATTTTATCTGGAAAGCCCATACCGCTCGTCTTCTCCTATACTCACCTTCCATGTCTTGTAAAGAGTCTTTTGAGTTGTTCTTGAGAGGGCTTTGTTACCCAATTGCCTTTTCAGAAACTGCGATTGGCATGAGTTATTTTGCATTTAATCTCAGTGCTTATGTCGTTTCAAAATTAATCACGCAGCCTAGATAGACAAAGTCTGAAACAACCTCAAAATTAGGGTGGAATTCTGTCCGAGACGTCGGTATTGGTTGTTATTTTTTGGTTACATATACTTTGTTTTCATTATGGCTAAGTGATTAGTGCATAAAGCGAACTAGCACAGGACCGAGTCAGCAAAATAACCAAAAATCTTCCGCTTCTCTTTTTTTGTTGCTCTGTATAGCTCGTCTTTAGAAATTGTGTCATGCATAGCTTTAAAATTGATAAAAAAGTGGTGGGTGATGGGTTTTCTCCAATATGTGAATATTTTGTGAATGGTGGACTTTTTTGGGCTTAAACTGCAGTCACATTGAATGTTTGTGTTCGATAAACTCGGAAACCACTCAAACGATTTGTATGAAATGTCCTTACTTATACTGCTTTCTGTTTCAGTTTAGTTATGGGCTATGAAGCATCACTTTATTCTTAGCTGAAGCAAAATAGTAAGCAAAACTGGTGACCAAGACTGTCCAAAGTCTAGATTGAAACGACTATTCCTTTTTTATTTTTTAATTAGAAAGACTTCAAGTGTTTATTTGTTAAACTAAAGCTATTTATATTCTCTAAATATTGATAGGGATTGCACTGAACCTACCAATTACAGATAAAGCTCTTCTGACACATCCATCCATGAAAATGCAATTCAATTTGATTTCCTATTCCAAGTGGTATAGCATTTTTTTCCCCTCTTCTATACTCTTAATGAAAATGGAATACACACCACTGCTATCTGGACCAGAATGGTACTCAACAAACGGCCTAAAAAAAAAAATTATATAAAATACAAACCCAGATGCAGGATTTTATTTGTGCATTCCCACAGTCCCATTGGAGCGTGTTTAAGTGTTTATTTTTTTTTTTTGCTGAAACAAATGCATTATTTGTGATGGTTGTCAGATGCGGCTTTGTCGGCTCATAGATTTCTCTGTTGGTTTGGTTTCCATTAAATAAATAAGCACCAGCTAGAGAAAAAGGGATAATAGCTTTGAAATGTATTTGTTAGTCCTTTGGGAAACATTTTGACTGTCATTTCCACTACAGCTGTAGCCACAAATTGAAAATCATCACCCAGAAGTACAATCAAACACCCATTCGGAGTCTCTCTAAGGCCGTATTCCATAAAATCAAACCCGAAAGTTAAACCGAAATCTAGGTTTTATCCTTTTTAATTATCACCACCAGAGTACGACAAAGATTTCGTACACAAACTAACAATGGCCACATAAATCACGAAATAAGTGCGTCTCGAGAGAATAATTTTGCTTTGTATATCCCTTGGCCTCTAACCACTCGAACACAATGGATTTCCGGGGTTTTCTATGTGAACGAACATCGTCGATCCCATATTGCGCCTAGGATTATAAATGAGAGGGCGTGATTGAATTGGATGGCCCACTCTGTTGCAATTATTCACCGCTTCCGATTCATTAGCTGAAAAAGGGACAAAATCCTTTTGATTGTGCAATATTTCCTACAGGAGGAGACATCCTTTCATCCGTTGTTGGTTTCCCTTCGTCTAATTGATTGCTCTTATTTTAGTTTCCATTCATTGGTGCATTTGTGTGTGTGTGTACGTTAGTAGTGTAAACTGTTTTGTTTGTTTTTCTTTTCTTTTCTTTTTTTTTAACTTTGCTTTTGTTTCCTGGCGCCCAATGCTCATGCACTGAATAGCTTCACCATCGGTGATAGAAAAAAACAAATAACAACTCACTCACTCGCATATACCACCACCACTATGAAAAGGTAAATGCCATTATTAGTTAAGTTAATTTCACCAAAATCACCTAGAGACACTAACACACAAGAGAACACGATCTGAGAGTGAGATGGACTCCAAAGGAAAATGATTTTTTTTATGTCGAACTCTCTGAATCGCGCTCATCACTGCGTGCTGCTCATGTTTTGTTTGATTGCAATAAGAGTTTGTCCTTCATACTCATACACTTATACCACTGAGTACTTGTCCGAGGATATTTGCCTTCAGTAGCACATCCTTTGCATATACATAACTCACCAGAGCTTTGATTTGTTTTAATTTTTAGAGCGTCGATTCGGATGTGGCTTCGCTGAATATGAATTCGACAGAGAACGAGGTGCAGGAAGTGGAATCGTCAAGTGAAATAATGGTCGACGACAACAAGCCGAATAATTCCAATGATGAGAGTTGGACAGATGTCAATTTGAATGAAGACGCCAACGATAAGATGCGCGACATGGAGGGAAATATTCATCATTTGGTTCCTGGTAGCGAGCGTGGCGATAAACCAGATTCAGAGATTTCGGTTGTACGAGTTCCCCAGGATGGTTTTGGTGGTGGTTCATCATCATCGGGACAGAGATCAAGGCCGGAGGAGTTGCCTATTAAGCCGCCAATAGTTGGCCAGCTGCCAATGACTACACCATCCCGCGAGGCAAGCTTAACCCAGAAACTTGAGGTTGCTCTGGGCCCCGTGTGTCCTCTGTTGCGAGAAATCATGGTTGATTTTGCGCCATTCCTTTCGAAAACACTGGTGGGATCACATGGACAGGAGCTCCTGATGGAAGGCAAGGGCCTGACCACCTTCAAGAATAGCCACTCAGTTGTGGAACTCGTGATGCTGTTGTGCTCCCAAGAATGGCAGAACAGTCTTCAGAAACACGCTGGTTTGGCTTTTATTGAGCTCATCAACGAAGGCCGATTGCTCTCGCATGCCATGAAAGATCACATTGTGCGCGTTGCCAATGAGGCCGAATTCATATTGAATCGCATGCGTGCCGATGATGTGCTTAAACATGCCGATTTTGAGTCGCAATGCGCACAGACTCTGCTAGAACGCAGGGAAGAAGAACGCATGTGTGACCATCTTATCACTGCCGCTAGGCGAAGAGACAATGTGATTGCAAGCAGGCTGCTGGAGAAAGTTCGTAACATTATGTGCAATCGACATGGAGCCTGGGGTGAGTCCAGCGGAAGTGTTGTGAAACAGAACTTCTGGAAACTCGATGCATGGGAAGATGATGCTCGCCGGCGCAAGCGCATGGTTCAGAATCCACGAGGATCAAGTCACCCGCAAGCAACTCTGAAGGCCGCTCTAGAAAACGGCGGTCCTGAGGACGCAATAATGCAAACCCGCGACGAATTCCACACACAGATTGCAGTAACGCGATCGCACCAGTCATCCCAACACTCCACAGATCTGCTAGATGACGCCGAGCTGCTGATCGAGGATCGCGAACTAGATTTGGATCTGACTGGGCCGGTCAACATCAGCACTAAGGCGAAGCTGATCGCTCCCGGATTGGTAGCACCAGGAACAGTTTCAATCACCAGCACCGAGATGTTCTTTGAAGTTGATGAGGATCACCCAGAATTTCAGAAGATCGAACAGGAAGTGCTGAAGTATTGCGATCACTTGCATGGCAAGTGGTACTTCTCCGAAGTTCGGGCGATTTTCTCACGGAGATATCTACTGCAGAATGTCGCGCTGGAAATCTTCCTAGCCAGTCGGACGTCGATCTTGTTCGCTTTCCCCGACCAGCACACGGTGAAAAAAGTCATCAAGGCTTTGCCTAGAGTTGGAGTGGGCATTAAGTATGGAATTCCACAAACCAGACGTGCATCGATGATGTCGCCTCGCCAGCTGATGCGAAACTCCAACATGACACAGAAGTGGCAGCGTCGTGAAATATCCAACTTCGAATATCTGATGTTCCTAAACACGATTGCTGGCCGCACGTACAATGACCTCAATCAGTATCCGATATTCCCGTGGGTTCTCACCAACTACGATTCGAAGGACCTCGATCTGAGTCAACCCTCGAACTACAGAGATTTGTCCAAGCCAATCGGTGCACTGAATCCCAGTCGCCGAGCTTACTTCGAGGAACGCTATGAGAGTTGGGAGAACGATACGATTCCTCCATTCCATTATGGCACTCACTATTCCACGTCCAGCTTCACTCTGAATTGGTTGGTGCGTGTTGAGCCTTTCACCACGATGTTCTTAGCCCTGCAAGGCGGTAAATTTGACTACCCCGATCGGTTGTTCTCCTCAGTTTCGTTGTCTTGGAAGAATGCACAACGGGACACATCTGATGTGAAAGAATTAATTCCAGAGTGGTACTTCCTGCCCGAAATGTTCTACAACTCATCAAGCTATCGGCTTGGTCACCGGGAAGATGGAACCCTTGTCTCTGATGTAGAGTTACCGCCGTGGTCGAAGACGCCAGAGGAATTTGTTCGCATCAATCGAATGGCTTTGGAGTCGGAATTCGTTTCGTGTCAACTGCATCAGTGGATTGATCTGATCTTTGGATACAAACAACGCGGTCCTGAAGCAGTTCGGGCAACAAATGTTTTCTACTACCTCACCTATGAAGGAAGCGTAGAGCTCGAGGCAATCGCTGACCCAGTAATGCGGGAGGCTGTCGAGAATCAAATTCGTAACTTCGGACAGACGCCATCGCAACTGTTAATGGAACCACATCCTCCTAGAAGCTCGGCAATGCACTTGTCTCCTATGATGTTCAGTGCGATGCCTGACGATGTTTGTATGTCAATGAAATTCCATCTGAACTCACCAATCATACACATCTCGGCAAATACGTATCCGCAGTTATCGTTGCCGTCGGTGGTAACGGTGACAGCTGGTCACCAGTTTGCTGTGAACCGATGGAACTGCAACTACACTGCATCCGTCCAAAGCCCGAGTTATGCTGAATCGACGCAATCACCGGGCTCCAATCTGCCACTCACCATGGATCCTGTTTTGTGTAAGTTGAATAACCATAGAGTCGATATGGATCGCCTTAAATATCCTTATTCTCCTGCAGCCACTCAGAATACGGGACACAACAATCCGATGAATAGTCGCCATTTGGGTGACAACTTCAGTCAGATGCTGAAAATTCGATCAAACTGCTTTGTCACGACTGTGGACAGTCGGTTCCTGATTGCCTGCGGCTTCTGGGATAACAGTTTTAGGGTTTTCTCCACAGAAGCTGGTAAGATTCGATCTATGGCTTGGACTGAAGAGCATGCGTTTCATTTTTCTCCCTCTTTCAGCTAAAATCGTTCAGATTGTCTTTGGCCACTTCGGCGTTGTTACCTGTCTTTCGCGATCCGAATGCAATATCACGTCGGACTGTTATATTGCATCAGGATCAGCGGATTGTACTGTGCTGCTATGGCACTGGAATGCCAGAACTCAAAGTATCGTCGGAGAGGGTGATGTACCGACTCCCAGGGCTACGTTGACAGGCCACGAGCAGGCTGTCACATCGGTTGTGATCAGTGCTGAATTGGGATTGGTCGTTTCTGGATCAACAAGTACGTTCCGACAGTGGATCGATCGACTTTTGGATTGAACTTAATTTTCTATTTCCTGTTTTTAACTCGTGTTTAGATGGACCCGTTCTGATTCACACTACATTCGGTGATCTTCTGCGATCATTGGATCCTCCATCGGACTTTTATTCGCCAGAATTGATTGCTTTGTCACGGGAAGGTTTTATTGTGGTTAACTATGATAAGGGTAATGTAGCTGCGTTTACAATCAATGGAAAGATGCTGCGCAATGAGTCACATAACGATAATTTGCAAGTAAGTTTTAAAAGTTCAAAATATGAGACTTCACTGTTTTATTATTTAAAAAAAAAATGGTTTTTAACTCAACACTTTAACTAATTTTGTAACCTGGTTTTGCTCTTTTCTTTTGCAGTGCATGCTTCTATCGCGTGATGGTGAATATCTGATGACTGCCGGTGATCGTGGCATTGTTGAGGTTTGGAGAACTTTCAATTTGGCACCACTGTACGCATTCCCAGCGTGCAATGCCGGAATTCGATCGTTGGCATTGACACACGATCAAAAGTAAGTTTGAAATTTTATCCATAAATTTGTTTTACTGTTTGAAACTTTTTGAACAACTCTTCAATGACTTACGGTATACTATCGGCTTGTGAGTCCAATTTTTCGAAGATTTCCTTTACAACTATTGCTGTCGATTATCGAATCTCCGTTTCAACTTTAAGACTAGGTGCTCATTTGTGTTACTCAGAGTTAAGCTTGACGTTGAGTGGTTTGCAGCTTCAAGTTATTTGGCCTCTAACAGATAAAATTTGGAATTTTCGGAGTCCTTTTCCACTGTGGTCGCCGTGACTCAGTCGTGAGTGCCCCAGACTACATAGCATACATGTTGACACAAAAAAGAATCACAGCTGTTCGCAAAAGATCATTGCAACGATGTGCTTCATATATAGAGTTGGTCCTCCTCATCCTGTGTAATACTTCAAGTTGAAGCTCCTATTTTGAGCTCCAAAGCCCTACGTCAGGAATAAAGGGCAACAGAGGCCTTCCTGGCATCGTCCTGTATTTTTAGTTTCCAACTGAGTTTTTTCGTAATCACTCGGTTCGACGAGTTAAACGAAATGTCACAATTGCCTTTCATATAGCCAAGGGTCTCTGTTTGAGTACTGAAAAGGCTCATTTCGAAGGAAGAAAAAGGAATCGCTTTTGTGGAAGAGATATTAAGTTTCCAAAATTCATTAGATCATGTACAGCTTTCTTAAGTAATCCTTTCGCATATTGTGCGTCGTGTCTTGTTATCTAAAACATTTTTATTTTGTTAATCTTTTTTGTTTTTTGTTTTTTTTACTAACACATTCTTAACCATTGTTTCATCTCTCTCTTTAGATATCTACTTGCGGGTCTCTCAACCGGATCAATTATTGTATTCCATATTGACTTCAATCGATGGCATCATGAGTATCAACAACGTTACTAGTGTATGTTTGGAATATATCACAGATATCCAAGGTAAAAAAAAACTGTTCTTAACAATATTTACCAACGCGAAAACTTGACTTACACAAATAAGCAAAAGTAAAATGAAAGACATGCAAATAAATAAAATAAAAAATAAATCAAACATCTAAATACATAATACATCTCCATAGTGAAGCCAAAATTATTCTTATCACCGAAGTACTTAACGCAAAACTCTAGTATAACTTATATACAAATCTTAGAAATCCTAGAATATAGTTATATAATTTTTTTCTTTCAATTTACATGTTTTCTTTTCTATCCATAAAGTCTTCATTAAATATCTTAAAATGATTTTTTTTTAACGAATAGCTACATCAAACGTGAAGCAAAGAAATTTTAAAACATTTTCTTTTCTTTTTTTTTTCAAAAATTAAAAAGAAAAATACAAACAGCGGCCAAAATACTTAAATTAAAACGATGAAAGAAAAATAAAAGTATTTTACATAGAAATAAAAAAAAAAATAATTTTTAAAAACAATTACTAATATTTAAAGAAAAATAAAAAAAGAAGATAGGAATTAACAATTTATTAGAAAAGGAAATTTAACGTTAAAATAATTCGTTCGATAGGAAAGAGTTTTTTTTTAAATGATAGACGCTTGGTTAATGAAATAAAAATTATTTAAAAAAAAGAAGAAAAGTGAATTAATTAGTGCTCTCGCCTTAGAGAAAGTATTGCTACAGCGCGTTGATAGATTTCATTAAAAACATAAACAAAAAAGTGAAAGAAAATCTACTTAGGAAATATTTTTCATATAAAAAAAGTAAATAAATAAAAGGAAAGTGAAAAACATGCTTTTTTTTTGGATAAATCAAAACCAAAAAGCAATGTTCTTATGATGTAAATATTGTGCTAAAGAAATTTTTTTAAAATTCCTTATTGTTTTTTTTCAAATAAAATTTAGTTTGCAGAGTTAACTGATATTTAATAGATAAAAATATATGATGTGACTTTTATCGTTGTTTTCAGACTTTTGCTTTGAATAATTTCGAAGTGTTTTAACCTAAAATGAACTAAGCTGTGGAAAAAGTATTTTTTTGGAAATATCTGTCCCTTATCTGTCTTGTTTTTTGAACCAGCTTTTCTGACGGATTTAACACAGTTGAGATTCTTTAAGTCGTTTGGCGAATTGTGAGTGCACCAGAGCCGTTTACAATGTCTTTTGAAATATATTCATTTTTTTCTTAAGGCCTCTATTATATAATGTTATTCTTTGAAATCTCCTGGCCGTATGCCTTGATCAATTGATTTGAAATATTTCTATAGAAGAAAGTATGAAACAGCCACTTCTTTAATGTGATATCCACAAAGAAGTCTGAAGATAGGAGATTTTAAAGGCTCAGCAACATTCAGCTGAATCTACATGGCATGAGTTTATTTTCAATAGGATTCACTCGTTTTTTCCAAATTAACAAACAGGAAATTATCTTTTGAAATAATGGCGAAAATGTGACAAACTTCAAATTTATGAAAAATCTTTCAGTACGCCATTCGAAGTTGGCAATACAGCTGTAGATCTCTGTAACATGCATAATAACAATGATTACGAGTATCCTGGCCTTGGTTCACTACGAACTATGACGCCAAATATTTCTATCGTTTTGCGTTATACATTTCAATGTCCATCAACTCTCTTTTGTAATTAAATACTAACAGAAACATCCAGACATTCTATAAAAATGCAAAACACTCTGCAGGGATCATTGGGAAATGCCCAAGTAGCTGCTACGTCTTCATAAAAATGAACTCATATTTTTTGAAAATGTCTATCTATGACTACTCAGTTGCCTAAGTAGTTAAAAGGATTGCCTTTAAGACTTTGGTATGAGATTACAATAATTGGCACGAGGATTTTGAATTACCAACGATTCTTTCCACACAGCTGACTCTTTTCATCATAAAGGAACGGAAAATAAGGGATGTTATTCTAAACTTACGTACTTAATTTTTAAAACATTTTTACTACCTACCTCTTACGTCCAACATCAATGTTACGTCCTTCTTCACTATTTCTTTTTATCTATTACCTTCCAAATGTTTAAATTTTTGCTTCGCAGTCTTCATTCAAAGTCTACAACATAAAATTTAGCTCAAAATATCATTTTGCCATTTTTTATGTTAGGCTCAACAACAATCATTAAATAAAGAAAAGACAAAACAAAAGAAACCTTACTGAAGCATATAAAATATATATATACATATATTAAATTATATATTTAATAAAAAGAAAAAAGAAAAAAAAAGTAAAATTAAAATATAACACTATTTTTGTGAAAATGTTAACATTCCGCCATCCAATATTATTAAATTTAATATTTAAAAGAAAAATGAAAACGAAAAAAAAAAGTATTTAATTAACGCTTAGCTAATAATTAAATATATAAAATATAAGTTCTAAACACGAAATAAATTTAACATTATTAAAAAGTAAAAAAATAATATGGCGCATTTGATTATTAAACAATATATATATATATATATATTATAAACGTATTTTAAAAATACGTTTTCGCTATTCTGTCCAATCCATTAAAAAAAAAAACAAAAACATGCAAAAGAAAAGGCAATTTGTAATGTTAAAATTAAATTTTTAAAAAACCATAAAAATTTATATATACATACTTAGAAGAAAAAGTGTAAATAATTAACTTAAAAAAAAAAACTGAAAAGGTGTGGATTTGTTATGTTTTTTTTTTCCTTAAATCATTTCTTTTAGTTAATTAAACAATTGAAGGTGATGGGTTTAACAAAATATATTTTCTTTCTTTTTGTCATTCATTATGTTCTTTCTGTTTGCATTTTATAATGTAAATATAGATTAAAGCAATTTTAAATAGAAAGCCAAATAAAAAAAAAGAAGAAATTAGAAAAAAAATCACAAAAAAAACAAAAAATATTTTCGAAAATATAGTTGTAGTCTATTGACATAAAATATTGAAAAAAAAGTAGCAAATAATAAACCAGCAAACACTATTTTCTTTTGCAGTCATAAAACAAAATAAGATACAAAAAAATAATAAGAAAAAAAAAACTTAATAAAAAAACAAAATTTTTGTATGCATTATTAATATTTATATAAAAGATACTAAAACAAAAAGAGGAAATACATAATAATGGTGTCCGAAAGAAAATAAAAAAAAACATTTTTTAGAACTAAATCCTAAATTTATTGCATTTGCACGAGAAAAACGTTTAAAAGAAACACAAATACACTTACACTAACACTGGAATGCAAACCCAAGAAACAAGAAAAAAAACGATTAAAGTAAACACGCGCGGCTAAATTAAAATTAAAATATATTAAATATTCTTATTGATAGAATAATAATAATTATTATATTTTGTCAATAATGTTAAATAACAAAAAGCAAAAAAAAAAAAACTTAATTTACTATTTAAATAAAAAAGGAAAAAAATATAAATGGAAATTATATGAAAATAACTTAAATCTAAACACACAAATGAAAGTAATTATTATAAATATTGATATGGTGAATAATGAAATATTATTATGTTCAATAAATGAAAAATGATTTAAAACAAAATATATTTTGTTGTCTATTCTTTCGACCAAAAAGTCAACATGTCATAAGTCAAGAATGGGTAAGTCATACATGTTTTTCATTCACATCAACAACATCAACATCACACTTCCAATAATTGAAATTGTCGCTTCTCATTACGCTTATATTCGCACAGGAATTCATTTCCTTTTGTATCTTTGTGTACAAATATCCTTTGACAATGCAAGCAATTCTGTTTTGTTTTTTTTTCTCAGAACAAGTGTCTCATCTTTCATTCGATATTTCTCAAAGAGCAATGAATTGAGCTAATGAATGAAGAAAAACAACGCACCCCAAGGACTCAGCATTGTTGTTTGAAGCGACAGAGGATGAGTAAATTGCTGTTTTTTTAAACGAATAAAGAGTATAAAACAATATCCATGGGAACAAACATGGCCAAAGAGAGTCTTTGTTGGTTCTACTGAAATTTCTGGATATAAAAGCAATCCAGTTAAAACAACAAGCTGCAAACGTGTCACGGATTGGATTTCTATTGTCCTTCCTGGTACTTTGCCAAAATTTACAGCAAATTTGGTCGACTTTTTCCTTGGACAGAGTGTGGTTTGGGGCCTCATAATTTGCCGACGACGACGACCTTAACGACATCTCGGTCGTTCCCTTTTCTAAGTCCATAGGCTGGATCTAGGTACGAACTATCTCACACCCTCAACAACACACATCACCAACCAAGCTTTAAATTCTATGCCGCAAGTTAGAAAGTAAGGGATGCCATTTGATCCATGTAATATAATCTTGTAACTCGCAGCCTATCTAAGGACTACGTCGAGGTATGAGGCTCCAGCAACACCCTGACTGAAAACGCCGACTAAATTTGATTTAAATTTTCTAATAGACATCCAAGGAAAGCAGCAGGTATCCAGTGCGTCTGGAGATGTCCACACGGGATACTATCAAGTCCGTAGTCTAATAAGGACAGCTGGCTCTCCATTATGTGTAATAGTTCACATGGCAATCGATGTAAACTAGGCTGCGTATTACACCTTTTGAGATTCCGGAACTTGATTTTGATTTTAGAGTTCTCATTGTGACGCTTGATTCAAAAACTTGTGTCTGTGTATCCTCGGATTTATAAGGACTAAAATCTACAACCACAACACCACCACCATATACTCTTCACATTGGCAGTGTTGTTCTTAGTGAAGTGTTTTGTTTTGTTCACCATGGGACTTTGCTTCGGCAGAGGTTGACAACAGAATTGTGTGATGTGCAGTAGTTGCCATAACATTTTGGATAGATGCTTAAGGATCTGGTATAGTGGCATCATACCCAAGAACTCAATTACCCACATATAAGGTTGCTCTTGGTGATGAGTAGACAAGCCTCTGAGGGAGGTGCCTTTATTTGTGCACCGTCATAATAATACTTGTGAGTGGGGTAGGTATGTGTATATGTATTCGTATGAACGTTCGGTTGGAGGTTATTTATTTCATGACATTGATGCACTTTAGTGAATCTTCCACATTCATGTGGGTAGAAGCCATTTTGATTTATAAGCCAAGGCAAGTCTTATAAAGGTGAGTTGGGTTGAGAGAATATTATGGAGGATATGAAGCATGCATTGAGTAAGCGGATTTCTTGCATGACATGTTTTGAAAAGAATATTCTCGACGGTGAATGCTTTAACTGAACTAACGTTATTGGATTGTAGCATCTAAAGGCTTCTGACCTATTCTCATGGCTTGTTTAAGATACAATTCGCATGTTTTCTGAATTTCAGACAACATATCGAACGGTGCCTTCTACTACAAAGACGGTACTTACTTACAATGCTCTCGACCCTTGATCAGTCTCTGACTGAGACAAAGCTGCGTTTTATCATCTTCGATCCCGAGCTTGTTGCTGCCAAATATCCCATCATCCGCGATACCTTGATTTTATAACAGGAGTTCGGTCTTTTCGTCTTCTCGAACTTAAAGGATTGTGATTCGAAGATCCTCTTAGGTGAAGCATTGTTCTCCATTCGCTCGATGTATCCAAGCGAATGTAGTGGACGTGGTTTAGCTATTCGAACTACACTGACATCTCGGTATAGCTCGTAGTGTTTATAGTTGTATCTCTTTCTAAATTCACACTTTTCGCAAGTAGAACCATATATATCCTAGGCCTAGACATACTAGACTAGTGGTCGTCGTGGCTTCGTAGTTAGTGCGTTGTGACCACTGAGCGAGAGGACACAAGTTGGAACATCAAAATTACCAAACGTTTTTTCGTGGCACCACCTCTCGGCAGGGATGACAAATATGCAAGAGCATAATCTGTCATGAAAAGGCTTCGCCTTTCGGAGTCGGTAATAAAATTGTAGGTTTCTTCTATCTATGCGAAAAATATAACACATAGGACAGCATGAATGGTTGCGAGATGCTAGGTCGTGGCCTGAATTTATTAAAGCTTGTCGGCTGTCGCATGCCAATCTTAATTTTAAAAATAAGGCACCACACTCAGTGTGTATGATGTTAAGTGCTTGAACCCTTTTCAGATCCTAGGTTGGGTTGGTGGATTTAAATTCTCTTAAGTTCTGATTGCTCAACCAGTAATTACTGTCGCTGTACAATTTAAAAACTATTGCTCGGAGAGAACTGACTGTCTCAGATATAAATGAGACCCGCGAAAGGTCTCTGGTCTGATGAGTAAGTAAGGAATCAAGTCACAGCTGATGAACTCTCCGCAAACGTTGTTTAATGAGTAATTAGAACAAAATGGCAAAAATGTAATCAATACAGGAAAGGCAGAGTGGAAATCTGCTTTCGTGACTTCGAGACTGTACCAAGGGCGGCCGTAAAATAAATTTATTTAACAAATGGAACCAATGAAGTGATGAAGAAGCTCAAAAGAGCAAGCCCACTTTCTCAATGTACAAACTACTTTTGTTTGAGTGTCCCAGAATTGAATTGTGTAGTGAAGTTGAGCCCTTCTTCCTTTAAATAGTAAAAAATATGCATAAGAGCCGTCATTGATGTAATCCTTTGAACATTTCACTGAAATTTCCCTGAGGTGCGTCAATGCTCACTTCTCACTTTTACTTTTCATTACAAAGCAAATATTTACAATAGTTTGTATTCACAAATAGTTCCCACAACATTCCTATGTAATATTGTTTCCCTTTTTGCGAAGGCGTACATCCTCAATGTCATACAAACAAAATTAGTTCCCTTTACGCTTTAACTTGTATGCTATTCCCGTCTTCTTATCGGAAAGTCATGAAGCGTTTCCCCTAATGCTAACACAAAAAGCAAGTAAATAATAAAAACAGGTGGATTCCATGTACACATTTACAAAAAAAAAAAAACGTTCATCATCGTCGTCGCTATCTCCATTACCATCATCATCATTCTGCCATTTTGTGTTACCCTATTCCCGTGGGTAGAATTCAGTTTCACTTCCATTTCGTGCGCCTCAATGCACACAGTAAAAATAATTTCGTATGTTCCATAACTATTCTTCCGGCTTTTGTATGCCATCCGTATGTGGCTCGATTATAGTTCGGCAGGATCAGTCATCTGTATGGGTGCTGCCGTTGGCTGCTTCCTATGAACAAGGGAGATGTTTACAGGAGGCGGCAATCCGCTCAGGATATTATGTGACATATTTAATTTAACAGTCAGTGCACAACACACGACTCTAAATCTGTGTTTTGGTGGTATTATGTTTCAATTTTTTTCTTTTTTTTTTAAGGATTTTTGTTTTCTTTTACGATGACAGCTATAAGTGAGGGTGTGTTTTTTTAAATATATTTTAGGAACTCTTGTGGTAGATGAGAGAGACAGGTGTGCAGGGTTGCTGTGACATTTTTCTAACATACTCACGGTTGCAGATGGAGGTGGAGGTAGAGATTGTTGTCTTTTGTTAAAAACGATAGAGCTTTAAACATATATAAATAGAATGAGCTGTGCACGAGGTATAGCGGAAATATTTATTTTAGTTGAATTGCTCGGCTTCGTTTGGTGACATACATACCTACATACATATGTCTGAGTGGCACAATCTACGATGCAATTAATGTCCACATAGTGTGTTTGATATAATAACCTTCGAAGCGTTCAGGTTTTTGTGAGAGAAGCTTCGATCCTTACTCACGTACATGCCCACACTATTGAGTCGATTAGACTCAGAAAGTTGCCTTAAGACTGTCTCAAGGAGCCCTGCGGTTACTAGAGGGAATTTTGAAACATAAGAAAATTCTTGAAAATTCACCTTTCAGGATGTACCTCAAATTAAGAAAATGGTCCGGGCATTGGTCGTAGATCCAGCAAAAAAAGATAACAGCTCTTAACTCTTTCTCACCAGATATGAAGGTACGAATAAATCTTCTGGCTTTTTCCTATGATGAGAAATAAAGAGTCTTTCATTAAGCGCTTCCTATCTTTAAATTTAAATAAAACAAAGTGTGTGTGAGATATCATCGACATTTTTTATTCGTTTGAAAGGCCTATCGATGCCATTATGTATGGAATGTTACATCGTTCAAATGTCCGCCGCGACTTCTCTGGGTGGCGTGTATCCGAAATGAACAATTTTCCATGACTCTGGCGCATAAATCAGACTGAATTTGACCGACGGCATGGGTTATGTTGGCTTTGAGAGCTGCTGTGGTGGCTTATTCGCATAGACCTGCGACTTCAGAAAACCCCACAAGAAAAAGTTTAACGGGGTCAAATCGCACGGTCTCGGTGGCCAGTTCACATCACCTACATCACTCGTGCAGAATTTCCAATGTGGCGCCGTCCTGTTGAAACCACATGTGGTTGGTGTCCATATCATCCAATTCAGGCCAAAAGAAGTTGGTAATCATCGACCTATAGGCCTGGTCAACGTCGTTATTAAAGAAATATGGACCGATGACGCCGCCAGTCCAAAATCCACACCAAACAGTGACTTTTTCGGGATGCTTTGGACGCTCTTGGATCTCATGTGGATTGGTATCATCCCAAATTCGACAATTTTCTTTGTTGATGTACCCATTCATCCAGAAATGGACCTCATCGCTGAAGATGAATTTTCGATGAAAATAAGGGTCAGTTTCCAACTGCTCCAGACCCCATTCGTTTACCTTCAGCCCCTGGTTCAGTTGAATTTTGTACGGGTGCATTCCCAAGTCATGACGCAAAATTCGCCAAGTTGTGGTCTGCGAAAGGCCAAGTTCTTGTGAGCGACGCGAAATCGATTGCCTCGGATTCTTCTATACACTCTCACGGACAGCGGCGATGTTTTCGGCAGATCTTGCGTTTCGTCGACGTACGGGTGTTGAACCAGTGGACTCAAATTTATCTACCGAATAGTCCTCTCGAATGGGCGATTATGGCGACCGTAAAATGGGCGAAGCGCGCGGAATGTTGCTCAAACAGAACAACCATTTTGAAAAAACAAATGACAGCCAATTTGACGGATATAGCTTCAACAATATGGCCGCTATCAACTGTTAAAGTTCGGAAGTCCCTATTGAAAGACTCTTTAAAACTCCGCTCTGGGAATAAGTCAAACTAGAAACAGGAAGCTCCATCTCGTAAAGTGCTACTGGTTCTTGGCACACAGCATAATTTTGCTGGCTTAACAGTCACAAAGATCTGATATTTTTTGCTTTCTCACTTACTTTGTTAGACTTTTACAAAACAAACTCAAAATCATGATCATCATAAATCAACACCAACACAACCATCTCACTTTGGAAGAAGAAAAGAAAAAAGAATCTTTAACTCTTTGTTGAAAAAAAATAAGAAATCTTCGAAAGATTTCCTTTTCCTACAACTTTTTCTTTCTTTTATATCGGACTCTTTTGGAATCCTTTCCTTTCTGCAATCCAACCACTCCCCGATGAGCATACGCTTAATCATCTTAGAATATATTGCAAGCAACCAGTTTGATCCTTTCAGCGTCTTATTCACCATGAAGGATATGAAAAGAAACTTTTACTCCCAAGCGTATGCAAATTTAACCCTTCGTTGCAACTAAAGAGAAGAGAAAAGCAACTGTTTGACTTTGCTTGGTATTGATGGAGATGTACAAGGATGGACTCCTTTGGAAAATCGTTCAACTCTAGACCACTGATGTGGGAATAATGGTCTTTGGTTTACACACATTGATCCGATTGGAATTTTTGATGAAGTCATTGGTTTTGAACAGGCAGAGTGGAAGAGAATTAAGAAACTTTGAAGAAGAAATATGTTAAGTATTTTAAGTGTTTATGCATAAGCATCGGCTTAAGGTTGTTTGGAGGTTTTACAATTTCTAGACTTCCTTAGAAGTGGCATTCCAATTAGAGTAAGAGTGCTGTGCTTATCTAACTTTCCAGCAATTAATCTCCTAACATCAGACCCTTCCTAGGATTTCATATGCATAAATAAATGAAAACACATCATTCTAGGATTAATCCCACCTCAGCCATGTGAATAATTGATGACTACCAGCATTGCTGAAGTATGCTTTGCCCGCTGAACCGTTTATTCGTCATCTAGCCTTACCGATAGAGTTCCACTGTCCCAAATGATAAATTTTCCATCACTAAGCTTATGCACACAAGTCAGCTGCAATTTGTAGCAGCAGGAAAATGCAACTTTTGCCGGTGGTCGTTGCAAGAGGTGGTCGCGGTTAACTGCAACTATGATGCACCACATTTACTTAGAATTTGTATCTATATGCACTGACTGCATTGCCTGATTTATACCTCAAAGTGAAAATACATGACAGGATATAAAATGTATGACTAAAGGATGAGTTTGGTATTAGCAGCACTGGCGTCCTTTTTTAATCCGTTGAATGAATGAATAAGCGCAATGAATAGAGTGCGCGCATTTATTTAAAAGTGACTCGAGGACAATTTTAATTGGATTTTGCCTCGTTAGAGGACGAGCTTGCTCCTCTTTGCTGTTGAAATTGTGTTTTTTTGTTTTTCCCTCTTCCGACAGGACTCATGTTAGGTGTAATATGTCATGAAACGGTGTAAATCATGGTAGTCCACTTTGATGTCAAGCCAAGAGACGGAAGATGTGAATAAATTGAAAAGGGATAAATAAACATTATTTTGTTACACATGGGAGAGGATATTTGTATTAGTGTCAATGAACTGTAATGACAGAGAGTGATGGAGTGAAACTTTGTGCATATTGAGATACATTTTAACAAACAGAGGTTTGGATTTTGGAAAGTCGTTACTTGTTCAAGCACTTGTGTGAACAGGAACTATAGGTATGTACGTATTCAGATTTTCACTTAGTTAAAATAAATTTTCGCGGAGTTTTCTGAAAGGGAATCGTGGTATCAATGTGTCGAAATAGGAATAACAATCCCTTGCGCTCATCTTTTAAGTCGACATTCAGTCGGTCTTCTGATGCGAATGCTAAAGTTGATTAATCACTGGAAAAAAGTACTCGCATCATTTACCAATACAATCAGATGAATATTTATATTTTTAATTTAAAATTCAATTCAATTCCATTCATCCCTTACATTCAAAAGAGAAAAATGTATTTTACATATAATTTATTACAAACAAATTAATGTCAAATAAAATGAATGCCAAAAGTGTTATCACTTCAATTGTTTCACTGACTCTTGAAAGAAATTCCCTCGATTAATTGCAATCATTTTGAATAAATGATGAATTTTCTCGATAAAAATTAATAAAAGTCAATACCTGCAGACAGTGGGGTTTGATTTATAAAACCTGAATATGAAGGCTTTCAAAAGTTGGTCAATGTTTCAGTTCCTGATGAGTATAAATAACCCTTGTGAAATAAGCCAAAGTTATCGCGACGGAAATTGTAATCCTCTCTCCCAAGACCAGAACAACGATTTCTCAAACAATCAAAAGGATTCGAGGAAAACTTTTGCGAAAGTACCAGTAAGTTGCAAATCCAATCAACAAATTATCCTATAGGTGGATAGTCCTGAAGCAGCAACGTTAGGTATGCAATATTTTTTCATTCTGAACTCAACTTGACATAGCTGGGTCAACTTACTTTGAAAACAGAGACGATTCATTCTTCTCGAGGACATCATGGGTATATTGCGCAATGTAAAGTCCTCTGCCCAGATTGACAAGATACCTGGGTGCGTTCTCGCGATTTTTCGACTATTTTATGGCTACGATTATTGAAATAGGATGTGGGGAACAAAGCGACAAAACAGATTTGGCCAAAGCTTAATCTCTCAACAGATGGCATATCAGCACCATAAATGGTGTCATCACGGAACACTGTTTAAAAAGCAAGAAAGCAACAAGGCTTGGCGAACATTAAAACGATTTTTGTAGAAACTGCATAGACAAATAGGAAGAGGAAACAATTCCCCATCTTTTTCGTAGCTGCACAGTTCTCTCCCGCAAAAGGAAACTTGGCTTAGAATCCAAGGAGGAACGACATGAATGTCGAAAACTTATACGCTTCATCAGAAGCTCCAATTGGAATTACTTCGAGATCCATGTGTTTCTACAACGGACTTTTTTCTGGTCTAGGCTTTACCACTTTAAAATAACCTTACCTAACCTACTTGACGGTTACCAAAGAGTGAGTGCAGAAACAAAGATAATTTTGACAGAATGTTTATGACATGAGGATGAGGACATAGCATGTATGTACATATGCACAACTTTGAATCTAATCCATGATGTTTGCTTACGCGGTTGGTTTTCCCCTCTGTTTTAAATCATTTGCAATAAGATCATACCCGCGGAATTAAAAGCGAATCTATAGATAGCCTCACTACTTCCTGTCACCAGAAATCAGAGCGGCGAAATCAAAAGCAATATAAGTTAAAATGAATTTTGCATTCTACCATTTCCTATTTCTGTGGTTTCATCTGCACAAGGTATCACAAGAAAAAAAATTGTAAAAATCCATTAATCTGAACTTTTATCTTGATCTACCCCACTGTACAGCAGCCAACAGCAAATTGAAATTACAAATAAATAAAATAAGTCCCATCAGTCCACATCCATAAAAAAGAAAGCGACATCCGTTACCAATATACGAACAAACCGAGTGTGTGCACGAGTAATAAAATTAAGCATTCATTGGCAATATGCTATATAGCCGGAAGGAGATTTTTTTTTTCAATTTTCCTGAATTTAATTGTAAAAAAATCAATTTTTTCCCTGTTCTCCTACAACGTAATTTATTTTATTTTATTTATGCTGATTTAACAAATATGCAAACAGAATTTTAAAATCATGTTATCAATGTAGGTGTGCATTTATTTTTAGCCCATACAAATTGAAAAATAATAAAATATAAGAAATAGTTAGGTAGAGAATCCATCTAGTGATGTTGACAGAGTTGAAGTACTACAATTAGAAGCAAACATAAAGGACTGCCTGTTAATCATACTAAAACGTATTCAACACTAAACCTGCAGAAAAGAATCCACCAACCTCAAAACTAAAAGCATTGTTTTGACCAGCGGCTTAGAAGAAAGAAAATTTCATTTGACTACCCCCACTATATATGCTAAGAAATTCCAAAAATCATTCCAAATTGATTGTATTGGCATTACAAAGGACGACATCAATTATTGGAGGGAACGGAGTATCTACGTCTGTTACGATAGAAAGGCTGCGTTTAATGCATTGTTCTTACTACTTACTAGATCCGAAATAGTTCGAGAATTGGGGACTAGTTTGAAATCGGTTGGAAAATTGAATCTGCTTGCCCTTGTCTAAGTCACAGAACAGAGCGGTGTCATTAAAAACGAGATCTCCCAAGAGCTTGCTAAACGTCGGAAACGAAAAAAAAAAAATGCACGCTTGCCGAGCAGGATCGGGGTCGGTGGTATAAAAATCTTTTTTTTTTTTTGGGTCTACCTTTTGCTACACGCGATGCTGTCCCCGGGATGCGTATCAGTGGGCGGGAATGGATTTTCCTCGAGCTTGAAACTCCATTCTACTCATCTAGCAAAGAAATTTAAAGGAAAGACGAGAAATAAAAATGCACGCTTTCCGAGGAGGGCCGGGGACGGTGGAAAAAAATCATTTTTTCCCCGTTAACCTCGTTTCACATTCGACGCTGCTGGGGCTCCCAGGCTGCGTATCTGAGGATGGGAGCGGGTTTTTTCTCGAGTTTGAAGCTCCATTCTACCCACCTAGCAAAGAAATTTAAAGAAAAGACGAGAACAAAAATTCACGCGTTCCGTCGCTTTCATACGTTATTTCGGATACAGGCTCGTTCAGCAGTCCTGGGCTTTCTTGCTGTCTCTCAACAGAAAATTGAAGTGACCAAATGTGTGCTGTATACAGAATACTACGTTGCTACTCTTTATGAAATCCTAGGTCTATCTTTGTCCCAGCTTTTGTCTAACACTTATATCTCCCAACATTTTCTCATCCCCTGTTAAAGTTAATCACAGCAAAAGTTGTTCACCACTTTTGGGAGCCATAAAACTTGATAAGCCTGGGCCTCAAGAAAAAGAAAACCAAAAACATAGGAAAAAAAACGTAAAACCTTTATCGTAATTTTCTTCATATTAGCATAATGACCCAGCTGTCGAAAGCACAACCATACGCAAAAGGACGAACAAAAACAACACAGTTTTTGGTTTTCTTTTTCCCATCGGAACTCAATGAAGGGCGTAAAAGTTAAATAGAAGTGAAACTTTGTTCTCATTCCTCTAGAGCGCCCCTCAAAGCAAGTCTTGTGTTTTTTTTTTTTTTTTGGTTTTTTTCACTTACAAACCATTAAAGTAAAGAAAAAAAAATTTGCATGAACAAAAAAAAAAAGACACATCCCCATTCCAATTGTTTTTTTTTTTGGTGAAAATGAAGCGGAAACCGGAAAAAAAGAAAACTTTTCCAAACAAACTGTCAACTTTTACCCTCCCGGTAGGAGAGAGTAACTTCCGATCATCTGGTGGAAGTTAACTTTCACTCTTTGGAGTCGTTCTGATCACAGAACAGGGATAAATCAAGGGGAAAACATTCCACCTGCGGTATAAAATTCATATGTGATGACACAGCAGTCTAGTCGGATAAGGATCTCTCTCCATTCCTCTCCCTCTCTCTCTCTCTCTTTCTCTGTCACCTCTCCATCCAATCAGAAAGGTATACCAGAACTCATGTTCACACTGAAATATTCAAATCCAGGATAATGTTGTATAACAGGGAAATACTTCCCACTTTTGTGCGAGGATTTCAGATTAATACGTGAACTGGGGGTTGACAGTTGACAGTGGGGATGGGGATAGTAAATATAAAGCGCAAGGATTTGAAAGTAACAAAATGCGCAACAAAAAACAACAAGAACGCGAAATGGAAATGAAAAACTTTTTAACAACGACTAACACACACAAAGTCTGACACTTTATGTGACGCGTACATTTGGATGGGATTTTTCCGAATGTCACGAGGGAATTTAGTTTTTTTTTTCGACTTTTTCTTTTCCAAAATGGCGGAACCTTTGGATTTAACCTTTGAAATCTAACGCTGAGTGTGGGCTTATGATGTGTTGATGACGGAAATTTAAAATTGACTTCTATGCCGCAGGAATGCGAATAGGTTCGGTACGCGTACGTATAGTTGTTTATGGCGATTCTAGAAACGGATTTCATGTCCCAAGGATTTAAGGTGATGATTCGATGACAGGTGTCAAGATTTGTTTGCATTAAAGAGGGTTTTTCCTCTCTGTTTTTGGGATGGTCCAAGCTATTAACACTTACATATATTTGGATTGAGGATGGGAACAAAATTTGA